>OY997264.1:236251818-238651818 GCA_963921465.1 Triticum timopheevii | reverse complement strand
CGACACATGTACTGGTTGCCAATGTGAGTCCACATGTGCTCAACCAAGTCCTAGAGTATCACAACCCTAGCTTAGTCTTGATTTACATTGCATAATCATCATGCATCATAATCAAATTCAAATAAAATTTGAACTGGGGAAAATTTGAGGCCTCCAAAATTAAATAAAAAAGGGAAAGAACCTTGAAAATGCATTCAGCGAATCCAAAATGTCCCAAAAATAGTTTTGAGAATTTTGGCAAGAATTATATATTAAACCAAAATTTTGGAACATTTTTAAGGAGTTATTTGGGCTCTGAATTTAATCAATATTCTATTTGAATTTGGAATTATATTCATAATATATAATGAATATATTTTCAAATGCTCTGAGATATTTTATGTATATTTGGAGAAGTCCATTGAGTGACATAAAAATATCCAGGGGAGTTTTTGGCATTGTTTGATTTTCAAATAGTGACAAAATAATTAAATCTAAATAGAAAAACAAAAAATAGAAAACACCTAGTAACTTACCTGCTTACCCGGCCCAGTACTGTGCAGCCGGCTCAGCTGCACTGGCCTAGCCCAGCACCGCAGCCCTCTGTCGTCTTCCTCCTTGTGCCAGTACGCAGGGCGCATGGTCGCTGTGCACGCGCCAGCTCTTGCTTCCACCGTGACGCCTCAACCCTTCTAGCCTCGCCAGCCGGACGCCCACGGGCTCCTCGTCCCTCTCCTCACTCTCTTCTCCCTCTACCCTCCTCTGTCTCTCTCGCGCACGGCTGCCCGAGCGCCACCCTCGCCACCCGCCGTCGTAGACCTGGCCACCGCCTTCCCCTCGCCTCGCCTTCGTGCCCAAAAGAACTGCCACCTCGCGCTTATCATACCCGCCGACGGATTCGAGTTGAGGAGCCCTCAAGGCGACGCCCGCCTCTTCTTCCCTGCCCATGGCCATCGGACGCCGCTCGTCGATTTGCTGGCTCCCGGCCATCCCCGACCTCGCCTTCGACGCCTATGAAATCGATGTGAGCCCCGCCTTATTTACCCCATGTTTCCCCCCTCACGCTCGAGCTCTAAATGGCCTCCCCGCCCTAGCCTTCAGCTCACCACCGCTGATCTTGTCGCCGTCGTCGTTGTAGTCCACCATTGACACGTACGAGCTCAAAATCGAGCTCCTGGAGTTTCGTAGAGGTGGCAGATCCCCTGCTCTAGCTCGCCTGCGCCCCTCAACCCCCTAGCTGTGCAAACCCGAGCCACTGCCGCATACCTCATCGCTGTGCTCGTCTTCGGCGACCATGTGACCTCCTGGCGCATCCCCTGGATGCAGACGAGGGTGGGCTACCCTCTGGTGGTCTGTGCTCTTCGACTGGCCGCTGGTAGCGCAAGTTCGACGAGCTTCTGCCGATGCTTTGGTCGCCGCCGGCCAAATTCTGGCGAAGCCGACATGGCAATATCATTAATCACTAATGATGCCACTAAGTAACACCCTAGTCATTGACACTGGGCCTCGTCTGCTAATTATCCTCTGGCTAATTTAGTTTAGGTTCAATTAACTCTTTTTAGTAACTATGTCACTGACCAGTGGGTCCTACTAGTTAGATTTGAATTGCCTGACCTCTCTTGACTTGCTGACGTCGTGCTGATATCATAAAACATTTCTGGATTTTAAGTAAGTCTAAATGATTTATTAATTCCACAAAAGAGTTAAAAACTTCTATTTTTTTAGAAATTCAACCATAACTTAGATTGAAATAAATTATATATGAAAAATTATCAGAAAAATATGAAGAATCTATTTATGCCATGATCATGCATGTTTGAACAACTTAACTTCACTGTTTAGGACAAATCATGTTTAGGTCAATTTTGATAATTAGTTTTGTAGTTGGAATTTTCTATATGTTTGAATTCCACTTCAATTAATATGACTAACCATTACATTAGGTGAATTCAGCACCTTATTATGTCATACACTGCATATGGGCGTGCATCATTGCATTGTATGTTGTTCCTTCTCTATTTGCTGGTGTTTGTTCCTTCTCGGTAGAAGACGATTCCGATGTTGTGATCGTTGACACCGATGAAGAGCTATATTATCTTCAGAAGTGTTAGGAAAGCAACCCCCCTTGATCACTCCGTACAATCCCACTCTCTTGCTCTTACTCTCTTTTACTGCATTAGTACAACAACGATTCAATTGTTACATGTTGCAGCGTTGAACCAATTCCTTTGCATGACCTGTCTTTGCCACAGTAGACAGTTAAAACCTTCTAGCATGAGTAGGAATTGCTTGAGCCATGTTGTGACTACTCATCCATGCTTGCTTTTTGTGCCTTCTATGCTTAGAGTTGTGTCGGGTATGATCCATCTAGGTGATGAATTGGAATGGTTGTGTTCATGTCCTATTGTGTGAGAACTAAGTGTGTGAACACGATTTGGTAAAGGTAGCGATGAGAGGCCATGTAGGAGTACATGGTGGGTTATCTCATTGGGACCGCCCTCAGGAACTGAGTTTCATGTTTGTGATCCAAGACAGTTACTACCACACATTGGGCCCTGAAATATGATCCTGCTCGACTTATTAACCGCCTTGATATCTGTACAGGAGTTGCAACTAGTTTCTGGTGTTTGTAGGACATGTGTTGGAGGCCGTGCATAGCGCTGACCTTAGGGGTGGGCTATGATGCGATAGAGACACTGTGGCCCGGTGTACCAAGCGTAGTACCATCCATCGAGGTGGACTGGGGAACCCTGCACACATCGTTTGGGCTATGATGGAAACTTCAGACGGACTTCCCTTGTGGGTTCAACCTCAAATAGGCGATAAACCTGGACTAGAGTCTTGTGTGGTTAGTCAGGTCGTGGTCTGCACCCACGCCGGGCTTCCGCTTGAAGGTTGCGAAGACACATGACGGATATATGGCGCTAAGTGGTGGAAACATGTGTGAAGAAGCACACCCCTGTGAGGTTATGAATGATCTTCGAATAGCCGCGTCCTTGGATATGGAGTACTTGGAAGCTTACATTGCTCATGGACAACTTTAAATGGATACTGGAAAATGCGCAAGATAAGTGTGAGTGCTATGGATGGCCTTCTCGTAGGGAGACGGGAGTAGATCCATGGTGGTGTATTTATGTGGTGACTATGTGGACTCGTGTGCGCTCTCTCACGCAAAGAAAAATACTGGTAGTCGTAGTACACGATAGCCACCGAGTCAAAGCTGGCTTGCTGCAGTTAAACCCCACAATACCCTTGTTGATACTGATGCATATGTAGATAGTTCTGATGTAAGTCTTGCTGAGTACCTTTGTACTCATGGTTGCTTAATATATATTTTTGCAGAGAGACTTTAGTCCCACTAGTAGTTCCACGTGGGCTTTGATGAGTAGCTTGGGAATCCCAGAAAGAGGTCTCATATGGGGGGTGTCGGTGTCAAAACTGGCGGATCTCGGGTAGGGGGTCCCGAACTGTGCGTCTAGGCGGATGGTAACAGGAGACAAGGGACACGATGTTTTTACCCAGGTTCGGGCCCTCTCGATGGAGGTAAAACCCTACTCCTACTTGATTAATATTGATGATATGGGTAGTACAAGAGTAGATCTACCATGAGATCAAGGAGGCTAAACCCTAGAAGCTAGCCTATGGTATGATTGTTGTAATGGTTGTTCGTCCTACGGACTAAAACCCTCCGGTTTATATAGACACCGGAGAGGGCTAGGGTTACACAGAGTCGGTTACAATGGTAGGAGATCTACATATCCGTATTGCCAAGCTTGCCTTCGACACCAAGGAAAGTCCCATCCGGACACGAGACGAAGTCTTCAATCTTGTATCTTCATAGTCTTGGAGTCCGGCCAATGATGATAGTCCGGCTATCCGGACACCCCCTAGTCCAGGACTCCCTCAGTAGCCCCTGAACCAGGCTTCAATGACGATGAGTCCGACGCGCATATTGTTCGGCATTGCAAGGCGGGTTCCTCCTCCGAATTAATTCATAGAAGATTGTGAACACCAGGATAGTGTCCGGCTCTGCAAAATAAATTCCACATACTACCGTAGAGAGAATAATATGTACACAAGCTCAATCTGCTGACGTATTTTGTGGCGTGACGCCGCACCACTGCCAAGCCTTTACTTGAATTGTTTTTATTATACCACCTCAGCGCGTTTAGCGAAGCGGTTTCCTTGGCACGTCTTGTCGAAGCAGAGATCGTGTCCCCCTTATTCCGGGATTCTCATTAATACGGACGTGGGTAACCCAACCGCGCCTGTTGCCACGCCTCCTCTATCGAAGGCGAGTCCCAAACGGTCACGGGGACGGCTCTTGGTATTCTCCCTCTTTATAATGGGAACAAGGCTCGTTTTTCTTCAATCCTCAATCGAATCTGCCCTTCGCCCTGAGTTCCAACACCCAGAGCTCCAGATTCGAGCGCTTCGGACTTTCGGCAATGTCCGGCTCCGACCTACAGGGCCGGTGGGTGCCCTCCTCCGTCACAGAAGAGGATGTGCTAAAGTTGAGAGAAGCCAGGTACCTGACCTGCGAGATTTCGCATAGGCTACCCGCCAAAGGGCAAGTCATTCCTACTCCCGAGCCCGGCGAGAGCGTCGTGTTTGTGTCCCACCTCCGTCGGGGTTTAGGCTTCCCGATGGACCCTTTTGTGAGAGGGCTCATGTTTTACTATGGGTTGGAATTCCATGACCTGGCTCCGGAGTCCATCCTCCACATCTCGTCATTCATTGTCGTTTGCGAGGCCTTCCTCCGCACTACCCCCCACTTTGGTTTGTGGCTCAAAACCTTTAACGTGGAGCCGAAGATGATCGAGGGGCGCCAAGCAGAGTGCGGCGGGGCGGTTGTAAGCAGGAGGGCCGATGCTCCATGGCCCGAGGGCTCTTTCCAAGAGGAGCTCGGCTTGTGGCAACAGGAGTGGTTTTATATTACCGTTCCCAGGGGCAGCAGGCAAAGGCCGCCGCCCATCTTCCGCTCGGGACCTCCACGACGGCTGATGTCATGGGTCAACCAAGGGCTCAACTTGGGGCCGTCAAAGGACGTGCCCCTATTAGAGGGCCGGATTCGAGACCTCCAAGAGAGGGAGATCGATCTGGTCGTGGTGATGCAGGTCATGCTGATTAGGCATCTTCTGCCCTGCAAACGTCGTCCTCTCCGGCTGTGGGAATTCAATCTGGAGGGGCCACGAATTCTCCAACACTTCATGGGTACGACACCCGTGGAGATGTACAAATTGTTCTTCGGATCACAAGAGGTGTGTCCGGAATTGACCGAGGACGCCGGCCTAAGCTGCAATCGCCCGGATACACAAGTAAGTAGCTCTGTGTCCGGACATACCGTTCGTTTGCATTTCTAGGATTTGCCTTTTAACCAATTGTCCTCTGAACAGGAGTGGATAGCGCAAGCAAAACTGATACGGTGTCTGGCCCCCCTCCCGGAGACCACGCCGGATCCCGTGCTAGTTAGGATGCTGGAGGTTGCGCCTTCAGAGGAAGGCGAAGGGGAAAATAGAGGAACTACCGCCTCTACCAAGGAGGCTTTTGAGAAAGGGGGGATCAAGAATCCCTCCTTCCAAGGGGAGAAGAGGACCGCTTCCGAAAACCCGGAGGCCAAGGCCTCGAAGCGGGGGAAGAGATCTTCACCGGAGGGTCCTGCGTCTGGGGAGGCCCCGGCCGCACTATCTCCCCTAAGGAATCAGCCCTCCAGCGAGCCGTAAGTAGAAAAAAGGGAGTTTTGTAATAAGGGACATCCCTATTTGTGCTTCTGAGGATAACCTAAGTTTTTACCTTGTAGTTCGGATCTCCGTCCTTCTCAGATGAGCTCGTCTTCGGGGAACCTTCGTCCGGAGATGATGGAGAGCGAGACGCCTCCATCTGCCGCACCGTCAGGTGGGGCGGACGAACCTGAGGTGTCATCACGGAGGGTATCCCCAAGTCCGGCAGGGCTGAAGGGTTCGACACCAACTGGTGTACGGCCGGGGGAGCTGAAGGATCTGCTTGAGAGGGCGTCTATCTCAGAAGATCTCCGTACATTGATGAGTATGGTGATTGGAAGAATTTCATCCGCCGAAGGCGGGTTGCACGATGCCGTCAGAAGTTTGCTGGCGGGGTTTGAGGTACGTAAAAATGACATACCTTTTAACAGTTTTGCACATAAAGCACGCCCTGCATAGATAGTAGCCCCTGAGACTCGGTATGTTGTCGAAAGCGACAGCGTGCCGAGGATCATAATCTCAGGTATTGATTCTCGCCTTTCCTACATAGGTGGCGGATAGTCCGGTGGCCGGCCGGACTGATGGAGTTGCTGAACTAAGGCGGCAACTCGACGTTGCGGATGCGGACATCACGCTAGTCAATAAGCGACTTGACGAGTCGCAAGGTAGGTTGTTTCTCCGTGGTCACCTGGTAAGGGAGCCGAAGCTCACTCCTTACAACATGTGTGTTTGATGCAGATGGTGCCGCTGCTGTGGAGGACCTTCGAGCGGAGCTTGCTTGAGCAAAGGAGCAGGCCAGAAGGAGTGATGCGGCTGCCTCGAAGGCGGCCGAAGAGCTAGAAGCCGAAAGGGCTGCTCACTACCGAAGCAGGGAGGAGATGGCCGAAATGGCCGTGAAGCTGAAAGATGTTACCGACCGCTATGAGGTTCTTGAAAAAGAACACCGGGTGGAGCAAGAAAGCCTGAAGAAGGCCACCGCCGAAGCCAAGGATGCCCGTTCTGCAATGAGGGCTATAAAGGAGGAGCTGCGCCAGGCCCGAGATATTGCGGCTGGCAAGCCTTTTCTGCTGCGCAGGAGGTTTACAGATCCGAAGTATGCTCAGCTTGGCCAGCTGTGGGGTCCGGAGGATCCTTATATGGATTTAGCGGCGAGTGCGACAGATGCTGTTGTGCACTTCCGAAGTCAAAAGGATCACGAGACAGAAGAACTTTTTTGGTCTCAATTCCACAGTCCGGAGCGTTCACTTCCGCTGACCGATCGGTTGGCTGAGTGGGCTGAGCTGAATAGATTGTCCGGACTTGCCATGACGGATATCGTGGCTCATGTCTGGCCGGATAGGCCCAAGCCGAAGAGTTATTTTGGCTTATTGCAGCAATTCCTTGGGGCGGTGCCGCATATCAAGGCGATGAAGCGGTCGGCCTGCATAGAGGGTGCACGGATGGCCCTCGCCCGTGTGAAGACATATTGGACGGAGATGGATGCCACCGATGTTGCAACCCGGGGTTCGGATGAGAGCCGGTTACCCGCCGAGCACTATTTTGGGGAAGTTCTGCGTGGTGCTCATGTGATTGAGTCGCAGTGCTCAAGAAATGTCATGTTTAAATGATTTTTATGATTTGTAAGACGATATATATAATATAAGTGCTCTTTATACTTGTGCGTTCAAGTATTGAAATATCTCTTGTGCGGCCGTTAACGTATACTTGTGTATAACCTGAAAGATGGCAGTCTTCGGCTTCAGCCCCCATGCACATGGTGCGGGGGTGTTTGCAAAAATAGCACATTTTCACACTTAATCCAACGTCTTGGTCCTGTGAAGGAGGTGGTAGCGTAGCAAACGAGGCAACCGGACTATAATGCTTTATCACTTTCACTTAGCAATAGGAGTTCGAGGGTGGGGCTAAGATATAGCCCCTAGGGGCATCGCGCTCTCCGAATTCGGGGCGCGTATGTGCCTGACCGGGAAACGGTCCTTTGTTAAAGCGGAGGAATTCTAAACATTCTGGTAGTCGATCGAGTGGTTGACCAGTCTCTCGCTGTATCATGACAGTCAGTTTTCGGCTTTCTCTACTGAGGTGCTCGCCCGGCCGAACTGGGGCACAATCGCAGTAGTTCTCCTGGTGCCGCGTTAGCCGATGATACGGAATGTAAGGCAGCAAAACACAGGAGCCGGGCAAACCCAACATTTGACCAAAGACATGATTCGGAGCTGATGCATATAAGGCCTAACTCGAGACGCCGAACACTCCCTAAGGTATTCGGTCTTTATGATAACGGGCAGATCAATGCCCTAAACCCCTAGTGTCCAGGTACAGGCGAAAATTTCTGACGCGGCCGATGCCAAAGCGCTAGTCTCCTCGTCGGTTATGGTGAAAAACCGGTGGATGTGAATCAACAAGAGACAGTAAGAAAGGTTTACGTAGGGTCTTAATCTGAAAAGAATCCTTGCCACGGGCCCCTGCTGCACGTCTGCGCCCGTGTCTCCGTTGTGCTGTATCCTGGATGGGTGTACATGTTGTTCATCTGTAAAAAGAGAGGAACTTAGCTTGAAAAGAAATCGTGCAGAAAATTTATTGAAAGCAAAGTATGAATGAATGAATAAAGTTGAGCTTTTAGTGGATCTTTATTGTTTGTACGCGCAGCCCCTTGTGAAGGGGTATGCGGCTAGGGAGCCCCTAGTTTTTTATGCCGGACTCGTCTAGCCGTTTCCGGTGTCTTGAACGACCTTTTAATGAAATGATGCCGCGTGGACCGGGCATTTTAAGTGTAAGAGACGCGTAATGCGGTATTGCGTTAAAGCGGGCGAAAGCTTCACGTCCCAATAGTGCTTGATGGCTACTTTTAAATGGGGCGACATGGAAGGTTAGCTTTTCGCGACGGAAGTTTTCGGGTGATCCGAACACAACTTCTAGTAGTAAGGAGCCCGTGCACTTGGCGTAAGGGCGTGGCGTCACTCCTTTGAAGGAAGTGCGGCTATGGCGAATTTTAGTAGGGTCTATCCCCAACTTGCAGATTGTGTCCGGATATAGCAGGTTTAAATCGCTGCCGCCATCCATTAGGACTTGTGTAAATTGTAGTCCGACGATTATAGGATCCAATATCAGAGCAGTCCATCCAGCGTTTCGAATACTTCTGGAATAGTCTAGGTGGTCGAAAGTAATTGGTTTTGACATCCAATCTCGGGGTTCCGCTGGGGTGGACCATGCGACACGTACTTTAGTGGGTGTCGCACTATTGTTCCGTATTATCACATGAAGTGAGTTTACTGTTTTGACTTCTTGTGGGAAAGTCTTTTGTTTTCCGGCGCTCTGCTGGTGGGGTTCGTCGTCATCCTCACTTGGCGCGTCGAGCCCCTTGTGTTCGGCGTTGAGTCGGCCGGACTGTTTGAAGACCCAACAACTTCGGTGGGTGTGGTTTGCAGGCTTCCTGGGGGTACTGTGGATTTGACATATCCGATCCAAAATTTTGTTTAAGTTGGATAGCTCGTCACTGTTATCCTTAAGAGGCAGTGTTTTGTTGTTCGGCCGCGAGCTTTTGAATCCGGCGTTGACCGCCGTGTTCTTTGGGCTCTTTTCTTTATTTCGGCGCTGGTCCTTTCTACGTCGTGATTTTCCGTTTCCATCTTTGATCTCGGATGTACTCGGGTCGCTGGTGCTGCATCTTGCTAGCCAGCTGTCTTCCCCCGCGCAAAAGCGGGTCATGAGGCTTGTTAGTGCGGCCATTGTTCTTGGCTTTTCCTGGCCGAGGTGTCTGGCGAGCCATTCGTCTCGGACGTTATGTTTAAAAGCTGCTAAGGCTTCGGTGTCCGGACAGTCGACTATTTGGTTCTTTTTGGTGAGGAACCTGTTCCAAAATTGGCGCGCTGATTCTCCGGGCTGTTGGGTTATGTGACTTAAGTCGTCTGCATCCGGAGGGCGGACATAAGTCCCCTGAAAATTTGCTCTAAACGCGTCCTCGAGCTCTTCCCAACTTCCAATGGTATTTTCTGGGAGGCTTTTGAGCCAATGCCGAGCTGGCCCTTTGAGCTTGAGGGGAAGGTATTTTATGGTGTGGAGATCGTCTCCTCTAGCCATATGTATGTGCAGGATGTAATCCTCAATCCAGACTCCGGGGTCTGTTGTTCCGTCGTATGCCTCTATGTTTACGGGCTTGAATCCTACTGGAAATTCATGATCCAGCACCTCATCGGTGAAACATAGTGGGTGTGCGGCGTCCCTGTATTTGGGTGTGCCATTGTCTTCGAACACTTGGCGTGTTGTGTTGCTTCATGGGGCCCTCTTTTTTGGCCCATAAATGGACCTGACCGGGCCATCTGTTTTGCGAGGATCATGTGCCGGCTTGTGTGCGGCGCCGCTTGTCGCTCTTGGCCTGTCATCTGGTCGTCTATCCGGCCAGGCGGCCTCTTTTCTTTTTGACTGTGGGGGCTCTACGGCCTCCTCGTCGAATTCGGGCAGCAGCTTGCGCTTCGGGTAGCTCTTTGTTTGGTGGCTGTTGCCATATTTGTCCGCGGTCTTGAGTACTTTGCTCCATCTCATTCTGAGTATGTCTTCCGCTGTTTTGAGCTTCCTTTTCTGCTTCTTCAGACTTCTTGCAGTGGCGACAAGCCTTTTGTGTAGGTTCTTATGCTCCGGCGGTGTGTCCGGCGTAAGATCGTCTGGACTGTTGTTTTCGCCGGGGATGGGTTGATTATCCGATTCATCCTGTTCGGATGGTTGCCTGGTTGCATATTCGTCGCCCACTGGTTTGCCCTGCTGTATGGCTGGGTCATTATGAGTGCTGTTGTTATCGAGGCGGGACTTGGGGCGGTGCTTGCGCCGCCGTTTTGGTTGTTTTTTCCGGGGAATTATCCTTCGCCGCGTCCCGTTGTTCCTCGTCATCGCTCCCTTTTGGGGTGTCCACCATATATACATCATGAGTTGAGGTGGCTTTCCAGTGCTCGATAAGCGCTGGTTCTTGGTCATCTCCGGCGTCGTCGTCCATACCGTCGATGTCTTCGGAATCGTAGTCTAGCATGTCGGTTAAATCGTCGACAGTGGCTACAAAGTGGGTGGTGGGTGGGCTTTGAATTTCTTCGTCGTCCGCATCCCAACCGTCCTGACCGCAGTCCGGCCAGGGCTCTCCTGATAACGAGAGATGTTTTAGCGAATTTAGAATGTCGCCAAAGGGTGAGTGCTGAAAGATGTCCGCGGCGGTGAACTCCATAATCGGCGCCCAATTGGATTCGATTGGTAGGGGCGCAGGAGGTCCGGAGTCCGGCGAGGAGTCCGGCACCTCGGAGTCACGAGCTTTACGAGGGACAAGGTCAGTGTTCGGCTCCATCGCCATAGAGATTGCAGCTCCCGAGGCGGTGTCCAGCCACCTGTCCTCGATCTGCGCGGTCGGCTCCGAACTAGGGGTCGGAGCGGACTCATGCGCGGCCTCCAGGGCACTGTTCGGCGGCAGAGCTAAATCATGCCCATCGTGACAGTGCGGCGCGCTCGGCTGTGGTTCGAATCCATCGAAGATCAAGTCTCCGCGGATGTCGGCCGTGAAGTTTAGGCTTCCAAATTTGACCTGACGGCCAGGGGCGTAGCTTTCGATCTACTCCAGATGGCCAAGCGAATTGGCCCGCAGTGCAAAGCCACCGAATACGAAGATCTGTCCGGGGAGAAAAGTCTCACCCTGGACTGTGCCGTCGTTGTTGATGATTGAAGGAGCCATCAAGCCTATCGGTGACAACACAGAGGAACTCTCAATGAAAGCACCAATGTCGGTGTCAAAACCGGCGGATCTCAGGTAGGGGGTCCCGAACTGTGCGTCTAGGCAGATGGTAACAGGAGACAAGGGACACGATGTTTTTACCCAGGTTTGGGCCCTCTCGATGGAGGTAAAACCCTACTCCTGCTTGATTAATATTGATGATATGGGTAGTACAAGAGTAGATCTACCATGAGATCAAGGAGGCTAAACCCTAGAAGCTAGCCTATGGTATGATTGTTGTAATGGTTGTTCGTCCTACGGACTAAAACCCTCCGGTTTATATAGACACCAGAGAGGGCTAGGGTTACACAGAGTCGGTTACAATGGTAGGAGATCTACATATCCGTATTGCCAAGCTTGCCTTCCACACCAAGGAAAGTCCCATCCGGACACGGGACGAAGTCTTCAATCTTGTATCTTCATAGTCTTGGAGTCCGGCCAATGATGATAGTCCGGCTATCCGGACACCCCCTAGTCCAGGGCTCCCTCAGGGGGTCTTGTAGATAGTCAGACTTCTCAGCCTTTTTCTTTTGTAGTTATCTGTAATCAAACATGTTTATGCTTCAGTTGCTTGTATGACTTTGTATGTTGGGTCATGAGACCCATGTTTGTAATATCATGCTATGTAAGGCTCCTCGGAGCCTCTTAAATAAATACTTCATAGAGTTATGTTGTGATGCCATGTTGTATCTACACATATCGTGCATATTGTGTGTATGTTTTGAAACGCATTGGTATGTGTGGGATTCAACACCTAGTTATCTGCCTTTGGTAGCCTTTCCTACAGGGAAATGCCTCCTAGTGCTTCCACTTAGCCTTGGTAGTTTGCTACCGCTCTGGAACACATGGATTGACCGGCATGTATCCTTCTCTGCTCCTGTGTCTGCCCCTACGGGTAAATATCACGCGTTGTTCCTTTAAGTCCTTGTAGCTTGCTACGACTTGGGTTCATACGTTGATGACCGACACGTGCATTGCTGGGTTACATATGCCCGTCCTGTATGTTTTTGCCACCTTGGTTTATGACTAGTCATGTCGGCCCCGGTTCTCTTTCATATGGATGCTAGCATCGCAATCATATATGTGAGCCAAAAGAAGCAAACGGTTCCAACCAAGGTAAAGGCGGCAGCCATGGGTTACCATGCGTGAGGCCGCAAAGTGATATGATGTGTCTTATGCTAGATCGTGTGACTTAGGATCAGGGTCCCGACATGGAGCTCCATAGGAGTATTCCAATCACGCATGTCATGATGGAATTGGGTGAATTGTTCAAACGTTGCCGGTTCTTGGTGCTATGTCACAATATTTTCACCCCGAAATCAAACCCTTCGTCGTAGATGGTGTTAGCACACTCATCCTCCATGTTCATGTTGTGCATGATCACAGAAGCAGTCATCACCTGTCAAAGCTTCTCGGTGCTCCATGTCAGTGCGGGGTGTCGAACGGTGTCCCATCAATATTGAAGCACACCCAAAGCACGCTCCAAATCCTTCCTAGCACTCTCTGTCTCTTCTCTCCTTGCGGATTGGGTATTGTCTTCATAAGAGTTGACCACCGAGGATAGGTACTTTTGGCTAGGTAGTACCCCTTGTTGTAGTGGTGGCCATTGATCTCAAAATTGACCTATGGGGAGTGGCCTTCTGCAACCCTTGCAAACACCGTAGAACGCTGAAGCACGTTGATATCATTGTGAGAACCAGCCATGCCGAAGAAAGGATGCCATATTCAAAGATCTTGTGAAGCCATCGCTTCTAGTGTGATAGTGGCACCTTTCGCATGGCCCTTGTACTGCCCTTGCTAAGAAAATGGACAGCTCTTCCACTTCTAGTGTATACAATCTATGCTACCAAGCATGCCTAGAAAGCACATGTGGGCATTGATCACCAACAACTTCTCTATATCAGCAACAGTAGGCTCTCTCAGGTACTCAGGGCCAAACACTGCCAAAACACGGCCTTGCAGAAACCGTACATTGATAGCAGACATGTGGACTCACTCATACCCACGTACTCATCCACAAGATAGCCCGGTATTACATATGCAAGCATACGAATAGCCGCAGTGCATTTCTGGTAAGACGAAAAGCCAAGCTTGTCAAGGGCATCCTCTTTGCACTCAAAGTATGAGTCATATGCTACCACACCCTCCCGAATATGATTGAACACATGTCTCACCTTCCAGAACCGGTGACAAAATTGATGTGGTTTGAAGAGCGTGACATTCTCAAAGTAGTCGGCATACAACATAGCCTGGCTGCTCTCCCTATTGCGGTTCAAGGCCGGAGCATGGCCCGAGATTGACCCCCTGTACTAAGGCCGCTAGCTAGCAATGTGGTCGTTCACGACCAATGCAGCCACCATAAGGTTTTCATCATCCCAGGATGAATCGTCCGATGAACAAATGAAGTTGTGGGAAAAAACTCATCCCCACTTTCCATAGTACCTTGTGACCAAAGTGTCGAACACCTTGTGGTCGTGGTGGAGACATGGCCGGGAAGACCACCTAGTACTGCCCAAGCAGGCAGAAGGCAAGGGTGGCGTCGATGGCTAGGCGTCCGGCGGCCATTGTAGCACCTGCCGGAAGGTGTTGGGGTGGATGGGCATGGACGACAGTCGTACCTCCCCTGGAACCGTATGCGGTGAGAACCCCTCCGAAAATGCCGACAGGAACTACTCTAAAACACATACGTGTGCCGACAATGGGAGCGATGGTCGAGGTTTGGGCTGTCGGGCAAGGCAGCGAGGACGCGGTCTGAAAATGGACAACAACAGTGGCGATGGAGGGCGGGGAGGGGGGGAGGGGCAAGCCTCATAGGGGAGAGAAAATAAGCATCTATGGCCCCGACGGGGGGGGGGGGGGGGGCAGGGGAGGACAAGGGCGCGTATCCCGTCCGTCCGCGCGACGTTCACTTTGACGGAACTGAGGCCCAAATTTGGGCCGAGAATAGGTCGAAAGCGGACTGAAAACGGACATTTGTCCGTTTACTCCCACACGTTGGGCCGCATTTTCTGTCGATTTACCCCCTAAACAGACACGGCCAGACCATTTGGGATCGTGAGTTGGAGTTGGCCTTAGTTGTGCCGGTTCTACTCTTGTGTAGTGTCCTTAATGCTGACAAGGGCAATGCAATTTTGGCATTTCACCGATGTGGACATTCATATGTAATCCGTTGTGTCAAATCGGGTGTTTAGTGTTGGGGAACACGGTAATTTCAAAAAATTTCCTATGATCACGCAAGATCTATCTAGGTGATGCATAGCAATGAGAGGGGAGAGTGTGTCCACGTACCCTCGTAGACCGAAAGCGAAAGGGTTTCAATAACGCAGTTAATGTAGTCGAACTTCTTTGCGATCCAACCGATCAAGTACCAAACGTACGACACCTCCGCGTTAAGCACACGTTCAGCTCGATGACGTCCCTCGTGCTCTTGATCCAGTGGAGGATGAGGGTGAGTTCCGTCAGCATGATGGGGTGGCGACGGTGATGATGATGTTACCAGCGCAGGGCTTCGCCTAAGCACTACGATGGAATGATTGAGGTTGTAACTGTGGAGGGGGCACCACACACGGTTAAGAGAAACTCATGTGTTCTAGGGTGCCCCCCGACCCCATATATAAAGGAGCAAGGGGGAGGCCTGCCGGCCCCTAGGGGCACGCCCAAGGAGAGGGAGTCCTACTAGGACAACTAGTCCTAGTAGGATTCCATCACAAGGAAGAGAGGGGGAAGTAAGGAGAGGGAGAGGGAGTAGGAAAGGGGGGGCGCTGCCCCCCCTTGTCCTATTCGGACTCGGGGGGGGGGGGGGGTGACCTGCCCTGGCTGCGCCCCTCTCTCTCCACTAAGGCCCATGGTGGCCCATTAGTTGTCCCCGGGGGGTTCCGGTAACCCCTCCGGCACTCCGGTTTTACCCGAAACTTCCCGGAACACTTCTGGTGTCCGAATAACATGGTCCAATATATCAATCTTTATGTCTCGACCATTTCGAGACTCATCGTCACGTCCGTGATCTCATCCGGGACTCCGAACAAACTTCGGTCATCAAAACACATAACTCATAATACATATCGTCATCGAACGTTAAGCGTGCGGACCCTACGGGTTCGAGAACTATGTAGACATGACCGAGACACATCTCCGGTCAATAACCAATAGCGGAACCTAGATGCTCATATTGGTTCCTACATATTCTACAAAGATCTTTATCGGTCAAACTGCATAACAACATACGTTGTTCCCTTTGTCATCGGTATGTTACTTGCCCGAGATTCGATCATCGGTATCATCATACCTAGTTCAATCTCGTTATCAGCAAGTCTCTTTACTCGTTCCGTAATACTTCATCCTGCAACTAACTTATTAGTCACATTGCTTGCAAGGCTTATAGTGATGAGCATTACCGAGAGGGCCCAGAGATACCTCTCCGAAACACGGAGTGACAAATCCTAATCTCGATCTATGCCAACCCAACAAACACCTTCGGAAACACCTGTAGAGCACCTTTATAATCACCCATTTACGTTGTGACATTTGGTAGCACACAAAGTGTTCCTCTGGTATTCAGGAGTTGCATAACCTCATAGTCTGTGGAACATGTATAAGTCATGAAGAAAGCAGTAGCAATGAAACTACAACGATCATAATGCTAAGCTAACGGATGGGTCATGTCCATCACATCATTCTCCTAATGATGTGATCCCGTTTATCAAATGACAACACATGTCTATGGTTAGAAAACATAACCATCTTTGATTAACGAGCTAGTCAAGTAGAGGCATACTAGGGACACTATGTTTTGCCTATGTATTCACACATGTACTAAGTTTCCGGTTAATACAATTCTAGCATGAATAATAAACATTTATAATGAAATAAGGAAATAAGTAATAAATTTATTATTGCCTCTAGTGCATATTTCCTTCAGTCTCCTACTTGCACTAGAGTCAATAATCTAGATTACAAAGTAATGATTCTAACACCCATGGAGTTTTGGTCCTGATCATGTTTTGCTCATGGAAGAGGCTTAGTCAACGGGTCTGCAATATTCAGATCCGTATGTATCTTGCAAATCTCTATGTCCCCCTCCGACACTTGATGAAGGATGGAATTGAAGCGTCTCTTGATGTGCTTGGTTCTCTTGTGAAATCTGGATTCCTTTGCCAAGGCAATTGCACCAGTATTGTCACAAAAGATTTTCACTAGACCCGATGCACTAGGTATGACACCTAGATCGGATATGAACTCCTTCATCCAGACTCCTTCATTTGCTGCTTCCAAAGCAGCAATGTACTCCGCTTCACACATAGATCCTGCCACGATGCTCTGCTTGGAACTGCACCAACTGACATCTCATCCATTAAATAAAAATATGTATCCGGTTTGCGACTAAGATTCATCCGGATCAGTGTCAAAGCTTGCATCGACATAACCGTTTACGACGAGCTCTTTGTCACCTCCATAAACAAAAAACATATCCTTAGTCCTTTTTAGGTATTTCAGGATGTTCTTGACCGCTGTCTAGTGCTCCACTCTGGGATTACTTTGGTACCTCCCTGCTATGCTTATAGCAAGGCACACATCAGGTCTGGTACACAGCATTGCATACATGATAGAACCTATGGTTGAAGCATAGGGAATGACTTTCATTTTCTCTCTATCTTCTGTAGTGGTCGGGCATTGAGTCTGACTCAACTTCACACCTTGTGACACAGGCAAGAACCCTTTCTTTGACTAATCCATTTTGAACTTCTTCAAAATTTTATCAAGGTATGTGCTTTGTGAAAGTCTAATTAAACGTCTTGATCTATCTCTATAGATCTTGATGCCCAATATGTAGGCAGCTTCACCGAGGTCTTTCATCAAAAAACTCTTATTCAAGTATCCTTTTATGCTATCCAGAAATTCTATATCATTTCCAATCAACAATATGTCATCCACATATAATATTAGAAATGCCACAGAGCTCCCACTCACTTTCTTGTAAATACAGGCTTCTCCAAAAGTCTGTATAAAACCATATGCTTTGATCACACTTTCAAAGCATTGATTCCAACTCTAAGAGGCTTGGACCAGTCCATAAATGGATCGCTAGAGCTTGCACACTTTGTTAGCCCCCTTTGGATCGACAAAACCTTCTGGTTGCATCATATACAACTCTTCTTCCAGAAATCCATTCAGGAATGCGGTTTTGACATTCATATGCCAAATTTCATAATCATAAAATGCGGCAATTGCTAACATGATTCAGACAGACTTAAGCATCGCTACGGGTGAGAAAGTCTCATCGTAGTCAACTCCTTGAACTTGTCGAAAACCTTTCGCAACAAGTCAAGCTTTGTAAACAGTAACATTACCGTTAGCGTCAGTCTTCTTCTTGTAGATCCATTTATTTTTGATGTCTGGCCGATCATCGGGCAAGTCCACCAAAGTCCACACTTTGTTCTCATACATGGATCCCATCTCAGATTTCATGGCCTCAAGCCATTTCGCGGTATTTGGGCTTATCATCGCTTCCTCATAGTTCATAGGTTCACCATGGTCTAGTAACATGACTTCCAGAACAGGATTACCATACCACTCTGGTGAGGTTCGATAGTAACTTGATCTGAAGTTTCATGATCATCATCATTAGATTCCTCACTAATTGGTGTAGGAATCACTGGAACTGATTTCTGTGATGAACTACTTTCCAATAAGGGAGAAGGTACAATTACCTCATCAAGTTCTACTTTCCTCCCACTCACTTCTTCCGAGAGAAACTCCTTCTCTAGAAAGGATCCATTCTTAGCAACAAATATTTTGCCTTCGGATCTGTGATAGAAGGTGTACCCAACAGTTTCCTTTGGGTATCCTATGAAGACGCACGTCTCCGATTTGGGTTCGAACTTATCAGGTTGAAGCTTTTTCACATAAGCATCGCAACCCCAAACTTTAAGAAACGATAACTTTGGTTTCTTGCCAAACCACAGTTCATAAGGCGTCGTCTCAATGGATTTTGATGGTGCCCTATTTAAGGTGAATGCAGCCGTCTCTAAAGCATAACCCCAAAACGATAGCGGTAAATCAGTAAGAGACATCATAGATCGCACCATATCCAATAAAGTATGGTTACGATGTTCGAACACACCATTTTGTTGTGTTGTTCCAGGTGGCGTAAGTTGTGAAACTATCCCATGTTGTTTCAAATGAAGACCAAACTCGTAACTCAAATATTCTCCTCCACGTTCAGATCATAGAAACTTTATTTTCTTGTTGCGATGATTTTCCACTTCACTCTGAAATTCTTTGACCTTTTCAAATGTTTCAGACTTATGTTTCATTAAGTAGATATAACCATATCTGCTCAAATCATCTGTGAAGGTAAGAAAATAAAGATACCCGCCACGAGCCTCAACACTCGTTGGACCGCATACATCTGTATGTATTATTTTCAATAAGTTAGTAGCTCGTTCCATTGTTCCGGAGAACGAAGTTTTAGTCATCTTGCCCATGAGGCACGGCTCACAAGCACCAAGTGATTCATAATCAAGTGATTCCAAAAGTCCATCAGCATGGAGTTTCTTCATGCGCTTTACACCGATATGACCAAAACAGCAGTGCCACAAATAAGTTGCACTATCATTATCAACTTTGCATCTTTTGGCTTCAATATTATGAATATGTGTATCATCACGTTCGAGATTCAATAAAAATAGACCACTCAACAAGGGTGCATGACCATAAAAGCTATTACTCATATAAATAGAACAACCATTATTCCCTGATTTAAATGAATAACCATCTCGCATCAAACAAGATCAAGATATAATGTTCAAGCTCAACGCTGGCACCAAATAACAATTATTAGGTCTAAAACTAATCCCGAAGGTAGATGTAGAGGTAGCGTGCCGACAGCGATCACATCGAGCTTGGAACCATTTCCCATGCGCATCGTCACCTCTTCCTCAGCCAATCTTTGTTTAATTCGTAGCCCCTGTTTCGAGTTGCAAATATGAGCAACAGAACCAGTATCAAATACCCAGGCGCTACTACGAGCATTAGTAAGGTACACATCAATAACATGTATATCAAATATACCTTTCACTTTGCCATCCTTCTTATCCGCCAAATACTTGGGGCAGTTCCGCTTCCAGTGACCAGTCCCTTTGCAGCGGAAGCACTCAGTTTCAGGCTTAGGTCCAGACTTGGGTTTCTTCTCCTGAGCAGCAACTTTCTTGCCGTTCTTCTTGAAGTTCCCCTTCTTCCCTTTGCCCTTTTTCTTAAAGCTAGTGGTCTTGTTGACCATCAACACTTGATGCTCCTTCTTGATTTCTACCTCCGCAGCTTTTAGCATTGCGAAGAGCTCGGGAATAGTCTTGTTCATCCCTTGCATATTATAGTTCATCATGAAGCCTTTATAGCTTAGTGGCAGTGATTGAAGAACTTTGTCAATGACAGTATCATCAGGAAGATTAACCCCCAGCTGAGTCAAGTGGTTATGGTACCCAGACATTCTGAGTATGTGTTCACTGACAGAACTATTCTCCTCCATTTTGCAGCTGTAGAACTTGTTGGAGACTTCATATCTCTCAAATTGGGCATTTGCTTGAAATATTAACTCCAACTCTTGAAACATCTCATATGCTCCATGATGTTCAATACGTCTTTGAAGTCCCGATTCTAAGCCATAAAGCATGGCACACTGAACTATCAAGTAGTCATCAGCTTTGCTCTGCCAGACGTTCTTAACGTCATCAGTAGCATCTGCAGTAGGCCTGGCACCCAACGGTGCTTCCAGGATGTAATTCTTCTGTGTAGCAATGAGGATAATCCTCAAGTTACGGACCCAGTCCGTGTAATTTCTGCCATCATCTTTCAACTTGGCTTTCTCTAGGAACGCATTAAAATTCAAAGGAACGGTAGCACGGGCCATTGATCTACAATAACATAGACATGCAAAATAACCATCAGGACTAAGTTCATGATAAACTAAAGTTCAATTAATCATATTACTTAAGAACTCCCACTTAGATAGACATCCCTCTAGTCATCTAAATGATCATGTGATCCAAATCAACTAAACCATGTCCGATCATCACGTGAGATGGAGTAGCTTTCAATGGTGAACATCACTATGTTGATCATATCTACTATATGATTCACATTCGACCTTTCGGTCTCAGTGTTCTGAGGCCATATCTGCATATGCTAGGCTCGTCAAGTTTAACCCGAGTATTCTGCGTGTGCAAAATTGGCTTGCACCCGTTATATGTGAACGTAGAGCTTATCACACCCGATCATCACGTGGTGTCTCGACACGACGAACTGTAGCAACAGTGCATACTCAGGGAGAACGCTTATACCTTGAAATTTAGTAAGGGATCATCTTATAATGCTACCGCCGTACTAAGCAAAATAAGATGCATAAAAGATAAACATCACATGCAATCAAAATATGTGACAAGATATGGCCATCATCATCTTGTGCTCATGATCTCCATCACTGAAGCATCATCATGATCTCCATCGTCACCGGCGCGACACCATGATCTCCATCGTAGCATCATCGTCGTCTCGCAAACTATTGCTTCTACTACTATCGCTACCGCTTAGTGATAAAGTAAAACAATTACATGGTGATTGTATTGCATACAATAAAGCAACAACCATATGGCTCCTGCCAGTTGCCGATAACTCCGTTACAAAACATGATCATCTCATACAACAATTTATATCACATCATGTCTTGACCATATCACATCACAGCAAGCCTTGCAAAAACAAGTTAGACGTCGTCTACTTTGATGTTGCAAATTTTACGTGGCTGCTACGGGCTTCTAGCAAGAATCGTTCTTACCTATGCATCAAAACCACAATGATTTTTCGTTAAGTGTGCTATTTTAACCTTCAACAAGGACCGGCCATAGTCAAACTCGATTCAACTAAAGTTGGAGAAACATACACCCGCCAGCCACCTATGTGCAAAAGCACGTCAGTAGAACCAGTCTCATGAACGCGGTCATGTAATGTCGCTCCGGGCCGCTTCATCCAACAATACCGCTGAATCAAAGTAAGACGTTCGTGGTAAGCAGTATGCCTATTATCGCTCACAACTCTTTGTGTTCTACTCATGCATATAACATCTACGCATAGACCTGGCTCGGATGCCACTGTTGGGGAACGCGGTAATTTCAAAAAATTTCCTATGATCACGCAAGGTCTATCTAGGTGATGCATAGCAACGAGAGGGAAGAGTGTGTCCACGTACTCTCGTAGAACGAAAGCGGAAGCATTTCAATAACACGGTTGATGTAGTCGAACTTCTTCGCGATCCAACCAATCAAGTACCGAACGTATGACACCTCCGCATTTAGTACACGTTTAGCTCGATAATGTCCCTCGTGCTCTTGATCCAGTTGAGGACGAGGGTGAGTTCCGTCAGCACGATGGCGTGGCGATGGTGATGATGATGTTACCGACGTAGGGCTTCACCTAAGCACTACGATGGTATGATCGAGGTGTGTAACCGTGGAGGGGGGCACCGCACACGATTAAGAGAAACTTGTGTGTTCTAGGGTGCCCCCTGCCCCCGTATATAAAGGAGCACAGGGGAGGCTGGCCGCCCCCTAAGGGCGCGCCCAAGGAGAGGGAATCCTACTAGGACTACTAGTCCGGGTAGGATTCCATCACAAGGAAGAGAGGGGGAAGGAAGGACAGGGAGAGGGAGTAGGAAAGGGGGGCGCCGCCCCGCCTTCCCTTGTCCTATTCGGACTCCAAGGGGGGGGCCTGCCCTTGCTGCTCTCCTCTCTCTCAACTAAGGCCCATGGTGGCCCATTAGTTTCCCTGGGGGGGTTCATGTAACCCCTCCAGCACTCCGGTTTTACCCGAAACTTCCCCGAACACTTCCGGTGTCTGAATAACATGGTCCAATATATCAATCTTTATGTATCGACCATTTCGAGACTCCTCGTCACGTCCGTGATCTCATCCGGGACCCCGAACAAACTTCGGTCATCAAAACACATAACTCATAATACATATCGTCATCGAACGTTAAGCGTGCGGACCCTACGGGTTTGAGAACGATGTAGACATGACCGAGACACATCTCCGGTCAATAATCAATAGCGGAACCTGGATGCTCATATTGGTTCCTACATATTCTATGAAGATCTTTATCGGTCAAACCGCATAACAACATACGTTGTTCCCTTTGTCATCGGTATGTTACTTGCTCGAGATTCGATCGTCGGTATCATCATACCTAGTTCAATCTCGTTACTAGCAAGTCTCTTTGCTCGTTCCGTAATACTTCATCCAACAACTAACTCATTAGTTACATTGTTTGCAAGGCTTATAGTGATGAGCATTACCGAGAGGGCCCAGAGATACCTCTCCGAAACACGGAGTGACAAATCCTAATCTCGATCTATGCCAACCCAAAAAACACCTTCAGAGACACCTGCAGAGCACCTTTATAATCACCCATTTACGTTGTGAAGTTTGGTAGCACACAAAGTGTTCCTCCGGTATTCGGGAGTTGCATAATCTCATAGTCTGAGGAACATGTATAAGTCATGAAGAAAGCAGTAGCAATGAAACTGCAACGATCATAATGCTAAGCTAACGGATGGGTCATGTCCATCACACCATTCTCCTAATGATGTGATCCCGTTTATCAA
Source organism: Triticum timopheevii (assembly GCA_963921465.1). NCBI lineage: Eukaryota > Viridiplantae > Streptophyta > Magnoliopsida > Poales > Poaceae > Triticum > Triticum timopheevii. The sequence continues at coordinate 238,628,725 of OY997264.1, read as the reverse complement.
ATGACAACACATGTCTATGGTTAGGAAACATAACCATCTTTGATTAACGAGCTAGTCAAGTAGAGGCATACTAGGGACACTATGTTTTGTCTATGTATTCACACATGTACTAAGTTTCTGGTTAATACAATTCTAGCATGAATGATAAACATTTATCATGAAATAAGGGAATAAATAATAACTTTATTTTTGGAGGACTTTTTACAAGAATGGAACCCCGTTGGAGTAATTTCTGCGGCACCGTTTGGAACGCAGGAAACCGGCTAGGAATAACAAATTGAAGTTTCTTATAGGGCCGTTTTCATGGGACGAGTGATATGTCTCCAACATATCTATAATTTTTGATTGTTCCATGCTATTATATTATCCATCTTAGATGTTTTATATGCATTTATATGCTATTTTATATGATTTTTGGGAGTAACCTATTAACCTAGAGCCCGGTGCCAGTTTTAGTTTTTTTGTTGTTTTTGAGTTTTACAGAAAAGGAATACCAAACGAAGTCCACTTGACGTGCCAATTTTTGATGATTTTTTATGGACCAAAAGAAGCCCCTGGAGTAAGAGAGTTGGGCCAGAAGAGTCCCGGGCCATCCATGAGGGTGGAGGGTGCTTCCTACCCCCCTGGGTGCGCCCCCTATCTCGTGGACGACTCGGAGACCCCCATGACTTGGGACCGATGCCAAAAATTCCTATAAAGATAGAAACCCCTAGAAAATAACCTAGATCGGGAGTTCCGCCGCCGCAAGCCTCTGTAGCCACCAAAAACCTCTCGGGAGCCCGTTCCGGCACCCTGCCGGAGGGGGAATCCATCACCGGTGGCCATCTTCATCATCCCGGCGCTCTCCATGACGAGTAGGGAGTAGTTCACCCTCGGGGCTGAGGGTATGTACCAGTAGCTATGTGTTTGATCTCTCTCTCTCTCTCTCTCTCTCTCTCTCTCGTGTTCTTGATGTGGCACGACCTTGATGTACCGTGAGCTTTGCTATTATAGTTCGATCTTATGATGTTTCTCCCCCTCTATCTCCTTGTGATGAATTGAGTTTTCCCTTTGAAGTTATCTTATCAGATTGAGTCTTTAAGGATTTGAGAACACTTGATGTATGTCTTGCGTGGGATACCCATGGTGACAATGGGGTATTCTAGTGATATACTTGATGTATGTTTTGGTGATCAACTTGCGAGTTCCGTGACCTTGTGAACTTATGCGTAGGGGTTGGCACATGTTTTCATCTTGACTCTCTGGTAGAAACTTTGGGTCACTCTTTGAAGTTCTTTGTGTTGGTTGAATAGATGAATCTGAGATTGTGTGATGCATATCGTATAATCATACCCACGGATACTTGAGGTGGCATTGGATTATCTAGGTGACATTAGGGTTTTGGTTGATATGTGTCTTAAGGTGTTATTTTACTACAAACTCTAGGGTTAGCCCAATGGATTGATCGCAAAGAATAACTTTGAGGTGGTTCCGTACCCTACAATAATCTCTTTGTTTGTTCGCCGTTATTAGTGACTTTGGAGTGGTCTTTGTTGCATGTTGAGGGATAGTTATATGATCCAATTATGTTATTATTGTTGAGAGAACTTGCACTAGTGAAAGTATGAACCCTAGGCCTTGTTTCCTACAATTGCAATACCATTTATGCTCACTTTTATCGCTTGCTACCTTGCTGTTTTTATAATTTCAGATTACAAACACCTATATCTACCACCCATATTGCACTTGTATCACCATCTCTTCGCTGAACTAGTGCACCTATACAATTTACCATTGTATTGGGTGTGTTGGGGACACAAGAGACTCTTTGTTATTTGGTTGCAGGGTTGCTTGAGAGAGACCATCTTCATCCTATGCCTCCCACGGATTGATAAACCTTAGGTCATCCACTTGAGGGAAATTTGCTACTGTCCTACAAACCTCCGCACTTGGAGGCCGAACAACGTCTACAAGAAGAAGGTTGCGTAGTAGACATCAAGCTCTTTTCTCGTGCCGTTGCCAGAGAGGCTAGGTAAGCGGCACTAACACCCCGTCAATCAAGCTCTTTTCTGGAGCCATTGCCGGGGAGGTTAGTGCTTGAAGGTATATCTTTAGATCTTGCAATCGAATCTTTTTGTTTCTTGTTTTATCACTAGTTTAGTTTATAAAAGAAAACTACAAAAGAAATGGAATTGAGGGTGCCTCATATGCTTCATCTTTTTAATGTCTTCCCTGAAAATGATGGAAAGGGAAATTGTGCCAAAGTGTTAGAAGAAGAATGCATTAAAATGTTTGGCACTAAATCTTTGAATGATGAGCATGATTGCAATGTTGTTAGTATGAATTCTTTGAATATCCATGATGCTAATGATATGGAAAGCCACAAGCATGGGGATGCTATGTTTGATGAAGATGATATTTTTTGTCCCCCAAGTTTTGATGAGAATATTTATTATGATGAAAGCATGCCTCCTATTTATGATGATTATATTTATGAAAGTGGATTTGGAGAGGTCATGACTTTATTTAGCGATGAATCCACTATTTCAGAAGATGTTCCAATTGATTATGAGAACAAAGTTGCTATCTATGATGATTATTGTGATGACATGTATGCTATAAAGAATAATGATAACCATGAATCTTGTCATCAAGATTTTAGTTTTCAATTGGATTATGCCTCAAATGATAGTTATTTTGTTGAGTTTTCTCCCACCACTATTCATGAGAAGAAATTTGATTATGTTGAGAGTAATAAAAATTCTATGCTTGTGCATCATGAAAATAGTGCTTTATGTGATAGATATATTGTTGAATTCATTCATGATGCTACTGAAGTTTATTACGAGGGAGGAATATATGCTTGTAGGAATTGCAATAATATCAAGTTTCCTCTCTATGTGTTGAAAATCTTGAAGTTTTGCTTGTTTTGCTTTCCTATGCTAGTTGATTTTTGTTCCCATAAGTTGTTTGCTCACAAAATCCCTATACATAGGAAGTGGGTTAGACTTAAATGTGCTAGTCATATGCTTCATTATTCTCCTATTATGTTTCAATTCTTATCTTTTATGTGAGCATCATTGTCATCATCATGCCTAGCTAAAAATGCATTAAAGAAAAGCACTTGTTGGGATACAACCCAACATTTAGCCCTACTGTTTTTTTGTGTTCACATGATTAAGATACTGTAGTAATCATGTTTTATAGCTTTTTTTCAATAAAGTGCCAAGTAGAACCTTTGGGAAGACTTGGGTGAAAGTTAATGCGATCTTGCTGTAAAAGACAGAAACTTTGCGCTCACAAGAATAATTGTCATTTTCTACAGAAGAGTTATTTTGAGTTGATTCTTTTTGAATAGGATTAATAGACAAATTCCTCACGTCCACCAATTTATTTAGGAATTTTTGGAGTTAGATAAGTATTCGAGAGTTACAGATTACTACAGACTGTTCTGTTTTTGACAGATTCTGTTTTCTATGTGTTGTTTACTTATTTTGATGAATCTATGAGTAGTATCGGATGGTATGAACCATAGATAAGTTGGAATACAGTAGATATTACACCAATATGAATTTAGAATGAGTTCACAACAGTAGCAAAAGTGGTGATTTATTTTCTTATACTAACGGAGCTTATGAGATTTTCTGTTGAGTTTTGTGTTGTGAAGTTTTCAAGTTTTGGGTAAAGATTCGATGGACTATGGAATAAGGAGTGGCAAGAGCCTAAGCTTGGGGATTCCCAAGGCACCCCAAGGTAATATTCAAGGACAACCAAGAGCCTAAGCTTGGGGATGCCCCGGAAGGCATCCCCTCTTTCGTCTTTGTTCATCGGTAACTTTACTTGGAGCTATATTTTTATTCACCACATGATATGTGTTTTGCTTAGAGCGTCATTTAATTTAATTTTGTTTTACTTGCTGTTTGAATAATATTCCAAGATCTGAAATTCTTAAATGTTAGAGAGTCTTCACATAGTTGCACAATTATTCGACTACTCATTGATCTTCACTTATATCTTTTAGAGCACAATAGTAGTTTTATTTTGAAGAAATAGATGAACTCTCATGCTTCACTTATATTATTTTGAGAGTCTTTTAGAAAAACATGGTAATTTGCTTAGGTTATGAATTTAGTCCTAATATGATATGCATCCAGGAGGGATATGATAAAAATTTCATATAAAGTGCATTGAATACTATGAGAAGTTTGATTCCTTATGATTGTTTTGAGATATGAGGATGGTGATATTAGAGTCATGCTAGTGAGTAATTGTGGATTTTAGAGATACTTGTGTTGAAGTTTGTGATTCTCGTATCATGCACGTATGGTGAACCGTTATGTGATGAAGTTGGAGCATGATTTATTTTTTGATTGTCTTCCTTTGTGTGGAGGTCGGGATCGCACGATGGTTAACTCCTACCAACCCTTCCCCTAGGAGCATGCGCATAGTGCTTGGTTTTGATGACTTGTAGATTTTTGCAATAAGTATGTGAATTCTTTATGACTAATGTTGAGTACATGGATTATACACACTCTCACCCTTCCACCATTGCTAGCCTCTCTAGTATCGCGCAACTTTCGCCGGTACCATACACCCACCATTACCTTCCTCAAAATAGCCACCATACCTACCTATTATGGCGTTTCCATAGCCATTCCGAGATATATTGCCATGCAACTTTCCACCATCCCGTTTATTATGACACACTTCATCATTGTCATATTTCTTTGCATGATCATGTAGTTGACATTGTATTTGTGGCAAACCCACCTTTCATGATTCTTTCATACATGTCACTCTTGATTCATTGACCATCCCGATACACCGCCGGAGGCATTCATATAGAGTCATATTTTGTTCTAAGTATCGAGTTGTAATTCTCAAGTCGTAAGTAAATAAAAGTGTGATGATCTTCATTATTAGAGCATTGTCCCAGTGAGGAAAGGATGATGGAGACTATGATTCCCCCACAAGTCTGGATGAGACTCCGGACGAAAAATAATAAAAAAAAGGAGGCCAAAAAAAAGAGAAGGCCCAAAAAACAAAAACAATGAGAGAAAAAGAGAGAAGGGGCAATGCTACTATCCTTTTACACACTTGTGCTTCAAAGTAGCACCATTACCTTCATGATAGAGAGTCTCCTATGTTGTCACTTTCATATACTAGTGGGAATTTTTCATTATAGAACTTGGCTTGTATATTCCAATGATAGGCTTCCTCAAAATGCCCTAGGTCTTCATGAGCAAGCGAGTTGGATGCACACCCACTTAGTTTCTTTTTGAGCTTTCATACACTTATAGATCTAGTGCATCCGTTGCATGGCAATCCCTACTCACTCACATTGATATCTATTGATGAGCATCTCCATAGCCCGTTGACACACCTAGTTGATGTGAGACTATCTTATCCTTTTTGTCTTCTCCACAACTACCATTATATTCCACCTATAGTGCTATGTCCATGGCTCACGCTCATGTATTGCGTCAAAGTTGAAAAAGTTTGAGAATACTAAAGTATGAAAGAATTGCTCGGCTGAAACCGGGGTTGTGCATGATTTAAATATTTTGTGTGATAAAGATAGAGCATAGCCAGACTATATGATTTTGTAGGGATAGCTTTCTTTGGCCATGCTATTTTGAGAAGACATAATTGCTTTGTTAGGATGCTTGAAGTATTATCGTTTTTATGTCAATATTAAACTTTTGTTTTGAATCTTATGGATCTGAATATTCTTGCCACAATAAAAAATATTACATTCATAAATATGTTAGGTAGGATTCCACATCAAAAATTCTGTTTTTATCATTTACCTACACGAGGACGAGCAGGAATTAAGCTTGGGGATGCTTGATACGTCTCCAACGCATCTATAATTTTTGATTGTTCCATGCTATTATATTATCCATCTTAGATGTTCTATATGCATTTATATACTATTTTATATGAATTTTGGGACTAACCTATTAATATAGAGCCCAGTGCCAGTTTCTGTTTTTTCATTGTTTTTACAGAAAAGGAATATCAAACGGAGTCCAATTGACGTGCCAATTTTTGATGATTTTTTATGGACCAAAAGAAGCCCCCATAGTAAGAGAGTTGGCCAGAAGAGTCCCGGGCAATCCACAAGGGTGGAGGGCTTGCCCTACCCCCCCAAGCGCGCCCCCCTATCTCGTGGACGACTCAGAGACCCCCCTGACATGGGACCGATGCCAAAAATTCCTATAAATACAGAAACACCCAGAAAGTAACCTATATCAGGAGTTCCGCCACCGCAAGCCTCTGTAGCCACCAAAAACCTCTCGGGAGCCCGTTCCGGCACCCTGCCGGAGGGGGAATCCATCACCGGTGGCCATCTTCATCATCCTGGCGCTGTCCATGACGTGTAGGGAGTAGTTCACCCTCGGGGCTAAGGGTATGTACCAGTAGCTATGTGTTTGTTCCCCCTCTCTCTCGTGTTCTTGATGTGGCACAATCTTGATGTACCGTGAGCTATGCTATTATAGTTGGACCTTATGATATTTCTCCCCCTCTATCTCCTTGTGATGAATTGAGTTTTCCCTTTGAAGTTATCTTATCGGATTGAGTCTTTAAGGATTTGAGAACACTTGATGTATGTCCTGCGTGGGATACCCATGGTGACAATGCGGTATTCTATTGATCTACATGATGTATGTTTTGGTGATCAACTTGCGGGTTCCGTGACCTTGGCACACGTTTTCATCTTGACTCCCTGGTAGAAACTTTGGGGCACTCTTTGAAGTTATTTGTGTTGGTTGAATAGATGAATCTGAGATTGTGTGATGCATATCGTATAATCATACCCACGGATACTTGAGGTGACATTGGAATATCTAGGTGACAATAGGGTTTTGGTTGATATGTGTGTTAAGGTGTTATTTTAGTACAAACTCTAGGTCTAGCCCAATGGATTGATTAGAAAGAATAACTTTGAGGTGGTTTCGTACCCTACAATAATCTCTTTGTTTGTTCGCCGCTATTAGTGACTTTGGAGTGACTCTTTGTTGCATGTTGAGGGATAGTTATATGACCCAATTATGTTATTATGGTTGAGAGAACTTGCACTAGTGAAAGTATGAACCCTAGGCCTTGTTTCCTACCATTGCAATACCGTTTACGGTCACTTTTATCACTTGCTACCTTGCTGTTTTTATAATTTCAGATTACATACTCCTATATCTACCATCCATATTGCACTTTTATCACCATCTCTTCGCCGAACTAGTGCACCTATACAATTTACCATTGTATTGGGTGTGTTGGGGACACAAGAGATTCTTTGTTATTTGGTTGCAGGGTTGCTTGAGAGAGACCATCTTCATCCTACGCCTCCCACAGATTGATAAACCTTAGGTCATCCACTTGAGGGAAATTTGCTACTGGCCTACAAACCTCTGCACTTGGAGGCCCAACAACGTCTACAAGAAGAAGGTTGCGTAGTAGACATCAACGAGAAACACTTGAAGTTTTAAGATGGTCCCAACTATTATGTATCGTCTACTATTTGGGATCCAAGGGCCTAGATTGAATGAAATAATAGGTCCCTCGTGAGAAGGTTACTCATGAGAGGTGACAAGTGTTAGAAAAGAAAGAAACACCCAAAAAAAATTAATTGAGCACAGTACAGTTGAAGTCGCTCACATACACAAGTATATACCCTTCTATATTTCTGTTGTCGGTCACTTATATGAAAGGGGTTGTTCAAGTATCATTCTTGCTGAGCATTGAATTCATAGCATGTTCTGACTGGCTTCCGGGTATAGCACATTTCAACATTGTACTCATAATATAATCAATCCTTGTCTATGAACCATACCTTTGACTGATAATATACCATTGGTCTTACGCACCACTGGTCTTTTGGATGATTTCATCATTATTACTGTGAAATTTTTGCACACTGAGGTAGACGTGAAGCTGATAATCCAGTCAGGATATCATTTGTATTCAGACCGGATGTTCTCAATATGATGCAGTTGGCTGATAATTCCATAAAGTTTAGCTGAGCTTCCAAATATTTGAACTCCTTTTGGGTCCGGCGTTGGTTGATGAGCAACTTTAATAGGGGGAAAATAAGGTAACACTGAGGGCCCAAAGAAAGAAGCAAAAGAAACAACTAAAACAAAGGCACACAAAGCATACAAATAATGTCATATTCAAGCAACATCACACCTTACTGCTACTCACAATAATAATATGCATGCATATCTAAGCACACAAATCTCGTGGAAACTCCGGTATTGCAATCTATTATGCTGTGGCGGTGTGCACGAAAGTGAATCCAAATGTGGAGGGAGTTGGTGTAAACAAGGCTACACCAAGCGCTGGCTTAACCCCGGTTGCATCTAGGCAGACACAGAGGTGAGGACAGACTTGGTAATCATGTGGCAAAATGCGGAGGTCACGACCACACCACCATCAAGCGTACGAAAAGGAACCATACACGTCCAAAGAATGGGGTGACAGGGTAGGATAGAGGTGGAAAACTTGGATTGCTGGCATTGCCCTTTTCTGATAACAAAGATCAGTAAGGGTTGCCAAAGCAGCGAGTCAAAAGGCACGATTCGGGATAGAAACAGGGCTATCACCAAAACATCAGTGGTGACTCGTGGAAGGATAAGGATGTGATATCCACAAATGGTGTCTGGAACACTTGGTACCTCGGCATCACTCCGCTAGGACAGAGATAGATGCCAAACATTGAAGAGCAGGTATGCAAAACTGGTGGGTGCAGGTTGTGGATCAAAACTGATAGCGCCTACACTCATAAGATCAACCGTTAGTGACCCAAGAATAAGTCTATATGCATGCTATGTAGCAACCAAATGCAGCAAACCGACAAGACTCTATACTACCACTTTCTAACGTTCGCGCGGACTAGGGCGTCCTACAGCCAGACCTGCTTTGATACCAAGCCTTGTGGCACCCCGGCTCAGAGAGACCAGAACACCTTGTATTCCAGCTCAGAGATCGAGGAGAAGTCTTCTGGAATATGACACTGCTTGGCATAGAACAAATCAGCTCTTTATTACAATCTATATGGATACAAGGGTTCCGACATAACAGAGAATTACATCAGCACGGTGACACTACGCCTGCCACGGTTGCTCTATGCAAGCAGCAGAACAACTCGAAGCAGCGGAATGACTACTAGCAGCGGAACAACGACGACGATGATGGACTCCACTCCGTAGGGACTCTGGCTGGGACACGATCTAGCTAGCACGAATGGTAATCTTGACAAGCAATCAATGACGACATCACCTGCAATCTGGCATGACACGCCAGGTCAGTGCATTGAATGTACTTGCAAGGTCACAACAACCAAAGCAATCAAGACAAACAACAACATGGCATTTACAGGTTAAAGCAATGATACCACTAGAACCTTATAATCATTGCATGAACATGTTGAGCATAACACATCTAGAATCACATGAAACGAGCATGGCAATGTTACTCATGATACACACAAGATGATACTAGCATGCAACATACTTAGCATGATCCACTTACTCTGTTCGGGGTTACCTTGTAACCACCACATGTATTAACTTACCCAATTGGTCATAACACGATCATCTCAGGACCAACCAAGCTTGGTATTAACAATACAGTAGTGATCATATGAACACAAGGATCTTGATCTTTACCCGAGATTACCACATGACACCAGGAATATCAACCAACTTCGGTATCCACGATACCACCGTGATCCTCTCATGATCACATGAAGATCAACCAACTTATTTCCTCATCGAACCAGCGTTGTTCACTTAATCAGGTTATTATTACTGTTCACCCATAGTGTGACCTACTACAAACTGGGCCCATATCCACGGGCGTGGCTATCGATAGATTATACACTCTGCAAAGGTTAGCACACTGTACCCACACCACGGAACCCAAGGCCTCGTGCTCCCATTCGGGTGGACAACGTCATTCCGACAAAACCGATCTATTGCCATGACACTCCCCCGGCCACTCCGACAAACTCCCCTTTGGGCTAAGTCATGGGTGGCCCCGATGTCACCGCGTGACATCCAATAACCACCGTCGTGGCAAAACAAAACGGTCCCAAATGGGGACATGAGCTCAATACCAACATGGGCAAACAAGGCTTATGTCCGCCTACCTGATAAGGGTATCGCGCGCCCATAGCCTTCCCTAGTTATAGGCACCGACAAGAGGCATGCCAATAGACCCAGTTAGGACCCCCCCATAAAGGCAAGTGTGGCTGCACTGGTCAGCTTAATTTCGGTGGCACTATGCCTCAGCCAACAGGTGTTCAAGTTCAATTAATGTCCGGTTAAACTTGAATGCAGAACGTGTTGAGTCATAATAACATGATGAAATAATAATGCACATGAGCATGATATTAACATAGTCATGGAGGAGCAACATAACCATATGAATACTTAGCATAATAATGCAACACTTAGACTACTAGATGCAGATGAACATGGCATAGCGATGATCATGCATATCACAGATACTCTTCATAACTGACAGTAATCATGTATCTGATGAACATCACTATCATTAGGATGACATAAGTACCAGCATGAAATATGAGAATAACACTACTAGCAAGTAACCATATAACTAACAGAGTGGTTAAAAGCATAACATGATGATAACCATAACTGGAACAACAACGTTAATTGTAACTGAGCAAACATTAAACATTCAAGTGGAAACCATGGCTACTGCAAATCCATCATGCAAGTGGCTGTTCTGGCTTGCCTGGGATGAAGAATACTCAGGGAAGAAGTGCGGTGAAGTCGTGGAACGATTCATCAGAACGCTTCTCTCTCGGAGGGGGATAGATAAGGGCAAGGGCAAAATGGTCATTTTCAGTGAAAATGATACCAACTGACAGAGCTCGACGAGTCAAAGAAGTAGGCATTGGATTCACCTCAATCGGGGTTGCCGTTGCAAAGATACGAGTGATGGAAGACCGGGGACCAATCTATAAAAATATCTTTACTAACAAGTCCCTGGCGGCTGAAAACAGAAACCGCCTTTTCCGAGAATACTCTTTCAGAACAAAGAAACATATTTCAGTCCGACGAAGGAGAAGAAAACACTTACTAACCTAGAAAACATATTCCATAGAATACGCTTCCACTTATCATAGTTAGAAGCTCGGGTCAATGCGTGTTAGACTGACGAGCGGGGTCCGCGGGGGCGGTAGGGCCCACCTGCAGGTCCTTCTTCTTCCTCCTCCCGTCGCTCATGAGCCAGAGGCAGGGGCGTGTTGTGGGCGGCCGTTCCGGCGACCAGTGTCGTCTCCGGCAACGGCCAACACACCAGCGGGATCGGGAAGACGAGGTGCTCTTGTCTGGACTCCTAGCGCTTGCCGAGATGCACCGGAGGGAGCGCAGCCTCGACTGCGGCAGACGGCGGCTACGGTGAAGATGTTCTCAACACTAAGGCCGCAAGGAGGATGGCTAGAGGAGTGGGGTGGCTTCTAGGTGGTGGTGGGAGTCCTTTGGAGGTGGAAGAGTGGAGAGAGGGAGCTTGGCTCGCCGGAATTGGAGATGGCCGAGGCGGCCATTGGAGGGCGAGAGAGCACCTCGGGCTCAACAGAGTGGTTGCGGAGAGCTAGTGGAGTGTGGTGAGGGCCATGAAGTGCTCGGGAGGCGATGGGAGTGGCTATATATAGCCGAGGCGCGGGTGCCATCACTACAAAAAAACACACTTCCATGATGATACATGTTTGTCATAGTTGGTCACGTTTTTTGTCATGCATGTACATCCATGACGATTTTATGACGGAATCAAGATAGTCATACCTGTGCTGTAGTAGAAGTGTTCCATGACATTACCAAAATTATCATCACGGAAGTGTCCACTTCCATGACGATAAATCGCGCGTCATAGAAGTGCTTTCGTCAAGGGTGACCGACATGTGGCATCCATCACAACGGGTCGTCGTTAAGCTATCGGGTTCCGGTTTAGATCCGATAACCCGTTAACTGCCCCGACCAATGGGGATTTTCCACGTGTAAAATTCTCATTCGCCGGAGGATCCACGTGTGGGCTCAGCATTAGGACAGATGTCATCCACTCATAGTACGGGAGGCGCCTATGATACGTCAGCATGTGGCAAGGCCCACTAGTGGCCCATTCCGGTGAAAAAGGATGACCCAGTAAAAATTAGCAGGCCGACCCATATAAGGCCTACTTGTGTCAGGTCCATTTAAGCCCACGACCCATACGAGAAGTGCCAATTCGGCCCGTCAATGGCCCATTAATGATTTGACACCATTGCAGCCCATCGTCAGTTCGAGCCTGTTAACAACCCGCTATATATTTGGGCTCGATATCGGCCTGATGTAGTTTCGGCCTGTTAATGGCCCATCCAATGGATGGGCCAATTTTCAGGATGTACAACTTTCGGCCTTTTAGCTACCCATTTAAGTGTTGGGACAATTTCCGGCCTGGTGTGTCTTTCAGCTTGTTATAGGCCCATAAATGAGCTGGGCCACTTGCAGTCGGACCTGAGTTTTGGCCTTTTAACGACCCATGCTCTTCATGGTCCAATACCAGCCCAGTTTCTCTTTCGGCCATCTAAAGGCCCACAACATAGTTGGGCCATATATAGTACGACCTGACTTTTGGCGTCTTAGCGGCCCATGCTCTTCATGGTCCAGTGTGAGCCACTTTCTCTTTCGGCCTGCTAACTGCCCACAGTATAGTTGGGCCATATGTAGGCCGACCTTAGTATCGGCCTGTTAACGGCCCGTGAAATCAAATGGGCCCACCTGTTGCCCGCTTTGATGTCGGCCTGTTAACGACCTGGGAGGTAACATGGTCTAGCATTAACTGTCGGCCCGATAGAGCTTTCGGCCTGATTACGGCCCATTAACTTAATGGGCCCACTAAAGTTTGAACATGTTTGTAGGCCCAATTAGATAATTTGAGCCCATTACGACGAGCAATTATTCATAGGACCACAACTGATCAATGAAAGGCCTATGAGAATTTTGGCCCCTGGGAGCCCATTAGGGAAGCCCATTAAGGGCAGTGGGCTGCTTCCTTCATATAGGGCCCACAACTGTTCATGCTAACTAATAATTTCACAGCTCTTTTAACTTCCTAGCGACCAGGTAGCTGGAATGCAAGGCACGCTAAGCAAAGCTACGACATACAAGGAAAAACGTTGCACATCCAAAATATATTACAGGAAATTACATCCACAGGGCAATCAAAGGTTGATGCCAGTGCAAATAAATGAACAGAACCTAATGATCTACAATGCCACAATCTGCGACGTCAGTGCAGATGACACCCATAAGCATGTGAGCAAGTTCTTCCTTCTTTGCTACACTATCTCTAAAAACACTGATGAGTTGTTGTTGCGCAAGAATGTGCACCTCTGATTCCTCCACGATTTCCATCATTTCTTCAACCAGTAATGGTTCACAAACATACATCTATTCCATTGCATTCGAGACAGAGGAAACTGAGCAGATTCAGATGGCGTTTTTGGCAGGCTTGTATTATTGATAGTGGAGAGTGTCTCAACACTGCATCATAACATAAATTAGGAGGGGAACCGAACAGATTAATCAAGAGTTATTGCCATATTACCTGGCCTAGATTTATTGGAAAGAAACAATGGGGTTGCCTTGCTACTTCAGAGTTTGTCTTCTTATCTTCAGCAGCCTACACCAAATTAACACACTAGCATTCCTATCATTGGCCAGGTCATATAACAGGAAAGCAACATTGACACAAGGAACATTTGGGCAACCAGACCACACCAGCCTACACGAAATTAACACAATATGGCACAACTATCATCAGCCAGGTAAGGTAATACGAAAGCAACATTGACACAATAAATGAATGTGGAACTAGAGCAGCACTACAGTTCAGTAATGTGCATGATATGAGATATACACTCATGCAACTCAGTATGCAAAACTACCAGGTAGTTTTCCTTACAAAAATCAACATTGTCGCCTTTAATTATACATTTTGCTACAACTAAATTTAGATCAGATAAAGGTTGGATTCCTGCCGATTAACAAAATACATGCTGATGTAAAAATATAGTGATATACAACAGGTACTTACATCAGCATTCGAGCACAGAGAATTCCCATAAGATACTTTCCTCAAAGACAATACCAGTGCAGAAATTCTTCTATCTGTTAAGCTTATTTTCTAAAAGAGAGATGGGTAAGAAACATGTAGAAAATATGATCAACATGCTATAAGATTTCATGATGCGAGGATACGCACACGTTTCTTAGAATGGAGTTGACATATTTTTGCTGGATTGGAGCGGACTAGTTCTTTGGCCACTGGAATCTGCTTATTTTCAGTAGGAGTTGGGTTTCTCTATGATGGAGCAGTATCTATGAAAACTGCAGTTGGTTTACTATATCTGGCATTTGGATCTTTTGCAAAGACCTTGTTTGTAACCCTTCAGATTCTAACATAGCCGTCTTCCCCTTGCATGCCTTATATAGAAGAATGGTGCTTCAATTATAAAACATGCTACAGCAGAGAGATGGAATAGGTACTGAAGAATAGAAAGGCATGACATATTGACATGTATTCCCTCCATCCAGAAATAAATGGATGGGTCTAGGCGTATTTTAGTTCTAGATACATCCACTTTTATCCATTTTGGCGACATGTAATCCGGACAGAGGGATTATGATGTAAGAGCTAGGGATACGACAAGACAATAGAGTGAAAAAAACACTAGTTGAATGTAAAATTGTATGCTAGCGGAATACATAAAGAAAAACACTAAGGCAACATATGTGTGTATGATTGGGGAACTAAGATGGCATTGCAACAGACCATTAGAACAACACTTCAATGTAAAAAAACATGGTATGGTAGACAGATGAAGTACATACTGATGAATAACAATGCATAGGATATTCAGAAGCATGATGTCCAAACTAAGCAGATGTCATTGCGATAGAGTAGAATGACATTACTTGAATTTGAAAACATGTTATCATGAATCGAATAGATACTGAAAACAGGAAGGCATGACATATTTACATGCATGATCAGCAGGCTAAGCACATGGCATTGCAACAGAGTAGATGCACTCCAAGACATTATATGCATGCTGTACCCATATCACGGGCCAAGTTAGAGCAAGGACCTTGTGGGGTGAAGAGGATTCATCATCTTTCTGCAAGTCTTCTGAAGAATTGCCTTTACATGTTCCATCATATTGGGTATCATTGACATCAAGTTTGTTGGCCGTTACATTGCTCTGTGAGGTTCTTATGGATATATCAGTGTGTGCAATTATATCTGACATGCATGGAGGACAACTAGTAGTTAGATTTATGTAATGAGTGCCTGTAGGAGATGACATAAATAGTAGGACTGGGGTTAACTAGTAGCACTCAAAAACTAAAGGGAGAACACAGATGGAAGCTACAGAATATGTATCGTTTGTACTCGAGATTAACTAGATGACACACAAAAGTATTAACAACATAGGTAATACTAGAACTGGTATAATACTATAATCACCAGCCTGTGGGATAGCATTGGCTGATGGATGATAACTATGGAACAACGTTACCTAAAGAACAAGTCTCTTAGCTGAACTATGGAACAACGTTAACTCCTGAACAAGACCCATAAGAGATCAGCATGAATTTACAGTGAAATGTGATAATCTATTTTCCATGCTTAGATGAATAACAAAGACATAAGTGTTGCACACAAGTAAGATGAGGGTACAACCTATCTGGCTGCCATCCATATGAGTGAGCATCATGTGCTGACTTGTTGATGGCCTGCAGTTGTTGTGGCTGTCCATGTCGGGCACACGCATTCGATGCAGGGAACTGTTGAGTGGGGAATATAGCTCCCTTCTGGTGTATGCTTCCCTTGTTGGAGCAGCTCCGGTGAGAAGGAAGACGGTGTGACTGAAGATGTGGAAAACACATAATGTTAAGAATGACACATATATCTGATCTGAAGAAATACCCTAAGAGATCAACAGTAAGGTGCGAGAGTGGTCACACATCTATTTACTGAAGACTAAATTGGGTTCACACGATTTTATTTTATTTTGGTATCGTCCAATCTACGCCAGACGACTTGATGGCCATCTTGTGCTTCCCGGTTGACACTGTTCAGAAGCTTCCCAGAAGAGCCAGAGACCACCGGCAGAGCAGCCTGCCTCCGCCGTTCGTGGCCGCGAGAGCTCCAATTAAAACCCTGCTCCCTGCCCCACTGCACTACTGTGGTTGCGCCGCCCCCGACCAATCCATAAAGATTCGTCGTCATCCAGATCCAGTGGCGGCAGTACCTTCAACCCACGCAACTCTAAGATAGCCATGTAAGTGCTACTTCCGCGGTGAACTTGCGCCCCCACACCCTGACGTTAGACACCATCCAACCGGCAGCCTAGGAGCTCTGCCGCCTCGAGGGGTGCTGCTTTACATTGGGAATCGATTGGCCTAGAATAAAAATTCAGACAACTAACGCCTAAATAAAGTGATTTGAGATGAGTATACGACCTATCTTGCGGCACGGTGAAGTAGGCAGCTCGAGCTGCCGAGTCAGTTAGGCCCGCGCGGTTGCGGTGGCTACCGGCGACAGGAAAGTAGAGATGTCGTGACGGTCGACGGCTACGGGGAAGCAGCGCCAGGGCCCTACTGGATGCATCCAACGTTGGAGCCACTCCAGCGTTGTGCACAATGGCGGGGGTGAACCGGTTCCATTATGGTTCACGCGGCTATCGTCGAGGCAACTCCGGCAGCACAGAGTAAGAGGCACACGGCCCAGTGCCCGACGGCAACAGACAACTTCTCCGGCATTGGGGAGGAGGGCGGCGATGAATTTGGTGCGGTGTGGAGTGCCATGGAGGAGGGGCTGAGGTTTCGTGGTCGGGGAGAAGGAAGCTTCCGGGGAGAAGGTGATTTGGCGCCCACGAGGTATGAATGGGGAATTGGGAGGGGAACCATGTCTTACAGACGCATTTGTCTAAAATGTGGGGGGAGTTACAGTTCTAG
This sequence comes from Triticum timopheevii, assembly GCA_963921465.1. NCBI lineage: Eukaryota > Viridiplantae > Streptophyta > Magnoliopsida > Poales > Poaceae > Triticum > Triticum timopheevii. The sequence continues at coordinate 238,611,713 of OY997264.1, read as the reverse complement.
CCCTGCCTTTAGGCTTCTGGGCTTGGGTCTGTGTACCGAGGGTCGGGGATAGTAGAGTAACTTTGCTTCTCCCAAATAGTGGGCGTGAGCGATTTTGGGCGAGGAGGGCGTGTTTTGAAATAGTGCGCACGAGCGATTTCGGGCGAGGATGGCGTGTTTTGAAATAGTCGGCGCAAGCGATTTTGGGCGGGGAGGGTGTGTTTTGAAAGTCGACGCGAGCGATTTCGGGCGGGGAGAGGGTGTTTTGCCGCCCATGGTTTATGAATTATTCGGCACATGTCATTTCGGCCGAGGAGAAGGCACGCTTGGATGAAGTTACGAACCTACCCTCGATGTACAATAGGCCAATTGATGCGTGTCCCACATAGGCCGGTAATTTTGCATCTCCCATTTATTCGCTTGGGCTAATTCCACCGAGCAGAGGGTGTTTAGTGGCTCGTTGAAATTTTGGGAGAACGAGCATCCACGTCTACCTTACCAAGTCGATTCCAATCAAATTTTGAAATATTAGCTTGCGGCTTCTTTTTAGATGGAGAGATGATGCTCGGGACTATTGTGTTTTTACATGCTCGTTGCTAACGATTTACTATATGACAAATAGTTGACCCACTCAAAAACAGGAATCAAACCCAAGATGAAATATCTCGATTCAATGAAATAGCTTGTTCACCAGGTCAAAATAGTGAACTAAATCCAAAATTGAACACCTCAACCGAGTAGCATGTTGTACAGTATTATAGTACTCCATGAACATATTGAAAGTCAAATTAATGAACTTGTTTGATACACAGATCTCTGTTCATGTGTGGACTACACACAACATGTTCTCCAATTTAAATATTGCAATACAAATTTATATCGAAACATGGTTTATATCAGTCTTTGATGCATAAAACGCGACCTCCCCCTCTCCTGGACTCCTGCTCTCTCTCTCTCTCTCGCCAACAATCTTCAATTCTATCGCACGCATCCAAAAACAAACCTTGTTGGTCCCTCTCCCTCCCTCTCTCTCTCTCTCTCTCTCTTTGTGTGTGTGTGTGTGTGGGGGGGGGGGGGGTCTTTCTAGTTCGCATGCACACTCCATGTATAGGTCTCTCTCGCAAACTATGTATGATTCTCTAGTCCAAGCTAAATATCTTGGGTGCACTCATCGCATGCACACAAATTCCCTGGCTCATTGCCCGTAACTCTCTCATGCACCACTCTGCAGTCTTGGAGCTCTTCGCTCTCTCTGTCAAACTCTCCATCTCCCTGGGTCACACATACACATGAATATCTCACTCGCACTCGATAGACCCATCTAAAAATCTCTCTCTCTCTCTCTCCCTCGTTCTCTCTCCATCTCACAAGCGCGCGCACACACACACACAATCTCATGCCTAGCCAAGTATGATGGTCTCTCACTCAATTGTAGGCACACACAATCCCCCCTATATGTATATGACTAGCTAATTCTTAGTCTCCATCACAAACATGTGGATGGTCTATCTCGATTTCTCTCGGGGCATCTTTCTATCGCACACTCACCTCGTCCCTCGATCTCCCACCCATATAGTCCCCTCACGATCTCGAGGGATCACTCTATCACAAACACACCCTCTCTCCCTCCCCATGCGTCCATCTCCTCCATGCGTCCCTCTCGACCTTTGTCCCTTGTTGGCCAGACCTCTACTGGACATGTGCTATAGGGGTGTCTCTCTCTGTTGCAAACAATCACGCACTAGCTATCTTCGTGTATCTCCTCACCCCGCTTTTCTATCTCGGAGATGCATGCATGATATGTTTGCATAAGAAACGAACACACACACTCTCTCTAATTTATCGTTTGTTGTCCCTTTCTCTTTCACACACACACACACACACTCTTTTTGCACACTCACTCATTCTCCTTCACACACACTTGATCTCTCTCGACTTAGGCACTCTCTTCAGTCCATAGCATATATATTTATTGAAAAGTCAAACATCACAGAGTTTGACCATGTTCATGGAGAAAAACATTTACATCTAGAACGACAAACATATATCATTAGATTCGTCATGAGATGTAGTTTCGTATGATGTATCTTTGGTATAGTAGATATAAATAATATTTGCGTAAACCTAGTCAAAGTTTCCAAAGTTCGACTTCTACAAAATTTATATGCACTGCATTATCGAGCGGATGGAATATCTCTTTCCCCCTCCCAGCTGTCTGACGCACCACTCAGCCGTATCGGGGCTCCTCTATCTCTCTCAAACTTTATATATCCTTGGTTCACACATACACATATCTCGCTCGCGCTACATAGACCCATCTAACACTCTCTGCCCTTGTTCTCTCTCTATGTGACAGGCACCCCTAGGTACCTAATCCGTCACTCCATCATAGGCGTACACACTCCTCCCCTAAGTATGACTATCTCTCACTAGCCATCAGGAACACACGTATTGTCTCCTTCCATCCATGCGTCTATCTCGATATCCCTCGGGGTATCTTCTATCACACACACACTTTGTCACTCGATCTCCCACCCATGTAGTTCCAAAACGATCTCCAGGGGATCTCTCTGTCACAAACATACACTCTCTCCTCCCAATGTCTGCATTTTCTCCGAACGTCTCTCTCAACTTCTCTCCCTTGTTTGTCAGACCTCTCTTGACCATGTGCTAGGGGTCTTTCTCTCTTAGTTGCAAACAACCACACACTATCTCCTCACCTCTCTTCCGCTGTCAAAGATGCATGTGTGATATGTTTGCATAAGACACACACGCTTTTTCTGTACTTTATCGTGTGTTGTCCATGTCTCTTTCACACACGCACACACACTTTTTTCACTCACTCTTTCTATTTCACACACACACACACACTCTCTAGTTAGGGACTCTCTCGCGTCCATAAGCATAAGGATGTTTTGAAAAGTCAAACCTCAGAAAAGTTTGACCAGGTATGTGGAGAAAAACATTTACATCTGGAACGATCATTAGATTCATCACAACATGTACTTACTTCATACTATCATTTATCTTTGGTATTGCAGATATAAGTAATTTCTTTATAAACTTAGTCAAAGTTTCAAAAGTTTGACTTTAAAAAAACTATAGGCACTACATTATCGAACGGAGGGGAGTAGCTCTTTCTCTCTCTACTATCTCTCACGGGCCTCCCCTCTCACTCGAACTCTCTATACCGAGGGATTATACGGTCACTATGTCAGCGTATAGCTCCATATATTGTTTAGTTGACGGGTCAACCAGTCCACATGCTGCCTTGTGAGCTCGTGTTCTCAATCTTTGTGTGCTGGCCCATGTGGTAGCCGGTGAAAATAAGTAAACTAGAGGCCCATCTGACACGCGGTGAAGTAAACAAAGTTGAAACCACTCGGGGTAGCACCCCGCACGCTAGTAAATTGAGGGCACACTACTTCCTCGGGAAGGACGCAGTCGCACACACTTCAGCACTACACGGCGGCATGCACAGAAGGACACACTCGCGCACACCCAAGACACAATACACACCAGCACACGTGTACACCGGCGTTGCCGCCGGCTGAGTCAGACAGCGAGGCAACCAGCAAGCGGAGGTGGCTCGAGCCAAAGCTGCATCCAGCGAGCCTGGACTTCATCAGTAGCCTCCCCGATGACATGCTGCTCGTCATCATCGGCCTCCTCCCCACCAAATCTGCCATGAGGACCACCCTGCTCTCCCGGCAGTGGTGGCCCCTCTGGCGCCACGTCCCCCTCAACCTCATCGTCGATAGTTGCCTTTGCGTCGGGGATTGCAAACACATGGCTGCAGTCTCCAAGATCCAAGCCAAGTTCGACGAGTGGTTCTTATCCCCCACCCTAGATCAGCTCAAGGAGCTCAGGTTTGAAGCTGGACGATGTCATTCTCTGCCGCCGTCCGTGCTCCGGCTCACGCCAACGCCGCGCCGCACCAGCTTCAGCTCCTGCTATTTTCCCCAGATTAATGCTGCGCCCGCCCTTCTTCTCCCTCAACTCATGCATCTTGACCTGTTCGACATTGGCATCTCGAAGAAGGCTATGGAGCACCAGCTCTGCAGCTGTACTGCGCTCGAGTACCTTCGTCTTCGACAAATCCACGGGTTTGTTAGCCTCCACATCGCCTAGACGAATCTCCGATGGATTTATGTGTCTTGCTGGCCCCGCAACAAGACATCAATTGGGAAGAGATCACTCCAGCTGTTCCATGTTATGGTCAATGAGAATGCGCCTTTCCTTGAGAGATTGCTTGTATCTTATCTAGAAGGTCCAACAAAAATCTGGGTCATTGACGTGCCAAAATTGACATCGTTGTTGTACTCATCTGCCAAATTCTCCGAACTCTTTATTGGATCCGTAATCATTCAGATACAACACTCTTCTTCTCTGTCTTCTTGAAATTCACATTTTTAAATTTCTTCCTGATGTATTTATGACTGTCATCCAGAAAATGATTCCCACAAGCTTGACCCAGTCTGTGCGCACGGTGAAGATCTTGGCAATAAAATCTATCGGCCCCAATCTGGATCAAGTTGTTGGATTCCTTACTTGCTTTTCGTGCACGGAGAAGGTACTCATCAAGGTGAAACTTCTTTCCTAGTATTAGTAAATGGTAATCACAATGTAGCTCAATTTTTTTTCGTAATTTTCCCAAATTATGATGACAAGTGTAGTGTTCAAAACCGCATCTACGCACTCCACAGAAAGAAATGTTTTTAGTATTTTTTCTCACGTGATCACCTGCATCGTTTTTTTGTTATACTACTAGTAGCCTAGGCTAGTCATAGTGGCAAGTAACTTAGACTAGTAACTCTATGGTTACCCTAAGAGCAAGTACTACCTCCGTCCTGGTTTACTTTTCCTATTTTGTAGTATCAAAATTTGACCATAGATTTAACCGACAGAATATTAATGCATGTCACTAAAAATTATATCGTTGGATTCGTATTTGAACATAATTTCAAATGGTATAATTTTTGGTGACATGCATTGGCATTTTCTTAGGTAAATCCATGGTCAAAATTTTACAATAAATAGGAGGAAGTACAAAAGTGGGCTATAACGGCCCTCCACTATGTAGGCCAAAACACGTGCCAAATTCACTTGTGATGCATTTGGCATCAATGCCCCTCCATTGCTCACCTGGTGCCCCAATCTGGACCACCTACTTTGCTCCGGTGCCAAATTAACTCACACAATGTAAAAACACTTACGTGGGAGGGGGAGAGGACCGAGGCAATAAAAAACACTTGTTTGGGAGAGTGAGAGGCTGGTGTAGTTGGTTTGATTGATTTGTTTATACACATGGGTCTATGTGCATAGCGGTGCCAACTCTCTCACATCGCTAGAGCGGTGCCAAAATCTTTTGATATGACGTGGATGCGTATTATGTGGCAATAGTTTTGAGAAATATGGCATCGGCCACATAGTGGAAGGCAACAAATGCCCAAGCTCTTCACGTGCTCCTAGGTAAATGTGAGGAAAGAGAGAGAGAGAGAGAGGGAGAGAGAGAGAGAATATTACTAGCCAGCCAACCCTATCGCATGCCTTGTTTTAGAAAAACCCTATCATATGAGCGAACGATATTGGTACCTCTTGATGACACGGCAATCTTATACAGCCAGCTGCTCTAAGATGTTCTCTTCTTTTGCAGATAAAAAAAGACCCGAAAGTGAAAAATGTGCTGCACTATAACAATCTCATCGAATGCCTTGACCTCCATCTTATAGAAATTGATTTGATCGACTACCGAGGCAGCACATCTGAGTTTAAATTGGCCAAGTTCTTTGTTCTGGAGTCAAGTGTGCTCAAGGTAATGAGGTTTGGCGTTCTCTAGCACAACAATGAATGCCGTGCTGATCACTGCAAGCGTCTAAGCCTAAATGACAAAGTCTTGGCAGAAGCTGAATTTGATTTTGAAACATCAAGTCACCAGAGACTCAAAATTTATTTGCCCATTAGTGACTTGTCAGGGCGGTGGATTTTAGTTTGTAGGATAATGCTGCATCCACCTAAAGTAACAAAAGTTCTTACGTAAACTTCCTAATGATTCCCTCTTCGTAGGTGCAGCATTACTCCTAACATTTGTAATATCAGTTTGAAACTTGTAATACTGCCATGTCCTATTCGTGCGTTTTCAAAAATCCCGCGAATCAAAGAGGTCCTGAGTTGGTGATGATTGTGTGCCTACCATCTTTCAGCAATAGCCATCTGATCTAGATCTGACGCATACAAAGCAAACTTCTGCAGTTTTGAAAAAAGATGCCCGCACTTGTTCCCTATTTACAAACAACTCCTTGTCTCTCAGAATCAGCCTTATCTCCTCCACACCACATCTAGAAGGCCATGAAATAATCTGGCGCGACGGCCGCTGCCGGCGCCGTCCATCCCCAGTCTTGGTGTTCCGTGCAATGCACGGGCATCTTACTCGTATAAGAAAAGAGTAGAGATACTCGTGGCAACGCACGGGAAATTATGTCGAACACGGCTAGCTGTAAGCAGGCTAGCTCTACAGCCATGATGATAGTGACTGCACACGGTGAGGCTGACTTTGGTTTGCTGAACACGACGCCTACACTCAGGTGTCATCTTTGGCGCAGGGTCTTGTCACTTCATTGTGAGGAGTAATTTGACCAACGGGTAGTACAGTACTAGTACTACATTGGTAGTACTACTACTAATCTAGCAGCACCGTCTGAATTTAGTAATACTACCACGTCCGTCTGGATTTTGTATTTGACTAGCAGTATCTAGTAATGTATGTCACAAGAAATATACTACTCCCTCTATAAATAAATACATGGAGTATTGTTTTATTCGGTTTTGAATGTAGTTCCCGATGCATTGGTCAACTTCTTTCATTTAAGTGGTTTGCCTAGGTTCACGTTCTTAACATTGGTTCTTCCCGGGGTCACCAAAGTGCTCTCTCTCCTCCTTAATTACTGCGCTATGTCATTTTTTTCCTTATGCGGCATGCTTAGCACATGTCCACCATGGAGCAATGGGAAGGGCCTTAGCACAACATTTTTGGTTACATGCACTAACATTTTACTAGTTACTAAATCAAAGGTCAAAACTTGCAGCAAAATGCAAAGGGGACCAATAAACTAGTCAACATCAAAGTTCTCTCGTTTTGCCCCAACTTGGTCTCGGTGAGATGACTATACTCCACCGGCACGGAGGGAGGGCCGAGGAGTAGATGGCCAACACACACGTGAATGCAACGCAGTATGAACTTCTCATATAAAGGCTCCCCGCCAGTCCAATCTATGAAATCCTACGCACCTACGCACTCTAACCAAGGGCAAGAGTGATCACTCCAATCGCAAGATCAGTTGACTAGAAGCTAGACCCATGGAGGCGATGAGCGTGAGTATCAGCCAGTTGTGCCAGATGGTCCACAACGTCGGCTTGCGGCCTGCATCGAGGAACGTCTCCAGGTCGTGCTTGAGGCTGCCAGGGCGAGAGGCCTCTTGGACGACCGCTTCGTCTCCTTGTTCGACGAGGTCCTCGTCGGCTTCCTCGACAAGTTCATCGTTGTCAAGAAGCTTGCCTCCAGCCCATGTGCCTAGGCTCTGCAACGCCCGCCACCCTCAACGGCCTCTATGGTGACAACCTCTTCGACCCACTGGTGGCCCTGCGACTGCCGGTCGTCGCTCCAGAGAATGTCAACCTTGAGGTCGCGCTCGCCGCGCAGCTGGACACCATTGACATAATCACCCACGTCTACGCAAAAATCGTCCACAAGGACTACTACGTGCAATAGGAGGATGATAGGACGCTGGCCTTCTTGGACCGCAGGGCAACCTTGGACGACATTGTTCAGAAGCACGTTGAGCTCGCCGCCAATGCTGCTACTCCTCACATGTCGGTTGGTGACCCGGTGCACTAGGGCGTGATGATGTCATTGATGGATCCGTATGTATTTTTATCTTTCTGTCAAATCCATGTAGTAGTATATTGTACTACTAGTAATTATCTTACCTTTCGCATCAACTTCATAATTTTCGTATGTACTCCATGCATGAACAGCGTGTTAGGACCCCGATCCTAAGTCACACCGATCTAGCATGTAACACATCATATCACTTTGCGGCCTCACGCACGGTATTCCCACGGGTGCCACCTTACGTGGCCCGGGACTGTTTGCGCCTTTTGGCTCACGTATATGATAATGCCGCTAGCATGCCTATGACAAAGAACCCGGGCTGACATGAGTAGTCGTGAACCCAAAGTGGCACTAACTTATAGGGACAGGCATACATGACCCAACAACGAACGTGTCGATCAGCAACGTATGAACCCAAGTCGTAGCAAGCTACATGAACTTAAAGGAACAACGTGTGACATTTCCCCGAAGGGACAGACACAGGAACGAAGAAGGACACATGCTGGCCAGCCTAAGTGTTCCGGAGTAGTAGCAAGCTACCATGGCTCAGTAGAAGCCCTAGGAGAAACTTCCCGGTAAGAGAGGCTACCAAGGATGAACAACTAGGTTGTCAGATCCTGCACATACCAAGCATTTCAAATCATACACACAATATGCTTGATATGTGCAAATACGACATGGCATCACAACATAACTCTATGACTCAAGTATTTATTCAATAGGCTCCGAGGAGCGAGATATTACAAACATGGATCTTATGACCCAACATTCAGAGCATGCAAGTCAAAGCACATGCGGAAGCTTATCATGTCTGAGTACACACATCTACGAATGAAAAAGGCTGAGAAGCCTGACTATCTACCAGATCTTGTCGAGGGCACAAGATCGTAGCTGAGGTAACAAGCTAAACGTCGAAGTCCACGCGGAACTACTAGTGAGACGCAAGTCTCTCTGCAAAACATAAAATAGGCAAATGTGAGTGCAAATGTACCCAACAAGACTTACATCAGAACTAACTACATATGCATGATTATCAGCAAAGGGGGTGGTGGAGTTTAACTGCAGCATGCCAGCTTCGACTCGATGGCTATCCTGAACTATGACTGCAAGTAACTCTTTTGAGGTGGCGCACACGAGTCCACGTATTCACCATATCAATACACCACTATGGATCCGCTCCCGTCTCCCTACGAGAAGGCCATCCATAGCACTCACGCTTATCTTGCGCATATTAGAGTATCCACTTTCACTTGTCTATGAACTGTATAGGCAACCCAGAGGTCCTTTACCGTGGATGCGGCTATTCGAACAGATGATGTTAACCCTGCAGGGGTGTACTTCTTCACACACGCTCTCACCACATACCGTCGTTTACACGATATGTACTCGGTAACGTTCAAGTGGAAGCCCAACGAGGGTGTCGGCCATGGCCTGCCTAAACACTCAAGTCTCTAGTCCAGGTTTATCGCCTATTCAGGTTTCATCCGCAGGGAGTCCGGCCGAGGTCTCCACATACAGCCCCGAACGATGTATACAGGGTTTCACGACACCAAATGGGTGCCCGGCATACCCGACCACGTGCCTACCACATCCCAGCCCACCCCTCGGGTCAGCCTGCGCAATGCCTCTAGCATACTACAAACACCAGAAACTACTTGCTACTCATGGACAGAGGACAAGGGTGGTTATGAAGCCGAGAGGGTCCATTGGTCTCGGGCCCAACCCGTGGAAGTAGCTATTCATGGATCACAAACACAGAATTCAGTTCTAGAGGACGGCTTCAATGAGACAACCCACCATGTACTCCTAAATGGCCTCTCACCGCTACCTTTACCAAAACGTGTTCACACACTTAGCTCACACACAGTAAGACATGTTCATCACTGTTCCAATTCATCCCCGATGAATCAGACCTGACACAACTCTAAGTATAGCAGGCATGACAAACAAGCATGAAAGAGTAGGCACATCAGGGCTCAAACAACTCCTACTCATGCTACTGGGTTTCATCTATTTACTGTGGCAATGACAGGTCATGTAGAGGAAAGGGGTTCAACTACCGCAACATGTAACAGTTGAATCGTTGTTGTCCTAATGCAGTAAAAGAGAGCAAGAGCGAGAGAGTGGGATTGTATCGGAATGAACAAGGGGTTTTTGCTTGCCTGGCACTTCTGAAGATAGTATAGCTCTTCATCAATGCAATGCAAAATATGATTCATGATCATGACATGGCAATATGTTGTGATTTGAGCTAATGCAGCTTGAACCAGAAGAGTTTGAGCTATTTTGAGCCGAAGGTTCAAGTTCAGATTCAAGCTATGAACTTTTAAAGTGCATTATCATGTTTTGATATAAACAGCAGGTTTAAGTTGCCTGAATATGCATGAAACTAGTACATATGGATAGATTGGATTTTTCAGATCATTTTTCATATATAACTTATTTCATTCTGAGTTATGGTTGAATTTCTATGAATTTTAGAAGTTTTGCACATTTTGTGGAATTTCCTGAATTAAATTTATTCTAGAAAATGACTTACTGCGTCAGCACTACGTCAGGGTGACGTCAGCATGGTCAACAGGTTGCCCAGGGTCAAACCTGACCAGTGGGGTCCACTGGTCAGTGACACAACTAACTAACATAGTTAGTTAGTGTTAGGTTCAGCACTAACCTAGGTTAATTAAGGCCTGGGCCCACATGTCAGTGAATCAACTAATTAACTAATTTAATTAGCACTAAGTAATCTAACACCTAAACTAAACACGGGCATGGCCCGCACGTCAGTCAACTAGGGCGGGTCAAACTGGGGTCAAACCGCGGGTCAACTAACCGGAGTTGACCTGCGGCTCGTCGCCGGCGAGGCTAGGGACGGCGGAGGCGCTCGGGTTTTGCCCACGATCAACCAAATCGACCGTGGTTTGGTTCTACACGTAGCTCGAGCTCGCGCGCATCTGGTAGGGCAAGCGGGAGGGACTGGGGTGGAGCTCGCTCGCCGGAGTTGAACTCGTGGCGGCGGCCAGAGTTCGGGCGGGGTTGGGTTTGGCACTACGGCGTGCAGAAGGATGAACCGAAGCGACCGCGAGGCTCTATGTGTGGCTGCGACGTGTTTGGACGCACTGGCACGACCAAATGGTCGTTGGAGCTACGTCGGCGACGAGCTCTTGCGGCGGAGCGTCTTGGCTTCGAAGGAGAAGGCGGCTAGAGGACAGAACAAGCTTAGGGAGAAGTGGGAAAAGACGATAGAGCTCACAACGAGTGCAACGGTGGCCTCGGCGAGCTCGAGGAGGCAACAGAGAGGGCACATGGTCGCCTGCAATCTCGGCGGACCGAGGTTGAAGGAGACGGTGATGGCGGTGTTCCAGAGCTTCCGGCATCGCCTGGCTCGGTGCAGAAGACGAGGACGTCGAGGCAGAGCTCTCGAGCTTGTCAGAGGGGCGAGGAGGAGGCGGTGGCTGCGGCAACGACGAGCGACGGCGACGGTTGCTCTCGGGCGTGAGAGGGAGAGAAAGCAGAGGTGGGGAGAAGCACGGGAGAGAGTGAGAGAGGTCCAGGAGGGTGCGTGGCATCTCCAGGGATGCCTAGGCGGTCGAGGGAGGGCACGTAGGAAGGATGGAGGTGGCCGGCGTGTGGCTGCCTGCGCCGGGCACGCGCCCCTGCCTACTGGCGCGAGGAGGAAGGCGACATAGGGGCTGCGGTGGTGGGCTGGGCCGGCTAGGTGGGCTGCAAAGGTGAGGCCAGGTAAGTCTCTCTCTCTCTCTCTCTTTTATTCCTTGCTTTCTATTTTTCTCTAACTTTGTGGCTTTATTAAAAATACGAAATCAATCCCAAAAATCATGAAACTGCTCATGACCATTGTTGGGAATATATCCTGGAGTAAACATTTCAGTTTGTGATTACTTGGGCAATATTTTATAGCATTTAAATGCCCATATGCAAATACTATATGATTTAATTCAGTTACCCTCTATTGTCCTAGAATAGCGTGCACCAGTTTTGTCAGAGGTTCTAGACCAAGGCAATGATGATGAACATTTTAGAAGGGCATTTTGGGTTCAGTGAAAATGATTTTATTTGGACCCTAGTTGAATTTCATTTGCTGCTACGGTTTATCCATTTCAAGTTTCTTTCAAAATTAAACATGATGCACACATGAAGCTAGCCTAGTGCATTGCCAGGAGCTAGGGATGTGACAACTCACCCCCACTAAACAAGAATCTCGTCCTGAGATTCAAGCATAGGGTAAGATGAGGGGGGGGGGGGGGGAGGACGCAAACTAACACAATCTTCATGATCCAGGCTGCACTTCATAAGAACGTTGATTCAATCACCATCATTGTCTCGATGTCTTGCTCTGAGAACTCAAACCAACATGGCAACAAGAGGAAAAGGAAACTCTAGAAGGATTGATCTTCTCGAAGATCGAACAACTCAGGATCAACTCACGGAGTGAGACATTGAAACATCTCGCGAGCTGAGACATGAAGCATACCTCCAGAGGGATGGACTGAAATAGATGGCGAAGATTCACTCGGTAGACAACAATTACACACTTAAGAAGGTGGTGAACGGTTGTCAATGTAGCGAGGAGTTGAGTTGCCATGATACCATAACAGGCATCTTGGAGGAGGGTGACTCGTGGAACCATTACCTGAAGTGGCAAAAAGAATTACTTTTGATATAGAGATCATTGAGACTTTCTATACCAGCCTAAGGCAAATTACCAACAATTATTTGGTGGAGTACAAAGGAATGGAATACCCAGACTAGAACGGATGATGTGGATTACCTTGTTGAAGACAACACAAGGGATGATTTTTCTTATCATCGGAAATGGGTGGAATCCGTGATAGACTAGCACAACGACGGGTGCAAGATGGGATCAAAATGCAAATGCTGGGAATGATTCTAGTAATTAGGGAGAAGCTCAACAGTAGAGAGTGATTCCACTGTTCGAAAGGTTATAGCATAGACGAGGAAACTGAGAGCATATCCCAATTAATGCCGACGATAAATCCTAGTGCTTGCGCGTGCTCTCAAGAACTTGAGCATTTCCATATTCATCAAGATTTTACCATTATCCGTGTCAAGTATCCTGGCAACACAACATACTACCATGATGAATAGTGATGGACGATGCAGATGCAAAGGGAGATAACACCTTCTCAGATTTCACCTTAGCGAGGCCAAGGGATCAAAATCTGGATGATCGACCGGGAGACATTTAGCACTCCGCTTCTAATGTTCTCCTTGATGTGCTAGCGTAACCCATTTAATAAAATGGTTTGGTACCTAGAACATCAAGTAAAAGGTCGGACGTCAGGAGCACAAGAATCCATAAGGAATAGCTACGGAAGTAAATCCTACGAAATCCTCATGGGGAGGTGGCCAACTTCCTCAATCAAGATACTACAATAATAGGTCTTCTGGCTGGTGTGTTGGCCACGACACCCACTTTACCGGGTTACAGGGAGACCAATATTATAGTTCTTGGCAAACGTTCCAACCATCATATCCGCTTGAAATTCAGATCTGGTTGGTGTGAGAATATTCCAGACTCATCAAGTCTAGAAAGAAAGAAAGTTTGCAACACAAATCGACGAGATGATGTTGCGATATTCTCAGGGAATGAACTACGATAGCAAGCTCCAAAACATGAGCTGGTTCTGCTACACCCATGTGAACACGCTGTCCCAGACAATCAGGATCACATGGTAGTCTTACAACAAAACACTACCGAGTTCTGGTAGGGAACCATCATTGAGGATATCAGAATCTTGTGCATGAACTAGTATTCGCAAAACAACTCCTTTTCCTCGAACAAACCAATTAGTGGCTTGGGGTGCTAGGGATGCATATAGAATGAAGGTTGCAAGTCTCCAAACCACATAATACTTCGCACGTATGCATGACCGATTTGGGATGATTCCAGTGGAAGCAACATTGACTTTCTCGAATCCACGGCGGCAACTTGCATCAAATGCACATGAATTAAAGGAAGCCACTTCTTTCATCCGGGCATATGCTGCATGAACGAAACATGAAGATAATGCTTATAAAGTTTCCAATACTAGCTGGATGTTCAACACGAATCATGGAGAAGATAACAATGTTGCTGATGGGCTCAACAACAATTCATCCAGGTTTCCATGAAGATGGAATTCCATAATTATGTGAACAAGTGATAGCATTGGTCAGACCCAAAGATATAATGGTGTATGCTCGAGGGATCGACCACGAGTAAGAAAACATTAAGAGCATCATTGGTTCTGATTTGATTTGATGATAGCCCACACTCAAATCAAAGTTTGACATGACAATAGATAGAACAACTGATCACGAGAATCAATCAATGAATATATCATCTTTCTTCGACACACACACAAAGATATCCCTTTGGAATGAACTGAGTCGGACAATCTTTTATCTTCCAACTCTCCAAGTTATTGTTTAGCTTAACCAACTAGCTCAGGGTATCCAACACAGATTCTTGGAGAAAGAGTGGTTTAGAAAACTAACTTGATCACAAACTCAATATAGCAGTCAGGTGACAACCTGGTGATACCTCCGAGAAGATATTTGGAAAATCACGAACCACTGGTATGTTACTAAACTCGAGAATAATCTTGCTTTGTAGGGCAAGACGATGTGATCAAAAGAGCGAGGGATTGACACAATCCTAACTCGTATATTGAAAAGTGCACCAAAAATAAGGACTAGGTAGCACAATCTATCTTAGAATTAGGAACCAATAACCAACACGCTAAGAACGAAATTATTGTCCATTTAACTACTAAGAAACAAAGTTGCTAGGAGTATTGATTTCATACATCATGGAACACTTGTCGGCATTCCGGTTGCAACAACACGGAAACGAGAAATGAATAATGAGGGCGAGAAGTATCACTGCGTCAAAAATTCATAAAAGGTGGTGCAAATCTCATGACAATCTTGACATAAAGAGGGCAACACTCCAAGGTAGAACAGAACAAAAGCTGGATTGGCATTTTGATCTTCGGAGTACAACTTCTTTGACTCAATCCTGGAAAAGGACAAGGTGCTGGAGTTTGTTTCTCCTAGTCATTACAGGATAGGATGGCTTGACGGACCACAAGAATAATAGGCATCGATGAACATGAGTGCACGACTACCCCTAACTATCAATTGATAGATTAGGGCCAGAAAACAACTAAAGAGGGACAACTCAAAGGAACAATGATTTTGTTGAGTTGTGGATGCATGGATTAGCATGTCAAACGAGTTCAACATATTTCTTCCGGATAACCCATGCAGAAAGGTAGAATTGGCAGAGTCACAATATAAGATGGAGAACCAATCAAAAATACTCCGATTGTGATCTTTTGGTTCAAAGACTTCTGCCATATTGGTTCATGGTATTGGAAGAAGGGATACCACAGACCTCGAGAACGAGCAAACACTAACAACATGAAGTAGGTGGAGTGAATCTCGGGTTCAAAACCCAGATATAGAATACCTACTACACTAAGTGGCATCATGGTATGCATCTCGGAAATGACTGCCAGAATCATCACATTGGGAACACAAAGCATGGCTAGATTACTAGACGATTAACTAAGAGACCTAGGGTCATAATAGTAGCTCCAAGCTATATGCCGAGGCAATGAAGTACCTCAATACACTAGTTAGTGTGGTTTATCTGGCACAAAGGAACTTTGGAACGGTAAGAAGGGATTTGCAAATGCATCAGACTATTTTAGAAACCTGGGATGACTTGGACATCTATTAGTAAATGCTCAAAATGATTTGAGACATCCTACAAAATGGTGGCATAACCACTCAATCATCACAATATCAAGTTTATGAGGCCAGCTATTAATACACGGAAGTAGTAGAAACTGAACTGAGGCTTGAATTCACAAATCTTATAAGTCTACGGATTAGTAACACGTGATCCTGATAGAAAGAAGAGAAATCCTAGTTCCTTAACCCCGTAGGAAAGATAGGATGACTCAGATCAGATGGGCATAAGGTAAAGGAGTAAAAAGGGACTTACGTTCCCATCCACAATCAATTCCCTTATATAACTAAAGAATTTCTGGACTCAACTTTGGCCAGTTTGTCTTGGTAATCCTACAGGCAGTCAGCCTCTGATACCAAAGCTATCAGGACCCCGATCCTAAATCACACCGATCTAGTATGTAACACATCATATCACTTTGCGGCCTCACGCACGATATTCCCACGGGTGCCACCTTACATGGCCCGAGACCGTTTGCGCCTTTTGGTTCACGTATATGATAATTCCGCTAGCATCCCTATGACAAAGAACCCAGGATGACATGACTAGTCGTGGACCCAAAGTGGCACTAACATACAGGGACAGGCATACATGACCCAACAACAAACGAGTCGATCAACAACGTATGAACCCAAGTCACAACAAGCTACATGGACTTAAAGGAACAACGTGTGACATTTCCCCAAAGGGACAGACACAGGAACGAAGAAGGACACATGCCGACCATCCTAAGTGTTCCAGGGCAGTAGCAAGCTACCATGGCTCAGTGGAAGCACCAGGAGACATTTCCCGGTAAGAGAGGCTACCAAGGATGAACAACTAGGTTGTCAGATCCCGCACATACCAAGCATCTCAAATCATACACACAATATGCTCGATATGTGCAAATACAACATGGCATCACAACATAACTCTATGACTCAAGTATTTATTCAATAGGCTCCGAGGAGCGAGATATTACAAACATGGATCTTATGACCCAACATTCAGAGCATACAAGTCAAAGCACATGCAGAAGCTTATCATGTTTGAGTACAGACATCTACAAATGAAAAAGGCTGAGAAGCCTGACTATCTACCAGATCTTGTCGAGGGCACAAGATTGTAGCTGAGGTAACAAGCTAAACGTCGAAGTCCACACAGAACTACTAGTGAGACGCAAGTCTCTCTACAAAACATAAAATGGGAAAACATGAGTACAAATATACCCAGCAAGACGTACACCAGAACTAACTACATATGCATCATCATCAATAAAGGGGGGGGGGTGGAGTTTAACTGCAGCAAGCCGGCTTTGACTCGGTGGCTATCTTGAACTACGACTGCAAGTAACTCTTTTGGCGTGGCGCACACGAGTCCACGTATTCACCATATCAATACACGACTATGGATCCGCTCCCGTCTCCCTACGAGAAGGCCATCCATAGCACTCACGCTTATCTTGCGCATTTTAGAGTATCCACTTTCACTTGTCTATGAACTATATAGGCAACCCAGAGGTCCTTTATCGTGGATGCGGCTATTCGAACAGGTGATGTTAACCCTACAGGGGTGTACTTCTTCACACACGCTCTCACCACATACCGTCATTTACATGACATGTACTCGACAACCTTCAAGCGGAAGCCCAACGAGGGTGTCGGCCGCGGCCTACCTAGACATTCAAACGGGCACCCGGCATACCCGGCCACGTGCCTACCGCATCCTAGCCCACCCCTCTGGTCAGCGCTGTGCACGGCCTCCAGCATACTACAAACACCAGAAACTACTTGCAACTCCTGGACAAAGGACAAGGGTGGTTAAAAGCCGAGAGGGTCCATTGGTTTCGGGCCCAACACGTGGTAGTAGCTTTTCATGGATCACAAACACAGAACTCAGTTCTAGAGGATGGCTTCAATGAGACAACCCACCATGTACTCCTAAATGGCTTCTCACCACTACCTTTACCAAAACGTGTTCACACACTTAGCTCACACACAGTAGGACATGTTCATCACTGTTCTAATTCATCCCCGATGAATCAGACCTGAGACAACTCTAAGTATAGCAGGCATGACAAACAAGCATGAATGAGTAGGCACATCAGGGCTCAAACAACTCCTACTCATGCTAGTGGGTTTCATCTATTTACTGTGGCAATGGCAGGTCATGCAGAGGAAAGGGGTTCAACTACCGCAGCATGTAACAGTTGAATCATTGTTGTCCTAATGCAGTAAAAGAGAGGAGGAGCAAGAGAGTGGGATTGTATCGGAATGAACAAGGGTTTTTTGCTTGCCTGACACTTCTGAAGATAGTATAGTTCTTCATCAGTGTCATCGAACTCATCGTCAGAACACGTCTATCGAGAGGGGACAAATACCGGCGAACAAGGAAGAACACAATCAAAACAATGCAAAATATGATGCATGATCAAGACATGGCAATATGTTGTGATTTGAGCTAATGCAGCTAGAACCTGAAGAGTTTGAGCTATTTTGAGCCAAAGGTTCAAGTTCAGATTCAAACTATTAACTTATAAAGTGCATTATCATGTTTTGATATCAACAAGAGTTTTAAGTTGCTTTAACATGCATGAAACCAGTACAGATGGATAGATTGGATTCTTCTGATCATTTTTCACATATAACTTATTTCATTTTGAGTTATGGTTGAATTTCTATGAATTTTAGAAGTTTTGGATATTTTTTGGAATTTCCTGAATCGAATTTAATCCAGAAAATGACTTACTACGTCAGCACTACGTCAGGGTGACATCAGCATGGTCACAGGTCGCCCAGGGTCAAACCTGACCAGTGGGGTCCACTGGTCAGTGACACAACTAACTAACAGAGTTAGTTAGTGTTAGGTTAAGCGCTAACCTAGGTTAATTAGGGTCTGTGCCCACATGTCAGTGAATCAACTAATTAACTAATTTAATTAGCGCTAATTAATCTAACACCTAAACTAAACAGGGGCTTGGCCCACACGTCAGTCAACCAGGGCGGGTCAAACTAGGGTCAAACCCGGGGTCAACTAGCCGAATTTGACCCGCGGCTCGTCGTTGGCGAGGCCAGGGACGGCGGAGGCGCTCGGGTTTTGCCCACGGTCAACCAAATCGACCATGGTTTGGTTCTACGCGTAGCTGGGGCTCGTGCGCATCTGGTAGGGCAAGCGGGAGGGACTGGGGTGGAGCGAGCTCGCCGGAGTTGAGCTCATGGCGGCGGCTGAAGTTCGGGCGGGGTTGGGTTCGGCGCTATGGCGTGCAGAAGGATGAACCAAAGCGACCGCGAGGCTCTACGTGTGGCTGCGAAGCGTTTGGATGCACTGGCGTGACCATATGGTCGCCGGAGCTACGTCGGCGATGAGCTCCTGCGGCGGAGTGTCTCAGCTTCGAAGGAGAAGGCGGCTAGAGGACAGAACAAGGTCGGGGGGAAGGGGGAAAAGATGGAAGAGATCACAGCGAGTGCAGCGGTGGCCTCGGCGAGCTCGGGGAGGCAACAGAGCAGGTGCACGGTCGCCGGCGATCTCGGCAGACCAAGCTTGAAGGAGATGGCGAAGGCAGCATTCCAGAGCTTCCGGCGTCGCCTGGCTCGGTGCAGAAGACGGGGACGTCGAGGCGGAGCTCTCGGGCACGTCAAAGGGGCGAGGAGGTGGTGGTGGCTGCGGCAACGACGAGCGGCGGCGACGGTTGCCCTTGGGCGCAAGAGGGAGAGAGTGCAGAGGAGGGGAGAAGCACGGGAGAGAGTGAGAGAGGTCCAGGGGGTGCGTGGCGTCTCCTGGGATGCCTAGGCGGTCGAGGTAGGGCACGCATGCAGGGTGGAGGTGGCCGGCGTGTGGCTGCGCGCGCCGGGCACGCGCCCCTACCTACTGGCGCAAGGAGGAAGGCGACAGAGGGGCTGCGGTGTTTGGCTGGGCCGGCCAGGTGGGCTGCAAAGGTGAGGCCAGGTAAGTCTCTCTCTCTCTCTCTCCCTCTCTCTTATTTCCTATTTTCTATTTTTCTGCAACTTTGTGGCTTTATTAAAAATACCAAATCAATCCCAAAAATCATGAAACTACTGATGACCACTGTTGGGAATATATCCTGCAGTAAACATTTCAGTTTATGATTACTTGGGCATTTAAAATATTTTATAGCATTTAAATGCCCAAATGCAAATACTATATGATTTAATTCAGTGACCCTCTATTATCCTAGAAAATGTGCACCATTTTTGTCAGAGGTTCTAGACCAAGGCAAAGATGATGAACATTTTAGAAGGGCATTTTGGGTTCAGTGAAAATGATTTTATTTGGACCCTAGTTGAATTTCATTTGCTGCTAGGGTTTATTAGCCCCCATTTCAAGTTCCTTTCAAAATTAAACATGATGCACACATGAAGCTAGCCTAGTGCATTGCCAGGAGCTAGGGACCGCGCCAGAACCAAACTTCTCATAACTTTAGGGAAAATCGTTATTTCTATCTATCGGTCGCGCCATGGAGCAGAACCAAATTTTACAAGTTACAAGTTCAAAAGGAAAAGCCTGCCATGTTCATGTCGCACCCCCACACGGTTGGTCCAGCACGTCGCTCAAGGGGGAATGCGTGCTGTGTTGCATTTTCACTTACAAGTGGGACCGCAATTGAGCAAACCGACTACCGGCAAACCCCCACCCCGCCCACCACGTGATGGCTGAGAAAACAAGAGGTAGAAGAGATGGCTGTAGCACGTTCTCCAAGAAAATTGGTGTCAGATGGGACTCGTGTGTCATACTGCTAGATGTGAATGCTAGTTATGGCCGATGGCACCCCACTATATCGAGGTGCTGGTTATGTAGAGCGAAGACATTATCTCTCCAGGAGTACGGTACACCACTAGTACTACTCCTACTCACTTTTTTGTGAAATTTCCTGGAGTCCGTGCTCGGCCCTCCTCTCTCTCTCTTCTTAGCCAGCCAGCAGACACGCAGAGCCCATCGTCTATTTGCTCACATGCGTCCCCACATGTCAGTGAAATTATAAGACGACCCACTGAACCTGCACATCTTTCACCTCGATGTGCTGGTGATGAAAAAGAAATCCAATAAAGATCTTCGGTGGCCGCTTTTGGAGTTTCTCAAGAGTAAGATTCTATTTACAGTTTAACCCAAGATGTACATCACGTGGCTTCAACTAGCACTCCATTTACTTGCATGACATGACCTGGATGCTGGATGTCCCACGTGTCGGCAAAAGGAGGAAGAACTCGACCAAATCTTCTCCACATTTAGATCAAAGGAGTGGGAAACACGGCAGGACCTGTGCCTACATCATACTACGTACACGCCCACCTCACGCAGTCACGCTATCACCATATTTCTCGGCCTCCACCTAGCTCTAGTTGATCTAACTAGAACTAACTATTGTGCTAGCATACTCCAATGTTAGGGGTTGGCTCTATGTGATGTGGCAACTTCATATAACCGGATGCTGGCTATAGTACTACGGTACTCACACTCCAAGAATTGACTTGAAAACCATTCATAAATTGAGTTATGACATGAATTTGCAAATGTAGCATTCATTACATACAACAAGTCATCAACACACAACGACAATGAAGATACATGTTGGATTATAGATTATTTTCAACAAAACATTCTAATAAATACTAAAGTTTTCATCACACAACAAATAACAAGCAATGAAATGAACTTCAGCTCAACCAATCCTCGGTGTTGGAAACGCTTTCTTTGAACCATAGGTTAGCCTCTGGGAAGGGCCATCTATTGTCAATATCGAGACCAACGCAGGACTGATCATCCGGGCTGAAGCACCTATATCAGGACCAGGGTAGGGAGCCAGCACAATGTCCAAGGTATAGATACAGTTGCTTATCATAAATGGTAGTAACGTTGTGTCAACAACATCTGGATCGCCTTTCACCATCATTGGATAGTTTTGTCCAAGGAAGAGCGAGTTTTCTCCAAGACTATCAATACTAAACCAGGGAGAAGGTGTTGGCGCTAGCACACTAGTATCCATCCCGAATACCCTGCATTGGTGTTGGAGTAGGTCCAGAGAGGGCGACCATGGGCGACAACACCTGCTTCCTTAGTAGTAACATCAGTAGTGCACTGTATACAGACAAGAAGAGGTGATCCATCAGAACAAGTTGCCAGGTGCCACCGAGTATATCGGTCCTGCTATCCTCATGCTCATGATCATCACCATCATCATCTCCCCCTTAGTTATAATTTTTTTCAATTATAGGTGGTGAAATGTTCACAGGACCTGGGAAACACAAGACGGTTAATTAGTAAAGGGAAACTTGCTAACCCGCATGCATGTGGATGAAACAATTATAATTACGGTGGAAGACAAACGTACCGAAACCATAAGGATTCCATGCAAAAACAGTGCCACGAGTGGTGGCAACAAACACAAGACTCTTGTATTCAATTGCATCACGGTACTCATCCGTGTACAAAAATTGACTTTTGAGCAATATCCATCGAGGCGTAGAAGTAACGATGGCAATAAGCTTGTCGAAGATAGCAACAACTTCATAGTTCGTGTAATCCCAAGAGCGGTTGGGAACTTGACAAATTGCTATCTTCTGTAGACGACAGTCACCATGATCGTATTTGAACGTACATAGATCATCTGTGTGCTCAACCTCAGGGCACTCTGAGATTTTTGGAAGTGGAATCCGCTGATGAGTGTACACATTCACAAGTTCCCACTTGCAGTTGTACCTAATATAAACAACCCAATCTCCATTATATAACTAAAGGAGTAAAAAGGGACTTACGTTCCCATCCACAATCAATTCCCTTATATAACTAAAGAATTTCTGGACTCAACTTTGGCCAGTTTGTCTTGGTAATCCTACAGGCAGTCAGCCTCTGATACCAAAGCTATCAGGACCCCGATCCTAAATCACACCGATCTAGTATGTAACACATCATATCACTTTGCGGCCTCACGCACGATATTCCCACGGGTGCCACCTTACATGGCCCGAGACCGTTTGCGCCTTTTGGTTCACGTATATGATAATTCCGCTAGCATCCCTATGACAAAGAACCCAGGATGACATGACTAGTCGTGGACCCAAAGTGGCACTAACATACAGGGACAGGCATACATGACCCAACAACAAACGAGTCGATCAACAACGTATGAACCCAAGTCACAACAAGCTACATGGACTTAAAGGAACAACGTGTGACATTTCCCCAAAGGGACAGACACAGGAACGAAGAAGGACACATGCCGACCATCCTAAGTGTTCTAGGGCAGTAGCAAGCTACCATGGCTCAGTGGAAGCACCAGGAGACATTTCCCGGTAAGAGAGGCTACCAAGGATGAACAACTAGGTTGTCAGATCCCGCACATACCAAGCATCTCAAATCATACACACAATATGCTCAATATGTGCAAATACAACATGGCATCACAACATAACTCTATGACTCAAGTATTTATTCAATAGGCTCCGAGGAGCGAGATATTACAAACATGGATCTTATGACCCAACATTCAGAGCATACAAGTCAAAGCACATGCAGAAGCTTATCATGTTTGAGTACAGACATCTACAAATGAAAAAGGCTGAGAAGCCTGACTATCTACCAGATCTTGTCGAGGGCACAAGATTGTAGCTGAGGTAACAAGCTAAACGTCGAAGTCCACACAGAACTACTAGTGAGACGCAAGTCTCTCTACAAAACATAAAATGGGAAAACATGAGTACAAATATACCCAGCAAGACGTACACCAGAACTAACTACATATGCATCATCATCAATAAAGGGGGGGGGGGGGTGGAGTTTAACTGCAGCAAGCCGGCTTTGACTCGGTGGCTATCTTGAACTACGACTGCAAGTAACTCTTTTGGCGTGGCGCACACGAGTCCACGTATTCACCATATCAATACACGACTATGGATCCGCTCCCGTCTCCCTACGAGAAGGCCATCCATAGCACTCACGCTTATCTTGCGCATTTTAGAGTATCCACTTTCACTTGTCTATGAACTATATAGGCAACCCAGAGGTCCTTTATCGTGGATGCGGCTATTCGAACAGGTGATGTTAACCCTGCAGGGGTGTACTTCTTCACACACGCTCTCACCACATACCGTCATTTACATGACATGTACTCGACAACCTTCAAGCGGAAGCCCAACGAGGGTGTCGGCCGCGGCCTACCTAGACATTCAAACGGGCACCCGGCATACCCGGCCACGTGCCTACCGCATCCTAGCCCACCCCTCTGGTCAGCGCTGTGCACGGCCTCCAGCATACTACAAACACCAGAAACTACTTGCAACTCCTGGACAAAGGACAAGGGTGGTTAAAAGCCGAGAGGGTCCATTGGTTTCGGGCCCAACACGTGGTAGTAGCTTTTCATGGATCACAAACACAGAACTCAGTTCTAGAGGATGGCTTCAATGAGACAACCCACCATGTACTCCTAAATGGCTTCTCACCACTACCTTTACCAAAACGTGTTCACACACTTAGCTCACACACAGTAGGACATGTTCATCACTGTTCCAATTCATCCCCGATGAATCAGACCTGAGACAACTCTAAGTATAGCAGGCATGACAAACAAGCATGAATGAGTAGGCACATCAGGGCTCAAACAACTCCTACTCATGCTAGTGGGTTTCATCTATTTACTGTGGCAATGGCAGGTCATGCAGAGGAAAGGGGTTCAACTACCGCAGCATGTAACAGTTGAATCATTGTTGTCCTAATGCAGTAAAAGAGAGGAGGAGCAAGAGAGTGGGATTGTATCGGAATGAACAAGGGTTTTTTGCTTGCCTGACACTTCTGAAGATAGTATAGTTCTTCATCAGTGTCATCGAACTCATCGTCAGAACACGTCTATCGAGAGGGGACAAATACCGGCGAACAAGGAAGAACACAATCAAAACAATGCAAAATATGATGCATGATCAAGACATGGCAATATGTTGTGATTTGAGCTAATGCAGCTAGAACCTGAAGAGTTTGAGCTATTTTGAGCCAAAGGTTCAAGTTCAGATTCAAACTATTAACTTATAAAGTGCATTATCATGTTTTGATATCAACAAGAGTTTTAAGTTGCTTTAACATGCATGAAACCAGTACAGATGGATAGATTGGATTCTTCTGATCATTTTTCACATATAACTTATTTCATTTTGAGTTATGGTTGAATTTCTATGAATTTTAGAAGTTTTGGATATTTTTTGGAATTTCCTGAATCGAATTTAATCCAGAAAATGACTTACTACGTCAGCACTACGTCAGGGTGACATCAGCATGGTCACAGGTCGCCCAGGGTCAAACCTGACCAGTGGGGTCCACTGGTCAGTGACACAACTAACTAACAGAGTTAGTTAGTGTTAGGTTAAGCGCTAACCTAGGTTAATTAGGGTCTGTGCCCACATGTCAGTGAATCAACTAATTAACTAATTTAATTAGCGCTAATTAATCTAACACCTAAACTAAACAGGGGCTTGGCCCACACGTCAGTCAACCAGGGCGGGTCAAACTAGGGTCAAACCCGGGGTCAACTAGCCGAATTTGACCCGCGGCTCGTCGTTGGCGAGGCCAGGGACGGCGGAGGCGCTCGGGTTTTGCCCACGGTCAACCAAATCGACCATGGTTTGGTTCTACGCGTAGCTGGGGCTCGTGCGCATCTGGTAGGGCAAGCGGGAGGGACTGGGGTGGAGCGAGCTCGCCGGAGTTGAGCTCATGGCGGCGGCTGAAGTTCGGGCGGGGTTGGGTTCGGCGCTATGGCGTGCAGAAGGATGAACCAAAGCGACCGCGAGGCTCTACGTGTGGCTGCGAAGCGTTTGGATGCACTGGCGTGACCATATGGTCGCCGGAGCTACGTCGGCGATGAGCTCCTGCGGCGGAGTGTCTCAGCTTCGAAGGAGAAGGCGGCTAGAGGACAGAACGAGGTCGGGGGGAAGGGGGAAAAGATGGAAGAGATCACAGCGAGTGCAGCGGTGGCCTCGGCGAGCTCGGGGAGGCAACAGAGCAGGTGCACGGTCGCCGGCGATCTCGGCAGACCAAGCTTGAAGGAGATGGCGAAGGCAGCATTCCAGAGCTTCCGGCGTCGCCTGGCTCGGTGCAGAAGACGGGGACGTCGAGGCGGAGCTCTCGGGCACGTCAAAGGGGCGAGGAGGTGGTGGTGGCTGCGGCAACGACGAGCGGCGGCGACGGTTGCCCTTGGGCGCAAGAGGGAGAGAGTGCAGAGGAGGGGAGAAGCACGGGAGAGAGTGAGAGAGGTCCAGGGGGTGCGTGGCGTCTCCTGGGATGCCTAGGCGGTCGAGGTAGGGCACGCATGCAGGGTGGAGGTGGCCGGCGTGTGGCTGCGCGCGCCGGGCACGCGCCCCTACCTACTGGCGCAAGGAGGAAGGCGACAGAGGGGCTGCGGTGTTTGGCTGGGCCGGCCAGGTGGGCTGCAAAGGTGAGGCCAGGTAAGTCTCTCTCTCTCTCTCCCTCTCTCTTATTTCCTATTTTCTATTTTTCTGCAACTTTGTGGCTTTATTAAAAATACCAAATCAATCCCAAAAATCATGAAACTACTGATGACCACTGTTGGGAATATATCCTGCAGTAAACATTTCAGTTTATGATTACTTGGGCATTTAAAATATTTTATAGCATTTAAATGCCCAAATGCAAATACTATATGATTTAATTCAGTGACCCTCTATTATCCTAGAAAATGTGCACCATTTTTGTCAGAGGTTCTAGACCAAGGCAAAGATGATGAACATTTTAGAAGGGCATTTTGGGTTCAGTGAAAATGATTTTATTTGGACCCTAGTTGAATTTCATTTGCTGCTAGGGTTTATTAGCCCCCATTTCAAGTTCCTTTCAAAATTAAACATGATGCACACATGAAGCTAGCCTAGTGCATTGCCAGGAGCTAGGGACCGCGCCAGAACCAAACTTCTCATAACTTTAGGGAAAATCGTTATTTCTATCTATCGGTCGCGCCATGGAGCAGAACCAAATTTTACAAGTTACAAGTTCAAAAGGAAAAGCCTGCCATGTTCATGTCGCACCCCCACACGGTTGGTCCAGCACGTCGCTCAAGGGGGAATGCGTGCTGTGTTGCATTTTCACTTACAAGTGGGACCGCAATTGAGCAAACCGACTACCGGCAAACCCCCACCCCGCCCACCACGTGATGGCTGAGAAAACAAGAGGTAGAAGAGATGGCTGTAGCACGTTCTCCAAGAAAATTGGTGTCAGATGGGACTCGTGTGTCATACTGCTAGATGTGAATGCTAGTTATGGCCGATGGCACCCCACTATATCGAGGTGCTGGTTATGTAGAGCGAAGACATTATCTCTCCAGGAGTACGGTACACCACTAGTACTACTCCTACTCACTTTTTTGTGAAATTTCCTGGAGTCCGTGCTCGGCCCTCCTCTCTCTCTCTTCTTAGCCAGCCAGCAGACACGCAGAGCCCATCGTCTATTTGCTCACATGCGTCCCCACATGTCAGTGAAATTATAAGACGACCCACTGAACCTGCACATCTTTCACCTCGATGTGCTGGTGATGAAAAAGAAATCCAATAAAGATCTTCGGTGGCCGCTTTTGGAGTTTCTCAAGAGTAAGATTCTATTTACAGTTTAACCCAAGATGTACATCACGTGGCTTCAACTAGCACTCCATTTACTTGCATGACATGACCTGGATGCTGGATGTCCCACGTGTCGGCAAAAGGAGGAAGAACTCGACCAAATCTTCTCCACATTTAGATCAAAGGAGTGGGAAACACGGCAGGACCTGTGCCTACATCATACTACGTACACGCCCACCTCACGCAGTCACGCTATCACCATATTTCTCGGCCTCCACCTAGCTCTAGTTGATCTAACTAGAACTAACTATTGTGCTAGCATACTCCAATGTTAGGGGTTGGCTCTATGTGATGTGGCAACTTCATATAACCGGATGCTGGCTATAGTACTACGGTACTCACACTCCAAGAATTGACTTGAAAACCATTCATAAATTGAGTTATGACATGAATTTGCAAATGTAGCATTCATTACATACAACAAGTCATCAACACACAACGACAATGAAGATACATGTTGGATTATAGATTATTTTCAACAAAACATTCTAATAAATACTAAAGTTTTCATCACACAACAAATAACAAGCAATGAAATGAACTTCAGCTCAACCAATCCTCGGTGTTGGAAACGCTTTCTTTGAACCATAGGTTAGCCTCTGGGAAGGGCCATCTATTGTCAATATCGAGACCAACGCAGGACTGATCATCCGGGCTGAAGCACCTATATCAGGACCAGGGTAGGGAGCCAGCACAATGTCCAAGGTATAGATACAGTTGCTTATCATAAATGGTAGTAACGTTGTGTCAACAACATCTGGATCGCCTTTCACCATCATTGGATAGTTTTGTCCAAGGAAGAGCGAGTTTTCTCCAAGACTATCAATACTAAACCAGGGAGAAGGTGTTGGCGCTAGCACACTAGTATCCATCCCGAATACCCTGCATTGGTGTTGGAGTAGGTCCAGAGAGGGCGACCATGGGCGACAACACCTGCTTCCTTAGTAGTAACATCAGTAGTGCACTGTATACAGACAAGAAGAGGTGATCCATCAGAACAAGTTGCCAGGTGCCACCGAGTATATCGGTCCTGCTATCCTCATGCTCATGATCATCACCATCGTCATCTCCCCCTTAGTTATAATTTTTTTCAATTATAGGTGGTGAAATGTTCACAGGACCTGGGAAACACAAGACGGTTAATTAGTAAAGGGAAACTTGCTAACCCGCATGCATGTGGATGAAACAATTATAATTACGGTGGAAGACAAACGTACCGAAACCATAAGGATTCCATGCAAAAACAGTGCCACGAGTGGTGGCAACAAACACAAGACTCTTGTATTCAATTGCATCACGGTACTCATCCGTGTACAAAAATTGACTTTTGAGCAATATCCATCGAGGCGTAGAAGTAACGATGGCAATAAGCTTGTCGAAGATAGCAACAACTTCATAGTTCGTGTAATCCCAAGAGCGGTTGGGAACTTGACAAATTGCTATCTTCTGTAGACGACAGTCACCATGATCGTATTTGAACGTACATAGATCATCTGTGTGCTCAACCTCAGGGCACTCTGAGATTTTTGGAAGTGGAATCCGCTGATGAGTGTACACATTCACAAGTTCCCACTTGCAGTTGTACCTAATATAAACAACCCAATCTCCATTATATAACTAAAGGAGTAAAAAGGGACTTACGTTCCCATCCACAATCAATTCCCTTATATAACTAAAGAATTTCTGGACTCAACTTTGGCCAGTTTGTCTTGGTAATCCTATAGGCAGTCAGCCTCTGATACCAAAGCTATCAGGACCCCGATCCTAAATCACACCGATCTAGTATGTAACACATCATATCACTTTGCGGCCTCACGCACGATATTCCCACGGGTGCCACCTTACATGGCCCGAGACCGTTTGCGCCTTTTGGTTCACGTATATGATAATTCCGCTAGCATCCCTATGACAAAGAACCCAGGATGACATGACTAGTCGTGGACCCAAAGTGGCACTAACATACAGGGACAGGCATACATGACCCAACAACAAACGAGTCGATCAACAACGTATGAACCCAAGTCACAACAAGCTACATGGACTTAAAGGAACAACGTGTGACATTTCCCCAAAGGGACAGACACAGGAACGAAGAAGGACACATGCCGACCATCCTAAGTGTTCTAGGGCAGTAGCAAGCTACCATGGCTCAGTGGAAGCACCAGGAGACATTTCCCGGTAAGAGAGGCTACCAAGGATGAACAACTAGGTTGTCAGATCCCGCACATACCAAGCATCTCAAATCATACACACAATATGCTCAATATGTGCAAATACAACATGGCATCACAACATAACTCTATGACTCAAGTATTTATTCAATAGGCTCCGAGGAGCGAGATATTACAAACATGGATCTTATGACCCAACATTCAGAGCATACAAGTCAAAGCACATGCAGAAGCTTATCATGTTTGAGTACAGACATCTACAAATGAAAAAGGCTGAGAAGCCTGACTATCTACCAGATCTTGTCGAGGGCACAAGATTGTAGCTGAGGTAACAAGCTAAACGTCGAAGTCCACACAGAACTACTAGTGAGACGCAAGTCTCTCTACAAAACATAAAATGGGAAAACATGAGTACAAATATACCCAGCAAGACGTACACCAGAACTAACTACATATGCATCATCATCAATAAAGGGGGGGGGGGGGGTGGAGTTTAACTGCAGCAAGCCGGCTTTGACTCGGTGGCTATCTTGAACTACGACTGCAAGTAACTCTTTTGGCGTGGCGCACACGAGTCCACGTATTCACCATATCAATACACGACTATGGATCCGCTCCCGTCTCCCTACGAGAAGGCCATCCATAGCACTCACGCTTATCTTGCGCATTTTAGAGTATCCACTTTCACTTGTCTATGAACTATATAGGCAACCCAGAGGTCCTTTATCGTGGATGCGGCTATTCGAACAGGTGATGTTAACCCTGCAGGGGTGTACTTCTTCACACACGCTCTCACCACATACCGTCATTTACATGACATGTACTCGACAACCTTCAAGCGGAAGCCCAACGAGGGTGTCGGCCGCGGCCTACCTAGACATTCAAACGGGCACCCGGCATACCCGGCCACGTGCCTACCGCATCCTAGCCCACCCCTCTGGTCAGCGCTGTGCACGGCCTCCAGCATACTACAAACACCAGAAACTACTTGCAACTCCTGGACAAAGGACAAGGGTGGTTAAAAGCCGAGAGGGTCCATTGGTTTCGGGCCCAACACGTGGTAGTAGCTTTTCATGGATCACAAACACAGAACTCAGTTCTAGAGGATGGCTTCAATGAGACAACCCACCATGTACTCCTAAATGGCTTCTCACCACTACCTTTACCAAAACGTGTTCACACACTTAGCTCACACACAGTAGGACATGTTCATCACTGTTCCAATTCATCCCCGATGAATCAGACCTGAGACAACTCTAAGTATAGCAGGCATGACAAACAAGCATGAATGAGTAGGCACATCAGGGCTCAAACAACTCCTACTCATGCTAGTGGGTTTCATCTATTTACTGTGGCAATGGCAGGTCATGCAGAGGAAAGGGGTTCAACTACCGCAGCATGTAACAGTTGAATCATTGTTGTCCTAATGCAGTAAAAGAGAGGAGGAGCAAGAGAGTGGGATTGTATCGGAATGAACAAGGGTTTTTTGCTTGCCTGACACTTCTGAAGATAGTATAGTTCTTCATCAGTGTCATCGAACTCATCGTCAGAACACGTCTATCGAGAGGGGACAAATACCGGCGAACAAGGAAGAACACAATCAAAACAATGCAAAATATGATGCATGATCAAGACATGGCAATATGTTGTGATTTGAGCTAATGCAGCTAGAACCTGAAGAGTTTGAGCTATTTTGAGCCAAAGGTTCAAGTTCAGATTCAAACTATTAACTTATAAAGTGCATTATCATGTTTTGATATCAACAAGAGTTTTAAGTTGCTTTAACATGCATGAAACCAGTACAGATGGATAGATTGGATTCTTCTGATCATTTTTCACATATAACTTATTTCATTTTGAGTTATGGTTGAATTTCTATGAATTTTAGAAGTTTTGGATATTTTTTGGAATTTCCTGAATCGAATTTAATCCAGAAAATGACTTACTACGTCAGCACTACGTCAGGGTGACATCAGCATGGTCACAGGTCGCCCAGGGTCAAACCTGACCAGTGGGGTCCACTGGTCAGTGACACAACTAACTAACAGAGTTAGTTAGTGTTAGGTTAAGCGCTAACCTAGGTTAATTAGGGTCTGTGCCCACATGTCAGTGAATCAACTAATTAACTAATTTAATTAGCGCTAATTAATCTAACACCTAAACTAAACAGGGGCTTGGCCCACACGTTAGTCAACCAGGGCGGGTCAAACTAGGGTCAAACCCGGGGTCAACTAGCCGAATTTGACCCGCGGCTCGTCGTTGGCGAGGCCAGGGACGGCGGAGGCGCTCGGGTTTTGCCCACGGTCAACCAAATCGACCATGGTTTGGTTCTACGCGTAGCTGGGGCTCGTGCGCATCTGGTAGGGCAAGCGGGAGGGACTGGGGTGGAGCGAGCTCGCCGGAGTTGAGCTCATGGCGGCGGCTGAAGTTCGGGCGGGGTTGGGTTCGGCGCTATGGCGTGCAGAAGGATGAACCAAAGCGACCGCGAGGCTCTACGTGTGGCTGCGAAGCGTTTGGATGCACTGGCGTGACCATATGGTCGCCGGAGCTACGTCGGCGATGAGCTCCTGCGGCGGAGTGTCTCAGCTTCGAAGGAGAAGGCGGCTAGAGGACAGAACGAGGTCGGGGGGAAGGGGGAAAAGATGGAAGAGATCACAGCGAGTGCAGCGGTGGCCTCGGCGAGCTCGGGGAGGCAACAGAGCAGGTGCACGGTCGCCGGCGATCTCGGCAGACCAAGCTTGAAGGAGATGGCGAAGGCAGCATTCCAGAGCTTCCGGCGTCGCCTGGCTCGGTGCAGAAGACGGGGACGTCGAGGCGGAGCTCTCGGGCACGTCAAAGGGGCGAGGAGGTGGTGGTGGCTGCGGCAACGACGAGCGGCGGCGACGGTTGCCCTTGGGCGCAAGAGGGAGAGAGTGCAGAGGAGGGGAGAAGCACGGGAGAGAGTGAGAGAGGTCCAGGGGGTGCGTGGCGTCTCCTGGGATGCCTAGGCGGTCGAGGTAGGGCACGCATGCAGGGTGGAGGTGGCCGGCGTGTGGCTGCGCGCGCCGGGCACGCGCCCCTACCTACTGGCGCAAGGAGGAAGGCGACAGAGGGGCTGCGGTGTTTGGCTGGGCCGGCCAGGTGGGCTGCAAAGGTGAGGCCAGGTAAGTCTCTCTCTCTCTCTCCCTCTCTCTTATTTCCTATTTTCTATTTTTCTGCAACTTTGTGGCTTTATTAAAAATACCAAATCAATCCCAAAAATCATGAAACTACTGATGACCACTGTTGGGAATATATCCTGCAGTAAACATTTCAGTTTATGATTACTTGGGCATTTAAAATATTTTATAGCATTTAAATGCCCAAATGCAAATACTATATGATTTAATTCAGTGACCCTCTATTATCCTAGAAAATGTGCACCATTTTTGTCAGAGGTTCTAGACCAAGGCAAAGATGATGAACATTTTAGAAGGGCATTTTGGGTTCAGTGAAAATGATTTTATTTGGACCCTAGTTGAATTTCATTTGCTGCTAGGGTTTATTAGCCCCCATTTCAAGTTCCTTTCAAAATTAAACATGATGCACACATGAAGCTAGCCTAGTGCATTGCCAGGAGCTAGGGACCGCGCCAGAACCAAACTTCTCATAACTTTAGGGAAAATCGTTATTTCTATCTATCGGTCGCGCCATGGAGCAGAACCAAATTTTACAAGTTACAAGTTCAAAAGGAAAAGCCTGCCATGTTCATGTCGCACCC
The DNA here is from genome assembly GCA_963921465.1 of Triticum timopheevii. NCBI lineage: Eukaryota > Viridiplantae > Streptophyta > Magnoliopsida > Poales > Poaceae > Triticum > Triticum timopheevii. The sequence continues at coordinate 238,578,553 of OY997264.1, read as the reverse complement.
CCACACGGTTGGTCCAGCACGTCGCTCAAGGGGGAATGCGTGCTGTGTTGCATTTTCACTTACAAGTGGGACCGCAATTGAGCAAACCGACTACCGGCAAACCCCCACCCCGCCCACCACGTGATGGCTGAGAAAACAAGAGGTAGAAGAGATGGCTGTAGCACGTTCTCCAAGAAAATTGGTGTCAGATGGGACTCGTGTGTCATACTGCTAGATGTGAATGCTAGTTATGGCCGATGGCACCCCACTATATCGAGGTGCTGGTTATGTAGAGCGAAGACATTATCTCTCCAGGAGTACGGTACACCACTAGTACTACTCCTACTCACTTTTTTGTGAAATTTCCTGGAGTCCGTGCTCGGCCCTCCTCTCTCTCTCTTCTTAGCCAGCCAGCAGACACGCAGAGCCCATCGTCTATTTGCTCACATGCGTCCCCACATGTCAGTGAAATTATAAGACGACCCACTGAACCTGCACATCTTTCACCTCGATGTGCTGGTGATGAAAAAGAAATCCAATAAAGATCTTCGGTGGCCGCTTTTGGAGTTTCTCAAGAGTAAGATTCTATTTACAGTTTAACCCAAGATGTACATCACGTGGCTTCAACTAGCACTCCATTTACTTGCATGACATGACCTGGATGCTGGATGTCCCATGTGTCGGCAAAAGGAGGAAGAACTCGACCAAATCTTCTCCACATTTAGATCAAAGGAGTGGGAAACACGGCAGGACCTGTGCCTACATCATACTACGTACACGCCCACCTCACGCAGTCACGCTATCACCATATTTCTCGGCCTCCACCTAGCTCTAGTTGATCTAACTAGAACTAACTATTGTGCTAGCATACTCCAATGTTAGGGGTTGGCTCTATGTGATGTGGCAACTTCATATAACCGGATGCTGGATATAGTACTACGGTACTCACACTCCAAGAATTGACTTGAAAACCATTCATAAATTGAGTTATGACATGAATTTGCAAATGTAGCATTCATTACATACAACAAGTCATCAACACACAACGACAATGAAGATACATGTTGGATTATAGATTATTTTCAACAAAACATTCTAATAAATACTAAAGTTTTCATCACACAACAAATAACAAGCAATGAAATGAACTTCAGCTCAACCAATCCTCGGTGTTGGAAACGCTTTCTTTGAACCATAGGTTAGCCTCTGGGAAGGGCCATCTATTGTCAATATCGAGACCAACGCAGGACTGATCATCCGGGCTGAAGCACCTATATCAGGACCAGGGTAGGGAGCCAGCACAATGTCCAAGGTATAGATACAGTTGCTTATCATAAATGGTAGTAATGTTGTGTCAACAACATCTGGATCGCCTTTCACCATCATTGGATAGTTTTGTCCAAGGAAGAGCGAGTTTTCTCCAAGACTATCAATACTAAACCAGGGAGAAGGTGTTGGCGCTAGCACACTAGTATCCATCCCGAATACCCTGCATTGGTGTTGGAGTAGGTCCAGAGAGGGCGACCATGGGCGACAACACCTGCTTCCTTAGTAGTAACATCAGTAGTGCACTGTATACAGACAAGAAGAGGTGATCCATCAGAACAAGTTGCCAGGTGCCACCGAGTATATCGGTCCTGCTATCCTCATGCTCATGATCATCACCATCATCATCTCCCCCTTAGTTATAATTTTTTTCAATTATAGGTGGTGAAATGTTCACAGGACCTGGGAAACACAAGACGGTTAATTAGTAAAGGGAAACTTGCTAACCCGCATGCATGTGGATGAAACAATTATAATTACGGTGGAAGACAAACGTACCGAAACCATAAGGATTCCATGCAAAAACAGTGCCACGAGTGGTGGCAACAAACACAAGACTCTTGTATTCAATTGCATCACGGTACTCATCCGTGTACAAAAATTGACTTTTGAGCAATATCCATCGAGGCGTAGAAGTAACGATGGCAATAAGCTTGTCGAAGATAGCAACAACTTCATAGTTCGTGTAATCCCAAGAGCGGTTGGGAACTTGACAAATTGCTATCTTCTGTAGACGACAGTCACCATGATCGTATTTGAACGTACATAGATCATCTGTGTGCTCAACCTCAGGGCACTCTGAGATTTTTGGAAGTGGAATCCGCTGATGAGTGTACACATTCACAAGTTCCCACTTGCAGTTGTACCTAATATAAACAACCCAATCTCCATTTGCGCCTTCCCAGGCCTTAGCCTTAAGCGATGGCATCTTAACACCACATGTATCATTAGCAAGCAGCATCAACTTGCACAAGGCGAGGTTTCCGTCGTTCGCTCCCATGCGAACAGGCTCATAGCAAAGAAGATAGGGGAGATCAAACCGCTCCTGGACCCTTGGGTTGTTTGTAATGATGTTATTAGTTGAGTCAAGAATGGTCTTGAACGAACCCGCCATGATTGCCATGGTGATGATGTCACACCGATCAATGAGTTCCTCCATCACATCATCTTTGAGATCAGGGCAAGAGTAACGGGGTCGTTTTTGGCTTGTTCCCTCCATGGAGAAGATGATCGAAAAATGGCAGAAGTAAGGGCGAAGGAAAATGGAGGAGGGAGGGAGGGAGGAAGAGCGTGCGTAGCAGTTCCAAATTGAGAGATAAAGGCGAAGAGGCGGTGGACGGTTGCCATGGTACAAGAAGAGGTGCCCCGGCCTACATAGACGTCTGTTCGGAAATTGTACAAAAGGACTCGCCGTCATCTCGCTGACATGTTGGAACGGGACCACATGTCAAAGAAACATGGTGTGTCATTTCCTATGCAAAATGCGATCTGGCCGCATTGGCCCAAAGTGCCGCATTATTTCTCGAATTTATTTTGTAATGGTGTGTCGTTCAGTTTTCAAGCACAACTAACTGGTACTGTATGCAGAGAAAATATAAACTACTCTACCACAACTCCACCTCTAGTACTAGTATCAAAAAAGATATATAGGACGGAGCTTCAGCGCTTGCTTGCTTAGGGCTGCCCACTTGCTTCTCACACTATCACCCTCTCTCCAGATCTAGAAAATACAGCCTCTCTCTCCCTCCTCACCGGTGGTCACATATCCGCCGAGGAAGAAAAGGACGTGCAGCATTGACGCAGTCGTCATCAGTGAGCGAGGTCACGCGCTGACGACAAGGCCGTCCTCTCAGACCTAGCGCCCGCATGGGATGGCCTCTGTCCCCAAGCTCACTGCTGTAGTGTGTGCAGAGGACGACGACCACGAGCGAAGCCACTTCCCGCCGACCCTCAGGTATGCTACCTCTTTTCAAACCATACCCTTGTTCTATTGCCCCATCCGCCATGTCGCCGCATGTGGATCTTTCTCTACTCTGTTGGCGTTCTGGGAACGGGGGTCCCCAGACTTGCCTGCCTGCAGCCTGTGGCGTGGCTCAAGTGGGGGCGCAGTGCAGCCCAGCTTCATCAGCTCAATCTCAAGACGCTCATGAGGGGCCAAGCCTTGTGGGGTGGACGACATGAAGCTTCCTCAGGAGCAGCCTCCTCAGGCAGGCTCACGAGGAGGCGGCGAGATCGAGGCAGGGTACCTCGCGAGGAGCCCGTGACGCAAGCCATGACGATCGAGACCAGGCGGGCGCCAGGCGGGCGCCGGCCTGTGCAGTGTCCTTGTTTCCCCTTCGGTGCAAAGGGGGCAAGCACAGGCCAAGGCATTAGGCAAAGGTTACCGTTTCGGTGCAACAAGACCAAGACCAGCAGAGCGGCAGGATGGAGGTGACCTTGGAGCCCAGGACGGCGTCATCGTCAGAGCCTTTGGCAGCCGAAGACCAACTTTAGTCCGGATAAGTGTACCAGATATTCCCCTTCAAAATGGTCAATTGTTGGCGCCCTTCCCGCTCATTATTTGGCAAGAGGCCCAGGGCCTCCCTCTATAAATAGGGCTAGCCACCACAGAGTATAGGCATCGAGCAACTATCTCAAGAAGACGCATAGACTAGAGAGAGGCGACTGAACTCACCCAAGCAGCTCATCGCACCAGCTCAAGAACAACCCCTCGCGAGGCTGTTCTCCCTTTGTACTGTTCATCATCAGCCCCTGAGGCAATCCAGCACACCACACACTAGAGTAGGGTATTACACCACAATGGTGGCCTGAACCAGTATAAATCTCGTGTCCCTTGTGTGTTCATCTTTCTTGCTTAGATCTTTGTGGGACTTCGACGCGTGAGCTGGCAGGGGAATGATCTTCGTGCGCACCCCAGTGTTCGAACCTCAAGGGTCTGCCGGAACCCAAAATCCGACATTTGGCGCGCCAGGTAGGGGTGCGCCGGAATCTTTCTTCCGCTGGTTGCGTCTGATCTTCCGTCGTGTCCATGACTGATGCTCGCCGAGCCTGCGCCGAGCATCGGGCTGCTCTCGCCACCTGCGTCGCCCAGACGGCGCCCGTCGGCGGACGCCCCCGTCGTTCCCCGTCGTCTGCCGCCAACGCCGCCACCGGCCCGGCGGGGAATGAGCAGCAGGCCTCGTCCCTGCACCCTTCGGTGCGGCGCGATGGCCGCACCGCCACCCCGTCGCTGACTCCAGCCGGTTCGTCGTCCCACGCCTGTCGCGCTCCCACGGATGCGCACGCTGCGCTGCTCCTGGCGCGTGAGCTCCTGCACTACCATCCCGTCGACGACCTCTACGAGGACTGGCTCGCCCGCATCACCGAGCTCGTCAGTGCCGCAGGGGGCTCTCCCATGCCGTCCCTCTCGCTGCCTCGCCCTCCATCCTGCGCAGGAGGCGAGGAGCAGGAGGTGCCTTTGCCACCTCCTCCCCAAGAAGGCGCCCTGGCTCCAAGGCGCGCGGCGCCAGGACGAGACCCACCGCGTCCGGCGCCTGCGTGACAAGAAAGGAGCTGCCAGGAGATCCCTCGTCCCCAAGAAGGTGCTCGCGTGCTCCTAGCACCGGAGCGCCGTGATCGCATCCCTGCACCGCCACGTCAAGACCCCGCGCTGCTCCAGGCAGTGGTGCGCCAGAATCCCCAGGAGCAAGCCCCGCATCAGCAGAGAGCTCCGGTGGCCACTGCAGGCTGCCGCACATTTATCTCCGAGCTGCGTAGCGTAGCATGGCCAGGCAAGTTAAAGCCGGACCTGCCTCCTCGCTACGACGGCACTACAGACCCCGCGGAGTTCCTCTAGCTCTACGAGCTGGGCATCGAAGCTGCCAACGGGGACGAAAGGTCATGGCGAATTGGTTTCCCATGGAGCCCAAGGACGGTGCCCGCACCTGGTTCCTGAACCTGGCTCCTGGCACGATCTCTTCCTGGACGAGATGCGCACCCGCTTCATCACCAACTTCCAAGGTACTCGCGACCGGCCCCCGACCATGAGTGACCTGCGCCGCATCAAGCAACAGCCAGGAGAGACCCTACAGAAGTACATCCAGCGCTTCAACAACGCCCACCTCAAGATCCCCAGGGTGACTGAGGAGGCCATCATCTCAGCCTTCTCTGATGGCATGCGTGACATCAAGATGAAAGAGGAGCTAGCCATCCATGAAGACCTGTGCACATCACTGGAGCTGTTAAACTTGGCGACCAAGTGCGCCAGGGCTGAGGAAGGGCGCCTCTCCCTCCTCGAGCTTTCAGCTACCAATCCAGAAGAGAAGAAACCCAAGGTCAAGGACATGAAGTGCAAGGGGGCTGCTGTGCTCGCAGCAGAGCCAGAAACCAAGCGAGGCAGGGATCAGCCTGAGTCATCCAAGGGCAGCCGGTACTGCGTGTACCATGACCTCCACACCCACAATGCCAATGAATGTCAAGAGCTCAGGGCTGTGCGAGATGGGCGTATCGGCCGACGTCCCGACCGCAATGACCGGGGCTATGGACGAGGAGGATGAAGAGGTCGAGGACGATGGGAAGACCGTGGCCCTCACCAAGGGTGGCGTGACCAACCTCGCGAGGACCACTGGCAGGACCAGCCTCGCGAGGGAGGTTGGAGGGATCAGCCTCGTGAGGACCACTCTCAAGGCAACGCAGGCTTCCCTCCTCTGCCACCGCCGTCAAGAAGGAACGAAGACCATCACCAGGATGAGGGGGCTAGGGGCTACCAAGAGCCATGCGCAATCGCTTGCATCCTGGGCGGTGCTCAGGCCCCAGCCTCTCAGCGCATCTTCAAGCAGTTTGCTCGCGAGGTGAATGCAGTCCTCCCCAAGCTTGAGGCCACGCGCCCTCTCAGGTGGTCAGCGTGTGCTATCACGTTCAGCTCATCAGATCAGCTCAAGTGCGCAGCGATGACTGGAGTCCTCCCGACGCTTTGCTCCCCAGTCATCAGCAATGTGCAAGTCACCAGGACCCTCATCGATGGCGGAGCTGGACTCAACGTCCTGTCTGTCAAGACATTCAACAATCTCCAAGTGCCATATGATCAGCTTCTGCCGACCAAGCATTTCTCAGGAGTCACTGACGGCTCCACCCTTTCAATAGGGCAAGTTCGCCTTCCTGTCACCTTTGGGCAGTGCAACAGCTACCGCACCGACCTGATTGACTTCAACGTCGCCCACATTCGCTTGCCGTACAATGCCATCCTCGGGTACCCAGCCCTAGCCAAGTTCATGGCAGTGACTCATCACGGCTACAATGTCCTCAAGATGCCAGGGAGCGGTGGAATCATCACAGTGCCTTGTGAGGAAAGGGATGCAGTGTGTTCTCTTGAGCGTGCCTTCCAAGATGCGACAATTGAAGACCCAGATCACAGGAGCAGGAGGCTTCCAGAGGCGGTCCCTAAGAAGAAGAAGGCTTCACCTGGCCCGAACACTCACGAGGCAGGAACCTCCGGAGGCGTTGCGTCAGGGTCCGCGCCCGTTCAAGGGACGCCACCCTCTATCGCATAGGAAGGCGCGCCCGGCGCCCTCCTCGGGCAGGGCTCGGGGGCTTTGTCTTGGAGAGCCACTGACTTTGCAAAGGTCATGAGGGAGGTGCTTGGGCACCACTTGGAGGCGTGCTTCAAGGCACGTTTCCCTCAGGAAGGCATGATGCAAGGAGGGCCAAACCCTCAGGAGTTCATCGCGAGGAACATTCAGGAGCTACAGGAGTCAAGAGTCATGCGCGGCAGCCGCCGCCTACCCGCCGTAGCCCCGCATCCCCGCGAGGATGGCGGGCTACGCATCTACATCGACATACCAGGGCTCAACCGAGCCACATCTCAGGAGCACCTCTGGCCTTCACGCATGGGGCGTTGTGAGGGTCCACCTCACAACTACGTTCGCATGCCCTTCAGCCTGCCGAACGCAGCTGCTGCCCACCAGCGCCTAATAAGGAGCATCCTGGAAGCTCAGGTGGCCAGGCACAACGCGTTCCTGGAGGAGATGGAGATGGACCTTGAGGAGCCACCCGGACCCCTAGAGCGTCCCGAGGCTTAGGGCTCCGAAGGCTCATGAGGGTTGGCTTCTTCAACACGCGTTGTCAGCTACTCGGACACTCGCTCTGCAATGGTATCAGGTGACATCTTTCGAAGTTCTATTTTTAGCTGGGAGCACCCACAGGGCCGCATCATTCCCAGGTCGCGTGGGTCCATCCCTACGGCATGTATCCGTTTTGCTTACGCTCTTTACCTACCTTATTGGGGGCGCCCCTCGGGCTGCATTATCCCCAAGCTGCTCGGGCCTAACCCAGCAGCATTTGTATTTTTCTGCATCTATCTAAATGGATTCGCTGCTTCATGCTTAACCTCCTTGACTTAATCGCCTGCTCGATTGACACCTACCTTTGGAGCCGCTCGCTCTGGCATGGCACTTGCGCACGGGTCCGTCCCTGCAACGCTGAAAAATCTGAGTGGCTGAGCTCTGGCCGCGGCAGCCCCGCAAGGCACCACCTCACCAGGCCCTCAGTGCCCCACTCACTCCCTCGGAGCTACCAATGGTTGGCTGGCAACCGTGATGACAGACCTTGTTTCCTTTCGTGATTGATATGCAGGACCCGCTCCAGGAGTAACGCTGGTGGCATCGCGAGCCTTCTCTCCTTCTCTCCGGCACAATCTGCTCGCGCGTTAAAAGGGGGGCGCCTGGGCATCGCGACTCATGGGCTCCTACTGGCTCTCCAGCCCTCACCCCCTGGCCTTGACCCACGGCATCACGACCTGTCATACCAGCAGTGGCTGAGCTCGCTCGAGGGCTGGGGCCTGAGGACGTAGAGCATTAATGAAAGTGCGGGGGAGAGGGAAGAAGCTCGCGAGGGCCTAACCCAGCCACACCTCAGCTGCCGCCACGCAGGCCCAGCACTTCGCCGAAGGCCACTCTGAACCCACGAGATAAGTCGCGCGAAAACTGATTCGACTCAGCGCTTAACCCTCGCCTACTATAGCTCTGTCATGGCAACATTGCCTACCTTTCTTGCCCAGCGGAGGCTACTTGAGCACTAAAGGGGACCTCCTGAGCATCGCGACTCAGGGGCTCTTACTGGACCTCGGGCCGCTCACCTCCTGGCCTTGACCACGGCATCGCGACCTGGCATACCAGCGACCACTGAAGCCTGCCTGGGGACCGGGACCTGTCAGCGCAGAGCACCAAGCCCTCGTGAGGAAAGAAAGGGGGAGCCAAGCCAGGACAGGACAAGCATCTCGCATTGATTGGTCATGAGGATATAATATTCACATGGCTAGCGCCTTACATACCCCCGCGGGGTGGTACTTCGATTTCTCGTAGGGAACAAATGTGCTAATCCTAAGGAGCGCTAACTACGCGTGCCTCCGCAGGAGACGCCATCATCAATAGTGGGCCGTCAGGCACCGGTGCCAACCCCATCCAGATCAGTGACGTCGGTATCCTGACAAGCCCACCCTGCTCCGAGCGCGACGTGAGCTCGGGGGCTCGTAGCTGTGGTCGCTCGTCTCCGGAGTTGCGTGAAGCTCTGCGGAGTCACTGGACCCACCGGCACCTCCGCTGCCGCCTGAGGAGCTGCTGGGGAAGCGATTGGCGGGCCTGGTCCTCGCCACGATGATGCCCCGGCCGCCTTTTCCGAGGCAGCATTCCAGCCGGCGCCCTTCCGCGTCGAAGACCTTGAAGAACATCAGGGAGGCGCCATCGTATTCGAGGTGGATTACAAGAGCGCCCCCTGTCCGGCAGACCCGGGCGATCTCGCCCCAGCCACGGGTCATGTAGACCTTGCCCGGAGCGACAACCTCGACCTCCGCTCTGGTCGCAGGGGTACTGCAGTCAGCGTGCTGCAGCCAGAGCTCGAGAGGCCCCTTGGCGGGATCTCGAAGGCGAAGGAGGGAGGCAGGCGAATCCAAGATCGGGGAGGCATGGCGGCATGGAGCACAAGCTCACAAGAGGAGCCCTCGGCGTGGACTCCAGGAGGAATGACGCGCACCACCGTAATCCGCTGGCGTCGACGGCAGCTCCGACGGTGTCGCTTGGTGCCTTCTTCTCTAGGGCCCTCGATGCGGGCGTACAAGGGTAGCGGGAATCTAGGCGACGGCCGCTCGTACCAGGGCCTCGACGTCTCCTGCCTGGCGCCCTCGTCTCGATGGCAGGGGACTAGCCGCTTCTTCGGCGGAAGTGGGTTGGGACCCTCTCGGGGGCCTTCCCCCTCTCTTCTGTAGAGAACCGGCGAATTGGTCCCATCGGCGTAATGTGAAGCAAGGGCGGGGAGGAAGAAGAAAGGAGTAGCAGGGAGAGATGAACTGGAATGGCTCGCGCCGTTCCGTACTTATAGCCGGAGAAGGCCAACCGCCGGCCTCCACGATCACAGGTAATCATGACCCATTTTTGCATGCAGGGACTTGTCAAGTCGTGCGGTTGCCGAGGCGACATGGGGAAGCGGAGACACCCACGCCCAATTAATCTCCACACGGCGCCCAAGGCTGCAGACCGTTGGGGCCCGCGGTGCTTCGCACTTTCCCCTTCGCTTCTCCACTAAGCCAAGTCCGGGCGTGCCTTGGGCCCGGGGGCTAATGTCGGTGTTTTGGGAACAGGGGTCCCCAGACTTGCCTGCCTCCGGCCTGCGGCGTGGCTCAAGTGGGGGCCCAGTGCAACCCAGCTTCATCAGCTCAAGCTCAAGACCCTCGTGAGGAGCCAAGCCTCGCGGGGCTGACGACAGGAAGCTTCCTCAGGAGCAGCCTCCTCAGGAAGGCTCGCGAGGAGGCGGAGAGATCAAGGCAGGGTACCTCGCGAGGAGCCCGTGACGCAAGCCATGACGATCGAGACCAGGCGGGCGCCAGGCGGGCACCGGCCTACGCAGTGTCCTTGTTTCCCCTTCGATGCAAAGGGGCAAGCACATGCCAAGGCATCAGGCAAAGGTTACCGTTTCGGTGCAACAAGACCACGACCAGCAGAGCGGCAGGATGGAGGTCACCGTGGAGACCAGGACGGGTCATCGTCAGAGCCTTTGGCAGCCGAAGACCAACTTTAGTCAGGATAAGTGTACCAGATGTTCCCCTTCAAAATGGCTAATTGTTGGCGCCCTTCCCGCTCATTATTTGGGAAGAGGCCCAGGGCCTCCCTCTATAAATAGGGCTAGCCACCACAGAGTAGAGGCATCGAGCAATTATCTCAAGAAGACGCATAGACTATAGAGAGGCGACTTAACTCACCCAAGCAGCTCATCACACCAGCTCAAGAACAGCCCCTCGCGAGGTTGTTCTCCCTTTGTACTGTTCATCATCAGCCCCTGAGGCAATCCACCACACCACACACTGGAGTAGGGTATTACACCACAATGGTGGCCTGAACCAGTATAAATCTCGTGTCCCTTGTGTGTTCATCTTTCTTGCTTAGATCTTTGCGAGACTTCGACACGTGAGCTGGTAGGGGAAAGATCTTCGTGCGGACCGTAGTGTTCGAACCTCAAGGGTCTGCCGAAACCCGAAATCCGACACACTCCACCTTCTTCCCAATTTGCTATCCTCTGCTCTACTGGTCACACAGAAAACCTTAATTTGCACTATTAAAGGAAACCCTACTTCATGCAGACTAATCCATGTCTGGGTTGAATAAGGAAAGGAAGGAAGAAAGTACTATCGAAGAGACTAGGCATCGAACCCACATCTAGGTTGAAAAGGGGAAAATCAGTAGCTAAGGAATGAGTCTCGTGTCTCTTGGTTGAAAAAGGGTAGATAGGCATGACAACACAATAGAGAATGACCAGGTCATTCGGTTTGCTGTCCTCACATAGGAAAAAGGTGGCTAAAGAGAACAAAAATGGGACGTAATCCACATATGCTGCCTGGATATTTGTTGCTCTGGGCACCACTCTATGCATCCGTCGAGGTACATTGTACTGGTGCGCCCACTGTCCGAATGGGCCTCCCATGCTCTTATTGCCACTTTTTTGCTGTTACTATAACGCCAGCGGTAAAGTCAAGCAATGCTACTGCTAAAGTGATGCCACATTTAACTAATGCCTCACTCAGTCTAATGCCACTAATAAATTTAAGCAATGCCATTTAATGTCACTGGATTATTTCAGGGTTAGCTGTTGATTATGGATGTATTAAAGATTTTCAGCTAAGGCATTCTAATGCTGTTGCACAACCAGTATACCAATGATGAAACTTGTTACTACCTTCAGATTTTTGCACTGTTAATGCTTATAGATTACATACCTCACTTTCATGAGATAAGTCAATTTTTTTGTACAGTGTCACCAAAATGCCAAGGCGCCGATGTCATTTTATTTTGGTTAAGCTGCACAAAAAATTACAAAGAGAAGAGGAAAGGTCAAGAGTGGGAACCTCCTCCTCCGGCTGTTCTCTTGATCCGTTCGATCAAGTTTTTATGTTTGATCGATTATCAAGATTGGGATAGCAATTTTTCAAGTCCCCTCGAGTTCAAAATGATATTTACCTTGAAGGTACATGGTTTACATTTTTTATACTATCATTAGTTAATAATGCTAGTTACCTTCACACATTAGTTAATGGTATTTGGTTTAATGCTGTTGCACAACTTGTATACCAATGCTGAAACTTGTTACCTTTACATTTTGTATTGTTAATGCTTATAGAAATGTTTCGGTGCTAGCTTACGGAAATCTGTTCAGTAAAACCATTGTAGTGTACCCCATAATAAAAAAACTACTCTACTATTGCACTAGCCACTGGATTAGAGTATATTTGTACTATTCAAATGGTGTTGCATTAGCGTATGGACATATATAAAGTGTGGCATGCTTTCCAAGATATGTGCTCAAGAAAACTACTACCTATTTTTCTATATACTAGACGTTTGGGTACTTTAGATTGAATTACAAAAACGTCTTATATTAAGGAACATAGGGTGTAGAGTTCACTCAAATTATCCCGGTAAAGCTAGTCACACCTTTGTTAAAATTAATGTTCATTATGTTATCGGAGGAGGTCTGTATGTTTGTATCTAATGCCTATCGATTACATACCTGACATCATGATGTAATGTTAAGTCATTTCTCTTTATACAGTGTCACTAAATTTTCAAGGCGGTGATGGCATTTTATTTTAGTTGAACTGCACAAAATATGCTTAAAAGAAGAGAAAAGGTCAGGAATGGTTCGATTTTTAAGAAAAAATTATGTATGCCTTCCTGACATTAGTCGATGTTGCCTTATTTATTCCTTCAAACAGGTGGTTAGAAACAGTCTTGCTACATTTCCCATTAAGAAATTGGAATGCTTATATTTTTGAGTCTATGCTTCAACTAGTGCCACTTTTATAGTAATCACACTTTCAATTTCTATGCAAATAGGGATGCTCGATTTTAGTGGAACTGCACAAAAAGTCCAAATGGTTCAACATTAGGAGCATGTTTACTTCCAAACCTTTATATCCAAGTGGTGGCACTATGAGCTGTTCATTACGAAGGTACATGGTTTGCTACTATCTTGCTACTCTTTTTGTACTATCATTAGATAGCAATATTAGTGGTTTGCATGTGAATTTATTGGTAGGGTGGACCTACATTGGAGGTGCAGGACATGATTCAATGATTGGATGCTCAATTTCGGTTGTATCGATTTCACCTCTTCCATCACTTCGAACATGGATATCTTTGGTCTGACGAATAATAGGCGCTATATTTCTGCTCTGTACCAGCAAATCAATTCAGTATGAAATTGTCCATGGCTAAACATGACAGTATCAAATTGTCCAGTGCAAAACATGACAGATGCTAAGTGGAAGAGGCGTGTTTACACCTAAAATACAAGGTGGGGTATATGCTTACTAGCTGGTTGATATTTATGCAGACAGATGTCTGCCCGTTGCTATTTAGCAAACAAACAAAGTGACCGTAATTTTGGTGGAACTTCACAAAATAATAGTATAGTCACTGCATGCAGTGCCATTTGAAAATAGACACAGAAATATTGGATAGTCACTTCATGGACTGCACAAAAGTAGTATTGTACTATTTATTGGCCAACACTAGGTGCTTCATTGCTTTGGTCTGATTATAAAATGGGCATCATTTTGCCTAAGTTAAAGTTTGTATTCCGAAAATAGTCTCGCCGTGTGATCGAGAGAAGACCAAATCATATTGCAGTGGATGTTCCTCAGTCATGTGTGGTTCATTCTCATGGTTCCAGCTGTTGGTGAAACAACTTACGTTTGCAAGAGGAATTTTAGACTTCACAAACAAATTTGTCTTTCACTCTGTAGTGAATGTTGGCCCAGAGAAGCATCCATGTTAGTAGGAAGAACATATGTTTTGTCTAGATCTTTGCTTTTGGAGCTACATATTTGTATATGACCTGTGAATCATTGAGATGCATTAACATGTTACTAGTTGGTTGTGAATTTGGGCTACTAATGTGAACATATAACAATGCCAGGCCTGTGAGTCTCGTGTGAACATTTCGAACGGATCGGCTCTTACTACTGTGCACAGCATGATCCTGATTTCTGTGTTCTCAGTGTTTACAAGTTACTAGCAGTTCCTTATTTCTATTCGCCCAGTGTTTACAAATTACTTATCGATCACTAGCTAGCCTACTAATACGCTCCGGGCAGTTTTAGTTGCGACGCAAGATCCAAAGGTGGCAGTTTTTTGAATAAAAATGCCTACCTCTGAAGAAACTGACAAGCTGTTCTGAAGAAAATGCCATGCGAATCTGAAGAAACTTCCAGCAAAAACATTCACAAATGCCTTATCTCCCAGCTAACGTTCATCAGCTAATGTGATCCTACACGTACACTATCCTACCTACTCGATCCTAGTCGTACACTATCCGACCTACTTGATCCTACATGAATAAATAGCGGATCACGCACGTACTATCATTTTTTTGTTTTGCAGGGCTCAATTCAAAAATCTCACCAACCAAGGTAGATGATGAGTGGTAGAATAATTTTTTACAAGGAGGGAGTACCTCATCTGGATGATTTGGGTGCACTCATTTGACCATCATGGCGATGTGCGACCCAGCACGGATGGGATGCACCACTGATGGGACGGGACGACACATCAGTTTTTCCAGCTTTCCATGGTAAGCTGGCGTGCTAAGCCATGCCTGCTTATTCGTTGAATTCTGATGACCGACACATTTCCCGCGACATGCTGCTTCACCTAGTTTCCACCTATAATTACTGGTTCCCAGCGTTTTCCGGTAGCATCGTCACCCAACTCACCCTATCGTCTCCCCTCATAATCCCCACTGGCCTGACGTCGCTCGCCACTTTCCCTCGCTCTCATCATGTCCGTCATGCCTCCGACCGTCCGCAATAGGCGACGTCAGAGGCGCTCACTGCCGGAGCTATTGTTCGGTTATTCACTGGAAGGAAGATGTAGGGAGGAGGGATTCTATCGGTCTTTAGATGGCAATGCAGAGTACGAGGACTTGTTGGAGCATGACCGCCTGGAAGAGGAGGAGTGTATCACCGATTTGCGCCACCAGCGGGGCATGGAGTAGCAACGCAACGCTGCTTTGAATCACAGGCAGAGCGCTCGTGATTGGGTCGACCACATGGAGGCCGGCGCCTGGTAAATAGTCCTAGAGGCTGCCGAGCACGCACGCGTGCGCGGCGCCGAATTTTACTACCAACTCGTCAAGTGGGTTCCCGCTTAGAAGCCAAAGCTTCGGTGGACCATGCCAGCATGGAAAGGGCCAACGCGCGCGAGTAACACGCCCTATCGCACCTCTAGCAAGTCCGAGGCGAGGAGGAGGACGTCGGTGACGGCATTTAGCGTGTACCGCAGATGGCGGACGACATTGTCTAGTTAGCTAGGAGTAAGTCAGTACTTGTACACTAGAGTATTAGTGGGAGTAGATAGTTAACTTGGCTATGATGGCTGTCAACATGGAAGTTCAGTACTCTATATCTGATCAGACCTATTACTTTGCTCTGAATGTTGAACTTTCCTTGTGAACGTATGGAATGGGTTGTTATTTTTTTAAATGGGTTGTATTTGTCCGCCACGGGTTTAGAGGCTGACTTCTGGGCCTACTAGGTTGACGCATACACAATCATGAGATGATTGTATGTGGAGAGGATGATAGGAGGGACCCACCAGGGTCATGGCAGTACGCAAGCAAGTGCCTCCTTATTTCAAGCCAGAAAAATGGTTCCTCTCCTAATGGATTTCTGACATCTGGGTCCCATACCATTGTCAACGTAGTCAATAAACGAGAGAATTGCACAATGAGTGGCTGACACGAGGGACCCAGTAGCTTGCCCAATTTTTTTGAGGTAAGTAGCCTGCCCAGTTATCTTTGTTTTTGAGATGGAAGCAAGGTGTCAACTGGGCTGTGTGGGGCACTCTGGCATGTCTAGCCAGCCTTTTCTTTTATGTTTACCACAAGACTAGCCCAGTAGTTTTTTTCTTTCTGAAAATGGCTAGCCCAGTTTTTTTGTTCTTTTGCAGAATACCCAACCGAGGCCTACTTGCTTTGTCAGCCCTGCTGGGATGCAAATCTTTCAAGACGAGACAATGGGCTATCAATAATGAGAAATGGGCTCTACATTTTTAAAACACATCAAACCGGCAATTAGTTTCAAATTTCTTTTTTTTATGTCGATATTTTAAATTCCATTGATTTTTAGTGCGTGGAAAATTATTTTTAATTTATATTGATATGAATTTATTTTTCAAATTAGTTTGAATGTGACTCGAAATTTCGGGATTAAAAACAGTTCGGATCGCACCGAAATATGCAAATTTCTTATAATGTTATAATCGTGGCCACAATATGGGCTGTAATGCTAAGAAATAGAATATGGGCTCCAAAAAAATCCTTAAGAATTTGCAAATGGGCTGTAAATTACTAGAAATAATGGCAGATGGGTTGTATGCTGTTTTACACAGATTTGAGGCTGACTTGTGCAGGTTGATGCATATGCTTTCCTAAAAAAAGGTTGACACACATGCAATGATGTCTACCATGCAACCTTCTTGTAGACGTTGTTGGGTCTCCAAGTGCAGAGGTTTGTAGGACAGTAGCAAATTTCCCTCAAGTGGATGACCTAAGGTTTATCAATCCATGGGAAGCGTAGGATGAAGATGGTCTCTCTCAAACAACCCTGCAACCAAATAACAAAGAGTCCCTTGTGTCCCCAACACACCCAATACAATGGTAAATTGTTTTGGTGCTTTAGTTTGGCGAAGAGATGGTGATACAAGTGCAATATGGATGGTACATATAGGTTTTTATAATCTTAAAACATAAAAACATCAAGGTAACTAGTAATAAAAGTGAGCTAACACGATATTGCAATGCTTCGACACAAGGCCTAGGGTTCATACTTTCACTAGTGCAATTTCTCTCAACAATAATAACATAATTGGATCATATAACAATCCCTCAACGTGCAACAAAGAGTCACTCCAAAGTCAGTAATAGCGGAGAACAAACGAAGAGATTATTGTAGGGTACGAAACCACCTCAAAGGTATTCTTTCCGATCAATCCATTGGGCTATTCCTATAAGTGTCACAATCAGCCCTCGAGTTCATAGTAAAATAACACCTTATGACACAAATCAACCAAAACCCTAATGTCACCTAGATACTCCAATGTCACCTCAAGTATCCACGGGTATGATTATATGATATGCATCACACAATCTCAGATTCATCTGTTCAAACCAACACAAAGAACTTCAAAGAGTGCCCCAAATTTTCTACCGGATAGTCAAGACGAAAATGTGTGCCAACCCCTATGCATAAGTTCACAAGGTCACTGAACCCGCAAGTTGATCACCAAAACATACATCAAGTGGATCATGTGAATATCCCATTGTCACCATAGATAAGCACATGCAAGACATACATCAAGTGTTCTCAAATCCTTAAAGACTCAATCCTATAAGATAACTTCAAAAGGAAAACTCAATCCATTACAAGAAGGTTGAGGGGGAGAAACATCATAAGATCCAACTATAGTAGCAAAGCTCGCGGTACATCAAGATCGTGCCAAATCAAGAACACGAGAGAGAGAGAGAGATCAAACACATAGCTACTAGTACATACCCTCAGCTCCGAGGGTGAACTACTCCCTCCACATCATGGAGAGTGCTGGGATGTTGAAGATGGCCACCGTTGATGGATCCCCCTCTGGCAGGGTGCCGAAACAGGGTCCCGATTGGTTTTTGGTGGCTACAGAGGCTTGCAGCGGCGGAAGTCCCGATCTCTCTTTGGTTCTGGGGTTTTCTAGATTTATAGGAAGGCTTGGAATCAGTTTCACGTCAGGGGGGCCCACAGGGAGTCGATGAGGCAGGGGGCCACGCCCTCCACCCTCGTGGTGGCCTCGGGACTCCTCTCCGGTAGCTTTTCATTCTAGTATTTTTTATATTTTCCAAAAATATTCTCCGTTGATTTTCAGCACATTACGAGAACTTTTATTTCTGCACGAAAACAACATCACGGTAGTTATGCTGAAAACAACATCAGTCTAGGTTAGTTCTAATCAAATCATACCAAAATCATGTAAAAGTATTATAAACATGACATGAATACATAAAAAATTATAGATACATTGGAGACGTATCATGCAACGCCGTACCAACTTAGTCAACACGCAAGAGCAGTGACTGTTGGATGTCCATCCAACAACCGTTGTGCTTCTTCAATATCTGCTCTTCCTACTCCAGCCGCTCAAACAAGCACCAGCGGGACTGCCTGTTCCCTTCTCCCGCGGCCGGATGTGCTGCCGCGCAGGCCTCACCACCCCACCATACTCCCATCGCTGGCCAAGCCATCCCTCTACTCACGGAGACCTCCTGTTATTCTCTGGCGATGGCAGCCTCACACTGCAGCTGAAGCAGTAAACACTCGTACTCCCCTCCGCGTGGGAAACAACTGCCGAGTCTTCCTCAGCTCCTAGTCATTCCCTTACTAGGCCTCGCTGTCATCCCCCGCCTTGGTGCTCTCGACGCGGTGTGCTCAACGTGGTCAAGGAATGACTTCCATCAGAAGAGGACTGTACATGGAGAGGCTGACAACTGGGTCCACGGCCGCAGCAAGGAAGGGCCTCCTTATTACGCGCAAAATAATGATTCCTCCAGCTGACACCAGGGACCCACCGGAAGGGCCTCTGTATTTCACAAAAAAACATTCCCGCCGCTGACAGCTCGGACCCACCAGCTATATCTCTTCGCACGCAAGTGCCTCCTTATTGCGCAAAAAAATGAGGACCCCCGCTGCTAGGCGGGACCCACCATTTTTGGAGGCTAACTTGTGGGCCTACTAAGTTGACGCGGACGCAGGGCTTTGTCAACTTAGTCAATATAAACGATTCTAGCTGCAGTGACCGTACGATGGCGATCCAACAGCTGTCGTGCTTCTTCAACCTCTGGTCTTCTTGCTCTAGGCGCCCAAACCATCGCGGGTCATGCCACCTGCTCCTGCTTCTCGTGGCCGGCTGTGTTGCCGCGCAGGCCTCAACGCACCCTCCTACTCCAACCGTTGGCCAGGCCGTCCCTCTAGTCACCCACAACTCCTATTATTCTGCGGCGACGACACCCTCACATCGCAGCCGAACCAGCCAACCCTCGGACTCCTCTCCGCGTGGGCATCCACTACCGCGTCTTCCCCGGCTCCGAGTCGTCCCCTTCCTAGGCCTCACCATCGTCCACCACCTTGGTGCTCTCGGTGCGGCGTGGTCAAGGAACGACTTCCATCGGAAGAGTACTGTACATGGAGAGGCTGGCAGCTGGGTCCACGACCGCAGCAAGGAAGTGCCTCCTTATTATGTGTAAAAATAATGAGCCTCCACCTGGCAGCAAGTACCCATCGGATAGGCCTCCGTATTTCATGAAAAAAAACATTCCCCCCTGACAGTTGGGACCCACCAGCTACATCTTCGCACACAAGGAAGTGCGTCCAAACTACAAAAAAAGATACCCCCTGACAGCTGGGCCTCACCAGCTATATCTTCCCATGCAAGGAACAACTGAGACCCACCCGGTCAAAGCGTACGCAGTGTTGTCTGTCTGGTCGCGAAAGTGTATGCACATACTGGTCAATCGGTCTCTCTGCAGCGATGAACTGTGACCGAGTAAGGATCAGAACGTGTCGTAGTAGAGCCACTGACGTAGCATGTCACGCAGTCCCGTCTATAACGTGTACACATACGTACAACCACCCTTCAAGAAAGTAAATACTGCTACATACGTACATACGGACCTGGTCTCGAAGGTATACAGTGACGTCGTATTGTTCATCGGCATCCAACTGGCTGGGACGGAACGGAGGAAACATCATTGTGTTCATCGGGAGGCAACCGACTGGGTCGGAATACGTCGTGTTCATCGGGAGACAACCGGCTTGGACGAAATAGCCGAAATGAGGTCTAACGTACCGAAGAAAGGAGCAAACGAGCCTTCTATTCGACCGTGTACGGTCGATACGGTGTCCTCTTCATTAGGAAGGGTCTGGAATACCGCAAAACCGAGGAAACAGACTTCTGTTTGAGTGCCTACGGTCGAAACGGGGTCTTGTTGATCGGGAGGGGTGTGGTGTACTGTAAAACAGAGGAAACAGATTGTGTTGGAGCGCCTACGGTGAAACGGGGTCCTGTTCATCCACCGTCCACTACCTCGCTCCATCCTCGCAGTTCATCCACGGCTACTGTTCATCCAGCCTCCACCCACTGCTATTCATAGAGCCTCCATGGGGTCCTGTTCATCCACTCCCAACTGGCTGGGGTGCGGCGGACTCCTCGGGGTCCTGTTCATCTAGCGGCAATGGCCTACTACCACGGGGTCCTGTTCATCCAACCCCCAGCGGGAACTGTTCTTCCACAACCAACCAACCGGCTCGACTCACCATGTCTCGACTCGTTCTACTTACCGCGCGCACGGTAGCAACGGTCACTGTTCATCAAGAGGCAACCCAACACCGGCTGGCTACATCTCGCATGGTGGCTCGATCAGCTTCAGTAAGCAGCAGCAATGATTGATCGCTCGGGTTCAGATAGTAGTAGCAACGAAGGAATCACTCGGGTTCAGTCAGCAGCGAATGAATCGCTCGGGTTCAGTTAACAGCCAAGGTATCGATCGCTCGGGTTCAGTAACGTGTGATATCTCGGGTTCAGTTAGCCAACACCTCGCACATACGCGCATACATGAGAGAAACGCGGAAACCTCCATGCATCGCTCGGCCCCGACCACCCGCCGTAACCGGGAACTCCCCGAAATTTTCCTCGTCCTTGTTTCTATCATGGTTTTTCTGTCATTGACGGCCCAAAGAATGTCATGCAGGTGCGTCTCCGGCCCGCCCAGGACGAAAAGCCCATTTTCTGTCATGATTTTTTGTCATAGAAGTTGGAGCCCACCACATCTATGATGATACCAGGTTTTGTCATAATTACCGTCATAGAAGTGTCATAAGTATGACAATTTTTTTTTACGTTTGGCCCAAAATGTCACGGATGTGTCTTTTTTTAGTGCGTGGCCGAGTGCCGCCGTTCGGGTCTGGCCAGAGCTTCTAGCGAGCACAGGCTCACGGGAGGGGCTCGGAGACGACGGGTGAGAACAGGGGAGGGTCACAGAGCAGAGCAATGCCAAGGGGAGAGGAGGAATAGGCCGCGGTGTGCAATAGAGATTGTCGGCCACTGTGCACCCATGGGCATGCGGCGGCTAGTGCCGACGAGGAAGCTGTCGAAGGGGGAAGGGGTCCAGGGTGAAGGGCGACGACTAGAGGAACCTGCTAGACATACTTTGGAGCGAGGGAACGACGAGAGGGGAAGGGGTCGATGCTAGAAGACGCCCTAGACGCGGCCAACGGCAGTAGAGCGTGCACACTGTTATGCCATTAGCACGGTCACTGCATGCACCGACGCGTGCATGGTGACTAAGCTCGGCCGACCATATCCAGTAGATAGGGTGAGCGGTGGAGAAACCCAAGGAAGAGAGATCCAAGCATAGTGCTCACTTGTGTGATCACAGGTAGCAAGAATACAAATGCATATCAAAGTGTTTGGAGTTTGCCGTGTCTCACATGCTTGGAGATCAAGGCTGAGATTTGACTGGGTTTGATGAGTTACTAAGGTGATTAAGATGGCAAGGTTTCAGCTCAAAAGGAGGGGTTTAGCTAGTGCTTGCTGTACAAACCACTGGACTGGACAAAAATAAAAATATGAAGTAGCACTCTCAAAATGAATGTATTGAGATGAATTTTGGTGGAGGCTAGTCATATTGGCATATGAACACACTGTGAAATTTTCATACCATTTGGATATACCAAAATGGTACTTCCTTCATAGTGGTTCTCCCTGAACGGAATCTAAGAAGAATTATAGAGGGCAAGTGGATAGATGAATTGAGCCCAAATTTGGTGGAGAGATGTTTTATGGGTAGGAGCATGTCCTAGTAAATTTTCAACAATAGTGAAGCAATATAAAATATAGTTGCTTCGAAAACTCAAAATCTGACCAGAAACCAAGATTTGATGCTGAGCTCACATAGAGTGATGACATGAGCCCAAATCTTGAGGAGAGTGATGATTTGATCATATGAAGGACCTTGAAAAATTGCAACTCATTTGGATTACCCTAGTTAGTACTTCCTTCACAAGGGCTTCCCTTAGATAGGAACTTTAAAAAATTGCTTAGGAATATTCACTAGGCAAATCGATTTGAATTTTCACAGGACGCAATGATATGAACAGGAAACGGAGTCCAAATAATTTGGGGTCAGTCAAGCAAAGATAAATAGCACTTCCTTCTAAAAAAAGCCACTCAGGGCAGAATGAGAAAAGGAATAATTGTGAATTATCTTTGATGATGCCAAGGAAGGGTTTTAAAATATCTGTGGAAGATATGACCCAAACAATTTATAAGGATTATTTGGGAATTTTGGGAGAGAAAGAAATATAGGTTGCTTCAGAACCTAGAGCAAAAAGGGTTATTCCTTTAATAGAAAAAGGAATATTCCTAATAAAAAGAATATTGGGATTGGGCTAAGATGAAAATGACAATGTCTTGAGATGGTTTTGAGGATGACAAGCCACTTGGGAGGCTGAGAAGAGATGCTCTTCCCAGGTTTCAGGACCAGCCATAGAAAAATAAATCTCAAGGAAAATCCTCAGAAAATCAAAAGAAAAAGAAAGGGCCAAAATCCAGGGTGTCACAAACCTTCCCCCCTTAAAGAAATCTTGTCCTCGAGATTTGGTTGCTTAGGGAACAAGCATGAATATATCTGATTTAAGGAAACCGTTTCCAACAAGGGTATCCCTTTTTCCTTTATGTGATGTTCCCACCGATTTTCTTATGACATGACTGCCTGGCTCTGGGGTGGTTTGCTTCACCGTATCCGACATTCTAACAGGTATTACCTTGCATGTTCATGGTCACACTGGCTCCAATTTCTCTTATATCTGCTGACTTCGCATGGGTGCAAAAAATGATCATGGCTGCAACACATGTCCTTCTCACAAGTCTGAGAGTAGTTTCCGATGGATGTGTCATTCTTGAATCCAGCATTGACAACATTCCATGGAGTTGCTAACAGATCTTCCCAGTGGACACCCAATCTTTTACTCCTTGCATTGGGTTGCTCAAAAATATGCATTTCCTCTGGGTTCAATACAGTGTTGTGAATGATAACTGTTCTTCTGACTCATCGGCGATTTATGCACGGTGCTCCGGCATCAGCATCTTGTAGTACATAATCTTGCGGCGCACCATGGCTTTCCGGAAAACTAGGGGATGCTACTTCTTGAGCTTGTGTTGGTTTTTGTAGGATCAAAAGTATGTCTAGAGGGGGTGATTAGACTACTTGACCAAATAAAAATCTAGACTTTTCTGAATTTTAAGTCTTGGCAGATTTTAGCAAGTCAACACAAGTCAAGCAATCAACCTACAAATGCAATTCTAAGAGTATAGCATTGGAATGTAAATCATTCCATGTGATGGTAAAGGGGAGGAGTTTGGAGGGAGCAAACGCAATGTAGACACAGAGATTTTTGGCGTGGTTCCGATATGTGGTGCTATCGTACATCCACGTTGATGGAGACTTCAACCCACGAAGAGTAACAGTTGCGCAAGTCCATGGAGGGATCCACCCACAAAGGTTCCACAAAGAAGCAACCTTGTCTATCCCATCATGGCCATCACCCACGAAGGACTTGCCTCACTTGGGTAGATCTTCATGAAGTAGGTGACCTCCTTGCCCTTACAAACTCCTTGGTTCAACTCCACAATCTTGACGGAGGCTCCCAAGTGACACATAACCAATCTAGGAGACACCACTCTCCAAAAGGTAATAGATGGTGTGTTGATGATGAACTGCTTACTCTTGTTCTTCAAATGATAGTCTCCCCAACACTCAACTCTCTCTCATAGGTCTGGATATGGTGGAAAGATGATTGGAGTGGAATGCAACTTGGGGAAGGCTAGAGATCAAGATTCTAGTGGTAGGATTGGAATGTCTTGGTCTCAACAACTGAGTAGGTGGTTCTCTCTCAGAAAATGAGTAGTGTAAGTGTAGGTACGTTCTGATGGCTCTCTCTCGAATGGAGAAGAGGGTGGAGGGTATATATAGCACAAAATCTAACCGTTACACACAATATACCAAACTTAGGGGGACCGAATAGTGAAACTCGGTGGGACTGACCTGGTTCAAAATGTGAACATTAGGATTTCCAGTGGGACCGACAATATCAACCCGGTGGGACCGATGCGCGGGCAAAACCTCATCGTGAGACCGATCACATGAACTCGGTGAGACTGATTTCAGTAATAAGCAAACACAGACTTGGTCCAGCAAACTTGGTGGGATCGATTGTTCATTTTAGTGAGATCGAAATGTTACGGAAAGGAAACAGAGAGTTTGCATCACAAACTCGGTGGGACCGATCGCTCATATCTATTTGACCGGAACGTTGTGAAGGGAAAAAGATAGTTTGCAATCCCATCTCGGTGAGACCGAGATCCCTATCAGTGAGACCAAACTAATTAGGGTTTCTGGCTATGGCTATGTCAAGTGAACTCGGTGGCGCCGGATAGATCAAATTGGTGGGGCCGAGTTTGACTTTAGGTTTAGGACATAAGTGGAAATGAGAAAGTGGTTGAGGGCTTTTGGAGCATATCATTAAGCATTTTGAGCAAGCAAGCCATTAAGCAACACCTCATCCCCTTTTAATAGTATTGGCTTATCCTATGGACTCAATGTGATCTTGGATCACTAAAATGAAAATGAAGAGTCTTGTGCTTTTGCCAATATGTGTCCTTAGCATTTTGAGGGGTACACATATCTAGTCCAAGCCATACCAATCATTGAACTTTTTGAAACATTAATCTTGAATGGATATTAGTTCAATGAGCTATATGTTTTTATGAATAAACAAAACCACCCGGGGATTAGTTGCACTTTCCATCTCCCCCTTTTTGGTAATTGATGACAACATATAGATTAAAGCTTCGACAAATGATAACATAAACGAAGTACATCGTCGCTTTGAGAAGTATGTGATAAGCAAGAGGTCCCCCAAATTTGTGCATTATTTAAAATTTGCTTTTGAATGCAAATGCACAATTGATTAGGATCATGGGTTACTCTTCCATGTCACATACATCACATACATCTTGGTGGAGCGCTCAAAATGATAGAATATGAAATATGCACTCATCACCAAAGAAATATATGACTGATCATACATGAGAGATAGAATATCATCATTCAAGCACACACATTAAAGCATCATATGATCAAACATGATCATAGAAGTATCTCACACACAAGCACAAATAGTGTATCAACCAAACAAGCAAGCAAATAAAGTAGCAGGAGAGGCGAAATAAGCAAAGCACTCTCTCTCTCTCTCTCTCTCTCTCTCTCTCTCTCGAAGCCTATGATCTATACACTTTCTTCCTCTTTGGCAACAAGTTACCAAAAAGCTTGAAAATGCATAGTGCTATGCGGCTCTCTAAGCACGATCTCCGGGAGCTCCAGTGTGCGAAGGTGGCGTGGAGAAGAGTCCTGTAACAAATGCATCTGAAGAGGCCTTTGGAGCTGGTGGAGTAGCAACTGGAGGAACAACAGAGGCTGTAGCTACTGGTGCTGAAGTAGTAGCCCTTGTGTCACTGGCTGGCACAATTGCAGACCTTTGTGCCCTTGGAACTCTCTGAATGGTTTCAGTGGTAGCTCTCCCTCTTCTGTCTTTTGCTTGATCATGGAGCGGCTCAACTATAGTCTCGATCTCTGTGACCTTCAAGTCTAGATCATAAAACTTAGTCTCGATGATCCTCGATTTTGAGTTAGGGTTGCCAATCCTTTCTCAATTCTTATAGTGGCCTCAAGTAGACAGCTAAGCTGATCTTGCTTGGTCTTGAGGTGAACAGTTGAAGCATCTGGAACTTGTGAAGATTGTGATGCCTTCTCTGCTTTAGCTTTCCCCCTCTTCTCCCGAGCCTCTACAGATGTAGGATGTGTAGCATCCATGACAACCTCATTGTCTTCAAACTCAGGAAACAAGGGAAGGTGCTCCTTGTCCAAGAGATATATGCCTTTGCCCATCTCGGAGTTGATGAGCATCTGAATGTGTGGAGCATATCCACATGATCTCTTCTGATCAGCAACAGTCCTCTTGATTGTTTCAACTATCAAGGTCCTCACCTTGAACTTCTCTGGCACATCAAACATACACAGCAAATTGATTGAGTGCCCTCTGATCATCCTGTCATCTCTAGACTTGGGCAACAATGTGTGCCTGAGGATAGTGTTGATTGTGGGGTGCCCAGACAGCAGATAGTACACTGAGCCAAACTTGTGAGTATCCAAGGCAGCATCAGGAATCTCCTTGTACATGTGTGCTGTGGAGTTGTATCCTTTCCTGGGCTACACATCTGTGTCATCCTGTTGCTCTTCAGGGGCATGGATAAGCTGGGCCCACTCATCAACAGAAGATTGGTACCTTGCACCCTCAGTCTTCTAGACAATTTTACCATCTGGGTAAAATTGTGTTGTGGAGTAGAACTACATCACCATCTCATCATTCCACTTGGTGAGCTTCTGACCAGCAAACTTGTCAACTCCAGTCAGTCTGAAGCTGTCATGAACTCCTGGGAAGTAGTCTGCATTGTTGTCAATGTACTCCCAATAAACCCATCTCATACTACTTACTATGGGCTTCTTGTCCAGGCGCACTGTCTCATAGAAGTCGTGCTGCTCCTTTGTGTTGAACCTATAATCCACAACAGTCCTTGTGATAGCCTGGATTTTGCCTTCTCTCTTTTTCCGGACTTCATTTGCCTTTGCTTTGAATTTGGATTTTTGGAATCAATTCTTATGGACTTAACACTTGGGCATGTCCTTGATCTTCACCCAAGTGACCCATCTACCTCTCATTCAACATTATTTCTCTGAAAAATCCCAAAATCACCCAAGGAATATTTTTCACAAAAGAAAAATATTCAATTTCTTCTCTGAAACCCAATTCAGAAACTTGTGCTCCAAAGCAACCCTCATGTTTATTGCTCCAAAAATCCTGAGAAATTTCCCAAATATTCTTTGAACCTTGGCACACCTTCTAGAGCAAAAATATTGCATAACTTTTTGGAATATTTTTTCTATAGAAAATCATTTCTGTTCTGGCCTCAGAAGGCACTTTGCACAACAAGTGTATTTTTCCTTGATCCAATGAAGCTGATTTTTCTTGAGCTTCATTACCCTCTTAAACAAAGCTTAACCCCAGGAGATCAACCCTAATCACCTTCTAGAAGCCCTCCAAACTTGGCGACCAAGTTTCTGACCAGAAACTTGCCAACTAGCTCAAGTCTCATCTGGTCGGCCTGGCAGTGTGCCATCACTCTTTATAGACCTAACACTGCATGAACAACACCCCAGACATAGTTTGGCATCGCGTGGGCGTCGTCTTGACCATCCTAGGGTGGTGACCGCGTGAAGACATGACTCTCAGAACATGCACGACGCGCTCTGCTTTGCGCCCGTGCGTCTATTTCGCGTGTGGTCGTTCAAGAGCACACCAATGACTGCCGCATTATGCCATCGTCTTTGTCTCATCACCTTTGATCTCTCCCTAGCGCTCGCCGACGCCGGAGACGCCGTAGCGAGCACGTGCGCGACATGACCAAAGCCACAATGCGCCCCGTGCCTCTGTCTTCTTCCTCCACTGCCTCCTATGCTCGTCCGCACGCACCACAACTCCCGCGTGAATGCTGAGCCCCTCTACCCCTTGCTGGCACCGTTCGTCGTTGCTTGCCAGCTTCCAGAGAGCTTCGGCGGAGCCACATACCCCTATCCCCCTCCGGCTATAAATTCAAGCCCCTCCCACCTCTCCGAGCACTCAAAACCCACCACCCAATCTCCACAACACCGTAGCATAGCCGCAGCCCAGACAGGCAGGCCTCTGGCCGCCGTCCCCGACCCGAGCTCGCCGGTGATCCCCGCAACCCCTCCTCCTCATTTCAGTGCCCCTCAAGCTCGATCCACCCCTCAGGCGACTCCTTGGAGGTCCACTGGTGCCGTCTGGACGCGTTGGAGCCTGTCGGTGTCAAAACCGGCGGATCCCGGGTAGGGGGTCCCGAACTGTGCGTCTAGGTGGATGGTAACAGGAGACAAGGGACACGATATTTTTACCCAGGTTCGGGCCCTCTCGATGGAGGTAAAACCCTACTCCTGCTTGATTGATATTGATGATATGGGTAGTACAAGAGTGGATCTACCACGAGATCAAGGAGGCTAAACCCTAGAAGCTAGCCTATGGTATGATTGTTGTAATGGTTGTTGTGTCCTACGGACTAAATCCCTCCGGTTTATATAGACACCGGAGAGGGCTAGGGTTACACAGAGTCGGTTACAATGGTAGGAGATCTACATATCCGTATCGCCAAGCTTTCCTTCCACGCCAAGGAAAGTCCCATCCGGACACGGGACGAAGTCTTCAATCTTGTATCTTCATAGTCTTGCAGTCCGGCGGGCGATGATAGTCCGGCTGTCCGGACACCCCCTAGTCCAGGACTCCCTCAGTAGCCCCCGAACCAGGCTTCAATGACGATAAGTCCGGCACGTATATAGTCTTCGGCGTTGCAAGGCGGGTTCTCCTCCAAATTCCGTGTGTTTGCCGAACAGTGTCCGGCTTCCTTATCAATGTTGCGCTTCTTGGCTTCCACGCCCAATAATGGCCATCTTCCACGCGTCACACGAATGCGAAAAGCCAGGGTATCTTTTATGCTTTACCCCCTAGCTGTGCAAATAATCTGCCCATAAGAGAGGCAAGAATCCAGATCCAAATCACACCATCTTCCTTCCGCAAGTACTCATCGGAGCGCTTCTAACCAAGAATCCATTCTATCATGGACCATCGACGCGTCTCCTCTTCTCGCGCTCCCAGCCCTCCGCCAGGAGATTGGAGGAGATGTTCTGTCCCGCACAACGAGCTGGTGACGCTCCAAGCAAAGGGATATCTCCCTCCGGGCTTCATGGTCCCGGTTCGAGCCGGGTTGGCCACCTACCAAGGTGGGAAGCAAGCAGAGGCTACCCCAAGTCCCAACAAAGGGGAGCGGGTATGCTTCGTCCCCTATCTGATAAGGGGCTCGGGTTTCCTATACATCCGTTCCTCCGCGGGCTCTTGGAGTTCTATGGACTCCATCTCCATCACCTTACGCCCGCCTCTATCCTGCATATCACGCGTTACGTAGCTCTTTGTGAGCTATTCCTGGGCGTTGAGCCCCATTTTGCACTGTGGAAGAGGCTGTTCTGCCTTGTACCCCGCTCTCACGAGGGGTCCATATATCAAGTGGGCGGCGCCGAAATATGGCGCATTGCCGGGACCGGATATCCATCTGGGACCCCTAAGAAGGCGTCCGAAGACTAGCCTTCGGAATGGTTTTACATAGAAGACGCTCCGCTGCCGGACCCTGTTCGGATCGGCCTCCCGGAGTTCAGTAATGCTCCTCTGAAGAAACGCCTTAGTTGGCGTCCATGGAGCCCCCAACTGGAGGAAGACAAGAGCGTCCATTATTTGATGGGCCGGATAAGATTACTGGCCCATTCCGGGTTGACCATGATTGGAGTCATGGCAACATTCATTACACGGGGGGTGCAGCCACTGCAATACAGGGGCCACCCCATGTGGGATTTCAACGGGGAGGACGATGCCACCCGTCATGGCCGCAAAGGACCAGATTCGGCCGAGGATCTGGTGAAGATCATGTCCGGCCTGTACAAGGGGGAGAAGGAGGACTTTCTCCGGACGAACCCGTTGAATGGGTTCTCTATGAATAACCCTCGGCGTTGGGTAAGCGAACACTTTACGGGCCCGACCCACGATTTCAAAGTTTAAATTTCTTATATCATGTTTTCAATGCAGGAGCTGCGTCGGGTTGTGGAGGACATGCTAAGTCCAGCTCCGCAACCCGAGGATCCAGAGAGATCCTAGGATCCGGCCTCCGAAGAGGATCCAGACATAAAAGTGGAGCTAATCGACGGGGTGTTCCACCAGCTCAGCATGGATAATGCTTTAGTCGCCATTACGGCTGACTACCCCGGACTATATCCGGCTTCCCAGGTGATTGTGACCGAAGTCCCGACACCATTATCTCTTCCTTGCTCATTTCTGACCTTCGCATACAATGGTGTTTTGCAGGAAGCGCCTTCAAGGCGGGAAGCCGAGCCCGCGGCGGCTGACCAACAAAGGCCAGTCCGGACCAGTAGGCGGAAGAGGAGCGCGGCGCGGACTGAAACGTCGCCGCAAAGGTATGGCTCACAGTTAATTATTTGGAGCAACGTTCCTAGGAAGCGTTTTGAGTGCTCCTGACTTTTGTAGGAGAAAAAGCGCCCGCCGGACTGCGGGCGTAGAGGTTGCCAATCCAACCTCTACCAGCCAGGCTCCAGCACCTGGTCTGGAGGGGGAGGCGAGCGCAAGGCGCGAGCCGGACACTCCTCCAACGGAGGATGCCGATAGACTGTCCGCCACCAAGTCTGAGGTGGAGAGCGCCATGAACCACAGGCGCCGCCGGACAGTATTTCGTGACGCGTGCTTCTCCCCTGAGGCGTTGAATGCCTTTAACGCGGGGGACGCACACCTCCGTGCGGCTCAAGATGGTTTTACCAGAGCCACGGAGCAGTATGTAAAAGACATACGGGTAAGAGAATTTAATAGTTGTATATGCCAGTAGCCCCCGAGACTTAAAGTAGTTATATTAACTGATTTAAGGATCATTTGAAACGCAGGGTCTTACGGGGAAGAATACCCAACTGTCTCAGGAGCTGCAAGAGTGCAAGGCCCAACTCGAGGCCGCACTTGCTGCCGCAGGAGGAAACACAGAGACCCCTCCAGGTAACACATTATTTTAAAAAGATAAGTGGTGTGCGGCGTGTGTGCAAGTCTAATAATGACGTTGCAGGTGCTGCCGGACAAGATCCGGATAGGCAAGAACTACTGCGCCAGCTGGAGGCCGGCGAGAGGGTGCTGAATAGGGTGCAGCAGGAAAGGAACAAGCTCTAGGATGCCCACACCCAGCTCGGAGAAGAGCTGAAAGGTGTTCGGGCCGAGCTGTCCGGCTCCGTTAAGGAGACTGAGAAGCTTCGTCGCGGCATCTTGAGCGGACTCCTTTGAAAAGAAGAGTTCGGCGAGGAAGTCCATTGACAAAATATGTTTTGTAGGTATACTCACAGGTCGCCCTACAGAGGAGATGCCCGTATCAATGGGTGATCACCTTCCCGAGCTGTTGCAGCTGCTCGAACGAGTTCGGCAGGCAATGAGCGGCGTCATCCAGGCTTTATGGCCAGCCCTCTCCCTACCCGAGGGCCTTGGGGAGCTTGTGGAGAAGCTTCAGGGAGTGCGGCAGCGCTTCCGTTTATGGAAGATTTCGGCCTGCCGCCAAGGTGCCAGGGAGGCTTGGGCCATGGTGAAGACGCGGTACAAGAAGGCAGATCCCAACCACATGGCCGAAGTCGGACCTGTGGGGCCTGATGGGAAGGAGATCCCTGTGAGTTTAGTATACGGCCAAGTAGAGTTGGCCCCTAAATTTTCCCAACGGGACTGTAAATTAGACAGCCTGTTAGACGGGATTGAGGAGGAATACAGTCAGTAGATTTGACAATGTATTTTAAAATGACATGTGAAATGCCTTCTAGCCGGATTGTAGATCGTTTGTCTTTGCCGACCTTTTCGCTTCAACCTCGGGACCCTAGAGTCCGGAGTGTGTCCGAATACCTTCTCGGTTAAGAAACAACCGGGGTATGCATGGAGACCAGGCGTAGGGGTCATTAGTGCTTTATCAGACAAATGCCCAACTAGTTATGTTATATTACATGGTTAGTAAGAAATATCTTCCAGGGAGAATAGTTCCGTTAAGGGTTCCTTTCCCTGGGAGGCATGCCCTAAAGTGCATGTCCGGACTGCGAAAAAAGCAGAAAAACATCTGGGGGCAGATAAACAAGTAGCTAAAAAATCATCTTTCAAGTCACCGACCGAATATTCCCTTAAGAACGCTAGCTTTCGGCTTCACCCAGTCTGAGGTACACATCCGGCTGACCCGGCAGTAACAATCGCAGAGGTGCTCCCTTTACCTCCTAGCCGAACAATCGGGAACGTAGGGGTAAGCACAGGAGTCAGGCAACCCAGCTTGGCCAAAAATTAAGTCATATCGATGCATATAATGGTGAATAAAAGGTACATGTGGAAGCTTGACACATGTGCTGGGCATGAAGCCCTTATAATTAAGCTTCTGGTAAAGAAGCCCCCAGGTATAATGAGTGCGGATGACACATCAAGTGAATGCGAACAATGCGCAAGTAGGCCATTAAGAGACAAAGGGTTGAGAGAAGAAAGAGAAACAAAAGATAGCTGCAATGTAAAAGTTTGGACGGGGGAAGGGGACGAACTCTTAGTCTGGCGCTAGGCATAGAATCTTCGGAGGCGGGCTGCGTTCCATGGGTTCGGCTCGAGCCGGTTGTCCGACGCATTTTGTAGACGGTACGCTCCGCCGGTCAGGACTTGATCGATGATGAAAGGGCCCTCCCATTTGGGCTTGAGTTTGTCCTTTTTCTTGTCCGACAGGCGTAGAACTAGTTCGCCAACGTTGTAAGTCTTGGCCCATACTTCTCCGCTTTGACATCTTCGAGCCTGCTGCTGATAGAATGTGGAACGAGCCTTGGTGACGTCGCGCTCTTCCTCCAATTCGTCCAAGCTGTCCTGCCAATCCAGCTCGGCTTCTCTTTCTTCGTACATGCGCACTCGAGGTGAGTCATGAATGATGTCACAGGGCAGAACTGCCTCTGTGCCGTATACCATAAAGAATGGTGTGAATCTGGTAGTACGGCTGGGTGTTGTCCGCAGCCCCCAGAGTACGGAGTCTAGCTCTTCTACCCAGTGCGTGTCAGATTTCGTAAGTGACCGCACTAGTCTGGGTTTGATGCCGCTCATTATTAGACCGTTCGCTCGTTCCACTTGACCATTGGTTTGAGGATGATAGACTGAAGCGTAATCGAGCTTAATGCCCATATTTTTGCACCATGATTTAACCTCGTCGGCCATGAAGTTCGTGCCGTTATCGGTGATGATGCTGTGGGGGACACCATAACAGTGTACTACCCCGGAGATAAAGTCTATCACTGGTCCGGACTCTGCCGTTTTGACTGGCTTGGCCTCTATCCATTTGGTGAATTTATCCACCATGACCAATAGGTACCTTTGCTTGTGGGTTCCCCCTTTAAGGGGTCCAACCATGTCAAGCCCCCAGACCGCGAACGGCCAGGTAATGGGTATAGTTTTGAGGGCGGTGGGTGGCATATGGCTCTGATTAGCAAAGAGCTGACAACCGACGCATCTTCGGACTAAATCCTGAGCGTCTTCCCGGGCCGTTGGCCAATAAAATCCTGTACGGAATGCCTTTCCTACAAGGGCCCGAGCTGCTGCGTGGTGTCCGCCTAGTCCGGCATGAATTTCAGCCAGAAGGTTTCGCCCTTCCTCTTCGGAGATACACCTTTGAAGGACTCCGGTTGTGCATTTCTTATAGAGTTCTCCCTCATGGACCTTGTAGGCTTTAGATCGCTGGACTATGCAGCGGGCCTCATTTTGGTCTTCGGGAAGTTCCTGCCTAAGAAAGTAGGCTAGGAATGGCTCTCTCCATGGGGCGATTATTGCCATTATGTCGTGGGCTGAAGGTGTTATTTCGTCGGCTGAATCGCCGGTTATGTCAGATTGCTCTGTGTAGGCTGGTGTGGCTGCTTCTGGTTTGTTATTTCCGGGCTCCTCTTCCCATAGTACGGATGGCTTAAACAGCCGTTCCAGGAAGATGTTTGGAGGGACAGCGTCACGTTTTGCGCCGATGCGTGCCAATACATCGGCCGCTTGGTTATTATCCCTGGCTACGTGGTGGAATTCAAGTCCGTCAAACCGAGCTGACATTTTCAGGACAGTGTTACGATATGCTGCCATTTTCGGATCCTTGGCATCAAAGTCTCCATTTACTTGGGATATTGCAAGGTTTGAATCCCCGTGCACCTCTAGGCGTTGAATGCCCATGGAGAGTGCCATCCGGAGGCCATGTAAAAGGGCCTCGTATTCGGCTGCGTTGTTGGAGTCCGTGTACATTATCTGAAGTACGTATTGGACTATGTCCCCAGCTGGGGACATCAATACGACGCCAGCCCCCAATCCGGCCAACATTTTAGAGCCGTCGAAGTGCATAATCCAATTGGAGTATGCGCCGTACTCTTTAGGGAGTTCGGCTTCGGTCCGTTCGGCGACAAAGAGAGCCAAAACTTGTGACTTTATAGCTCGCCGAGGTTTGTAAGTTATATCGAATGGTAAGAGCTCAATGGCCCATTTTGCAATCCTGCCCGTTGCGTCGCGGTTGTTTATGATGTCGTTGAGGGGCACTTCGGAGGCCACTGTTATCGAACACTCTTGAAAGTAGTGTCGGAGCTTCCGTGATGCCATGAACACCACATACACTATCTTTTGATAGTGCGGGTAACGGGACTTGCAGGGGGTTAACACAGTGGATACGTAGTACACTGGTTTTTGAAGAGGGAATTTATGCCCTTCTGTCTCTCGTTCGATGACGAGTACTGCGCTTACAACTTGATGTGTTGCCGTGATGTATAACAACATTGGTTCGCCCAGGTTGGGCGCAGCCAGGACCGGATTTGTTGCCAATATGGCTTTTATTTCTTCGAGTCCGGCAGTGGCAGCATCCGTCCACTCGAAGTGTTCGGTGCGCCTAAGGAGCCGATAGAGGGGCAATGCCTTTTCTCCTAAACGGGAGATAAAGCGGCTTAGAGCTGCCACACATCATGTCAATTTTTGTATTTGTTTGAGGTCTTTTGGAATATCTAGTTGTGACAGAGCTCGGATCTTAGCTGGGTTTGCTTCAATTCCTCTACTGGATACAATGAAGCCCAGGAGCTTTCCGGCCGGTACTCCGAAAACGCATTTATCCGGATTCAGCTTGATGTCATATGCTCTGAGGTTGTCGAATGTGAGCCTCAAGTCGTCTACTAGAGTTTCGACGTGTTTGGTTTTGACGACTACGTCGTCTACGTATGCCTCTACTGTTTTGCCGATCTGGGTGGCCAGACATGTCTGAATCATGTGCTGATATGTTGCGCCGGCGTTTTTGAGTCCGAAGGGCATTGTGTTGAAGCAGAATGGTCCATATGGAGTAATGAATGCCGTTGCGGCTTGGTCCGCTTCTGCCATCTTGATTTGATGGTAGCCAGAGTATGCGTCAAGGAAGCACAATGAATCTTGTCCGGCAGTAGCATCGATTATCTGGTCGATGCGAGGGAGGGGGAAGGGATCCTTTGGGCAAGCCTTGTTGAGGTCTTTAAAATCGACACATAGGCGCCAGGATTTGTCCTTCTTTGGTACCATTACCAGGTTTGCTAGCCAATCCGGATGTTTGATGTCTCTGATGAATCCGGCTTCCAACAGTTTGGCTAGCTCTTCTCCCATTGCCTGTCTTTTGGGTTCGGAAAATCGTCGAAGAGCCTGTTTGACTGGCTTGAATCCTTTGAGGATGTTTAGGCTGTGTTCTGCCAATCTGCATGGGATTCCCGGCATATCTGAAGGGTGCCAGGCGAAGATGTCCCAATTTTCCCAAAGGAATTCTCGCAGTGCGGCGTCTACATCAGGGTTCAACTGTGCCCCGATGGAGGCCGTCTTTGTCGGGTCCGTTGGATGGACCTGGAATTTTACTATTTCGTCCGCTGGTTTAAAGGAGGTGGACTTGGATCTCTTATCGAGTATCACATCGTCCCTATTCACCGTAGAGCGTAGCGCGGTGAGTTCTTCTGCCGCTAGGGCTTCGGATAGTGCCTCCAGGGCTAATGCGGCTGTCTTGTTTTCGGTGCAGAGTGCTATGTCCGGATCACTAATGAGAGTGATTATTGCGCCGGGCCCAGGCATTTTGAGCTTCATGTACCTGTAGTGGGGTACGGCTTGAAAAATTGTGAATGCCTCTCGTCCTAATATAGCGTGATATCCGCTATTGAACGGGGCCACCTGGAACGTGACTTCTTCGGATCTGTAATTGTCCGGCGAGCCGAACACCACATCGAGTGTGATTTTTCTGGTGCAGCGCGCTTCCCGGCTAGGGATTATTCCTCTGAAGGTTATGCTGCTTCGCTCAATGCGGCTCCAGTCTATTTCCATTTTTTGAAGAGTTTCCTCGTAGATGAGGTTTAATCCGCTGCCACCATCCATGAGGACCTTTGTGAGTCGAAAGCCGTCCACTATTGGACTAAGTACCAGTGCGGCTGGTGCTCGGGATGTTCGGAATTTAGGTTCGTCGTTGGCGTTGAAGGTGATGGCTGTGTCGCTCCATGGATTTGTTGTTGCTACTTGGTAGACTTCAGTGAGGCTGCGGATTGTTCGTTTCCGCATATATTTGATGCGAAGGTCTCGAAGACTGTTGATACCGTACCGGTATTGTTGGAGTGGTTTTCCGGGGCTAGAAGCTTCTCGCCACTTTTGGCCAGCTGCCGTAATATCCAACATGCTCGAAGGTTATGTGTTGGGGTGGCGCCCTCTGTATTGTGAATTTTGCAGGGTCCGCTAAGCCACCCCTCTAGTACGGTTCCATGCCCTTTATGGGGTTTTTGCCTTTTGGTTTTTGTACCCGGTGCCTGAGTGTAATGCACCCTTTTGTTGCGGACTAGGGTTGTATTCGGGGCCGGATTGTCCCAAAACTTAATTTCGGTTTTCCGGAAACTCTCCATCGCACAGTACTTTCGTACTATGGACGTCAGGTCGGCGAAGCGTGTAACTTCACGACGGCTGATGGCGTTCAAGATTCCCTCGTCAATGCAATTATTGCAAAAGATTGAGACTGTGTTTTCCTCTCGGCAGTCCTTTATCCTGTCCATAACCAGGAGGAATCTGGCCCAGTAATGATGTACTATTTCAGCGGGCTCTTGCCAGATTAGAGATAGATCGCATATGTCTGGGCGGGTGGGTGGAATTGAGTCCGGAACCCTACCCATCTCAAGGCTCAAGGGCCGAGAAGTTTCCGAATTTGGAAGCTTGGAAAGTGGAACGTTGTCCAACGAGTCCGGTCCAATGCCTGACTTTAGGTTCAGTGCTTGATCGAAATCCGCCCCTCCGCGGGAATCCGGCATGGAGGGTTCGGCAGCCCGGACATGACTAGTTTTCAATATAGGAGAAGAGTCGCCGCATTGTTCCTCTACCACTGCGACGTGGTGGGTGACCTGGGGAGAGTTGATCTCTCTCAGATCGGTTTTAAGCCCAATATGATTGTAGTCTGTAGCGACTCCCAGGGCGGCGATGCGATCCAAGAGCTCGTTTACGGACGAGAGCTCTATTGGATCCAGCCGCTCAGCAAATTCCGAGCTGACGTGAAGATTGCTGTTGACGACTTGAGAGGTCATTGTCGAAGCGGTGGCCGGACAGGCGGTCATAAGAAAACCACCTAGCTAGACAGTTTGGCCGGCAGCCAAGGCTCCTTTGGCGAAAATACCGTCCTTGAAGACGGGAGGAGGCATCCTTCCTATCGGCGACGGCACAGAGGAACTCTCAATGAAAGCACCAATGTCGGTGTCAAAACCGGCGGATCTCGGGTAGGGGGTCCCGAACTGTGCGTCTAGGCGGATGGTAACAGGAGACAAGGGACACGATGTTTTTACCCAGGTTCGGGCCCTCTCGATGGAGGTAAAACCCTACTCCTGCTTGACTGATATTGATGATATGGGTAGTACAAGAGTGGATCTACCACGATATCAAGGAGGCTAAACCCTAGAAGCTAGCCTATGGTATGATTGTTGTAATGGTTGTTGTGTCCTATGGACTAAAGCCCTCCGGTTTATATAGACACCGGAGAGGGCTAGGGTTACACAGAGTCGGTTACAATGGTAGGAGATCTACATATCCATATCGCCAAGCTTGCCTTCCACGCCAAGGAAAGTCCCATCCGGACACGGGACGAAGTCTTCAATCTTGTATCTTCATAGTCTTGGAGTCCGGCGGGCGATGATAGTCCGGCTGTCCGGACACCCCCTAGTCCAGGACTCCCTCAGAGCCCCTGGAACCACCCCTCTCCGTCGTCTTCCGCTCCTCCGGTGAAACCCGACCACAACCGCGACTTGCAAGCGAGTTGCTCCGTCCGTCGCTCGTCGAGCCATGCGTATAGGCAGGTGCGCCT
The DNA here is from genome assembly GCA_963921465.1 of Triticum timopheevii. Classification (NCBI taxonomy): domain Eukaryota; kingdom Viridiplantae; phylum Streptophyta; class Magnoliopsida; order Poales; family Poaceae; genus Triticum; species Triticum timopheevii. Next base: position 238,540,577 of record OY997264.1, on the reverse strand, counting down.
CGACCCCCTCTCTCTTTCTATCCCTCTGGATCCGGCCAAGGACTCCTCGCCGGCGTGAGCTCCGACGAAGCACCATCGTCGCTCTGTTTCTCTCCCCTCCCTCCGCACCTGACCAGCGGGGCCCACTATCAGCCTCTCCACTCGCGCCCGAAGCGGTATGAGTGGAGGCGTATTCTGAGAATACATCATCGACGTCACCCCCTGGTTTCTGTTTAATTCAAATTTAATTCAGATATTTGACCAGGAACTTTGACCAGTCACAACTTTTAAACTGTAACTCCAAATGAGTTGATTCTTTTTGCATTGTGTTTGTTTTGAAGAGCTCTAGCAGCGCACCAAAATGGAGATTTTTACTTGCTGTCTAGAATTGCTGGTGATTTTTAGAGTGGTTCTTGATATTTTGTTTTGCTGTTTTTAAATATTTTCAGAGGGAGAAGCTTGTCTTGAAGATAACCAGGAGGAGTGTGAACCTCATCCGCACTAAGGCAAGCCACACCAACATTGGGATGGTGTCATTTCAATATCTATGATTTCTTTTCCAACTTGAATATGAGCTATTTTCATGCATTTAATTATTTAAATAAATATTGCTTAGTGCTAGTTATATTGTGATGCTTGGTTAAGGTACTGGTTGAATGCATGATCTAGTTTTAGTCAGTAGAAGAAATTTGTATTGAAGTGATTATGCTTTTATGAATGATGGTAGTTTCTTTATGTGATAAATTGATTTTTTATATATATCATGAGGTAATTGAAATGACGAATGATAAAAACCTATAAAGTAGAACCAGTAAGGTTTAATGATGAGTAGTGCAAGTAAGACATTTTGATGATGTTGATCTGTTCACTTTGAGTGGTATGTTTTGCTTGATCATGGCATACGATGACTTGATTAATTTTATTTTCAAGTTAAACCGGATGTTAATCCAACTTGAATATATCATTGATCGAATCATGGTGCCACTGAATCGAGTTTTTTCCAGTGCGACCACATTTGCCTTTATGGGAAGGATTTGATTCGGTCCGTTGTCATGCCTCTCGCCAGTGCCTCCAACGAGGGAAGGTTATGGGCGTGCTATACCCTGGCCTGGTAAGCAGACATAACCTTGTGTGCCTGTTTGTTGTTATAGTACCTTGTCCCCGTTTGGGACCGTTTTTGCCACGAAGGTGGCCGTTGATGCCTTTGGTAGGAACGGGGCCACCTATGACTTAGCCCAGAGGGGAGTTGGTCGGAGTGGCCGGCAGAGTATCATGGCAACGGGAGGGTTTCGTCGGAATTCCGTTGGTCCACCCAAATGGGATGACGAGGCCATGGATTCTGTGGTGTGGATAAAGTGCACTACCTCTGCAGAGTGTATTTAATCTATCGATAGCCGCGTGCTCGGTTAAGGACATAGCTCATGAGTAAGTCACACCATGGATCAACATTAATAAGTAATCTTGCACACTAAAGATTTATTGTTGGCAATGGTTATGTGATGATTGGGGGAATCATGAGATGATCATGGTTGGTATCAAAGTGTTGGCTTCATTTGTGATCTGGGTATGATCACTGTTCGGTTACGGGGTAACCCGTCTGGTAAGAGAGTCCGAGGGACTCGGTGCACAAGTTGAATTCACCGCATCTGTAGTATCATTTGCATTGCATTAATCTGAATAATTTTCATGATATTGTTTTCCATTATGCTTATGTTTGTTGTGAGCTTGCAAGTACATTCAATGTACTGACCTGGCGTGTCATGCCAGATTTCAGGCAAGTCGTATCGGATCAGAGAGCTTTCCGCGTCTAGATCGTGTTCACATCGGTGTCCCTGTGCTAAGGAGTTCCGCTTCATCGTTGTTCCGCTGCCACGTAGTTATTGTGATCGAGGCCCCTTCATGTTTATTAAATAATGTACATACTGTTCAGCAGCACCGTGTGTGCTGCTTGGCCTCACAACTTGATGTAATATCAGACCTATGTTTCCGCTAGAATCAATAAAGCGGTTGTTTTCTGTACCATATTGTGTGTTGCCAGAAGACTTGATCTCTGGGTTGGCAATGCAAGGTAAACCGGTTGCACTGAGCCGGGGTGCGATAGTCCTCCTCTTGGTGGAATATGGGTCTGTCCACCTCCATAGCCTGAGACCTGCATCCTTCCTTAACTTCATGTTTTCAGCCATTGGATGTGTATCATCATGGTTTTCAACTTTCTAAGCAGTTGGGCATCTTCTTCTTCTTCCACTTCAGGCACTAGGGCCTTGTTCTTCTCAGTAGCTAGTATGTTCCTTGTTGATCTTTTGGGTGCTGCAGGCTTAGAAGCTTGAGCAGCAACATCCTTGGGCACAGTTTTGGGCTTTGATGGAGCAGCCCCTGACTTGATGGCATCCCCCATCAGCTTCTGGGTCTTGGCAGGAGGTTCATTGGGCTCTTCCTCCTTATCCTCAGAATCTCTGACCATAGATGATCTGCCAATCATTGTGGCCATGGTGTTCTTGACCATTTCCTTCCTCTTCTTGCCCTCACCAGCCTCCTTTGGCTCAAGAGTGAGCTCAATAGCTTCCTGTGTTGAAGCTCTAGCTTTGGACATAGGAATCCCTGTGGCTGGTGCTTTCTTCTTTATACCTAGCATGGTTGAGCTGCTGTGCCAAACTCCTTCTTGACAACCTTCTTCTTTGATGTGACTTCCCCATCAGCCACAAAATCTCCATCTTCTGAATCAGAGGTTTTATTCTTCCTTTGCCTGGTTGTAGCCTTAGGCAGGTTGCTAGTAGTGCTTCTGCTCCCATCATCATAGCTGCTGTCAGAGGGACTAGTGCCCTCACTCATGTGAATCTGTTCCTCAGACGTGTTCTGGCTGTTGTAGGATCAAAAGTAAGTCTAGAGGGGGGGGGGTGATTAGACCACTTGACCAAATAAAAATCCGGCCTTTTCCCAATTTGAAGTCTTGGCAGATTTTAGCAACTTAGCACTAGTCAAGGAAACAACCTACACATGCAATCCTAAGAGTATAGCAGCGGAATGTAAATCATTGAATATGAAGGTAAAGGGGAGGAGTTTGGAGAGAGCAAACACAATGTAGACACGGAGATTTTTGGCGTGGTTCCGATAGGTGGTGCTATTGTACATCCACACTGATGGAGAGTTCAACCCACGAAGGGTAACTGCTGCGCGAGTCGGGATCCACCCACGAAGGGTCCATGAAGAAGAAACCTTGTCTATCTGTAACGCCCCGGACACACCCGTCGGTGGTCGTTACTCCTGGCGGGATCTAGACTGGCCCCACAGATCAATACTACTCTTTTTTGCGCACTTTGTCCTCACTCGTGCGCACCCGGGAGCAACTTCCCGGTCGATCACCCATCCTGAAACTACTCCAAGCTAAGCACGCTTAGCTTTGGAGTTCTGTCCGAATGGGATCCCGGAAAAGAAGGAATTCCTTATTGATATGAGTAGTCTATCATCCCTAATACGCCAGGCTATCACATACACCCACACTCAGAGGAACGACGTCCTCGCCGGGCCACAGGAACGTTCCCTCTTGGCACAACCGTCTGTGCATCCAGTCCGGTACATGTGCCATGTCGTGTGCCACGACGGGTCACAAACGTCATGAACAACATGACCGCGCACCTGTCCGCAACCATCCGTGTAACCGCGAGGGTCGTCTCTGATACCAAATTGTAACGCCCTAGACACACCCGCCGGTGGTCGTTACTCCTGGCGGGATCTAGATTGGCCCCACAGATCAATACTAGTCTTTTCTGCGCACTTTGTCCTCACTCGTGCGCACCCGGGAGCAACTTCTCGGTCGGTCACCCATCCTGAAACTACTCCAAGCTGAGCACGCTTAACTTTGGAGTTCTGTCCGAATGGGATCCCGGAAAAGAAGGAATTCCTTATTGATATGAGTAGTCTATCATCCCTAATACGCCAGGCTATCACACTATCCCACCATGGACATCGCCCACGAAGGACTTGCCTCACTTGGGTATATCTTCACGAAGTAGGCGATCTCCTTGCCCTTACAAACTCCTTGGTTCAACTCCACAATCTTGACAGAGGCTCCAAAGTGACACCAAACCAATCTAAGAGACACCACTCTCCAAAAGGTAATAGATGGTGTGTTGATGATGAAATCCTTGCTCTTGTGCTTCAAATGATAGTCTCCCCAATAGTCAACTCTCTCACACAAATTTGGATATGGTGGAAAGATGATTTGGGTGGAAAGCAACTTGGGGAACGCTAGAGATCAAGATTCTTGTGGTTGGATTGGAATGTCTTGGTCTCAACACATACGTAAGTGGTTCTCTCTCAGAAAATGAGTAGTGGAAGTGTAGGCACGTTCCGATGGCTCTCTCCATGAATGGAGAATGGGTGGAGGGGTATATATATAGCCTCCACACAGAATCTAACCTTTACACCCAAATTCCCAAACTCGGTGAGACCAAATAATGAAACTTGGTCAGACCGATTCAGTCAAAATGTGAACGTTAGGCTTTTTGGTGGGACCGACAATATCAACTCGGTGGGACCGATGTATTAGGGTTAGGGCATAACTTGATCTTGGTGAGACCGATCACATGAACTCGGTGGGACCGATTCCAATAATGGGCAAACAGAGAGTTGGTCAGGCAAACTCCGTGGGACCGATCGCTCATTTTGGTGAGACCAAAACGTTACAAAAAGGAAACAAAGAGTTTGCATTGCTAACTCGGTGGGACCGATCGCTCATTTCGGTGAGACCAAAACATTATGAAGGGAAACAGAGAGTTTGCCATCCCATCTCGGTGAGACCGAGATCCCTATCGATGAGACCGTACTGATTAGGGTTCGTGGCAGTGGCTATGTCAAAAGAACTCGGTGGCACCGGATAGGTCAAATCGGTGGGGCTGAGTTTGACTTTGGGTTTCAGACATATGTGGAAATGAGAAAGTGGTTGAGGGCTTTTGGAGCATATCACTAAGCATTTTGAGCAAGTAGGCCATTAAGAAACACCTCATCCCCTTCTAATAGTATTGGCTTTTCCTACTGACTCAATGTGATCTTGGATCACTAAAATGAAAATGCGGAGTCTTGAGATTTTGCCAATATGTGTCCTTAGCATTTTGAGGGGTCCACATCTCTAGTCCATGCCATGCCAATCATTGAACTTTCTGAAATGATCATCTTGAAAGAGTATTAGTTCAATGAGCTATATGTTGTTAAGAATTACCAAAACCACCCAGGGATTAGTGGCACTTTCAGTCTCCCCCTTTTTGGTAATTGATGACAACATATAGATCAAAGCTTCAACAAATGATAATAGAATGAAATACATCATCGCTTTGAGAAGTATGTGATAAGCAAGAGCTCCCCCTAAATTTATGCATTATTTAAAATTTTCATTTGAATGCATATGCACAATTAATTAGGATCATTGGTTACTCTTCCATGTCACATAAATCTTGGTGGAGCGCTCAAAATGATAGAACATGGAATATGCACTCATCACCAAGACAAAGTGTGAATGATCATACATAAGAGATAGAGAATATTATCATCCAAGTACAAACATTTAAGTATGATATGATAAACCACATGACCATACAAGTATCTCACACACATAACCATAAAGTACCATCCAAGCAAGAAAACAAATAAGCAGTGAATAAGTAGCAAAAGTTCCCAAAAGAAGCAAAGCTCTCTCTCTCTCTCAGCCTATGATCTATACACTTTCTCCCCCTTTGGCAACAAGTTACCCAAAAGCTTTAAAATGCATAGTGCTATGAGGCTCTCTAAGCTTGATCTTAGGGAGGTGGCGTGGAGAGGAGTCCTACAACAAATGCTTCTAAAGAGGTTGTAGGCACTGGTGGAGTTGCAACCGGAGGGGCAACTGAAGCTGTGGCTGCAAGAGCTGAAGTTGTAGCTCTAGTGTCTGTCACTGGCACTGCTGCAGACCTCTGTCTTCTGGGCACCCTTTGATAAGCATCAGTGGTGGTCTTGTCACTCCTATCCTCAAGCTCTTCTTGGATCTTCTCCACAGAAGTCTGAATCTCTGTCACCTTGACCTCCAAGTCATTAAGTTTTGTCTCAAAAATTCCAAGACTCTCTTGATTCTGAGTCAGGGTGGCCAATCCTTTCTCAATCCTCAAAAAAGCTTGAATGAGAAAGCCAAGTTGGTCTTGTTTGTACTTGAGAAAAACTTGAGATGCCTCTTCAATACTTGGCATCTTGGCTGCCTTCTCTGCTTTTGCTTTTGCTCTCTTCTCCTGAGCTTCTACTGAAGTAGGATCTGAAGGATCCATCACAAATGTGTTGTCCTCAAGGTCAGGTCTCAAGGGAAGGTGCTCTTTATCCAAGATATACACACCTTTTCCCATCTTGGAGTTGATGAGCATCTAAATGTATTGAGCATACCCACATGATCTCTTTTAGTCTGCTGTTCTCTTGATGGTTTCAACTATCAAGCTCATCACCTTGAATTTTTGTGGAAAATCAAATAGTTGAAGGAAGTTGATAGAGTGGCCTCTGGTCATCCTATGATCTCCTGATTTGGGCAACAAGGTATGGCTCAAAATGGTGTTCATGGTGGCCAGTCTAGATATCAGATAGTATACTGAGCCTAACTTGTGTGTCTCCAAGGCCTTTTCAGGTATCTCCTTGTACATGTTTTCCATGGAGTTGTGATCTTTCTTGCGCTCAGCATAGACATCAATACCATCCTCAGCTTCTTCAGGGGCATTGATAAGCTTGGCCCACTCAGCAATAGTAGAATGGTACCTAGTACCTTTATACATCCAAACAATTTTCCCATCTGGAAGTGAGCTGTTGAATAGAACTGCATGATAAGCTCATCATTCCACTTGGTCAATTTCTAACCCACAAAATTGTCTACTCCGTTGAGTCTGAAGCTCTCATGTACTCAAGGAAAGTGATCTTCATTGCTATCAATGTACTTCTAATCTACCCATTTCATGTCACACACAATGGGCTTCTTATCCAGGAGCACAGTCTCATAGAAGTCCTGCTGTTCCTTAGTGTGAAATCTGTAGTCCACGACAGTTCTTCTCCTCACATCATATGGGTGTGATTGTCTCCACAATCTGAGACCTGCATCCTTTCTTTCCTTCATGTTTTCAGCCACTAGAATCTTTGGCTTCAACTTTCTAAGCACTTGGGCTTGCTCTTCTTCTTCTTCTTCTTCTTCTTCTTCTTCTTCTTCTTCTTCTTCTTCTTCTTCTTCTTCTTCTTCTTCTTCTTCTTCTTCTTCTTCTTCTTCTTCTTCTTCTTCTTCCATTTCAGGCATTGGGGCCTTGTTATTTTGTGCATCAGGAATGTTTCTGGTGCTTCTCTTTGGTGTAGACTTTGAAGCTTGAGCTGTAGCTTTGGGTGCAGGCTTGGGCTTTGATGGAGCAGCCCCAGATTTGATGGCTTCCCCCATCTGCTTCTAATTTTTTGGTGCTGGTGCTGCATCTTCTTCTTCATCTTCTTCCTCATCCTCATCTAGGTCTCTTATCATAGAGGATCTGCCAATTACCCTGGCTATGGTCTTCTTGACCCTTTCCTTTCTCTCCTTGCCCTCACCGGCCTCCTTTGGTTCAAGAGTGAACTCAATGGTTTCCTGTGTTGAGGCTCTAGCTTTGGACATTGGCACTCTCTTGGTAGGAGCTTTGTTGTGCAGACCAGGCTTGGTTGAAGCTGCTGTGCCAAACTCTTTCTTAACAACTTTCTTTTTGGAGCCGACCTCCTCCTTAGCAGCAACATAATCTTCATCCTTAGAGTCTGAGTTTATTTTCCTCCTCTGCCTAGTAGCAGCCTTAGGCAGGTTGCTAGGAGTATGTCTGCTTCCATCCTCATAACTGTCAGAGGGACTAGTGCCCTCACTCATGTTGACTTGTTCCTCAGACTTGTTCTAGCTATCACTTTGATCTGACATAGCTGACACTGCAAGCTGACCCTGTGAATAGTTATAGATGAGATAGAGTGGATGAGCATCACAAAGTGCAGAGTTTTTGCAAAATAATTGAGTCAAAAACTTAGTTTTAGTTTTCTACAGAAAGCATTTTGAAGCTACCGATTTGTTAAACTCGGTGACATTGAAGCAACATTCTGTGTCTAAACTGGTGATCTCGGTCAGACCGAGGCACAATTAGGTGACACCGATATTGCTAGGGTTTCACAAAGTTCTGAACTCGGCCACATCGATTTGTAAGTTTCGGTCAGACCAAAAATCACAAGTGCAATGGCCTAAGCCAAATCGGTGAGGCCGATTTCTACAACTCGGTTGGTCCGAGATGAGTTCGGCGGAAACCTAACCCTAAATTTTTGAATCAAATCTAAACTAAAGAAAGTGTTTGCTGGATAAGATAATCTCAAACTTGTCAAGAATCATGGCATTGAATTTTTCCTAAGAATCGGAGTGGGAATGCACAAATGATCGAACTCATACCCTAAATTGGCGATGAGCTCGCTACGGTAGTAATGACGGCAGAGATTTCCATTGACGGCGGTGGAGACCAGCGGCAGGAGGTCGCTAGCGATGACGCGACGATCTGGAGACCTGAGTCGGTAGAGCAGGATATGTGCTAGCGAAGCATTTTCAGAGGATTTTCCAAAATTTGAGCCATGGGTTATATATATCCTAACTCTGTCGGTGTGACTGAGCGGAACGACTCGGTGGCACCGAGATGCAGAATTGCAAGCGGTTACTGCAACTCAGTGCGACCGAATTGTTAAAATATGTTGCACCGAGATTGAAAACCTAGATCAAGTCAATGAACTCAGTATGACCGAAAGGAATGAATCGGTCAAACCGAAATGCATAGAGAGGTTTTGGAAGTTTAAGTCTATGACGAATCGGTGACTCCGGGTGCTCCTCACCCACAGGGTTCGAATCTGACTTGATCAAACTTTGTGATGTAGCATGAATAGAGTTTGAGATGAGAAAATCATAGATAGCTAGAGGAAGGTCTTAGGCATTCTCGTCCATCCATTTGGCAAAAGAAAAAGAGCCAAACAATCAAAGCAACAAATGAATGTCCTTGAATGAGAAAAATGTGCAATCAACATGCTCAAACAATAAAATGGCAAATGAAATATGTGGCAAAGCATGCACAATCACTCTAGCATCTATCAAGAAATTGGCGATGATTAGGTCATCTATATATGAGTATATTGACTTAGGAGTCAAATGAGAACATTTGATCATAGGTCATACTCATCGTTTAAGCACAAGTGGGATTACCAGTTTTACATAAAGCATTGTTGTGTTCACATCATTAGAGTTGCTTTAGCCCAATTCTTAGAGTAAAGCTCCCCCTAGATGAGATATCCCCCCTAAGAGGGATGAACTAACCTTGGGTTCTGTCGATGATGACTTCATGTAGGTGTGGAAGATGTGGATGCTCATTGTTGATGTAGATCATTTGGAGCAATCCATTGGAGTGAATTGCACTTTCAATACCTACATGGGTTAGTCCCACAAGGAACAAACAAGAATATCCATAGACATAGAGTGAAGTACACACAAGATGATGTCCATGAAAGCATTAGATTACCTTGTCCCTTGTCTTACCAACAAGAGGGTTTGTGACTCCTTGAACTAGTGCAAGATGTGGAAGTTGTTTGCACAAGTCCTTGCCAAAATGAATATGAGTGAAGTATGTTGGTGGAGTCACCCTCAAGAACTCTCTAGTTCTTCTTCTTCCGGATCCACATAACTTGATGGGAATCCTATGGGTTGTCGTCGTGCTTGATGAAGTAGAACTTGATGTAGATTTGGGAACCCACTTGACCAAGGCCTTTGGAGCTTCTTCAAATGCATCCATCTCCTCTTGAACCTTGTCCTTGCCTTTCAGCTTGTGGTGTTGTGGTGGAAGATCATCTTGAGCTTGTGTTCCCTTGAAGGAAGTAGGATCATACTTCTCTTGTTGAGCAACAAACTTCGTCTTGGGGTATTGATCTTATTCCCACTAAACTCCATTGGCATTGAACTTTCATTCAAAACAACACCTTGATTCTTCAGGTGCCTTCCTTGGTTGCGTACAATTCTCAAATTGCTTACTTCTGGCAAGGCTCTTGTAAACACCTTTCTCTATAATTTCCTTTAATAAGCTATTTTCTTGCTAAAGTGTAACTTGGCTAAGAGAATCATTAGTGGAATCAAGAGAACTACTAGAAGCAACAATATTGGATTTAGCATGATTATTGTTACTACTAGAAGAAGAATCTTTCTTACTCTTGTTGCTAGATTTTACTTGTGGCATGTAAGTAGACAACAGTAAATGCTTGGCAATGTAAGAACTTTTCTTATGAAGATCATCATTGATTGCCTTTAAGGACCCATGGTCTTGCTCAAGATTGAGCTTCTCGAAGCGTAGATTCTCATGAGTTTTTAAAAGTTCTCGATGATCTTCTATAATAGTTTCATGAGCTAACTTAAGAGTGTTTAGTTCTTTAGTTAGACGCTCAATCTCCTACTTACCATTGTCATTCGTTTCATCTTGATTAGCATAATTAATAGAAATTTCATCATAGTTTTCATCACTAGCATTGTCAACAAGTAAATCATCATCACCTAGCAAGTCATCTTCATCCCTATTGAAATAAAAATACTCGGGGTGTGATACCTTGGGGCCTTTAGCCATGAAGCATCTTCCAATTCCTTCATTTGGTGACTCAAATATGTCATAGGAGTTGGTTGACACAAGTGCTAGACTGGCAACACCTTCATCTTGAGTATTTTTGGAGTCAGAGTGATAAATTCTCTCGGAGTGGTGATCGGAGTCGGAACTGGATACCCATTCACCAACACGAGCTTGATGTCTTTGTTTTGTGTAGCTCCTTGATGACTTGTCCTTACTTTCCGAATCCTTGCTTCTGCGAGAGGTTCTTAGTTCATAGAGATCATCTCAACTCTTTCTCTCCCTTGGAGGCAATTCTTCCCTTTTGCATATCCTTTTAGGTGAGTCTTCTCTTCTTTTGTAGGGTGCCGTACACTCATTGGAGTAGTGTCCGGGTCTTCCATAACTATAGCAATTTCGCTCACAACTAGAAGATCTTTTGTCATTGTAGGACCTTGACTTGGAACTCCTTTCCTTGCTTCTACTCTTGTAGAACTTGTTGAAGTTCTTCACCATTAAGCTTAGTTCTTCGTTGAAGGCTTGTTTCTCACTTGATGATGTAGGAGCATCACATGAGGCTTTGTAAGCATGACTAGACTTGTTGTGAAGTTCTTCTTTATCCTTGAGTGACATCTCATGAGCAACAATTCTTCCAATTACTTCGGTTGGCTTGAGTTCTTTGTAATTTGGCATCACTTCGATCAAAGTGCACACGATATCAGATTTTCCATCTAAGGCTCTTAGGATCTTCTTGATGATGAATCTGTCAGTCCTCTCTTCACTTCCTAAGCCGACAATCTCATTTGTGATGAGAGCAAGCCTAGAGTACATTTCAGCGACACCTTCACCATTCTTAATTTTGAAGTTGTCAAGCTAACTTTGAAGCACATCCAATTTTCATTCCTTGACGGAGCCGGTACCTTCATGCATATCAATCAAAGTTTCCCAAATTTCCTTTGCATTCTCAAGATGACTGATTTTGTTGGATTCTCCGGGGCACAATCCATTGAAGAGGATATCGCAAGCTTGAGGATTGTATTGCAACATCTTCAATTCTTCCGTGGTAGCTTCACGATTTGGTTCTCTCCCATCAAAGAATTCACCTTGCAAGCCAATACACACAATGGCCCAAATGGCAGGGTTATGTCCAAGAATATGCATCTTCACCTTATGCTTCCAACTAGCAAAATCTGTACCATCAAAGTAAGGACCTCTACGGTGGTAACTTCCCTCGCTAGACGCCATACTCTCCTAGGTTGTGAAACCAAGGCTATGATCACCAAAGCTATGGAAGTCAAGGCAAATGGAGATCAAAGCTCTGATACCACTTGTAGGATCGAAAGTATGTCTAGAGGGGGGGTGATTAGACTACTTGACCAAATAAAAATCTTGCCTTTTCCCAATTTTAAGTCTTGGCAGATTTTAGAAACTTAGCACATGTCAAGCAAACAACCTACACATGCAATCCTAAGAGTATAGAAGTGGAATGTAAATCATTGCATCTGAAGGTAAAGGGAGGAGTTCGGAGGAAGAAAACATAATGTAGACACACGGATTTTTGGCGTGGTTCCGATAGGTGGTGCTATCGTACATCCACGTTGATGGAGACTTCAACCCATGAAGTGTAACGGCTGCGCGAGTCCATAGAGGGCTCCACCCATGAAGGGTCCACAAAGAAGCAACCTTGTCTATCCCACCATGGCCATCGCCCATGAAGGACTTGCCTCACTTGGGTAGATCTTCACGAAGTAGGCGATCTCCTTGCCCTTACAAACTCCTTGGTTTAACTCCACAATCTTGACGGAGGCTCCCAAGTGACACCTAACCAATCTAGGAGACACCACGCTCGAAAAGGTAATAGATGGTGTGTTGATGATGAACTTCTTGCTCTTGTGCTTCAAATGATAGTCTCCCCAACACTCAACTCTCTCTCACAGATTTGGATATGGTGGAAAGATGATTTGAGTGGAAAGCAACTTGGGGAAGGCTAGAGATCAAGATTCTTGTGGTTGGATTGGAATGTCTTGGTCCCAACACATGAGTAGGTGGTTCTCTCTCAAAAAATGAGTAGTGGAAGTGTAGGCATGTTCTGATGTCTCTCTCCATGAATGGAGAATGGGTGGAGGGGTGTATATATATATATCCTCCACACAAAATCTAACTGTTACACACAAATTCCCAAACTCGGTGAGACCGAATAGTCAAACTCGGTCAGACCAACTCAGTTCGAAATGTGAATGTTAGGCTTTTTGGTGGAACCGACAACATCAACTCGGTGGTACCGATGTGCTAGGGTTAGGGCATAACTTGATCTCGGTGAGACCTATCACATGAACTCGGTGGGACCGATTCCAATAATAGGCAAACAGAGAGTTGGTCAGGAAAACTCAGTGGGACCGATCTCTCATTTCGGTGAGACCGAAACGTTACGAAAAGGAACAAAGAGTTTGCATTGCGAACTCGGTGGGACCGATCTCTCATTTTGGTGAGACCGAAACATTACGAAGGGAAACAGAGAGTTGGTAATCCCATCTCGGTGAGCACGAGATCCGTATCGGTGAGACCTAACTGATTAGGGTTTATGGCAGTGGCTATGTCAAAAGAACTCGGTGGTCAAATCGGTGCGGCCGAGTTTGACTTTATGTTTAGGACATATGTGGAAATGAGAAAGTGGCTGAGGGCTTTTGGAGCATATCACTAAGCATTTTGATCAAGTAAGCCATTAAGCAACACCTCATCCCTCCTTGATAGTATTGGCTTTTCCTATAGAATCAATGTGATCTTGGATCACTAAAATATAAAATGTAGAGTCTTGAGCTTTGAGCTTGAGCCAATCCTTTTGTCCTTAGCATTTTGAGGGGTCCAGTTTTCTCATCCATGCCATGCCAATCATTGAGCTTTCCTAAAATATTCATATTGAAATAGCATTAGCTCAATGAGCTATATGTTGTTAGGAATTACCAAAACCACCTAGGGATAGTTGCACTTTCAATCTCCCCCTTTTTGGTAATTGATGACAACATATAGATCAAAGCTTCGACAAATGATGATAACAGTGAAAAACATTGTCGCTTTGAGAAGTATGTGAAATGTAAGAGCTCCCCCTAAATGTGTGCATAGATTAGGATTTGCTTTGGACTGCAAATGCACAATGAGTTGGGATCATGGGTTACTCTTCCATGTCACATACATCTTGGTGGAGCGCTCAAAATGATAATAATTAAATACTTGCACTCATCACCAAGCAAAGTGAATGATCATATAGAGATAAAAGGATAATGTTATCCAACAAGCATTAAAGTAGCATATGATCAAACACATGATCATCCAAGTATCTCACAAAAGCATAAAGTATCTCAAACAAGCAAATAAAGTTCAACCACCAAAACAAGAGAGAACAAAAGCAACACTATCTCTCGAAGCCTATGATCTATACATTTTTCTCCCCCTTTGGCAACAAGTTACCAAAAAGTTCATAGAAAATGCATAGCACTAAATCGACTCTCAGGCTTGGTCTTCAGGTGGTGGTGTAGAGATGGCTCCTTGGACAAAGACTTCAGTTGATGTGGATGGAGCTGGTGGAGTAGGTGCTGGAGCTGGTTGCACAGAAGCTGTAGCTGGTGCAGATGAAGTGGCTCTGGTGTCTGGAACAGGCACTGCAGCTGATCTCTGACTCCTGGGCACTCTGGTAAAAGCATCATTAGTAGTCTTGCCCTTCCTCTCCTGCATGTCATCCTGAAGTTGCTCAACAACTGACTGTATCTCAGTGACCTTCACATCCAAGTCATAGAACTTCTGCTCCATGATCCTCTCGAGGCTCTCCTAGTTTTGAGTCAGGGTGGCCAATCCCTTCTCAATCCTCAGAGTGGAGGCAATCAAGTAGCCAAGCTGATCCTGCTTGCTCTTCAAGAAGTACCGAGATGCCTCATCAATGGTTGGCATCTTTGCAGCCTTTTCAGTCCTTGTCTTCTCCTTCTTTGCTTGTGCTTGCACAGAAGATGGTTCATTTTCATTCATTACCACTGTGTTGTCCTCAAAATCTGGATAGATGGCCATGTGTTCCTTGTCCAAAAGGTATGTGCTAGTGCCCATCTTGGAGTTGATTAGCTCCTGGATCTGTGGGGCATACCCACAACTTCTCTTCTGATCTGTAGCTGTCCTCTTGATAGTTTCCACTATGAGGCTCATGACCTTGAACTTTTGAGGCACATCAAATATGTGAAGTAGGTTGTTGGCATGGCCTTTGATCATCTTGTGATCACCAGACTTAGGCAAAAGAGTGTGCCTGAGGATCCAGTTGATTGTTGGCAATCCTGACTGAAGGTAATGTACTGATCCAAACTTGTGTGCCTCAGCAGCAGCATCTAGGATCTCTCTGTACATATGTGACATGGAGTTGTGATCCTTCTTCTTCTTGGCATATACATCCAAGTCATCCTCTTTTTCCTTAGGTGCATTGATCAACTCTGCCCATTCTTCAACTGATGACTGGTACCTAGTACCTTCAGACATCCAGACAATCCTTCCATCTGGGTGGAAGTGAGCTGTGGAGTAGAACTGCATAATAAGCTCATCATTCCACTTTGTGAGCTTCTGCCCAACAAATTCATCCACTCCACAAGCATTGAAGCTATCATACACTCCTGGATAACTCTCTTCATTCTTCCTGATGTACTCCCAGTCCACCCATCTCATATCACAGACAATTGGCTTCTTGTCAAGCAACACTGTCTCATAGAAGTCCTGCTGTCACTACAAAAAAAATACACTTCCGTGATGATACGTGTTTGTCATAGTAGGTCGCGTTTTTTTGTCATGCATGTACATCCATGACAAATTTATGAAAGAATCAATATAGTCATACCTGTGCTGTCGTAGAAGTGTTCCATGACATTACCAAAATTATCATCACGGAAGTGTCCACTTCCATGACGATAAATCACGCGTAACAGAAGTGCTTTCGTCAAGGGCGACTGACACGTGGCATCCACTGTAACGGAACACCGTTAAGCTATCGGGTCGGGTTTTGGATCCGATAACCCGTTAACAGCCCCGACCAATGGGGATTTTCCACATGTAAAATCATCATTGGCTGGAGGAAACACGTGTCGGCTCACCGTTGGGACAGATGTCATCCACTCATTGGACAGAAGGCGCCTATGATACATCGATACGTGGCACGACCCAACAGAGGCCCATTCATGTGAAAAGGCCAGCCTGTTTGACTTGGTCAAAAGGTGGCGGGCCAGCTCATGTAAAGCCTGTTAACAGCATGTTCACATATAGCCCATTTACAGCCCACTAACCCAAGGCCCGTTACGCCCTATCCGAATTAGGCCTAGTAGCGTCATCAGGGTCACCCAATATGATTTCAGCCCGTTTTCACCTCTGGCCCATGTATGGCCCATGACGTCTTTCGGCCCATATGAGGCCCTATGTAACTCTTGGCCTATTAATGGCCCGTGGTGAAACATGCCCGCAATGAACAGTGTATCACTTTACACCCATTAACGACCCGTGGTGAAACTGGCCTGTAATGAACAGTGTATCACTTTATACCCATTAACGGCCCGTTATTCAGTTGGGCCGTTTCCATCCCATGTTATCTTTCGACCTTCTCAGAGCCCATTTATTCTTGGGCTCATTTCTAGCATTCGTTTACTTACGGCCCGTTACTGTCATTTTCTGCTTGTGAGCCAGATTCAGCCCGTGGTTACAGTCGGCCCATTTGTGGTCCGTTAATACGTTGGGCCGTTTTCATAGCGTCATCAAATATGACCTATTAACGACGACCCATTATGGTCATACGGCCCGTATAAGGCCCATTGATGATACGACCCATAGAAGGCCCATTGTTTCTACGGCCCGTAGAAGGCCCATTGTTTCTACGACCCATAGAAGGCCTACTGTTTCTACGGCCCGTAGAAGGCCCACTGTTTCTATGGCCCGTAGGAGGCCCAGTGTCACTACAGTAAATATTAGCCCATGGTTATTGTGGCCTAGTTTTAAAAAATAGGTTATTGCAGCCACTAGCAAACCACGGAAAAAGAACTGCACTGACTACAAGAAAACAAAAAAACAAGACAACAAGGAAATAAATAAGCAAGCAACTTATGCTAGGCTATCACGGCTATTACACATATTACATCCACTGGGCATCAAAGTTCACCATCAGTGCAAATATAGGGAACAAAGCAGCATATCATATACACTGGTTGTCAAAGTTGGCGACCAGTGCAAATAAACGCTGTAGCAAAACAAATCCAGAACTCAAACCACTTCAGAAGATCTCAAGAAAACAATATCCTGGGTACCCATAATGCTGGCAAGATTCTTAGCAAGCTTATTAACTTTCTCTTGTTTGGCGCTTAAATCCTCCAGCGCTTGCTGTTGCACCAGAAAATATGCATCTGAATTCTGCAGGGACATCCTCAGTCCTTCAGCTTCCTGTCGCAGCACATGTGATTGATGTCTTCCATCTTGAAGTTGAGACTCAAGAAGACGAACTGATTCAGGTAGCGAGTTCGAAGAGCTTGTGCCAGCAGTAGTGGCCAGTAACTCAAACACTACATCAATACAGGACTTTTGGGTTCCCTCACTATCGTCAAGATAGTTTTTATCGGCTTTCTTGGGGACCAACAGGGATGTCTCACTATCTTGAACCTTATCTGCATTACTTCCTTTACCATTGGATAACGAGGTACTGTTCTCCAATATTATGTCCGCATTCTAAAAGAGAAACAAGCAGACACATCACATGTTTATCATGTTGTATATGAAACTCATTTTGTTAAACGAGTTCAGTAGTAAAGTGGACAGGATAACAGCATGAAACAAACATATATCTATGTACCATGGTCACTTTATGGTCTATATCATTCTAGTTTTTGTTGCCAAATCAAGATAGAGACACAGTTCAAATAATATTTGTTCAAGACAAAGCAGAATAGATAACAACACTTGTAATGTGCATGACATGAGAACATAACTGTTTATTCAATTGAAACTGAAATCAACATAGAGCAGGTTACAACAGCAAACCAGTTAAAGAAACAGGTTTAAAACATACCTGTTGCGCCATTGGAGTTTCTATTCCATCCTTCAAATTTGAAAATAGTTGGTATGAGTAAATATAGTAATGCGAGAGCAAAGGAGTATGAACCATAGCTACAGAACCTGACCTGAGAACAAATCTTCTTCTCCTTTAAGCATTGAGTTGGGATTCGGAGTGGTGGTCCTCGTGCTTTGGGCACTGCAGTTCCCTTACTAACTGCTCATGTTTGGGTGCTCTGTGGTGGAGACGGTGTTGTGTCAACTGGAACTGGGTTACTATCTGCCAGGGTTGGGGTTAGAGGGGTGTAGCTGGTTCTCTGTCCAACTGGGTAGGGGTACAATCTGCGAGAGTCTGGGTTATGTGTGGTGGATCTGGTCCTTGGGCAAGTACAACCGTGGTTCTATCTGCATCAACTGGTAGCACTATCTTTTCTGAAGACCGTGTTGTTACTCCCTTAGATACTGCCATCACGCTCTCCAATTCAAATGGCTGATAAACAAGAAAAGTAATTGAAAGTATAGACATTGTATGATAGACAGGTGCAATGGATAGTGGGGAATAAAAGAGGGCATGAAATAATTCATATTTATGTTGTCTAACCAAACAGGATAGCACGACACAATTTCACATATATGATGGCTAACTAAACAGGATAGCATGACATAATTTCACATTATGATGGCTAACTAAAAAAGATGGAAAGACATAGTTCAAAATATGAGACTATGTAAATAGGATGACATGACAAGACTATATAATGTGTTTATTAAATAGGTTGGCTTGCCATAATTCACATACATTCATGGATAGAATGCCATAATTCTAAATATGATGACTGTAAACACTAAACAGGATGAGATGATATAACTATATGATGTCTTTATTAAATGGGTTGCCATGCCATAATTCAGATGGATGATGTGTATGTACTATGTAAACATGATGGCATGATATAATTCAAATATATGATTTATATAGTAAGCAAGTAAGTAGATGGCAATCCATATATGATGTAAAAACTAAGCAATGCAAGACAACATGCATGACATGGGTAATATAACCCTGGCAAGTTTGAGCATAGACCTCAGGGGGAAATAGGACTGGTCATCAGTCTCTGAATCCTCCTCTGAGGAGCTCTTTGTAACGAGCAAGATGTCTGCTTCAGCAGGTAGCATTGTCTGCTCTGAATACCTTGTTTTCACTCCAGATACTTCCATCACCACTTCAAATGGCTGATGCACAGGAAGAGTAGTTGAATGTACAAACGTTGTCGACAAATGGAACACATAATACAAAAAATGATAGCATGATATAATTCACATACATGATGATTGGCTAAACAACATGGCATTGCAACAAGATAACATTGTATAATTCACATATATAATGTCTTGCAACAAGATGGCAATGCATAATTCACATATATGGTAATTAGATACTCAATAGGTGGCATTCACACAAAGCATGTCTAAACTAATCAAATGACATAGCAATGCGAGACACCATACGCATGATATGAGAACATAACCCTGCCAAGTTAGAGCATACACCTCGGGGGGGGGGGGGGAATAGGACTGGTCATCTGTCTCTGAATCCTCTCTGAGGAGCTATCCGTAACCAGCGAGATATGCACTTCGTCAGATAGCATATCTGCTCTGAAGACCTTGTTTTCACTCCAAAATTTGCCATCACCGTGTCAAATGGCTGATGCACACGAAGAGCAGTTCAATGTACTAACATTGTTGACAAATGTAATATGTAACAAAAAAAAGGATGGCCTGATATAATTTACATATAAGATGACTGGCTAAGCAGGATGGCATTGCAAAATTCACATATATGATGCCTCGCTAAACAAGATGGCGTTGCATAATTCACATAAACGATGAATAAACTAAACAGATGGCGCTCACACAAAGGATGTCTAAACTAAGTAGATGACATATTTGATGTATAAAGTAAGCAATGCAAGACACCATATGCATGATATAACCACATCAGCATGCCAAGTTAGAGCGAAGACCTCAGGGGGTAAATAGGAGTTGTCTTCTCCTTCTGAATCCCCCTCAGAACAGATATCTTCCTCTCAATTACAATCCGAAATGCATGGAGGGGGGCTGCCTTTGCGCCTACCATGGAGCGACGTCTGCATGAAATTTTATTGCCATGCAAGGCTCGTCTGTTTTGCTCTACATGTTCAGTTCCATTGTTTACAATAACTGTCATGCATAGGAATAAAACATAGTGAGATTATGTAAGGAGTGCATGCAAAAATCCAGAGTGATGGTAGCAACCTGTGGATAGACCCAAAACCAATAATAGCAGGCAAATAATGGCTTCAGTTAAAAAATACAGATAATGGCTTCTTTACTCTTTGTTTCACACCCAACATGAAACTCATAGTAGACACCGGAGATTAACCAGATAGTAGATAGATACAATTGATAGTGGCCCCAATATGTACCCCACAACCATTTAAAAACTTAAGTTTGACCATTAGTTTGGAGCGGACTCAGAGTCTAATCGGTGAACAGGACGATAAAGTAGCATGTAATATTAAGCGATGCATAACGTAAGCAGACACGAAAGAGTGCGACCTCTCTTGCGGACCCGTGTAGTCCTCGAGGTCATCTGCTCGGTTGATGATGGTAATGCGGTTTTCATGGCTGCCAGCGGCGGGGAAGAAGATCTGAGGTGGCGAAAGACAATCTGGAGGCCGGATCCCTGCTGTGCTGGACCCTTCTGTCATTGGAGCAGCTGAGCTGGGGTGGACGACGGCGCAGCAGGAGCGGGACAAACCACGCAAGGTTTTCTTTGACAACTATCTGTAAGACAAGTAATTCAGTAAGGGCTTGTTTGAATTGGAGGATTCCAACAATGCAGGGATAGGAAATAGACAGGAATAGGATAGGAATGCACGTGCAAAATAGAGAATTTAAAAACACAGGATTTCGGCCAATCTGGGTGTTTGATTCACAACAATTGGAAGATCACAGGATGCAAAGAAGCATGGTGAGATTAAGTCAAACCACAAGAAAATGTACGGTTATAATGCTAGTATGCTACTATCTCTTAGTCTTGTGCTTCATGAATAGGAATTTGAAAAGGAGGACAAGTGAAAATTAAAATTCCTACGTTTTTCATTTCAAGGAGACACTAAAGGAACAAATCCGTGTGCTCAATGGACAATATATATAACATGTAGAGTAAAAAAGAGATGCAACAAGTGTACAACCTCTTTGGCGAAGCCATGTCGATCTCAGTGTGATTGGGTTGGCCGGTGAGGATGCTCCGACTGACTTTGCTGTCGAAGGAGGGGAAGAAGATCTTAGGCGTCTAGAGATGGAGCCCGAGGTACTGCTCCACTGTGATGGAGTGTTTCGTCGTTGGAGCAGCTCCGGTGAGTTGTACGACATCGAGGCTGAAGCAGGACAAGAGAGACAACGAACAATGTTAACCTGAGTGGAATTCTAATAGCATCTCCAATACATGACATAAAATACATAACCACAAAGTGCTAGATGTAAAATACATCAGCCGCTCATCTCTGAACTTAACTGTCGAAACTAAACTTAACTGTCAAAACTAAACTTCACTGTCGAAACTGAACTTAACTGTCGAAACTAAATTTTGCTGTCAAAACTGAATTTTGCTGTCGAAACTGAACGCACTAGCAAGGTGAGGCTACACGTCGGTCGACTAAATTTTTCATCTTTGGTCAGTCGATTTTGCAGCCGTTGGATACAAAATCAAGGGCCTGTGGTTCATCTTCAACCTCCACCACCCTGAGCCGCCAGCCACCACCGGTCAAATAGCAGCCCCCCGCCTCCCGCGGCCGGTGGTGTGCAGCCCCGCCCGCCCCGAAAACACTCCCCACTGCCGGTCCGCCACCGCCCCGGCCATCCCTCTAGGCCCCCTCGTGCCGAGCTTTTTCTCCGGCGATCCCCACGCCACCGCCTCGCCAACACCCCGCCACCGCCGGCGACCACCGCCCCATCCTGAACCCTAAGATAGATAGTGGGGTACCTCTCCGGCAAGCCCCACCTCCCCGCTGCGGCTGGTTCTTCCTTCACCCCGGTGAGCCCACCCCTTGAAAATCGACTGACCCAAAAGTCGATTCAGTCGACTGAAGTTTAGCTAAATCAGAGCAGCATCGCAAGCAAGAGCAAGAGCAAGAGCAGCAGCACGAGCAAGAGCAATAGCAAGAGCAGACCAGGCAGGGGACCAAGAGCAAGAGCAGAGCAGTAGCGCGAGCGAGAGCTAAAGCAGCATCAGCTCCTACTGATGTGGACGTCGCCACCGAGGGAGCGACACCATGGAGGAAGTGGTCGGTGATGCCGCCGTGGATGGAGCCACGCCGTGTCGGCTCGGGACTGAGCGCCGGCAGCACCGTGAGATCGAATCAAGAAGAAAATGCGGCGATTAGTGTACAACCTCTTTGGTGGCGCCGATTAGGCCGAAACTTCATCCGAGGAAATGGTGATGATGATGCTCTTCCGGTGGTGCAGGTGAAGACGGTGGTGTGGGAATGGAGGTGGTGCGAAAGACGAGGGGAATGTCGAGGCAGCTCCTTGGAGGTGGAGGACGTGGTGGCTGAACCGGCGGGACGATGAGATCGACGACGGATCCTCATCCGGTACGGTGGATGAGGGACGTCGAGGTGTTGCTGTGGACGACGTCGTCGGGGAAGAGGCTCCGGCTGGGTGGCGGACGAAGCAGGGTGTGGGGTTTCGTCGCGGGTTTTCACGGCCTCGGTGTACGAATGGGAGGGCGGATGGGATGGCAGTGGGGAACCATGGCTTAGAGACGCGCTTGTCCGAAATGTGGGGTAAGTTACGAAAGTACCCCCACTGATTTGAGGCGGTTCTTTCGGTTCAGGGGTACCACGAGCATTTCACGTGTCGGGATTTCACAGGAGGTGGGAGTTTTCGCGCGCATTGTAATTTCGGAATAGCAAGGCGCGGGTTGAGATGGAGGGAGTTGTCGGAGCACAACGAGACAAAGATATATCTTAAATATTTCAGGCTAACAAGGCGTGGGTTGAAATTTCCGGACAAGCCTAACGTGTACTATACCAAATCAATGCGCACTACAAATGTCATTCAAAACTTTGAATTCATGTCATGTTCAATTAAAATATTTCGCTATGTGTATAATGCATGCAACCTACTACTCAAATGAACGTTTTAGTGCATTCCAAACGTATATACTACCGCTTCAATATGAACTAAATTTGAATAAGATCTACAGTAATGATTGTTGTGAAGTCAAAGCATTTGAATTCATTTCTCTGTTTTAATAAGATCTACAATCATCATTGTTGTCAAGTTAAACCATCGTTTGTGTATTATCTTCACAGCACACCGCATGATTAGTCTCGAGTTACATATGAACTATGTGTACTATATGAACTCGAACTAGATTTTTTGAATCCACTTTATTTTGATTTCAAATAACATTATATTTCTAGCTCTAGCTAGATCTTCATAATCTAAACCATGTCTCATATGTATAATGTGTTTATCACATTATGTATGGTGCCCTGCCCCCTACGCCTACAAGTATTTAGATGTGAGTTGCAAACACCACACATTACCACAAATTCATAAAAATGTGAGAATGTTCGATATGTAGTATTGTTTAGATTGCTCGATATTTAGTTGTAAGATGCAAACGCCGCACATTATCACAAATTCAAATAAAATGTGAGATTGTTTGATGTATGCTATGGTTTAGATTGTTCGGCATTTAGCTGTGAGTTGCAAACGCCATGCATTATCACATTATGGTATAACATGTGCACATCACGTGTATCACCGCTATATTCATGCATGCAATATTTAAAACACTATGATCTCCTGTTCAAATATATGAATCCGCTTTCATATCAAATTGTGATCTTTGTTAGTCTCTTACACCCACACAATCCTCTAACCTTTGTAGCTACCACTAACTTTCTCTCGTGCATGCACACGCCCTCCTCGTCCTCCCCCTCCCTCGGCATTCTATCCACCGGCACATTCATTTTTTCTTTAGGCTGTTCTCCCAGAGTCTCCACAACTCCTTTCCGACACACACCGATCGATAAACCTCTCCAGCGATGCCTGCCCACAGCATACACACATAGCTTCAATCTCCTCCTTTATGTGTCCTTGCCTCGTGTCTCTCATATGCGGTCAGACACACGTGTAAACTCTCGCCCCTCTTTTCATCAATCTCACAACCGCACACTCCTCCCCCTATCTAGCTAGTAGTTGGGCCTCTCGCACCACCTCCTAGCTCCATTCTCTCTTTCTATCCATCTCGCTGGGCCTTATTTGCCTCTAACAAATGGACGTACACCGACCGATCTCTCGCTATACATATAGCCAGCTAGGTCCTTATAACTCGTTTTTACCCACATGTCGATCGATCTACCCCATTAGTTGTGTCTCTCCCTTCCTCCGACAAACAACAATTGATCTACCGATCTAGTTAGGTTTGCTTACCAAACACATGGTTCTTCTTTATCATCCATGGATGCATGCCGACAGATCTATCACGCACAGGCACACACAGAAACATATCCCCACTCTTATTGATAACATTGCAGTTCCACCCTCAGTTTGTCTAGTAGGCCTCTCCCAACATCTCCGAGAAGCAACTCCATCACCCATCCAGCACTCTACCCCTCTCCCTCCCTGTCCCTCCCTCCCTGTCTCCTCTCTCTTTGTCCCATCATATTTCCTGTCCTTCAGTTATGTATGGATGTCGACCGATCTCCCTCAAGACATAGCTGGGTCTCTCCTTCTCAACACATACACAAGTCGTTCTACCTCTAGAGTTAGGCCTCTGCCTACCCCTCCCCCCTCCCCACACACACACCGATACATCAAGCGCTCTAGTCATGTCTCCCTGCAACACACAAACTTGACACGTGCCCTCTAACGTTCCGGTAGGCCAGTCGCCCTATATCTTTGACGTGCACACACACACACAATTTCGATGGCTCTCTTCATCGATCTCGCACCCACCCACTTGATCCTCTCTTTGACTCTATCGATAGCTATGACCCCTCCCTCTCTTCTCGTGGATTGCCCGACCCTCTATGTATGATATGGATAGGCCTCCATTTCACACACATTGCATGCAAAATTTTGTTTGAGATGTCATTGACACATATTCCCACAAATAATTCACGAAATCAACCCCCACCCCACCCGCACCCCCACCACACAACAAAAAACACTCACGAACGCGGTTTGTATCTCTCACACACACCCACGTAGGTGGGGGACGTGCACGAAGAGAAGAGGTGCAAGCACGGTGCATGTACTCTCGTCTCTTTCCCAACCACACCCGCGCGGGTACACGGTGGAGCTCATTTCTGTACGAAAAAGGCAGCCCATGTGGTAATTTGGGACATGTACTGGTTGTCCACTTCGTGGAGGGAGGATCGTCTACCACGTGTGAACAAACAAATTGCGACTTGACGCGTTATGTTAAATTAAAAGAAGAGGCAAACCATGTGGGGCCTACCTTAGAGGCAAGGCTCTATACACTGGAGTACTTTTGATGTGTCCCGTCAACTCGCAGAATGAGGAGAAGCTTTCTTAGTACGCCGTCTCCCCCGCCCACGGGCGTGGTGGCTCGCAGGATGAGGTGAAGCTTGCTCCGCCTTACGCCCGCTCCCTCGCCCATGCGCGCGGTGGCTCGTAGGACGAGGAGAAAAATTTAGTACTCCCTCTGTTTACTCCTCGTCCCTACTACCTTGGTTATAGAGATTATATCATATTGTTTGGAATATATATGTCCTTTAGTAGATTTCAATATGAACTACTAGTACATACTCCAAACACTGATGTATATAGACGTATTTTAGAGTGTAGATTCACTCATTTTGCTCCGTATGTACTAGCACTCTCCCTCGCCCCTCGACCCTCGCCCACGTGGTGGACGTGCAGCAATTCATTCGGTCTCATATAGCCAGAACGATATATACTGCACTACCATTAGTGCTCGACTTCCCGAAGAGGCGAAGAGCCAATCACAAGGTTAATATTTTGGAGATGCCAAGCGCAAGGTTATAGGAGAGCGAGTAGTAGGTGCCGCGTCATTTATAAATAAAGTTTTTTTCTTCAATGGCACGTACGCAATATGATAGGTTCATATGGAGAGAAAAGGAAACCGCTCCACTATATACATAGTCAGGACGGGCCAGCCTACACGGTTGCTTGCTGGGGTTGCTCTCTTCACACTCTCTCACACAAAACGACTGTGGCCACATCTCTAACATCCCGGGGGATCACGTACGCTTGGGGAAGGGGTGGATGCTTAGTGTAGATGCGGTGGCCGTCGCCGACGGCGAAAACCCACTATCGGCACGTCCCGATCAGGGGTCCCGCCGTTCTCTCTCACAAAGCCGGTGAGGTTGCCTTCGTCCCTTGCTCACTGCCGCGACGTGGGCAGTTGCTGCCTCCCGCCGCCCTCCTCAAGGTTGAGCTATGTCCCTCAGGTACAACTTCCTCTACAGCCGGCTTGCACCACTACTCCGGCTGCCCACATCACTCCCTGTGGATATTTCTCTACTTCTTTGCCCCACACATACCTGATACCTCTACTGGCTTCTACGTACTGTATTTGTGACGAGTTTATATCTCATCAACTAGTCCCAGCAATCTTATTCTAATCACGCTTCTTCAATTTCTTTGCCACAGAGATGCTCATCTCGATTTTGGTGAAACTGCACAAAATGATCCGATGTTCAAAAGGTTGCAAACTTCATTTATTAGGAAGCTCCAATGTTGCCGGCAAATTGAAGCTTGGTCAGGGTTCATGGTTCAAGGGCTAGGGACTGCATGGATCGTTTTTTTCTTTAGCTGCCTCTGTTCCAAAATAATTGTCAACTTTAGTAGTAGTACAACTTTGTACTAAAGTTTGCACAAAGTTGAGACACATATTTTGGAATGGAGGGAGTACATATTTGCTATGATCTGTCAATCATTGAGATGCAATAGCATGCATGTTAGTCTCCTTTGTATTTGATGAAATGTTGCAACAGGCAACCTTGGATGCAAGATACATGTAACAGGAGCTGGAAGCTTCATAGCATTGTACAAATTTATCTCGCTGATAAATTACAGTACGTACTATACTAGTACTTCCTCCGTTCCTAAATATAAGTCTTTGTAGAGATTTCACCATGAACCACATGCGGATGTATATAGATGCATTTTAAGTATAGATTCATTCATTTTGTTCCATATGTAGTTCACCTAGTGGAATCTCTACAAAGACTTATCTACTAGTAATAGCTAGCCCCCACTACTAGGAATTATCTATCCTCTCCTTGAGCCACATCATCAAAATTGATGTAGCCATTAGATGAAGTAAATCAGTCCATAATAGCCGTCAGATCTAGACGTTGAGAGGCTCCGCACTAAGCCACATGAAAGCATGCAGAAATACTGTGGCACATGCATGTGAGTGGGTTTTAAATCACATCAACATGTCTCCATGCAAGCATGCATCGGTAGCATGCATGTAAGTGAGCTTTTAAGTCCCATTAACGTGTCAAAAAGAAAAATATAATCCCATTATGCAGTAGGAGTTGGCTGATCTTTTTTCCTTACGTGGGATGATCTAAATGATGATGGGAGTTTATTTAGTTTGGCTACCACATTTTTCATGCGGTTATAGACTTTTTTTAGTTCTATGAAATCGATAATTTTGCGTAGAGAGATATACCGCTGTTCCGCAGCAACGCGCGGGGACTCATCTAGTAATATTTACGAACGGAGGGAGTACTATGTAAAGAGTTGGGTGTCGCACGGTGATAGTGTGAGGTGGGCCATGTAATCACTGAGCCTGCGTGTTTTCACTGCTCTTGCACTCCTCCATTGTAAGAATGGAGAAAATTGTAATCTACTACCTCCTTTCGCCGAAAGCGTGGGACATCCAACAGTCCAACCTCAGTAATAAAGGACAATGAGCCGTCAAATCACATAGACCCAGCAGTTAGGTGGACGGACGAAGCAACCATCACTCTTGCGCCAGTGAGAGGTCGCGTCCGCTCTGCCCGGGTATGAATGCGGCACCGATTCTTTGGAGCGGCGCTGATCGTTTCGGGTGGGAAGCGCGCGCGGGCGATGGAGGGGCTTTGGGTGGGCCAAGCTGGTCAGGAGCGGGCGTGGCAGCTGTCCGCATGTCCCTACCGGACACGCCCGGAAACGAGAGGATGCACCGACTCTCGGGCTAAAATCGTACACTACGCACCATCTCTCTGTAGGAGTAGGTCGATCTGTCGCACTCTCTAACACACACATGCTGTTAAACACACACACGCACACGCACGCACCTTGGTCCCGTTGCACCTTCTAACGTGACTTATTACACCTAGACGGAGGGTAAGTATGCGAGATACGGTGGCACACTGAGTTAAGTCGAATACAAGTGCCCAAAATTTGTGTGCATGTTATAATAAGGATTCACTTAAAATAGTACGTGAGCGAACAGAGGGATCAATTGGACAGTGTTCCCGAGAAATAGCGAGATGTGTGAGGTAAGATACACCACTGACGCTTTTAATTTTTCTTATTAATTTGTTTGTTTCACCCTTTGACTGGTGGGACCCAACGTACTACGTGGAGAGAGGTAAGGTGACTAAGGCTGCATTATTTCTGCACCACTATGGATGGTCTTACCACCAAAGCCACAAGACACAATTATGATTGAAATCCCAATGACTCCCACACACACAAAAAAACACGGCATGCTTGTCACACAAATGCAGGAATGTATAAAAGGTTATTTTCCTCTCGTTGAACATAACGGGAGGGTTGTGTAGCTGGTTAGCCTGTTCGCTCATCAAACTTGAGGTCTCGGGTTCGATAACTACACATGAGCATAATTTTTGCCAGGAGGATTCTTTGACTGGTCAAAATGTTTTCTAGGGTTTGCACGCTTCACACTCTCTCTCCAGTATATATACATGCTGGAGCCTCAGCGCTTGTAGTTGCTCCCTTCACACTCTCTCGCCCTCTCCCGCTGGAGCCTCAGCGCTTGTAGTTGCTCTCTTCACACTCTCTCGCCCTCTCCGGATCTAAACAAGACTTCATTGGCCTCTCTCTCCCCTCACTGCTGCTCAAAGAGCCAGCAGGATCCGTCCGCCGGGAAGGGAAGGAGGCTTAACGTTGTCGCCGTAATCCACTACCGGCGCAGTTGTTCACTTTCCACCCAGTGGCGGGGCGGGAGGGCCTCCGACCCCTTCTTCTTCGCCGCCGTCCCGTCGCCCACCGAACCACGCCCCAAGAACCTCAAGGTATATTTTACTTACTCCACATGCATTGCTCTAGCTGCATGTATACCATGAATAGGACGTGGTTTAAAGAGGAAAGGAGTGGGGGAAAGTAGTGGGAAAAGTTGTATATAGCATGAATCTAGGACGTGGTTCAAAGAGGAAATGAAGGGGGAAAGTTGTATAGCATGAATCTAGGACGTGGTTCAAAGAGGAAAGGAATGGGGGAAAGTAGTGGGGAAAGTTGTATCACATAAATCTAGGACGTGGTTCAAAGAGGAAAGGAAGGGGCGAAAGTACTAGTTCAAAAAGGAAAGGAAGGGACAAGGCTGTAGAGTTTGAGCAGGACTAGATTTGCTGCGCTCACATAGGGAAAGGTGTCTAAAGATAAAAAAACTAGGACCAACAAAATATGCTCCTTGGTTCTTTGTTCTTTTTTGCAACAGACTGTGCATGACCACAGTACAGCGGTAGATGCACATGGTGCTGCTGCGTCCACTGTCCCGTGCAACTCATTAGCTGTTGTTAATCTAAGGCCCTGTTTGGTTAAAAACTCCCTAGTCCCTACCTGCTTGGTTCCAAGGACTAAACATGGACTAGAGGTTATTAAATGACATGCTAAAGGACCATGTTACCCCTAGTAATGAACTAATAGAAACAAGGTGTGATGCGTGGCAGGGGAAACTGTTGGAAAAAGTCCCAAAAAGAATCCCTCGGGGTCTTCTTTCTTTAGTCCCAAATGCCCACTTTTAGTCCCTAAAAGTCCCTCCTGTTTGGTTTAGATGGGATTGACACGGAGTTTTTTTAGTCCCTACACCAAAATGTCCCTGTAAACAAACACCCTCTAATAATGCCGCTGGAAAATTGATGCAATGCCACAGTTAAAAGCAAATTACATGTTTAACGAATTTTATTGTTAATATAATCTCTATGTTAATATTAATCAATGCCACAGTTTGAGAAAAGCTACTGTCTTGCTTTCTTTCCCATTTAGATAAGGTAGATGCTTCTTTTTGTTGGCTTCTGTGTCATCCACCGTTATTGACCACTAATTGTTTCCTTTGCACCTTTGTGTAAACAGGGTTATCTACTTGACCTCATTGCCATTGTGACCTTTTGTTGCACTGCACAAAACACTTTTGTTTTAAGAGTGCTTTTGTGCAGTTCAACCAAAATGTCACACCCACAATGTTGCTTGATTGCTTGATCATAGTGGAACTGCACAAGAGGAGATCTTACTTCCTATCCGTTAAGGCGAATTTGGTTCAGATCTTCTTCTTGTGAGTTGTTTGAATTCCGCATCATGAGAGGTCAGTACTAACCTTCTTTCACATGATTCTGCAGTGTGCTTTCATATGTTGTGCTACTTGTACGATAATGTTGCTTGATTTTAGTGAACTGCATAAATGGAGACAAGACTTCCAATCTGTATGTGCACCGTAATATCCCATTGAGGTAAGATAAGGATATTTCACAACTGCTGGTCTGTATTTTGCCACTTTCATTAGAAAATTAAGTTTAGTACTATACTTGTGCTCCCTAATTGACATGCCAAATCTTACATTGAAGGTGAAGCTTGTCTGTTATTGAACCAAGTGATGAAGGGGAAGAACAAGCGGAAGAAAAACAAAAAACAACTCCCGGTGATGTAATGAAGCACTGGAACTTTGATTACATAAGTAATGATATAGTTTTGCATCTTAATTTATTGCTATGGCTGGAACGAGCAATTGTTTTGCCACTGATTTGATGCCATACATAATTATCTCTACTTGTGCAAACACGGATCTTCTTTGAAGATACCATATATTTTAGTGGAACTGCACAAGAATATGTTGGAAACATTAAACTAATCGAGGAGTATATAGTAAGCATGGCCACCCCCGTAGATAGCAACAGGTGGTTCCGGAGAAGTGCTTCATCTGTATGCTCTACACAATCAGCCTCCTGACAAAGGTTGGTACTTGCCCACTGATTTCATCCATATGATTGAGCTTTGTCATCTCTATTGGTGTTGTGCTACTATTTAGATACTGTCATGAAAAAGTGGTATTGTCCTTGAGAAGTGCTTCATCTGTGCTGTTTTAAATATTTCCTTTCCTTTTTTTCGAGCAAAGAGGGATGCTAGCATTTAGTAGTCCTCTTGTCTTTGCACAACAGGATCATCTTCCTCTGAAGAAGAATATGGAGTACGTGAAGTGACTAGTTCCGATTATGCTAGGATGAAGAAGCCCTGTGTATCTTCTCATCAGAAGGAGTAGTTGAAGGATGGTTACATTACTCCCCACAAGACCAAACTAACTTCAGCTCAGAAGAACTGACAAATCTCCATTTTTTTGTTGTGATGCATGAGTACAATGTTGTTCTAGGATTCTTTCTGGTGAGATCCATTTTTCTAAAAGTGTGCTCTACATGGACCATGTATGTGCCTGTTGAAACTATCAATTCATAGTACAGTTTGCTTTATACTAATCACTTTTTTGTATTTGTGCAAACAGGGGTGCTCAACTTGATTTCAAGGGGAACTGCACAAAATGTTCATGAATACATCGAATCATTCATTTCCACCACAAGAAAGAAGGTGCCCATAAGTTCAAGGCATTACAACATATAAGGGCGAAATCATACAAGCTACATGTGAATTTGGTTGATTTTGGTGGAACTGCACAAAAAGAACAGCTTGTTTATTTAGCACGAGGTGCCATGTCATTGTCCGAACTGGTGGCAAACCCTTCCCATTCCACAATCGTAGGCATTTGATATTTTGGAATGGGACAACCTTGTCAAATTTTGCTCATTGATTTTAGCAAGATATGCATTTGATATCTTCGAATGGGACGCCCTTTGCTGTCAGCAACGTCGATCAATTTTTTCTTTATTCTTTAGTTGTGAAGTAAATATTGCCTCTGACATGTGAGTCGCTGAGATGCATAATCATCGTTTGTTTTGAATGTTCTCTATGAATTTCCAGGCCTTTGTGTTTGATTGCAATGTACAAAAACGCTGAAAAGCTGCTCAAACTCTTTGTACTCCTTCTGTTCCTTTTTACTTCGCACATTGTGAAAGTGCATACTTTTTTGTATAAGATTGGTCAAAGTAGAGATACTTTGACTGCAGACAAAACTTGTATGCAGACTAGAAAGGTTCGGAGGGAGTACATGTGAAACTGCTGCAAACGAGGTGATCACCGTAGTAGTACGTATTGTTTTGCATGTTCATCCAATGCCAGTGATACAGGAATTCGAACTAATAGAAATAAATTCATTCATACACGGTCAGATTTCATATAAACATACCGGATTTCATTACATTTCATACATTGTTCAACTAAAAAGGGGTGCACTGGAGGTATAATTTATTAACCGAAGCTACCCACCTGTGTCCCGCTGAGCCGAACAGAAGCTTCAGTGACTTAACTACAGGTGCAGTTGCGTAACTGACTTGTGGCCTGTTGGGCCCACGTGTCAGTCAGCCAACTGCACCAGCAGTTAAGTAGATGCAGCGTTCTTCTCTAGCGCAGCTCTCCAACTCCACGTCGCTACCAAGAAGCTAACCGGCCGTCAATGGTCAACCCGCCTAGCTTGGCTTCAACCGGAGGGTAGCAGGGGTGGCCTTACTTGGACCCGAGCGGCGGCGACCTACCGTGTTCTACTCCTCCTCGTTTTCTATGTGGTGCGCCTCGTTGGCAGCGGGGCGGGGCCTCGGCGGAGCCGGCAATGTCCTCTGTCTCGTTGACGGCGGGCGGCATCTCAGCGGAGCGGTGGAAATTCTCCCCCACGTAACCGGCAGGGTGGGGCCTCGGCTGAGCCGGCGATGTCCTCTGCCTCGTTGTTGGCAGGGTGGGGCCTCGGCGGAGCCGGCGGTGTCCTCTGCCTCGTTGTTGGCGCCGTGCTACCTCTTGAGCAATGCGTTGGATTTCCTCGAAGAGGAGAGGATGATGCAGCAAAGTAGCGTAAGTATTTCCCTCAGTTTTTGAGAACCAAGGTATCAATCTAGTAGGAGACCACGCACAAGTCCCTTGTACCTACACAAAACGATAGCTCCTCGCAACCAACGTGATTAGGGGTTGTCAATCCCTTCATAGTCACTTACGAGAGTGAGATTTGATAGAGATGACAAATAATATTGTTGGTATTTTTGGTATATAGATGCAAAGTGAAAAGTAAAAGGCAAGGTAAAAACAAAGCAAGTAATAAAGTAATGGAGATTGATATGATGAGAATAGACCCGGGGGCCATAGGTTTCACTAGTGGCTTCTGTCAAGAGCATAGATATTCTACGGTGGGTGAACAAATTACTGTTGAGCAATTGACAGAACTGAGCATAATTATGAGTATATCTAGGTATGATCATGTATATAGGCATCACGTCCAAAACAAGTAGATCAAAACGATTCTGCATCTACTACTATTACTCCACTCATCGACCGCTATCCAGCATGCATCTAGAGTATTAAGTTAAAAACAGAGTAACGCCTTAAGCAAGATGACATGATGTAGAGGGATATATTCATGCAATATGATAAAAACCCCATCTTGTTATCCTCGATGGCAACAATACAATACGTGCCTTGCTGCCCCTTCTGTCACTGGGAAAGGACACCGCAAGATTCAACCCAAAGCTAAGCACTTCTCCCATTGCAAGAACTACCAATCTAGTTGGCCAAACCAAACGGATAATTCGAAGAGACTTGCAAAGATAACTCAATCACACATAAAAGAATTCAGAGGAGATTCAAATATTATTCATAGATAAGCTGGATCATGAACCCACAATTCATCAGTCTCAACAAACACACCACAAAAAGAAGATTACATCGAATAGATCTCCACGAGAGAGGGGGAGAACATTGTATTGAGATCCAAAAAGAGAGAAGAAGCCATCTAGCTACTAGCTATGGACACGAAGGTCTGAAGTAAACTACTCACACTTCATTGGAGGGGCTATGGTGTTGATGCAGAAGCCCTCCATGGTGGATGCCCCCTACGGCAGAGCTCCGAAATAGGCCTCAAGATGGGATCTCGTCGATACAGAAGGTTGCGGCGGTGGAATTAGGTTTTTGGCTCCTGTTCTGATCGTTTGGGGGTACGTAGTTATATATAGGAGGAAGAAGTACGTCGGTGGAGCAACAGGGAGCCCACGAGGCGGGGGGTGGGGGGGCGCCCCCCACCCTCATGACCGCCTCTTTTGTTCCTTGGAGCAGGTCCAAGTCTCCTGGATCACGTTCGGTGAGAAAATCACGTTCCCAAAGGTTTCATTCCGTTTGGACGCCGTTTGATATTCCGTTTCTTCAAAACACTAAAATAGGTAAAAAAACAGCAATTCTGGGCTGGGCCTCCGGTTAATAGGTTAGTCCCAAAAATAATATAAAAGTGGAAAATAAAGCCCAATATAGTCCAAAACAGTAGATAAAGTAGCATGGAGCAATCAAAAATTATAGATATGTTGGAGACGTATCAGGCATCCCCAAGCTTAATTCCTGCTCGTCCTCGAGTAGGTAAATGATAAAAAAAGAATTTTTGATGCGAAGTGATACTTTGGCATAATTTCAATGTAAATCCTCTTAATTGTGACATGAATATTCAGAACCGAAAGATTCAAGACAAAAGTTCATATTGACATGAAAATAATAATACTTCAAGCATACTAATCAAAGCAATCATGTCTTCTCAAAATAACATGGCCGAAGAAAGTTATCCCTGCAAAATCATATAGTCTGGCTATGCTCCATCTTCCCCACACAAAATATTTAAATCATGCACAACCCCGATGACAAGCCAAGCAATTGTTTCATACTTTAACATTTTCAAAACTTTTTCAATCTTCACGCAATACATGAGCGTGAGCCATGGATATAGCACTATATGTGGAATAGAATGGTGGTTGTGGAGAAGACGAAAAGAGGGAAGATAGTCTCACATCAACTAGGCGTATGAACAGGCTATGGAGATGCCCATCAATAGATATCAATGTGAGTGAGTAGGGATTGCCATGCAACGGATGCACTAGAGCTGTAAGTATATGAAAGCTCTACAAAAGAAACTAAGTGGGTGTGCATCCAACTCGCTTGCTCACGAAGACCTAGGGCATTTTGAGGAAGCCCATCATTGGAATATACAAGCCAAGTTCTATAATGAAAAAATCCCACTAGTATATGAAAGTGACAAAATGAGAGACTCTCTATCATGAAGATCTTGGTGCTACTTTGAAGCACAAGTGTGGTAAAAGGATAGCAACATTGTCCCTTCTCTCTTTTTCTCTCATCATTTTTTTCCTCTTTTCTCTGTTTCGGCCTTTTCTCTTTTTTTTGGCCTCTTTTTTTTCTCTTCTTTTTTTTTTATTTTTCGTCCGGAGTCTCATCCCGACATATGGAGGAATCATAGTCTCCATCATCCTTTCCTCACTTGAGACAATGCTCTAATAATGATGATCATCACACTTTTTTTTCTTACAACTCAACAATTACAACTTGATACTTAGAACAAAGTATGACTCTATATGAATGCCTCCAGCGGTGTACTGGGATATGCAATGAATCATGAGTGACATGTATGAAAGAATTATGAACGGTGGCTTTGCCACAAATACAATGTGAACTACATGATCATGCTAGCAATATGACAATGATGGAGCGTGTCATAATAAACGGAACGGTGGAAAGTTGCATGGCAATATGTCGTGGGGAATGAGGGCCACGAGCACCTATGGGGCAGGAGGGCCCCTTCTTTGTCCGGCAAGGGAGCGGAGGGCGCACGCAGAGCAGATCGAGGCGAGGGAGTGCGCGGGGGATTTTTACCCAGCTTCGGAGCTCTCCGGAGAGATAAAACTCCTACTGCTGCTTTGTGTGTTTGTATTCTGTTCTTGCTCGAGAGAGCGGGCGTGGCGTCGAATCAGCCGAACCCCCAGGCTGTGGAACCAAAATTCCGAACCACCCGAACTCGCGAACCCCTTCTACGTGCGCATGGGCCTCCTTTTTATAGGATAAAGGGGTCACCGACAGGTGGCAGCGCAGAAAGAGGGGTAGAAAGGTAAAAATGCGGGTTGGTACAACTACTACCAACAGTGTCCCCTACCTAACTCTGACAGCAGGGGACAAGGGGATTTAATGCCTGTCCGGTCGCCCCAACAGTGCAAGGAAACGACCGTTAGAGGCGCCACCAATCGCCACGATGGCCTCCTTGTCAGCTTCGCTTGCCACCTCGCACCGCCATGCTGCACAGCTACCCGCCATGTGCACCAGGAGCGATCTTGTGGCGACACGTCGTCGGATGCGCTGGAGCGTGGGCGCAGGGTGGCAGCCTTGCCACGGCATGCGCCTTGCCGTGGTCCTTGTCTTGGCGCACCAGCAAGCTTGCCACTCGCCGGGCCTTGCCGGGACGCGCGGGGCGTGGCGGCAAGTTTCTTGAAGTGCCTTAGCTGGCCTTCCCGGCAAGCTCCTCTTGCCGGGGCCTTGGTTCTTCCCGGAAAGCTCCTCTTGCCGGGGCCTTGTATTCTTCTCGGCCAGCTTCTCTTGCCGGGGCCTTGGTTGGCCTTCCCGGCAAGCTCCTCTTGCCGGGGCCTTAGTTTGAGTACTTTGATCTTGAACGACATCAAAGTAGCCATGGAGGATCTTGGCGGACGCCCGGCAAGCCCTGCCGCGGGTTGCTGCGACTGCCCGTGCACAAGTTCGGGATACTAAGGTACCCCTACTTTAGTACACCGACAGGAGCCCCCGGGCCTGGGCCATACACGGTGCCGAGCACTGTTGGGCCAGGCCCAAAACAGGGCACGGGCACGCGCGGCCTGGGTCCACACTAAATCTGACTCTGCGCCCACCACGGCCCCCCTCGCAACGGCACGCGTCAAACGCGGCGTCGTGGGAGAGATCGTGGGCAATTTTTTAATCCAGGGAATGCATAACGTCCGCATCCCCTGTTTATAAGCAGAGGAAATAGGGCTATTCCCCCACCTTCGCCACTTGCAGTCCCTTCCTCCGAAAGCTCCGCCGCTCCCCTCCGCTTCCCAAGCCAAAAGAGAGCAGTGCTCTGCCGCCCATCGCCGCCGTCGCCGCCGTCGCCCTCGCCTTCCCCCACCGTTTCCGCCATGGCTCCGAAGACCGGGAAGGCTGCGAAGGCTGCGGAGTCGCCCGAGGCGCTGCAGCTTGAGGCGCTGCGCAAGAAGCGACTGCTTTTCCTCCCTGAGCTCACCCGGCAGGCGCTGCAGGAGGAGTTCTACCTCTTCTAGTCGACGGAGACGCGGGCGCATCCGCGCACGCAGGTGCTTTCCACTGAGGCCTCCAAATCGAAAAAGTGCCCCAGAGGTTACTACTTCTTTCCTGTGTTCTTCTATTGCGGGCTCTGCCCGCCTTTTTCCGATTTTTTCTGCGACATCATGAACACCTACGGGTTTCATCTTCTTGATTTCACCCCCAACGCCGTTCTGACAATGGCGGTTTTCGCACACCTCTGCGAGAACTTTGTTCGTATCCTCCCCAATGTCGCTCTTTTTCGTCATTATTTCTCCACCCCGTGCCGAGAAAGGGGAGCCACTGGCTGGCGGAATCGCCTGGACCTCCCGGATTGGCATGAACGAGGTGTACTTGACGGGCGAGCTCCGCAGCAAGTGGGACGAGTGGAGGGCGGAGTGGTGCTAGATCTGTGATGCCGATCCGCAGCCGTTCACCAAGCTGCGCCAAACCCGGGTGGTGCATGGCGGCGACTGGAGCGCTCTGTCGCCGGACGACGCCAAGCTAAAGATTGCCACCACCCGAATCCTCTGGCTCAGGCATGCCGGGCTCACAGCAGGGGCGGTTGGCACAGATTTCCTTCGCCGTCGCATCGCCCCTCTACGAAAGAGGGGGAGGCCCGCCTGGCTGTTTGGCAGCCCGGGGGATATCATGAGGCTGCGCCCAGGCCTCAACTTCAACTTCACCGTACTGGAGCTTGACGCGATGCTGAGGGATCTGTTCAAGCATGACGCCAACCATCCAGAATGGTTCAGGTTGCCGCAGGGCGTCATCCCCTTGTGCAACAACTCCCGGCACGATCGCATCTGCGCAATGATGCCAGAGTGCGATTCGCACGGGATAAGTGCAACTTGGATAGAGCCCGCCGCCGAGGACGTGCAGCGGTTCTTCGATAATTTTACGGAGGTAGCGGTCGACTCCGACGAGCAGAAGATGCTCACCCGCGCCACCACCGCCGATGAGATGGTGTACATCGCCACTAGGGCCAAAGAGGCGGCAGCAGCCGCTGCCGCGGGCGAGTTCGGCTTCACGTTGGCAGAGGCAGAGGCGGCCGAGGCGGCAAGTCTCGCCGATCGGGAAGAGCTTGTCGAAGAGGCCGCTGGTGAGGGGAAGCCCGAGGCTGAAACGAGCGAGCCCGCCGGGGGCGCGAGCGGCCAGCCGTCTTTGAGCAGCTTGCCACAGGCGGAGCCCCCAGCACGGCCCCAATTCCAACCGAGAAGACGCCTCCGTCGAGTTGGAGATACGGCAGAGGAGCAGGCCGGCCAGCAACCGCGGCGCCGTGGGACACGCTCCACCGCGGCAAGCACCACTGCCGCGGGAGGGTCCCAGGCCGTGCCGGCAACTGAGGCGGGGTCTTCTCGGGCCGCCACGCCTGATCCTGCCGCAGCCCCCGGCAAACGCCGAAGGGAGCCTACTCCTCCGTCACACCGCGCAGAGAGGGTACCGGACTTCGACCTCTCCATGTTGAGCTCCGATGATGACGAAGAGGAGGAGGAGGAGGAGTGAGGCTTTCTTCTCACTATTCTTGATCTTCTTTGATCCTTGTTATTGTTTGTCTTGTATCTAATTTTCTTCCCTCGGAATTCCTGTTCCATTTCAGGACTCTGGCCGAGAGGGCGGCGAAAAGGGCCAGGATTCCTTTGGTTGTCATCGAGGACGATCCTGCTGTGACTGCAGAAGACACGTCCGAGACCACCTTGACGGACCCGATTCCTTCTCCTCGCGGCAGCCCCCAGCACAGCCCCCAGCGTAAGTGTTTGGTTTACTTCCGGTTGTGGGGCGCGCTTCGGTGCTTCTTCTTTTGCCGGCATCTTGATTGTTGATTTGCTCGTGTAGGAGCAGAGCAAGCCCATCAGGAGGAACCAGAAGCCGCTCCGGAGGTGCTGTCTGCTTCAACTACGCCGCCAAGGGGCGACTTTCCGACAAGGGAGCGCTCTCCGGCAAGGGAGCGGTCCCCGGCAAGGGGCAGTTCCCCGGCGAGGGGTGGGACCAGCGAGCCTCTAGTGGTGGAGCCCACAGTCACAGAGCCCAGCACAGGTAACCTTCCTTGTCGGAAATATTCCCTTGGGTCCTTCTTCTGATCTTCTTTTTTGGATATTTGCTTGACTCTTTCTTGCTCTTCCTATCCTCAGATCCCCCTCTCGTAGACCCGATGGAGACCGAGGCCGCCGGCAAGGAAGGCGCACGCGGCAACACTGAAGATGCCGCCGCTGGCGAGGAAGAGGTCGGTACTGATGATCCCGCCGACGAGGAGGCCTCCAAAGCTGCTGGCGTAGGAGCCGACGAGGGACCCGGTGATCACACTGACGACCCGGAGGATGCAGGAGCGCGAGGCGCTACACCGTCCGCCGACCCGTCCGCCGCTGATGCAGC
Organism: Triticum timopheevii; assembly: GCA_963921465.1. Classification (NCBI taxonomy): domain Eukaryota; kingdom Viridiplantae; phylum Streptophyta; class Magnoliopsida; order Poales; family Poaceae; genus Triticum; species Triticum timopheevii. The sequence goes on along the minus strand of OY997264.1, from coordinate 238,501,068 downwards.
GCCGGGCTCCGAGGAGCCCCAGCCAGGCGCATACTTGAAGGCCGGCGAGGGCGTGTACATCAAGCTTCCCTGGGCGTCGAGCTCCAGGGCACCGGTGGAAGGAGAGGAGTTCGACGGAGAAGTACTCGCCTCCGCTGGGCTGGCAGTGGTTGACGAGCCAAGCGGCAGCAGCGGCGAGTCCGAGGAGGAGCAGCTGCTCCGAAAGCTAGTGTCACTCTATCGCGCTCGGCAAGCAAAGCTCGAGTCCCGGGAAGCGCTTGTCGCGCGGGCGGGAGTTGACATAGAAAAGCACGCGGAGGAGCTTAAGAGCCGCAACCAGGAGGCCCTCCGGTCCATTGCCGAGGAGAGGGCGCAGCTCGAGGAGGCGAAGAAGGCGTTCCTCCTGGAGAAGGCTGAAGCCGAAGAGCAGCAGAGGCTCACCGCCGAGGAGCTGTCCAAGCGGGATGGTGAGCTGATACAGAAGAAGGTGAACTTGGACAGCCACGAAGAGGAGCTCGCCGCCCGAGAGCAATCGCTTGGCGGGGCACTCAAGGAGGCAAAGGATGCCGCCGCGGCTGCTGAGGCCGCCAAGAAGGAGTTGGAGGTGAAGGCAACGCAGCTAGAGGCGGACGTGAAAAGGAAGGACGAAGAGCTTGCCGCACTCCAGCACAAACGAGAGAAGGATGCGCGCGCCCATGGCGATCTGCAAGTTCAGCTCGCCGAGAAGATCAAGGAGCTGAACGCCGCCAAGGACTCGAGCGCCGACCTGGAGCTAAAACTGGCTACCTTGACGGAGACGCTGGACGCTGCCAAGAAGCGAGAAGATGACTTGAGGAAAGATCTCAAGGGGAATGAAGAGCTGCTGACGAGGGCCGCCGAGGCTCAAAACACCTTCAAGGTCACGGTGGAGCTCTGGACGGAGGGCCTCGTCAACATCGTTGTATCCATCGACGAGGAGCTGGCGGAACTGGACTTGACGAGGAGCCGACGAAAATCTCCCGCCCAGCGCCAGGCTCACTCTTTTCTTCAAGGGCGTGGCGACGGCCCTCCGGCAGCTCCGAGAAAGGATCCCGAAGAAGCTGGCGGACGAGTCGCGCGCGATCTGCGCCAAGGTCTTGGAGAAGGTGTTGGTGAAGATACTCTTCCGCAACCCGGGCCTCGACCTCACCCGCGTCCTCAAGAGGCTGCCGGCGGGTGCCGATCTTGAAGAACTCAAAGCCATTGTCGCACCCATCATGGACAAGGTGAATGAGGTCAAGAGGGTTGACGGCGAGCGCGTGGATTAGACCATCTCTCTCCTCCTTTCCTTGTCGCCGTTTATCTAAGTCATGGGACAATTTAGTCAGTGCCGCAACAAGTTACTTTTGTAATATAACTTTATTCTGGGCAATGCTTGCTATGCTATCTCCTTTACTTGATCCTTTCTTGTTTTTACCCTACGCTTTGAGGGAACTCGCTGGCACGGGCACGCTTGCCGCAAGTGCTGAGCGCGGGACATCAGCTGCTCGCTGGCGGTGCCGGAGCACGCTTGCCGCGGGCATTGAGTGCGGGACATCAGCAGCCTGCTGGCGGTGCCGGTTCCGGCAAGAAGCCTTGCCGCAACTAGTTGCAGCGCACTTAAGTTGTTGAGTGGGCTCGAAAACAACGCAAGGGCGCTTAGCGGCTCACTTAAGTTGCTGAGCGGACTCGAAGCAAAGTAAGGGCGCTTAGCAGCTCACTTAAGTCGTTAAGCCAGCTCGAAACGAAGTAAGGGCGCAACTAGCTACGAGGAGGTTCCTCCGCGCACAGGTTTTCCATACAAAGCAGAATCGTTCAAGGAGGATAGCTTAAAATTTTAAGAAAATGGTCGTGCTCAAACTTTGGCAACTTAGCTTTTCCGTCGTCTGTGTCCCGGCAAGGCTGTTCTTCTTTGAACGACGCTCGGTCCACACCTTCATCCTCCCCCCCCCCCGTGAACTTCTGGGCGAAGGGACCTTCTTTTTGAGAAAAAGAAAGAGGAGAATATAATGGTATGGGGCCTTAAGGCTCGTTATTTCTTACCAGGGATAAGTGCTGCACAAAGTGTCAGGTAAAACATGCAAGAAAGAAAGAATGCATGAAATTTGACAAGATGTGCAGAGCACATGAACTTTATTTACGCACGGGGTCTGTGCCCGACTTTGTACAAAGGGTTACATGCAACAGCGGCAAGGCTTGTACAAAAGTTGGTTGCCAGAACGGATTCCGGCAACCGCGACTTATGGGTAAAACTTGCGAAGATGCTCTATGTTCCAGAAATTGCTCACCGGAAAGCCGTCTTCGATCTCAAGGCGGATAGCGCCGGGCCTAGTGACTCGTTTCACCCGATAAGGGCCTTCCCACTTCGGCGTCAACTTGTTGGAATTCTTGGCGGATTGAACACGCCGAAGAACAAGGTCGCCTTCCTCGAAGCTTCTGGCATTAACTTTGCGGCTATGATAGCGACACAAAGCTTGCTGGTAGACAATCTTCCTCGAGGAGCAGCGCATCATCTTGCCGCAGCTGCTCTTGCTCAAGCTCATCATAAGCGAGCACTCGAGGTGACCCGTATACGAGTTCCGTGGGGAGAACTGCTTCTGCTCCATAGACAAGAGCAAAAGGTGTCTGGCCAGTGGCTCGATTTGGCGTCGTCCTGATCGACCAAAGAACCACCGGCAGCTCTTCGATCCAATTTTTTCCGCACTTGTGCAGCCTGTCGAAAGTTCTGGTCTTGAGCCCGCGCAGCACTTCAGCGTTTGCCCTCTCCGCTTGACCATTGCTTCTAGGATGAGCAATAGAAGCGAAGCAGATCTTGGTGCCAAGATCTTGGACGTACTGCATGAAGGTGCGGCTCGTGAATTGTGTGCCATTGTCGGTGATGATCCTGTTAGGGATTCCGAAATGGCAAACAATCGACCTGAAGAACTTGACTGCTGACTGTGCTGTCACCTTCGGAGCTCGTGCAGACGCCGGATCAGATACGCACGACCTCGACGCCCCCCTACCTGGCGTGCCAGAGATGTCGTGGGGAATGAGGGCCGCGAGCACCTATGGGGCAGGAGGGCCCCTTATTTGTCTGGCAAAGGAGCGGAGGGCGCACGCAGAGCAGATCGAGGCGAGGGAGCGCGCGGGGGATTTTTACCCAGCTTCGGAGCTCTCCGGAGAGATAAAACTCCTACTGCTTCTTTGTGTGTTTGTATTCTGTTCTTGTTCGAGAGAGCGGGCGTGGCGTCGAATCAGCCGAACCCCCAGGCTGTGGAACCAAAATTCCGAACCTCCCGAACTCGCGAACCCCTTCTACGTGCGCATGGGCCTCCTTTTTATAGGCTAAAGGGGTCCCAACAGGTGGCAGCGCAGAAAGAGGGGTAGAAAGGTAAAAATGCGGGTTGGTACAACTACTACCAACAGTGTCCCCTACCTAACTCTGACAGCAGGGGACAAGGGGATTTAATGCCTGTCCAGTTGCCCCAACAGTGCAAGGAAACGACCGTTAGAGGCGCCACCGATCGCCATGATGGCCTCCTTGTCAGCTTCGCTTGCCACCTCGCACCGCCATGCTGCACAGCTACCCGCCACGTGCACCAGGAGCGATCTTGTGGCGACACGTCGTCGGATGCGCTGGAGCGTGGGCGCAGGGTGGCAGCCTTGCCGCGGCAAGCGCCTTGCCGCGGTCCTTGTCTTGTCGCACCAGCGAGCTTGCCGCTCGCCGGGCCTTGCCGGGACGCGCGGGGCGTGGCGGCAAGTTTCTTGAAGTGCCTTAGCTGGCCTTCCCGGCAAGCTCCTCTTGCCGGGGCCTTGGTTCTTCCCGGCAAGCTCCTCTTGCCGGGGCCTTGTATTCTTCCCGGCCAGCTTCTCTTGTCGGGGCTTTGGTTGGCCTTCCCGGCAAGCTCCTCTTGCCGGGGCCTTAGTTTGAGTACTTCGATCTTGAACGGCATCAAAGTAGCCGTGGAGGATCTTGGCGGACGCCCGGCAAGCCCTGCCGCGGGTCGCTGCGACTGCCCGTGCACAAGTTCGGGATACTAAGGTACCCCTACTTTAGTACACCGACACAATATATCTCGGAATGGCTATGGAAATGCCATGATAGGTAGGTATGGTGGCTGTTTTGAGGAAGATATATGGTGGGTGTATGATAACGGTGAAAAGTGCGCGGTATTAGAGAGGCTAGCAATGGTGTAAGGATGGGAAAAAGTGCGTATAATCCATGGACTCAACATTAGTCATAAAGAACTCATGTACTTGTTGCAAAAATCTAGAAGTTATCAAAGCAAAGTATTAAGCGCATGCTCCTAGGCGGATAGATTGGTAGGAAAAGACCATCGCTCGTCCCCGACCGCCACTCATAAGGAAGACAATCAATAAATAAATCATGCTCCGAGTTCATCACATAACGGTTCACCATACGTGCATGCTACGGGAATCACAAACTTCAACACAAGTATTCTTTAAATTCACAACTACTCAACTAGCATGACTCTAATATCACCATCTTCATATCTCAAAACAATTATCAAGCATCAAACTTTTCTTTAGTATTCAACGCACTCAAAAGAAAGTTTCACATATCTTGAATACCAAGTATATTAACATTAAGCAAATTACCATGCTATTAACGACTCTCAAAATAATCTAAGTGAAGCATGAGAGATCAATAGTTTCTTCAAAACAAATGCACCACCGTTCTCTAAAAGATCTAAGTGAAGCACTAGAGCAAAAATTATCACGCTCAAAAGATATAAGTGAAGCACTATGAGCAAAACAATCAAGCTCAAAAGATATAAGTGAAGCACATAGAGTATTCTATCAAATTCCAATTCATGTATGGCTCTCTCAAAAGGTGTGTACAGCAAGGATGATTGTGTTAAACTAACAAGCAAAGACGCAAATAATACAAGACGCTCCAAGCAAAACACATATCATGTGGTGAATAAAAATACCGATGGAAGTAGACGAAAGAGGGGATGCCTTCCGGGGCATCCCCGAGCTTTGACTTTTTGGTGTCCTTGGATTATCTTGGGGGTGCCATGGTCATCCCCAAGCTTAGGCTCTTTCCACTCCTTGTTCCATAATCCATCAAAAGAATTCACCCAAAACTTCAAAACTTCACAACACAACTCAATAGAAATCTCGTGAGCTCCGTTAGAGAAAGAAAACAAAATACTACTTAAAGGTACTGTAATGAACTCATGATTTATTTATATTGGTGTTAAAACTACTGTATTCCAACTTCTCTATGGATTATAAACTATTTTACCAGCCATATATTCATCAAAATAAGCAAACAACACACGCAAAACAGAATCTGTCAAAAACAGAACAGTCTGTAGTAATCTGTAACTAACGCAAACTTCTGGAACTCTAAAAATCCTACAAAAATAGGAAGTCCTGAACAATTTGTTTATTGAACAGCAGCAAAAAGAATCAACGCAAAAACACGTTTCTGTGAGTTAACAAAATTATATTCGTGCGCGCAAAGTTTCTGTTTTTTAGCAGAATCAAATCAACTATCATCGTAGGTTATCCTATAGGTTGTACTTGGCACAAACACTAATTAAAATATAAAACCACATCCAAACAGAGGCTAGATGGATTATTTATTCCTAAACAGAAGCAAAAAAATAAAATAAAATAAAATTGGGTTGCCTCCCAATAAGCGCTATCGTTTAATGCCCCTAGCTAGGCATAAAAGCAAGGATAGATCTAGGTATTGCCATCTTTGGTAGGCAATTCTTCAATGAGGCATCTACCTTCTTTAGAATTTTCTTTCTTTCTAGTAACTATCAAATTTTTAGGCAAAAGATCGAAAAATTCATTCATAGCAAATGGTTCCTTAATGATGGCAAAAAGATTGGGATGAACGCTTATAGATTTAAGATCCGCAGTTTCCTTACTAGATGATTCACCCTTATTCTTAGGAACATAAATAAGCTTAGTATTTTTAGTAGACGAACTTGGAGTGTTTTTCACGGAAGAAAAAGCGGATCCCAAGTTGGTAATGATACCCTCAAGTTTATTGATTCTAATAGAATCTAAATTTATTTTCTCATTAACTATGGGTTCCTTTTCTTTAATATTTTTCAAAGTCATTCCTACCTTAGATCCATATTGGGTAATTTGGTTGTGGGTCTTTCTATCAAGATTTTTAATTGATTCAATGGTAGCAACTTTATTCTCAATAATTTCAAGCCTTTGCATAACATGCTCCAAAGTTAACATAGTTCCATTAACCAAAAGGGGTGGTGAGCCAAATAAATCTATTAAAGCATTATAAGAATCAAAAGTATGGCTACCCAAAAATTCCCTCCGGTAATGGTATCAAGGATATATCTATACCAAGGATTAGCACCTATTTAAAAATTACGAAGAAGAACTGAAGTAGATTGCTTCCTGGTAGATCTATTTTGAGCATTGCAAATTCTATACCAAGCGTCTTTTAGATTTTCTCCCTCCCTTTGCTTAAAATTTAGGACTTTATTCTCGGGAGATAACGGAGAAGATATGAGATTCGTCATGACGACAAGCAAGCAAACTAACACACGAGCAAACAAACGGGCGAGGAAAAGGCAATGGGAAAAGGAGGTGGAGATTGGGAAAGAGAGGGCGAATAAAACGGCAAGGGTGAAGTGGGGGAGAGGAAAACGAGAGGCAAATGGCAAATAATGTAATGCGAGAGATAGGGATTGTGATGGGTACTTGGTATGGTTGACTTGCTCTTGCGTGAGCCTCCCCGGCAACGGCGCCAGAAATTCTTCTTGCTACCTCTTGAGCACTGCGTTGGATTTCCCCGAAGAGGAGAGGATGATGCAGCAAAGTAATGTAAGTACTTCCCTCAGTTTTTGAGAACCAAGGTATCAATCCAGTAGGAGACCACGCACAAGTCCCTCGTACCTACACAAAACGATAGCTCCTCGCAACCAACACGATTAGGAGTTGTCAATCCCTTCGCGGTCACTTACGAGAGTGAGATCTGATAGAGATGATAAATAATATTTTTGGTATTTTTGGTATATAGATGCAAAGTGAGAAGTAAAAGGCAAAGTAAAAACAAAGCAACTAATAAAGTAATGGAGATTGATATGATGAGAATAGACCCGGGGGCCATAGGTTTCACTAGTGGCTTCTCTCAAGAGCATAGATATTCTACGGTGGGTGAACAAATTACTATTGACCAATTGACAGAGTTGAGCATAATTATGAGTATATCTAGGTATGATCATGTATATAGGCATCACATCCAAAACAAGTAGATCGAAACGATTCTGCATCTACTACTATTACTCCACTCATCGACCGCTATCCAGCATGCATCTAGAGTATTAAGTTAAAAACAGAGTAACGCCTTAAGCAAGATGACATGATGTAGAGGGATAAATTCATGCAATATGATAAAAATCCCATCTTGTTATCCTCGATGGCAAAAATACAATACGTGCCTTGCTGCCCCTTCTGTCAATGGGAAAGGACACCGCAAGATTCAACCCAAAGCTAAGCACTTCTCCCATTGCAAGAACTACCAATCTAGTTGGCCAAACCAAACGGATAATTCGAAGAGACTTGCAAAGATAACTCAATCACACATAAAAGAATTCAGAGAAGATTCAAATATTATTCATAGATAAGCTGGATCATAAACCCACAATTCATCGGTCTCAACAAACACACCGCATCGAATAGAGCTCCACGAGAGAGGGGGAGAACATTGTATTGGGATCCAAAAAGAGAGAAGAAGCCATCTAGCTACTAGCTATTGACCCGAAGGTCTGAAGTAAACTACTCACACTTCATCGGAGGGGCTATGGTGTTGATGTAGAAGCCCTCCATGGTGGATGCCCCTTCCGGCGGAGTTCCGGAACAGGCCCCAAGATGGGATCTCGTGGATACAGAAGTTTGCGGCGGTGGAATTAGGTTTCTGGCTCCTGTTCTGATCGTTTGGGGGTACATATGTATATATAGGAGGAAGGAGTACGTCGGTGGAGCAACAGGGGGTCCATGAGGCAGGGGTCGCGCCCTAGGGGGGGCGCCCCCCACCCTCGTGACCGCCTCTTTTGTTCCTTGGAGCAGGGTCCAAGTCTCCTGGATCACGTTCGGTGAGAAAATCATGTTCCCGAAGGTTTCATTCCGTTTGTACTCCGTTTGATATTCCGTTTCTTCGAAACACTGAAATAGGCAAAAAAACAGCAATTCTGGGCTGGGCCTCCGGTTAATAGGTTAGTCCCAAAAATAATATAAAAGTGGAAAATAAATCCCAATATAGTCCAAAACAGTAGATAATGTAGCATGGAGCAATAAAAAATTATAGATACGTTGGGGACGTATCACGCCGTGGTGCCTCGGCGGAGCCGACGGTGTCCTCCGCCTCGTTGTTGGCGCCGCAGGGCCTCGGTGGAGCAGGGCCTCGTCGACGCCAGTGGAGCGGGGACTCGTTGGAGTGGGGACTCGTTCATCTAGCCCTCCACACCACGGGGTCCTATTCAACCACCCCTCCACGGTCACCCCTCCACCATCTACTATTCATCCAGCCCTCCACACCACGGGGTCCTGTTCATCCAGAGGCAACACCACCGCTCACTGTTCATGTAAACCCCCCACCCCCCCCCCCCCGCAACGCTCACTGTTCATCCAATCGATCGGCTTCAGTTAGCAGCAGTAGCGAAGGAATCACTCGATCGGGTTCAGTTAACAGCCATCGATCGATCGCTCGGGTTCAGTAACGCGTAGCCTGCAGTGCAATCGCTCGGGTTCAGTTAGAGCCCAACGCCTCGCTCGGGTTCAGTTAGAGCCAATGCCTCGCACACATGCGTGTACCTATATGAGAGAAAGGCGCATCGCTCGGCCCCCGACCTCCCACCGTAACCAGCAACTCCCCGAAATTTTCCTCCCCCTCGCTTCTACCATGGTTTTTTTCGTCATGGACAGCCCAAAGAATGTCATGAAGCCGCGTCACCGGCCCGCCCAGGACGAAAAGCCCATTTTCTGTCATGATTTTTTGTCATAGAAGTAGGAGCCCACCACATCTATGATGATACCGGGTTTTGTCACAATTATCGTCATAGAAGTGTCATATGTATGACAGAATTTTTTTTTGTTCGGCCAAAATGTCACGGATGTGTCTTTTTTCTGTAGTGTGTTCCTTTTTATGGAACCTGTAGTCCACAACAGTTCTCCTCCTAACTGTATAGGGATCAGTCAATCTACACTGCCTGAGTCCTGCATCCTTCCTCAGCATCATATCCTCAGCTACAGGATGAACATCATTGTGATCTGGAATTTTGGGCTTCAACTTTCTCAAGACATGTTCCTCATCATCTTCTTCTCCAACAGCAGCTTCAGGCACTGGGGCCTTGTTCCTCTCTCCAGCAGGAATATTCCTTGTATTCCTCTTGGGTGCAGATTTGGGCTTTGGAGCAGCTGCCTTAGGAGCTTCTTTGGGCTTTTGATGAAGCAGCCTCTAACCTGATGGCATCACCCGTAAGCTTTTGAGCTTTGGCTGCTGGTGCAGCAACCTCTTCCTCTTCTTCTTCTTCCATCATGGAAGGCTTTCCAACAACCCTGGCCATGGTCTTCTTGACCCTTTCCTTCCTCTTCTTCCCTTCTGCAGCAGCCTCTTTGGGTTCAGATTCCAAAGGTACTTGAGTAGAGGCTCTGGCCTTAGACATGGGAATTCTTTTGGTAGGTGCTTTGGTCTTCATACTAGGCTTAAGTGGCAGCAGCTGTGCCATACTCCTTCTTGAGCACCTTCTTCTTGGAAGTGGCCTCATCGACAACAGCCACATAGTCTTCATCCTCAGAATCTGAGGTTCTCTTCTTTCTGGCCCTGGTGGCTGCCTTGGGTAAGTTGCTGGGTGTGCTCCTACTACCCTCATCATAGCTGCTAGAGGGACTAATGCCCTCACTCATCTGAACTTGCTCCTCAGACTTGTTCTGACTGTCACTTTGATCATACATGTTGCAAACACTGACAGCAGACCCTGTGAATAGATATAGATGAGGTAGAGTAGATGAGCATCACAAAATACAAAGGTTTTTGCAAAAGAATGAGTCAAAAACTTAGTTTTAGTTTTCCACAGAAAGCATTTCGGATCTACCGGTTTGTAAACTCAGTGATACCGGAGCAGCTTTTGGAACCTAAACTAGTGAACTCGGTCAGACCGAGTCACAGTTCGGTGGCACCAAGACTGCTAGGGTTTCACAAAGTCCTGAACTCGGTCACACCGATTTGCAATTCTCAGTCAGACCGAGAATCACATGTGCAATGGCCTTATCCGAATCGGTGGAACCGAGTTCTACAACTCGGTTGGTCCGAGATGGTTTCGGCGGTAACCTAACCCTAAATTTTCAATTCACATCTAATCTACAGAGTGTTTTCAGTGAATAAGATGATCTCAATCGTGGCAAGATTCATGGCAAAACAATGTGCTAGGAATTCGGAGTTAGGAATAGCACAAAGATCAAGTCCATACCCTAGTTCGGCAATGGACTTGCTACGGCGGCAATGGCGGAGACGATTCCCGTTGACGACGGCGGAGACCAGTGGCGGGAGGCAGCTGGCGACGAGGAGGATGATCCGGAGACCCAGGGAGGCAGAGCAGGCTGAGCGCGGGCGAAAGAGTTCGGAGAAATTTCCAAAATTTGACCCATGGATATATATAGCCTGACCATGTCGGTGTGACCGAGTGGAACAACTCGGTGGCACCGAGATGCATAACTACAAGCAGTTACTGCAACTCGATGTGACCGAAAAGTTCAAATCGGTTGCACCGAGATTGAAAACCTAGATTGACATAGTGATCTCGGTATGACTGAAATGGAAGAATCAGTCAGACCGAAACACACAAAAAAGTTTTGGATGTTTAAGTCTATGACGAATCGGGGACTCCGAGTGCTCCTCACACAGGGTGGTTCGAATATGACTTGATCAAATTTTGTGATGTAGCATGAATAGAGTTTGAGACAAGAATAGCATAGATAGCTAGAGAAGGTTCTTAGGCATTCTTGTCCATCCACTTGGCAAAAAAAAGGAACCAAACAATCAGAACAACAAGTGGATGTCCTCGAATGAGTAAAATATGCAACCAACATGCTCACACAATAAAATGGCAAATGAAATATGTGGCAAAGCATGCACAACCAATTCTAGCATCTATCAAGCAATTGGCGATGCCTAGGTCATCTATATATGAGTATATTGACTTAGGAGTCAAATCAAAACATTTGATCATAGGTCATACTCATCGTTTAAGCCCAAGTGGGGTTACCACTTTTACATCATGCATTGTTGTGTTCACACCATTAGAGTTGCTTTGACTCAATTCTTAGAGTAAAGCTCCCCCTAGATGTGAGATCCCCCTAAGAGGGATGGACTAACCTTGGGTTTTGTCAATGATGAGTTCATGTAGGTGTTGAAGATGCGGATGCTCAATGTTGATGTAGATCATTTGGAGCAATCCTTTGGAGTGAGTTGCACTTTCAATACCTACACGGGTTAGTCCCACAAGGAACAAACAAGGATATCCATAGACATAGAGAGATGCACACACAAGATGATGTCTATGAAAGCATTAGGTTACCTTGCCCTTGTCTTACCAACAGGAGGGTTTGTGACTCCTTGAACTAGTGCAAGATGTGGAAGTTGATTGCACTTGTTCTTGCCAAAATGATATGAGTGAAATATGTTGGCGGAGTCACCCTCAAGAACTCTCCAGTTCTTCTTCTTTGGGATCCACATCATCTTGATGGGAATCCTTGGAGTTGTAGTCGTACTTGATGAAATAGAACTTGATGAAATCTTGGGAACCCACTTGACCAAGGCCTTAGGAGCTTCTTCAAATGCATCAATCTCCTCTTGAAGCTTATCCTTGCCTTTTTGCTTGTGGTCTTTTGGTGGAAGATCATCTTGAGCTTGTGTCCCTTTGAAGGAAGTAGGATCATACTTCTCTTGTTGAGGAACATTCTTTGTCTTGGGGTATTGATCTTCTTCCCACTCAACTCCATTGGCATTGAACTTTCGTTCAAAACCAACACCTTGGTTCTTCCGATGCCTTCCTTGCTTGCGTACAATTTCCTCGAATTGCTTACACCCAGCAAGGCTCATGTAAACACCTTTCTCTATATTTCCCTTCAATAAGCTATTTTCTTGCTCAAGTGTAACTTGGCTAAGAGAATCATTAGTGGAATCAAGAGAACTACTAGAAGCAACAACATTAGATTTAGCATGATTATTGTTACTGCTAGAGGATGAATCCTTCTTGTTCTTGTTACTAGACTTGACTTGAGGCATGTAAGTAGATAAGAGTAAACACTTGGCAATGTAAGAAGAACTTTTCTTATGAAGATCATCATTGATTGCCTTTAAAAACTCATGCTCTTGCTCAAGGTTGAGCTTTTCAAAGCGTAACTTCTCATGAGTCCTTAAAAGTTCTCGATGATCTTCTAAGATAGTTTCATGAGCTAACTTAAGAGTGTTTAGTTCTTTAGTTAGAAGCTCAATCTTCTCCTTATCATTGTCATTCGTTTTATATTGATTAGCATGATTAATTGACGTTTCATCATAGTATTCATCACTAGAGTTGCCAACAAGTAAATCATCATCACCTAGAAAGTAATCTTCATCACTATTGAAATCAACATACTCAGGATGTGATACCTTTGGGCCTTCAGCCATGAAGCATCTTCCAAGTCCTTCATTTGGTGAATCAAATATGTCATAGGAGTTGGTTGACACAAGTGCTAGACCGGCAACACCTTCATCTTGAGTATATTCAGAGTCGGAGTGATAGCCTCTCTCGGAGTGATTGTCGGTGTCGGAGCTGGATACCCATTCACCAACATGAGCTTGATGTCTTTGTTTTGTGTAGCTCCTTGATGACTTGTCCTTCCTTTCTGAATCCTTGCTTCTCCGGGATGTTCCTTGTTCATAACGATCATCTCTATTCCTTCTCTCACTTGGTGGTGATTCTTCTCTTCTTCTTCTCCTCTTAGGTGATTCTTCTCCTCCTTTGTAGGGTGCCGTACACTCATTGGAATAGTGTCCGGGTCTTCCACAATTGTAGCAATTACGCTCTCGAATAGAAGATCTTTTGTCATTGTAGGACCTTGACTTGGAGCTTCTCTCTTTGCTTCTACTCTTGTAAAACTTGTTGAAGTTCTTCACCATTAGGCTCAATTCTTCATTGAAGGTTTGTTTCTCACTTGATGATGTCGTAGCTTCACATGAGGCTTTGTAAGCACCACTTGACTTGTTGTGAAGTTCCTCCTTATCCTTGGGTGACATCTCATGAGCAACAATTCTTCCAATGACTTCCGTTGGCTTGAGATCTTTGTAATTGGGCATCATTTGGATCAATGTGCACACGGTATCATATTTTCCTTCCAAAGCTCTTAGGATCTTCTTGATGATGAATTTGTCGGTCATCTCTTCACTTCCTAAGACGGCAATCTCATTTGTGATAAGACTAAGCCTAGAGTACATTTCAGCGACACCTTCACCATCCTTCATTTTGAACTTGTCAAGCTGACTTTGAAGCACATCCAACTTGGATTCCTTCACGGAGTCGGTACCTTCGTGCATATCAATCAAAGTATCCCAAATTTCCTTTGCATTCTCAAGACGGCTGATTTTGTTGAATTCTTTGGGGCACAATCCGTTGAAGAGGATATCACAAGCTTGAGCGTTGTATTGCAGCATCTTCAACTCTTCCGCGCTAGCTTCACGGTTCGGTTCTCTCCCATCAAAGAATTCACCTTGCAAGCCAATACACACAATAGCCCAAACGGCGGGGTTATATCCGAGAATATTCATTTTCATCTTATGCTTCCAACTAGGAAAATTAGTACCATCAAAGTAAGGACCTCTACGGTGATAGTTTCCATCGCTAGATGCCATACTCTCCTAGGTTGTGAAACCAAGGATATGACTACCAAAAGCTATGGAAATCAAAGCAAATGGAGACCAAATCTCCGATACGACTTGTAGGATCGAAAGTATGTCTAAAGGGGGGGGGGGTGATTAGACTACTTGACCAAATAAAAACTTATCCTTTTCCCAATTTTTGTCTTTGGCAGATTTTAGCTAACTTAGCACAATTCAAGCAATCTTAACACAATTCAAGCAAGCATGCAAAGAGTATATGAGCAGCGGAAAGTAAAGCATGCAACTTGCAAGAATGTAAAGGGAAGGGTTTGGAGAATTCAAACGCAATTGGAGACAAGGATGTTTTTGTCGTGGTTCCGATAGGTGGTGCTATCATACATCCACGTTGATGGAGACTTCAACCCACGAAGGGTAACGGTTGCGCGAGTCCACGGAGGGGTCTACCCACAAAGGGTCCATGAAGTAGCAACCTTGTCTATCCCACCATGGCCGTCGCCCATGAAGGACTTGCCTCAGTAGCCATAGATCTTCATGAAGTAGGCAATCTCCTTGCCCTTACAAACTCCTTGGTTCAACTCCACAATCTTGTCGGAGGCTCCCAAGTGACACCTAGCCAATCTAGGAGACACCACTCTCCAAGAAGTAAAAAATGGTGTGTTGATGATGACTCCTTGCTCTTGTGCTTGAAATGATAGTCTCCCCAACACTCAACTCTATCTCACAGGATTTGGATTGGTGGAAAGAAGATTTGAGTGGAAAGCAACTTGGGGAAGGCTAGCGATCAAGATTCATATGGTAGGAATGGAATATCTTGGTCTCAACACAAGTGTAGGTGGTTCACTCTCAGAAAATGTATGCTGGAAGTGTAGGTTCATTCTGATGGCTCTCTCCACGAATGAAGAGGACGTGGAGGGGTATATATAGCCTCCACACAAAATCTAACCGTTAAACACAACTTGCCAATCTCGATGGGACCGAATTGAGAAACTCGGTCGGACCGATTCAGCAAATCTAGTGACTGTTAGGATTTTCGGTGGGACCGACATTCAACTCGGTAGGACCGATATAGTTAGGGTTAGGGCATGACGTAATCTCGGTGAGACCAAATACACAAACTCGGTAGGACCGATTTTCGTAATAAGCTAACCAGAGAGTTGGTCAGGTAAACTCGGTGGGACCGATTCGCTCATTTCGGTTAGACCGAAATGTTACAAAAAGGAAACAGAGAGTTTACATTGCAATCTCGGTGGGACCGATCGCTCATCTCAGTGGTACCGAAACATTACGAAGTGAAATAGAGAGATTACAATCCCATCTCGATGAGACCGAGATCCCTATTGGTGACACCGATTTGCCTAGGGTTTGTGGCAGTGGCTATGACATCTGAACTCGGTGGTGCCGGATAGAAAGAATCGGTGGGGCCGAGTTTGACTTCTGGTTTAGTTCATATGTGGATGGGAGAAAGTAGTTGAGGTCTTTGGAGCATATCACTAAGAATTTTGAGCAAGTAAGCCATTAAGCAACACCTCATCCCTCCTTGATAGTATTGGCTTTTCCTATAGACTCAATGTGATCTTGGATCACTAAAATATAAAATGTAGAGTCTTGAGCTTTGAGCTTGAGCCAATCCTTTTGTCCTTAGAATTTTGAGGGGTCCACTTTTCTCATCCATGCCATGCTAATCATTAAGCTTTCTTGAAATATTCATCTTGAAATAGCATTAGCTCAATAAGTTATATGTTGTTAGGAATTACCAAATCCACCTAGGGATAGTTGCACTTTCAGATGCTCAATCTCCTTCTTATCATTGTCATTCATTTCATCTTGATTAGCATGATTAATAACAATTTTATCATAGTTTTCATCACTAGCATTGTCAACAAGTAACTCATCATCACCTAGAAAATCATCTTCATCACTATTTAAATCAATATACTCAGGGTGTAATACCTTGGGGCCTTTAGCGATGAAGCATCTTCCAATTCGTTAATTTGGTGAGTCAAATATGTTGCAGGAGTTGGTTGACACAAGTGTAAGACCGACAACACCTTCATCTTGAGTATATTCAAAGTCGGAGTGATAACTTCTCTCGGAGTGGTGGTCGGAGTCAGAACTGGATACCCATTCACCAACATGAGCTTGATGTCTTTGTTTTGTATAGCTCCTTGATGACTTATCCTTCACTTCCCAGTCGTTGCTTCCGCGAGAGGGTCTTCATTCATAACGATCATCTCTACTCCTTCTCTCACTTGGAGGTGATTCTTCTCCTCTACTTGTCCTTTTAGTTGTGTCTTCTTTTCTTTTGTAGGGAGCCGTACACTCATTGGAATAGTGTCCGGGTCTACCACAATTGTAGCAATTACGATAACGACTAGAAGATCTTTTGTCATGGTAGGTGTCGGATTTCGGGTTCCGGCAGACCCTTGAGGTTCGAACACTGGGGTGCACCCCGAGATTTCACCCTCTACCTACCTGTTCCTCGCCAGCTCGCTGAGATCTAAACTACGAAAGGAACAACACAAGAGACACAGAGTTTATACTGGTTCAGGCCACCATTGTGGTGTAATACCCTACTCCAGTGTGTGGTGTGGTGGATTGCCTCTTGGGCTGTTGATGAACAATACAAGGAAGAACAGCCTTGCGAGGGTCTGTTCTTGGCTTGGATGATGAACTGCTAGGAGGACTTCAGCCGCCCTTCTCACTCTACTGGTTTCTTGGCGAGGATCTTTTGTATTCCAGATGCCTCTCTAGATGCCTCTACCCTGGGGGTGGCTAGTCCTATTTATAGGCAAAGGCCCTGGGCCTCTTCCCAAATATTGAGCGGGAAGGGCGCCAACAATTGGCCATTTTGAAGGGGAACAGTGGGTACACTTATCCTGACTAAAGTTGGTCCTCGCCTGTCAAAGGCTCTGGTGGTGACGCCTTCTTGGGCTCCACAATGACTTCCTGCCTGCCGTTGGGCTGGTCTTGGTCTTGTTGCACCGAAATGGATGCCTTTGCTTGATGCTCTCGCCTACGCTTGCCCCCTTTGCACCAAAGAGGAAAGGAGGACATTGCGCGGGCTGGCGCCCGACTGGCGCCCTTGTTCGTCATGGCTTGCGTCATGGGCACCTCGCGAGGTACCCCGCCTTGATCTCTCCACCTCCTCGCGAGCTAGCCTGATGAGGCCATGCCTGAGGAAGCTCCTTGTCGTCCGCCCCGCGAGGCTTGGCCCCTCGCGAGGGTCTTGGGCTTGTGTTGATGAAGATGGGCCGTGTTGGGCCCCCCTTTGAGCCACGCCGCAGGCCGCAGGCAGGCAAGTCTGGGGACCCCCATTCCTAGAACTATGACAGTAGCCCCCGGGCCCAAGGCGCGCCCGGACTTGGCCGAGCAGAGAGGCGAAAGGGCAAGTGCGAAGCGCCGCCGGCCCTAACAGCCTGCGGCCTTGGGTGCCGCGTGGCGGTTGATTGGACGTGGGCGGCACTGTTCCCCCACGCCTCCTTATTTTGTGACATGCTAGGCGGACTCGTAGCCGCACACAGCCGCTCCCCTTTCCGCTGCTCGAGCTCTCTCTGTCCTTTCTCCTCTCGAACTCCAGCTTCCGCATCCAATCCAATCTCGAACCTTCCCCCCCTTCTGCCGCCATGGCTCCGCCGAAGAAGGGAAGAGGGAACAAGCCCATGCCTCCGCCTCGCTCACCATCGCTGGCGGCCCTCGCCGTCGATCGGTCGATCATAATCAATTGAGAGGGTTTGGGCAAGGTCAGCTCGGCTCTGGCCACCATCTTCAACGAATGCGGGAGGATGACGGCCTGGCCCGCATCCTGCTTCTCCATCGACAGGATAGTCACCGAGGTCCGGTATTTCGCCGACGCCCTGTGGGCGGGACTGGTTCCCCCCTTTTCCGATTTCTTCAACGCAGTGCTCTCCCATTATTAGATCCACATGATGCATCTGGGTCCTGAATCCATCACTCTTCTTGCGGTCTTCACCTTCGTTTGCGAGGCAATGATGGGCATCCTTCCTTCGGTTGCCTTGCTGCGCCACTTCTTCGCTCGGCGCCTTGTCGACCCTACTCAATGCTCGGGGTGCGTGAGCTTCATTGCTGCACCTGAGACAGCGGCTTCAGGGATCGACTTCACTCTTCCTCCGCCCGCACCTGTGTTTCACACGCGGTGGCTGTATGTGGACGTAGGGGTGCCCAGCCCCCTGCTGTCGGAGCCATCTTCGACTGCTGTCCCCAACTCAGGCTGGGGCCAGGAGACGCTCATGAGTTCCCGGCTCGCCTTCGTCTGGCGTCGCTTCGCGTTCTTGAGGGCGCTTGGCATGACGGTGCCCAAGGCGGTGAAGGAGTTCCTGCTACGCCGTGTTGCCCCTCTTCAACGTCATTCTCACCGAATGTGGGCCTTCAGCGGGCCTGAGGATCGTATGAGGCTCCAGGAAGAGGACCTAACGCCTGAAGCACTGAGGAAGGTGCTCTTGGTCTTGACTGGGGACCCCTCCCCCGGCAGCATCCAGCAAGGGGGGGCCTTGCTGTACCTCTTCCCGAATAGAAGCGACTTTGTGAATCAGATGCCCATATTCGACGAATGGGGGCTACGCCCTGCTGGCCTCCAGGTGCCTCGCGAGAACCCAGTGGTGGTGGCCGCCCTTGCAGTCGGCCAAGGCGAAGCTTCCTCAAGTGGCAGAGCAGTGAGGCATGAGCCTCCGGAGGGCGAGGCGGCCCCAGCTGAGGTGACAGCACTAGGCGGTGCTCACAAGGGAGCAGCCCCTGAGGCCCGTGCTGCTGTGGCTGAGGGTGGCGAGTAGCTGCCCGCAGCGCCTACAGTTGAGGCCCCTGAGGCCCCAACCACTCTTCTTGGTGGGGCGACCGGCAGCGCGCATCAGGCAGACGCCCCTGACGTGGGTCGCCTTGACGCTTCTTCCTCGTCGCAGGCTGACCCCTGCGCTCAACTCTTGGGTCGCTTCCGCGTGGACTTCGAGGCCCTCCAGAAGAGAAGGGAGGCCCTGGGTGACGATTATCCCTGTCGCCCGCTGAAGCGTAGATAGTACTTCGCCACCGATGAGTAAGCCTTCTTCCTTCCCAGCTCCTGATCCTTCCGTTGCTTTTCCTGATTCTTTGCTCCGCACGGCCCTTCCCGCCGAGCTCACGGAGATGACTGAGGAGCCATCCCCCTTGTCTCCGCCCTCTTCACCATCTTCGAGCACTCCAAGCTGCAGAGCCCTTGGGGTGAGGCCGGTTGGAGAGACGAACCATCCTGAGGCGCATCGCGACCCTGCGCGCCTTGCGACCTTCTTTCATGAGCCTTCTCGTGGCATGGCCAGCCTGCCGTGGACTTCTTGTCTGGTCGTGGACCGTGATTGGCTGGGGTACTCCCTGCGCTCTTCATTTGGGGATGGACTGGCTCCAGGCCGGGCTTCTGGCGAGGCGTGCCCGGTCGCCTCGAGGGCGCCAGCCCCCAGCCCCCTGCCCGGAGGGGGAGTGCTGATCCGCGCCCCCCGGCGCTTGCTTGGGGCGGATGATGGTGTGGAAGACGTACTCGAGCGCGCCCGGGAGCGTCGCGCTCTTCGCCAAGGGTTTCTTCGGAGGGCGGCTGACGCGGTGAGCCTGCTTGGTGAAGAGCTCGCTGATGAGGACACACGCCTTGAGGCCGAGGGCCTGCGCCTGGTTGCAGAGAGGCACGAGCTAGAGGCGGCTGTCGCCCTCGCGCGCTATCAGCGTGATCTTGGCGATGAGGAGGCTAAGGCGTCGCTGGCGGCCTCTCGGGAGGTCCGTTCCCGGGCCATCGAGGAGGCCCGGGAAGCTGACTGGCGGCGAGAGGCGACGGAGGAGCGGGCGCGGGAACACCTGGCCCGGTGCCGCTCAATGGAGGAGCAGGTGGAGCTGCGCGAGGCGGCCCTTGTGTCGATGAAGGTGGCTTCAGGCGACCCAGCGGAGCTCCAGAAGCATGAGGAGGCGCTCACGCTGGAAGCTGCTGAACGCGCACGCGAGTATGAACGCCTGGAGACAAGGGAGCGCTTGGTGACGCAGGCAGAGGACGATGTCGCTGCGTGGGAAGCCCGTGTCCTGGAGGAGGTCGGACGTCAGGTGGCGACGGCGCGCTTGAACCTCGAGCGCGAGTTCAAGGAGAGGCTGGGGCTGATCCGGACCGAGGCTGAAGGTAGGACAGCTGTCTTGAGGGCCAAGCTGGAGGAAGCGATGCGGCGGGTCGATGCATTGCGGGCCGCTCTTGAGGTGGCGCAGGGGGAGTCAACTACCTCCCATGCCGAGGTGCTTCTCCTTCGCCAATGGGTTGACGCGTATGAGGCTGTCGCGCGCCAGAATGCGGACGAGATACGCCAGCGGCAGCTCCTGGAGCATGAGCACCGCCCCATGCTCACGACGCTTCGGGAGAGAGCCAACACAGCCTTGGGTAACATCTGCGAGGCGGTTGTTGGCGAGCCGCACGCAGTCAACTACGCCGGCAACCTTCAGTTCTTCACTGACGCGGTGACGCAGCTGGAGGCGCGGTCGGTCAGAGCCGACAGGTTGGTGGAGGAGAGGAGCCGCGCCCTGCTCGGGCGCGCCTTTTCCCGTGTCTTCAGCCATCTCCGGAACATGGATCGCCACTTCGACTTCAACGCTGCCATCGCCCCAGTCCCCCAGGCCGTCCGGGACGACCTGGTGCACTGGGTGGAAGACAACATGGACGCTCTCGTCAGGGCCTTCGCTTCAGATAACGATGACGCGATCGTGGCCGCCGATGAGGGCGGCGTGGTGAACGGTCCTGACGCCGCTGATGACAACGCAGAGGGCGATGGCAAGGCCAGCGACGCTAGTGACAGTTCGGGCGGTGATCCTGAAGATGCATTGGGGGATTTATCCGACTTACCACGCATCGCTCCTGTTTCCTTACCCTGCATAAATAGCACTCAGGTTTTGACCTGATGCTTGTAAGAGCATTTTGGGAGGGGTGCCCCTCATGTAAAACTCATGTTCAGCGTACTTAGTGGATGCTACATCACCCGTAGGCCCGCGCCAAGTGGTTGGCTAGGCGACGAGCCAGCTGGCTATTTTATCTTTGTCCCGTGCGGGCCCTGAGATAGCTTGTGGGAGGCTGTGGTGTCTCGAGTGTCTCCTGATCGAATCCGTAGGATCTGCAGTACAAGCCTCCTGAGAGGATACGACGGCGGCAGTCTGGGTTGCACGCAAGCTAGGCCAGGCCCGGCTCGCGAGGGGCTCACGAGGGGAGGCAGCTGAAGCGAAGAGGTAACCGAAACGTGAGAGATTGCTCGAACGAGACTAAGCACCCCTTCCCCAAACACACGCAAATCTCAAATTCGAGTCCAACTTAAATCCAGGGGGGAAAAGCGACAACCAAGGGAAAAGCAATGAAAGCAGAAAAAAGGCCGCGTCCGGCACCTAGTCTAGTCTTGTACGTCTTCTCACCAGCGCGGAGCTAAGTGCTGCCACTAGGCGTGGGAGGGAGCCCCAGGGCCTGAGGCCGGCACCCCTGAGACTCCGGGGCGCGTACGGCCCCACTCATTATTACGTGAGAGTGTCACGGGGCGGCGAGCTTCACAGGCACTAGGCCTTCTTCACAGGTACCGGCCTTGCTTCATATCGCCAGACGAGGGGCCCGCCTTGCGCCACACTCTAGTGCCATCAACGACGACCGGAAACCAGGACGCCGCCGATGGGGTAGAGCGGTCGCCAGCGGTTCCCCCGACGACCACGGGTCCTCCGCTAGGGGCAGGCCCTGAGGCACCTCCCCAGCGGAGGGCCTACCTCCTGAGAACGCCTTGCTCCGAACGCCGCGGTGGTGATGCCGGATCCCGGCTCCTCTCCTGCAGCCCCCAACGCCCTCCTCCTAAGGGGTAGGAGACCGCGGGAGCGGGGCAGTTGCTCGCTGCGGCGACCTGCACCTCCTGCGATCCATGATTAGCGTATGTCTGCTCCTGAGGAATTAGTGGTACGGTCGGTGGGGCCGTCCCGTGGCTCCTGTTAGAGCTCAGCTTCTGGCGCCTCATTCCCCCAGCTTGGGCTGAGGAGCGAGCCTTGTTCGCCCTCATGCGGGTGCCCTTGGTCCATCATGTGGGGCACTTATTCTTCTGGGGCCATCATCCTAAAGGCCACGCCATAGTGCTCCGCGTGCCATGCAGCTCTGCTTGATGTGCCCACCTGGGGGTGGTAGCGCGGCGGCCCACTGGGGCCGTGGGTCGTGACGAGTCCTTCTTCGCTGGCCGGGAGCGGAGACAGCGCTGCCGCTGGCCCGGTGCTGACAGCTTCGCTAGTGTTGGAGTGGCCATGGAGCCCGCTGGCGCGCGTGGGGCCCCCGTGCGGGCCGCCCTGGACCTGAGATGGGAGCTGGGTGCAGAAGGGGTGAGCCCCCGAGGCGGCGAAGCCCAGGAGCTCTGCCACCCGCTCCAGCAGCACGTCGCGGCCGCCTTCCATCAGCCTGCACTTCAGCAGCTCTTGGGCCACTGTGAGCACGGCCCTTGAGTTCGCCTGCTCCCGGCGGGTGTACGGCATCGTGGCCGCAACGTGTTTGGAGGCCCTTGCTGCCGACCGTGCCTGCCGCGGTGTGAGAGCTGTCGGAGTCTGTCTGCGTCGCCCACGGTCTGCAGCGCCCTGCGGACCGTGAGCTACCTGGGGCATGGGGTCGCCCTGGGCGAGTGGCTCTGCGCGGGCGGGCCAAGCCGCCCATGGATCAAGGTTGCCCGCCTGGTCACCGGACATGGTGATGACAATGCGACGGGATCCGAAGTGGTAGAAGGAGGATCCCGGTGCACCCCTACCTGGCGCGCCAAATGTCGGATTTCGGGTTCCGGCAGACCCTTGAGGTTCGAACACTGGGGTGCGGGTGGAGATTTCGCCCTCTACCTACCTGTTCCTCGCTGGCCCGCTGAGATCTAAACTACGAAAGGAACAACACAAGAGAGACAGAGTTTATACTAGTTCAGGATACCATTGTGGTGTAATACCATACTCCAGTGTGTGGTGTGGTGGATTGCCTCTTGGGCTGTTGATGAACAATACAAGGAAGAACAGCCTCGCGAGGGTCTGTTCTTGGCTGGGACGATCAACTTCTAGGAGGAGTTCAGCTGCCCTTCTCACTCTACTGGTTTCTAGGCGAGGATCTTGTGTATTCCAGATGCTTCTCTAGATGCCTCTACCCTGGGGGTGGCTAGTCCTATTTATAGGCAAAGGCCCTGGCCTCTTCCCAAATATAGAGCGGGAAGGGCGCCAACAATTGGCCATTTTGAAGGGGAACAACGGGTACACTTATCCTGACTAAAGTTGGTCCTCGCCTGTCAAAGGCTCTGGTGGTGACGCCTGCTTGGGCTCCACAATGAATTCCTTCCTGCCATTGGGCTGGTATTGGTCTTGTTGCACTGAAATGGATGCCTTTGCTTGATGCTCTCACCTGCGCTTGCCCCCTTTGCACCAAAGAGGAAAGGAGGACACTGCGTGGGCTGGCGCCCGACTGGCGCCCTTGGTCGTCATGGCTTGCATCATGGGCACCTCGCGAGGTACCCCGCCTTGATCTCACCGCCTCCTCGTGAGCTAGCCTGATGAGGCCGTGCCTGAGGAAGCTCCTTGTCGTCCGCCCCGCGAGGCTTGGCCCCTCGCGAGGGTCTTGGGCTTGTGTTGATGAAGATTGGCCGTGTTGGGCCCCCTTTGAGCCACGTCGCAGGCTGCAGGCAGGCAAGTCTGGGGACCCCCGTTCCCAGAACGCCGACAGTAGGATCTTGACTTGGAGCTTCTCTCTTCACTTCTGCTCTTGTAGAATTTGTTGAAGTTCTTCACCATTAAGCTCAATTCTTCATTGAAGACTTGTTTTTAACTTGATGTGGCAGGAGCATCACATGAGGCTTTATAAGCACCAATAGATTGGTGTGAAGCTCTTCCTTATCCTTGAGTGACATCTCATGAGCAACAATTCTTCTAATGACTTCCGTAGGCTCGAGATCTTTGTAATTGGGCACCATTTGGATCAATGTGCACAGAACATCATATTTTCCATCCAGGGCTCTTAGGACCTTCTTGATGATGAATCTGTCAGTCATCTCTTCACTTCCTAAGCCGGCAATGTCATTTGTGATGAGAGCAAGCCTAGAGTACATTTCAGCGACACCTTCACCATCCTTTATTTTGAACTTGTCAAGCTGACTTTGAAGCACATCCAACTTGGATTCCTTGACACACTCGGTACCTTCTTGCATATCAATCAAACTATCACAAATTTCCTTTGCATTCTCAAGATGGATGATTTTGTTGAATTCTTTGGGGCACAATCCACTGATGAGATATCGCAAGCTTGAGCATTGTATTGAAGCATCTTCAATTATTCTGCAGTTGCTTCACGATTTGGTTCTCTCCCATCAAAGAATTCACCTTGCAAATCAATACACACAATAGCCCAAATGGCGGGGTTATGTCCAAGAATATGCATTTTCATCTTATGCTTCCAACTAGCAAAATTAGTACCATCAAAGTAAGGACCTCTACGGTGGCAATTTCCCTCGCTAGACGCCATACTCTCTTAGGTTATGAAACCGAGGCTATGATCACCAAAGCTATGGAAATCAAGGCAAATGGATACCAAAGCTCTGATACCACTTGTAGGATCGAAAGTATGTCTAGAGGGGGGGTGATTAGACGACTTGACCAAATAAAAATCTAGCATTTTCCAAATTTTAAGTCTTGGCAGATTTTAGCAACTCAACACAAGTCAACCAATCAACCTACACATGCAATTCTAAGAGTATAGCTACGGAATGTAAATCATTGCATATGAAGGTAAAGGGGAAGAGTTTGGAGGGAGAAAACGCAATGTAGACACGTAGATTTTTGGCATGGTTCCGATAGGTGGTGCTATCGTACATCCACGTTGATGGAGACTTCAACCCATGAAAGGTAACAGTTGTGCGAGTCCATGGAGGGCTCCACCCATGAAGAGTCCACAAAGAGGCAACCTTGTCTATCCGACGATAGCTATCGCCCACGAAGGACTTGCATCACTTGGGTGGATCTTCATGAAGTAGGCAATCTCCTTGCCCTTACAAACTCCTTGGTTCAACTCCACAATCTTGACAGAGGCTCCCAAGTGACACCTAACCAATCTAAGTGACACCACTCTCCAAAAGGTAATAGATGGTGTGTTCATGATATACTCATTGCTCTTGTGCTTCAAATGATAGTATCCCCAACACTCAACTCTCTCTCACAAATTTGGATATGGTGGAAAGATGATTTGAGTGGAAAGCAACTTGGGGAAGGCTAGAGATCAAGATTCTAGTGGTAGGATTGGAATGTCTTGGTCTCAACACATAGGTAGGTGGTTCTCTATCAGAAAATGAGTTGTGGAAGTGTAGGCATGTTTTGATGGCTCTCTCTGGAATGGTGTTGAGGATATAACCACTGAGTGTAAACCGCCCAGGAGGGGACGGTTTACGCTCAGCTATGCTGAAGCCCATGAAGATAAGAAGATGGCGCTTTACTGAAAGTTTAGAGGCCCAGAGCTAGAGGCGGATTAGGGCCCATAGTAGTAAACCGCCATATTGTATACTTGTATTGTAAGTTAAGGAAAGGGAGAGACCGAGCCGAGCCCTTGTATGAGTCGGCCTCGGGACTCTGTAAACCGGCCGGGCATCAACCTGTGCATATAAAGGGACGACCCGGCGACGGTTCAGGGACAACGGACAACAACTCGAGACCCAGGCTAGCGTATTTGCTCCCTGGTCATCGAAACCCCAATAATCCCATCACAAACTAGACGTAGGCTTTTACCTTCATCGAAGGGGCCGAACTAGTATAAATCTCGTGTCCCTTGTCTGGTTTAACCCCTTCAGGCTAACCTCTTTGTGATGGCTCCACGACTAAGTCCTTCTGCTAGGACATCTAACGTGATATTTCCACGACAGTTGACGCCCACGGTGGGGCTATCGCACGATGGTTTTGAGTTCTTGAGGGGCAGCTTTGAAGGACTCAAGGGGTACGTGGTATGCCGGATGACCAAGAGTCGTCGCGGCAAGCTCTACATCGACGATGCAGGCTGGGGCCCCGAGGCCGGCTCAATCGAGTAGGGGTACCGGGTCCCCTTTGGCAGAATTCATGTTTTCATTGGCAAGATCGGTGAACCGGGCCTTGAGCCAGACATCTCCACCGACCTCGTCGAGACGGCTCAGCGTGCGAGTCCTGCCCGGGTTCAGCCTGCCGTGAAACGTATGTTCATAGGATTCATCCATGGAGTGGAATCTGAACCGGCATCCGATGGTGAGACGGCCGTCTACTCAGATGGTGAATCGTCCACTGGCGAAACCGAGTCGCTATACCAACTGCACGATGGCCGGTTTGAGGGATATTCCGATGGCGACAGTATTCCGGGTCCCCTTGAACCGCCAAACCGGTTCGCGATCTTCATGGCCGGTACGCAGCCCACCGTGCAATCTTCATCTACAGTAGCAATGGTCTCCGGATCGGTAGCCGCGGCAAGAGGCCCGGTGCGCCGGTCGGCTCAAGTTCTTGCCGGTTTACTAGACGATTGGACGACACTGTTTACCACTGCGGTAACTCCGGAGACTCAATTTCAGCACAATGCGGATATTGCAAAGCTAAAGGATCAGATAGTTCAGGCCAAGGCGGACTTGGCAGCTGAGGAGGCCAGGATGGATGAAGAACAGGCCGCTTTAGATGCCCGATCGCAGGAAATCCAAGCGCAGAATTACCGGCTTACGTTGGATCAGAACACATGAAACGAAGTTATGAGAAGGAAGTACCGGTCTCGACTGCCGCAAATTTATGAGGGTCTGAATCTCTTTAGCACACCGGGAGCCGGGCCTAGAAATCCGGCAGGAGTAAACCGGACCGAGGCACCTGGGGCAGCGCTGGATCAGCCATGAACGATGGACCCGCCTCGACGGACGGACAACCTGCCATAGTATGTCACAACACCACCGGGTCACTTCTCCAGTCCTTTGGATAACATGATTGCAGCAGCATCACGTTTGGAGGCTATTCCGATGGAGGGTGATTCCTTAGCAGCGATTGAGACTCGACGAGCCAGGGATCTTCTTCAAACCTCCGTTGTACAGCAACAGGCGTATTCTTACAGCCGAGATAGAATACATTCAACCCCTCGTATCAAGCAGCGCGCGGCGTCGTGATGCGCCTCGAGGGGCTAATCCGGCGATCGGCGGTCGGAATGCTCAGGACGTGGTGGATAATGGTAGAGCGCGAAGGGAGGCCGCTTTAGTGGCACAGTACGCGGGTCATCATCAACCCGCCCGGGTTCAGCCAGTGGCGTTAGTAGAACGAGGGATCGGGCTTGCCTTCAGCTCTTGGGGAGTACCGTGTCTCATCCCGGCTCTCCAGAATGTGCGGTTGCCTAAAGATTCAAAGGTCCGCGCAAGGTTCCTAACTATACCGCTGATCAGCCCCCCGAGGCGTGGGTGGAGAGTTATGAGATGGCAATGGAGATGCTAGATGTGGATGAAGCGGCATGTGCAAAATACTTCACCATGATGTTGTAAGGAACGGCTCGCACCTGGCTGAAGAGCCTGCCTGCTAACTCGATTAATTCATGGGATGAGCTAAAGGCCAAGTTCATAGCAAACTTCAAAGATACATGCAAGCAACCTATGTCTATTGTAGATCTGGCGGCTTGTGTCCAAGGAGAGAACGAGTCAAAAACCCTTTGGGTACGCCAGGTTTCAGAAATTTTGCATTCATCCGCCTGCATCAATCCGGATACAGCAATTGTGGCATTGGAGGGCAATTGCTGGTTTAAGTCATTAAAGATGAAGTTGGGACGACTCAAGCGCCACTGCAATGATATGGGAACACTTATGGCGGCTCTAGTTAAGTATGATGATTCTGATAATACCAAAGACCCTGATTCAGATGAAGAGAAATGGGAGAAGGGAAAGAAGAGTGCCGGTTCAAAGGGACAGCATAATCAGGCGGGCCAAGGAAACAATGGTAAGCGTAAAGCAGACAATTCCGATTTTGTGGCTAACACCAATGTGCAGGGTAATATGCAGCGTCGTAGGGGTAAACCGCCCTATTGCGGTGGAGGAATGAATCTGGAACGCCTGTTAAACCAGCTCTGCCCAAAGCACGGGACAAAGGCGGCTCCGGCCCCACACCTTTGGAAGGATTGCCACATCATGAGGGAGTTCAAAAATTCTGATCTTTTTTCGGTATGATTAGGGTCGCTCTGGTGGTTCCGGTCCAAGATTCCATGGGCCAGGTTATGGTGGTGGTGCTTCAAGCTTAGGGTTTCAGAATAATTAGGGCAGTCAGAACAACCAAGGTGGTAACCATCAACAGGGTAATCAGGGGAATCAACAGTAGTCGGGTTATCAGAGCAACCCAAAGCAGTTAAACGGGGGACAGTATCATGTCTTCACTACAAGCTTGTGCAAGCGCGATCAGAAGCTCCATAAAAGGGAAGTGAACTCTGTTGAACCGGCGGTGCCCCATTATCTACGCTGGTCTGAGCAGCCTATTGTCTGGAGCAGGGAGGATCACCCGCCCCGGGTTGACAATCCGGGTCACCTAGCTTTGGTGGTTGCACCTCAGGTGGGAGGTTATAAATTTACAAAGGTACTCATGGACGGAGGGAGCAGTATCAATATCTTGTACTATGAAACCTTCCAGCATATGGGGTTGATAGATAAGAATCTTAGACCATCAAACACCGTTTTTCACGGAGTAGTGCCTGGTAAATCGGCTTACCCAGTTGGTAAGATAGCACCAGAAGTGGTTTTTGGAGATAATCATGACTCAAGCTCCGAGACACTGACCTTTGAAGTGGTCAAAATTAGAAGTCTGTACCATGCTTTATTCGAGCGGCCGGTTTATGCTAAATTCATGGCAAGGCCGTGTTATGTTTATCTCCAGCTCAAGATGCCGGGTCACAAAGGGACCATTACGGTTCATGGTAGCTGCAAGATTGCTCTGGAGTGTGAGGAAGGTGATGCGGCATATGCTGAATCGGTTTGTGCAACGGAGGAGTTAAAGTTCTATAAGGACAATGTTGATCCGGCAGACATGACTTCCTTGAAGAAGCCCTCTACAGAACATGATCCGACCCTGAAGTTCAAACCGGCCGATGAAACTAAACTTGTTGATTTCGTTCCTGGCAATTCATCCAAACAGTTTAGTATCAGCACAAATCTGGATCCAAAATAGGAAAGCGCGCTCATCGAGTTCATCCGTGAGAACTGGGACATTTTTGCATGGAAGCCTTCTGACATGCCAGGTGTACCGAGGGAACTCGCTGAGCACACTGTCAATATTGATCCCAAGTTTAAACCGGTCAAACAGTTCCTTCGCTGCTTCAACGAGGAACGACGCAAGGCCATTGGAGAAGAGGTAGCCCGGTTGTTGGCTGTTGGTTTTATCATTGAAGTATTTCACCCAGAGTGGTTGGCTAATCCGGTGCTGGTACTTAAGAAAAACGGCACTTGGCGTATGTGTGTGGATTACACAGATTTGAACAAAGCTTGCCCAGCTGATCCCTTCGCCCTCCCTCGTATTGATCAAATCATTGATGCTACGGCGGGTTGTGAGCGTTCGAGTTTTTTGGATGCTTAGTCTGGTTTTCATCAGATCAAGATGGCAGTTAAGAACTAGGAGAAAACATCTTTCATTACTCCCTTTGGAGCCTTCTGCTATGTATCTATGCCCTTTGGGCTAAAGAGTGCCCAGGCGACTTATCAGCGTTGTGTGCAGAATTGTCTTCATACTCAGATTGGGCGCAATGTTCATGCTTATGTAGATGATATTGTGGTAAAATCCAGGAAGAAGGAGACATTGATAGAGGACCTCAAGGAGACCTTTAACAATCTTCGGGTTTATAAAATGATGCTCAATCCGGAAAAGTGTGTTTTTGGTGTTCCGGCAGGCAAGCTCTTAGGCTTTCTCGTGTCTAACAGAGGCATTGAGGCTAATCCGGAAAAGATCAAGGCGATTACATCCTTGGCTAAACCGGCGTGTATCAATGATGTTCAGCGACTGGCGGGTCGTATTGCAGCTTTGAGCCGGTTTATCAACCGTTTGGGAGAGAAGGCAATTCCTCTGTATCAGATGTTGAAGAAAACAGACAAACTTTTCTAGAGTGACGCGGCTAATGCGGCGTTTGAGGACTTAAAGCGGCAGTTAGTTGAACCGCTAGTTCTTGCTGCTCCGGTAGATAAGGAGCCACTACTGTTATATGTGGCTGCTAATGCCCGGGCTGTCAGCGTCGCCATTGTGGTGGAGCACAAGGAGGCTGGGAAGGAATAAGTACCCGGTTCAAAGGCCGTTTTACTATATCAACGAAGTGCTCATTGAGTCAAAGCACAGATATCCGCATTGGCAGAAGCTGGTGTATGGGGTTTTCATGGCAAGTCAGAAGCTTAAGCAGTACTTTCAAGGTCATCCCATCACAATGGTCAGTTCTGCTCCTTTGGGAGATATAATTCAGAACAGGGAGGCAACTGGACGGGTTGCTAAGTGGGCTATTGAGCTTGGACCACACGGTTTGAAGTATATGCCTCACACAGCCATCAAGTCCCAGGGTCTTGTGGATTTCATCAATGACTGGACCGAGTTGCAGGCACCAGAAGACAAACTGGACAGTACATACTGGACTATTCACTTTGAGGGGTCCAGGCAATTGGAGGGCTCGGGGGCTGGAGTTGTCCTTACTTCCCCTCGAGGTGATAAAATTCATTATGTTCTTCGCTTAATGTTCCCTTGTACTAACAATGCAGCTGAGTATGAAGCTTTACTCCATGGTCTTCGAGTGGCTAAGGAGATGAACTTAAGCTGTGTACGATGCTTCGGAGACTCGTACTTGGTAGCCCAGCAAGTTTCAGGTACTTGGGATTCCAAGGATCCACTCATGGCGGCTTACCGATGAGAGGTGGATATTGTGACTGGTCCCTTTAAGGGATATCAAGTGGAGCACATTGATCGGTGCAAAAACGAGGCAGCTGACGCTTTAAGCCGGTTAGGATCTCAGTGTAAACCGGTGCTGCCCAATACCTTTTTGGACGTCTTGCATAACCCGTCGGTTGAACTGCCCATAGAGGAGGACCTCGCTATTCCTGATCCGGAGGCACAGTTGGTGGCTTCTTTACATATCATTCCGGATTGGATGGTTCCATACTTGACATATATGAACCGGGGAGAGTTGCCAGATGATGAAATTTTGGCCAGGTAGATAGTCCGGCGGTCCAAGTCCATGGTTGTTCACAACGGCGAGTTACACCACTGCAGTGTTTCTAGTGCGTTCCAGCGCTGTTTTTCTCCTGAAGAAGGCCATGAGATTTTATGTGAGATCCACGAAGGAGACTGCGGTCATCACGCCGGTTCAAAATCCTTGGTTGCCAAAGCTTTTCGTCATGGCTTCTATTGGTTGACGGCTCGCGCGGATGCTGAGGACTTGGTCAGACGGTGTGAGGCTGTCAGAAATTCTCAAGGCGAGCTCACGTTCCAGCTCAGGAGCTACAGATGATTCCTATCACCTGGCCGTTTGCAACTTGGGGGCTTGACATGGTAGGGCCTTTCAAGCGATCAAAAGATAAGAAGACCCACCTGTTGGTGGCGGTTGACAAGTTCACTAACTGGGTTGAAGTAGAGCCAGTAAGCAAGTGCGCAGCCACGGCGGTTCAGTTCGTCAAAAAAGTGATCTTCCATTTCGGTTTTCCACATAGCATTATCACAGATAATGGCACGAACCTATCTAAAGGCGAGATGGAGGATTTTTGTCAACGAGAGCACATCCGACTTGATGTATCGTCTGTGGCTCATCCCCAATCCAATGGTCAAGATGAGCGAGCTAATCAGGAAATTCTAAAGGGTATAAAACCCCGGCTTATGGTCCCTTTGAAGCAGACGCCGGGTTGCTGGGTGGAAGAGCTACCATCTGTGTTACGGAGCATAAACCCCACCCCAAACCAATCTACATGTTATACGCCTTTCTTCGTGGTTTACGGAGCAGAGGCGGTACTCCCCAGTGATATTCGTCATGACTCACCTCGGGTTGCCAATTATGTTGAAGCGGACAACGAGCAAGCACGTTAAGAAGCACTGGACCTGTTAGATGAGAAGCGGGATATGGCTTTGGCTCGTTCGGCGGTTTACCAGCAAGACCCGCGGCGTTATCATAGCCGCCGGGTTAAAACAAGAACCTTTCAAGAAGGCAATTTAGTGCTCCGGCTCATCGAGGATCAGACCGACATGCACAAGTTATCCCCACCTTGGGAAGGGCCCTTTGTGGTCAGTAAGAATCTACACAATGGTTCATACTACCTCATTGACGTTTGAGAAGACTCACGCACTTCTGAGGAGGAGACCCTTCATCATGTTCACCAAACCGGCTTCATAGTCTCGGCTTGTGTAGAGGCAATGTAAGAAACCGGAATGAAGCTCTTTGGCAGAAAAGTTGACATAGCTGGATAAATCCATCTTTTCTATCCCCTTGCCCATAGCAGCAAATTCTTGCTTAGCAGTATGCTTTGATAAGGCAACTGGATTGCCTGGGGCGGTATGAGCTGTACCAGTGATAATCACATCATCATCGCCACCTTTTGACGGACTTGGCGGATTGACAGTATCCCTGGCCGGGCTCAGTGTATTAGCAGCTGGGCTTGGCGGATTAGCAGCTGGACTCAGCGGATCAGCAGCTGGACTTGGAGGCGTAGCATGTGGGCTTGATGGATCAACATGTGTGGCCGGACCAGCTTCCGGCGGATTAGCATTAGTGGCTGGATCTTGTGGGGCAGAGTCATCCATGACAACCTCAGTGTCTCTACCAGTTTCTTCTGGGGTTTTCTCCGGTTCAACTTCATCAGTGGGTCCACTGGTCTTGGCTTTCATGCTCAACCGGACCATGGCACTATAATGCCAAAACAGAAGATTAGTGTGGTAAACCGATGCATGAAGAAAAAAGTTAAAAGGTAGTATACTTACCCAGGGACGGTTTTAAGGGGAGGCAGCTGAGTGGTTGATGAACCGCCATATGAGGAATTGGAGGACACCTGATAATTCGAGTTAGACGGATTAAGTGGGTTCCGGAAGCAACCCGCCAAGGGACAAGGCTTATTAAAAGAGGAAGAGACCTCCGGACGACGCTTCCGGGTTGGAGTGTCTGGTAAACCGGAAGAAGTGACCTGTTGACCACTGTGCCAGGTTGTGCGACGACCTTCTTGTTGCTGTGTCTTCAAAGAAAATTGTGGATCCAAATGAGCAAGTGGGTGAGAACATTTTACTTTCCGAACTGCACGACGAAAATTTTGAACCGACACGTGATCTGAACCAGAGGAAAGGGATATTACCTCAACATGATCAGCGCGGCTGGCTTCCGCATCATCCTGGTAATAGTCATTGTTAATGAGGTGTATGAAAAAGGAGACAAGGGAGTCAAGTTCTACCTCTTGATACAATTCTTTAATATCTTCGGGCGGATCTGCAGATTCGCCGATCTTCTTCTTGGCCGCTTTCTTTATAACTTTGCTCTTGGCACGAGGAGCCCTTGCCGGTTTGTCTGAAGCTTTCCTTTTCCATAAGGAGCTATTGGCCTGTAAAATTAAACAAAGGTTTATTTAAACAATGTTAAAGCGGAGGCAGATCAAGAAAGCACAAGGTTAAAATCTTTACCGCTCGCGGTTTGTTGGAGGAGTAAAAAGGGGCCAGCCCAGTTTGGCTACATGTAGCGATCGGTTCATCTAGCATCTTCTTCACAGATTCAGTAACTTCATCATCAGTCATTTCTATCTCATTAAACCGTTGAGGATCCTTGGCATTGCCGGTATACTCGTGCATCAATCCGGAGCGGCGGCTTAAAGGAAGGACATGCCATGCAACCCAGCAACGAATGAGGTCAACACCAGTCAAACCGTTGGCTAGGAGTGCCCGGAGCTTGGCGAGTTGAGGTGCGTAAGCTTGTCGTTCCTTGGCGGTGAGCCGTTGAGGCAGTGGATGGCCGTTGCTAAGCCGGTGAGCTCGGTAACCCGACAAAGGATTTTCTCCAGCAGGGGCAGTGTTTTGACAATAGAACCAGGTTAGATTCCAGTCTTTCGGATGGCTGTGGTGTTTGGCGTGAGGAAAATCAACTTCTTTTCTCTTATGAATCGACACACCACCAAGTTCAGTGTTGGGGCCGTCAGAGAACTCAGTTCGGCGGTTTAAGTGGAAGAAATCTCAGAAGAGCTCAACAGTCGGTTCCTCTTGAAGGTAAACTTCGCAGAACACTTGGAAGTTGCATATATTGGATACAGAATTTGGACCAATGTCTTGAGGATGGAGCTGAAAGCTAGCAACGACATCCCAGAAGAATTTTGATCCAGGGGGACTGAATCCCCGGTCTAAGTGCTGCATAAACACAATTACTTCGCCATCTTGAGGCTCAGGAGGGCACTCAGGTCCAGGAACTCGCCAATGGAGGACATTCTTTGCGGCGAAAGTGCCAGTTACAACGTAACCATTGATTTGAGTCTCTGTGATCCGGAAAGGAGCCCAGTTGCAAGCTGAGAATTGCTTAGTCATTTTGAAGGATAAACTGTAAAAGAAATGCGAAGGCCGGTTTAAGATTCAAGGTCGAGGTTCTCTAAACCGGTGTTCAACCGAAAAATGTAATCAGGGCAAATTTGAAAGTTGAACCGGATATTGCTATGCAAGTCGGAATGGCGGTTTAAGTGAGGGCTAATGGTATCCGGTGGATTACTAACTACTAAAGGTTAAACCGCCCTTAAACAAAAGAGGCAGAGCTGAAATCTACTAAGTGTTTACAGAAACAGATTTCATAGTGTGGCAGTATAATTTTGGATCTACCGTGGTTTAATAAACAAAATTTATCTGAAGCCCTACAATGGCGCTAAGAGGAAGAGAGAAGCTCCAGATGCAGTTTTTCTAGGAACAGTAAGGCGTTATGTTGCGACAGACTAAAGTTACGGATCTAGTCGCAAAAGAAACAATCAGGTATAGCTAGATTCAGTAAATGGCTAAGGGAAAGGTAGAGAAGCGCTGATGAACATCGATGAACACAGATGAACTCGAAGCCCTAATGGAGATCTAGGGTTACGAGAAGAAAACTTACCAGGGCTACGCAGCAGCGGAGGAGTATTGCAGGAGCTCTCGTACGAACAGGGTGATGCAGCGGCCTAAGACGATGCAGATTCGAGGACCGACGGCGGCGGCGGCGACGCTGGAGTTTCTTCGGGTCGCGAGGAGGAAGACGAGAGGCAAGGGGGGGGGGAATGGAAAGACCCCCGACCCTATTTATATAATAAAAGGGACAAACGACAGGCGCAAGAATCGAGGGGTCTGAAGCGGCGAAAGGGGGCGCAACTGTCGCCTCAATCTTCGGGATGTAATTAATGAAGGGTATCTTTTTATGCAGAGATGACATCATGACGATTTACTATAGTGACAGAAGATGACGTCACGGCGGTTCACCAAAGTTTACAGGGAGAAGATAACATGGCGGTTTACGGAGAATCGTTACAAGATGTTCATGGAATTTGCGTAAGTGTTGAAGATTGACAAGAACAGGTTCAAATCAATCCGGGGCCTAATGTTGAGGATATAACCACTGAGTGTAAACCGCCCACGAGGGGCCGGTTCACGCTCAGCTATGCTGAAGCCCATGAAGATAAGAAGATGGCGCTTTACTGATAGTTTAGAGGCCCACAGCCAGAGGCGGATTAGGGCCCATAGTAGTAAACCTCCATATTGTATACTTGTACTGTAAGTTAAGGAAAGGGAGAGACCGAGCCGAACCCTTATATGAGTCGGCCTCGGGACTCTGTAAATTGGCCGGGCGTCAACCTGTGCATATAAAGGGACGACCCGGCTACGGTTCAGGGACAACGGACAACAACTCGAGACCCAGGCTAGCATATTTCCTCCCTGGTCATCAAAACCCCAATAATCCCATCACAAACTAGACGTAGGCTTTTACCTTCACTGAAGGGGCCGAACTAGTATAATTCTCGTGTCCCTTGTCTGGTTTAACCCCTTCAGGCTAACCTCGTTGCGATGGCTCCACGACTAAGTCTTCTGCTAGGACATCTGACGTGATATTTCCACGACAAGTGGAGAAGGGGGTGGAGGGGTATATGGAGCCTCCACACAAAATCTAAACATTACACACAATTTGCCAAACTCGGTGGTACCAAATAGTGAAACTCGGTAGGACCGACCTGGTACAAAATGTGAACATTAGGCTTTTTGGTGTGACCGACAATAATTGGACTGATGCGCTAGGGTTAGGGCAAAACCTCATCCCGGTGAGACCGATCACACGAACTCGGTGAGACCGATTTCAGTAATTTCAAATAGAGACTTGGTCCAGCAAACTCCATGGGACTGATCGCTCACTTCGGTGAGAACAAAACTTTGTGAAAAGGAAACAAAGAGTTTGCATTGGAAACTCGATGGGACCGATCGCTCATCTCGGCTAGACCAAAATGTTGTGAAGGGAAAAGGAGAGTTTGCAATCCCATCTCGGTGAGACCGAGATCCCTATAGGTGAGACCGAACTGATTAGGGTTTCTGGCTATGCCTATGTCAAGTGAACTTGGTGGCGCTGCATAGATAAAATCAGTGGGGCCGATTTTGAATTTAGGTTTTGGACATATGTGGAAATGAGAAAGTGATTGAGGGCTTTTGGAGCATATCACTAAGCATATTGAGCAAGCAAGCCATTAAACAACCATTAAACAACACCTCATCCCCTTTTAATAGTATTGGCTTTTCCTATGGACTCAATGTGATCTTGGATCACTAAAATGAAAATGAAGAGTCTTGAGATTTTGCCAATATGTGTCCTTAGCATTTTGAGGGGTCCACATCTCTAGTCCGTGCCATACCAATCATTGAACTTTCTGGAACATTAGTCTTGAATGGATATTAGTTCAATGAGCTATATGTTTTTATGAATAACCAAAACCACCCGGGGATTAGTTGCACTTTCAGTCTCCCCCTTTTTGGTATTTGATGACAACATATAGATCAAATCTTCGACAAATGGTAACATAAATGAAGTACATCGTCGCTTTGAGAAGTATGTGATAAGCAGGAGCTCCCCCTAAATTTGCGAATTATTTAAACTTGCTGTTGAATGCAAATGCACAATCGATTAGGATCATGGGTTACTCTTCCATGTCACATACATCTTGGTGGAGCACTCAAAATGATAGAATATGAAATATGCACTCATCACCAAAGCAAGATATGAATGATCATACATGGGAGATAGAATATCATCATTCAAGCACACAAATTAAAGTATAATATGATCAAACATGATCATAGAAGTATCTCACACACAAGCACGAATAGTGTATCAACCAAACAAGCAAGCAAATGAAGTAGCAAGAGAGGCAAAATAAGCAAAGCACACACTCTCTCTCGAAGCCTATGATCTATACACTTTCTCCCCCTTTGGCAACAAGTTACCAAAAAGCTTTAAAATGCATAGTGCTATGCGGCTCTCTAAGCATGACCTCCGGGAGCTCCGCAAAGGTGGCGTGGAGAGGAGTCCTCCAACAAATGCATCTGAAGAGGTCTGTGGAGCTGGTGGAGTAGCAACTGGAGGAACAACAAAGGCTATAGCTGCTATTGCTGAAGTAGTAGCCCTTTAGTAACTGGCTGGCACAACTGCAGACCTTTGTGCCCTTGGCACTCTCTGAAAGGATTCGGTGGTAGCTCTCCCTCTTCTCTCTTCAGCTTCTTCCTGGAGCTTCTCAACTGTAGTCTGGATCTCTGTGTCCTTCAAGTCTAGATCATAAAACATAGTCTCGATGATCCTCTTAAGACTCTTTTGATTTTGAGTCAGGGTTGCCAATCCTTTCTCTTCTTACAGTGGCCTCAAGCAGATAGCTAAGCTGATCTTGCTTGGTCTTGAGGTGAACAGTTGAAGCATCTGGAACTTGTGAAGATTGTGCTGCCTTCTCTGCTTTATCTTTTCCCTCTTCTTTCGAGCCTCTACACATGTAGGATGTGTAGCATCCATGACAACCTCATTGCATTCAAACTCAGGGAACAAGGGAAGGTGCTCCTTGTCTAAGAGATATATGTCTTTTCCCATCTTGGAGTTCATGAGCATCTGAATGTGTGGAGCATAGTCACATGATCTCTTCTGATCAGCAACAGTCCTCTTGATTATTTCAACTATCAAGGTCATCTCCTTGAACTTCTCTAGCACATCAAACATATGCAGAAAATTGATGGAGTGCGCTCTGATCATCCTGTCATCTCCAGACTTGGGCAACAATGTGTGCCTGAGGATAGTGTTGATTGTGGGCAGCCCAGACAGCAGATAGTACACTGAGCCAAACTTGTGAGTATCCAAGGCAGCATCAGGAATGTACTTGTACATGTGTGCCATGGAGTTGTGTCCTTTCCTGGGCTTGGCATACACATCTGTGTCATCCTCTTTCTCTTCAGGGGCATTGATAAGCTAGGCCTACTTAGCAATAGAAGATTGGTACCTTGTACCCGCAGTCATCCAGACAATTTTACCATCTGGGTAAAAATGTGCTATGGAGTAGAACTGCATCACCATCTCATCATTCCACTTGGTGAGCTTCTGACCAACAAACTTGTCATCTCCAGTCAGTCTGAAGATGTCATGAACTCCTAGGAGTAGTCTACATTGTTGTCAATGTACTCCCAATCAACCCGTCTCATATCACTTACTATGGGCTTCTTGTCCAGGAGAACTGTCTCATAGAAGTCCCGCTGCTCCTTTGTGTGGAACCTGTAATCCACAACAGTCCTCCTCCTTGTGGCATATGGGTTTTTCTGCCTCCATAGCCTAAGATCTGCATCATTCCTTTACTTCATGTTTTCAGCCACTGGATGTGTATCATCATGGTAAGGTATCTTGGGCTTCAACTTACTGAGCCATTGGGCATCTTCTTCTTCTTCCACTTTAGGCACTGGGGCTTTGTTCTTCTCAGCAGCTGGTATGTTCCTTGTTGATCTTTTGGGTGCTACAGGCTTAGAAGCTTGAGCAGCAGTAGTAGCCTTGGGGCAGTCTTGCGCTTTGATGGAGCAGCCCTTGACTTGATGGCAACCCCCATCAGCTTCTGGGTCTTGGCAGGAGGTGCATTGGGCTCTTCCTCCTCATCCTCAGAATCTCTAACCATAGATGGTCTGCCAATCACTCTGGCCATGGTCTTCTTGACCCTTTCCTTCCTCTTCTTTCCCTCAGCAGCCTCCTTTGGATCAAGAGTGAGCTCAATAGCTTCCTGTGTTGAGGCTCTGGCTTTGGACATAGGAATCCTTCTGGCTGGTGCTTTCTTCTTCATACCTAGCTTGGTTGAAGCTGCTGTACCAAACTCCTTCTTTACAACCTTCTTCTTTGTTGTGACTTCCTAATCAGCCATAAAATCTTCATCTTCTGAATCAGAGGTTTTCTTCTTCCTCTGCCTCGTTGCAGCCTTAGGCAGGTTGCTAGGAGTGCTTCTGCTCCCATCATCATAGCTTCCATTAGAGGGACTAGTGCCCTCACTCATGTGAACCTATTCCTCAGACCTATTCTGGCTATCACTGCTGTCTGACATGGCTGAAAGGTGAAAGCTGACCCTATGAATAGATATACACTCGTACGCATCGGTGCTATACAAATGGTTTTTAACTCCTTTCAGAGACGACATTCAGAACCATCGCCAGGTGAGTGACTACGATAGGGGGGGTCCTTCCCTCATGACCTAGAAACCGTCGGGATATGCCCTCCTGGCACAGACGCTTGGCAAAATGAGGTCATGAGCGACCGACGAGCGCTCAAATACGGTTATACGTACAATAGTGCTAAAACAATACAATTATATAGGCGAAATCGTTTCTGATCATAAGTACATCCCACACAGTCAATCCCTGCTAAACGTTTCCGTTCGTGTGTACATTCCACACAATCCATCCAAGGAATACATTTCCGTTAGTATGTAAATCCCACATAGTTAATCCAAGAAGTACCAAACATTTGCGATGCGCACAACATCACAAACAGTCTATAATTTCGAAGCGTGTGTGATAAGGTGACTATTGCAAACATTTAATAAGAAAGAACTGTGTGCGATGTTGTTGTTAATCACACACGTTTTTTCTTGGCTGATCGTGTGTGCAATGGAGATTGATCACACATGTTTTTCTTGGCTGATCGTGTGTGTAGAGGAGATTGATCGCACACGTAGCGAATCCTAGAAACATGTCTGATCTCCGCGTCTATTGCAGACATTTCGCTTTCGCCAACCATGTCCAATGTAATCCCTAATTAATCCCTTATTAATCCTTAATTTAAAAATCATATGTTTTGAATTTGATAGTAGGCAATCACTTATTTCATATCCAACCATGTTTATTACAAATATAGGTTCAACCACGAATGCATAATTCGATGCACAGGTACATATACTGAAGAACTACAGAAGCACCATGTAAAGAATGATGAACCAAAGTTGTACTAAAGACTATAAAGAGAGAGGCGAAAGACATTTTGGTTGCTGGAGAAGCTGAAGCGGAATGCCCATATTGTGCCCTCCACCATGCATAATGCGCGCATGACTCTAGGCCAACCCCTTGTGATGGCTGCCCATCCATCCTTCACTATCTTCATTACGACTTCTCGATGCTCATTGTAGTCTGGATGAAATATGTTAACCTTCATCGCGTGTCCACCAATCATGTACTTTGCGAGGTAATCTTGAGAGAACTGCTTCGGAACCACTGCAAACAAAAAAGATTCAGACATTGTTGTCTAACAACTCATTATGGGCAGTAAAAATAAAAGGCTGCAGAGTTTGTAGTTACCATCCTACAACTCACTGTTGTGTTGGATAGAGCATAAACAAATAAGTTGCTTGCCAACATTCGTATCTTTTTGCTAATAATCCTTATCAATTTCCTCACTTGATGCTTGTTCATGAATATCTCATGTGCCCCATACGCAAAAATGGTCAATGTGTGGATCCTTGCCAAGGGCATATGTACCTACAAGCAACAAGTCAATATTAGAAGCTAACAAGTGTCCAGGCCTGGATCTATATGCACTACATTATGGAACGACAGGGGAATACAAGCCGAGGGATGAAGCTAACCTCGGCGGAAAATGGTGGCCACTCCCGTTGTTGTCCTGCATAAGTACTGGAAAGGCATGATAAGTACAACAACCTTAACATCAAACAAATATAGCAAAGGTAAACAATATCATCTCCAAATGATAGCTTGAATGTGTTGGTTTTAGCATGCCGTTAAAGCATATAAAATGGAAGGCAATGTTACCGACAGCAAGCTTAACAGCCGTCAAATATTGCAATTCAAACTGGTATTGTTGAAAATGAATAGAACGTAGGTAATGCTTAAACATCACTGGATAAATGTGTATAACTGAAATGAAGGGCATGTGTTAACTATAACAGGCATAACTGGAACCAAATATAGCCGTTCAAACTGGTATTGATGCAGTCGAGCGGCACCGTTCTGACTTGCACATAATGAACAACACATTGTGAATGACTGAAATAAACAAGACATAAATGATCAGTATAACAACCAAATATAGCCATTGAAAACTAGACAGAGTGTCAATGCAACCAACCTAACAACCAAATACAGATAAACAAGTCATATGCTTGAAAATTGGACAAATGCTCACTGCAACCAACCTAACAAGCAAATACAGATAAACAAGGCATCTGCTTGATAACTGGACAAATGCTCACTACAACCAAACTAAGAACTAAATACATATAAATAAGGCATCGGCTTGATAACTGGGAAAATGCTCACTGCAACCAACCTAACAACCAAACACAGATAAACAAGGCATCTACTCACTATAAACAACCAAACATAGCCATTCCTGAAACTGAAGTGGACAATTCATACTTAAACATCACATAACCCTATTGAACAATACATTTTTGCATAACTTAAATAATTAAAGACACAGTTATAGCACCGCACGGCAAATGCTACTACAACAAAGGGTACAACTTGGCAAGCTAGAAAAGGTAAGATTTGCTGATAGGATGTTGCCTCACATTTCATGGACGAGATCCTTCTAGTTGGAAGAGCACAGAGCCATGGTGTGCCCTCTGACACCGCAGATGGGTTGTTTCACCTTGGAAGAACCTTTTCGGGTGCCCTCCTCATGGTTGTGGTCGTGGTCTTTGAGATCTGACTTAGCAATTGAGGACCCCTAGCCTCCGCCGTAGAACGTGTCCTTCAGAAAGGACGAAATGGGCTTGACGGCGTATGAGGATCGCAAATCCTTGACCGCTTGGCGGAGGAGATTAGCGGCATGGCCATCAAAGAGATCGACGGTGGTTGAACAGGAGGGGTTTGGTTTGGACCACGTAACCTGTGACATGGCCCGCGTGAAGCCATCGCTGTCGACGAGCTTGATGTCATGGCCAGCTTTCCCGAGATACAGTAATACGCAAGCCCGCTGACATGAGCATTCGACATGGCAACATAGTCAACATCTTCGCCGGCTTCCGCGACGACATGTTGCGCCAGGATCGACAGATTGGGGCGAACGGCGGCCACCTCGCTAACGTCCGCCGGAGAGGCCATGATAAACCTCTTCTTGGCTGAACGCTCGTCGGGCTCCCCGGGATACGTGGTCTAGCTTATGATGCGACATTCTGGAGCAGGGGATGTGGATCTGGCGAGGAGGGACACCGCAGGCCTCATCTACAAACTCAGGGGAGTGGAGTGACGGTATGGGAATCGTTGGGTAACCTAAACTTTATTATCTAAGCTAGGAGGAAAGGGTAGACCGGCATGGGTTGGTGTTGATGCCGGTGGCGACGGTGAGCTAGGGTTCGAGGGGGCAGGGGGCGGGTGTGGGACTGTGGAGGGGGGATGGTGGTGTTTCAGGATACGCCGCAGATACTGAAATTTTTAGTAATGATGGGTGGAGATGGTGGTGGACGAGGGAGGGTGACGGTTCAAATGCCTCAGCTACTGCAATTTTACTATAAGGTTGCTGCTGGAGGAGTGTGAGCAAACGTTGAAGTACGACGGCTACTAAAATTTGGGTAAAGGAATTGATGCGGGGTGGGAGTGCCCAAGATCGCGCACGGTCCAATAAGAATATGGGTGTACGATAATAAGGAGAAGTGGAGGAACCACCACCTTTTGCAACGCTCAAGGCGGGTAGTTTATTTTTATATTTCTAGCTAGCGGGTCTATCGCACACGGTTCATCCTAATTTCTAAATAAACTTACCCGCCTTTAGCTTGCGCAGTCGTGGTGATTTTATAGCGCACTTGCATTGCACACGGTTAAGCCAGTACCTCCACCATTTGCTCGCGCTTGCGCAATCGTGGTGATTTTACAGCGCACTTGCATCACACACGGTTAAGCCAGTACCTGCACCATTTGCTCGCGCTTGCGCAGTCGTGGTGATTTTACAGCGCACTTGCATCGCACACGGTTAAGCCAGTACCTGTACCATTTGCTCGCGCTTACGCAGTCGTGGTGATTTTACAACCAAAAAAATAACCTATCAATTAAATGAATCTTGAGATATACAACTTCCCACCGGGTCACCCATCCTTGGACTACTCCAGTCCAAGCACGCTTAACTTCTACGTTCTATTCGACTAGGCTAGCAGATGGGTAGCGGCACCTTGCTAATAAGAATTGCCTCCTTGCCTTTAAGGCGTTTCATGCTCGTCACCCTATGGGACCTACTCCCTCCTATCATGCACATTTGTTGTTTTAAAAATTGTAGGCGATATTTACATGGTTGGTGTGTCGCCGCCTAGCCTTCAATGAGCACTGACACTAGTAGCAGGAAACTGATGGGAGAAGAGGCAGGAAGCCGATGAGAGGAGTGGCGGGAAACGGTAGTGTTGGGGATATAACTATTAGGTATGACCCGCCCTGGAGGGGTCGGGTTATACCTATGGCGATTCAATATATGAAGCCCAAGATGGCACTTGAAGATGGCGGTTCAGTCAAGGGCCCAAGCCCAAAGGCGATTTAAGGCCCGTACAGATAAACTACCATATGTATGTAACTTGTATTGTAAGGCAAGAATAGAGAGAGACCGAGCAAGACACTGTTTATGTGCCAGCCGGGACTGTGAGCCACTGGGCGTTGACCTGTATATATAAAGGGACGACCCGGCGGCGGTTTAGGGCAAGAAACATCAGATCAAGAGCTAGGTCAAGCAGATTCACTCCTTGGTAATTGAGACATAAGCAATCCCACTCAAAACTGGATCGTAGGCTTTTACCTTCACTGTAAGGGGCCGAACCGGTATAAACCCCGTGTCCTTTGTCCGGATTAACCCCTTTAAGCTTCCTAGTTATGATGGCTCCACGACTAAGTCCTGTCACTAGGACATCTGACGTGACAATTCCACAACAGTTGGTGTCCACCATGGGGCCAGCGCACGGTGGATTTAAGTTCTTGAAGGGCAGCTTCGAAGGACTCAAAGGATACGCTGTGGGCCGGATGACCAAGAGTCGTCGCGGGAAGCTCTACATCGACGATGCAGGCTGGGGCCCCAACGCCGGCTCAATTGAGTACGGGTACCGGGTCCCCTTCGATGGAATCCACGTCTTCATCGGCAAGATCGGCGAGCCGGGCCCTAAGCCGGACATCTGCACCGACATTGTCGAGACGGCTCAACGTGCGAGACCCGCCCGGGCTCAGCCCGTCATGAAGCGTGCCTTCATGGGATGCATCCATGGAGGGGAATTTTCGAAGGATCTATGCCTGGCGGTGAGACAACCATCTACTCTGATGGTGAGTCGTCCATGGGTGAGACGGATTTGTTGTATAAATTGCAAGGTGGCGGGCTTGGGGACTGTTCCGATGGCAGCAGTATTCCGGACCCCTTTGAGCCGCCGAGGAGAGTTGGGATCTTCATGGCTAGCACGCAACCCGTTCAAAACTCTATGGCTGCGGTAGCAATAACCTCTGGGTCAGCGGCAGCCGGGGCAGGAGGCCATGCGCGCTCGCCGGCTCAGGTGCTGACGGATCTCATGGATAAGATGACAGCTCTATTAACCGCCATGGTCAACCCGGCGGATCAAGCTCAACATGATGCGGAAGTGGCGCATTTAAAGCAGGATATAGTGCAGGCTAGGGAAGACCTGGCGGCGGAAGACGTCAGGATGACCGCAGAGCGGGACGCTC
Source organism: Triticum timopheevii (assembly GCA_963921465.1). Classification (NCBI taxonomy): domain Eukaryota; kingdom Viridiplantae; phylum Streptophyta; class Magnoliopsida; order Poales; family Poaceae; genus Triticum; species Triticum timopheevii. The sequence continues at coordinate 238,456,106 of OY997264.1, read as the reverse complement.
TGGATGCTCAAGCTCAGCGGATTCAGTCGTAGGCTTTCCAGCTCACGATGGATCAGTGTTGGGGAACATAGTAATTTCAAAAAAATTCCTATTGTCACATCCCTAGTTCTGACAATGCCTAGTGCATGCATTAGAGTGTTGCATCATGTTTAAATTTCATTTAAACCTGAAATGGGGATTGACTAAACCCTAGCACCAAAAGGAATTCAAATAGGTTCAACCTAAAAATAATTTTAGTGAATCCAAATGGCTTTCAAAAATGTTCATCATTTCTGGAAAATGCTAGAACCATAACCAGAGGTGTTGCACATTTTTCCATGACATATTTGGACACTGAATTAAATCATAAGTATTTGAATTTGGATATTTAAATTCTATAAAATATTTTAAATGTCCAAATATTCCTAAGCTGAAATGTTCCATGTTGGATATATTCTATACAGTGGGCATGTGCAGTTTGGTGATTTTTGTAAGTGCCTAGGTATTTTTAGTAAAGCCACAAAGATTACTGAAAATTAGAAAATAGAAATAAAAGAGAGAGAGAGACTCACCCGGGCCACTTACCTGGCGCCACCCACCAGGCCCACCTGCCGGCCCAGCCCAGCTGCCGCGCCAGCGAGCTGCTTGGCTCGGCCAGGCAGGCAGGCAGCTGCTCGACGGCGAGCACAGCATGCGTGCCACGCAGCTGCTCGCCGCCTCGCCGCTCCCCTCATCCAGCTGCTGACGTGGGACGAACCCTCCCCCTCTCTCCGACCCCGCAGACACCCGCTCCTCGCCCTGGCTCCTCTCTCTCGCTCTCCCCGACGTCGCCCGAGACGTCGTCGCCGCCGCCGCTCGCCACAACCGCGTCCAACGCCGTCCCCGCGCCCTCTCACCGTGTCCGCACGGTTCGCCATCGTCGACTACGCCGACCAACCAAGCCACACGACGCCGGAGCCCTACATCACCCCCCGCCGCCGTTGTCTTCAACCTCGGGCCGCCCAGATCGCCGTCGTTGTCCCGACCGCAACGAGCTTTCCCCGAGCCCACTGAGCGTTTCTACGTGACCGCTGTGAGCCACTGACCTCCCCCATCCTCTTTTTTTCTTTCCCCGTGCATCATAGCGACTGCACCGCGTTCACCCGCACACGCCGCCGCACGGGTTCGTCGCCGGCGAAGCCCCGGTGACCTTTTGGTCCCACGCATGCGTCCGTTGCACTCTCAACGTTCCGTAGAGCAAAACTAGCGCGATAGCCGTCTCGTTTGCACACCACATCGCCGTTCTCGAGCTCGAACGAGCTTCGGCCGCCGCCGAGCTCATCGCCGGCGCCAACTCCGGCCACCCCGACCCCAACTGACTCCACCAAGAGCCGCGGCTCGTCCCCAGCTCCACTTTGATGCCTTCCGTGTCCCATTTGGTGGCCGGAACGACCAAAACCACTTCTGCCGCCGCGTCGGGCTCGCCGGCGGCTAAACGCCGGCGCAGCCGACTTCGTCTTTGACCACGGGTGGGCCCTGGTTGACTCTGTTGGGTCAATGACAGGTGGGGCCCCCCCTCTGCTAATTACCTAGATTAGTTTAAACTAATTAAGCTAGTTTAATTAACCACTGACACCCTGGACCCACTAGTCAGTTTGACCTGGACCGGCTATTGACTTCCTGAGGTCAGCATGACCTCATGCTGACGCAGTAAACCTTTTTCTGGAATTTAATTAAATCCAAAATGATTTATAAATTCCAGAAAATAACCCAAATTTCAAAAATTCATATAAATTCAACCATAGCTCCAAATCAAACAAATTATATATGAAAAATTATCAGAAAAATTCAAGGAATCCATCTGTACCATTCTCATGCATGTTTGAACAATGTTTGTCCTCTGTTTTGGACAAAACAAATAAATGGCATTTAAACCTTCATATATGGAGTTTGAATTTGAACCTAGGGTTCAAACCAACTTCATTTAACTTGTTGCTAGTTGCATTAGCTCAATCAACAGCATATTTCCATGACATTATCATGCATCATATTTGTTGCATTGCATTGATTGTGTCCCTCTTTATTTGCCGGTAACTGTCCCCTCTTGATAGACGTGGTTTCGACGATGAGATCGATGACACTGATGAAGATCTATAATATCTTCAGAAGTGCCAGGCAAGCAAAACCCCCCTTGTTCATTCCGATACAATCCCACTCTCTCGCTCCTGCTCTCTTTTACTGCATTAGGACAACAATGATTCAACTGTTACTTGCTGCGGTAGCTGAACCCCTTTATCCTTTGCATGACCTGTCATTCCACAGTAAATAGATGAAACCCACTAGCATGAGTAGGAGTTGTTTGAGCCCTGTTGTGCCTACTCATACATGGTTGTTTGTCATGCCTGCTACTGCTTAGAGTTGAGTCGGGTCTGATTCATCGAGGATGAATCAGAGGTGCGTGAACATGTCCTACTGTGTGTGAGCTAAGTGTGTGAACACGATTTGGTAAAGGTAGCGGTGAGAGGCCATGTAGGAGTACATGGTGGGTTGTCTCATTGCAGCCGTCCTCAAGAACTGAGTTCTGTGTTTGTGATCCATGATACAGTTACTACCACGCATTGGGCCCGAAACCAATGGACCCTCTCGTCTTCTTAATCACCCTTGTCCTCTGTCTAGGAGTTGCAAGTAGTTTCTGGTGTTTGTAGTGTGCTGGAGGCCGTGCGCAGCGCTGACCGTAGGGGTGGGCTGTGATGCGGTAGGCACGTGGCCGGGTAAACCGGGCGCCCGTTTGGTGTCACGGAACCCTGTTCACATTGTTTGGGGCTGTGAGCGAAACTTCGGCCGGATCTCCTCATGGATGGAACCCGAATAGGCGATAAACCTGGACTAGGGACTTGAGTGTTTAGGTAGGCCGTGGCCGACACCCTCGTTGGGCTTCCGCTTGAAGGTTGCCGAGTACATGTCGTGTAAACGGCGGTAAGTGGTGAGAGCATGTGTGAAGAAGTACACCCCTGCAGGGTTAACATTATCTATTCGAATAGCCGTGTCCGCGGTAAAGGACTTCTGGGTTGCCTATAACAGTTCATAGACAAGTGAAAGTGGATACTCTAAAATATGCAAGATAAGTGTGAGTGCTATGGATGGCGTTCTCATAGGGAGACGGGAGCGGATCCATAGTGGTGTATTGATATGGTGAATATGTGGACTCGTGTGCGCCACCTCAAAAGAGTTCCTTGCAGTCGTAGTTCAGGATAGCCACCGAGTCAAAGCTGGCTTGCTGCAGTTAAACCCCACCATCCCCTTGTTGATAATGATGCATATGTAGTTAGTTCTGATGTAAGTCTTGCTGGGTACATTTGTACTCACGTTTGCCTATTTTATGTTTTTGCAGAGAGACTTCAGTCTTGCTAGTAGTTCCACGTGGACTTCACGTTTAGCTTGTTACCTTAGCTACGATCTTGTGCCCTCGGCAGGATCTGGTAGATAGTCAGGCTTCCAAGCCTTTTTCATTTGTAGATGTCTGTACTCAGACATGTTAGCTTCCGCTTGTGCTTTGACTTGTATGCTCTGAATGTTGGATCGTGAGACCCCTGTTTGTATATCTCGCTCCTCGGAGCCTAATGAATACATACTTGAGTCGTAGAGTCATGTTGTGATGCCATGTTATATTTGCACATATCGAGCATATTGTGTGTATGCTATTGAAATTCTTGATATGTGTGGGATCTGACTATCTAGTTGTTTATCTTTAGTAGCCTCTCTTACCGGGAAATGTCTCCTAGTGTTTCCACCGAGACATGGTAGCTTGCTACTGCTCCGGAACACTTAGGCTGGCCGGCATGTGTCCTTCTTCGTTTCTGTGTCTGTCCCTTCGAGGAAATGTCACGCGATGAATACCGGAGTCCTGTTAGCCCGCTACAGCCCGGTTCACCGGAGTCCTGTTAGCCCAGTGCTACAGCCTGGATTCACTCGCTGATGACCGACACGTTCGATGCTGGGTCATGGATGCCTGTCCCTGTAAGTCTGTGCCACTTTGGGTTTATGACTAGCCATGTCAGCCCGGGCTTCTTATCATATGGATGCTAGCGACACTATCATATACGTGTGCCAAAAGGCGCAAACGGTCCCGGGCATAGGTAAGGCGACACCCGTGGGAATACCGTGCGTGAGGCCGCAAAGTGATATGAAGTGTTACAGGCTAGATGGATGTGACATTGAGTCGGGGTACTGACAGCTTTGGTATCAGAGCCTGACTGCCTGTAGGATTACCAAGCCAAACTGGTTGAAGTTGCGTCTAGAAATGCTTTAGTTATGTAGGGGAATTGATTGTGGGATGGGAACGTAAGGCTCTTTTTACTCCTTATACCTCATGGCCTTCTGATCTGAGTCATCCTCTTCTCTTCTACGGGGATTAAGAACTAGGCCTTCTCATCTATCTATTAGGATGACGTGTTACTAATCCATAGACTTATGCAATTGTTAGTTCCAAATCTCAGCTCAGTTTTTACTACTTCCGTATGTTCATAACTGCTGATCTCGAAACCTTGATATTGTGCTTCGGAGTGGCTATGCCACCATTTTTGTAGCATGTCTCCAATCTTTTTGAGCATTTACAGCCGTTATGCTGTCCGAGTCATCCCAGGTTTCTAAACAATCTGATGCACTTGCAAATCCTTTCCCTCTGGTTTTGATGTTCCTCTAGGCCAGGTTAATCATACTAAATGCTGAGTTGAGGTATTCTATTGCCTCGACATATATGTTGGAATTATTATTATGACCCTAGGTGTCTTAGGGGATCATCTAGTAAACCAGCCATGATTTGTGTTCCCCATGTGATGATTCTGGCCATCATTCTCGAAAGCATCCCGTGATGTTATTAGTTAGTAGGTATTCCATTCCGAGGTTCTTCAACCCGAGATTCACCCTACCTACTTCATGTTGATAGTGTTTGCTCGTTCCTTTAGGTTATTAGTAACCTTTGCATTAGTCCTCGAGGTCCGTGGTATTTCCTCCTTCCAAATACTATGAACCGCTTATGGCAGAAGTTCCTCGCTGAACCGAAGGATCACAATCAGAGTACTCTTGAGGAGTTCTCCACTCATAATTGTGAATCTGCCAATTCTACACTCTCCTCATGGGTTATCCGGAAGAAATGTTGAGCTTCGCTCGACATACTAATCTATGCATCCACAACTCAGAAAGTTATATGTTCCTTTGAGTTGTTCTCTTTAGTTGTGTCCTGACCCTCGTCTGTCAATTGATAGTCAAGAGTATGTGTGCATTCGTTCATCGGTGCCTATTATCCTTGTGGTCCGTCAAGCCATTCTATTCCAGAATGACTAGGAGAAACGAACTCCAGTACCTTGTCCATTTCCAGGATTGGGTCAAAGCAGTCGTACTTCGCAGATCAAATACTAATCCATGCTTTTGTTCTGTTCTACCTTGGAGTAATACCATCTTTATATCGAGAATGTCATGGGAATTGCACACCATCCTATGAATTCTTTATGTAGTAATACTCGTCGCCATCATTGTTCATTCCTCGGTTTCCGTGTTATTGTAACCGGAATGCCGACAAGTGAATCGTGGTGTGTGAAATCAATATTGCTGGCAACTCCGTTGCTTGGTAGTTAAATGGACGATAACCTCATTCTTAGCGTGTTGATTATTGAATCGTCACCCTAAGGTTGATTGTGCTACCTAGTCCTTATTTCTGGTGCACTCCTCGATCAATGAGTTAGGATTATTCAGTCCCTTGCTTATTTGATCATATCGTCTTGCTCTGGAAGCAAGATTGTTCTCGAGCTTAGTAACATATCGGTGGTTCGTGATGTTCCGAATATCTTCTCGGAAGTATTACCAGGTTGTCACCTCGCCGCTATGTTGAGTTCGTGATCAAGTTGGTTTTCTTATAAATCACCCCTTCTCCAAGAATCTGTGTTGGATATCCCTGAGCTAGTTGGTTGAGCTAGACAACAACTTGGAGAGTTGGAAGATAAAAGCTTGTCTGACTTAGTTCATGTTAAGGGATATCTTCTTGTGTGTGTGTGTTGAAGAAATATGATATCTTCACCAATTGGTCCTCGTGATCAGTTGTTGGATCTATTGCCTTGTCAAAACTTTGATTTGAGTATGGGCTATCGTCAAGTCAAATCAGAACCAACGATGTTCGTAATGTTGACTTACTCGTGGTTGATCCCTCGAGCATACACCATTACATCTTTTTGGTCTGACCAATGCCATCACCGTGTTCACATGATGGTGGAAGTCCAGTGATATGGAAATTCCGATGAGTTGCTGTTGAGCCCATCAGTAGCATTTTGTCTCCTCCATGATTCGTGTTGAACATCCAGCTGGTGTTGGAAACTTGTGTAAGCATTTTCTTCATGTTCCGTTCATGAAGTATATGTTGGATGAAAGAAGTGACTTCCTCTCATTCATGTGCATTCGATGCAAGATGCCGCCATGAATTTGAGAAAGTTTGTTTTTGTTTCCTCTGGAATCATCACAAGTCAGTTATGCGTGTGTGAATGTATGCTATGGTTTGGTAGATTAATTACCTCCACTCCATTGTATGCCCTAGCACAACAAGCCACTGATTGAATTGTCCAAGGATAAGAAGTTCAAATGCTATTCCCGAAGGGCCCAGAAGGACATGCACAAGACTTCGTTATTTCAATGATGGTTCCCAATCTAAACTCGGTAGTGTTTTGTTGTAAGACTACCATGTGGTCATGTTTGTCTGGGACAACGTGTTCACATGCTTGTAGTAGAACCAGCTCATGTTTTGGAGCTTGCTATCGTAGTTCATTTCCTGAGAATCACGCAACGTCATCTCGTCAATTTGTGTTGCAAACTTTCATTTTTCTTTCTAGACTTGATGAGTCTGGAATATCCTGACACCAACCAGATCTGAATCTCAGGCAGTTATGAAGGTTGGAACGTTTCCCAAGAACTATAATATTGGTCTCGCGATAACCGGTAAGGTGGATGTCGTGGCCAACACACCCCACCGGAAGACCTATTATTGTAGTATCTTGTTTGAAGAAGTTGGCCACCTCCCCATAAGGATCTCGTAGAATTTATTCTAGTAGTTGTTCCTTATGTATTCTTGAGCTCCCGAAGTCCGACCTGTTACTTGATGTTCTAGGTACAAGACCATTTCAATGAATGGGATACACTAGCACATCAAGGAGAACATTAGAAGCGGAGTGCTAAATGTCTCTCGGTCGATCATCCAGATTTTGTTTCCTTGGCCCCGCTAAGGTGAAATCTGAGAAAGTGTTATCTTCCTTTGCATCTGCATCGTCCATCGCTATTCATCATGGTGGTATGTTGTGTTGTCAGCACCCTTGACACGGATGTTGGTAAAACCTTGATGAATATGGAAATGCTCAAGTTCTTGAGAGCACCCACAAGCGCTAGGTGTTATCATCGGCACTAACTGGGATTGCTCTCAGTTTCCTCGGTTATGCTATAACCATTCCAATAGTGGAATCACTCTCTGCCATTGAGTTTCTCCCCAGTTACTAGAATCATTCCCAGCACTTGTATTTTGTTCCCAACTTGCACTGTCATTGTGCCATCCTATCTTGGGTCCCATCCATTTCCGATGATAAGCAAAATCATCCCTTGTGTTGTCTTCAACAAGGTAATCCACATCATCCATTCTGGCCCGAGAATGTTATTCTTTCGGACTCCTTTAAATGATCGATTGTGAATTGCCTTAGGCTGGTATAAAGATTTTCAATGATCTCTGAATCAAAGGTAATTCTTTTTGCCACTTAAGGTAATAATCTATGAATCACCCTCCTCCTTAATGTCTCGCTGTGGTATCATGGCAACTCAAACTCTCGCTACGTTGACAACCGTTCACCACCCTCTTAGGTGTGGAATTGTTGTCTACCTAGTGAACCCTCGTCATCTGCTCCACTCCATTCCTCTAGACGTGTGCTTTGTATCTCAGCTTGAGAGATGCTTTTATGACTCACCCCGTGAGCTGATCCTAAGTTGTTTGATCTTCAAGAAGATTGATCCTTTTAGAGTTGTCCCATTCCTCTCATTGTCATGTTAGTTGGAGTTCTCAGAGCAAGACTTCGAGACAATGATGGTGATCGAATCAACGTTCATTTGAAGTGCAACTTGGATCGTGAAGATTATTTTAGTTTGCGTTTCCCTTTTATCTTACCCTACGCTTGAATCTCGGGACGAGATTCTTGTTTAGTGGGGGTGAGTTGTCACATCCCTAGTTCTGACAATGCCTAGTGCATGCATTAGAGTGTCGCATCATGTTTAAATTTCATTTAAACCTGAAATGGGGATTGACTAAACCCTAGCACCAAAAGGAATTCAAATAGGTTCAACCTAAAAATTATTTTAGTGAATCCAAATGGCTTTCAAAAATGTTCATCATTTCTAGAAAATGCTAGAACCATAACCAGAGGTGTTGCATATTTTTCCATGACATATTTGGACACTGAATTAAATCATAAGTATTTGAATTTGGACATTTAAATTCTATAAAATATTTTAAATGTCCAAATATTCCTAAACTGAAATGTTCCATGTTGGATATATTCTATACAGTGGGCATGTGCAGTTTGGTGATTTTTGTAAGTGCCTAGGTATTTTTAGTAAAGCCACAAAGATTACAGAAAATTAGAAAATAGAAATAAAAGAGAGAGAGAGACTCACCCGGGCCACTTACCTGGCGCCACCCACCAGGCCCACCTGCCGGCCCAGCCCAGCTGCCGCGCCAGCGAGCTGCTTGGCTCGGCCAGGCAGGCAGGCAGCTGCTCGACGGCGAGCACAGCATGCGTGCCATGCAGCTGCTCGCCGCCTCGCCGCTCCCCTCGTCCAGCTGCTGACGTGGGACGAACCCTCTACCTCTCTCCGACCCCGCAGACACCCGCTCCTCGCCCTGGCTCCTCTCTCTCGCTCTCCCCGACGTCGCCCGAGACGTCGTCGCCGCCGCCGCTCGCCACAACCGCGTCCAACGCCGTCCCCGCGCCCTCTCACCGTGTCCGCACGGTTCGCCGTCGTCGACTACACCGACCAACCAAGCCACACGACGCCGGAGCCCTGCATCACCCCCCGCCGCCGTCGTCTTCAACCTCGGGCCGCCCAGATCACCGTCGTCGTCCCGACCGTACCGAGCTTTCCCTGAGCCCACCGAGCGTTTCTACGTGACCGCTGTAAGCCACTGACCTCCCCCATCCTCTTCTTTTCTTTCCCCGTGCATCATAGCGACTGCACCGCGTTCACCCGCACACGCCGCCGCACGGGTTCGTCGCCGGCGAAGCCCCGATGACCTTTTGGTCCCACGCGTGCGTCCGTTGCACTCTCAACGTTCCGTAGAGCAAAACTAGCACGGCAGCCGTCTTGTTTGCACACCACATCGCCGTTCTCGAGCTCGACCGAGCTTCGGCCGCCGCCGAGCTCATCGCCGGCGCCAACTCCGGCCACCCCGACCCCAACTGACTCCACCAAGAGCCGCGGCTCGTCCCCAGCTCCACTTTGATGCCTTCCGCGTCCCATTTGGTGGCCGGAACGACCAAAACCACTTCCGCCGCCGCGTCGGGCTCGCCAGCGGCTAAACGCCGGCGCAGCCGACTTCGTCTTTGACCACGGGTGGGCCCTGGTTAACTCTGTTGGGTCAATGACAGGTGGGCCCCCCCTCTGCTAATTACCTAGATTAGTTTAAACTAATTAAGCTAGTTTAATTATCCACTGACACCCTGGACCCACTGGTCAGTTTGACCTGGACCGGCAGTTGACTTGCTGAGGTCAGCATGACCTCATGCTGACGCAGTAAACCTTTTTCTGGAATTTAATTAAATCCAAAATGATTTATAAATTCCAGAAAATAACCCAAATTTCAAAAATTCATATAAATTCAACCATAGCTCCAAATCAAACAAATTATATATGAAAAATAATCAGAAAAATTCAAGGAATCCATCTGTACCATTCTCATGCATGTTTGAACAATGTTTGTCCTCTGTTTTGGACAAAACAAATAAATGGCATTTAAACCTTCATATATGGAGTTTGAATTTGAACCTAGGGTTCAAACCAACTTCATTTAACTTGTTGCTAGTTGCATTAGCTCAATCAACAGCATATTTCCATGACATTATCATGCATCATATTTGTTGCATTGCATTGATTGTGTCCCTCTTTATTTGCCGGTAACTGTCCCCTCTTGATAGACGTGGTTTCGACGATGAGATCGATGACACCGATGAAGATCTATAATATCTTCAGAAGTGCCAGGCAAGCAAAACCCCCCTTGTTCATTCTGATACAATCCCACTCTCTCGCTCCTGCTCTCTTTTACTACATTAGGACAACAATGATTCAACTGTTACTTGCTGCGGTAGCTGAACCCCTTTATCCTTTGCATGACCTGTCATTCCACAGTAAATAGATGAAACCCACTAGCATGAGTAGGAGTTGTTTGAGCCCTGTTGTGCCTACTCATACATGCTTGTTTGTCATGCCTGCTACTGCTTAGAGTTGAGTCGGGTCTGATTCATCGAGGATGAATCAGAGGTGCGTGAACATGTCCTACTGTGTGTGAGCTAAGTGTGTGAACACGATTTGGTAAATGTAGCGGTGAGAGGCCATGTAGGAGTACATGGTGGGTTGTCTCATTGCAGCCGTCCTCAGGAACTGAGTTCTGTGTTTGTGATCCATGATACAGTTACTACCATGCATTGGGCCCGAAACCAATGGACCCTCTCGGCTTCTTAATCACCCTTGTCCTCTGTCCAGGAGTTGCAAGTAGTTTCTAGTGTTTGTAGTATGCTAGAGGCCGTGCGCAGCGCTGACCGTAGGGGTGGGCTGTGATGCGGTAGGCACGTGGCCGGGTAAACCGGGCGCCCGTTTGGTGTCACGGAACCCTGTTCACATCGTTTGGGGCTGTGTGCGAAACTTCGGCCGGATCTCTTCATGGATGGAACCCGAATAGGCGATAAACCTGGACTAGGGACTTGAGTGTTTAGGTAGGCCGTGGCCGACACCCTCGTTGGGCTTCCGCTTGAAGGTTGCCGAGTACATGTCGTGTAAACGGCGGTAAGTGGTGAGAGCGTGTGTGAAGAAGTACACCCCTGCAGGGTTAACATTATCTATTCGAATAGCCGTGTCCGCGGTAAAGGACTTCTGGGTTGCCTATAATAGTTCATAGACACGTGAAAGTGGATACTCTAAAATACGCAAGATAAGCGTGAATGCTATGGATGGCGTTCTCGTAGGGAGACGGGAGCGGATCCATAGTGGTGTATTGATATGGTGAATATGTGGACTCGTGTGCGCCACCTCAAAAGAGTTCCTTGCAGTCGTAGTTCAGGATAGCCACCGAGTCAAAGCTAGCTTGCTGCAGTTAAACCCCACCATCCCCTTGTTGATAATGATGCATATGTAGTTAGTTCTGATGTAAGTCTTGCTGGGTACATTTGTACTCACGTTTGCCTATTTTATGTTTTTGCAGAGAGACTTCAGTCTCGCTAGTAGTTCCACGTGGACTTCAACGTTTAGCTTGTTACCTCAGCTACGATCTTGTGCCCTCGGCAGGATTTCGTAGATAGTCAGGCTTCCAAGCCTTTTTCATTTGTAGATGTCTGTACTCAGACATGTTAGCTTCCGCTTGTGCTTTGACTTGTATGCTCTGAATGTTGGGTCGTGAGACCCCTGTTTGTATATCTCGCTCCTCGGAGCCTAATGAATACATACTTGAGTCGTAGAGTCATGTTGTGATGCCATGTTGTATTTGCACATATCGAGCATATTGTGTGTATGCTATTGAAATGCTTGATATGTGTGGGATCTGACTATCTAGTTGTTTATCTTTAGTAGCCTCTCTTACCGGGAAATGTCTCCTAGTGTTTCCACCGAGCCATGGTAGCTTGCTACTGCTCCGGAACACTTAGGCTGGCCGGCATGTGTCCTTCTTCGTTCCTGTGTCTGTCCCTTCGAGGAAATGTCACGCGATGAATACCGGAGTCCTGTTAGCCCGCTACAGCCCGGTTCACCGGAGTCCTGTTAGCCCAGTGCTACAGCCTGGATTCACTCGCTGATGACCGACACGTTCGATGCTGGGTCATGGATGCCTGTCCCTGTAAGTCTATGCCACTTTGGGTTTATGACTAGCCATGTCAGCCCGGGCTTCTTATCATATGGATGCTAGCGACACTATCATATACGTGTGCCAAAAGGTGCAAACGGTCCCGGGCATAGGTAAGGCGACACCCGTGGGAATACCGTGCGTGAGGCCGCAAAGTGATATGAAGTGTTACAGGCTAGATCGATGTGACATTGAGTCGGGGTCCTGACACCTACGCACACGCAAGATCATGGTGATGCATAGCAATGAGAGGGGAGAGTGTCGTCCACGTACCCTCGTAGATCGTAAGCGGAAGCGTTATGACAACACGGTTTATGTAGTCGTACGTCTTCATGATCGACCGATCCTAGTACCGAACGTATAGCACCTCCGCGATCTGCACACGTTCAGCTCGGTGACGTCCCACGAACTCACGATCTTGTAGATCTTTGAGGGAGAGTTCCGTCAGCACGACGGTGTGATGACGGTGTTGATGAAGCTACCGACGCAGGGCTTCGCCTAAGCATCGCAATGATATGACCGAGGTGGATTATGGTGGAGGGGGGCACCGCACACTGCTAAAGATCAATGATCAACTTATGTGTCTATGGGGTGCTCCCTCCCCCGTATATAAAGGAGTGGAGGAGGGGGAGGGCCGGCCCTCTACTATGGCGTGCCCTGGGGAGTCCTACTCCCACCGGGAGTAGGATTCCCCCTTCCAAGTAGTAGGAGTAGGAGAGAAGGAAAGGGAAGAGAGAAGAGAAGGAAGGAGGGGGCGCCGCCCCTCCCCCTAATCCAATTCGGACTAGGACTTGGGGGGTGCGCGGCATGCCTCTCTCTCTCTCTCTCCCTTAAAGCCCAATAAGGCCTATATACTCCCCATTGAATTCCCATAACTCTCCGGTACTCCAATAAATACCCGAACCACTCAGAACCTTTCCGATGTCCGAATATAGCCTTCCAATATATCGATCTTTACGTCTCGAACATTCCGAGACTCCTTGTCATGTCCCTGATCTCATCCGGGACTCCGAACAACCTTCGGTACATCAAAACACATAAACTCATAATACCGATCGTCACTGAACGTTAAGCGTGCGGACCCTACGGGTTCAAGGACTATGTAGACATGACCGAGACATGTCTCCGGCTAATAACCAATAGCGGAACCTGGATGCTCATATTGGCTCCCACATATTCTACGAAGATCTTTATCGCTCAAATCGTATAACAACATATGTTGTTCCCTTGGTCCTCGGTATGTTACATGCTCGAGATTCGATCATCGGTATCTCAATACCTAGCTCATTCTCGTTACCGGCAAGTCTCTTTACTCGTTCCGTAATGCATCATCCCACAACTAACTCATTAGTCACACTGCTTGGAAGGCTTATAGTGATGTGCATTACCGAGAGGGCCCATCGATACCTCTACGACAATCGGAGTGACAAATCCTAATCTCGATCTATGCCAACTCAACAGAAACCATCGGAGACACCTGTAGAGCACCTTTATAATCACCCAGTTACGTTGTGATGTTTGGTAGCATAGAAAGTGTTCCTCTGGTATTCGGGAGTTGCATAATCTCATAGTCATAGGAACATGTATAAGTCATGAAGAAAGCAATAGCAACATACTAAACAATCAAGTGCTAAGCTAACGGAATGGGTCAAGTCAATCACAACATTCTCTAATGATGTGATCCCGTTAATCAAATGACAACTCATGTCTATGTCTAGGAAACTTAACCATCTTTGATTCAACGAGCTAGTCAAGTAGAGTAATACTAGTGACACTCTGTTTGTCTATGTATTCACACATGTACTAAGTTTCCGGTTAATACAATTCTAGCATGAATAATAAACATTTATCATGATATAAGGAAATATAAATAACAACTTTATTATTGCCTCTAGGCCATATTTCCTTCAATCAGAACGCGTCAAATGAGGTCATGAGGAGAAGGTACCAAAAGACTCAATCCCATCTGCCTCGGGTTTATGATCCTTGAAACGTCTTCTGTAAACCCGGTACAGGGCCTAGTAACCCGCCGGAGGTAAACTGGGTTGCAACGCCCGGGGCTGGGACGCCGGTTCATCCATGAGTGACGGAACCCCCTCGTCCGAATACTACTCCACCTCACTATGTACCAACACCACCGGGTCATTATTCTAACCCTCTAGAGAACATGATCGCTGCGGCGACAGGATTGGCGGCTCTCCTGGTGGATGGGGACTCTCCGACGGTGGTTGAAACACGAAGGGTCGGAGAGCTTCTTCAGACGGCTTTGGTGCAGCTGGAGGCGTACTCTTATAGCCGAGACAAGATTAATTTGACCCCTCGCCCAAGCCGGAGCCCGAATTATAGCAGGCACATGGATTCGGTGGCCGTTTCAAGTAACGCCCGATGCCGTGACCAGCCGGGCGGGCATGACCCAGCGCGTGATGGAGTTCCTAATTTGTTGATCAGAACAGGGTACGTCAAGAGGTTGAGCGGGCGGCTCAGCAGGTGGCTGAGCAGGTGGCTCAGCGGGCGGCTTACCAGTCGTTTCCGGTTTATCTGACTACTTCTATTGAGGCAGGTGTGACCACTAGGATTGGAGGTGTCCCTTGTCTGGTGTCGGCTCTGTGTAATGAGCATTTGCCCAAGGATTTAAAGGGGCCTCGACAGGTGCCTAATTACACAGCGGACTTACAGCCTGGGGCATGGATTGAAAGCTACGAGATGGCCATGGAGCTACTGGAAGTCAGAGACGCTGCAATGGCAAAGTACTTCACCATGATGTTGGATGGAACGGCCCTGTCATGCCCAATATGCGACCCTATCCAAGAGGAACCCGAAGGTACCACCAAGGATAGACCCGCATATTGAAACGCTTTTGCAAGGTGGATATCATTACATCAACATTACATAAATAGATGGGGATATATACAAGAGGCATACAATGCCACACGAATACAACATCATCTCACAAAAGAGCACCATCCGACTACGGATGAAACACAAACGGAAACTCAAACGACATCCACCCTGCTAGCCCAGGCTGCCGACCTGGAACCTATCCCCTGATCGAGGAAGAAGCAGAAGAAGAACTCCAAAACAAGCAAACATCGCTCTCGCGTCATGATCATCGCATAACCTGTACCTGCAACTGTTGTTGTAGTAATCTGTGAGCCACGAGGACTCAGCAATCCCATTACCATGGGTATCAAGACTAGCAAAGCTTAATGGGAAAGGAAGGGGTAAAATGGTGAGGTTGCAGCAGCGAGTAAGCATGATATGGTGGCTAACATACGCAAATGAGAGCGAGAAGAGAACAAACGGAACGGTCGTGAAGCTTGCAATGATCAAGAGGTGATCCTGAACCCCTACTTACGTCAAACATAACCCAAAACCGTGTTCACTTCCCGGATTCCGCCGAAAAGAGACCATCACGGCTACACACACGGTTGATGCGTTTTAATTCGGATCAGGTGTCAAGTTATCTACAACCGGACATTAACAAATTCCCATCTGCCACATAACCGCGGGCACGGCTTTTGAAAGATAATACCCTACAGGGGTGTCCCAACTTAGCCCATGATAAGCTCTCGCGATCATCGAAGGATATTCCTTCTCCTAGGAAGACCCGATCAGTCTCGGAATCCCGGTTTACAAGACATTTCGACAATGGTAAAACAAGACCAGCAAGACCGCCCGATGCGCCGACAATCCTGATAGGAGCTGCACATATCTCGTTCTCAGGGCAACAACAGATGAGCAATCCATACAACTAAAACCAGACCTCAAGTTTCCCTGAGGGGGCGCTGCAAAGGGCTCTGGTTCGGACCAGCACTTAGAGAGGCACTAGCCCGGGGGCGCTAAAATAAAGATGACCCTCGAGAGAGCGACTCCCAAGGGAAAAGTAGGTGGTGGTGAGGAAAATGGTAAAACCAAGGTTGGGCCTTGCTGGAGGAGTTTTATTCAAAGCGAACTATCAAGGGGGTCCCATAAATCACCCAATCGCGTAAGGAACACAAAATCCGGGAACATAACACCGGTATGACGGAAACTAGGGTGGCAAGAGTAGAACAAAACACCAGGCATAAGGCCGAGCCTTCCACCCTTTACCAAGTATATAGATGCATTAATAATATAAGAGATATTGTGATATCCCAACATAACCCTGTCCACCATGGAGCAATCTTCAACTTCACCTGCAACTAACAACGCTATAAGAGGGGCTGAGCAAAGCGGTAACATAGCCAAACAATGGTTTGCTAGGAAGGGTGTCAAAGGTTAGAGGTTCATGGCAATTTGGGGAGGCTTGAGGAACAAGTGATAGGAAGCGCAGCATAGCGATAGAACGAAGCAACTAGCATAGCAATGATAGTAATGAGATCCAGGGTAGCGGTCATCTTGCCTGAAATCCCGCAAGGAAGAAGAACGAGTCCATGAAGAAGATGAAGCCACAAAGACGAACCAAGCGTAGACGAACGAATCCTCACGATCGCACGAAACGGGAACTATCGAGAAGAAGCACACAACAAGGTAAGCACACCACACATATACATGACATGATGCACAACTAAGCATGACGCATGACAAAGCTACATGAAGCTACTCATGGCAAGAGATGATGCAAACAAGAGCAACACATCAAGGCAAGTTTAAATGAGGCCGAAAACAACATATAACAATTCCGGTAAGTCCTCAAATGCAAGTTTCGAAGTTGGCCCAGATCTGAACAAACATTAAGTTGAAGTTGTTAAACAGCAAGTTAAAGAGCACCAAGAGGATCTACATGAAATTCTAGTTAAGTTACATATAAAGTTTATTTAGTTCGAAGCTACGGCCTAGAAGATATGAGCAAAACAAGTTAAACATGGCATTGATGCAAAATGCATACAAACATCAAGCAAACACTCTCAAACATGGATGAAACATGATAATATGAAACTATATGCAAAATCAAGCAAGTTGCATATAGAGCACACTCAAAACGGAGCAACGGTTCAACACATACACTCTATACAAGTTATAGCAACAATCTGTTCATAACAACAACTAGGCATCTTGCAAGCACCAAAACAATATGCTACAGCAACTCAACGTGAAAAAAAAGGCATGGGCATGAAGTACAGGTAAAGCATGACAAAACATGAACACTGAGCTATCTCCAGAAAACACTATAACATGCTCAAAAGGACATGGCAAGATTGCAAATAATAACAGTTTCAGGCTTAGCTGAAATAACATCAGGTTGCAATGTTTAGAGCTATCAAACAACATGTTACAGGAACTTGTCATGGCAAACAAAGGCATGGCATGAGTCTACTAATTGCGTATAACAAATGTCCCTTACTGCCCATGAGCCAAAAAGTAACAGAAGATATGATGGCACCCATGTAAACATGGCAAATAATATGACAGATTCAAACATGGCAGGAACAACAATAAGTAGGCATGTTGGTGAGCTTGAACCACTCACCACAGAGCAATACATGGCATGAAAAGGTAACCAACAGTAAGAAGACATGTTTGAGAAGCTAAGCATGGCAAGAACAAGTTCATAGGGTGCATGGATAACTAGCAACATCCATGGCAACATTGAACTTAATGTTAACAGGCTGATAGCAACATTATTTAGCAAGTTTGGAGGAAGATTGCAACAAGCTACAGCAGGCTATAATGCAACCAGGGGCATGGATGGATAGAGCATGTTATGTATGACAAAACATCCTTAGTGAACATCTCCAGATTATGAATAGAATGATTTGTAGCAGCAGGTTTACATAGCATCATAATATAACAGAATCAGACTAGCAAAACAGTAACAGCAAGTACCCCACTTCACGAGCTCGATGCACTCACTACAAGAATCACAAAAAAACATGGATGGCACCACTATGCAGATGGCATGATGTAGTACAAAACATGTGTAGAGCTCATGTTCATAGGATGCACACACAAAATGCAACAAAAAAGGCAAAGCAGCAAGTTATAACAGTTTCAGCAGATTAACATCATATATCACTCTTGCAATGATGATTAGGGCATCAAGACGAACTCAAATGAACATGGCCAAATGGAACAAAATGTAGGGCATCTCACAATGAACAATTTGACATATTACACGCACGAAACGGAGCAGTATGCATGGAGATATGATGCAATGAACATAGGCACATAAAGTTGGGAATCTGGGACTTAGAGAGAAATCCACCTTGGGTGAACAATGATCAACAGGACGGATCGGGCCGGAACGGGTCGGGCCGAGTCGGAGGAGGATGACGCCGACGAGCTTCGAGCTCCGGCGAGCCATCGGATGGCGGGGACGGCTCCTGGGGCCCCGGATCCGGTGAGCCTCGGCCGGATCTGGGCGCCGGCGAGAGGAGGCGGCGCGGGGACGGGAGGTCGCGGCCTCCAGCGAGGGCGATGAGGCGGAGCGGTGCCGACGGGAGGCAGCGGAGCCAAGGGCAGCGGCGGCGGGCGCTCGCGGGGATGCCGCGGTGGCGGGCGGCGGGCACCACGTGGCGGCGCTGGAGAAGGGCGGTGCGAGCGCGGCCTCGGGCACGGAGGCGCGCGGGGGCGGGCGACGCTGGCGGAGCGGCGGCCGTGCGGCGGCGCCGGTGAGGTCCGCGAGGCGTGGCGCGGGCTGGAGCGGGCCAGGCGGCGGTGGGATCTGGGCCCGGGCAGGCCCGCGATGGGCTTCCCCGGGCCGCGCGGTGGGAGGCGGCAGTGGAGAGGCACGGGGTGACGTGGCGGCTCCTGATTCACGGAGGGGCGGTGGCGCGGACATGTCCGGCGGCGAGGGATTTCGTCCGGCGGCGCGAGGTAGAAGAAGGCTAGGGTTAGACCGAGAATTTCGGGGGAGAGGGTCTATAAATAGGTAGAGGGAGCTAGGAGACTCCAAATGAGGTGCGGTTTTCGCCCACACGATCGTGATCGAATGGCCGAGGGCATGGAGGGGGTTTGGATGGGTTATTGGGCCGCTTTGGAGGGGTGTTGGGCTGCACACAAAAGAGGCCTTTACGGTTCCCCGGTTAACTGTTGGAGTATCAAACAACCTCCAAATGGAACGATACTTGACAGGCGGTCTACCGGTGGAATACCAAGGCCGCTTGGCAAATCACGGTCCATTCCGAGACTGTTTAACACCCGCACACGAAAAGAGGCAAAAGGGGGCGCCGGGGGACATAGGAGTGTCGGATTGCAAAACGGACAACGGGGAAATGCTCGGATGCATGAGACGAACACGTATGCAAAATGAGATGCACATGATGACATGATAAAGTGCAACACGCAAGCAAATGACATGGCAATAACGGCGAATAACTGGCAGACACCTGGCGCATCGAATCCGGGGCGTTACAGGCCCGCAATTGATTGAAGGAGCTGCTGTCGGTGTCAAAACCGGTGGATCTCGGGTAGGGGGTCCCGAACTGTGTGTCTAAGGCTAATGGTAATAGGAGGCTGGGGACACGATGTTTTACCCAGGTTCAGGCCCTCTCGATGGAGGTAAAACCCTACTTCCTGCTTGATTGATCTTGATGATATGAGTATTACAAGAGTAGATCTACCACGAGATCGTAGACGCTAAACCCTAGAAGCTAGCCTATGATGATTATGATTGTTCCTCTACGGACTAAACCCTCCGGTTTATATAGACACCGGAGGGGGCTAGGGTTTACGCAGAGTCGGTTACAAAGAAAGAGATTTAACATCCGGATCGCCAAGCTTGTCTTCCACGCAAAGGAGAGTTCCATCCGGACACGGGACGAAGTCTTGAGTCTTGTATCTTCGCGGTCCATCAGTCCGACCAAAGTATATAGTCCAGCTGTCCAGATACCCCCTAATCCAGGACTCCCTCAGTAGCCCCAGAACCAGGCTTCAATGACGATGAGTCCGGCGCACAGATTGTCTTCGGCATTGCAAGGCGGGTTCCATCTCCCAATACTCCAAAGTACCTATTGTAACGAATAGTGTCCGACATCCCATCAATGTTGTACTCCTCGAATTCTGTGCTTCAATAATGGCCATATCCACGTGTCGAGCGAATACGAGGAGCCGGAGCATTTTTACATTTGCCACCCCGGCCCTGTAGGCAAACCGTCTATTTGAAGAGACGGGGATCCTCAAATCCTAATATCACCTTCTTCCCCTGAGCAAGCATCCAACATGGCCGGTCGCCGCAGCTCCTCTTCTCGCTCCCTTAGCTCTAAGCCAGGTGATTGGGAAGAATGTTCTGTTCCCCATAGCCGTTTAGTAGAGTTACAGACCCTATGGTTTCTTTTACCAGCGTTCATGGTCCCCGTCCGAGCCGGACTAGCCACCTACAATGGCGGGGAGCAAGCGGAGAGGTCTCCTAGCCCATCTCAGGGGGAGCGAGTATGCCTCATCCCATATTTGCTTAGAGGCGTTGGGTTTCCAATCCACCCATTCCTTCACGGGCTCCTAGAGTTCTATGGCCTCCAGTTGCAGAACTTCACCCCCGCCTCCGTGCTGCACATCGCAGGATTCGTTGCCCTTTGCGAATTATTCCTGGGCCGCGAGGCTCACTTCGAGTTATGCAAGAAGTTATTCTGCCTCGTCCCTCGCAATCAGGGGGAATCTATATATCAAGTGGGCAGAGCCAAAATATGGCGCGTCGCCCGAACCGGATACCTGTCTGGTACTCCAAAGAAGGCATCTGAAGACCGGCCCTCGGAGTGGTTTTATGTTGATGACGTTCCCCTTCCGGATCCAATCCAGACGGGCTTGCCTGAGTTTAATAACGCTCCGCTAAAGAAACGCCGAAGTTGGCGCCCTCGGAGCCCTCAGGAGGAAGATACCAGAGAAGTCCACTTCCTGATGAGTAGGATAAAGACACTGGCCAAATCAGAACTGACAATAGTCGAGGTCATATCAATATGAATAATGCGGGGGTTGCAGCCACTTCAATACCGGGGGAAGCCTATGCGGCACTTCAACGGGGAAGACGATGCCACCCGCTGTGGTCGTAAAGGTCCGGATTCCGCCACTGCTCCGGCGAGAATACTATCCGATTTATATAAAGGAGAGGAAGAGGAGTTCCTTCGCATCAAACCGCGGGATGGACTTTCCATGTACAACCCCCCAAGCTGGGTGAGCCGTTACTCTTTAATCAACTTTATCCATTCTTGCGCCCTTCTTCACAATCATTTACCTTGACATTTCTAAGCAAGAACTGAGGCAGGCCGTGAAAGAGTTCAACAGCCCTCCTCCGCAGCCAGAGGACCGTGGCCGGGCCCTCAACCCTGGACTTAAAGAAGATCCGGATATATCTGTGGAGCTTGTCGACGGGACATTTTATCAGGCAAGCCACGACGGCACCTTGGTGGCTATTATTGCCGATTATCCCGGACTGCTCCCTGCATCGCATGTAAGCAAAGCTGCAGCTTTCTGAAGAAGATTCCTTCCTTACGCCATGCTTATGCACAAATATCTTATTTTTACAGATACGACCATCGGAATGTGGCGCTGAGCCCCCGGGGGCTCGTCAGCAAAGGGCGTCCTGGCCAGGCAGGCTCAAGAGGAAGGAGGTTAGGGCCGAAACATCATCGTAGAGGTATAGTTAAAATCTGCTTTCCGATTATGATGTTTGAAATGTAAGAGCGTGCATCGTGTCCTGGCAGAAAGAGTAGTCGCCGGACTACATCCGGAGAGCCTGTCGGTCACGCCTCCACCAGCCGGATTCCAGAACCGGCTTCGAGGGAGGAGGACAACGCGGGGCTGATGCCGAATTGTCCTCCGACAGAGGATGCGGATAGGCTCTCCGCCACAAATTCCGAAGTAGAGAGTGCCATTAACCACCGGCGCCGACGGGCCATACTTTGCAATAGTATCTTTTCCGAAGAGGAATTCAATGCTTTCAATTCGGGAGACGCATACATCCGAGCTGCCCAAGACAGGCTCGCCCGAGCGACGGACCAGTATGCGAAAGATATACGGGTAAGAAAATTTGATAAGCATGTATAACAGTAGCCCCTGAGACTTGAAACAGTTGGAACAACTGATTTAAGGATCATTGTATGCACAGGTTCTTGTAAAGAAGAATACCCATTTGTCTCAAGAGCTAGAGGAGTGCAAGACCCAGCTGAGGGCAGCGGTTGCCAAACTAGAGGAATCCCAGAAGGCCTCATCTGGTAACATTTGTCTCAATAGAGAATTTTTAAGGAAATGTACCAGTTAGTAATTGTCTTTCTTTATAAGTCTAACAGAAAATTCTGCAGACAATCCCGGGGAGAATCTGGAGATCGTAAGAGATAGTGAGTCACATCTCCAAAGATAGCTAAAGGCTGGCGAGCGTGTGCTTACGTAGGTTAGGCAGGAGAAAAACAATCCCCAAGATGACAACGTCCGGCTAGGCGTCGAATTAACAGATGTTCGAGCTCAGCTAGCGGACTTCGTGAAGGAGAATAGGAGGCTTCGTCGTGGCATTTATGGTAAGTGCCTAAACAAACTGCAGTACAGTTCGGCGAGGAAGCATTTTAAAAGAGTTTATATCTGTATGTATGCTGATGGGCCATCCAGAAGAGGAGATGCCTGGGTCCGTAGGCGATTTACTGCAAGATCTCCCATAGCTGCACGAACGAGTTAGGTAGGTGATGCAGGGTATTGCCCAAGCCTTGTGGCCATCCACTTCCCTGCCAGGAGGCATGGGGGAGCTCGTGGATATGCTCCAAGGAGCGCGTCGGCGCTTTCGGTTGTGGAATGTATTAGCCTGCCGACAAGGTGCAAGGGAAGCCTGGGCCATGGTGAAGACGCGCTACACCAAGCTTGACCCGAACCATATGGCCGAACTCGGACCGACGGGGCCAGATGGGCAAGAGATTTGCGTGAGTCTAGTGTATGACCAGGTAGCGTTAGCCGCAAAGTATTC
The DNA here is from genome assembly GCA_963921465.1 of Triticum timopheevii. Taxonomy (NCBI): domain Eukaryota; kingdom Viridiplantae; phylum Streptophyta; class Magnoliopsida; order Poales; family Poaceae; genus Triticum; species Triticum timopheevii. The sequence continues at coordinate 238,433,163 of OY997264.1, read as the reverse complement.
CCAATAGGATTCCAAGCTAGATAGCCTGTTGGATGGTATAGAGGAAGAATATAGTCAGTCCAAGTGACTATGTAATTCAATGGACATATGTAGTCCCTAGCCGGATTAATTTTTTTTCTCATGGCGGACCTTTTCGCTTCAGCCACCGGATCCGACAGTCCGGGGTGTATCCGAATAACCGCTCAATTATGCAAAACCGGGGTATGCATGGAAACCAGACGTAGGGGTCGTAAGTGCTTGAACAAACAAGTACTCTACTAGTTATGTCATATTACATTGGTAGTTAGAAACGTATTCCAGGGAGAATAGTTTCATTAGGGGCTCCTTTCCCTGGGTACGCATGCATCGATGTGCATGTCAGAACTTCGAATAGAAACACAGGATATGAAACATCTGGGGATTCACGTTGTAATAAACGAAAGAAGCATCTTTTGTTCACCGAGCGAATATTCCCTTAAGAACGCTAGCTTTTGGCTTCACCCAGTCTGAGGTACACATCCGGCTAAACCGGAAGTAATAATCGCAGAGGTGCTCCCCTTATGCCCTAGCCGAATTAACGGGAACGTAGGGCATAATCACAAGAGCCAGGCATCCCAGCATGGACACATCATAAGTCATATCAATGCATATAATGGTGAAGAAAAAGGCACATATGGAGAAAGGACCCATATGTGGTAGGCAGGAAGCCACAAAAGTAATTATATTTAGCTTCCGTATAGGAAGCCCCCAGGTATTGTGAGCACACATAGTGCAGCTGGAGTGATCCGATCATCCGCACTGTATTTAATACTTTGTGTCAAGAAGGTAAAAGGGGCGAGAAAGGAAAAAAGGGAGAACGTAATTAAAAGAGCGGGGGTAAGGAGACGAACACTGAGTTCGGCACTAGGCGTAGAATCTCCGGAGTCTGGCCACGTTCCATGGGTTCGGCTTGAGTTTGTTATCGAATGCATTGCGCAGGCGGTACGCTCCTCCGGTGAGAACTTTATCAATTATAAAGCGACCCTCCCACTTAGGTTTGAGCTTGTCCTTCTTCTTCTTTGGTAGGCGTAGAACGTGTTCGCCAACATTATAAGTTTTGGCCCGCAGTTCTATGCGTTGATACCTTCGAGCCTGCTGCTGATAGAATGCGGGACAGGCTTTTGCGACGTCGTGCTCCTCCTCCAGGGCATCTAAGTTGTCCTGCCGATCTAGCTCGGCTTCCTTCTCTTCATACATGCGCACACGAGGTGAGTCATGGATTATGTCGCAGGGTAGTACTGTTTCTGTGCCGTACACCATAAAAATGGTGTATATCCGGTGGTATGATTCAGCGTGGTCCGCAGCCCCCAGAGTACGGAGTCGAGCTCCTCAAACCAGTGCGTGTCCGATTCTGTCAAGGATCACACTAGTCTGGGTTTGATGCCGCTCATGACGAGACCATTTGCACATTCGACCTGTCTGTTTGTTTGGGGGTGATAGACGGAGGCGTAATCGAGTTTAATACCCATGTTGCCGCACCAAGTTTTCACTTCATCGGCTGTAAAGTTCAAGCCATTGTCGGTGATGATGCTATGGGGGACACCGTAACGGTGTACAACCCCTAATATGAAGTCTATCACTGGTCCGGATTTGGCGATTTTAACTGGTTTGGCTTCTATCCATTTAGTGAACTTGTCCACCATGACCTATAAGTATTTTTTTTGTGGCTTCCCCCTTTAAGAGGTCCGACCATGTCCAGCCCCTAGACTGCGAAGGTCCAAGTTATGGGGATTGTTTGGAGAGCGGTAGGGGGCATATGGCTCTGATTGGCAAATAGCTGGCAACTGACGCAGTGTTGGACAAGGTCCTGTGCATCTGCCCGGGCTGTCAGCCAATAAAAACCTGTACGGAAGGCCTTGCTGACAAGTGCCCGAGCCACGGCATGGTGCCCACCGAGTCCGGCATGGATTTCAGCAAAGAGATGCCGCCCTTCCCTTCGGAGATGCATCTTTGGTGCACTCCGGTGGCACTTTTCTTATAGAGTTCTCCCTCATGGACTTTGGAGGCTTTGGAACGCCGCACAATACAACGTGCTTCATTTTGGTCCTCGGGGAGCTCCTGCCTGTTTAGGTAGGCCAGGAAAGGATCGGTCCACGGGGTGATTATAGCCATGATTTCGTGGGCCGATGGTGTTATTTCGGTGGCGGAGCCCCCGATTACGTCAGATGGTTCGGAATCCAGGGTTGTATTCGGAGCCGGACTAGTGTTGCCGGACTCCCCTTCCCATACCACGGATGGCTTGAAGAGCCTTTCCAAGAATATATTAGGTGGGACAGGGTCGCGTTTGGCGCCGATGCGGGCAAGGATATACGCCGCTTGATTGTTTTCTCGAGCCACATGGTGGAATTCGAGCCCCTTGAACCGAGCTAACATTTTGAGGACGGCATTACGGTAGGCCACCATTTTCGGATCCTTAGCATCAAAATCTCCGTTTATTTGTGGTATTGCGAGGTTTGAGTCCCCACGCACTTCTAGCCGTTGAATGCCCATAGAGACTGCCATCCGAAGATCATGCAACAAAGCCTCGCATTCGGCTGCGTTGTTGGAGTCTATGTATAATATTCGGAGGACGTATTGGACCATGTCTCCGGTGGGGGGTGTTAGGACTACATCTGCTCCCAATCCAGCTAGCTTTTTAGAACCGTCGAAGTGCATGATCCAACTAGAGTACGCGTCGTACTCTTTAGGGAGTTCGGCTTCTGTCCATTTGGCGACAAAGTCAGTCAATACTTGCGACTTAATGGCCCACCGTGGTTTGTACGTTATGTCGAACGGAAGGAGCTCGATAGCCCACCTAGCAATTCGTCCCGTGGCGTCGCGGTTGTTTATTATGTCGTTGAGTGGTACTTCGGAGGCCACCGTAATCAAACACTCTTGAAAGTAGTGTCGTAGCTTCAGGGATGCCATGAAGACCGCGTATGCTATCTTTTGATCGTGTGGGTATCAGGATTTGCATGGATTGAAGACAGTGGACACGTAATATACCGGCTTTTGGAGCGGGAACTTGTATCCGTCTGCTTCTCGTTCGATGACGAGCACATCGCTTACAACTTGATGTGTTGCAGCTATGTACAATAGCATAGGTTTGCCAATATTTGGTGCGATCTGGATTGGGTTGCTGGTCAATAGGGTCTTTATTGCATCCAGTCTGGCCGTGGCCGCATCCGTCCACACGAAGTGTTTGGTGCGTCGAAGAAGGCGGTAAAGAGGTAGTGCCTTTTCTCCTAATCGGGAGATAAAGCGGCTTAAGGCAGCCACACATCCAGTTAGTTTCTGGATATGTTTGAGGTCTGTTGGGATGGCCAACAGCGACAGAGCTCGGATTTTTGCCGGATTTGCTTCGATTCCTCTACTGGAAACGATGAAGCCGAGCAACTTCCCAGAGGGTACGCCGAAAACACATTTTTCCGGGTTGAGCTTGATTTTGTATGTTCGGAGGTTGTCGAACGTGAGTCTCAAGTCATCTATTAAAGTTTCGACGTGTCTTGTTTTTACGACCACGTCGTCTATGTATGCCTCCACTGTTTTGCCGATTTGCTTCTCCAGGCATGTCTGAATCATACGTTGATAGGTTATGCCGGCATTTTTGAGCCCAAAAGGCATGGTGTTGAAACAGAAGGGCCATATGGCGTTATGAAGGCCGTTGCGGCTTGGTCGGATTCCGCCATCTTTATTTGATGGTATCCGGACTATGCGTCGAGGAAACATAATGAGTCGTGTCCTGCGGTGGCGTCAATGATTTGGTCAATGCAAGGGAGGGGGAAGGGATCCTTGCGGCAGGCTTTGTTGAGGTCTTTGAAATCGACACATAGGCGCCAGGATTTATCCTTCTTTGGTACCATTACCAGATTTGCCAGCCAATCTGGATGTTTTATGTCTCTGATGAATCCGGCCTCAAGTAGCTTGGCTAGCTCTTCTCCCATGGCTTGCCGTTTAGGTTCTGAGAAGCGCCTAAGAGTCTATTTGACTGGCTTGTATCCTTTCAGTATATTGAGGCTGTGTTTGGCCAGCCTACATGGGATGCCCGACATGTCTAAAGGATGCCAGGCTAAAATGTCCCAATTCACGCATAGGAATTCTAGCAGTGCGGCGTCCATTGTGGGGCTCAACTGTGTCCCGATGGAATCTGTCTTTGTGGGGTCCGTTGGATGGACCTGGAATTTGAATATTTCGTCTGCGGGCTTGAATGAGGCGGACTTGGGTCGTTTGTCGAGTATCACGTCGTCCCTCTCCACTGTGGCACGCAGCGTTGTTAGTTCTTCGGCCGCTAGGGCTTCGGATAATGCTTCCAAGGCTAGTGCTGCAGTTTTATTTTTGGCGCGGAGTGCGACGTCTAGATCACTAGCTAGACTGATGATTCCATTGGGTCCGGGCATTTTAAGCTTCATGTACCCGTAATGGGGTATAGCCTGAAAGCTCGTGAATGCGTCCCACCCTAAAAGGGCGTGGTATCCGCTGCTGAAAGGAGCCACTTGGAATGTGATTTATTCGGACCTATAATTCTTCGGGGTGCCGAATACCACATCGAGTGTGATTTTTCCCGCACACCGTGCCTCCCGACTAGGGATGATTCCCCTGAAGGTCGTGCCGCTTTGCTCAATGCGGCTTTTATCAATTTCTATCTTGTTGAGCGTTTCCTCATAGATCAAGTTTAATCCGCTTTCGCCGTCCATGTGTATTTTAGTAAGCCGAAAATCGTCCACGATTGGGCTAAGGACCAAAGCGGCTGGTGCCTGGACTGTCTGGAATTTAGGTTCGTCGCTGGCACTGAAGGTTATAGCAGTGTCGCTCCATGGATTTACTTTTGCCACGTGGCAGATTTCAGCGAAATTTCGATGAGCTCGCTTGCACCTATTATTTGAGGCGAAATTCTCGAAGACTGTCAGTACCACATTGTTGTCTTCGGCGGAATGTTGCTCTGCTTTATGGTTTACAAGAAGATCCTTGCCGGTTTTTGCTACATGCCGGAGTATCCAACATGCTCTAAGGCTATGTGTTGGCGTAGTATCTGGCGTGTTGTGAATTTTGCATGGCCCATTGAGCCATTCTTCCAATACGGTTCCACGCCCCGGAGTGGACTTTGGTTTTTTGGGAACTGGATCAGGTAACTTATGAGAGTTTGCCCTTTTAGTTCGGACAAAGGGTTTAGTGAGAGTCGGATTATCCCGAAAGTCTGTTTGGGTTTTCCATGCACTTTCCATCGCACAGTACTTCTGTACTATGGCTGCTAAGTCAGCAAAGTGTACTATGTCACGGCGACTTATAGCATTAAGGATCCCTTTGTTCGTGCATTTTTTGCAGAAAAGTGAGATTGCATCTTCCTCACGATAGTCCTCGACCTTGTTTATCACAAGGAGGAATCTGGCCCAGCAGCAATGTACTGTCTCTTGGCGCTCTTGTCTGATATGGGAGAGACGGCTTAAGTCTGGGTGGGTGGGTGTAGTTAAATCTGGATTCTGATCCAATCTAACGCCCAGGGGCAGAGGAGCTTCCGGGCTTGACAGCTCGGGCTCCGGGATGTTGCCCAATTTTTCCGGCACGCTACCCGATTCCAAGTTCAGGGTCTGGGTCATGTCCTCCCGCGAGAAGGTATCCGGCTCAAAGAGCTCGGTAGTCCAGACATAGTTCGTCCTCAAAGTCAAGGGATAATCCATGTGTGGCTCTTCCACTATCGCTATCTCGTGGGTGACTGGTGGGGATTTGATATCCCTTTGGTTGGGCATAAGCCCAATCCGATCGTAGTCTATAGCGACTCCCAGAGCGGCGATGCGATCAAAGAGTTCATTAAGGGAGGAGAGCTCCATTGGATCCATCTGTTCGGCGAGTTCCGAATTGACGTGGAGGCTGTTTTTGATGACCTGAGAGGTCATCGTCGGTGCGGTAGCCGATCGGGCGGTCATGACGAAGCCGCCTAGTCGGAGAGTTTGGCCTACCGCCAGGGCTCCCCTAGAGGTGATGTTGTCCTTGACAACGAGACGAGCCATCGAGCCTTATTGCAACGACACAAAGGAACTCTCAATGAAAGCACCAATGTCAGTGTCAAAACGGGCGGATCTCGAGTAGGGGGTCCCAAACTGTGCGTCTAAGGGTAATGGTAACAGGAGGCAGGGGACACGATGTTTTACCCAGGTTCGGGCCCTCTCGATGGAGGTAAAACCCTACTTCCTGCTTGATTGATCTTGATGATATGAGTATTACAAGAGTACATCTACCACGAGATCGTAGAGGCTAAACCCTAGAAGCTAGCCTATGATGATTATGATTGTTCCTCTACGGACTAAACCCTTCGGTTTATATAGACACCGGAGGGGGCTAGGGTTTACACAGAGTCGGTTACAAAGAAAGAGATCTAACATCCGGATCGCCAAGGTTGTCTTCCACGCAAAGGAGAGTCCCATCCGGACACGGGACGAAGACCTGAGTCTTGTATCTTCGCGGTCCATCAGTCCGGCCAAAATATATAGTCCGGCTGTCCGGATACCCCCTAATCCAGGACTACCTCAGTTGCCACCTAATTCCATCGGTTCATGGGCAGAGTTAAAGGCTCGTTTTATTCAGAACTTCAAATATACATGCAAGCAGCCCGTATCAATTGTGGATTTGACTAATTGCAAGCAAGAGGAGGGCGAGTCCACGACCCGTTGGGTACGCCGGGTCAAGGCCATAATACATTCGTCTGATAAGATGGATGCCGGCTCTGCAGTCATAATGTTGGAGAAAAATTACCATTTTAGGACTCTGAAAATGAAGCTGGGGCGGCTCAAACGTGATTGTAATGACATGGGCCAGCTGATGGCGGCTCTGGTCAAATACGCCGACTCTGATAGTACCAAGGATCCCGAGTCTGACGATGAGAAGAAAGGGAATGGAAAGAAGAACGGCAACGCCAAGGGTCCTCACCATAACCCGGCAAATCAAGGAAGCAATAATAAACATAAGGATGATGGTAGCTCAGAGTTTTTGGCTAACACCAATGCGCAGGGCAACAATCAACGACGTAAGTGGAGACCACCTCCTCGGTCCGGCGGATCAAGTCCCACTCTTGAGCAGTTGCTAAATGAGCCCTGTCCAAGGCACGGTACTTAGCAGAAACCGGACACTCACATGTGGAAGGACTGTACGATCATGAAGGATTTCAAGAACTCTAACATGTTTGACAACAATCATGGGCCTGGCGGTGGCTCAGGTGGCGGCGGTTTTCATGGCCCGGGCGGCGGATCAAATTCCAATTTCTAAGGCTCTCAAGGTAATCAAGGTGGTTATAATCAACAATCAGGCCAGGGAGGTCAGCAATAGCAGCAATCTGGATATCAGAGTAATCCAAAGCAGCTGAATAGTGGACAATATCATGTGTTTACCACCAGCTTGTGCAAACAGGACCAGAAGCTGCATAAGAGGGCTGTGAATGCTGTTGAGCCAACAGTTCCTCGTTATTTGAGATGGTCTGAGCAACCTATTCTATGGAGTAGGGAAGATCACCCTCCCCGGATTGACAATCTGGGTCACTTGGCCCTGGTGGTGGTACCTCAGATTGGTGGATATAAATTCACTAAGGTGCTCATGGATGGAGCAGCAGCATCAACATCCTCTATTATGAGACTTTCCGTCGCATGGGGTTGACTGATAAAAATCTGAAGACGTCCAACACTATTTTCCATGGAGTGGTGCCTGGTAAGTCGGTGTACCCTGTGGGTAAGATGAACTAGAAGTGGCCTTTGGAGATGAGCATGATTCTAGGGCTGAGAAGTTAACTTTTGAGGTGGTCAAAATCAAGAGCCCGTATCACGCCCTGTTTGGACGGCTGGCTTATGCCAAGTTCATGGCATGGCCGTGTTATGTTTATCTGCAGCTCGAGATGCCGGGTCATAAGTGCACCATCACAGTGCATGGGAGTCGGAAGATAGCCTTGGAATGTGAGGAAGGCGATGCTGCTTACGCTGAATCTGTTTGTCCGACAGAGTAGTTGAAGTTTTACAAGGACAATGTTGACCCGGCAGACATGATGTCTTTGAAGAAGCCAACCACAGAACATGAGCAGGTGATGAAGTTTAAGTCGGCCGATGACACCAGGCTTGTTGATTTTGTTCCAGGCGACTCATCTAAGCAGTTCAGTATCAGTGCTAATCTGGATCCCAAATAGGAAAGCGCGCTCATCGAGTTCATCCATGAGAACCGGGACATCTTTGCATGGAAGCCTTCTGACATGCCGGGTGTATCGAGAGAACTCGCTGAGCACACTCTCAATATTGATCCAAAATTTAAGCCGGTCAAGCTATTTCTTCGGCGGTTCAATGAGGAGAGGCGTAAGTCCATTGGTGAGGAAGTGGCTCAGCTCTTGGCGACCGGGTTCATTATTGAAGTTTTTCATCGAGAGTGGTTGGCTAACCCGGTGCTTGTGCTTAAGGAGAATGGCACCTGGCGTATGTGTGTGGATTAGACGGACTTAAACAAGGCTTGTTCGGCTAATCCCTTCGCTCTCCCTCGTATTGATCAAATCATTGATGCTACGGCGGGTTGTGAGCGTTTGAGCTTTTTGGATGCTTATTCTGGTTATCATCAGATCAAGATGGCAGTTAAGTACCACGAGAAGACAGCTTTTATTACTCCGTTTGGAGCCTTCTGCTATGTGTCTATGCCTTTTAGGCTCAAGAGTGCCCAGGCGACTTATTAGCAATGTGTGCAGAACTGTCTTCACAATCAGATAGGGAGCGATGTTCATGCTTATGTGGACGACAATGTGGTGAAGTCCAGAGAGAAGGAGACCTTGATAGATGATCTGAAGGAAACCTTTGATAATCTCTGGGTCTACAAGATGATGCTTAACCCGGCCAAGTGCGTTTTTGGTGTGCCAGCAGGCAAGCTTTTGGGTTTTCTGGTTTCTAACAGAGGCATTGAGGCTAACCCGGAGAAGATCAAGGCAATCACCTCTTTGGCTTAGCCGACGTGTATCAATGATGTTCAGTGTTAGGTGGGTCGTATTGTTGCTTTAAGGCGGTTCATAAGCCGATTATGTGAGAAGGCCATACCGCTGTATCAGATGATGAAGAAGACAGATGATTTTGTCTAGAGTAATGCTACTAACGCTGCCTTTGAAGATTCAAAGAGACAACTAGCTAAGCCGCCAGTGTTGGATATCGGGTTCCGGCAAAACCCTTAAGGTTCGAACTCTGGGGTGTGCATGAAGATATTCCCCCTACCAATCCACGTCCCAACGCCTCACTGTGAATCTAAGCTACACGATGAAAAACACAAGGGACACAAGGTTTATACTGGTTCGGGCCACCGTTGTGGTGTAGTACCCTACTCCAGAGTGTGGTGTGGTGGATTGCCTCTGGGGCTGATGATGAATAGTACAGAGGAAGAACAACCTCGCGAGGGGTGTTCTTGTGGTGGTGTGCTTGGAGAGGAACCGCTCCATCTCTGTTGGCTCTAGGTGAGATCCAGATGCCCTCTACTGTGATGGCTATCCCTATATATAGAGGCCCTGGTCCTCTTCCCAAATATTGAGTGGGAAGGGCGCCAACAATGGCCATTTTGAAGGGTAACATCTAGTACAAGTTATCCTGACTAAAGTTGGTCTTCGGCTGCCAAAGGCACTTGCGATGATGCCGTGTTGGGCTCCATGGTAACCTCCGTCCTACCGCTCTGCTGGTCTTGGTCTCGTTGCACCGAAATGGTAACCTTTGCTTGATGCCTTGGTACTCCGCGCCTGCACTTGCCTACTTTGCACCAAAGAGGAAACAAGGACATTGTGCAGGCCGGCGCCCGCCTGGCGCCCGCCTGGTCTCGATCGTCATGGCTTGCATCATGGGCACCTCGCGAGGTACCCCTGCCTTGATATCTCCGCCTGCTCGTGAGCCGGCCTGGTGAGGCCGTTCCTGAGGAAGCCTTGCATCATCCACCCCGCGAGGCTTGGCCCCTCGCGAGGGTCTTGAGCTTGAGTTGGTGAAGATGGGTTGTACTGGGCCACCCCTTGAGCCACGCCGCAGGCTGTAGGCAGGGAAGTCTGGGGACCCCCGTTCCCAGAACGCCGACAGTAGCCCCCGGGCCCAAGGCGCGCTCGGACTTGGCTTAGCAGCGCAGCAAAAGGGCAAGTGCGGAGCTTCATGGGCCCCAACAGTCTGCGGCCTTGGTCGCCGCGTGGCGGTTGATTGGACGTGGGCGTCTCCACTTCCCCACGCTGCTTCGACAACTGCCCGATTTGACGAGTCTCTGCTTCATGCAAAAAGAGTACCTGCAATCGTGGAGGCCGACAGTTGGCCTCCCTTGGGTTATAAATGTGGGAGGGCGCAGGCCCCGCTGCACATCTCCCTTCCCCCACTTTCTTCTTCTTCCTCCCTACTCCAGTCGCCCGCCGTGTCCCATGGCGCCGACGAACAGGTTCTCGGCCGCAGAGAAGTGGAAAACTCACCAGGAAGGGCCTGACTCCCCTCCGCCAAAGCGTGGCCGAGGTCGCCCCCGCAAGGACCTCACGACTCCTGTGGTGGTTCCTCGTGGTCGCGGTGTTGGTCCCTCGCGCGGTGACGGCCGCCCGGTGGGTGAGGGAAGGAGCATTGTGGCCGCGCGGCCTCCCAGGCCGCGCTTCCACTCGGAAGAGGTGCTACCGGAGTTTGTCGTGTGGGCGGCGGATCCGGAAGAGGCTCCAGCTTCCCCACTTCTTCGCCAGCAAACTCCCGGATGGCACCCCTGGCGGCCTCTGGCTCCAGGCAGACGGCTACTGCAGCAGGGCTTCCTGGGTATCGATGGATATCTCCGTCGCCGGGAACGTAGCCTTGGCCCACGGCTGGCAGACATCTGCCCGTGCGCGCGGCCAAGGCCGGTGGTGCACCCTGCACTTCAAGTTTGATGGCGACACGACCCTCTACATGAGGGTGTTCGGAGAAGATGGCCGCCGTGTCAGGTGTTGCCCTAAAGAAAATGATGGCGATCAGGTGCTGGGACTCGGTGACGGCCGCAACGAGGGCGAAGGCGAGCCCACCGCCGGCAGCGCCCACAGCTCACCAAGCTTCAGCGGCTCCACCTCTGGTGACAGCTCCTCCAGCGGTGGCCGCGACCGACCACCATGCCGCCGCGGCCGCTTCGAGGGTGGTAGCGGGTCATCCCGCCGTCATGCCTTGGTTAAGCATGAGGAGGAGTCTGATTGAGCTCAGGAGGGCGATGTGAATCCCCCTCATGAGCCGCCGCCGGGCACGTCGCGTTTATTTTGTTTATCTCCTTTTCTTGCATAGAGAGAGAGAGAAGTATGGAGCCCCGTGGGGGTGTGCTGGACTATTACCCTTTATTATGCTATTTTATTATTCTCATGCTGTGTTGTGGTGTTGCGGCTACATGCTTGTGCGTAGGAACAACTTAGCTCGAGGGACTCGCTGCCGTTTTCGCCTCGCGAGGTACCTGCCTGAGGCCTCGTCGGGCATCTCAAAGCCCGCAAAATTTAGCCAGGAGGATAGCTTTTGAACCTTTGTTGTGAGGGTGACCGGCTCAGGTCCTGTGTTCGCGTCGCAATGCCCGTGGGGCATGGACCGGGAAGGGTGCTCCCGCTATGAACTTGAGTGAGGAAGCCTCACGAAATTAGACAAGAAGGTACTCGCGAGGGCGTCCGTGCAGCCCCCTCGCGAGGCTTGCGAAAGAGAGGACGAGTCAGGAGAAAAACAAAGACAAAGAGTCATGGGCTGGGGATGGCAAACAACACTAAAAGCAACTCCAACAAAGTTTGGAACAAGGGTGAACAAGCCAACTGCGGACAGCAAATGAAAAGCCGTGTCCGGCACCTAATCTAGTCTTTGACGTCTTCTCACCAGCGCAAAGCCAAGTGCTGCCACTAGGCATGGGCAGGAGCCCCCGAGGCCTGAGGGAGGCACTCCAGAGACTCCGGGGCGTGTACGGCCCCAATTCATTATTACGCGAGAGTGTCACGTGCGGCGAGCTTCGCAGGCATTGGCCTTCTTCAAAGGCACCGGGCCCTTTCTTGGGGCGACGAGCTTCACACGCATTGGCCTTCTTCACAGGCACCGGGCCCTTTCTTGGGGCGACGAGCTTCATAGGCATTGGCCTTCTTCACAGCCACCGGGCCTTACTTCAAGGGTAGAATCTCCGGAGGTGCTGAATGTTCCACGCGTTCGGAATGGGCACCCCTTCCTGGGTTTCCAAGCGCGCGGCGCTAGGTCTGGAAACATGAACAACCTTGATGGGCCCTGATACGTCTCCAACATATCTACTTTTCCAAACACTTTTGCCCTTGTTTTCGACTCTAATTTGCATGACTTGAATGAAACTAACCTAGACTGACGCTGTTTTCAGGAGAATTGCCATGATGTTGTTTTATGTGTGGAAAATAAAAGTTCTTGGAATGTCCTGGAAATCCACGGAGGCACTTTTTGGAATTAATAAGAATTTTTGGCGAAAGAATTAGTGCTAGGGGCCCATGGCCTGTCCACGAGACAAGGGGGCGCCCCCCCCCCCCCCCCTAGGGCGCGGCCCCCTATCTCGTGGGCCCCCTGGACCTCCTCCGACCTCAACTCCAACTCCATATATTCCGTCTCGGGGAGAAAAAAATCAAGAAGAAAGTTTCATCGCCTTTCACGACACGGAGCCGCCGCCAAGCCCTAATCTCTCTCGGGAGGGCTGATCTGGAGTCTGTTCGGGGCTCCGGAGAGGGGGATTCGTCGCCATCGTCATCATCAACCAACCTCCATCACCAATTTCATGATGCTCACAGCCGTGCGTGAGTAATTCCAACGTAGGCTTGCTGGACGGTGATGGGTTGGATGAGATTTACCATGTAATCAAGTTAGTTTTGTTAGGGTTTGATCCCTAGTATCCACTATGTTCTGAGATTGATGTTGCTATGACTTTGCTATGCTTAATGCTTTTCACTAGGGCCCGAGTGCCATGATTTCAGATCTGAACCTATTATGTTTTCATGAATATATGTGTGTTCTTGATCCTATCTTGCAAGTCTATAGTCACCTATTATGCGTTATGATCTGACAACCCCGGAGTGACAATAATGTGGATACTTCTCGGTGATGACTGTAGTTTGAGGAGTTCATGTATTCACTATGTGCTAATGCTTTGATCCGGATCTCTATTAAAAGGAGGCCTTAATATCCCTTAGTTTCCGCTAGGACCCCGCTGCAACGGGAGGGTAGGACAAAAGGTGTCATACAAGTTCTTTTCCATAAGCACGTATGACTATTTACGGAATACATGCCTACAATACATTGATGAATTGGAGCTAGTTCTATATCACCCTATGTTATAACTATTGCATGAGGAATCGCATCCGGCATAATTATCCATCACTGATCCATTGCCTACGAGCTTTTCACATATTGTTCTTCGCTTATTTACTTTTCCGTTGCTACTGTTACAACTACTACAAAACCCCCAAAACATTTACCTTTACTTTTGCTACCGTTACCTTTATTATCATACCACTTTTGCTACTAAACACTTTGCTGCAGATACTAAGTTATCCAGGTGTGGTTGAATTAACAACTCAACTGCTAATACTCAAGAATATTCTTTGGCTCCTCTTGTGTCAAATCAATAAATTTGGGTTGAATACTCTACCCTCGAAAGCTGTTGCGATCCCCTATACTTGTGGGTTATCAAGACTAATTTCTGACGCCGTTGCCGGGGAGCATAGCTCTATTCTCTGAGTCACTTGGGATTTATATCTGTTGATCACTATGAAGAACCTGAAAGACGATCGAACTACTATTTTGCCCTCAACTAAGAGGGGAGGTAAGGAACTGCCATCTAGCCTTGCACTAGATTCTCCTTCCGTTATTAGGAAGCTTGCGACACCTAAACCTACTACTGCTATGAATTCTGATATGTCGCATGTTGTTGATGATGCCACTTCTGCTATGCATGATGAAACTACTTCTGTGTGTGATACTACTTTGCCATTAGGTGAATTTCTTGATGAACAAATTGCTAGAGTTAGGGGGAATGAAATTACTAAAGATCCTATTACTGATGATAGTGATGATGAAGGTCCCCAAATGATTATGTATTACCTGTTGTTCCTAAGGGTTATGTTATGAATGAAAAAGCTGCTATGGAAATTCTTGCTTGCAACGATAGAAATGACCTTAAGAAATTATTAGCTAAATGGAAGCAGCAGTCTCTTAATGCTAGAATGAAACCCGATCCTGCTTTTGCTACTTCACCTATCTGTGTTACTGATAAGGATTATGAATTCTCTGTTGATCATGATATTATTACTTTAGTTGAATCTGATCCTTTTTATGGCCTTGAATCTGAAACTGTTGTGGCACATCTGACCAAGTTGGATGATATAGCTACCCTGTTTACTAATGATGAGAAGTCTCTCTATTTATATATCCTTAAGATATTTCCGTTCTCATTAAAGGGTGATGCTAAGACTTGGTATAATTCTCTTGCTCTTGGTTGCGTGCGTAGTCCACAGGATATGATTCGTTACTTCTCTGCTAAATATTTCCCTGCTCATAAGAAACAAGCTGCCTTGCGGTAAATATATAATTTTATGCAAATCAAAGAAGAGAGTCTCCCACAAGCTTCTCCGGTTACATAATGCTTTGCCCGATCATCCTCTTAAGAAAAAAGAAATACTTGATATCTTTTATAATGGACTAACCGATGCTTCCAAGGACTACTTGGATAGTTGTGCTGGTTGTGTTTTCAGGGAAAGAACAGTCGACGAAGCTGAAATACTATTGAATAATATGTTGACTAATGAAAATAATTGGACTGAGCCAATTCCTGAAGTAATTCCTGAACCGATTGAGCCAACTCCTGAGCCTATTCCTAAACCCACTCCGAAGAAGAGAGGTGTTTTATTTCTCAGTCGTGAAGATATGCAAGAGGCAAAGAAATCAATGAAAGAAAAAGGTATTAAAGCTGAAGATGTTAAGAATTTACCACCTATTGAAGAAATACATGGTCTTAATTTACCACCTGAAGAACCACATTGTCTTGATAACCCGACACAGGTAGTAAAGGTAAATTCTCTCTATAGATATGATAAAGTTGAAATACCCTCTACTAAATTTCATAGCCCATGCTTAGATAAATTTGATGACTTTATGGCTAGACAAGGAAGTTTTAATGCTTATGTTGGTAGAGAGTTAAAGAATAATACTTTCGAGATAGGACGCGTAGGTGATAATCTGGCTAGAGTTAAAGATGAACTTCACCGAGTTAGCAAATATGCTTCTATGGTTGCTACTCAAGCTGAGCAAGTACTTAAAGCTCAAAATGATTTGCTTGATGAATTTAATAATAAAAATGACTTTGCTGTTAGAGTGGCTACTAGAACTGGTAGAATGACTCAGGAACCTTTGTATCCTGAAGGCAACCCTAAGAGAATCGAGCAAGATTCTCAGAGAAAAATTTAGAGGCACCTAGTTCTTCTAAAAAGAAGAAGAAGAAAAACGATAGGACTCTGCATGCTTCTAGTGAACCTACTGTAGACACACCTGAGAATCCCAATGATATTTCTATTTCTGATGCTGAAACACAATCAGGTGATGAACATGAACCTAATGATAATGTTAATGATAATGTTCATGTTGATGCTCAACCTAGCAAAGACAATGATGTAGAAATTGAACCTGCTATTGATCTTGATAACCCACAATCAAAGAGAGATTTTGTTGCTAGGAAGCACGGTAAAGAAAGAGAACCATGGGTTCAGAAACCCATGCCCTTTCCTCCTAAACCATCCAAGTCAAAGGATGATGAGGATTTTGAGCGCTTTGCCGAAATGATTAGACCTATTTTCTTACGTATGCGCTTAACTGATATGCTGAAAGTAAATCCTTATGCTAAGTATATGAAGGATATCATCACAAATAAAAGAAAGATACCGGAAGCTCAAATTTCCACCATGCTTGCTAATTACACTTTTAAGGGTGGAATACCAAAGAAACTTGGAGATCCGGGTGTACCAGCTATACCATGCTCTATTAAAAGAAATTATCTTAGAACTGCTTTATGTGATCTTGGAGCCGGTGTTAGTGTTATGCCTCTCTCTTTATATCGTAGACTTGAATTGAATAAGTTGACACCTACTGAAATATCTTTGCAAATGGCTGATAAATCAACTGCTATACCTGTCGGTATTTGTGAGGATGTGCCTGTTGTGGTTGCAAATGTCACTATGTTAACGGACTTTGTTATTCTTGATATTCTCGAGGACGATAGTATGTCTATTATCCTTGGTAGACCTTTTCTTAATACTGCAGGGGCTGTTATTGATTGCAACAAAGCCAATGTCACTTTTCATGTTAATGGTAATGAGCATACGGTACACTTTCCGAGGAAACAATCTCAAGTTCATAGCATCAATTCTATTGAAAAAGTTCCAACTATTATTTTTGGAGATTTTGAATTTCCTCTCCCTACTGTCAAGAAAAAGTATGATATTCTTATTGTTGGGCACTTTCATATCCCCGTTGAGGTAACTTAGTGTCATTCGAAATTTCTCCGGTTCCATGTTATTCAGAATGAGTTTGTTAACAAGAATTGATCAACCTTGTTAGTGGGTTCATTTTGATGATCACGAGATGGATGAAACTAGAAGGCACAACCTTCTGGACCCTCTTTTTACTTTTTGTTATTTAGAATAAATAAAGCAAAACTAGTATTATCCATCTGTTTTCTAAACTATCTGTACATTAAAAAATAGTCCCAAAAATAAAAGTGCTCCAAGTGCCCTGCAAATTTAGTATGATTTTTTTGGAATATTTGAGGATTTTAGGCACTAAAAACACTGCAGGAAGGGCAAGCACCAGGCCATGAGAGAGTAGGGTGCGCCCCTCCATAGGGCGCACCCCTGTCTCGTGGGCCCCTGATGGCTCCCCTCCACTTATGCCAGCACCCACACACTTCATCTTCTACCCAAAAAATCCCCATCCAGCTCAAGCCCGAGTTCTAGCTCGTTTTGCTGCGATTTTCGATCTCTTAGCTCAAAGCTCCATTCTCAAAACTGCTTTGGGAGATCGTTGCTTGGTATGTGACTCCTCCATTGGTCCAATTAGTTTTTGTTCTAGTGCTTTATTCATTGCAAATTTTTGCTGCATAGGTGACCATGTTCTTGAGCTTGCATGTTAAAATTTTGAGGTCCCAAGCAATTCCAATGAATGATATAGGCTCTAGGCACTTGTAGGAGTAGTTGCTATCAATCTTGTTTAGTTTTATTCATTTTTATTTTGAAGTTACTAAAATTTCAGAAATTTTCAGAAAAAGAAATATGCTTAGAAGAATGTACCAGGGTGGTTCCTCGGCAAAGAAAAGGCCAAGGATTGCTATACGTGAACAAGATGTTAGTTTGCCAAGGGACGCAAATGTACGGGCTTGTGAGTGGCCATCCGATGATTTTATGGTCGAAGCAGGCTTCAAGGAGGAGTTTGACGCGTATGTGCGTAATGCTGAGCTGGAGGACTTCTTACAAGATAAGTGTCCTCAATATTATCAATTGACTGATTCCTTTGTGTGGAGGTTCGAATATATTTCTGCACGTAATTCTCCTAGTGTTATGTTTGATATTTATGATACATATTATACCATGGATTTAGAGGATTTCACAACTTCTTGCAAACTCCCGCAGTGGGGTATTATTAATGATCCTCCCAGATCTGAAGTTAGAGATTTTCTTGCTAGTATTACTGTGGGAGAATCTAGGGACGTATCACAAGCTACCATAGGGAGCATTCATTTTCCTTCTATACATTATTTTGCTCTCTTTATTGGTAGATGCATTAACGGTAAGGACGAGGTATGTCACATGTGTGCTCCTGATCTTTGTGTCCTCAAGAGTGCTGTGTCAGGTTATAGAGGTTATAACTTGGGGGCAATAGTTGCACGTAGGTTGCAGAATAATAGTAGAAGGGGTGATATCTTTGGAGGAATTTATGCAACCCGTGTGGCTAATTTTCTTAATATAGCCCCATGAGAGGGGGATATGATTGTACCTCCTATTTATTTGGATTAAGAAGCTATGTTTGATCATCATTTTCTTGAGAGGAATGAACAATTCCTCCATTACCGACTAACCTATAACAGATGCAAAGTCGTCCCTGTTACTCTTCCTGCCCCCTACCTTTTTGATTATCAGGCAAAAGGAAGATATGTTGTCACCAGGGAAGAAGCCATTGAATATGAGAGGGGAATGGAGGTAGCTCGCCAACACGCTGCCGCTCAGGAGGCAGTCGCCTCTGCATCTTAGTACTACCCCAGTTTCACTTATGGATATCAGCCAGGCGGTCATTGGTATTAGACCAACTTAGGCCAAAAGCCTAAGCTTGGGGGAGTACGTATTTCTCACCGACTTTACATTCATGTTCACACACTAGTCGTCGGTGCTCCTACTCTTTCATTGTATTATCCATGCTAGTTTAAATTTCTTTTTCTAGTTTTCTTCTTGTGTGTTTGATAAACTTTAAGAAAAACCAAAAAAATTAGTTAGTTTAATTTCCATGCTTGTAGTAGAAATTAAAATGAAAACCCAAAAAGATTTCTTGTTCTTCTTTTACTTGTTGGGAGCTTTCCCGTGTAAATAGTTTTATTTTCTTTTCTTTCTTTTGGGGGCCGAGAAGACTATATTGAAAATGCTTAGTGGCTCTTATATGCATGAATGTTTATTATACTTAGAGCCCATATTACTTGTCTTCTCTCTTGAGTTGAATGCTTGCAGATTCCAGCTTAGTCGGATGCACGTGCACTCTTATTATTATACACATCGTTCGGTCATGCAAGTGAAAGGCAATAATGACGATATATGATGGACTTATTGGGATGAGAAAAGCTGGTATGAACTCGACCTCTTTTGTTTTTGTAAATATGATGAGTTCATCGTTCCTGGGTCAGCTATTATGAAGTAAATATATTTGCAATGACATTTAGAGATCATAGTTACTTGTGCCATGCTTGATTAGCTATGAGTTATAATGGTTTACCTTGCGTGCCAATATGCTATTAGAATGATTATGATGTGATATTATGGGATGTTATCCTCCTTTGAATGAATTGAGTGACTCGACTTGGCACATGTTCACGCATGTAGTTGAATAAAATCAACATAGCCTTCACGATATTTATGTTCATGGTGGATTATATCCTACTCATGCTTGTACTCGGTGTGAATTAATTTTAATGCATGTTTACGACTGTTGTCGCTCTCTCAGTTGGTCACTTCCCAGTCTTTTGCTAGCCTTCACCTGTACTAAGCGGGAATACTTCTTGTGCATCCAAACTCCTTAAACCCCAAAGTTGTTCCATATGAGTCCACTATACCTACCTATATGCGGTATTTACCTGCCGTTCCAAGTAAATTTGTATGTGCCAAACTCCAAACCTTCAAATGAAATTCTGTTTTGTATGATCGAGTAGCTCATCTTACAACTAGGGTTGCCTATATCTTCCATGCTAGGTGGGTTATTCTCAAGAGGAGTGGACTCCGCTCCTCATTCACGAGAAAGGGCCGGTAACCGGGATGCCCAGTCCCATGATCCAAAAAGATCAAAGCAAATCAAAATAATTAAACAAAACTCCCCCAGGGCTGTTGTATGTTGGAGGCACTCGTTGTTTCGAGCAAGCCATGGATTGAGGCTTGTTGGTGGTTGGGGAGTATAAACCTTTACCATTCTGTTTGGGAACTGCCTATAATGCATGTAGTATGGAAGATACAACCATCTCATAGTTGTTGCGTTGACATCAAAAGTATGCTGCTCAAAATGTTATTCAATCTCTATTTTAAAATCGAGCTCTGGCACCTCTACAAATCCCTGCTTCCCTCTGCGAAGGGCCTATCTATTTACTTTTATGTTGAGTCATCACCCTTCTTATTAAAAAGCACCCGCTGGAGAGCACACTGTCATTTGCATTCATTATTATTGGTTTATATTGGGTATGACTTGACTGGATCTCTTTTACCATGAATTACAATGTTTAGTCAGTCCTTGATCTTTAAAGGTGCTCTGCATTTATGTTTTGCGGTCTCAGAAAGGGCTAGCGAGATACCATTTTGTTATATCATGTTATGATTATTTTGAGAAAGTGTTTTCATCCGAGTTTTATTATTATGGATCGCTAACTGATTATGTTATTGATATGAGTAATTGTGAGACCTATGTGTTACTGTGAGTATGGCTAGTTCATAATATTTGCTGAAACTTGAATGCTGGCTTTTCATGTTACAACAACAAGAGCAAACAGAGTTTGTAAAAGTTTTTCTTTATCACTTTCAGTTTATCAACTGAATTGCTTGAGGACAAGCAAAGGTTTAAGCTTGGGGGAGTTGATACGTCTCCAATGTATCTACTTTTCCAAACACTTTTGCCCTTGTTTTGGACTCTAATTTGCATGATTTGAATGAAACTAACCCGGACTGACGCTGTTTTCAGGAGAACTGCCATGATGTTGTTTTATGTGTAGAAAAGAAAATTTCTCGGAATGTCCTAGAAATCCACAGAGGCAATTTTTGGAATTAATAAGAACTTTTGGTGAAAGAATTAGTGCCAGGGGGCCCACAGCCTGTCCACGAGACAGGGCCCCACCCCCAGGGCGCGCCCCCCTATCTCGTGGGCCCCCTCGACCTCCTCCGACCTCGACTCCAACTCCATATATTCCGTCTCGGGGAGAAAAAAATCAAGAAGAAAGTTTCATCGCGTTTCACGACACGGAGCCGCCGCCAAGCCCTAATCTCTCTCGGGAGGGCTGATCTGGAGTCCGTTCGGGGCTCCGGAGAGGGGGATTCGTCGCCGTCGTCATCATCAACCATCCTCCATCGCAAATTTCACGATGCTCACCATTGTGCGTGAGTAATTCCATCGTAGGCTTGTTGGACGGTGATGGGTTGGATGAGATTTACCATGTAATCAAGTTAGTTTTGTTAGGGTTTGATCCCTAGTATCCACTATGTTCTGAGATTGATGTTGCTATGACTTTGCTATGCTTAATGCTTGTCACTAGGGCCCGAGTGCCATGATTTCAGATCTGAACCTATTATGTTTTCATGAATATATGTGTGTTCTTGATCCTATCTTGCAAGTCTAAAGTCACCTATTATGCATTATGATCCGACAACCCCGAAGTGACAATAATCGGGATACTTCTCGGTGATGACCGTAGTTTGAGTTCATGTATTCACTCTGTGCTAATGCTTTGATCCGCTTCTCTATTAAAAGGAGGCCTTAATATCCCTTAGTTTCCGCTAGGACCCCGCTGCAACGGGAGGGTAGGACAAAAGGTGTCATACAAGTTCTTTTCCATAAGCACGTATGACTATTTACGGAATACATGCCTACATTACATTGATGGATTGGAGCTAGTTCTATATCACTGTATGTTATAACTATTGCATGAGGAATCGCATCCAGCATAATTATCCATCACTAATCCATTGCCTACGAGCTTTTCACATATTGTTCTTCGCTTATTTACTTTTCCGTTGCTACTGTTACAACTACTACAAAAACCCAAAAACATTTACCTTTACTTTTGCTACCGTTACCTTTATTATCATACCACTTTTGCTACTAAACAATTTGCTACAGATACTAAGTTATCCAGGTGTGGTTGAATTGACAACTCAACTGCTAATACTCAAGGATTTTCTTTGGCTCCCCTTGTGTTGAATCAATAAATTTGGGTTGAATACTCTACCCTCGAAAGCTGTTGTGATCCCCTATACTTGTGGGTTATCAGGCCCTCCCACATGGGCGAGAGCTTATGCAGCCCTTCCCTAGAGAGCACCCGCCTGAGCACGAGGTCACCTACCTCGAGGGTTCTGGGGCGGATGTTGCGGCAGTGGTACCGCCGCAGCGCTTGCTGGTATCTTGCCGCTCATAGCGCGGCCTCCCGATGGTATTCCTCCCCTAGCACGAGATCCGTCCTCCGCATGGTGTCCTGCTGTGCTTCGTCAAACGCCAGGACCCGCGCGGAGCGACGCCTGACCTCGTGAGGGAGGATCGCTTCCGCTCGGTAGACGAGGAAGAACGGGGTTTCGCCAGTCGACTTGGTGGCGGTAGTGCGGATAGACCATAGCACGGACTGGAGCTCGTCGTACCAGCCCCTGCCGCAGGCTTCCAGCTTGTTCTTGAAGGTCCTGGTTTTGAGGCCTTTCAGGACCTCTGCATTGGCGCGTTCAGCCTGGCCGTTGCTCCGAGGGTGTGCCACTGAGGCATAGCATATCTGTGTTCTAAGGTTAGCACAATATGTTTTAAAGAGATTGCTGGTGAACTGCGAACCGTTGTCGCTGACGATGCAATTAGGCACCCCGAATTAGCTCATGAGGCCCTTGATGAACTCGACTATGGTGCCAACTAGGATAGTGCGGACAACTTCCACCTCAGCCCACTTGGTGAACTTGTCAATGGCAACGTAGAGGTAGCGATAGCCCGCTGGCGCCCGAGGAAACGGGCCCAAAATGTCCAGCCCCCACACCATGAAGGGCCATGAGAGTAGAATGGTCTGCAGGCCCTGAGCTGCCTGATGAATCTGCTTGGCGTGAAATTGACAGGCTTTGCAAGCCTTCACTAGCTCGACTCCGTCGTTGAGTGTTGTAGGACTATAAAACGCGTTGCGAAACGCCTTGCCGACGAGGGTCCGTGATGACGAGTAGTGCCCACAGTCTCCACCGTGAATGTCTACCAGCAACTCCTTCCCCTGTTCCCTGGAGATGCAACGGAGGGAAACACCGCTGGGTCACTTCTGATAGAGCTCTTCGTCTTGGATGCAGTAAGCCGTGGCCTGCCGGGCCACACGTTCCGCATTCTCTTCTTTCTCTGGTAGAGTCCATTGCATCAGGTAATCCTTGAGCTCCGCAGTCCAGCATCCTTCCTGAGGCTCCAGCGCTAGGAGCAAGCGTGCCCCTGAGGTCGGGCCACAGGCCGGGGCTCTTGAGGCAGGCGGTTGAGGGAGCTCCTCCTGAGGTTGCGCTGTGCTTGATAGTGACGGTGCTGTTGAGGGTTTGAAGAGTCGTTCCTCGAAAACGTCAGGCTCCTGAGGCAGCCGCCTTGATGCCCTCTTGGCGATGTCATCAGCCTCCTGATTGGTGCCGCGAGGCACATGCTGCAGCTCCAGCCCCAAAAACTGCTTTTCCATCTTGCGCACTTCTACAAGATACGCCTCCATGTGCTCTTCGTTGGGCTCGTATACTTTGTTGGAGATGTTGACGAGGAGTTGTGAGTCACCCTTGATGATGAGGCGCTTCACCCCCAGTGCGGCTGCTGCCTTTAAGCCTGCTATGAGGCCCTTGTATTCTGCTATGTTGTTGGAATCCTTTTCGCCCTGCTGGAAACAGAGCTGCACGGCGTAGTAGAGCTTGTCTTGAGTGGGGGATATAAGCACTGTGCCTGCCCCTGCACCATGTCGCGAGGATGCTCCATCAAAGTGCAGAACCTAGCCGTCTGGTGCCTCACTTCCCGAGGAAGGCGACGGATCTTCCCCTGCTTCGAGCCCTGGCGCCTCTGTCCATTCTGCCACAAAAATCTGCAAGTGCGGCTCCATTGACGACTCTGGTCGTGCAGAATTCTAACTGAAACGCTTGTAGCACGATGTTCCATTCAGCAACCTTTCCAACGAAGTTAGGACTCCTGAGCACCCTCTCCAATGGGTAGGATCCGAGAGGCCACCAATAGCGCGAGCAAGAGCTTTTGGGGCATGGGGTACCATGCCCTAGCATCCCGCAGCACCGTGCTGACGAAGTACACGGGATGCTCGATGAGGGTGGGTGCGCCGACGGAGCCCGCACCCTCCGGAGAGTCGAGCGCCTCCCGAGGCATTTGAGCCCCCGGCTCCTGACTGCTTGGTGAGGTCCCCTCAGCCCCGGAGGTGTCTTCCTGTTGATGCTGGTCCCCATCTACCGAGGTCGTGGCCCTCGAAAAGGCCTTCCTGGTCTTGAGCTGCCACGGTCGGGATTGCGGCCGATGCAGCCTTGACCCGGTGCTCCTCCCGAACCGCCACCAGAGCTGTGCTGGCAGAGTAGGGTGTGGCGGCGAGGTAGAGCACCAAGGGCTCCTGAGGGTGTGGGGCCACCATCAACGGAGGGCTAGTCAGGTACTTCTTGAGATCTTGGAATGCTTCGTCAGCCTCTTGAGTCCATTCTAATGGACCCTTCTTCTTCATCAGCTTGAAGAAGGGCAGGGCACGTTCCCCCAGCTTGGAGATGAAGCGCCCCAACGCGGTTACTCGCCCGGTGACTTCTGCATTTCCCTGAGGGTTTGTGGCGGACACATGTCGTCGATTGCCTTGACCTTCTCCGAGTTAGCCTTGATACCTCTGTGGGACACGAGGAAGCCCGGATCTTGCTAGAAGGAACACCGAACACACACTTCTCCGGGTTGAGCTGCAGGTCCACTTCATGAAGGCTCGCGAAGGTTTCTTCCAGGTCCTGTATCAGGGTCTTGGCCTCCCGAGACTTCACCATGATATCGTCGACATAGGCCTCGACGTTTCTCCCGAGCTGCCGGCCCAAGGCGATATGCATCAGTCGCTGAAAGGTTGCGCCTACGTTGCGCAATCCGAACGACATGCAGGTGTAGTAGTACACCCCACACGGGGTCAGGAAGGCCGTTTTCTCCACATCTTCTACCGCCATATTGATTTGGTGATAGCCAGAGAAGGCATCCAGGAAGCACAACAGGTCACACTCAGCGGTGGAGGCACGATTTTGTCGATGCGGGGAAGCGCGAACAGATCTTGAGGGCAGACCTTGTTGAGGTTGGTGAAGTCGACGCACATGCACTCCTTTCCTCCCTTCTTCGGCACAACAACAGGGTTTGCCAGCCATTCTGGATAGCGAATCTCGCGAATGACTCCCGCAGCTTCTAGCTTGCGGCTCTCTTGAACGATGAAGGCCTGCTTCTCGGTGGACTGCCGCCTTGCTTTCTGCTTCATGGGGCGCACAATGGGGCACACGTTGAGGTGGTTCTCGATCACCTACCTTGGGACCCCCGCTAGCTGCTTGGGTTCCCACGCGAACACCTCCTTGTTCGCGCGCAAGAATTTTACTAGAGCCTCCTCCTGCTCGGGGTCGAGATTTGCGCCTATGGTGAAGGTGGCGCCGGAGGATCCATCCTCATCGACTGGTACCTGCTTAGTCTCCGCCTTGTCTTGGGTGAACAGCTGCTTCTTCTTGGTTGGCGCAGCCCCCTTGGCCTTGAGGGTGTCGTGGCTGGTGGGCTGGGCCACTGCGGCCGCCTTGAAGGCGAGCTTGAGCGCCTGTAGAGCATCCTTCGTATCTCCAGCTACGGTTAGGACGCCGCTGCTCCCGGGCATCTTCATGAGGTTGTAGCACTACAAGAAATATGTCAACTAGTGACCTCCACTATTGGTCACTGAAAGGTCATAGTTTTCAATTTGTGACCAAAAACATAAGGTCAAAAGCTGGGGGTCGTTAGTTGACTATAGCGAACTTTCTTCTGGAATGGTCGTAGACGTTTATGACCAAGAAAAGGTCGTAGATTTTACGACCAATTATTTTGGTCACTAGCAATCCGACCACACCACGTCTCCACCGTGGCAAGCTGACGTGGCAGAATTACGACCAAATGAAAAGGTCATAAAATAGAATCAGCCCGGTCTATTTCAGTCGTCTACATGGGCCAAGCCCAATAATTTGGCCCGTCTAATTTATTTTTTCCTCTTTATTTTGCTTATGTGTATGGGCCTGGCCCAGTAATTTGGCCTTTTATTTTCTGGGAATGGAGCCTTTTTCTGATGAATTTTTTTATAGTCCACTATTGTTTTGGGCCACAGCCTTTTTGGTCTAGTTTGAATTTGGGCCTTGGCCTTTTTATTTTCTGCTATGTAGCCTTTTATAAAAAAATTTCTTACAGTCATATCTTTTTTTAGGCCCAAGCCTTTTTGGTCTAATTCTTGTTTGGGCCTTGGCCTTTTTAGAGCCCAAGTTCTCATTTTGCATAACTATAAATAGAAAGGCCCAGGTGCACAAGTGATCCACAAGCCCAGGTTCAAACAGCAAGGCCCAGGTGCACAAGTGATCCACATAACTTCACAGAAAATAAACACAGGTTCACAAGATCATAACTTCACAGGTTCACATAACTTCATAGGTTCATAAGATCACATAACTTCACAGGTTGAAACTAGGAAGCAATGCAACAAAATGCTCAAAGACAAACTGCACAAGAGGTTCACAGCCATCAAACAGCCATCAAACTAGGCAGCAATGCAACTACCTGCTCAAGCTACATAGCCATCAAAGTGCCTTAGCTCCAAAGAGAGCCATTAAGTGGGCTAACTTCTCTTCCTATTCTTGAGACTTCTTGCACAGCAGCTCATGTTCCTTGTCGTGTGCAGCTTCAGATTCTTCCGCCTTCATCTTGATTGCCATCAATTCTTCTTGCACCAGTTCAGCTTGAAGCTCAGACCTCTCCAGCTTCTACTCAAGGTCACGAACATGAGCAAACACTTCAGCAGTTGCTTTGCGGGAGTTGTTCCTAGATGACTGGAGCCCAACAATCGTGAGGAATGTGCTTTGCTTGACAGATTTCAACAGCACTTCTTCGACAATTTGAACAATAGACTTTGGCTCTTCACCTTCTGGTACCAGCGCGTCCTTCATTTCTTCCATCTCAAGCTAGCATATGGAGGAAAATGATAGGCATTAGTGGAGAAACCAAACCAGCACACAAATGGATTATTTGAAGTAACCAAACCAGCACACAAAATCTATACAAGATGATGACTAGTCATGCAATTGGAACAATATGATCGCTTCATTAAGCCTAGAATGGTGGTTCTATTTAAGATGGCTTCCTGACTAACATTCAGATCAAATTTCATCATGTCATAAAAAATGCAACAAATAGCATCAAAGCATGGAACACAGCGTGTGTGGATCAAACAGCATGGAACTATCTTCATTAAGTTGTTCTAATATCTTCATTAAGCCTAGCATGGAACTATCAAACATCATCAAAGCATGGAACTGGCTTCGAATCAAACAGCATCAAATCATCAAAGCATCAAACAACATCAAAGCTGGCTGTGAATCAAACAGGGCATGGACAAAGCATGGAGGGACTTACTATAGCAGTCTTAACTGGCTCTGAAAACCCGTGCTTCTTTCTGTTGTGGGTGGCCTTAAACAAGTCAATCGCAGACAGCTCCTCACCCTTACGCTCTTCTTTCCGAAATGTTTTTCAACAAAAATCAAAATTTTATTTAGCAAGAATCAGATGTTATTGAACGAGGATCAAACGGTAAGGTCTCTAGAGAAAAGTTCTCACAGTGGCAAAAATGTGTGCTGTGTTGTGCCTGGAACCAGTTCTCTGATTGTACACGAATTTTTCTTGATTCATCTTGTTCGACACACAGGTTTCCTAAAAAAAAGCATACTGTCAGCATGATCTAGCACTAGCATATCATGTGTAGAACATAAAGCATCAAACAAAGCAGAGACAAACCTTGTGTCTTGGGGTAGACCACATCTCCACCAAAGCTTTCCATTCACCATCCGTCAGATCAGGTACCGGAGACTTGATGCTGACTTTATTTGCGGCTACGGTATCAAAATAGTTCTTCTTGAGCTGATGGCGTCTGTTCTTTGAACTTTTCTGCAGAATATCTTTGCATGCGGTCTTGATGGTCTCTGAGTCCGTGTTCATCTCAAAATTTGCATACCAAGACAGCAAACAAGGTAGGAACAATATTAGTGATCATGCATAGGTGTCGCGGCGGGGAGCACGGTCTACTTCCGTGGCCGCCGGGCACCTATGGGGCACGGGAGGCCCCTTTCCTGGTTCGGAGAGGGGGTGCGGAGGCCGCGCGCAGAGCGGATCGAGGTCCCGAGCGCGCGGTGGAGTGAGAGAGACGGCGGGCGATCTTTCTACCCAGCTTCGGAGCTCTCCGGAGAGATAAAACTCCTACTGCTGCCTTGTGTTGTTATTTGATCTTGCTCGAATGCGAGCGCACGGGGGTGTGTCTCTCGAACCCTAACCTTGTGTTCTTCAGATGAACCGAACCCCTTCTACGTGCGCATGGGCCTCCCTTTTATAGTCTAAAGGGGGCACCAACAGGTGGCAGCGTAAGAAGAGGGGGTAGAAAGGTAAAAACGCAGGTTGGTGTAACAGTGACCAACAGTGCCCCTACCTAACTGACGGCAGGGGACAAGGGCATTTAATGCCCGTCCGGTCGCCCCAACAGTGCGAGGAGGCGATCGTCAAGTGAGCCAACGGTTGCCACGATGGCGCCTCTATCATCTCCGCTTGCCACCTTGCTCCGCATGGCTGTGTAGTGCCTCGCCACGTGCCTTTGGGACGGTCTTGTGATGACACGTCGCTGGATGTGCTGGAGTTGGTTTGGCAATCTTGCTGCGGCAAGCGCCTTGCCGCAGTCCTCCTCTTGTCGTGCCGGCAAGCTTGCCGGCCCTCGGGCCTTGCCGGGGCGCGCGGGGCGCCGCGGCAAGTCCCCTGGAGGTGTCTCGGTCGGCCTTCCCAGCAAGCTCCTCTTGCCGGGGCTTTTGTTTCCTTCCCGGCGAGCTCTCCTCGCCGGGCCTTGGTTGACCTTCCCGGCAAGCTCCTCTTGTCGGGGGCTTTAGCTTGAGTACTCTGTCCCTGAACGGCATCAGCGCAGCCGTGGAGGACCTTGGCGGACGCCCGGCAAGCCCTGCCGTGGGTTGCCGCGACTACCCGTGCACAAGTTCGGGGTACTAAGGTACCCCCCTACTTTAGTACACCGACAGTAGCTCCCGGGCCTGGGCCATACACGGTGCCGAGCGTTGTTGGGCCAGGCCCAAAACAGTGCACGGGCACGCGTGGCCTGGGTCCACACAAAATCGGACTCCGCTTCCACCGCGCCCTCCCGCAACGGCACGCGTCAAACGCGGCATCGTGGGCGACGTGGGCGGTGTGTGCGGGGCTGAGTCCCTGCGAGCGCGCGTCAGGCCATGACGGAGGGGACGGCCCACGCCCTCCCTCCTAAACGGAGGTAGGTGTGGGGGCGTGGTGCATTTACTGGACGGGGCCAGTGCGCGCGGCTTTTGAGGCGTCCGCTCCCATGCTCACGGGGTGGGGCGAGACTGCCTCACCCGTCCACTCGGTGCTGCATCCCTACCATGCGGCTCTCATGCGCTTGGGGTCATGGACGGTGGGATTGGGGAATCCGGGCCGTCGTGAGCAGAGGCAGTGGGTCGACCCCGATTCCCTGCTCTCCCGTGCCTTGATTCGCCGAGCGGGGCGGCCGGGCTCCCACCCTGCTCCTTTATAAGGGGCAGGGGGAGGGCACATAAGCCCACACTCCTTCATCTCCTTCTTTCCTTTGTAACTTCTCCCCCCTTCCTCACATTTGTCATGGAGAAAGGGAATGCTGGCCCCTCGTCAGTGGCGGCGAGGGTTGCCGCCAGACAGCGCATCCCTCCCTCTTTCGCTCCTGAGCCGGTCGAGAGGGGAAGAGGGAGGGGGCGAGGCCGAGGGCGAGGTCGAGGGCGTGGCCGAGGCGCTCGGGGGAGAGGCGGCCGGGGTAGTGCGCCGCTCCCGTCACCGCCGACGGCTCCTCTCCTCGAGGCGGTCCATATTGGGGACGACCCCTGGGAGTTCTTCGTCAAGCTGCGCCGGGCGCCTCGTCGACGTCTTCGTCTTCCGGCTCCATTTGCGAGCGCGATGGAGCCGGACCCGCCCGAGATGCTGGAGTTGCGCATGAGGGGCTGCGGGATCAGCGGCACTCGAGTTAGTGTCGTATCCCCAGCCCCCGGCGTGATGTACTTCGACCGAGGGTGGAAGACGTTCGCCCGCATCCACAGCTTGACGGCGGGGTTTACCCTCCATTTTAAGTTAATGGAGGGAAACCTTCTCGCCGTCAAGGTCTTCGGGGACTCCGGCACCCGGGCGAGATGCTGCGTGGACAGCTCCTCCAATAGCGAAGGTCCCTCCTCGAGCGAGAGTGACGAGGAGGGGAGCGACAGCGACGACGAGGGCAGCGGGTCCGACTAGGCGTCGGACGCTGCCTCGCGCGCGCCACCGGCGACCCCATCATCCCGGTCGCCGGCCTTCTGAACTCCCCGGGGCCGTCTCCTTGGGCGGCTGGCGTAGGGAGGCAGCGGAAGAGGAAGAGGGGTGGCGGCCAGGCCGTCAAATCGGAGTACGAGGGCAAGGTGCCCTTGACAGCGCGCTGACGTCCTGCCGCCCCGTCTTCGAGCTCTGCCTCCGGCGCCTCCGTCTCCGCCAAGCTCCTGGCCGGGCCCTGGGAAGTTCTCTTGGTGTCTTCTGGCACCCGTAGCTTCTCTTGCCAGAGCCTCCTTGACCTACTTCTTGAAGATAAAATAGGAGAGGGATTACGGGCACCTTATCTTTTAATTTGTAAGCCTTCGGGCCTTAGCTGTATTTAAAGCTTGTAATCCTCTCTATCATGTTTTTCATCCTCTTTGGACTCACACTAAATCGGGATGTTTTTTAATGAAAAGAGGGGAAAGCTTGCCGGATTAAGTCTTTTACTTGATTGCGTGCCTTGTACATTTTCACCCTACGCTTTTAGGGAACTTGCCGGCGCGGGCACCTTGCCGTGGGCGCCGAGTGCGGAACATCGACAACGGAACTACAACCGACAGGAAACCTTGTCGCGGAGCTAGTCGCGGCTTACTTCAGTCGTTGAGCGGACTCGAAACGACAGTAAGGCAACTAGTTACGAGTTGGTTCCCTGCCGGCGGTGTCTCGGCCGACAAGAAACCTTGTCGTTCGGCCAGCCGCAGTTCACCTAAGTCGTCGAGCGAACTCGAAACAACGGTCGGTGCGCGACTAGCTACGAGCCGGCTCCTCCGCGCACAGGTTCTTTTCGTACAAGGCATGACCGTTCAGAGACGCGGCCTCGCTTTCCCTAGCCCACAAGAGGATGCATGACGAGGGATGGAAAACTTAGCTGGTATTACAGTCCCTGGCGACTCTGGCTTGCCGGGGGTGAAACTTGATATTTGCAGCTCCCGGCAACTTTGGCTCCGCCGGGACCTAGGCGCTGGTGCGTCTTGCTCTGTCCTTGCCGCCAGCGTTATAGCCCCCGGGAACCATGACTTGCCACGTAGGGGTCTTGGCGGCCGCAGCCCCCAGTGAAATCGGCTTGCCGGGGCCTCTTCGCCAGTGCGCCCTTCTGGTTTCTCCTTGTTGCTGTTATTACAGTCACAAAAATAACTAAGACAGTGCTGTAATAGGTTACTCTTTGCAACGTAATCTCAAGTTGGGCAATGCGATGCCATGTTTCACCCCTTTGCATGTTTACACTCTACGCTTCTAGGGAACTTGCCGGTGCTAACACACTTGCTGAGTGCGGAACGTCAGCAGCCTGCTGGCGGTGTTGTACCCGGCAAGAAACCTCCTCGGGCTAGTTGCAGCGCACTTGCATTGTTGAGAAGACTCGAAAACAAAGCAAGGGCGCAACTTAACCACGAGTTAGCTCCTCTGCGCACAAGTTTCTCATACAAAGGACGTCCCATGGCAAGGCTTGCTACGTTACATCCTCGATTCCATTATACCCCTTGTACGTTTTCGCCCTAAGCTTCTAGGGAACTTGCCGGTGCTAACACACTTGTTGAGTGCGGAACGTCAGCAGCCTGCTGGCGGTGTTGTACCCGGCAAGAAACCTTCTCGGGCTAGTTGCAGCGCGCTTGCATTGTTGAGGGGACTCAAAAACAAAGCAAGGGCGCAACTTAACCATGAGTTGGCTCCTCAGCGCACAGGTTTCTCGTACAAGGGACGAACGTACGAGGAACATAACATAAGCGCTTAAAACTTAAAGAAAAGAGCTACGCGCTCGAGCTCGGGTGACTTAGCTTTTCTGTCTTTCGCGGTCCGGCGAAGCCGCGCTCCTCCCTTGATTCCCTCCCTTGTACGTTTCACCCCCCCCCCCCGCGCTTTCAGGGAACCTGCCGGTGTAAACACACTTGCTGAGTGCGGGACATCAGCAGCCCGCTGGCGGTGTTGCTTCCGGCAAGAAGAACTCGTCGGGCTAGTTGCGGTGCGCTTTCGTCGTTGAGCGGACTCGAAACGGATCAAGGGCGCAACTTAGCCACGATTCGACCCTTCTGCGCGCAGGTTCTTCGTACAAGGTATGGATTCTCAGGGAGTACAATCCAAAAGCTTTAAAGCTGGACGCTTTCTTTGCCCTACTGGCTAGTGGAGCTCGATGGTGCATCCTTGACGGCAGCGCGGCACTCCGGGGAGGCGTGCTTGCCGGAGCAGATACCAGAGCAGTTCTTGCCAGGTTTGATCTTTGGCGGATACGCCTTTGCTTTCTTGCACTTGCCGGTGGAGCTCGATGGTGCGCTCTCGACGGCAGCGCAGCACTCCGAGGAGGTGCGCTTGCCGGAGTGGGCATCAGGGCTGCACTTTCTGGACTTGAGCTTCTCCTTCCCCCGGGGAGCTTCAGCGGCAAGTGGCTCGCGCCCTGCTGCGGCTGCTGCTTCCCGGTAAATCTTGTCGGCGCAGATGAGTGCATCCATCTTGTCACCTTGGACAGAAATGATACTCATCGGGCCAGGCATCTTGAGCACGTTGTATGCGTAGTGAGAGGCTGCCATGAACTTGGCAAGCGCTGGTCGGCCGAGTATCCCATTGTAGGGCAATGGGATATCAGCAACATCGAAGGTGACCCTCTCTGTCCTGAAATTCAGCTCACTGCCAAATGTCACTGGCAATGTGATCTTCCCCTTAGGCTTCCTCCTTCCCGGATTTATCCCTTGAAAGGTACCAGTCTCTTCGAGCTCGCTGTCGGGGATCTGGAGCTTCTTGAGCACTGCGGAGGAAATCAGGTTCAGGCCGGCCCCGCCGTCAACCAACATCTTTGTGACCTTGAGGTTGCGGATTGTTGGCGAGACCAACATTGGCAAGCACCCGACTGCAGTGACGCGATCAGGGTGGTCTTCTACATCGAAAATGATGGGCGTGCCGGACCATTTCAGAGGCCTGCGCGCCTTGACGGATGGCTCCGTTGCGCTCACCTCTCGCACCCACTGCTTGAGTTGGCGGTGTGAGGCGTGCAGAGAGGCGCCGCCGTCGATGCACAACACCTCTGTCGCCTTATGAAACTCTTGGTCATCGGTCTCATCTTCCTCCATCTCATCTTCATCTTCGTCCTTGTCGCGGCCGCGGGGAGGCCTATCTCCTTGTCGCGGCTTGGGCTTGCCGCGGTGTCCTCCCCGGGCGGGAAGCTTCTTGCCGGATCCTCCGCCACCTCCCTAGGCTCTCTCCTTATCGCGGCGCTCGTACTCTGCCTTCTGTAGCTCCGCCATCTCTTCGACTTTCTTGCAGCTTTGGAGATCATGGCCCTTGGTGCGGTGGATCTTGCAATACCGCTTGCCGGAGCCGTCCTGCTTGTCGGCGGCTGCCACAGCCTCGCCAGATTCATCGGCCTTGGCCTTGTCGGAGCCGCCTCCGTTGTCGGAATGCTCAACAGCTAGCACATCCTTAGTCTTTCTCTTCCTGTTGTTCCGTCTCCGGTTCTTCCTTGCCGGGGCGGTATCCTCACTGTCAGATCCTTCTGCTCCCGCAACCTCTCCGGGGATTTTCCTTCCCTCCTCAGCCCGTCCACACTTGTCGGCCAAAGCATAGAGCTCGCTGACGTCTCTGATCTTGCACATCGCCATCTCCTCCCACATCCTGCGGTTACGCATGTTCTGATGAAAGGCGCTGATAACCGCGGCAGGGTGGACGTCTAGGATGTTGCGTTGCACCTGGCTGAATCTCTGTATGTACTTGCGCAGGGGCTCCCCCTCCTTTTGAAAGAGCAAGTGGAGGTCACTTTCCTGGCCATGAGGCTTGTGGCCGCCCGAGAAGGCGCCGACAAACTGATGACACAGGTCAGCCCATGAAGAGATGGAACCGTCCGGCAAGTGCATGAGCCAAGATCTGACATTGGGCTTGAGTACCAGTGGGAAGTAGTTGGCGAGGATCTTCTCATCGCGCCCTCCGGCAGCCTGCACCGCGATGGTGTAGATGCTGAGGAACTCCGATGGATGTATCCTGCCATCGTACTTCTCGGGCACGTCTGGCTTGAAGTTCTTGGTTTTGGGCCACTAGACTTGCCGCAGCTCGCGGGTGAACACAGGGCAACCTGTTGCGTACGGCAAGTCGCCTGGCTCCCCTAGTGCATGCATGTCGACAGTGGGCCCAGCACGTTGGTCAGATTGACGTCGCGTCTCCCTTCTGCGCTCGATGCGAGTGCGAGCGTCTTCGTGCCGCCGTTCTTGGAGAACGTGGCGCTGGTCGCGTCTAGTTCGCGGGTCCGACGACGCGGTGGAGTCACCGTCCTGGTTGGTCCGGCGAGCCGGCGATCTTGGCCTTCGGGGCTGGGAGTGCACGGAGGTGGCTCCCCCAGGGGTCTTGTCGGCGTCGGCTTGCGCTTGTACGCCTTGCCGGGGCCTCGATGCGCTCGGTTGCCGGGGCTTGTCGCCGTTGGCGAAGGCGATGAGGCTGTATATGGTCATCCTCCAGTCGTCGATCTTGTGCGGCGCCGGAGGGTAGTCTAGGAGCAGCTGGGCTCGGGCCAGTGCTTCCTCTGCTGTCTTGGGTGGTGGTGGCGACGAGCGGCGCGAGGAGCGGGATGTGCTCGGACTCCCAACTGGATTGGGAGGTGCGTCACTCCGCCCGGGCGACCGTACCTCGCTCGCGCCAGCATGCGGGCGTGCATGCTGACCTCGAGCGTCTCGCGACCCACCAGCTTGGCCTTGCTCCAATGCGAGCATGGTGCTAGGAGCACCGGGGCGTTGTCGGCCTTGCACCTCCTGGGAAGGGTGTGGTGTATGCATGGTTGCCGACGCTTGCGGGGCCTTGTTTTTGGATCTGGTGACGACGTGAGCCCCACCGTCGGCACCCGCTCCTCCGCCGGCGCCCACTCCACCGCCCGTTTGCTCCGGCGGTGGTGGCGGAACCGATGTAGACGGAGCAGCTACCTCCGAAGGCTTCTTCTTCGGTGGCATGTTGATGAAGGCGCTGATGCAGCGCGCGCGGAGACCGGATCGGATGCTCACGACCTCGACGCGCCCCCTACCTGGCACGCCAAAGATGTGACGGCGGGGAGCACGGTCTACTTCCGTGGCCGCCGGGCACCTATGGGGCACGGGAGGCCCCTTTCCTGGTTCGGAGAGGGGGTGCGGAGGCCGCGCGCAGAGCGGATCGAGGTCCCGGGCGCGCGGTGGAGTGAGAGAGACGGCGGGCGATCTTTTTACCCAGCTTCGGAGCTCTCCGGAGAGATAAAACTCCTACTGCTACCTTGTGTTGTTATTTGATCTTGCTCGAATGCGAGCGCACGGTGGTGTGTCTCTCGAACCCTAACCTTGTGTTCTTCAGATGAACCGAACCCCTTCTACGTGCGCATGGGCCTCCCTTTTATAGTCTGTGGGCTTCAGATGAACCGAACCCCTTCAGCAACTTTCCCAATGTAGTTCTCCAATAGACTAGCATTTTTTTGTATAGCTCTAAGTGAGGAAGAACCGGAAGATGGCTTCTTGCAACGAGTCCACACTCAGAAGCAAGCTTTGCTGACTGCAGAGGCTTCTCTGGACGCTTCAACCCTTCGGCAATTTGGATATGCACCTTGCTACCAAGCGACTTGGTGATCCTCTCTAGCCCTTTGCCCTTTATATGTCTAGTCTTGGTAGTCATTGCATCTGAAAATGAAATTGAACTCATAAATTAGAATAGAAATCGACAAATGCAGGAATCGACAAAAGCATACATGATCATTCCATTTGGAAAATGCACTAGTAAAAGATAGCATTGCAAAGGTCAACTTGCCTGATTGAAGCACAAGCTGCTGTTCTTCTTCATTGATCACAGCATTCCTGTCAATAGAAGGTGCAACAGGGCTGAGCTCTGTGTGGACAGTGCCTGCTTCATCAATGTAGATGGTTCCTCCTTCATCTAGGGAGACAGTGCCACTTCCATCCATGCTGAGAGTGGTTCCTTCATCCATGGGCGGCAACTCATCACCCATTTGCACCGAGGTCTCAGAGTCCATGCGCAGCAGACTTTGCTGATGGTCTGTCGTAGTCGCCATCTTTGCTTTCTGCCTTGTGACTCTATCAAGGGCAGGTTCATCAGGTTCCAGGATCCTCTTTTTTTGTCCTGGAGCTGGGGCCATCACCCTTCCTGGAGGCATTGCAGCAGATGTTTCTGAGCTCTTCTTCTTGCTGATTGTCTTCTTAGCACCAGGCCTCTTCGTCCTAGATTCCTTTAGTACCTCGTATAAACAGCACGGAAAAAAGCATTAGATCACAAGAGAAATATGTGAGCACAAGGAATAACATAGCATAAAAGAACCCCAGCCCTCCAAGCAATACAGAGTTTGCACCTTAGCAGTCTTTCTCACTACAACATCATCCACTTCCTCTCCATCAATAACTTCATCCTCCTTAGGATTGTACTCTGGGTCATCATTGATAACTCCACTACCTTCTTGAACCTCATCACTTCTACCTTCTCGTACATCATTTGTTTTCCTAATCATCGACGCTATTGCACCGATGCCAAGGGTCTGGAACATCCGATTGTTCCTCATGATATTTCTAGCCCGAACCTTCTCGTACTCGTTGAGAGGCTCCTCTTTGCATGATAAAGGAAACATAACTATTAGGTGAATGTTTGGAATATTTGGAATGCATGAATGTTTGGAATACATATCTTATGAAATTTTATTATCATTTAATCCTAGTTATTCAGGTAAGGAAGACTAACAGCACACAGGCACAATTAAGCCAGCTTATTCAGATTGCAGCAATACATTTCACTTAGCATATTAAGACACAGATTTTATGAAACTGACAGTATAACCACAAGGATTAAATTGGATACCAACGGTTGGCCTGACATTTGACCTTGTCATCCTTGCCATGGATGACCTTGAGGTGATGCTTGCAAAATAGAATAAACAACAATCAGATACAACAGGGATAAAGTAAAATGATGCACTTGTATCAATAAAGGAAAGCATTTGGACGATCATGCACATACATGTAATACATGTGAAACAAACTTGATGGATCAACAATATAGTGACCTAGTGTTATTAATTAAGCAAACATGTAAATGCACTAAACAAGCATGAATGTACACTGGAAAGATATGAAGCATCTCTTAATATCTTCACTACATCAAGCAGGAGGTAGTAATGTACATCAAGAAATCTTCCTAGTGCCTCATATAAAGTACACAACAAGCAAGCAAAGTGCTAGTAGTACTGCTGATGCAAACCCTAACCATATGTATGCTAGCAAGCAACTGAATTGAAGCAAACTATATATGTGAAGCAATGCATTAGCAGTAGTATATGTGAAGCAAACTACATCAAGCTAAGTGAATTAAGGTTGTGCTACCAGAGACAAGAACAGAACTCACATGTATTACAATTATATATAGTTGGATACAAATACAGTGCACACGAATTATACTTCAGTAATGTGGATTAGCAAAAACAACTATTTGCAAAAATTACTTTTATGTTTTAACTTGCAATTTTATCCATGTACCTGCAATCATCTATAAGCAAATGAATTACTCAATTGTTTTCCCTAATGGAGGCAAGCTTATGCATTCAGAGCAACTGATTGCCCAACAGTTGATGAATAAAGAAGCAAGCAGTGTTAACAATAATAGTAGGCCTTGAAATCATGCTTATGCAGGCAATTTAGAAGAGTATATTAAAACACCCAAAATTATCTAGCACCAATATGGTATATATTAAAACTAGTCATACTACCTTAACACACCAGGAATTCCAATACCACAGTAAGTACTAAGCATTCTCTTTTTCACTGGAAAGAAGAACACAAGCTTCATGCACATATCATAAAAGAAGAACACTGCTACAAACCCCATGGGCACAACATAAAAGAAGTCTTCTACTTGGACAATCAGGATGGGCGTGCACCAAGAACCCTAACCTCATCATGTTCTAGCCATGAACCAGAGGGAGATCATCCCCACGAACCCCATGAAACCTAACCCTGACCCCATGAACCCTAACCCTAACCCCATGAACCAGACGGAGATCCTAACCCTAGAAGATCCTAACCCTAGAAGATTCACCGAACCAGAGGGGAGATGGATCCAGCAGAGGAAGGGAGATGGAGAAGTACCTAGGGGCGGATGGTGTTGATGATGCAGCGGTGCTCGTCGTCGATGTAGTCGCCGCCGTCGTCGATGTAGTCGATGTAGCCGTTGTCGTCGTCGATGTAGTCGATGTAGCCGCCGTCGTCGTCGATGTAGTCGATGTAGTCGATGTAGTCGATGTAGCCGACGGGAGGGGATTCGTCGTCGGGGAGGGCGGCGCGACGCGGCGTGGCGGCACGGAGCAAGGGAGGGAGAGAGTGGGGCAGCTGGGCGGTGCGGAGGAGGGGAGGGAGTGGGGCGGCGGGGCGGCGCGGAGCAGGGGAGGGAGTGGGGCGGCGGGGCGGCGTGGAGCAGGGGAGGGAGTGGGGAGAAGCTAGGGTTCGTCGGGGAGGGGCATGGAATGGGGAAATTTTGGGGAGTGGGAGGGGAGGATCCCGCATGTTGAGTGGGAGAGGGGTAGTGGGTCCCGAATGGTAGTGGGAGAGAAGTGGTGGGAAATTTTCGTGGGGTGGGAGGGAAAATTTGGTGCTAGGAGGGAAATTCTGGAGGGAAATTTTCACCAGTTTTTAGATGTTATGAGGCAGAAAAAATAGGGTTTTTTTGTAAACTTTGTAGAAATCATGGTTAAAATCATACCGAGTAGCTCAAGAAAACATCCATATTGCAAGTTTAGTATTTTTGCTAGTTGGTAGGCCACATTTTATGATGTGACGCGGAGGTCTCCCATTTTTTTGATTTTTTTTGAATTTTTTACGGTGTTTTCAAAAACTGGCCGATTTCGTCGCGGCGGCCGTCCGTGGCTAGGGTTTGATCCATGCCAATCTGTTGTCGATTCTTTGATGAAATGCCTACCTGTGAAGCTAAAAAGCATTTTTGGCAAAAATAACGGGCAAGCTATGGAGGACCCGCAGTTCAAATTCCAGCCGGTTCCAGCTGAATCGGCCGAAGGTGGTCTGAATTGCCGGGAGTAGCTACGAGGGTCGGAAATGCATGCTTTTTGGCGACCGTCCGTAAAATAGGGTCTATTTTGAGATAGACATGGAATGCCGCCATTAGGGGTGACCCTCCTTGTAGCCGCTTCACGAAAAACGCATGTCTTTAGCATTCAAAAAATGAAAAACGGTTTTTCTTGTTAAACAAGTTGGAACCTCGCTTTGGAAACATTGTTTGCCATCACAAGACGGAGGCATGCACCAAATTTGGGCATATTATCAGAAAGTATTCATCGGATGCGGCCATATCATTGCTAGTTTGGCTTGAAAGCCATGAATCTTCGTTCATGGTAGGTCGTTTTTGAGAACACTTTTTCAAGAAAACATCCGTATTGCAAGTTTAGTATTTTTGCTAGTTGGTAGGCCACATTTGATGATGTGACGCGGAGGTCTCCCATTTTTTTGATTTTTTTTAATTTTTTACGGTGTTTCCAAAAACCGGCCGATTTCGTCGTGGCGACCGTATGTGGCTAGGGTTTGATCCATGCCAATCTGCTGTCGATTCTGTGATGAAATGCCTACCTTGTAGCTGCTTCATGAAAAAACGCACGTCTTTAGCATTCAAAAAATTAAAAACGGTTTTTGAATTTTTTAAGGTGTTTTCAAAAACCGTCGGATTTCGTCACAGCGGTCGTCCGTGGCTAGGGTTTGAGTCATGTTTTTAGCATTCAAAAAATGAAACTTATATTGTTTCATACATGAGCATGCACAAAAACCTATAATTTTATCTCTCATCCATGAGCATGCATAAAAAATTTCAATTCCCGTCAATTACCAGACTAAATATTCATTGTTAAGAAATTGACATGTTTAGATGACACTGTCATATAGCATCCATGAGCATGCACAAAATTAAACCTAACATACTTAACATTGACAAGCTTAAACCCAACATGCTTAACATTGCCACTTCATTTTCTTAACATCTTCACTCCTCCTTCTTCTCCTTCATCAACCTGATGCGCTCAGAGTGGCGAATCCCAACGCGGATGTACTCCTCTACCACAATTGGCATGGTCCTGTCGCCCAGCTGTGGAATCGCCGGTGCCACTACCATCGCGAGGTCATCGTTAGGCACTGGCATCGCGAGGTCAGCGTCAGGCACCACAATCGCGAGGTCGTCGTCATCCACCACCATAGCAGGTTCGTCATCATCCACCACCATAGCAAGGTCGTCATCCCCGCTCTACTCGTCTTCTTGCCCACTCTGCTCCTCGTCATCCCCGCTCTACTCCTCGTCATCCCCGCTGCTGCTCCCACTGCCTGGCCAAATGCAACAAAGTGTGAACATGGTGTTGTCGTCGTGCTGGTAGAGGAAGCCAAAAGGACAGGAAGAAGAGAGGCAGAGAGCTTACTGGCATCGTCGTCGTGCTGGTAGTACATGCGGCACATGGTGTTGTCGAACATCTTCACGGTGAACATGGCGTCGCCGTCGTAGCGGAAGACAAGGAAGTACCCAAGCTGTAGCTCATGGGCGCAGGCGAAATGCTCCCAGCCGGGCCCTAGGTACAAGTGGCCTTCACCATCGAACACCACCGACACGTCCCAGAGCCTGTGAAGCCCGCTGCCGGCCTCCCGCAGCTTCACTTTGTGGGGCTCACGACCGGCGAGCATCTTCGCAAACGTGTCAGGCAACCTCTGAGCGAGGGTCAAGCAGTGGTTAATTGTGGCAAAAACATATCTGAAAAGAAATGAGTGATGATAAACATACCTGCCTACTGCAAGATTTCTCAATTACGATCTCGAAGAACTCGAAACCTTCCAAGCCAGCCATCTCACTTCTCTGAAAAGCAGCATTGTAAATTAAACAACAGGACTGGACAGAAATAGGAAACAAGCACTTCAAAATAGTAGAATAATTACTACATGTGGCAAAAACATCAACAGCAATAGCAACAGCACTAAAATCTACTATAAAAGGACCAGAACACAATTGGAAGCATATCTACTATAAATGGACATTGTTGCATATCTATAAATGAACATATCTATAAATGACAGAAAATATCCCTATCTAAACCCAACCAAAAATGTAGCCCCACTCATCAAATCTATCACTGAGCATCATAAATTCTGTCACTGAGCATTCCTGATACTTTAATTAAACACAACCAAAAATAACAAAAATTCCTCATGGCAAGTCAAACCTACACAACCTAGTACAGTACTACATGGAAACCAAGCTAGGCGCCCAAAATTAGCTACTCCAGCTCGTACTAAAAGAACCCTAATCTGCAGAGGGGGGGACGGCGACTGCAAAGGATCTTGTGGTTCTTTAGGAAGAGGAACCCCACGGAACCCTAATCTAATCAATAGGAAGAGGAACAGGAAGGAGTCGGCGGATTCATACCTTAGGAGGCCGTCGCCGTCGTCGCCGATGGAGGTTGTCGCCGTCGATGGAGGAGAAGGGGATGCCGGCGGCGGATAGGAGGAGTGGGTCGAGTGGATGATGGAGAGGAGGAGTGGGTCAAGTGGAGGAGGAGTGGGTCCACTTGTCAGCGAGTTCTGTATTTGATATATTAAAAAGTGTGGCATAGAGTACAAAACCGACAACCTCTTCCTAGCCCAGTGGTCGAAACACAGTGACATAAGCGCACGATCGTGGGTTCGAGCCCCCGCACGTGCATATTTTTTGGCCACACGCATATTTTTGGTAGCTTGGGTACAATAGCAAAATGGCCCACTTGTCAGCGAGTGGGTCGAGTGGCCCACTTGTCAGTGAGGTGTCTGCTTGATACTTGACTAGTTTGATATATTCAAAAAGGTTGGCATAGAGTGGAAGACTAATAGCCTCGTCCTAGCCCAGTGGTAGAAACATAGTGAAACAAGCACATGGTCGTCGGTTCGAGTCCCCGCTGGCGCATAATTTTTTTGCTCACAATGAAAATGGGTTCAGATGAAGCAAAATTCAGTTAAAATAGCATCTTCAGTTCTGACAAAAATTCAGTTAAAACAGTATGTTCACAACAACTACTAAATGATGAAAACATTCTGTGTTTTTTTGTATGATCAAAACAGCAAGCATAACATCTCAATTCTGTATTTTTTTGCAATCTTTTGCATTACAAGACAACATTCATAACTGCTACTAAAGTTGTGATCACCAAAACTTGAAGGATTTTGCATCACATCACAACCATAACAATCACAATAAGTGTTCTCAACCAGCATCATAACAATCACATAACTACATAACAAAAGCAAACTTGTTCATCATTACAAAAGCAAACTTGTTCAACATAAGAAAAGCAAACTTGTTCAACATAACAAAAGCAAACTTGTTCAACCACATAACTACAAACTGAGACACAGTAGTAGGGGTCATCCCAATACCACAAACAACTCAATATCCCCAGTAGTAGGGGTCATCCCAATGATCCTCCGCCTCTTGCCAGAGCTCCAAACCTTCTGTGGTGATTTCGATTTTCTTGCATGCCTCGTAGGTGACGTACGCATCTTTCGCGGCGTACTCGATGAGCTTGTTTGGCAGTGGGCTGTCCCCCCATAGTAGGTGGTCCGATTTCCTATCGATCTTCTACTTCATTTCCTTGTAGGATGGGTGGATGAGGCTGCCTGCAAACTCAGCCAAAGACTGCCACTTCTTTCCATTGTTTGGAACTCTCCATTTGCGCTGCAAGTCGACGTACTTGTCGGGTTTGATCTCCAAACCAGACAACTTCAGCTTCTCCTTGTCGCCTCCAATGGAGAAGCCAACAAAGGTGTACAGCTTCTTCTCCTGCAGGAGCGGGCGGAGTTCCTTGGGACTGCATCAAATTAATCTGGTGCATCAAATTCATCTACTTCAAAAACTTCAGAAACTACAGAATTAAAATGGGTTCAGTTGAAGCAAAATTCAGTTAAAATAGCATCTTCAGTTCTGACCAAAATTCAGTTAAAACAGTATGATCACAACAACTACTAAATGATCACAACAAGTACAAGACAACATTCTGTATGATCAAAAGAGCAAG
Source organism: Triticum timopheevii (assembly GCA_963921465.1). NCBI lineage: Eukaryota > Viridiplantae > Streptophyta > Magnoliopsida > Poales > Poaceae > Triticum > Triticum timopheevii. The sequence continues at coordinate 238,390,137 of OY997264.1, read as the reverse complement.
CATAACATCTCAATGATGTAATTTTTTGCAATCTTTTCCATTATAAGAGAACATTCATAACAGCTACTAAATGATCACAAAAACTTCTAGACAACATTCTGTATGATCACCAAAAAACTACTAATTAGACAGAAACTTCATAACTTCAGAACTAGTATTGCATCTACTTCAGAACTTCAGAACTATTGCATCTACTGCAGAAACTTCAGAAACTTCAGAAACTTCAGAAACTACTAATTAAAACGAAACTTCAGAACTTCAGAAACTTCAGAACTTCAGAACTTGTATTGCATCTACTTCAGAACTTCATAACTATTGCATCTACTTCAGAAACTACTAATTAGACAGAAACTTCAGAATTGGATGTTTTTACCATTTGGTTGCCGCGGTGATGTGGTATACCATGACGAGATCCTCCATGCATAACTGCAGAACATCAGCAATTTGCGGAGGTTCGTCTTCCCTGATATACTCGACATCAAGGCCGATATTCCGAGAAAGCATGCCGCCGAGCCTCCTCCTCATCTGGCGGATCATCTTGTCGGCTTCGTCTGGATTGCTGGTGCATACGACATCCAGCGGCTCCTTCAGGTGGATATCAACCTTGAGCGGCACGGTGTAGTCCAGCTTCTGCCCGGGGACCGGAACGTCGTCGTCGACCACCAGCGGCTCCTTGCCAGACGCCTCACCACGGTGATGCTTGGCAGACGGAGGGGAGTTGCTCCATGATGCCTCCGCCATTCTCTTGGCAGACGGAGGGGAGTTGCTCCACGATTCCTCCGCCATTGCCCTCCTGGCCAGTGATGGTGGAGGCAGAGGGGAGTTGCTTGATGCTGGAGGCAGAGGGAGGTAGAGGGAGGAAGATGGAGCGGCAATGGAATGAGGAGGGAGGCAGAGGGAGGAAGATGGAGCGGCAATGGAAGAGGAGGGGAGTTACCTGGACGTGGGAAGAAAACCCCCTCTGCGTCGTGGGGAGTTGCCAGTGGAGGGGAGACGTGGGGAGTTGCCTCGAACACTCAAACGTCCTGCCCTTTGCCCCTCGAAAACTCTCGAGGGGAGACGTGGGCCCTTTGGTTTCTCCTGTTTCTGAAACAAAAAAAAATAATAGCCATATTTTGCTCTAAAATTAATGATCACTGCAACCATATTAAGATATCAATCTTCAAGCATTAAAATAGCACCAAAATACTCACTGCAGCCATCCAAAATGGCACAAAAACAGCACCAAAACAACATCAGCCAAAACAGCAAATAATGCCACCAAAATGGCACCAAAGTATCAGCCAAAATGGCACCAGAGTTTTAATGCATTGTATCTTCACCATCAGCCTCTTCATCACCAAAGTCTCATGCATTTTTCTACTTGGAGAGAATTGTAGTAGAAAAACTACATCAGGATCACATCAACAAAAACTACAGAGAAGGTTGATCACCAATCAAAACAAGGAACATGGAGTAATAGTATAACCTTCATGTCCATTCGCTACTCATCGTCGTCGATATGAAACTAAGGAACTCTATGCCCACTCCTGTTTTCCTCATCGTCACTACAATATTGCAGCATAATATGATCAGTCCGGTCTTCCTCATCCTCGCTCTCATGTCCATCCGCTACCACCTTTCTTCTTTTCTTGATGCCTTCAGCTGTTGCAGCACCAACGATCACACGTTCCCGGTCCCTTCGCACTCTGCTTTGCACTTGAACTTCCATAGAGTCATCATCAGGTTGCAACGAAACTTCCGTAGAGTCATCATCTTGGTATGTTAGTCCACCATCACTAGAGCCCTTTTCCACTTCAGTTTCATTCACACTCCACAAGTGTCTGTGCTGAAAGTTTTGCACAACTCGCCATTTTTCGTGAAAAAGAGTGTCTGGCAGATAAAACACCATTGTTGCTTGTGTTGTTAGAATAAAGGGACCACTCTTATACTAGCACCTTGCAGTGTTGATGCTTTTGAAGTGGCCATCATATTTGACAAAATAGTCTCTCTTCTTCTTGCTACCAAGCTCAAACCAGTCATAGCGAAATAAGACTACCGAGCGATGGATGCCTCCACTAGAGTTGTACTGCAACTCTACGATGCTTCTCAACTGACCATAGAAGTCAATGATCTCACCATCATGTGACCCCTCAGTGACGATTCCACTATTCTGTGTCTTCCTTTTTTCCTCGCGGTCAACGGTGTGGTACCGGACACCGTCAGCAATGCATGCTGAATACACTCTCACTCGATTATCCGGTAAACATGCCAAAGCAATAAATCATCACTGACCTTCTTCTCCTGATGCAACTTTCCAATCTGCACAAATAAACCATTTAGCAAACAATGGTATTTAACAATTGGTGAATAACACAGAAAACATAAAACATGTGGCTAACTATCTCACATGATTCTTAAACCACTTAGCAAACCCCTTGGCAACCCTTTTATCAACATGGATATTGCTTTATTCCTGATTTAAATCTTCCTTGCATTTCCTGCAATGCCAACAAAACATGTGAATTAAAACATTAGGCTGGTGCCAACCCAAGCAAAAATATATATATAATGAGTGCACAAGATATAACGTACTCGATATATGGTGGAACCTCGGCACAATTGCTGAGCACAAACCAAACCATCTTGTCATACTCATCACCAGCCTCCAAGTATTGTGAGGCTCCAAGAAAGTTCACACGATGGTTGAAAACAGAGACATCACCACTTTGCGAATCAGACCGCTCTCTATTTCTGCCCGGCCGGTTCCATCTTGTTTCCACATCGCCAAAGTATCTAGAGAAAAAAGTCAAGCACTCGTCAACGACATATGCTTCAGCAATAGAACCTTCAGGTCTGGCCGTGTTTCGCACATAATGCTTACAAGTAAGCAGCCTTCTTTCGATTGGTTACATCCAACCGTATTGCACAGGGCCTCTAAGAATTGCCTCTTTTGGTAAGTGCACCGCCAAATGGACCATCACGGTGAAGAAAGCTGGAGGGAAAATCTTCTCGAGCTTGCAAAGAATAATTGGGATTTCTTTTTCAAGTCTTTCCAGGACAGTTAACTTGAGTGTTTTGCAGCACAGTTCTCTAAAGAAATTTCCCAGCTCAGCAACCGCTTCATATACATCCTTCTGCATGATTCCTCGGAGGCCCGCCGGTAAAATCCTTTGGAGGAGGATGTGACAATCATGGGTTTTCAGTACTGAAAGCTCGAATCCATCAGAAGTAACACACTTTGCTAGGTTAGCGGCATAACCATCTGGAAATTTCACCGCTCTTAGGAATTCACAGAATGCAAGATTTTGTTCTTTACTCATTGTATACCATGCTCGTGGCATTTCAAATGAATCTTCATCTTCATTGTGCCGTAGATGCAAATCTTCTCTTATGCCCATGTCCTCCAAATCAAGCCTAGAACTAACTGTGTCCTTTGTCTTCCCTTCAATGTTCAGAAACGTTCCTAGCAGATTCTCGCATGTTTTTCTCAATGTGCATTACATCGAGATTATGCCTTAATTTCAGATCATCCCAGTATGGCAGGTCCCACAAACAAGACCTCCGGTCCAAACATTGACCTTCCTCACGCTTTCTTTTCTTCGCCAGCTTTCCTGGTCTCACATCTTTCACCTTTTCAAGTTGCTGCTCCAGCTCTTCTTTAGTGAATTCAGCTGGCTTGTCACGGGTTTCATTCTCACCATTAAAATCTTTACTTCTTCGCTAGCGATGGTTTCGGGGAAGAAAGCGGCGGTGCCCAATATAGCAGATCTTGCTCCTTATTATCTTTGAGCAAGGGTCTTTGTCACAATGGACACAAGTCTGATAACCCGCTGTGATCCTCCCAGACAGAGTGTGCAGAGCTGGGAAATCATGGATGGACCATATGATTGCAGCACGTAGATTGAACTTTTCTTCCGGACCCAAGGCATCGTATGTAGGTACACCAGTCCAGAGCTGGAGCAGTTCTTCTATGAGGGGCTCCATAAAGCATCAAAATCCTTTCCTGGAGACTCTGGACCCGGGATAAGCAATGACATCATGAAGTTGGACTGATCCATGCATGCCCATGGTGGCAGGTTGTACGGCACCACAAAAACTGGCCACATGCTATAAGACGTGCTCATGTTCCCAAACGGATTAAACCCATCTGTGGCAATGCCAAGTTTTATGTTCCGTGGATCTGCAGCAAAATCTAAATGTATACTGTCAAACTCTTTCCATGCCTCTCCATCCGCTGGATGACTCAGCTCATTGTCCACAGGTTGTCGCTTCAGCTTGTGCCACTGTACCTCACGTGATGATTCCTTCGAGATGAACATCCGCTGCAACCTTGGTATCAAGGGAAAGTGGCTCAATACCTTCTCCGATATTGACTTCTTCCCATCAGCATCTTTCCACCTAGATGCATTGCATTTTGGACAGTTGTCATGCTTTGCTAAATCCTTCCGAAACAAGACACAATCATTTGGGCACACATGTATTGACACATAATCTAACCCCAGCCTGCGGATTATGCTCAATGCTTCATCATATGATCTGGGAACACAACTATCAGGGAATTGCAAGCTCAAAAGATGGAGTATTGCGTTGAATGCGGCATTGCTAATCCGGTAGAAAGACTTGATGTGGAGTAACTTCACGGTGAAGGTAAATCTTGAAAATTTACCCCCTTCATGAGCTGCGCGCTTCGCCTCCTCTAACACCTCAGCAAACAACGACTTTTGTCCATCAGTACGATCTTCAGCATCATACAAATCCTTCAATAGGTCAGGAATCCTATCATCTTCATGCCCATCCTCTTCCTCCAAAACAGCATTATCTCGCAAAACCTTTTCCATGAAATCAATGCCAGCATCACCACAACCCATCATATGAGGGGCCTCTGTATCAGCTTCAAAATGTTGAGGTTGACTGTCTAAAGGTTCTTCATGATATATCCATCTATCATATGTGCTGGACATCCCATTAAGAAGCAGATGATCTTCCACTCTTCCTTGAGTCATTCTTGGATGGCTGAGGCATTCGCAGCATGGGCAAAGAAAGTGAGCATCGTTGGCAAAATTTGCCCGAACAAATGCCATGAAATCATCAACTCCTTTAATATGTTCTTTCGAAAACTCTCTAACTCCTTTTCTAATCCAGCTTCTGTCCATCTGCCAAAGACAACAAATTGTTGCACCTTAGAAAATCAATCTAAGTGCATCAACATTAATTAATGAAAATGGATGGAAGTAATGGAAGCTAAAATTCCAGAAAATATTATATGCTAATTGCCTAACCACAACATTGAAACAAACCAAACTATAAATCAAACCAATACTGAAATTGGCATGAATTTATGTTGCAGAGAAGGCTAATTCAAATTAAACCAAACTAGCTAGCTAGCTCCTAACAAATACTATGCTGTTTCTATCAATTACAATTACAATTATCCTAACAATCTGTAGACAAACAATTGAAGACCAAGGCCTTGTTTCTGGCAGGGAATAAATCCCATCTAGCTGAAATTCCCCCCAAATCTTAACCGAACAAGGCCTAAACAATTCTTAACAAACAAGCTGAAGAACTCCCAACAGTACATCAAGAAAATTCATCTATGCAATATCTATGCAATATCTCCTAATTCCTAACAGTGCATCAAAAAAATTCATCTATGCTGAAGAACATCTGACAAAATTCATCAACAAAATTCATCTATGCTCGGCGACGAGGTGCAGATAGTGAGAGAGGAGAGGGGGGGAAGAGGAGAGGGGTGCATACCGGGAGGTGTGCTTGCGGCGGCGGTGAGTCCCCCATGCTCGGCGAGCCTCTCCTTGCGTGGCCGTCGTTCCTGCGCCCGCCCCCACCACTGCAGGTGGCCCACGCCCCTGCTGGTCGCTTCCACTACTGCCCCCGCTGCTGCTGCCCCCGCCGGGGACAAGGAGAGCGGCGAGGCCATGGGCGAGGTCACCTGCGGCGAGGCCGTGGGCGAGGTCACCTGCGGCGAGGCCATTCCTGCCCCGCCCCCACCACCGCCGGTCACCCTGCCCCTGCCCCGGTCGCTTCGGCCGCCGGCCCCGCCCTCGTCCGCCGCCTGCAGCCCGCCGCCACCCGCCACCTGCTTCGGAAGACCTAGAAATTTTTGGCTAAGTGTTGGCTCTGCCCGCAGCCCGCTGCCACCTGGTCCCACTTGTCAATGACTTAGATTTGGCGCTATAATATAATATAGTAGCGAAAAAGTTAAACAGCGCGAGGTAGTGGGTTCTAGTCCACGCTAGAGCATATTTTTTAGGAATTAAAGCGCACATTTTTTAGGGAATTAAATGCTCGCTTACCCACCTGTCAGTGGCTCACCCACCTGTCAAATGGTTCTCTCCTGTCAGTGTTCCTCTGTTCGATGCCACCTGGTCGGAAGGCCCCACTTGTCACTGATAGGAGAGAGCCGTGGTATTATATAATGTATAGATTAGTTCCAATACCAGAGCAACAATCCCTCTCTAGCCCAGTGGTACCGAACGAGCGAAGCGAGTGCGAGGTCGTGGGTTTGAGTCCCCGCAAGCGCACATTTTTTGGGCGAATTAAGCACTCGGCCCCTCCTGTCAAATGGGTCCTGCATGTCAGTGTGTGCCCCGTCTGTTGTTGAATATTAATATTTAACCAAAAATGACACCTAGACAGTGACACATAAGCGAGGTTGCTGAGGTGGCTGCCTAATCATCCTAATTCATTCAAAATCAAGTGTAGTGACCATGTTATATTGGTCGTTATCATCCTAATTCATTCAAAATCAAGTGTAGTGACCATGTTATATTGGTCGTTATCAGCTAGGCGTGAGGCAGTGGACAGTGCTTCCCGCTTTATGACCATTTCCTGTAATGACATTATGACCTTTCTGACCAGAATGGTCGTTATAGGTTAGGGTCTGGAGCCCCCCCAACAGCTTTTGACCTATTGGTATAAAATGGTCATAAATTTATGACCAATTCTTCCAGGGTCACTGACAGAAGGTCACTAGTTGACATATTTCTTGTAGTGTTGGCCGGGTGAGTCGCTACAATGAACTGGGCCAAGGCAGGGTAGCCGAGGATGGCGGTGTATGGGAGGCCAATGGGGGTGATGTCGAAGTCGACAAGCTCCATCCGGACGTTGTCGTGGGTGCCAAAGGTCACTGGAAGGCGGACCTTCCCCAGGGAGCCGGTGGTACTGCCTCCGACACCCGAGAAGGACTTGCTGGGTTGGAGTCGCTCCGGGGGCACATGGAGGAGGTTGAAGGTCTCCACCGAGAGCACATTGAGGCCGGCACCGCCGTCGATGAGGGTCCTAGTGTCAGCCACCTGGCAGATCATGGGAGTGCACATCATCGGGAGCGCACCTAAGCAGGCGGTGTTGGCGGGGTGATCGTCCAAGCTGAAGGTCAAGTCGGCCTTTGGTGCCACCCATCCCGGAGGGGCTTCTCGGCGCGTGAGGGCGGCGCCGATCTGGCGGGCGAACGGCTTGACGTGGCGGCTCGAGGGTGGCGCTTGCGAGCCGCCCAGGAGAGCTGCGATGACCGGGGGCGCCGGCGCAGTATAATGGGCGAGGAGGAGGTCGCGCAGCTCCTCCCAGGAGGCCACCGAAGTCGTTGGCAGGTGGTGCAGCCACATGCGCGGAACGCCGGTGAGGGCCATGGGAAGCCAGTTTGCCATGACCCTGTCGTCGCCCTCGGCCTTGAGGACGGCCTCCTCATACGCCAGCAGGAAACCTAGCGGATCTGTCGCACCGTCATAGCACGGTGGCATCTCTAGCTTGAACTTGTTCGGCCACCGCACATGTCGCAAGGTGGGGGCCAAGGCTTGGAGCCCCCTAGCCCCAGTGCCGGCGTCGGCAGCCGGAGTGGGAGACGCGTTGTCCGCCATGAGGGAGAAGCACGGTGTTGATGAAGAGCAGGTCGATGGAATTGAGAGCTCCGGCGCACCCCTACCTGGCGAGCCAAATGTCGGATATCAGGTTCCGGCAAAACCCTAAAGGTTCAAACTCTGGAGTGCGCGCGAAGATCTTCCCCCTACCGATCCATGTCCCAACGCCTCGCTGTGAATCTAAGCTACATGATGAACAACACAAGGGACACAAGGTTTATACTTGCTCAGGCCACCGTTGTGGTGTAATACCCTACTCCAGTGTGTGGTGTGGTGGATTGCCTCTGGGCTGATGATGAATAGTACAGAGGAAGAACAACCACGCGAGGGGTGTTCTTGTGGTGGTGTGCTTGGAGAGGAATCGCTCCGTCTCTGTTGGCTCTAGGTGAGATCCAGATGCCCTCTACTGTGATGGCTATCCCTATATATAGAGGCCCTGGTCCTCTTCCCAAATATTGAGCGGGAAGGGCGCCAACAACGACCATTTTGAAGGGGAACATCTAGTACAAGTTATCCTGACTAAAGTTGGTCTTCGGCTGCCAAAGGCACTGGCGATGACGCCGTCTTGGGCTCCATGGTGACCTCCGTCCGCTCGCTCTGCTGGTCTTGGTCTCGTTGCACCGAAATGGTAACCTTTGCTTGATGCCTCGGGACTCCGCGCCTGCACTTGCCCCCTTTGTAACAAAGAGGAAACAAGGACACTGTGCAGGCCGGCGCCCGCCTGGCGCCCGCCTGGTCTCGATCGTCATGGCTTGCGTCATGGGCACCTCGCGCGGTACCCTTGCCTTGATCTCTCCGCCTGGTCGTGAGCTGGCCTGGTGAGGCCGTTCCTGAGGAAGCCTTGCATCGTCCGCCCCGCGAGGCTTGGCCCCTCGCGAGGGTCTTGAGCTTGAGTTGATGACGATGGGCCGTACAGGGCCACCCTTTGAGCCACGCCGCAGGCCGTAGGTAGGCAAGTCTGGGGACCCCCTGTCGGTGTCAAAACCGGCGGATCTCGGGTAGGGGTTCCTGAATTGTGCGTCTAGGCGGATGGTAACAGGAGACAAGGGACACGATGTTTTTACCCAGGTTCGGGCCCTCTCGATGGAGGTAAAACCCTACTCCTGCTTGACTAATATTGATGATATGGGTAGTACAAGAGTAGATCTACCACGAGATCAAGGACGCTAAACCCTAGAAGCTAGCCTATGGTATGATTGTTGTAATGATTGTTCGTCCTACGGACTAAAACCCTCCGGTTTATATAGACACCGGAGAGGGCTAGGAATACACAGAGTCGGTTACAATGGTAGGAGATCTACATATCTGTATTGCCAAGCTTGCCTTCCACGCCAAGGAAAGTCCCATCCGGACACGGGACGAAGTCTTCAATCTTGTATCTTCATAGTCTTGGAGTCCGGCCGATGATGATAGTTCGGCTATCCGGACACCCCCTAGTCCAGGACTCCCTCAGTAGCCCCCGAACCAGGCTTCAATGACGACGAGTCCAGCGCATATATTGTCTTCGGCGTTGCAAGGCGGGTTCTCCTTCAAATTCCATGTGCCTGCCGAATAGTGTCCGGCACCCTTACAAATGTTGAGCTCCTTGGCTTCCACGCCCAATAATGGCCCTCTTCCACGCGTCGCACGAATGCGAAAGGCCAGGGTATCTTTTATATTTTCCCCCAAGCTGCGCAAATAACCTGCCTATAAGAGAGGCAAGAATCCAGATCCAAATCACACCATCTTCCTTCCGCGAGTACTCATCGGAGCGCTTCTGACCAAAAATCCATTCCATCATGGATCATCGACGCGGCTCCTCCTCTCGCGCTCCCAGACCTCCGCCAGGAGATTGGAGGAGGTGTTCTGTTCCGCACAACGAGCTGGTGACGCTCCAAGCGGAGGGATACCTTCCTCCGGCCTTTATGGTCCCGGTCCGAGCCGGGCTGGCCACTTACAAAGGTGGAAAGCAAGTAGAGGCCACCCCTAGTCCCTCCAAAGGGGAGCGAGTGTGCTTCGTCCCTTATCTAATAAGGGGGCTCGGATTTCCCATTTATCCATTTCTCCGGGGGCTTCTGGAGTTCTACGGACTCCAGCTTCATCACCTCACGCCCGCCTCTATTCTGCACATCGCGGGTTACGTAGCTCTTTGCGAGCTGTTCCTGGGCATCGAGCCCCATTTTGCGCTGTGGAAGAGACTGTTTTGACTCGTACCCCGTTCTCACGAGGGGTCAATATATCAAGTGGGCGGAGCTGAAATATGGCGCATCGCCGGGACCGGATATCTATCCGGAACCCCAAAGAAGGCGTCCGAAGACTGGCCTTCAGAATGGTTTTATGTGGAAGACGCTCCACTGCCGGACCCAGTACGGATCAGCCTCCTGGAGTTCAACAAGGCTCCTCTGAAGAAGCGCCTAAGTTGGCGCCCACGGAGCCCTCAACAGGAGGAAGACAGGAGCGTCCATTACTTGATGGGCCGGATTAGGTTGATGGGCCATTCCGGATTAACCATGATCGGAGTCATGGCCGTATGCATCATGCGAGGGGTGCAGCTGCTCCAATATAGGGGACACCCCATGTGGGATTTCAACGGGGAGAACGACGCCACCCATCATGGCCGTAAGGGGCCGGCATCGGCCGTGGATCTGGTCAAGATCCTGTCCAGCCTGTACAAGGGGGAGAAAGAGGATTTCCTCCAGACGGGCCCAATGAATGGGTTCTCCATGAATAACCCTCGGAGCTGGGTAAGCGGATGTTTATTTATCCGACCCGTGCTTTCAAAGTTAAGTACCTTACTTTATGGTTTTGACGCAGGAACTGCGCAGAAATGTGGAGAGCATACATAGTCCGGCTCCACAACCCGAGGATCCGGGAAGATCCCTTGATCCGGCCTCCGAATAGTATCCAGACATAAAGGTGGAGCTAATTGACGGGGTGTTCCACCAACTCAGCATGGACAATGCTCTAGTCGCCATCACGGCTGACTACCCCGGCCTAACTCCGGCTTCACAGGTAATTATGACTGGAGTCCTGACACTATTACTTCATCCTTGCGTATTTCTGACCACCGTATATGATGGTGTCTCGCAGGAGGTGCCTTCAAGGCAGGAAGCCGAACCCACGGCGGCTGACCAACAAGGGTCAGTCCGGCCCAGCAGGCGGAAGAGGAGTGCGGTGCGAATCGAAACATCACCGCAACGGTATAGCTCACAACCGTTATCCAGGAAAAGGATTCCCAGGAGGTGTATTAACGCCCGTGACTTTTCCAGGAGAAAGAGCACTCGCCGGACTGTGCCCGGAGAGGTTGCCAACCAAGCCTCCGCCTGCCAGGCTCCAACACCTGGTCCGGAGGGGGAGGCCAGTGCAAGGCGCGAGCCGGATACTCCTCCAGCGGAGGATGCCGACAGGCTGTCTGCCACCAGGTCTGAGGTGGAGAGCGCCATGAATCATAGGTGTTGTCGGACAGTTCTGCGTGACGCGTGTTTCTCCCCAGAGGCGTTGAATGCCTTTAACGCAGGAGATGCACACCTCCGTGCCGCTCAAGATGGTTTAACCAGAGCCACGGAGCAGTATGTAAAAGACATACGGGTAAGAGATTTTAATAGCTGTATATGTCAGTAGACCCCGAGACTTAAAGTAGTTAAAATAACTGATTTAAGGATCATTTGATATGCAGGATCTTGCGGAGAAGAATACCCAATTGTCCCAGGAGCTACAAGAGTGCAAGGCCCAACTTGAGGCCGCACTAGCTGCCGCAGAAGGAGGCACAGAGACCCCCTCCGGTAACACATTATTTCAAAAAGATAAGCGGTGTGCGGCGTACGTATAAATCTGACAATGGTATTGCAGATGTTGCCGGACTTGATCCGGACAAGCAACAACTACTGCGCTAGCTGAAGGCCGGCGAGAGGGTGCTTACGAAGGTGCAGCAGGAGAGGAACAAACTCCAGGATGCCCACGCCCAGCTTGGAGAAGAGCTGAAAGGGGTTCGGGCTGAGCTGTCTGGCTCCGTGAAGGAGAATCAGCGGCTTTGTCGCGGCATCTATAGTAAGTTCTTGAGCAAACTCCTTTGAAAGGAGAAGTTCGGCGAGGAAGTTAATTGGCAGAAATATGTCTGTAGGTGTGCTCACAGGTTGCCCTACGGAAGAAATGCCCGGTTCAACGGGTGACCAACTTCCCTAGCTGGTGCAACTGCTCGAACGTGTTCGGCAGGCGATGAGCGGCGTCGTCTAGGCCTTATGGTCATCCCTCTCCCTACCCGAGGGCCTTGGAGAGCTTGCGGAGAAGCTTCAAGCAGCGCGACAGCGCTTCCGTTTATGGAAGATATAAGCCTGCCGTCAAGGTGCCAGGGAGGCCTGGGCCATGGTGAAGACGCGGTAAAAGAAGGCGGATCCAAACCACATGGCCGAGGTTGGACCTGTGGGGCCCGATGGGAACGGTATCCCTGTGATCTTAGTGTACGGCCAAGTAGAGTTGGCTGCTAAGTATTCCCAACGGGACTGTAAATTAGACAGCCTGTTAGACGGGATTGAGGAGGAGTACAGTCAGTAGATTTGACGATGTATTTAAAATGACATGTAAAATGCCTTCTAGCCGGATTGTAGATCGTTTGTCTTTGCCTACCTTTTCGCTTCAACCTCGAGACCCTAGAGTCCGGAGTGTGTCTGAATACCTTCTCGGTTATGAAAAAACTGGGGCATGCATGGAGACCAGGTGTAGGGGTCATTAGTGCTTTATCAGACAAGTGCCCAACTAGTTATGTTATATTACATGGTTAGTAAGAAACATCTTCCAGGGAGAATAGTTCCGTTAAGGGTTCCTTTCCCTGGGAGGCATGCCCTAAAGTGCATGTCCGGATTGCGAAAAGAGCAGGAAAACATCTGGGGGCAGATAAATAAATCTGTAAAAAATCTTCTTTGAAGTCACCGACCGAATATTCCCTTAAGAACGCTAGCTTTCGGCTTCACCCAGTCTGAGGTACACATCCGGCTGACCCGGCAGAAACAATCGTAGAGGTGCTCCCTTTACCTCCTAGCCGAACAATCGGGAACGTAGGGGTAAGCACAGGAGCCAGGCAACCCAGCTTGGCCAAAACTTAAGTCATATCAATGCATATAATGGTGAATAAAAGGTACGTGTGGAAGTTTAACACATGTGCTGGGCATGAAGCCCGTATAAGTAAGCTTCTATTAAAGAAGCCCCCAGGTATAATGAGTGCGGGTAGCACATCAAGTGTGTGCGAACAATGCGCAAATAGCCCCTCAAGGGCTTTTATGAAAAAGGTGGGAGAAAACAGAGAAAGAAAAGACAGCTGTAGTGTGAAAATTTGGACGGAGGAAGGAGACGAACTCTTAGTCCGGCGCCAGGCGTAGAATCTTCGGAGGCGGGCTGCGTTCCATGGGTTCGGCTCGAGTCGGTTGTCCAATGCATTTCGCAGACGGTATGCTCCGCCGGTCAGGAATTGGTCGATGATGAAGGGACCTTCCCATTTGGGCTTGAGTTTGTACTTTTTCTTGTCCGGCAGGCGTAGAACTAGTTCGCCAACATTGTAAGTTTTAGCCCGTACTTCTCTGCTTTGATATCTTCGAGCCTGCTGCTGATAGAATGCGGAACGGGCCTTTGCCACATCGCGTTACTCCTCCAATGCGTCCAAGCTGTCCTGCCGATCCAGCTCGGCTTCTCTTTCTTCGTACATGCGCACTAGAGGTGAGTCATGAATTATGTCGCAGGGCAGAACTGCCTCTGCGCCGTATACCATAAAGAATGATGTGAATCCGGTAGTATAGTTTGGCATGGTCCGCAACCCCCAGAGTATGGAGTCAAGCTCCTCTACCCAGTGCGTGTTAGATTCCGTAAGGGACCGCACTAGTCTGGGCTTGATGCCGCTCATTATCAGACCATTTGCTCGCTCAACTTGACCGTTGGTTTGAGGATGATAGACTGAAGCGTAATCGAGCTTAATGCCCATATTTTTGCACCAGAGTTTGCCCTCGTCGGCAGTGAAGTTCATGCCGTTATCGGTAATGATGCTATGGGGGACGCCATAACGGTGTACTACCCCGGATATGAAGTCTATCACTGGTCCGGACTCTGCCGTTTTAACTGGCTTGGCCTCTATCCATTTGGTGAATTTGTCCACCATGACCAATAGGTACTTTTGCTTGTGGGTTCCCACTTTAAGGGGTCCAACCATGTCAAGCCCCCAGACCGCGAACGGCCAGGTAATGGGTATAGTTTTGAGGGCGGTGGGTGGCATATGGCTCTGATTAGCAAAGAGCTGACAACCGACGCATCTTTGGACTAAGTCCTGAGCATCTGCCCGGGCCGTCGGCCAATAAAATCATGTACGGAAGGCCTTACCTACAAGGGCCCGGGCTGCAGCATGGTGTCCGCCTAGTCCGGCGTGAATTTCAGCCATAAGATTTCGCCCTTCCTCTTCGGAGATGCACCTTTGAAGGACTCCGGTTGTGCTTTTCTTATAAAGTTCTCCCTCATGGACCTTGTAGGCTTTAGATCGCCGAACTATGCAGCGGGCCTCATTTTGGTCTTCGGGAAGTTCCTGCCTAATTAAGTAGGCTAGGAATGGTTCTGTCCACGGGGCAATTACCGCCATTATTTCGTGGGCTGAAGGTGTTATTTCATCGGCTGAACCGCCGATTATGTCAGATTGTTCTGTGTTCGGTGGCACGGTTGTTTCCGGGTTGTTGTTTCCGGACTCCTCTTCCCATAGTACGGATGGCTTAAAGAGCCGTTCCAGGAAGATGTTTGGAGGGATAGCGTCACGTTTCGCGCTGATGCGTGCCAACACATCGGCTGCTTGGTTATTATCCCGGGCTACGTGGTGGAATTCGAGTCCTTCGAACCGAGCTGACCTTTTTAGGAAAGCGTTACGATAGGCTGCCATTTTCGGATCCTTGGCGTCAAAGTCTCCATTTACTTAGCATATTGCAAGGTTTGAATCCCCGCGCACCTCTAGGCGTTGAATACCCATGGAGATTGCCATCCGGAGACCATGTAGGAGGGCCTCGTATTCGGCTGCATTGTTGGAGTCCGTGTACATTATCTGAAGTACGTATTGGACTGTGTCTCCGGTTGGGGACGTCAGTACGACGCCAGCCCCAAAGCCGGCCAACATTTTGGAGCTGTCGAAATGCATAATCCAATTGGAGTATGCGCCGTACTCTTTAGGGAGTTCGGCTTCGGTCCATTCAGCGATGAAGTCAGCCAAGACTTGCGACTTTATAGCTCGCCGAGGCTTATAAGTTATATCGAATGGTAAGAGCTCAATGGCCCATTTTGCAATTCTGCCCGTCGCGTCGCGGTTGTTTATAATGTCGTTGAGGGGCACTTCGGAGGCCACTATTATCGAACACTCTTGAAAGTAGTGTCGGAGCTTCCGGGATGCCATGAACACCGCGTACGCTATCTTTTGATAATGCGGGTACCGGGACTTGCAGGGAGTTAAGACAGTGGATACGTAGTACACTGGTTTTTGAAGAGGGAATCTATGCCCTTCTGTTTCTCGTTCGACGACGAGCACCGCGCTTACAACTTGATGTGTTGCCGCGATATATAACAACATTGGTTCGCCCAGGTTAGGTGCAGCCAGGACTGGATTTGTTGCCAATATGGCTTTTATTTCTTCGAGTCCGGCAGTGGCAGCATCCGTCCACTCGAAGTGTTCGGTGTGCCTGAGGAGGCAATAGAGGGGTAATGCCTTTTCTCCCAAACGGGAGATGAAGTGGCTTAGAGCCGCCATACATCCAGTCAATTTTTGTATTTGTTTGAGGTCTTTTGGAATATCCAGCTGTGACAAAGCTCGGATCTTGGCTGGATTTGCTTCAATTCCTCTACCGGATACAATGAAGCCCAGGAGCTTCCCAGCTGGTACATCGAAAACGCATTTTTCCGGATTCAGCTTAATGTCATATGCTCGGAGGTTGTCGAATGTGAGCCTCAAATCGTCTACTAGAGTTTCGACATGTTTGGTTTTGATGACTACGTCGTCTACGTATGCCTCTACTGTTTTGCCGATCTGGGTAGCCAGACATGTCTGAATCATGCGCTGATATGTTGCGCCGGCGTTTTTGAGTCTGAAGGGCATCGTGTTGAAGTAGAATGGTCCGTATGGAGTAATGAATGCCGTTGCGGCTTGGTCCGCCTCCGTCATCTTGATTTAATGGTAGCCGGAGTATGCGTCAAGGAAGCACAATGAATCGTGCCCTGCAGTAGCATCGATTATTTGGTCGATGCGGGGAAGGGGGAAAGGATCCTTTGGGCAGGCCTTGTTAAGGTCTTTAAAATAGACACATAGGCGCCAGGATTTGTCCTTCTTTGGTACCATTACCAGGTTTGCTAGCCAGTCCGGATGTTTGATGTCTCTGATGAATCCGGCTTCCAGTAGTTTGGCTAGCTCGTCCCCCATTGCCTGTCTTTTGGGTTCGGAAAATCGCCGAAGAGCCTGTTTGACTGGCTTGAATCCTTTTAGGATGTTTAGGCTATGTTCTGCCAATCTGCGTGGGATTCCTGGCATATCTGAAGGGTGCCAGGCAAATATGTCCCAATTTTCCCGAAGGAATTCGCGTAGTGCGGCGTCCACATCAGGGTTCAACTGTGCCCCGATGGAGGCCGTCTTTGTTGGGTCCGTTGGATGGACCTGGAATTTGACTATTTCGTCCGCTGGTTTAAAGGAGGTGGACTTGGATCTCTTATCGAGTATCACATCATCCCTATTCACCGTACAGCGCAGAGCAGTGAGTTCCTCTGCCGCTAGGGCTTCGGATAGTGCCTCCAGGGCTAATGCGGCTGTCTTGTTTTCAGCGCAGAGTGCTGTGTCCGGATCGCTGACGAGAGTGATTATTTCGCCGGGCCCGGGCATCTTAAGCTTCATGTACCCGTAATGGGGTATGGCTTGAAAAATTGTGAATGCCTCTCGTCCTAATATAGCGTGATATCCGCTGCTAAACGGGGCCACTTGGAACGTGACCTCCTCGGACCTGTAATTGTCCGGCGAGCCGAACACCACATCAAGTGTGATTTTTCCTGTGCAGCGTGCTTCCGGCTAGGGATTATTCCTCTAAAGGTTGTGCTGCTTCGCTCAATGCGGCTCCAGTCTATTTCCATTTTTTGAAGAGTTTCCTCGTAGATGAGGTTTAATCCGCTGCCGCTATCCATGAGTACCTTGGTAAGACGAAAGCCGACCACTATTGGACTCAGGACCAATGCGGCTGGTGCTCGGGCTGCTCGGAATTTAGGTTCGTCGCTGGCGTTGAAGGTGATGGCCGTGTCGCTCCATGGATTTGTTGTTGCTACTTGGTAGACTTCGGCGAGGCTGCGGATTGTTCGTTTCCGCATATTGTTTGATGCGAAAGTCTCGAACACTGTTGACACCGTACTGGTACTGTTAGAGTGGTTCTCTGGGGTTAGAAGCTCTTCGCCACTTTTGGCCACCTGCCGCAGTATCCAACATGCTTGAAGGCTATGTGTTGGAGTGGCGCCTTCTGTACTGTGAATTTTACAGGGTCCGCTGAGCCACCCCTCCGGTACGGTTCCGTTCCCTTTATGGGGTTTTTGCTTTTTGGTTTTTGTACCTGGTGCCTGAGTATGATGCACCCTTTTGTTTCGAACTAGGGTTGTACTCAGAGCCAGATTGTCCCAAAACTTAGTTTCGGTTTTCCGGAAACTCTCCATCGCACAGTACTCGCGTACTATGGACGCCAGGTCGGCGAATCGTGTACTTTCACGATGACTTATGGCGTTCAAGATTCCCTTGTCCGTGCAATTATTGCAGAAAATTGAAATTGCGTTTTCCTCACGGTAGTCCTTTAGCCTGTCCATAACCAGGAGGAATCTGGCCCAGTAATGATGTACTATTTCAGCGGGCTCTTGCCAGATTTGAGATAGATCGCATATGTTTGGGTGGGTGGGTGGAATTGAGTCCGGAACCCCACCCATCTCGAGGCTCAAGGGCCGGAAAGTTTCCGAATTTGGAAGCTTTGATTGATGGACGTTGTCCAACGAGTCTGGTCCGATGTCTGACTTTAGGTTCAGTGCTTGATCGATGTCCGTCCCTCCGCGGAAATCCAGCATGGAGGGTTCGGGAGTCCGAACATAACTGGTTTTCAATGTAGAAGAAGAATCGCTGCGTTGTTCCTCTACCATAGCAACGTGGTGGGTAACCTGGGGAGAGTTAATCTCTCTCAGATCGGTTTTAAGCCCAATCTGATTGTATTCTGTAGCGACTCCCAGGGCGGCGATGCGATCCAAGATCTCGTTTACGGACAAGAGCTCTATTGGATCCAGCCGCTCGGCGAATCCCGAGTTGACATGAAGCTTGCTTTTGATGACCCGAGAGGTCATCGTCGAAGCGGTGGCCGAACAGGCGGTCATGAGAAAACCACCTTGCTGGATAGTTTGGCCAGCGGCCAGGGCTCCTTTGGCGATGATACCGTCTTTAAAGATGGGAAGAGGCATCCTTCCTGATCGTGACGGCACAGAGGAACTCTCAATGAAAGCACCAATGTCGGTGTCAAAACCGGCGGATCTCGGGTAGGGGGTCCCGAACTGTGCGTCTAGGCGGATGGTAACAGCAGACAAGGGACACGATGTTTTTACCCAGGTTCGGGCCCTCTCGATGGAGGTAAAACCCTACTCCTGTTTGATTAATATTGATGATATGGGTAGTACAAGAGTAGATCTACCACGAGATCAAGGAGGCTAAACCCTAGAAGCTAGCCTATGGTATGATTTTTCTAATGATTGTTCGTCCTACGGACTAAAACCCTCCAGTTTATATAGACACCGGAGAGGGCTAGGGTTACACAAAGTCGGTTACAATGGTAGGAGATCTACATATCCGTATTGCCAAGCTTGCCTTCCATGCCAAGGAAAGTCCCATCCGGACACGGGACGAAGTCTTCAATCTTGTATCTTCATAGTCTTGGAGTCCGGCCGATGATGATAGTCCGGCTATCCGGACACCGCCTAGTCCAGGACTCCCTCACCCCCATTCCCAGAACGCTGACAGCCAGTCCTTGCCGCTTCCATTGATAAGGAGTCATTGTTGTTATGTGTGGATGCTAACACACGTGTTGTCGGTGTGGCCATTGTGGTGGAAAGCAAGGAGGCTGGCAAGGAACATCTGGTTCAATGGCCGGTTTATTACATTAGCGAGGTGCTTATTGAGTGCAAGCAAAGGTATCCACATTGGCAGAAGCTAGTTTACAGGGTGTTCATGGCGAGCCGGAAGCTTAAGCAATATTTCCTGGGTCATCCCATCTCTGTTGTCAGTTTTGCTCCTTTAGGAGATATCATTCAAAATAGAGAAGCCACAGGACAAGTGGCCAAGTGGGCCATTGAACTTGGGCCTGATGGTTTAAAGTATGTGTCACGCACTGCTATCAAGTCTCAAGCACTGGTAGACTTCATCAATGATTGGACAGAGCTGCAGATGCCTGAAGAGAAGTCGGGCAACACATATTGGACTATTCACTTTGATGGGTCCAGGCAATTGGAGGGCTCAGGGGCTGGAGTTGTGTTAGCTTCCCCTCGAGGTGACAAATTATGTTATGTGCTACGGTTAATATTTCCCTGTATTAACAACGTAGCTGAGTATGAGGCCTTACTCCATGGTCTTCAGATGGCTAAAGAGATGAGCTTAAGTCGGGTAAGGTGCTTTGGCGACTCAGATTTGGTGGCTCAACAAGTATCAGGCAAGTGGGATTCCAAGGATCCTGTCATGGCGGCTTATCACCGTGAAGTTGATGCCATTGCTGGACACTTCAAGGGTTACCAAGTGGAGCACATTGATCGTAGAAACAATGAGGCGGCTGATGCTTTAAGCCGGATGGGGTCTCTTCGTAAGTCGGTGCCGCCCAACACTTTCTTGGATATTCTGCATAACCCTTTTGTCAAGTTGCCTACAGAGGAAGACTTGGCTGTTCCTGACCTGGAAGCACAGCTGGTGGCGGCTCTTCACGTCATCCCAGATTGGACGGTGCCATATTTGGCTTACATGACCCGGGGCGAGTTACCTGAGGATGAAACCTTGGCCAGGCAGATAACCCGGCGGTCTAAGTCAATGACAATTGCCAATGGCGATGCATCATCGCAGTGTCACTGGCGCGTTTCAGCGTTGTGTTTCTCCTGACGAAGGTCAAGAAATTCTTTGTGAGATTCAAGAAGGAGATTGTGGCCATCATGCTAGTTCAAAATCCCTTGTGGCCAAGGCTTTTCATCATGGATTTTATTGGCTGGCGGCTCACACTGATGCGGAGGATCTGGTCAGTAAATGTGACGGTTGTCATAAGTTCTCAAGACGTGCTCACGTGCGGGCTCAAGAGTTGAGGATGATTCCAATTACTTGGCCATTTGCAGTCTGGGGACTCGACATGGTTGGGCCTTTCAAAAGGTGCAAAGATAAAAAACACACCTCTTGGTGGTGGTTGACAAATTCACAAACTGGGTTGAGGCAGAGCCAGTTAGTAAGTGTGATGCAGCCACGTCGGTTCAATTCATGAAAAAGGTGATCTTTCATTTTGGCTTTCCACACAGCATTATCACTGACAATGGTACTAACCTGTCCAAAGGCGTCATAGAGGAGTTTTGTCAACGTGAGCATATCCGGCTCGATGTTTCATCAGTAGCTCATCCTCAATCCAATTGTCAAGCTGAAAGAGCCAATTAGAAAATCTTGAAAGGCATCAACCCCGGCTTTTAGTTCCTTTGCAATGGACGCTAGGTTGTTGGGTCGAGGAGTTACCCTCTGTGATATGGAGCATCAATACTACCCCCAACAGTTTTACGGGTTATACGCCTTTCTTCATGGTTTATGGAGCCGCACAGTTCTCCCTAGTGACATCCGTCATGACTAGCCCCGCATGGCAGCTTATGTTGAGGCTGATAATGAGCAAGCGCGTCAGGATGCACTTGACCTGTTAGATGAAAAGCGTGACTTGGTACCAGCCCGCTCGGTGATTTACCAGCAGGACCTGCGCCGTTATCACAACCGCTGGGGTTAAGTCCAGAACCTTTCAAGAAGGTGATTTGGTGCTCCAGCTCATCCAGGATCAAACAGATGCATACAAGTTATCCCCACCTTGGGAACGGCCCTTTGTGGTCAGCAAGAACTTGAACAACGGGTCATACTACCTTATCGATGTTCGAGAGCACAAAGACTCACGTAAGTCGGAGGAGGAGACCCGCCGGCCGTGGAATATCGCTCATCTGCGGCCTTACTAGACTTGAGCCACCGGCTCTCATGAGGTACATATTTTTGACGATGTATATATTATGATAAGTAATAATGCAGGACCTCTGTCCTTTTCATCTTCAATGATCATATGATTTCATCATCATCATTTCAAATGACCCATTGGGTGCTGATCGTATTTGAATCTAGGTTAACCCTCTTGGTCTGACTCATGATCATATTCGAATCTAGCCGTTCAACCTCATGATCACTAGGGGGCTTCCTATTCAAACATAGGTCGTATTCGAAACAAAGAGAACATAGCTCTCGGTACCCTCTTGATCGGCACAATGCCAAACTCACTAGGGGGCTTCTTGATCGTATTTGAATCATAGCTTAACCCCTTTTGGGTCCGACTTTGATCGTATTCGAATCAGAGTCGTTAAAAAACTCTCAAGGTCATTTGGGGGCTTCCTATTCAAACATAGGTAATATTCGAACCAAACAGAACATAGATGTCGGTACCCTCTTGATCGGTGCAACGCCAAAGCCACTGGGCGCTACATGATCATATTCGAATCCTAGCTTAACCCCTTTGGAACGGTTTACCGATCGTATTCGAATCAGAAGCCTCGATTTTTTCTTTCTATTTGGCTTAAGTTTAGTTTGAAAGCAACCTTTGTGTTTGTCTTGAGACTTTTTGTTCGGATCTAAGTGTAAGTGTGGTTTAAATTTAACCCGACTCGGTTTTGGACGATAAGTCGCCAAGATATGACAATCATCATATATTTGGAAGTGTTGGCTTCTAAGATCGGGTTATCACCCTTACTGTTCGGGTCACATAAACCGGCAGTACGAATTGAAGAACACAGGTATGATATTATAGTTGTGTTTCAAAGCTATAATTCATAACAGGCTCATCTGTGACTCTTTTTTTCCATATTAGGGGTTATGTATAGTATATTATAACCCGCCCTACTGTAAGCCGCCAAGGGTTTTTTCTTGTGATCTATTTCCGTGTGCAAGACAGTTCAAAGACTTTCTTAAGCATAAGGGAAACAGACGATAAGTATAAAAAGGGGCAAATAGAAGATGGCGGCTTAAGAGTGTTGAGCACCAAAACGTGCACGATGGCACGACAAAGCAAAGTCATTTCTACCCTATTACATGATTCCCTGAGTCCAAATGATTAAATTGTTTTTCAGCAGGCCACAGATATGAGCCGCCCGGCGGATCAATTCTCTTGTTGACGTGAAGCTTCCGGGTCAGCCCTCTCCACTCCTTCACCCTGTTCCCTGTCTTGGAAGGTTGATGATGACCAGTCAATGCCATTCAAAGCTTCAAATTCAGCTTCATCATCAATTACTCCGGCCGGGTCAACTTCAAAGGCGAAGGTATGCTTACGGATTGGTGGGATCAAGATGGTCACTTTATAATGCGGCGTTGGAATCCTCCGGTTCTCCGCGTCACAACCCGGCTGGTACCTGGTGAGATCCGCCTCATTAGCAATCAGGGTGGCCACATGGCGTATTTCTTTCACACAAGCGGCAAAGTCCTCCTATTCAAATGAAGTGCCATCCTCCTTAAGGCTTGGATACCTAATGGCGATGTCAGCCGGGTCTAGTTCCAGTAGCCAAGCTTTGGCCCGGCTCAAGGCAGCCACGGCTCCGGCTCTCGGAGATGATCGCCTTAGTTCATTGAACTGCTAGGGAAGCACAGAAAGCTTCTTTAGCACATCCACCAGGAGTGTGGGGACTTCGTTTGATAGGGCAACTGTGGCTAAGGCATGCTGAGATCCGGTGTAAAGCTGTTCCACAAGCGTATAAACCGCCTTCAGCTTCACCAGCATGTCTTGATTGAGATTTGAGCTCCTGGGGCCTGTATAGCAATGTCGGGTGAGTTAATAGCAATTTATATGATCAGTAGAAAGATTCAAATATTTGGCACTTGCTGAGGCCATCTGAGATACATGGCATTTTAAGCCGGAAAATTCAGCGGTTGCCTCTTCAAGAGCCGTCTTTGCCTTCTCAGCTTGATTGGTCAAAGCAATCTTTTCTTCAGCCCAGGCCATTTTCTCCACTTCAAAGTCTTTCTTCAGTTTCTCTTGTTCAGATACACTAAATTCAAATTTGAAGTTGGCTCTTTGGGTTTCAGTCTCTTGTTCTTCCAGGAGGTTCTTCAAGTCAGACACTTCTGATTGAGGTTGAGTGGTGGTGTCCTGTACAAATACCGGGTCAAAATCATGACTGTTAGCATACAATATTAAGTCCCAAGCCTTTTACAAGCAATAACACTTGGCACTTGGGGGCTAATGTCTACCGAAGAATTTTACCTAAGTGGAGGTTCATGAGAGTAAGTCCCAAGCACCTTACAAGCAAGAGTACTTGGCACTTGGGGGCTAATGCATATTGCTGTTAAAGTTTTACAAATATCTTATTCTAGACAAGCATATGCAGGACCGACTCATTTATGCTGATTAAACCGGCCCTTGGGGACTATGGAGTAAGCCGGATTGTTTACATGTTTTGTCAAAATATATCACTTATGTTCATAAGTTTGTTCCTAAGTCTACAACATATTCATCATAAGCAACAGACTTGGGGGCTAGCATAGTAAGGATAATTCAGTGAAGGGAAGAGTTTATACCTCAAATTTCTGGTGCATTTTCTTCACCATATCAACTTGGACGTCACGGCTGCTGTGTACTTGGCTAAGATAACCAGAAGAAACTTCCCCAATTCTCATGTGAGAATAATCAGCAATGTCAAATATGACCTTACGGCGTTCCAGGTGCTCCTCCTTGGCAGAACACTTGGCTAGCACAGTTGGTCTCCCCGGCTCAGTAATGCTGGTCCTGGTAATGTCAACATCAGCATTTTGCGGGTCGTCTGTCTTGGTCGGGCTAGGGACTTCAGGGTTTTTAGAGCAGTCGACGACCTGTTCAGCAGGCGGGTCAGTAGTTGATGTGGGTGTATCATGTGCCGGTTCAAGTGTCAGCTCAGGAATAGAAGCCTCAGGCGCGGCCATCTAGAGTTCCGTTCTTTGGAGATTGGCTCTTCGGCCGGCTTGTTCTTCTTCGTCCTCTTACTAGGCTTTGCTTTTCCGTTGCATAAGATAAAAAAGATCAGTAGAAATATAAAGAATGAAATGAATATAGGATAAGTAAATCATCATTACCCTGGAGCGGTCTTAAAAGCTGGCAAGTTGGACTGGAATGAGTCACCGGAGGAAGGTGAAGTTTCCTGATAGTTTGAGTCAGAAGAATTGAGTGGTTGATGAGTGAGACCGGCCAAAGGATAAGAAGAATTTAAGCCGGAGGTGACCTTGTTCCGGCGCTTCCTTGGTGTATTAGGTAAGCTGAAGGAGAGTTCCGCATCTTTGCCGGTCCGGGTCTGCCTCCGGCTCTCATGAATCTGTCGCTTCAAAAGAAATTGAGGATCTTGATAAGCTAAGGGATGTGAAAATCTTACTTTCTAGGTTACTCTTCAGATTTTCTGTCTTGGCAAAGGCTCGGAGTCGGAGGAAATAATAGTTACCTCTTCATCTGCTCCATGACTCGTTCCCGTGTACTCCTAATGATAATCAGTGTCAATAAGGTGGTTAAAAAAGGAGCCAAGAGAGTCAAGATCTACCTCCGACTCACAGGAATCTTCTAGTCAAAGCAAGTCAGAGGCGCTGGCCTTCTTTCCTTTTTTCTTGGCGGCGGCTATCCTGGCGGCTCTCGTAGCCTTCCTGGCTTTCTTTGCAGCCTCATGATCATACTTCTTCTTCCAAAAGTCATCATCAGCCTGTAAAAATCAGCATAAATTTGAGTAAAGAAAAAACATCAAGGATGAAGGTAAAGTTATTCAGTTTGGCGGCTTACTGCTGGAGCCGGGTTAGCTTCGCAGAAGGGGCTTAAGCCTACCTTACTACAATTTGCTAGGCTTTTATTCAAGAGTGACTTCATCATGTCATCAACAACATGGTCAGGTAAATCGTCAGGGCTAAGCCGTAGAGGGTCATTCTTCTTGCCTGTGTAGGTGCACATCAAACCAGAGAGGCGGCTAAACGGAATGATCCGCCAGGCAACCCAAACCCGGACCAAGTCAATGCCATTTAAACCGTTCACCAAAAGAGCTTTGACTTTGGCCATGGTGGGGGCGATTTTCTGGCAATCCACAGCTGGCAACTTGTCTGGAAGAGGATGATTAGACTCCAGGCGCAGGGTGCGAAAGCCGGGCAAAGGGTTCTCATCAGCCAGAGAAGTACCTTGGTAGTAAAACCATGTCTGGTTCCAGTCTTTGGGGTGGCTTGGTGGATTGGCATAAGGGAAAATGGCGTCTCTCCGTCGTTGGATCGAGACCCCGTCAAGCTCCAAACTAGGTCTGTTGGCACATTCATTCTGGCGGTTCAAATAAAACAACTCTCGGAAGAGTGGCAAGCTGGGCTCTTCTCCAAGATATACCTCACAGAACACTTGAAATTTGCAAATATTAGACACGGAATTGGGTCCGATGTCTTGAGGACGAAGGTCGAAGAAGTGCAGAACATCTCTAAAGAATTTTGAGCCGGGTGGTCAAAAGCCACGGATCATGTGATCAGTGAAAACGATGACCTCCCCTTCTTTGGGTTGAGGGTTTTCCTCTGTTGGGTCAGGAGCACGGTATGACATGACCTCCTTCTTCGGCAGATAGCCAGTTTTCACAAAATTGTTAAGAGTACTATCAGTGATGATGGATGAGACCCAATTGCATGAAGTGCTTGTTTTGGGCGGCATTTCGAAAAAGGAAACCTAACAAAGAGTGAAATTGCGGATTCAAAATTTAAGTTGGAGTAAAAACAATATAGTGCATATTCAAGATGGCGGCTTATAAAGGGGCCTAATGGTATATGGCTAGTTATGTCAAGTTATTTAAGCCTCCATGAGTGCCATGAGAAGTCAAGTTATCTTAACCGCCATGAGTGGTTAAGATTATCAATTAAGCATTGCAATTTTAAGCCAGTGATAAGAGTCGCCATGCCTAGATGGATCTAACAAAATGCAGTTTTTGGCTAAGTGTTACACAAACAAGTTTCACAGGCTGCAGCTATACAGGAAAGAAAATAAATCTAGACCTAAAAACCAGTACAGATGAGTTCATGGGCTCTTACAAGATCTTTTCTTCAGGAAAGGGGATCTACTGGTATCAAAAGTGGAAACTGAACAACTACCGCATTGGTTATACATTGTTTTCAGATCAAAAGGGTTCACGGTACAAGCTTTGAAGATAAACTGCGATGAACTACAAAGAACACTGAGAAACTCGCAAACCCTAATGTAGATCTGAGGTATGGGAAGAAAGAAACTCACAGCTGCATATCTACTGTGGAGGGTCGCCGCCGTTCTCTGGATCGACTCAGGTTGATGCAGCGGCCGAGGTTGAGGAAGATGAGGTGCGCTGAGGCGGCGGCGGAGCTTGAGCGACAGAAGGGTTGCGAGAGGAAGAAGACACTGGAAAGGGGGAGAATGAGGAAAGACCGATCGGGCATATTTATAAGGAAAGACTCTTAAGTGGGCGCTAAAACGAGGAGGCTGAAAATATGGTTATCCAGCTACTAGGACGCCTCGATTCTCGGGATGGTCATTAAGATAAAGATCCGTTGAGATATATTGGACAAAGTGTGAATTAATGGCGGATGACATCATGGTGGGTTATCACAGATCTAGAGGATGATGTCATGGCGGGTTATAAAACTTCTGTACAAATGAAAAGCAAAAGATTTTTCTAAGTGTTGAAGATTGACATGAACCCGTTCAAATCAATCTGGGGCCTAATGTTGGGGATATAACTATTAGGTATGACCCGCCCAGGAGGGGCCAGGTTATACCTATGGCGATTCAAGATATGAAGCCCAAGATGACACTTGAAGATGGCGGTTCAGTCAAGGGCCCAAGCCCAAAGGCGATTCAAGGCCCGTAGAGATAAACTGCCATATCTATGTAACTTGTATTGTAAGGCAAGAATAGAGAGACCGAGCCAGACACTGTTTATGAGCCGGCCGGGAATCTGTGAGCCGCTGGGCATCGACCTCTGTATATAAAGGGACGAACCGGCGGCGGTTCAGGGCAAGAAACATCAGATCGAGAGCTAGGTCAAGCAAATTCGCTCCCTGGTAATCGAGACATAAGCAATCCCACTCAAAACTGGATCGTAGGCTTTTACCTTCACCGTAAGGGGCCGAACCAGTATAAAACCCGTGTCCTTTGTCCCTATTAACCCCTTTAAGCTTCCTAGTTGCGATGGCTCCATGACTAAGTCCTTTCACTAGGACATCTGATGTGACAATTCCACGATAGGTAGCCTGTTTAGAAAACGTAGAGGAGAAGGAGGCATGAGCTAGCACGACGAATGCGCACACTCCTTACCCATGTACTGCATGTGCTGTCGAAAGGGCTGAGGGTTGTCGTTCGATCTAGGAGCATCCAACGGTGCAGACGCATGATCCGTGGGGTTTGGGTTCTCACCAATCAGAACGCACGACTCAGATCGCGCGCGCAGCAAGGGGGAGGGGGGCATCGGCCATGGTTTGGTAGGCACACGGCTTTCGTGAGTGAACCGTGTGATATTTGAAAACTTTCATGAGAAGAATCTCGGTTTTTAAATCCCAGTAAATACAAAACTCACATGAAAATCGTTAAACTTGGTATGGTGTCACGACATGGCACATATGTGTCGAGGATTTTTTCCGTCCATTTTGGCGAAAGTTTTATCACAAGCCTCTTACAAACCAGAGCTTCTCTCAAAGAAAGCCTCGTGGCTCCGATGGGGAAGCGTGTTCCCCCTGTGGGGTAAATGATAATAACTGCCTCTTTTCGCCTTGTATTTTCTTCTACCGGCAACATGGAATGACAAGATATCCGTGCTAAAATTTAAACTTATTCAGGTTTGATTTGGCCTTTTTATACACTAATTGAATTTCGAAGGCATTTATTGTCCATAATTCAAATCTGAACCTCAAATACATGCTCCAGTTCACCAAAGTGGCTAGAAAAATTATACATACATGTGTCCTTGGGTGCATGCTTAGGTCTCATGCCGCGAATGGGAAAGAATTACAGCCATACAGGCGTCCTGGGTCGTCCTCAAACATTTGGAATCTCGGTTTTTAAATCCCCGTAAATCCTAAACTCACCAGAAAGTCATGAAAGTAGGCATGGTGTCACGTCATGGCACATATGTGTCGTGGTAAAAACATTGTCCAATTCGGGCAAAGCTTTATTACAAACCTCTTACAAACCGGAGCTTCTCTCAAAGAAGCTTTGTGGTTTCGATAGGGAAACGTGTTCCCCTTGTTGTCGAAACATAATCACTGCCTCTTTTCATCTTGTATTTTCTTCTACGGGCAACATTGAACAACAGGATATCTGTGCTAAAATTTAAACTTACTCAGGGTTCTTTTGGCATTTTTATACAATAATTGAGTTTCCTAGGCATTTAATGTCCATAGTTCAAATCTGAACTTCAAATACATGCTCAAGTTCACCAAAATGGTTAGAAAAATTATACATGTGTCCTTGGGTGCATGTTTAAGTCCCATTCTAGGAATGGGAACGAATTACAATTGTACTGGCATCCTGGCTTGTCGTCAAACATTTAGAATCTAGGTTTTTAAATCCCTACAAATCCTAAACTCACAAGAAAGTCATGAAAGTAGCCATGGTGTCACGTCATGGCACATATATGTCGTGGTAAAAACATTGTCCAATTTGGGCCAAGCTTTATTACAAACCTCTTACAAACCGGAGCTTCTCTGAAAGAAGCCTCGTGGTTCCGACAGGGAAATGTCTTCCCCTTGTTGTCGAAACATAATCATTGCCTCTTTTCGCCTTGTATTTTCTTCTACGGGCAACATTGAACAACAGGATATCCGTCCTAAAATTTAAACTTATTTAGGGTTCGTTTGGCCTTTTTATACACTAGTTGAGTTTCCTAGGCATTTATTGTCCATAATTCAAAATAAACCTCAATACATGCTCCAGTTCACCAAAACGGCAAGAAAAATTATACGTGCATGTGTCCTTGGGTGCATGTTTAAGTCTCATGCCAGGAATGGGAACGAATTACAACCGTACTGGCGTCCGGGCTCGTCCACAAACATTTGGAATCTCGGATTTGAAATCCCCGTAAATCCTAAACTCACCAGAAAGTCATGAAAGTAGGGATGGTGTCACGTCATGGCACATATATGTCGTGGTAAAACCATTGTCCAATTTGGGCCAAGATTTATGACAAACCTCTTACAAACCGGAGCTTCTCTCAAAGAAGCCTTGCGGTTCCGATAGGGAAACGTGTTCCCCTTGTTGTCGAAACATAATCACTGCCTCTTTTCGCCTTGTATTTTCATCTATGGGCAACATTGAACGAGAGGATATCCATGCTAAAATTTAAAATTATTCATGGTTCATTCGGCCTTTTTATACACTAATTGAGTTTCCTAGGCATTTAATGTCCATAATTCAAATCTGAACTTCAAATACATGCTCATGTTCACCAAAATGGCTAGAAAAATTATACATGTGTCCTTGGGTGCATGTTTAAGTTCCATGCCAGGAATGGGAACAAATTACAACCGTACCGGCGTCCTGGCTCGTCCTCAAACTTTTAGAATGTTGGTTTTAAAATCCCCGTAAATCCTAAACTCGCCAAAAAGTCATGAAAGTAGGGATGGTGTCACGTCATGGCACATATATGTCGTTGTAAAAACATTGTCCAATTTGGGCCAAGCTTTATAACAAACCTCTTATAAACCGGAGCTTCTCTCAAAGAAGCCTTGCGGTTCCGATAGGGAAACGTGTTCCCCTTGTTGTCGAAACATAATCACTGCCTCTTTTCGCCGTGTATTTTCTTCTATGGGCAACTTTGAACGACTTGATATCCGTGCTAAAATTTAAACTTATTCATGGCTCATTTGGCCTTTTTATACACTAATTGAGTTTCCTAGGCATTTAATGTACACAATTCAAATCTGAACTTCAAATACATGCTCATGTTCACCAAAATGGCTAGAAAAATAATACATGTGTCCTTGGGTGCATGTTTAAGTCCCATTCCGGGAATGGGAACAAATTACAACCATACTGGCATCCTAGCTCGTCCTCAAACATTTAGAATCTCGGTTTTTAAATTCCTGTAAATCCTAAACTCACCAGAAAGTCATGAAAGTAGGCATGGTGTCACGTCATGGCACATATATGTCGTGGTAAAAACATTGTCCAATTTGGGCCAAGCTTTATTACAAACCTCTTACAAACCAGAGCTTCTCTCAAAGAAGCCTCGTGGTTCCGATAGGGAAATGTGTTCCCCTTGTTGTTGAAATATAATAACCGCCTCTTCTCGCCTTGTATTTTCTTCTATGGGCAACATTGAACGACAGGATATCCGTGCTAAAATTTAAACTTATTCAAGGTTCGTTTGGCCTTTTTATACACTAATTGAGTTTCCTAGGCATTTAATGTCCATAATTCAAATCTGAACTTCAAATACATGCTCCAGTTCACCAAAATGGCTAGAAAAATTATACATGTGCCCTTGGGTACATGATTAGGTCCCGTGCTAGGAATGGGAATGAATTAAAATCGTAACGGCATCTTCGCTCGTCATCAAACATTTTGAATCTCGGTTTTTAAATCCCCATAAATCCTAAACTCACTAGAAAGTCATGAATGTTGTCATGGTGTCACGTCATGGCGCATATATGTCGTGGTAAAAACATTGTCCAATTTGGGCCAAGCTTTATTACAAACCTCTTACAAACCGGAGCTTCTCCGAAAGAAGCCTCGTGGTTCCAATAGGGAAACGTGTTCCCCTTGTGGTGAAACGTAATCACTGTCTCTTTTCGCCTTGTATTTTCTTCTAAGGGCAACATGGAACGACAGGATATCCATGCTGAATTTTAGACTTATTCTGGGTTTGTTTAGCCTTTTATACACTAATTGAGTTTCCTAGGCATTTAATGTCCATAATTCAAATCTGAACCTCAAATACATGCTCCATTTCACCAAAATGGCTAGAAAATTTATGGGACAATTGCATTTTTGCCCCTAGTTTGAACCTACCCACGGGGTTTGCCCTTACTTTTCGACTCTGCTCAGTTTTGCCCTTAGATTTGCCCCTGAGGTCACCTGAATGCCCTTTGACCATTTGACCAATACTTTGAAAATTCATAAGAAATTCATATGAACTCCGAAAAATGCAAATAAGATATCAAAATATTCAGACAAACATTACCTTTATGTGCATATCATTTACAGTAAGGACAAAAGTGTTTAGACTACCCGAGGTTATTAAATTTATTAACATTATTAAAAATAAAAAGGCATACAAATACTTTTTTCATGAATAAAAATTACATGCAAATGTATGTGATGCTTTCTGAACATCCTGATATCTTTTTTGCATTTTTCCGAGTTCATATCAACTTGTTATGAATGTTCAAACGACTTTGACCATTATTTTGAAACTTCATAACAAGTTGATATGATCTCAGAAAAATGCAAATAAGATATCAGGATGTTCAGAAAACATCACCTACATTTGCATGTAATTTTTACTCCTGAAAAAAAATGTTTATACCTTTTTTATTTTTAATAATGTTAATTACATTAATAACCTTAGGTAGTTTAAACGATACTTTTGTCCTGAAGGCAAATGACATACACATAAAGGTAATGTTTATCTGAACATTTTGATCTCTAATTTGCATTTTTCTCAGTTCATATCAACTTGTTATGAATTTTCAAAGTATTTTTCAAATGGTCAAAGGGCATCGGGCGACCTCGAAGGAAAATCTAAGGGCAAAACTGAGTAGAGTCAAAAAGTAAGGGAAAAACCCGTGGGTAGGTTCCAACTAGTGGCAAAAATGCATTTGTCCCAAAAATTATACATGCATGTGTCCTAGGGTGCATGTTTAGGTCCCATGCCAGGAATGGGAATGAATTACAACTGTACTGGCATCCAGGCTCGTGCTCAAACATTTGGAATCTCAGATTTTAAATCCCGGTAAACCCTAAACTCACCAGAAAGTCATGAAAGTAGGCATGGTGTCACGTCATGGCACATATATGTCGTGGTAAAAACATTGTCCAATTTGGGCCAAGCTTTATTACAAACCTCTTACAAACCGGAGCTTCTCTCAAAGAAGCCTCGTTGTTCCGATAGCGAAACGTGTTCCCCTTGTTGTCAAAACATAATCACTGCCTCTTTTCGCCTTGTATTTTCTTCTACAGGCAACATGGAACGACATGATTTCCATGCTGAAATTTATACTTATTCAGGGTTCGTTTGACCTTTTATACACTAATTGAGTTTCCTAGGCATTTAATTTCAATAATTCAAATCTGAACTACAAATACATGCTGCAGTTCACCAAAATGGCTAGAAAGATTATACATGTGTCCTTGGGTGCATTTTTAGGTTCCATGCCAGATATGGGAATGAATTACAACCTTACCAGCGTCTTGGCTCGTCCTCAAACATTTGGAATCTCGCTTTTTAAATCCCCATAAATCCAAAACTCACCAGAAAGTCATCAAAGGTGGCATGGTGTCACGTCATGGCACATATATGTCATGGTAAAAACATTGTCAATTTGGGCCAAGCTTTATTACAAACTTCTTAAAACCGGAGCCTGTCGCAAGAACCCTTGTAGTTTTGATAGGGAAACGTGCCCCCTTGTGGGCCAAACAATAATTGCTCCCTGTTCTATCCTCGTATTTTCTTCTACATGCAACACGGAACAACGGGAGATTGGCGCTGAACGTTGAAATTATTCTTGGTTTGTTTGACCCATTTTATTCATTAATTGAGTTTTCTAGGCATTTAATGTCTATAATTCCAATCCAAACTACAAATACATGCTCCAGTGCACCAAAATGGCTAGAAAAAAATGTACATGTGTCCTTGGGGTGCATGTTTAGGTCCCATGGAATGAATGGGAATGAATTCAACCATCTCGCCATCCTGCCTTGGCCACAAACATTGCGAATCGCGGTTTATAAATCTCTACAAATCCAAAACTCACCAGGAAATCGTGAAACTTGGCAGGGTGTCACTACATGGTACATATAGTTGTTCAATTTGGGTGAAGCTACATTACAAGCCTCTTACAAACCAAAGCTTCTCCCAACCCTCATGGTTTCGGTGGGCGAAACGATAATTGTTGCCTCTTCAAGCCTTGAACTTTGTTTTCCACAGGCAACATGGAATAACAGGAGTGTCGTGCCGAAATTTGAAATTGTTTAGGGTTCATTTGGCCATTGTATATATTGCTAATTAAGTTTTCTACGCATTTAATGTAGTGCATAATTCAAATTTGAACTATAAGCACATGCTCCAGTGAAGCAAAATGGATGGGAAATCGTACATGTGTCATTGAGTGCATGTTTAGGTCTCATTTAAGGAATGGGAATGAATTACAAACTTGTCGTCGTCCTGAAACATTGAGAATCTTGGTTTTTAAATCCTAGTAAATCAAAAACTCATCCAAAAAACATGAAACGTGGCATGGTTTCATGACATGGCACATATATGTCGTGCTAATAAAATCGTCCAGTTTGAGAAGAGGCGCACACATTAGTAGCTGACGAAGTCCTTTTTGAAACAAAAAACTGACACGTTAATATCGCAAACGGTTGTATTATAAGAACTGTGTCAAATTTTAACCATACTAAGTGGCGTGTGTGTAGCTATTTGATTAGACGGGACGAGCGCGAGAAGTCCGCCGTGCAGGCTCGACAGGACACGTGCAAGCAGTCCGCCGTGCAGGCTCAACGGGACGCGTGCAAGCAGTCCATCGTGTAGGCTCGACGGGACGCATGCATTCTATTCACCTCGCAGGCTCGACGGGACATGTGCGAGCAGCAAGGCCGACCATGCTCACCAGGAAGTGAGTTCTTTGACCTCCATGCACCAGCCGACGCTCGCCTCGCTCACAACTTCTCCATTAATGGGTTAATCAAAGCACCTGGACGGAGGGTTTTTTAAGGGTGGACGGAGGGTGTTTGCTTGTGATCCCATGGCAACATTTGCTCTGTTCGTGTTTTCAACTTGTATTCCGGCCTAATTAAATTGCCACATAGGGCAACGGATAATATGATGACAAATAAAATGGCAACATATATTACGATGACAAATTTACAAATGGCGCAGATAAGAATTGTATTACATATTTTGCATAATTTTAAATGCCACATGCGGCAAAGCCCGGAAGACACGGGGGCAAGAAGGAAATCGTAGACAACGATCTGGATCACTAGTGTATCTACTCTTCAATGGATCGCCGGGCAATGACATCCTCCAGCTCCTTCTCCAATTCCTCACAACTTTGCTTGAAAGCAGCCACGGATTCCTCCACCTCCTTCTCGCGCTCGATCCGGAGGTTCCTCAAGTCACCCATCAGTTCCTCGACGACTGATGTCAGCGTCATCCCAGAGGCACTAATATGCTCATGTAGCATCTTCCAGCCGGTGGCCATCTCCTCCTTCTCAGCGAGCACCTTGAGGAGCTTCGCATTGTCCCCCATGAGTTGCTCGACGAGATCGGTCGCCTTGTCAACCGAGGCATTGCTGATCTCGAGCAGCTTCATCAAGCCGTCGACCAACTCCTGCTACTTAATGAGGCAGGCGAGAATGTCGCCATCGCCGGCCAAGGACTTCAGCAATGCCAGCTCATCGTGATCGCCAACGCAGCGAGTGCGCTTGTGAGAGCCCTCGTGTGCCCGTTAGAGCTTGTTCGTGGGCTCCGCAGTGCACCGGGACATCTCTGTTGTAGCTGCTGCTTCGCGGCGGGATCTCTCTAGTGCTTCCGCGGCCTTGGTCTTTGCTATCTGGTTATATGCCCACCCAAAACTCCTCCTGCCAGTCATGGCGGGACAACTTCATAGGAAAGACCAGTTTTGTGGGTGATGAGGAGACGAACTGTGAAATAATTTTTGAGTGGGTAATTTTTATAGCCCGATGCTAAGTGTGAACACATATTATTTTAATTGGTGTGAATAGATTTGCAATTACTTATTGCATTATAATATGCAATGTGACAAGAAACAAAGTCAAAATTTATTGATGGTTCTGGGCCTACAAAGCCCCGTTTCTGTTCTTCTGCCTCATCGCAAGCAGTTCTTTTGGATCAACCGTATGCCACGCATCGGAAGCCCGAAACATGCGCCCTTGTTCTCAGATGTATGTTTACGTGTCTGCCCACTGTCACACATGGTCATGATATCACCATCATGTCCTACGGATGAGCTGTGGCGTCTCCCATGGGGTGCAGAAGGTTGACTACGTGGTTGCTTGCCGTGGTGTCCCTGCGCATGCTCTGCTTGCCGTTGAGGCAAATTTACGATGGCAACGGTTAATAATTGTCTTACATGTTCAGGATAATTTAAAATTCCACATGCGGCAAGGCACAAAACACTCACGACCCTATTTATGCATACAATTATAAAAATATAGGCTAAAAAGCTTAGCCGGCAGCCTTCCGACGACGGTCTTCTCAGACTCCACAATCAGCATATCACCCTTGTGGCCGTTCATTATGTGTAACTTACTAATCATCGCACACGAGTACTCGGAGACGCATCGTGTGCGATACTCCTAGCCACCGCAAGCAACTAGTTTGCATTTTTCTAAGCTTTTTGTATGAACAGAATCGCACACGAACTTACTATAGTAACCGTCTGTGTTTTAGTTTCTCATCGCAAACAGTTCATCCGAGTGGGCTATTTGCTATGTATCACACACATCTGGTTTACATGAATCATTTGTGTTCTTTTGGCTAATCGCAAATGCCGCATATCACACACATCTTGTTAAGATGAACCGTTTCCGTTCTTTTGCCTAATCGAAAACAGTTTGTCCAAGTGAACCGTATGCCGTATATCACACATACCTTGATCTGGCTGACCATTTCTGTTTTATTCCCTAATAGCACACAGTTCATCGGAGGGAAATGTATGCCGTATATCGCCCTCACATTAATATGGTTGCCCATTTCTGTTGTTCTTCCTCATCGCAAACAGTTCTGCTGGATCAATCGTATGGCCAGCATCGCACACATAACCAAAATCTGAACCGTGTTTGATGTCTCCGCCATCGCAAATGTTTTGCACCTTTTTTGACGGTTTTTCACACCACTGTTTGCGATTATTGCATCGCACACAGTTTCGTCGAAGGGTCTCTGATCGTAGTGTCGCGTTAGCAGGATCCTGCAGCAGTTATAGTTGAGACAGAGTGGCTAAGCATCACAAAGTGCAGAGATTTTGCAAAACAAATGAGTCAAAAAACTTAGTTTTAATTTTCTACAGAAAGCATTTCGGAGCTACCGATATGTTAAACTCGGTGACACCGAAGCAAGTTTTTCAGTCTAAACATGTGAGACCGGTCAGACCGAGACACAGTTTGGTGGCTCGAAGATTGCTAGGTTTTCACTAAGAAATGAACTCGGTCACATCGATTTGTATGTTTCGGTTAGACCAAAAAATCCAGGTGCAATGGCCTAGGCCAAATCGGTGAGACCGAATTCTCCAAATCAGTCGGTCCGAGATGAGTTAGGCGGAAACATAACCCTAAGGTTTCGGATCAAAACTAATCTATGGGAGGTTTTGATTGGATAGAAGTCTCAATAGTGGCAAGAATCATGGCATTGGACTTAGTGCAAGAATCAGAGGAAAAGATTGCACAAAGGATCGAGTTCATACCCTAACTTGGTGGTGAACTCGCTACGGTGACAAAAATGGCGAAGATTTCCCCTGACGGCATGGGAGACTAGCAGCAGGAGGTCGCTGGCGACAGCGGAGAAGATTCGGAGACCTCAAGTTGGAAGAGCTGGACAGGCGCGGGCGAAGGGTTTCGGAGAAATTTCCAAAATTTGGCCCATGGGTATATATATCCAGATCCTGTCGGTGTGACCGAGTTGAACAACTCGGTGGCACCGAGATGCAGAGTCGCAAGCAGTTATTGCAACTCAGTGAGACCAAAATGTTCAAATCGGTTGCATCGAGATTAAAACCTAGATCAACTCAATGAACTCGGTATGACCAAAAGGGATGAGTCGGTCAGACCGAAATGCATTAAGAGGTTTTGGAAATTTAAGTCTATGACGAATCGGTGGCTCCAGGTGCTCCTCACCCAGAGGGTTCGAATCTGACCTGATCAAACTTTGTGATGCAGCATGAATAGAGATTGAGATGAGAAAAGCATAGATAGCTAGAGGGAGTACTTAGGCATTCTTGTCCATCCATTTGGCAAAAAGAAAAGGCCAAACAATCAAAGAAACAAATGGATGTCCTCGAATGAAGAAAATTATGCAACCAATATGCTCACACAATAAGATAGCAAATGAAATATGTGGCAAAGCCTACACAAACACTCTAGCATCTATCAAGCAATTGGCGATGACTAGGTCATCTATATATGAGTATATTGACTTAGGAGTCAAATGAGAACATTTGATCATAGGTCATGCTCATCGTTTAAGCACAAGTGGGGTTACCACTTTTACATAAAGCAATGTTGTGTTCACACCATTAGAGTTGCTTTATATCAATTCTTAGAGTAAAGCTCCCCCTAGATGTGATATCCCCTTTTAGAGGGATGGACTAACCTTGGGTTTTGTCGATGATGACTTCGTGTAGATGTTGAAGATGTGGATGCTCAATGTTGATGTAGATCATTTGGAGCAATCCATTGGAGTGAGTTGCACTTTCAATACCTACATGGGTTAGTCCCATAAGGAACAAACAAGTATATCCATGGACATAGAGTGAAGTACACACATGATGATGTCCATGAAAGCATTAGGTTACCTTGTCCCTTGAATTACTAACAAGAGGGTTTGTGACTCCTTGAACTAGTGCAAGATGTGGAAGTTGATTGCACTTTTCTTTGCCAATATGAATATGAGTGAAGTATGTTGGTGGAGTCACCCTCAAGAACTCTCTAGTTCTTCTTCTTCGGGATCCACATCAACTTGATGGGAATCCTTGGGGTTGTAGATGTACTTGATGAAGTAGAACTGAAAGGAGTCTTGGGAACCCACTTAACCAAGCCCTTTGGAGCTTCTTCAAATGCATTAATCTCCTCAAGAAGCTTGTCCTTGCCATATAACTTGTGGTCTTGTGGTGGAAGATCATCTTGAGCTTGTGTCCCCTTGAAGGAAGTAGGATCATACTTCTCTTGTTGAGGAACAAACATCGTCTTGGGGTATTGATCTTCTTCCCACTCAATTCCATTGGCATTTAACTTTCGTTCAAAACCAACACCTTGATTCTTCTGGTGCCTTTCTTGCTTGCATACAATTTCCTCAAATTGCTTACTTCCGGCAAGGCTCTTGTAAAAACCTTTCTCTATAATTCCCTTCAATAAGCTATTTCCTTGCTCAAGTGTAACCTGGCTAAGAGAATCATTAGTGGAATCAGGAGAACTACTAGAAGCAAAAACATTGGATTTAGCATGATTATTGTTACTGCTAGAAGAATAATCTTTCTTACTCTTGTTGCTAGATTTTACTTGTGGCATGTAAGTAGACAAGAGTAAATGCTTGGCAATATAAGAAGAACTTTTCTTCTGAAGATCATCATTGATTGCCTTTAAGAACCCATGCTATTGCTCTAGATTGAGCTTCTCGAAGTATAGCTTCTCATGAGTTTTTAAAAGTTCTTGATGGTCTTCTAAAGTAGTTTCATGAGCTAACTTAAGAGTGTTTAGTTCTTTAGTTAGACGCTCAATCTCCTTCTTATAATTGTCATTCGTTTCATCTTGGTTAGCACGATTGATAACAATTTCATCATAGTTTTCATCACTAGCATTGTCAACAAGTAAGTCATCATCACCTAGCAAATCATCTTCATCACTATTGAAATCAATATACTTGGGGTGTGATACGTTGGGGCCTTTACCCTTGAAGCATCTACCAGTTCCTTCATTTGGTGAGTCAAATATGTTGTAGGAGTTTGTTGACACAAGTGCAAGACCGGTGTTCGCGCACGAAAACGTCGCCGTGTACCTCCAATGCCGAGGGTGATGCACTGCAGCTCACGTCGAAGGAGACCCGTCCGGAAGCGCGGTACGCAAGCAATCCGGCAGGCGCTTTTGTAGACCAAAAACCCTACACGCCCGGGAGGGACCCCGTATGGGCACACGGAGGCTATGGGCTGCCCTAGGTCGACCTAACCGCCCTGGAGCCTCGTGGATTCACAGCACTCCATTGCTGAAGAACGACGAAGAACGAGAAGAAAGATAGAAGGGTAGGGGATAGATGAACACGAAAAAGTAGTAGATGTGTTTGTTCGATTGCGTGTTGTTCAATCGACCATCACCTCTTGTCAATATAAAATGAAGATGGACTTCCTGTACTAGAAAAGGACTCCAAATCACGTCCAA
Organism: Triticum timopheevii; assembly: GCA_963921465.1. Taxonomy (NCBI): domain Eukaryota; kingdom Viridiplantae; phylum Streptophyta; class Magnoliopsida; order Poales; family Poaceae; genus Triticum; species Triticum timopheevii. The sequence goes on along the minus strand of OY997264.1, from coordinate 238,350,716 downwards.
ATCTTTCCAAAATTAATCGAACTCGGATTTAGGTATGTCTGGGGCATTAGTTCGGTTTTGACTCTCACAAGCCACAAACAACCTCGGATGAAGATGTGCCCAGAAGCAGATTTCACTGTTTCGACGATACAAACAACTTTCATGTTGATCATTTTTCGATTCGAGGCCATATTCTAGGCAGCCGAGTGGTAGCGCTACCCATCAGACATCATGTGTGGTGGGGCGCGCCATATGTAGCCTCCTAGCAGGGTTGCATTCGAATGGCTCTAACTTTTGCATACGGTCTCATATTGAGATGATTTTTATATAAAAATGGACTATTTCAATGAGACGAAGACAATTCATGTAGAAAGTTTTTCCATTTGAGATCGTCTTGGGGGCTTAATCAGCCAAATTGTACTCTTAATTTAAGATCTTAATACTTTGAGCATAGTTTCGGCCTTCGAGATGAAATCAGACGGCGATGACCCGAACTTCAAAGATGTTCACATCAACAATATGGAATTCTTTCATGTAGATCACTTCTCCATTTGAGGCCATCTTAAATAAGTTCTTGACTGTTCTAAAATCTGGTGTCAACACATGCCCCCCCTGTTTTTTTGGCAAAGCTTGTGTACCGAAAAATAACTTGCACATAGCAAGCTCTAAGGACGATGTCAAAACTCCTTCTACCATTTTGGATGTTCTTAGGATGATAAATTTATATCAGCCATTGCTTGTGTGAATATTTTGATGCAAGCTTGGGTGAAACTTTCTCAACTTCATTAATTTGATTATAAAGTTCCATAAATATGCATGTCAAAACCATCCATCAACCATATTGTCCACCCTTCTCCTAGGATCTTGTAGATAATCAACAATGAACTTTCTCGAATCCTTGCTTTCGCCAGCATAAAAATTTCATTAGTAGCCGAAGTAGTGGGTTTTGGTTTAGCCTTACCTACGTTGGCAAGACTAAGCATCGGCTACTGATAGATATATGCAATACACCATGAGCAACATAGTAGCCAGATGCTTGCTGTGCCGACTCATTTGCTCTTCAATTGTCATGTCTAGATATATGAGCAGTATTAAAGCAACCCAAGGTAAAATTTACATCTAGACACACCTCAAGATAATTTAAAAGTGATTCGTCAAAACATTGATAACCCTTGGATATTTGTTGCTCTTCACATAACGAATAACCAAAAGCCTAAATGTGTGTAGTACCTATGGCAACAAAAAGCTCCAAACCGAATAACAGTGCATATTTGGCTTTGATTATTGTGCAAAAAATAGTTTAAGCAGCATGAGGCTTCACAAAATAACACCATAAGGAGATATATAAACAACACCAACACCTTGGCCATTGTTATGAATTTAACCATTGAAATATTCTCCATAGTACTAGAAAGACAATGGTAATATCAATGAACATGTACCTTGTTTCGGTCTCCAATTGAACTAAGGACGATGTTATGATACTGCACTGGCCATGCTTTGACATATTCTTAGGGTGATAGATAAATATCAGCCATTACCAAGAGGTCCATATAGTATTCACCCACCAAAGTATGTATAGCCGAAATAAACAAATGAAATAGAAATAAAATATTTCGGCCCCTTTGTATTAGCAACAAAAATGTAACTAACCAAATGTATATTGATTTGGTAATACCCTCTCATGATATAGAAAATTATGTTTCATCCATGGATCAAAATAAATCCATGGAGGGTAATTGATCATACCTAGGGATGAATTCCATGGCAAAGGCATCAATGGCATGGTTGAAGAAATGAATGATGTGCTAGCCGAAAATTTTGATGTTGTGATGCACACCTTCAGCTTAATTGTTTGTTGCTTCCATCCTCCTCTTTCTTCACTTTTATTTTACTTGTTGCAATAGAAGCATGCACATCATTTTTGTTTTGATTGATCCTCTTGGGAATCCATGCCATGTTCTTCTTTCCCAGCTCTTGTGCACTAAGATTTTGTAATTCCATCTTTTGCCAATACGATAAGCCGAGTGGACATCTCGGCGGTGATTCTGATTTGACCAATGGCAATTCCTTTTTGGCCTTGTGCACTCTCAACTTCTTTTCTTTAGATTTGGCACTTTGACTCTCAATAATTGTTTGCTTAATCTCATTTCCTTTAGTAGCAAATATTAACACTTTAACTGGCTCTTCTTCTTTTGACATCAAATCTGAAGTTGCACTCTTACGACCATCTTTTCGCATACGGTAAACTTGCTTGGCCACCTCTTTCTTCTTCCTTGAGCTCTGGACCGACTCCTTATGATTGAAACGGTCTTAAACATGTGATTGTTCAAATGTTGATCTTCTTGGAGCTACATAATATTAGTGAGATGGACTAAAATAAGATGGTGAATGTGCCCTTGTATCATACATGTCCCATGATGAATATGGATTTAAATGAGCATGGGGAGGCATCCACGACATTTGCATTGGCGGCCCAAAATAAGGATATGAATATGTTGCACTAAAATTCTCACTTTGCCAATACCGATCCTCATATTTATGCCTTGGGGGTGATCTTGGTTTCTTTGCATGATTTTGCTGATAAGCATTCTTCTCTTCACTCTTCTTTTGATATTTATCCAGTAGTCCAGCGAAGGTGATTTTTGATCTCTTACACTTGCGCTTATTTTGGCATTTGTTCTCTTTTGGTTTGTTTTCATTGATCGTTGGATTTGCTTGTTGCCCCCCAGTCCTTGGCGTCTTCATTGTAGACTGGAATTCTCGCCCTCAAGATTATATTCATTATGCTCTTCAACTACTTCTTTACTTGAAAGCTTGATCCTGTCACATGCAGATTTTACCTTCTCTTTAAATGGATCGGCTTGAAGCAGCCGATGCAAAAACTTTTTGCCATCAGTACCAATCGGAATAGACTAGTCATCTCTTGGTGTTTCAACAAATTTGAATCATCCTTTTCCAATGGCCGATTTAACTATTTGACCAAACATGTTGCAATCCTCAAAATTATGCTTGGACGAATCATGCAACTTACAATACATTCTTCCCTAGATTGATGGCTTGACATGGTGATAAAAAATTCTAATGTAATTATCTTTCAGCAACAAATCAAATATTTGATCACACATGCTTGAATTGAAGGTATACTTCTTATTGTTTAGCCAGTCTTGCTATGAGAATGCCTTTGGAGGTAAGCAAATAAATGGTTCAAATTTGGAATCTCCCCATTCGACTATGCAATGTGTTTTGCAATCTATATCTGATGTCTTTCAATAAGATATCATAATAGCATCGGTTTTCTCAAAAGAATTTGACCTTGGCTTTAAATTTCTGAAACGTAAATAGTTAGAGCATATAAGTCTCAATGGAGACCAAATGCAAGCCAAGTATTAAATAAGCAAAGCTAGCCAGTTAAATATGAACTTTAAATAAAGCAATAGGGAAAGCCTTGGTTGCAACAATAACTCAATATCGGTCTTTATAAATAGCGCAATGGGTTGACTGATATGCTCAATAACAACTTTATTGCTAACAAGTAAATTACCCTTCGTCATTGGTCTTTCAAAATTACTTATGAGGATTTTTCTAACAGATGCATCAACTATGAAGTTGCGACAAAATCTAAAAATAGGAAAATTACTTGGTAGGCATACATCTTCAAATATGCTGAGAGAGCATGATGGTGGTGTGTCTTGAACAATATCTTGCTCCATCTTTGGAGGGCTCCCCAACGCCTTATCATCATCTTTTTCTTGATTCCGTGCATCATTACTTTGAAGATCCTTGTCAGGCGAACTTTGTTCGGCTACTTGCTCTGGTTCTTGAGGCTTGTCAATTTCTATGGCACAGAACTCATAGGGCAGGAAGTAGGTTTCATTAACTTCAGAAAAATCAAGCACCGTTGTTTTCCTATGCTTGCCATGCCCTTTCTTAGTGATGCTTGCCTTGTTGGATTTTATGGATTCGAAATATATACTACTTGATTCGACTTTTTCAACCAAAGCACTTTTAGTTTCTGAATCATCATTCTTTTCACCGGTTCTACCAATTGGCAATGCTTCTTTTATTTGAGCAAATTCTTTTTCTGTTTGTCTCTGGCGGCGAGCGACAAAATTGGCTTTAAGTTTGTTCTCAATTTCATCCCACTCCGGATATGATTGCCCCCAATGCTTTTAGATTGCATGATTGAAACTAGGGTTGGCCGATAAAATATACTCATTGAATGATCTAGTAACACCATATGAATTATTTGTATCTACAGTAGGGAATTGGGTATTCATATTACCTTTGTAGATTGAAGACCCTAGATGATGATCTCTTCGTAGCAACTATGGGCTGGAGACCATTCAAATCTTTGTCCCCAGCGGAGTCGCCAAAAAATGTGTTCGCACATGAACACATCACCGTGTACCTCCAACGCCGAGGGTGATGCACCGTAGCTCACGTCGAAAGAGACCCGTCCGGAAGCCCGATACGCAAGCAATCCGGCGGGCGCTTTTGTAGACCGAAATCCTACACGCCCGGGAGGGACCCCGTTTGGGCATGTGGAGGCTATGGGCTTCCCTAGGTCGACTTGACCGCCCCTAGAGACTCGTGGATTCGCAGCCCTCCATTGCTGAAGAACGACGAAGAACGAGAATAAAGATACAAGGGTGGGGGATAGATGAACACGAAAAAGTAGTAGATGTGTTTGTTCGATTGTGTGTTGTTCAATCACCCATCACCTCTTGTAATTATAAGAGGAGGATGGACTTCCCGTAGAAGAAGAGGACTACAAATCACGTCCAAATCTTTTCGAAATTAACCGAACTCGGATTTAGGTAAGTCCGGGACATTAGTTCAATTTTTGACTCTAACATGCGACAAACAACCTTGAATGAAAATGTACCCAAAAACAAATTTAACCGTTTCGACGAGACAAACAACTATTATGTTGAACATTTTTCTATTTGAGGCCATCTTCTAGGCCGAATCGCTCGCGCAAGACAGCCGAGTGGTGGCGCTACCCATCACTGGTGGGGCGCGCCATATGTATCCTCCTGGAAGGGCTGCATTCGAATGGCTCTAACTTTTTCATACGATATCAGATTGAGACAATTTTTATATCAAGATCGACCATTCGATGGGATGAAGACAATTCATGTAGAAAGTTTTTTCATTTGAGGTCATCTTGGGGGGCTTAATCTGCCAAACTCTACTCTGAATATAAGATCTTAGTACTTTGAGCATAGTTTCGGCCTTCGAGATGAAATCGGACAGCGATGACCCGAACTTCTAAGGTGTTCATATCAACAATACAGAACTCTTTCATGTAGATCACTTATCCATTTGAGGCAAACTTAAATAAGTTCTTGACCGTGCCAAAATCTGGTGTCAACAACCGGCAACACCTTCATCTTGAGTATATTCGGAGTCGAAGTGATAACTTCTCTCGGAGTGGTGGTCGGAGTTAGAACCGGATACCCATTCCAACATGAGCTTGATGTCTTCGATTTGTATAGCTCCTTGATGACTTATCCTTCCTTTCCGAATCCTTACTTCTGCGATAGGGTCTTCGTTCATAGCAATCATCTCTACTCCTCTCTCTTGGAGGTGATTCTTCTCTTCTACTTCTCCTTTTCAGTGAGTCTTCTTTTATTTTGTAGGGAGCCGTACACTCATTGGAATAGTGTCTGGGTCTACCACAATTGTAGCAATTATGATCACGAAGAGGAGATCTTTTGTCATGGTAGGATCTTGACTTGGAGCTTCTCTCTTTACTTCTACTATTGTAGAATTTGTTGGAGTTATTCACCATTAAGCTCAATTCTTCATTGAAGACTTGTTTTTCACTTGATGTGGCAGGAGCATCAAATGAGGCTTTATAAGCACCATTAGACTTGTTGTGAAGCTCTTCCTTATCCTTGAGTGACATCTCGTGAGCAACAATTCTTCCAATGCAGGAATGCCAAAGTTTTCAGAAATGAGAGGGCTACTTTTAGTAACTGGAGGTTTGCTTTTAGGCATGATATTAGCCTCATGCAACACAGAATCAAATCTGCTTACAAGGATGACCTGCTTAAATGGATCTCTTTCCTTCCCCCCTAAGCTAGGCTAGTAAGGCTCTCTTTCTTCTTTGTACTCTGGTTACTCCTTGTAATAAACTTGTTGTATATGTCCTTTAAATCAATAAAGTTTTGATATGCTGTGGGGGGTTTTGCCCCACAGTTCCTAGTAAAAAAAAACAATTCTTCCAATGACTTCCGTAGGGTTGAGATCTTTGTAATTGGGCATCATTTGGATCAATGTGCACACGGTATCATATTTTCCATCCAAGGCTCTTAGGATCTACTTGATGATGATTCTGTGAGTCATCTCTTCACTTCCTAAGCCGACAATCTCATTTGTGATGAGAGCAAGCCTAGAGTACATTTCAGCGACACCTTCAGCATCCTTCATTTTGAACTTGTCAAGCTGACTTTGAAGCACATCCAACTTGGATTCCTTGACGGACTCGGTACCTCGTGCATATCAATCAAATTATTCCAAATTTCCTTTGCATTCTCAAGCCGGATGGTTTTGTTGAATTCTTCAGGGCACAATCCATTGAAGAGGATATCACAAGCTTGAGCGTTGTATTGCAGCATCTTCAATTCTTCTATGGTTGCTTCACGATTTGGTTCTCTCCCATCGAAGAATTCACCTTGCAAACCAATACAAACAATAGCCCAAACGACGGGGTTATGTCCAAGAATATGCATTTTCATCTTATGCTTCCAACTAGCAAAATTACTACCATCAAAGTAAGGACCTCTACGGTGGTAATTTCCCTCGCTAGATGCCATACTCTCCTAGGTTGTGAAACGAAGGCTATGATCACAAAAGTTATGTAAATCAAGGAAAATGGAGACCAAAGCTTTGATACCACTTGTAGGATCAAAAGTATGTCTAGAGGGGGGTGATTAGACTACTTGACCAAATAAAAATCTAGCCTTTTCCCAATTTTAAGTCTTGGCTGATTTTAGCAACTCAACACAAGTCAAGCAATCAACCTACACATGCAATTCTAAGAGTATAGCACCGGAATGTAAATCATTGCATATGAAGGTAAAGGGGAGGAGTTTAGAGGGAGCAAACGCAATGTAGACACAGAGATTTTTGGCATGGTTCTGATAGGTGGTGCTATCATACATCCATGTTGATGGAGACTTCAACACACGAAGGGTAACGGTCGCGCGACTCCACGGAGGGCTCCACCCACGTAAGGACCACGAAGAAGCAACCTCGTATATCCCACAATGGCCATCGCCCATGAAGGACTTGCATCACTTGTGTAGATCTTCACAAAGTAGGCAATCTCCTTGCCCTTACAAACTTCTTGGTTCAACTCCACAATCTTGACGGAGGTTCCCAAGTGACACCTAACCAATCTAGGAGACACCGCTCTCCAAAAGGTAATAGATTGTGTGTTTATGATGAACTCCTTGCTCTTATGCTTCAAATGATAGTCTCCCCAACACTCATCTCTCACTCATAGATTTGGATATGGTGGAAAGGTGGTTTTAGTGGAAAGCAACTTGGGGAAGGCTAGAGATCAAGATTCTAGTGGTAGGATTGGAATGTCTTGGTCTCAACACATGAGTAGTTGGTTCTCTCTCACAAAATGAGTAATAGAAGTGTAGGCATATTATGATGGCTCTCTCTCGAATGGAGAAGGGGGTGGAGGGGTATATATAGTCTCCACACAAAATCTAACCGTTACACACAATTTACCAAACTTGGTGGGACTGAATAGTGAAACCCAATGGGACCGACCTAGTTCAAAATGTGAACGTTAGGCTTTTGGGTGGGACCAACAATATCTAATCGGTGGGACCGATGCACTAGGGTCAGGGCAAAACCTCATCTCGGTGAGACCGATCACCCAAACTCGGTGACACCGATTTTAGTAATAAGCAAAAGGAGATTGGTCCAGCAAACTCGGTGGGACCGATCGCTCATTTTGGTCAGGCCGAAACGTTGTGAAAAGGAAACAAAGAGTTTGCATTGCGAACTCGATGGGACCGATCGCTCATCTCGGTTAGACCGATCCTTTACGAAGCCAAAAAAAGAGTTTGCAATCCAATCTCGGTGAGACCAAGATCACTATCGGTGAGACAGAACTGATTAGGGTTTCTGGCTGTAGCTATGTCGAGTGAACTCAGTGGCATCGGATAGATCAAATCGGTGGAGTCGAGTTTGACTTTAGGTTTAGGACATATGTGGAAATGATAAAGTGGTTGAGGGCTTTTGGAGCATATCACTAAGCATTTTGAGCAAGCAAGCCATTAAGCAACACCTCGTCCCCTTTTAATAGTATTGGCTTTTCCTATGGACTCAATGTGATCTTGGATCACTAAAATGAAAATGAAGAGTCTTGAGCTTTTGCAATATGTCTCTTTAGCATTTTGAGGGGTCCACATGTCTAGTCCATGCCATACCAATCATTGAACTTTCTGAAACATTAATCTTGAATGGATATTAATTCGATGAGCTATATGTTGTTATGAATAACCAAAACCACCCAGGGATTAGTTGCACTTTCAATCTCCCCTTTTTGGTAATTGATGACAACATATAGATCAAAGCTTCGACAAATGATAACATAAATGAAGTACATCGTCGCTTTGAGAAGTATGTGATAAGCAAGAGCTCCCCCTAAGTTTGTGCATTATTTAAAATTTGCTTTTGAATGCAAATGCACAATCGATTAGGATCATGGGTTACTCTTCCATGTCACGTACATCTTGGTGGATTGCTCAAAATGATAGAATATCAAATATGCGCTCATCACCAAAGCAAGATGTGAATGATCATACATGAGAGATAGAATATCATCATTGAAGCACACACATTAAAGCATAATACGATCAAACATGATCATAGAAGTATCTCACACACGAGCACAAATAGTGTATCAACCAACCAAGCAAGCAAATAAAGTAGAAAGAGAGGCAAAGGAAACAAAACACACACACACACACACTCTCTCTCTCTCTTGAAGCCTATGATCTATAGACTTTCTCCCCCTTTGGCAACAAGTTACCAAAAAGCTTGAAAGTGCATAGTGCTATGTGGCTCTCTAAGCACGATCTTCGGGAGCTCTGGTATGCGAAAGTGGCGTGGAGAGGAGTCCTGCAACAAATGCATCTGAAGAGGTCTGTGGAGCTGGGAATTAGGAATTGGAGGAACAACAGAGGCTGTAGCTGCTGGTGCTGAAGTAGTAGCCCTTGTGTCACTGGCTGGCATATTTGTAGACCTTTGAGCCCTTGGCACTCTTTGAAAGTCTTCAGTGGTAGCTCTCCCTCTTCTCTCTTCTACTTCTTCCTGGAGCTGCTCGGCTGTAGTCTGGATCTCTGTGACCTTCAAGTCTAGATCATAAAACTTAGTCTCGATGATCCTCTCAGGACTCTCTTGATTTTGAGTCAGGGTTGCCAATCCTTTCCCAATTCTTATAGTGGCCTCAAACAGGTAGCTAAGCTGATCTTGCTTGGTCTTGAGGTGAACAGTTGAAGCATGTAAATCTTGTGAAGATTGTGCTGCCTTCTCTGCTTTAGATTTTTCCCTCTTCTCCTGAGCCTCTACAGATGTAGGATGTGTAGCATCCATGACAACCTCATTGTCTTCAAACTCAAAGGGGAAGGTGCTCCTTGTTCAAGAGATATATGCATTTGCCCATCTTGGAGTTGATGAGCATATGAATGTGTGGAGCATAGCCACATGATCTCTTTTGATCAGCAGCAGTCCTCTTGATTGTTTCAACTATAAGGGTCATCACCTTGAACTTCTCTGGCACATCAAACATATGCAGCAAGTTGCTTGAGCGCCCTCTAATCATCATATCATCTCCAAACTTGGGCAACAATGTGTGCCTGAGGATAGTGTTGATTGTGGGAAGCCCAGACAACAGATAGTACACTCAACCAAACTTGTGAGTATCCAAGGCAGCATCAGGAATCTCCTTGTACATGTGTGCCATGGAGTTGTGTCCCTTTTCCTGGGCTTGGCATACACATCTGTGTCATCCTCTTGCTCTTTAGGGGAATTGATAAGCCGGGCCCACTCAGCAACAGAAGATTGGTACCTTGTACCCTCAGTCATCTAGACAATTTTACCATCTGGGTAAAAATGTGTTGTGGAGGAGAACTACATCACCATCTCATCATTCTACTTGGTGAGCTTATGACCAACTAACTTGTCAACTCTAGTCAGTCTGAAGCTGTCATGAACATCTGGGAAGTTGTCTGCATTGTTGTTAATGTACTCCCAATCAACCCATCTCATAACACTTAGTACGGGCTTCTTGTCCAGGAGCACTGTCTCATAGAAGTCCTGCTGCTCCTTTGTGTGGAACCTGTAATCCACAACAGTCCTCCTCCTGGTAGCATATGGGTCTGTCTGCCTCCATAGCCTGAGACCCGCATCCTTCCTTAACTTCATGTTTTCAGCCACTGGATGTGTATCATCATGGTCTGGTATCTTGGGCTTCAGCTTTTTGAGAACTTGGGGCATCTTCTTCTTCTACTACTTCAGGCACTAGGGCCTTGTTCTTCTCAGAAGCTACTATGTTCCTTGTTGATCTTTTGGGTGTTGCAGGCTTAGAAGCTTGAGCAGCAGCAGCCTCGAGGGTAGTCTTGGGATTTGATGGAGCAGCCCCTGACTTGGTGGCATCCCCCATCAGCTTATGGGACTTGGCAGGACGTGCATTGGGCTCTTCCTCCTCATCCTCATAATATCTAACCATAGATGGTCTATCAATCACTCTGTCCATGGTCTTCAAGACGGCTGATTTTGTTAAATTTTTCAGGGCACAATCCATTGAAGAGGATATTGCAAGCTTGAGCGTTGTATTGTAGCATCTTCAATTCTTCCGTAGTTGCTTCACAATTTAGTTGTCTCCCATCGAAGAATTCACCTTGCAAACAAATACACACAATATCCCAAATGACGAGGTTATGTCCAAGAATATGCATTTTCATATTATGCTTCCAACTAGCAAAATTAGTACCATCAAAGTAAGGACCTCTAGGTGGTAATTTCCCTTGCTAGACGCCAGACTCTCCTAGGTTGTGAAACCAAGCCTATGATCACCAAAGCTATGTAAATCAAGGAAAATGGAGACCAAAGCTCTGATACCACTTGTAGGATCGAAAGTATGCCTAGAGGGGGGGTAATTAGACTACTTGACCAAACACTTCTAGAAATATATATTTTACCTAGAGCCATATACCCTAGGTGAAATAGGAAAAACCATAGGGAAATACTTTACCTTGGACTTGCCCTAGGTAAAGAACCCTAGGTATAGTATAGTCGGGAAAGAGCTCTTTCCCTAGGGTGCACCCAACAAGCTATAGGGAGATTTTCTTTACCTGGGGGCACAAGCCCTAGGGAAAGATCTACATATGGATGTTGCATCCCACATGGCCAAGTTGTTTACCTATAGCCAAGCTCTAGGGAAAGATTGTGGAACCCTTCTGCATCACATCACCATACTTCCCCTAGAGGTACATACTGTAGTGAAACACCAGCCCCATATGTGGCATTCCAAACATGTAATTTGAATTTGAATTCATAATGGCAATAATCAAAGTACTTCAAAATGGACCAATAATTATGAAATGAAAATAATGTTAAATAATTACTATATACATCTAGATATCACTTGTCACATGCATACAGTAGATGCCAAGACATCCACCAGCCATCACCAGCCATCACACTTTGACAAAACATTGGCTTGCTAGCTAGAGTTTGCTACATCTAATTGATTAAGCATCTCAATTAGCATGTACATACTGATGTAGGTTAACTATAGTTTCCTACATCGCAGAACATGTACCAACATGTTAACTATACATGCACCAAAATGTACTCCACGCACTATACATCCAAGAACATCAAGGAACCAACTGGCTGCTCAATGGTGATAGGCTCAGTGCACCAGCTCTAGATTGACTGAAAAATCCCCCAAACATCCCTTCATCGTCTACAGCGGGAACACTTGCAGTAGGAACACTTGAGGCAACACCATGTTCCTGAAAAGTAAGATTCACAAATCTTTAAAGGCAAGAACATGACAATAAGAACTTAGTACATGAAATTAAATATGAATTATAAGTTAAGTATCAAGGTGCCATAGTGACTCATTTCTAATGCAGTAATTTGCATACTGTGAAACAGTTCTAGGGTATGTGCACAAAGAACAGGAACTTTTCCAGGATAAAAAGGCTAATGTTAAGTACTTCTCACACCTCTAGTAACCAAGAATCTAACTTAGGTTGTGAGATATTAGTTTTCCTCTACACATAATCACAAAAGAAGTCATGATCTTCGTTTCCAAATAAAGTATGAACTTCACTCAAGACTGTTGAAATGCAAATTAGTGAATTACAACATCAAGTCGCCAAAGTTATAAACAAAATATCCTATTTACAGTATTGAGAACCAACACATGCAAAGGCTGATATAAATTGTGGTAGCATAACAACTTTAAATTGGACAACTGGACATAAGAAAATATATTATGATCCCTCCAACATCCTCACACGGCCCCACTAATCAACATTAATCCCATATGAACCAGCACCACACAGGCTACCATCATACATCACAGAAGCATGCATATTGTCACAAGTATGTGAACATCGCAGCAAACAGACCATCACTAGTTGTATCATTTGAGATTAGTTGGAGAAATACATACATGAAAAGAGCTGGGATTTGTTTCTTGTTGGGCACACAAAGCTAGCAGTTCTTTGCTATTTTCTAGAACCTGCAAAAGAAAACCAGGTTTTAGAAGCAATCCTTATCATGCTTTAAATGTATTGTGTGTTTTTTCTTGAGAAGATTGATTACATACTTACATAGTAGATCGTTGTGGAGATCCAGGAGGAGAAAGTGAACGAGAAGGAGGTGGAACTGGCGGCGGCGGTATTTTCCAATAGGCACACCTTGGTTAGTTGCCAAAGTCTGCAAAACAAGAAAATTCAAATAGTGGTTACTTTCAAATGCTAGCAAATTAATTGATAAACATCAAGTGTATAACCAGCACCTGAAGAAACTTATGTATCCCATTGTAGTGCTCATACATGCCAACACCCCATGACAAGAGATTGTTGGCATAAGCCTCTGCTTTTTTAGTCTTCTCAGACTCCTTTCTACGCACATCTTCAATTTCTTCGGATCGACGATGCTTCAAGGCTGCTGAAGATGTACCAGTAGCTCTCACCTCGGAAAATGACCTCGATGTCATTGACAATGCCATTAAAGAGAAACCATGTACCATGTGGCTTCCCATTAGAGCAATCATAAAGTGCTTTTGAACTAACATCATTTCCTAGAATATCATAGTCCTGTCCATTTAACTCTTTAGCCTTTTCTTTGTAAAGCGCCTACTCAAGAAGAAAAGAAAGGTAGACAAATGTTCAGGAATTTCAAATAATTGTGAAAGCTCCTATTACACAATTGCACAAATGGGCAGATAAGTTGACACACAAATTGGACAACTAATTTTGGATGTTTCTATCTAGAACCAGACTTAGATGCAAGTAGGAAGAAACACTGCAATTGTATAGTGAATGAGTATTACATGTATGAAAACTAACATAAATCTCTCTCAGCACATGCCATCCACATAGTAACAATTATCTATTTTTTGTCTAGGAATGGGAACAAACACATACCAAACATTTAGTTGCTTCTAGTGTGTTGAGAATTAAAGGTGTGCTCTTGTCCACTCCTCTGTGTGTATGCACCCAAGCCTGAATCTGGTTAACTTCTTCGCCGGTTTCCTCGGACTACATTGCACAAGATTCAGGACTTGTAAGATATTTATAACTGTGCATATGGTAAGTGATGATAAAGAAAACTATTAAGTTTAGTTGATAACCATTTTTTGACTTATAGTAGTCATGGAGTTGGAACCACCTTTGTGAGGCTTGAACTTTGAGCTGAAATGATTGGCACAGTATTTCTTGGATTTTGCAATCCACTCTTCACTGCACCACTCATCAACTACAACAATCCAAGCTTCTTTTCCTAACCAACCTTGCCTTCATGCCAAATATTGAGCTCTATCCAAACAGTATTGCCCAGCAAGCTTTTCATTCATGCTAGTGTTCTCAGTTTTCCGAAAAGATCAATTATGGCTTGGATTCTTGCATAGTAAAATATACTTGGCAAAAGTGACTTGCAACATCTTCGAACATGTTGCTTTTTCTCCTCTGAGTATGCATCTTCATACTTGTACCTTAGCTGCAATGAGAATTGACGGATGGTTTATTTAAAAGTAGAGCAAATTACCTTGATCAACCAAAAAAAGCAATTTAAATAATTTATACCGAAAAAGCATCTCCATTTTTGTCTGTAACAGAATGACCATTTGTGTCCTTCACCGCATGATAATGCTCCCACTCCGTTGCAATAACCTTCACACCATCATAATCCAATTTACCTGGATGGTTACTTTTCAAAAGGCATGTTAATACACTTGCTAGTCGCCTACCCTTTCGAACAACGGGAATGTCCTTCCAATGCCTACAAAGAAGATAGTAAATGCAAAAAACAAGTATTAGAAAAGGAAAACATATTGCTGAGTAAGAAACTACTTATAATAATTAATAAGACTTACGTCTTGCCAAAGGGTCGAATAATTGGAAGGTCTTCATTATTTGGAATAGAAGGAGGAAGATCTGAAACTCCTTTTACGTACCCATCGTAAGTGCCATTAGCAGCACTAGTGTTTCGAGAAGCAGGCGCTGGTTTGATGGCTTGGCTACAGCAAGTCGAGATGCTTTTCTTCCAATTTTCATCCTGTAACGTGTGATTCTTGAGACAAATAAGATAGAGATAGCAAAGAACAGTTTATAATCAACTAGACAATCACGATAAAACATAACAATAACATATACATAAGTGTTTGTTGCCAAGTATTCAACCACCCAAATTACAGACAACAATAATAAATAGAAAATGGGCTAGAAATCATCATCTTCTTCTTCAATTTCCTCAATGATCACTTCATCATAGTCTTCACCCTCAATAACTTGTTCTTGAATCCTTTCACCACCCAAATTATGTTGGTTGCTAATATGAGACAATTCAGTTGGATCAACCACCTCATCTGAACCATGTACCGTTAAGTTGTCAAGTTGTGATCCTACTTGCACAATGAAATCATTGGCCTGCAAATTATTCTCCTGGAACACATCTGCATTAGTGGGTGTTGGTGTTGTGAAGTCATCACGTGTGGGATTTTCCAAACTGCCTAGAGGTGGTACCTTGTAAGCAATTTGCCAATCAACAAGACTTGCAACCAAAGTGCAAGCATATGGAATATAATAGACTAAGCACACTTGGATAGCAATAGCAAAACGCTCATTAGCTGGGTTGGTTGACGCAGGTGCTACTTCAACTAAGCCAAATCTATTCAAATGCCTCACTCCTTTAGTTGGATGAAACTAGTGACAATCAAACATCACAAGACTGACGTCCTCATCACCATCAAATTTAAGCTCTATAATGTCCTTAATAACACCGTAGTATTCAAGCTCGTCATTGGTTGCATCATCTATTCCAAGAGCAAGAACACCAGTATTTCTAGAAGAAAGGTCCTCTTCTCTATGGTTTTCATATTTCTCTGATCAAAATCTGAACCCATTAACTTCATACATGTCATATGACTTTACTCTCATGCTACATCCTCGTGAAAGATCGCATAATTCTTTATTAATAGATGCATCCTTTATGCACTACAAAAAGACATATGTATATAGAGTTATTAGGCGTTGAAAACTATAGGGTGCTTTATTTGCTAGTATGTATAGTGCTTTACCAAAGTTTTTAACCACTCCAAGAAGTTCGGTTTTCCTGAACCAGCACTGTCCCGCCTAAGTTTATCAAGTTCTTTTGTACTTGGTTGTCGAGGACGCCTCCATTGGTCAAGTTCAAATTGTCTACATTTTTTGTTTAAACCATCAGTACCAAATTTAATTTATGGTACATGGTTGTACTAGAAATGCTAATTCAGATAACTTACTTCACAATATCATCCATTTCAGGCATGTTTATTAAGATAAAAATCATGGATGTCTTATATTCTTCATGTGATAATATCCCAGGCTCCCCTCTACAAATTTCCCATCCCTTGTCTTCAAAAAAACTAAGAGTACTTGTGCTGTGAGTGCTAGTTTGTGCATAGCGTTGGGGGCGATTTCTTGAGGTAGGAACATCATCAGGAAAGTATAAAGAACCAAAGTTCGAAATCTCCTCAATAAGAAATCCCTCAACAATCGAAGCCTCCACATGTGGTTTGTTACTAACTTGTGCTCTAAGTTTTTTATTAACCTACATTGCCATGTAACAAATTAATGTCTAAAGAGGAAATACAGTTACCATATGAACTGAATGCATGAAGAACAAAACATAACTTTTGTAAGTATACATCCAATGGTACTTAACAGGCCGTCCTACTTTTGCTTCAAAAGGGAGGTGTATCATTAGATGCTCCATTGAATCAAATAATCCCGGTGCGAAAATTTTCTCCAATTTACAAATTAGGACATGAATGTTTTTCTCCAATTTATCCATTTGGTTAGGATCTATTTCTTTCGTGCAAAGCAGCCTAAAGAAATAGCTTAGCTCAGCTAAGGCTTCCCAGACATCATTATCTACATATCCCCGCAGCATGACAGGCAGTAGCCGCTCAATAAATATATGGTAATCATGACTTTTGAGTCCATATATATTATGTTGCTCTAAATTAACACCTCTCTTCATGCTGGCCACATATCCATCCGGAAATTTGAGCTGAAGAAACCACAACAGGACCTCTCTTATTTGGTTCCTCTTCAAGCAATATGGTGCTCTAGGCTTTTCCAATTTACCGTTAGGATTTTCTTGAAGGTTGAAATCAGTTCTGCTACACGGTACAACTTGGTCAAGGCGGACTTTGGCACTGTCTTTTGTCTTGCTAGGAATGTCTAGGACAGTATTGAATATTGCTTCTGCAATATTTTTTCGGTGTGCATAACATCTGTTAGATAATAACGAGAAATAAACGAGACAAAGAGACACAGATTTTTACGTGGAAACCCTTGCGGGAGAAAACCACGGACGCACGAAGGCGCAATCACTATGATGGAGGAGTATTACAAGCACGAGACGACAGACCGTCTGAGGTGCGACTACATGGGGTATATAAGAGGGCAATACATGAGAGTCCTTGGAGGACAAGTAAACGAGTTGTACTCGTACACGTCGGTACCAACGCAAAGGCCCACACCATATGTACTATGTCTAGTCCAATATGGTACTAGAATTTAGATCATAATTTAACAATCTCCACCTTGATCCAAATTCCCTCCAGTAGTCGAAGAAAGTGAATAACTCCATCCAAATCAGCATAAACACCTTGTGCGTCAAAGTCCATAGGACTAGTGAGAAATACCAATTAAGCCTGAGCAAAGCTCAAACTTATTGGTCGGAATTGGCTTTGTCATCATATCAGCAGGATTATCATGAGTACTTATCTTGCATACCTTCAAATTGCCTTCAGCAACAACATCTCGAATATAATGAAATCTGACATCAATGTGCTTTGTCCTCTCATGATACATTGGATTCTTTGTAAGATATATGGCACTTTGACTGTCAGAAAATATGGTAGGGCAAGATGAATCTCCACAAAGCTTAGTGTATAAACCTCTCAACCAGATAGCTTCTTTGCATGCCTCGGAAATAGCCATATACTCGGCATCAGTAGTGGAACAAGCCACAATAGACTGCAAAGTTGCTCTCCAACTCACAGCACAACCACCAATGGTGAAAACATAACCTATGAGTGATATTCTCTTATCCAAATCACCAGCAAAATCAGAATCAACGAAACCAACAAGTCCATCTCCAGTTTTCCCAAACTGTAAATAAGCATTAGAAGTACCACGCAGGTATCTGAAAATCCACTGAACTGCTCTCCAATGCTCTTTTCCAGGATTAGCCATGTATCTACTGACAACACTCAATACATATGATAAGTCAGGACGAGAACAAACCATGGCATACATAAGTGAACCAACTGCACTCGAATAGGGAACTCTAGACATGTACTCAATGTCGGCATCTGACTTGGGACATAAAGCTGATGATAATTTGAAGTGTGCAGCTAACGGAGTACTTACTGGCTTGGCATTATGCATATTAAAACAATGAAGAACTTTATCAATATATCCCTTCTGACTTAGATACACTCTTCCAGACGGTCTATCTCTGGATATTTCCATGCCAAGTATTTTCTTTGCTGCACCCAAATCCTTCATCTCAAATTCATTACTCAATTGCTTCTTTAGTTCATCAATATCTGACATACTCTTTGCAGCAATTAGCATATCATCAACATAAAGGAGCAAATAAATAGTTGAACCTTTGAAAGTTTTCAAATAAACACAACTATCATAATTAGACCTTTTGAAACCTTGAGAGAGCATAAAGGTGTCAAATCTCTTGTACCACTGTCTCGGGGATTGCTTCAATCCATAAAGAGATTTCTTTAACTTACAGGCAAGCTTTTATTTTCCAAGAATAACGAAACCTTCAGGTTGTTCCATATAAATATCCTCTTCTAATTCTCCATGTAAAAATGCAGTTTTAACATCCAATTGCTCAAGCTCAAGATCATGCATGGCAACAATACTGAGTAAAGTATGAATAGAGCTATGCTTCACAACAGGAGAAAAGACTTCGTTATAGTCAATACCTGGAATCTGGCTATAACCTTTAGCAACTAACCTTGCTTTATATCTTGTCTCATCATTAGGAGAAACACCTTCTTTCCTCTTGAAAACCCACTTGCAACGAATAGGTTTCTTCTCTCTAGGTAATCTTACTAAATTCCAAGTGCCATTCTTTTCAAGTGATTCCATCTCATCATGCATAGCGGTCATCCACTTATTACTATCACTAGAAATAATAGCCTCGGAATATGAAGAAGGCTCAGCATTACCTTCAATTTCTTCTGCAACAGATAAAGCAAAAGAAACAATATTGCACTCTTCAATTAACCTGTCAGGTTTGTTAGTACCCCGCCTAACTCTGTCACGTGCAAGATTCCAACTGGGTGGAACAATAGGCTGATTTGGAGTGGGAGTGACATTATCATCATTACCGACGGGTTCATCATGTGCATCAACAATTTGATTACCAGATGTATCACCTGAATCAATAACATGCTCCACCTGAACAGTAGGCTGCTGAATAGTAGGCTGCTGTTCACTCTCAACGAGAACATTAGTAGATGAAACATCATGTAGCATAGCAGATTCATTAAAGATAACATTTCTACTAATAACAACCTTCTGGGTTTCAGGATTCCACAATTTAAAACCTTTAACGCCAGACTTATAACCAAGAAAGATGCACGTAACAGCCCTAGGCTCCAACTTTCCGTTATCAACATGAGCATAAGTAGTGCAACCAAAAACTCTCAACTGTGAATAATCAGCAGGTGACCCAGACCATACCTCAATTGGAGTTTTCTTATTAAGAGCAATAGATGGTGAACGGCTAATGAGATAACAAGCAGTGGAAGCGGCCTCAGCCCAAAAACGCCTATGCAAACCTGCATTGGACAACATGCAACGGGCTCTGGAAATAATGGTCATATTCATACGCTCAGCAACACCATTTTGTTGAGGAGTATAAGGAACGGTGTAATGTCTGACAATGCCTTCAGACTTGCAATAATTCTTAAATTTCTTAGAACAGAATTCCATACCATTATCAGTGCGAAGTATCTTTACCTTCTTTTCAGTTTGCCTTTCAATCATAATCTTCCACTCCTTAAATGCTAATAATGCTTCATATTTATGCTTCAAGAAATAAGGCTAGACTTTTCTCGAATAATCATCAATAATAGTCAGCATGTAACTTGCACCACCTAGTGACTTCTTGCGAGATGGTCCCCATAAATCAGAATGCACATAATCAAGAATACCTTCGGTTGTATGAGTCAAAGTGTTGAACTTCACCCTCTTGTGCTTGCCGAAGATACAATGCTCACAAAATTTCAATTTACCAGGTTCATATCCATCAAGGAGACCTCTCTTATTTAACTCTGCTAAACCAAGTTCACTCATATGTCCAAGACGCATATGCCAAAGGTTAGCAGCATCACAATCAGAATTCTTTGAAACAACTGAAGTAGCGTTACCTGAAATGGTAGAACCTCGAAGGTAATAAAGACCATTGGTCGAACTTAAGTCACCTGTCATCACAACAAGGGAACCTTTGGTGACTTTCAAAATACAATCTCCACCTGAATACTTGTAGCCCTTTGCATCAAGGGCACTCATAGAAATAAGATTTCTCTTCATCTTCGGAATATACCGAACATCTGTCAAAGTTCTGATTATGCCATCAAACATCTTGATTCAAATAGAACCTATGCCTTCAATCTTGCATGGTGAATTATAAAAACCCAAAACGGAACCAACAGAAGTAGTGGAATGAAAAGTATTAAACCAATCTCTATGTGGACACATATGAAAAGTGCATGCAGTGTCAAGTACCCACTCATCATTGGTCTCAGCACATCCAGCAATAACGACAAGAGCATCATCGGAACTATCATCACGAGCAACGTTAGCAGAATTTTCACCTTGTTTGTTACCTTTCCTCTTTTCCTTATTCTGCAACTTGAAACACTCTGAGATGTCATGCCCATCTCTCTTGCAATACCTGCAATACTTCTTATCTCTGGATTGCGACCGGCCCCTGTAGCCATTTTTACTTTTGCCTCTGTTTCCATTATTGGAGTTCTTCTCCTTTGTCCTGCCACGAACAGATAATCCCTCGGCTTGGGATGAACTCGAACCATCATGAGGCGCCATTAATTTCATCTTCTCCTTGGAGTTCAAAGCTTCATAAACTTCATTAAGCGTGAGAGTATCACGACTGTATAATATGGTGTGTCGAAAATTGGTATAAGAACTTGGCAGTGAACAAAGTAACACTAAAGCAGTATCTTCCTCTTCATACTTAACCTCCATTGCAGCTAGATCAGATATGATCTCTTTAAATTCTGAAATATGATTCAAAACATTACCTCCCTCGGGTAACCTGTGCAGGAATAACTTTTGCTTCAGATGCATCTTGCTGGTGAGATCCTTGGTCATGCAAATCCCTTCCAGTTTTAACCATAGAGCGGCGGCAGTTTTCTCGCTCAAAACTTCCTGCAAAATATTATTATGCAAATGGAGTTGAATTTTTGACAAAGCCTTACGATCAATTCTTTTCTCCTCATTAGTCCAGTACTGAATTATGTGTTTTCCAAAACTATCCAGTGCTTCATCATAGTCGGACTGTGCCAACAACGCCCGCATCTTGACTTGCCATAGGGTAAACCTTGTGTCACGGTCCAGCAGCGGAAGATCATACTTCATGGAAGCCATGAGTTGATAAATCTGTGCACACAAAGTAGTACAAGTCCAAAGAAATAATCCTCGTAGAATTAATTTGCAGTGCAGACAAAAAAGTATTGAATAAATAGCACCTGGTAAGCCTCTGGTAGACGTAGCAATTGGAGGTGAACTAGTAGAGATAAACTAGTACTACTAGCCTTCACGTCACGTAGGAGTACTAGTGGAAGTAGCCTGGCAGCTATGGTTGATTCCTTCGGAGCAACACACGGACCCTGCGTAATGGAGGAGCAGCGGCAGCAGAACAAGGAGACGCCTGTAGTAGCTGCAACTTGGCTGGACAAATTGCTCCTTGGGACTTGAAGCGTATCCAACAGCAAAAATGGGCTGCAGCAGAACAGCGGCTGCCAACGATTTGACGGGGGGGACGCAGTGGAAGTTGGACTCGGCCTCGGACGACTGCACGCGTAGGAATCCTGTCGGTCTCGGTGATTGCACGGTTGCAGCGGAAATCGATCTCGCTCGGACTGGTGGATCGACAAGTCTCCTGCGGCCGCGCGCACAGACGCAACCCTAACTCTTGTCTCAAAAAAGAAATATCGTATCTGTAATAACTTGGCTCTGTATACCACTTGTTAGATAATAACGAGAAATAAACGAGACAAAGAGACACGGATTTTTACGTGGAAACCCTTGCGGGAGAAAACCACGGACGCATGAAGGCGCAATCACTATGATGGAGGAGTATTACAAGCACGAGACGACAGACCGTCTGAGGTGCGACTACATGGGGTATATAAGAGGGCAATACATGAGAGTCCTTGGAGGACAAGTAAACGAGTTGTACTCGTACACGTCGGTACCAACGCAAAGGCCCACACCGTATGTAGTACGTCTAGTCCCATACGGTACTAGAATTTAGATCATAATTTAACAACATCTATATTATGAGGAAGCAAAGGCTTTGGGAAGTATGGCAATTCCCACAACTTTGGAATGTGTGTACAATTGTGTGTTACTCCATAACCCTCAAAATTGTTGTCCTTAACTTCATTCATGTAAGCAAAAACTTCATCCCTTGTTAATCTACGTGGATCAATATCCTTCACTATTGTATCTTTTAAAAAGGCGTCACGCTGGGTCCTAAATACATGATCGGCCGGCAAAAATCGCCTGTGGCTATCAAACCAACTCCATTTGTGCCCATTATCCAGCCAAATTGTTTGTGGATCTGCCCCACACTCGTAACAAGCCAACCCACCATGGGTAGACCATCCAGCGACCGTACCAAATGCAGGGCAGTCAAGGACAGTAGTATGCAAGGTTACCCTCATATTGAAATTTTGCTTAAGGAAACTATCATAAGTTGGTACACCCGCCCATCCCTCTTTCAACTCATCATATAAAGGCTCCATGTAGACATTGAAGTTCTTGCCAAGACCCTTTGGTCCAGGGATCACCATGCTAAGAAAGATATTTTGGGTTTTCAAGCAAAGAGCAGGTGGCAGGTTCAAAGGAGCAAGAAACATAGGCCAACAAGAGTACTGTGTTAACCCGAAATAAAAAGGGTTGAAGCCATCAGAGGACTTGACTAGCTTAAAATTGCGTGGATCACTTGCAAACCCATCCTCATTGAAATATTTCCATGATTCACTATCACCTGGGTGCACCATCATTCCAGGATTTTCTTGGATGCCTTCCATGTGCCATCTCATGTGCTTAGAAAATCCAGGCTACATGTACAACCTTTGCAATCTTGGTAGAAATGGAAGGTATCGCAGAACCTTATGTGGGATGGGTTTACGCTTCTTATTTTGGCAGTCATTGTTAACTACCTTATATCTTGCTTCACCACAGAAATCACACTTCAATTTTTCTGCTCTATCCTTATAGTAGCATGCAATTGTTAACGCATGCATCTATTTTCAGGAGTGGCATTTTCAAATAACCTAAGATACACTTGCACTCATACAAGCTTGATGGCATTTTATTGACTTGTGGGAGTGTATCTTGCTAAAGTTTTAGTAAACTATTTATGCAGTCGCCTAATAGATTGTATTATGACTTAATTCCCATCAAGCCTGTAAAGTAGCAAAGCATGAGGTTTGGGTGAACTCATGGAGTGGCTCTCTAACATCTGACAACATGGCATAAAAAGCTTTGGCATCCGGTGTTGGCTCCTCGTCTACATTATCGACATGCATTGAATCCCCGAAGTCACACAACATGTCTTCTAAGCAATCAGTGTTGACAGACTCCACGCTATCTACATGAGCATGACGCTCCCCATGCAATCCATCTAAAGTAGTTGGGCATGGAAAGAAGTCCACATAACGCCCTGAAGTTTCAGAAATCGGCTACTTAACCCCCTCAACTACAAAGCCGGGCATATCACCTCCTGATGTTTACAAAACCAGACAAGTGACCCCCACACCATGTTATAAGCGGTTTTAGTAGGCGGTTTTGCAATCTGGCATGATTCAACTGGCTGAGGTGAAGATAGGGCCCACTTGTCAGGGACTCAAATCTCTCCCCTACTAATGCACCGGCTCGTAGTGCCTTGTGGTGCTGCTCATGCTGCTTCCGTCAGTAGTGGCAATGATGAGTAGTAGCTGGAGTGGTTCAACATGGCTGTACATTACTGGGGAACCTCGGCAGGTCGCATGGCGAAGATGTGTGAAGGTCCTGTAGCGTGGCTGCATCGTGGTAGTTGGCAATGCAACATCCCTGCAGGTACTTGCCGAGCTCTGTTAGTTTTTCATGTCCATGGACAACGGTAGCGGGAAGACCTGTCCGGAGCTGGATGCAGCAAGCGATGGACTATGGCGCCATGCCGCCACCCGAGAGGCAAATGAAAGGGTGTGTGCAAGGGCATGAGCTGGTGGAGTACTGCTTTGCATCGATCCAATTGTTTTGAGTGTTTGTGTGCACTAGTGCTGAATCGATCTAAGTAAGGATCGATCATGAGCTTGTGTATGTGCATGTGTTGCCTTCCGGTCGGCGTCAAGAATCAAGATTGATCAACCGGCTGGCTATTGTGTACGCGTTGTTGCTAATTGATCAGGGTAGATCAAGTTGCCACGGAGGAGGCTCCAGTGGAATCGTTAGTGTACGTTGTCATCGTCGCGTATCACCTGCCGTAGAGTACCTGGCAATGTTGAGCTAGGCCAACAATGTGAAAATGGATATGGTGCCGGCGGTGCACCGTGCGTGTGAGGCAGCAAGGATCCAACTGACTGCAAGTCTGCAACTGAGTCTGGTATCGTCTAGAGATTGGAGGTATAAATTGAATGAACGTTGCTTCTCCAACAAATAACTCAACCTGCTGAAGACAAAAAAAATCCATAACTTTCACACGCTTCTCTAACTAATTAATCAGCCTTGTAAACCTATAGCTAACAGATCAATGAGTTTAGCTACTGAAGGTCCGCAGCCACATGAAGCTGCCCTAGGCACAAGTCGAGAAGTATGGGGATCAAAGTGGCGACATGAGCTACGGGGATAGGAGCGAATGCGAATTGCAGAATCAGATGGCGGTGGGGTTTCTGGTGGCAAGGATGCACGGCCAAAGACAGCGCCTATATCGACGCTCCACGGAGAAACATGTGGTTGCAGGCCACGTGGACAAAACTGCTCTCAAAACCACTTCTAAAGCTGTCAGGGGGCTGGTTTAAATGGTTTTGTAAAGTTTAGGGGGTGTTATACCCGATTTTATAGTTGAGGGGGTTAAGTAAACTACTCCTGAAACTTGAGGGGGGTATGTGGACTTCTTTTGTTGGGCATGAACCCCCAATGACAAAGATGAGAGGTCATCAATTGTTTTGTTCTTCTACTAGCATTGCAACATTTTGAGCAAGGACAGTAAACTCCAAACTTGGCACTATGGACACCCTCAAAAACATGGTTCACAAAAGCATTTATATTTCGTATCCACTCATCAGAATGTCTTCCACTATCCTTCCACCCACTATACATCCAGCTACGCTGAGCATCCAAATACATGGTCTGGTTTTCTAATTAAATCTGAAATAAAAATGAATTGCTAAAATCACCAGCCGCATCCCCACACAAAAAATGCATCATACACACAAATAGAAAACCACTCATCAGCCAACAAAAAATAACCCCAGTTCCTATATCATACAGATGAATAATGCATTAATCGACATTTATTCATGGAAAGAACAGATAATAATACCTACTTGATTCCAGGTGAGCAATGTCTTTGTTATATGTTGCTTTGACACAATTGTTGTTTCGACACCACGAACAGGGAAATTTTCTTCAAGAAAACAACACTCGACACCAGTCAGTTTCTGAAAAAAATGTAGAAAAGCAATGAAGATGTTGGAGGACTTCCATTTATTCATAACATAAAACAGAGGCTACTAGCTTTGGCCAGAGAAAACAAACTCACACGAAGAACAAACATGTAAACATGATATAAAGCTTGTAAATGGATTCATAACACATACACAGAGACACATATGCACGCACACAGAACGTATGAGCTCGCCAACAATGGGACATAACAAATAAATCTATGCCAGCAATGGAAGTAGTACTTCTATTGATATTATGCGAAGGTCGCATGGAAGGTGGACAAGAAAATCATACGATGATACGATGCTCAACATGGACAACTATATAATAATCATGTGGATAACTATACATCAATGGTAAAAAACACAGACAATTTCATGTGGATAACTACAGCAATTGTAAAATGCAGTAGCCCTGCCACTTTTACCTAATTCAAGGATGGGATCATTCAAGATGGATCACTGAAGCTACTGTTTCTGTCATTCATGCACTTGCAGTAGCTATGAACAAACTCAACAGATAGACTATATGAAATATTTCCTACTCACTGTGTTGAAATATCTTGTCTACATTCTGACCACAACTTACATAGTTGAATGGCCCATTCATGTGTTCATGCATCTTCATATCAATCAGTTCTTTTATTTTCTTTTTTGCTATAAATTTCTTTTATTCCTTTGACCTTTCATACACCTTTTATAAGCAAGATATTTAAACTGACAACCTCAAGTGTTGACGATGCTACTGAACAACATCGACATGTGTCGAATAGTGGACAACATACTGCTTGCTTTGGATGCTAAAACCAAATCAAAATTTCAGAATTTTGCTAGTCATATACAAGTACAACTATCTAAACCAGCAACCGAAAAACCATCTAAACTAGAGAGTGAGATAGATAGAGAGAGAACCTTTTGGACAGGAGCAGCGACGTACAACAATAGGCAGATTCGGTCGTCGTCCAATCAGCAAGGGTTGCACCGCCACCACGGTCAAGGGCGGCACAGTTAGCACGATTTGAGGGCGTCGCAGATGGAGTCACCACGAGCAACACCAAGCCGTCACCCAGCCAGCATGGCCAGGGCCACCGCGCCCGTCGCGGACATGGTGTGACTAGGTCAGGGGTGCAGTAGAAAAGGAGAAACAGAAGGGGAGTGGCGGAGCGGGGCGAGCAGGGTAACGGCGGAGCTGGGTGAGCAGGGGAGCGGCAGAGTGAGGCGCGCAGGGGAGGGGCAGAGCTGGGCGGTCAGGGGAGCGGTGGAGCGAGGCGCGCAGGGGAGCGACGAAGCTGGGCGCGTAGGGGAGCGGCGGAGCGGGGAGATCCAGGGTGAGGCGCGGCAGATCGGGACGTGAGGAAGGGGTTGAGAGAGGGGAATTTTGGTCTGGCAGGCGCACCATTTTGGGACAGGGGTGTAGCTTGGATTGTTTGTGAAGGTTCTTGATTGTTTGTGAAGGCACTAGGTGACTTGTGTGTCGTCTCCTACTGGATTGATACCTTGGTTCTCAAAACTGAGGGAAATACTTACGCTACTTTGCTGCAACACCCTTTCCTCTTCAAGGGAAAACCAATGCATGCTCAAGAGGTAGCAAGAAGGATTTCTGGTGCCGTTGCCGGGGACATCTACGCCAAGTCAAGACATACCAAGTACCCATCATAAACTCTTCTCCCTGGAATTACATTATTTTCCATTGGCCTCTCGTTTTCCTCTCCCCCACTTCTAAAATGATTTTTGAAAACCTTTGGCTTTTCTTCGCCCCTCTTCTGTTCAGCTCTTTTCGCTTGCTTCTTGTGTGTTTGTGAGTTAGATCCCTTGATTTGCCTTCATGGCTAGTCCTCCTATCATTGTTAGTAATCCCAATAATGAAGTTCTCAAATTTAAACAAAGGGAGGGAGAAAATCTAAAAGATGCTTGGTATAGAATTTGCAATGCTCAAAATACATCTGCTAGGAAGCAATCTACTTCTGTTCTTCTTCGCAATTTTTATGTAGGCATTACTCCTTGGAATAGACATGTTCTTAAAACCATTACCGGAGGGTATTTTTTGGGAAGCCATACTTTTGATTCTTATAATGCC
Organism: Triticum timopheevii; assembly: GCA_963921465.1. NCBI lineage: Eukaryota > Viridiplantae > Streptophyta > Magnoliopsida > Poales > Poaceae > Triticum > Triticum timopheevii. The sequence continues at coordinate 238,322,910 of OY997264.1, read as the reverse complement.
ATGATAGATTTGTTAGGCCCACCACCTATTTTGGTCAATGGAACTATTTTAACCTTGGACCATGTGATGCAAAGGCTTGATATTATTGAAAATAAAATCTCCACTCTTGAGTTAATAGAAAATTTGGATAAAAAGATCCACAACCAGATTACCAAATATGGATCTAAGGTAGGAGTTACTCTAAAAAATCTTAGGGAAAAGGATCCCATAGTTAATGAATGGATAGATCAAGATTCTACTAGAATTGATAAACTCGAAGATATTATTACCAACTTGGCTTTGTCTTCGTCTTTTTATTCCATTAAAAATCCCTCACATCCTCCTCTTACCAAAGTTGCCAAGTTTATCTATGTTCCTAAGAATAAGGGTGAATCTTCTAGTAAGGAAAATGAAGACCTCAAATCGATAAGTGTTCACCCCAATTTTTTTGATATCATTAAGGAACCTTTCGCCACAAATGAATTTCTTGATTCCTTGCCTAGGAGTTTGATCATTAAAAAACCAAAGAACCTCCTAAGGGTTATGTGTGTTCAATTAAAGAATTGCATGCCGAAGATGGCAATACCTAGATCTATTCTTGTTTTTATGCCTAGCTAGGGGCGTTAAACGATAGCGCTTGATGGGAGGCAACCCAATTTTATTTTTGTTCTTTACTTTTTTATCCTGTTTAGTAATAAAAAATTCATCTAGGTTCTGTTTAGATGTGGTTTTATGTTTTAATTAGTGTTTGTGCCAAGTAGAACCTTTGGGAAGACTTGGGTGAAGTCTTTGCGATCTTGCTGTAACAAACAGAAATTTTGCGCTCACGAAAATAGCTGTAATTTTTTACGGGAGAGTGATTTTAAGCTAGTTCCTTTTGCATATGACTAATAGACAAATTACTCACGTCCAAAAATTTATTCCAGAATTTTTAGAGTTACAGAAGTATTATAAAGTTATAGATTACTACAGACTGTTCTGCTTTTGACAGATTTTGTTTTTCATGTGTTGTTTGCTTATTTTGATGAATCTATGAGTAATATCGGGGGGTATGAACCATAGAGAAGTTGGAATACAGTAGGTTTAAATTGGTGGTTTATTTTCTTACACTAACGGAGTTCATGAGATTTTCTGTGGAAGTTTTGTGTTGTGAAGTTTTCAAGTTTTGGGGGAAAGATTTGATGGATTTTGGAATAAAGAGTGACAAGAGCCTAAGCTTTGGGATGCCCAAGGCACCCCAAGGTAATTCAAGGACAACCAAAAGCCTAAGCTTGGGGATTCCTCGGAAGGCATCCCCTCTTTCGTCTTCATCTATTGGTAACTTCACTTGAGGCAATGTTTTTATTCATCACATGATATGTGTTTTGCTTGGAGCGTCTTGTATGATTTGAATCTTTGCTTTTTAGTTTACCACAATCATCCTTACTGTACACACCTTTTGGGAGAGACACGCATGAATCGGAATTTATAGAATATTCTATGTGCTTCACTTATATCTTTTGAGCTAGACAATATTGCTCTAGTGCTTCACTTATATCTTTTTAGAGTAGGGTGGTGGTTTTATTTTATAGAAATTATTGATTTATCATGTTTTACTTATATTATTTGAGAGTCTTTTAGAACAGCATGGTAATTTGCTTTGGTTATAAAATTAGTCCTAATATGATGGGCATACAAAATGGGTATAATAAAAACTTTCATATTAAGTGCGTTGAATACTATGAGAAGTTTGATGATTGACGATTGTTTTGAGATATGAAGATGGTGATATTAGAGACATGCTAGTTGAGTAATTGTGAATTTTAAGAATACTCGTGTTAAAGTTTGTGATTCCCGTAGCATGCCCATATGGTGAACCGTTATGTGATGAAGTTGGAGAATGATTCATTTATTGATTACCTTCCTTATGTGTGGAGGTCGGGATCGCGCGATGGTTAACTCCTACCAACCCTTCCCCTAGGAGCATGCGTGTAGTACTTTGTTTTGATTACTTGTTGATTTTTGCAATAATTATGTGACTTCTTTGTGACTAATGTTGAGTCCATGGATTATACACACTCTCACCTTTCCATCATTGCTAGCCTCTCTAGTACCACGCAACTCTCGCCGGTACCATACACCCACCATATACCTTCCTCAAAACAGCCACCATACCTACCTATCATGGCATTTCCATAGCCATCCCGAGATATATTTCCATGCAACTTTTCACCCTTCCGTTTATTATGACACGCTCCATCATTGTCATATTGCCTTGCATGATCATGTAGTTGACATCGTATTTGTGGCAAAGCCACCGTTCATAATTTTTCATACATGTCACTCTTGATTCGTTGCACATCCTGGTACACCGCCGGAGGCATTCATATAGATTCATATTTTTGTTCTAAGAATTGAGTTGTAGTTCTTGAGTTGTAAGTAAATAAAAGTGTGATGATCTTCATTATTAGAGCATTGTCCCATGTGAGGAAAGGATGATGGAGACTATGATTCCCCCACAAGTCGGGATGAGACTCCGGACTAAAATTAAAAAAAGAGGCCATAAAAAAGATAAAAGGCCCAAATAAAAGAAATGAGAGAAAAAGAGAGAAGGGACAATGCTACTATCATTTTACCACACTTGTGCTTCAAAGTAGCACCATGATCTACATGATATAGAGTCTCCTATGTTGTCACTTTCATATACTAGTGGGAATTTTTCATTGTAGAACTTGGCATGTATATTCCAATGATGGGCTTCCTCAAAGGTGCCTAGGTCTTCGTGAGCAAGCAAGTTGGATGCACACCCACTCAGTTTCTTTTGTTGAGATTTCATAAACTTATAGATCTAGTGCATCCGTTGCATGGCAATCCCTACTCACTCACATTAATATCTATTGAGGGCATCTCCATAGCCTGTTGATACGCCTAGTTGATGTGAGACTATCTTCTCCTTTTTGTCTTCTCCTTTTTGTCTTCTCCACAACCGCCATTCTATTTCATCTATAGTGCTATGTCCATGGCTCACGCTCTTGTATTATGTGAAGATTGAAAAAGTTTGAAAATACTAAAGTATGAAACAATTGCTTGGCTAAAACCGGGGTTGTGCATGATTAAATACTTTATGTGATGAAGATAGAGCATAGCCAGACTATATGATTTTGTAGGGATAACTTTCTTTGGCCATGTTATTTTGAGATGACATGATTGCTTTGTTAGTATGCTTGAATTATTATTATTTTTATGTCAATATTAAACTTTTGTCTTGAATCTTTCGGATCTGAACATTCATGCCACAATAAAGAAAATTCATTGATAAATATGTTAGGTAGCATTCCACATCAAAAAATCGGTATTCATCATTTACCTACTCGAGGACAAGGAGGAATTAAGCTTGGGGATGCTTGATGCATCTCCAACGTATCTATAATTTTTATTGTTTCATGCTATTATATTATCTGTTTTGGATGTTTAATGGGCTTTAATATGCTCTTTTATATTATTTTTGGGGCTAATCTATTTACCGGAGGCCCAGTGCCAGTTTCTATTTTTTTTGCCTATTTTAGAGTTTTGGAGAAAAAGAATACAAAACGGAGTCCAAATGGAATGGAACCTTCGCAAGGATCTTTCTTGGACCAAAAGCAATCCAGAAGACTTGGAGTTGAATTCTAGGACTCTACAAGGAGGCCACGAGGCAGGAGGGCGCGCCCTGGGGGGTAGGCGCCCCCCACCCTCATGGGCCCCTCGTAGGTCCACCGACGTACTTCTTTCGCCTATATATACTCTTATACCCTAGAAAGATCAGGGGGAGCCACGAAACCACTTTTACACCGGCGCAATCTTCTGTACCTGTGAGATCCCATCTTGGGGCCTTTTTCGGCGATCTGCCGGAGTGGGAATCGATCACGAAGGGCTTCTACATCAACACCATTGCCTCTCCGATGAAGCGTGAGTAGTTTACCACAGACCTTCGGGTCCATATTTATTAGCTAGATGGCTTCTTCTCTCTCTTTGATTCTCAATACAAATTTCTCCTCAATGTTCTTGGAGATCTATTCGATGTAATATTCTTTTGCGGTGTGTTTGCCGAGATCCGATGAATTGTGGATTTATGAACAAGATTATCTATGAATATTATTTGGTTCTTCTCTGAATTCTTATATGCATGATTTGATATCTTTGCAATTCTCTTTGAATTATCGGTTTAGTTTGGCCTACTAGATTGATCTTTCTTGCAATGGGAGAAGTGCTTAGCTTTGGGTTCAATCTTGAGGTGTCCTTTCCCAGTGACAGTAGAGGCAGCAAGGCATGTATTGTATTGTTGCCATCAAGGATAAAAATATGTGGTTTATATCATATTGCTTGAGTTTATCCCTCCACATCATGTCATCTTGCTTAATGTGTAACTCTGTTCTTATGAACTTAATACTCTAGATGCATGCTGGATAGCAGTCGATGTGTTGAGTAATAGTAGTAGATGCAGAATCTTTCCGGTCTACTTGACACGGACGTGATGCCTATATTCATGATCAATGCCTTAGATGTCTTCATAATTATGCGCTTTTCTATCAATTGCTCGGTAGTAATTTGTTCACCCACCGTAATACATGCTATCTTGAGAGAAGCCACTAGTGAAACCTATGGCCCCCGGTTCTCTTTATTATTATATTACATCTCTTTTATTTACATCGCATGTTGTTTACTATTTTTCAATCTTTACTTTCCAATCTATATAACAAAAATATTTACTTTACTATCTTTATTAGATCTCACTTTTGCGAGTGTCCGTGAAGGGATTGACGACCCCTTTATCACGTTGGTTGCAAGGTTCTTGATTGTTTGTGCAAGTACTAGGTGACTTGTGTGTCGTCTCCTACTGGATTGATACCTTGGTTCTCAAAATATAGGGAAATACTTACACTACTTTGTTGCATCACCCTTTCCTCTTCAAGGGAAAACCAATGCATGCTCAAGAGGTAGCAGCGACCAACGCCAAGACGAGGGGGCTGTGGGCTTCCAAGAGCCTCGTGCCATTGCCTGCATCCTGGGTGGCGCTCAGGCTCCCGCCTCTCATTGCATCTTCAAGTAGTTTGCTCGTGAGGTGAACGCAGCCCTCCCCACGCTTGATGCATCGCGTCCCCTCAGGTGGTCCAAGTACGCCATTACCTTCGACTCTGTAGACCAGCTCAAGTGCTCGGTTGCCGCCGACGCGCTCCCAATGCTCTGCTCACCAACCATAAGCAATGTCCTCGTCGCCAAGACTCTCATCGACGATGGCGTGGGGCTCAACGTCCTCTCCGTCGAGACGTTTGACACGCTCCAGTTGCCATATGACCAGCTTCTGCCAACCAAGCCTTTCTCAGGGGTGACTGATGGCTCCACCGTCCCCATAGGGCAGATGCGCTTTCCTGTCACCTTCGTCAAGCGCGACAACTACAATACCGAACTCATCGACTTTGACATCGCCCACATTCACCTTCCATACAACGCCATCCTCGGTTATCCGGCCCTCGCCATGTTCATGGCAGCAACTCACCACGGCTACAATGTCCTCAAAATGCCGGGAAGTGGTGGCATCATCACGTTCGCATGCGACGAGAAGGATGTGGTGTGCTCCCTCGAGCACACTTACCAGGCTGCAGCAGTCGAGAACTCCGACGACGAGGGTGCCACCCTACCTCCTGAGGCCACCCCCAAGAAGAAGCATCTCCTTTCCAAGGGCACCACGGGGTTGGGGCACACAGAGACCATGCCTCAGGCCCCGCGCCCACTGCCGGGGTGCCTTTCCCTCTTGCATAGGAAGGCATGCCCGACGCCCCTCTCAGGACAAGCTCGGGGGCTCTCGTTTGGAGGGCCTTTGACCTACCCAGCGTCACAAGGAGGCGTTCAGGCACCATGTGAAGGCGTGCTTCAATGCGCGCTTCTATGAGTAAGTTGCAAGGTGCAAGGTGCCAGGCGCTTAGGAGTTCATCACCAAGGCAATCGAGGAGCTTCAAGAGGCGCGAGCCATGCATGGCGAGCGTCACCCCTCATCATCTGGTACAGCTGCCGCCCCTGGCGTGGGTAGCGAGCTACGTGTCTGCGTCAACATCCCAGGCCTCAACAGGGCTGCTTCTCAAGAGCGCTTCTGGTTGTCCCGTGTTGGCCGGTGTAGGGCCCACCCCCACAGCTACATCCGCATGTTGTTTGGCTTGCCAAACGCGGCTGCCTCGCACCAGCGCTACATTTAGGGCGTTCTGGCAGCTCACGAGGCCAGGCGCCATGCAATCCTGACGGAGGAGGTGCTGGAACCTCACGAGCCCCACGGGACTCAGGAGTTGGGTGGCTCATGAGGAGCGACTTCTACAACGTGCATCTTCAGCTACTCAAACACGTCTATAGCAACGGTGCCAGGTGACTTTTTGGTTTGTTCAGTTGAGAGCGCTGAGGGAGTCCTGGATTAGGGGGTCCTCGGACAGCCGGACTATATACTTGTGCCGTACTATTGGACTATGAAGATACAAGATTGAAGACTTCGTCCCATGTCCGGGTGGGACTCTCCTTTGCGTGGAAGGTAAGCTTGGCAATTCGGATATGTAGATCTCCTTTCTCTATAACTGACTCTGTGTAACCCTAGCCCCCTCCGGTGTCTATATAAATGGGAGGGTTTAGTCCGTAGGACAACACCAACCATAATCACATGCTAGCTTCTAGGGTTTAGCCTCTACGCTCTCGTGGTAGATCAACTCTTGTAATAATCATATCACCAAGATCAATGAAGCAGGAAGTAGGGTATTACCTCCATCAAGAGGGCCCGAACTTGGGTAAACATTGTGTCTCCCGCCTCCTATAACCATTAGCCTTAGACGCACAGTTCGGGACCCCTTACCCGAGATCCGCCAGTTTTGACACCGACATTGGTGCTTTCATTGAGAGTTCCACTGTGTCGTCACCATAGGGCTTGATGGCTCCTTCAATCTTCCACAACGATGCAATCCAAGGTGAGGTTTTTCTCCTCGGACAGATCTTCGTATTCGGCGGCTTCACACTACGGGCCAACTCCCTTGGGCATCTGGAGCAGACCGATAGCTATGCCCCCGGCCATCAGGTATGTTTGGAAGCCTGAATTACACCACCAACATCCGCGGATACTTGAGCTTCACCGGATTCGAGCCCATGTCAGGTGCGCCGAACAGTCACGACGAGCACGACTTAGATCTGCCATTGGACGGTGTTCGGGAGATCACACCTGCGGCTGCCCCGGCCCTTAATCCGGAGCAGATCATGCCATCCGAGGACGAATGGATGGACCCTGCCATGGAGGCCGCACACTCAGCAGCGATAGAGCCGAACACAGACTTCGCCTCCAATGAGGCCTGTGTCATCGGACCCTCGGACTCATCTCCGGCCATAGGCTCCGAACCGCGTGCATCCGTGCCTACCGAATCTGATTGGGCATCGATCATGGACTTTACCTCCGCGAATATGTTTCAGCACTCACCCTTGGGCGACGTGCTAAATTCATTGAAGTCTCTCTCCCTGTCAGGAGACTCCTGGCGGAACTATGTCCGGCTTGAGTGGGAAGCGGACGACGAAGAAATTCGTTCCCCACCCACCACCCACGTAATAGCCACTATCGATGACTTAATCGACATGCTGGATTTTGACTCCGAAGACGTCGACAGTATGGACGACGATGCTGGAGAGGAACAGGAACCACCGCCCACAGGGCGCTGGACAGCCACCTCATCATATGATATATATATGGTGGACACACCCAAAGAAAGTGATGGCAATGAGGCAACGGAGGATAATCCCCTTGACAAGCCATCTAAGCACCGGCGTCATCGGCGCCGCTCTAAGCCTTGTCATAGCAAAAATAGCGATACCGGCACAAGAGACAATAACGCTCCAGATAATGCTGAGGACGAAAACAATCCGGCCCAGCCAAGCTTCGAGCAGGCCGAACGGGAGGATGGGCAATCTAGCCCTAAGGAACGGGCAATGGATGGAGAATCAGAGGATGACAATTACATGCCCCTCTCCGAAGATGAGGTGAGCCTTGGCGACGAAGAATTCATCGTTCCTGAGGATCCCGTCGAGGAGGAGCGCTTCAAGCACCGGCTTATAGCCACTGCAAAAAGCCTGAAGAAAAAACAGCAGCAGCTTCAGGCTGATCATGATCTGCTAACCGATAGATGGACTGAGGTCCTGGCAGCCCAGGAATACAGACTCGAGCGCCAAACCAAAAGTTACCCAAAGCGCAGGTTGCTACCTCAACTCGAGGAGGAAGCATTAAAGCCTACACTACTAGCGCAAGATGCGGCTGACCGACCACCTCGTGGCCGAGACAAAGCGGCGTATCAGCCCGAAGTCCAGCCCGCACCCCATAGCTAAACAAGCAAAAACACGAAGCCCCGGGGCTACACACATGACCTGCGAGACAAATTGGAAAATAAAGCAGGACAGTCAAGATCAATCTACGGATCACGGGGGCGCGCCCCAACACGCGACGATGACCGTCACGCCGGATATACTAAAAAAAATCCGGCCGGGCCGAATACAACAGACCAGACTCATTTGAACTTCGTCGTGATGTAGCCCGGCATAAAGGTGCCGCACACCCCCTATGCTTCACTGATGAAGTAATGGATCATGAATTCCCATAAGGGTTTAAACCCGTGAACATTGAATCATATGATGGTACAACAGACCCCGCGGTATGGATTGAAGCTTTCCTTCTCCAGATTCACATGTCCCATGGCAATGATCTACATGCCATCAAGTACCTCCCACTAAAACTCATTGGACCGGCTCGGCATTGGCTGAATAGCCTGCCGGCAAACTCCATTGGCACTTGGGAGAACCTGGAAGACGCATTCCTTGACAACTTCCAGGGCACTTATGTGCGACCACCGGATGCTGATGACTTAAGTCACATAACCCAACAGCCCGGAGAGTCAGCCAGGAAATTCTGGACTCGGTTCCTAACTAAAAAGGACAAAATTATCGACTGTCCGGATGCCGAAGCCCTAGCGGCCTTTAAGCATAACATCCGTGACGAGTGGTGTCGGTGTCAAAACCGGCGGATCTCGGGTAGGGGGTCCTGAACTGTGCGTCTAGGCGGATGGTAACAGGAGACGAGGAACACGATGTTTTACCCAGGTTCGGGCCCTCTCGATGGAGGTAAAACCCTACGTCCTGCTTGCTTAATATTGATGATATGGGTAGTACAAGAGTGGATCTACCACGAGATCAAGGAGGCTAAACCCTAGAGCTAGCCTATGGTATGATTGTTGTAATGTATGTTGTCCTACGGACTAAAGCCCTCCGTTTTATATAGACACCGGGGGAAGCTAGGGTTACACACAGTCGGTTACAATGGTAGGAGATCTACATATCCGTATCGCCAAGCTTACCTTCCATGCCAAGGAAAAGTCCCATCCGGACACGGGACGGAGTCTTCAATCTTGTATCTTTGTAGTCTTGGAGTCCGGCGGACGATGATAGTCCGGCTGTCCGTACACCCCCTAGTCCAGGACTCCCTCAGTAGCCCCTGAACCAGGCTTCAATGACGATAAGTCCGGCGCGCATAATGTTCGGCATTGCAAGGCGGGTTCCTCCCTTGAATAATCCAGAGAAGATCACGAACACCAGGATAGTGTCCGGCTCTGCAAAATAAATTCCACATTCCACCGTAGAGAGAATAAAATGTACACCAGTCCAATCTGCTGACGTATTACGCGGCATGACATCACACCGCTACCAAGCCTTTACTTGAATCATTTTTTATTATACCACCTCAGCACGTTTAGCGAAGCGGTTTCCTTGGCACGTCTTGTCGAAGCAGAGATCGTGTTCCCCTTATTCCGGGATTCTCATCAATACGTGCGTGGGTAACCCAACCATGCCCGTCGCCATGCCTCCTCTATCGAAGGTGAATCCCAAACGGTCACGGAGACGGCTTTTGGTATTTTTCCCCTTTATAAGAGGACCAAGGCTCGTTCTTTTTCTTCAATCTCGCATCGAATCTCTTCCTCGCTCCCAGTTCTAACACCTAGGGCCTCAGATTCGCGTGCTTCGGATTCTCAACCATGTCCGACTCCGACCTCCAGGGCCGGTGGATGCCTTCCTCCGTCACGGAGGAGGACATATTGAAGCTACGTGAGGCCAAGTATCTGGCCTACAAGATTTTGCACAGGTTGCCTGCCCAAGGGCAGGCCGTGCCCGCCCCCGAGCCCGGCGAATACGTTGTCTTCGTATCCCACCTCCGTCGGGGTTTAGGCTTCCCGACGGACCCCTTCGTGAGAGGGCTCATGTTCTACTACGGTCTGGATTTTCACGATTTGGCTCCGGAGTCCATCCTCCATATCTCCGCATTCATTATCGTCTGCGAAGCCTTCCTCCGCGTCACTCCCCACTTCGGCCTGTGGCTGAAGACCTTCAATGTGGAGCCGAAGATGATCGGGGGGCATCAAGCGGAGTGCGGCGGGGCAGCCATAAGCAAAAAGGCCGATGCCCCGTGGCCCGAGGGTTCCTTCCAAGAGGAACTCGGACTGTGGCAGCAGGAGTGGTTCTATATCACCGCTCCGAAGGGCAGCAAGCAAAAGCCGCCGCCTTCATTCCGCCCGGGCCTCCATGTCAACTGATGTCATGGGTCAACCAAGGGCTCAATTGGGGGCCGTCCGAAGACGTGCCCTCACTGTAGGGCCGGATTCGAGACCTCCAAGCGAGGGAGATCAATCTGGTCGCGGTGATGCAGGTTATGCTAATCCGGCATCTTCCGCCCTGCAAACGCCGTCCTCTCCGTCTATGGGAGTTCAACCCGGAGGGACCTCAGATTCTCCAACACTTCATGGGTGCGACACCCGTGGAGATGTACAAGTTGTTCTTCGGACCGCAGGTGGCGTGCCCGGAATTGGCCGAGGACGCAGGCCTAAGCCGCAATCGCCCGGATACTCAGGTAAATAGCTCAGAGTCCGGACGTTCTGTTTATCTGCTTTTCTAGAGTTCGCCTCCTGACCCATTACTCTTCACAAGAGTGGGTGGCGCGATCGAGGTTGATAAGGTGTCCAGCCCCCCTCCTAGAGACCGCACTGGAGCCCGTGCTGGTCAGAATGTTGGAGGTCGCACCCACGGAAGGGAGCAATGGGGAAAATAGGGGAGCTATTATTTCACCCAAAGGGGCGTCTGAAGAGGGGGGAATCAAAAACCCCTCCTTCCAAGGGGAGAAGAGGACCGCCTCCGAGGATCCGGAGGCCAAAGCCCCTAAACGGGGGAAGAGATCTTCCCCGGGGGGTCCGGCGTCTGGGGAGAATCCGGACGCACAATCATCGCCAAAGAATCAGCCCTCCAGCGAGCCGTGAGTATGAAAAGGGAATTTCATCAGTAAGAAAATACCTCCATTTGTGCTTCTGTGGGTAACCGAAATTTTTATCCTGCAGTTCAGATTTGCAGCCTTCTTAGATGAGTTCGTCTTCGGGGGACCTTCTCCCGGAGATGATGGAGAGTGAAACGCCTCCGTCTGCTGCCCTGTTAGATAAGGCAGACGAGCCTGAAGTATCGTCACGGAGGGTATCCCCGAGTCCGGAGGGGCCGGAGAGTTCGGCGCCCGCTGGTATCCGGCCGGGAGAACTGAAGAATCTGCTTGAGAGGGCGTCCATCTCAGAAGATCACCGTGCATTGATGCGCATGGTGATTGGAAGGATTTCGTTCGCCGAGAGCGGATTGCGTAATGCCGCTATGAGTTTGCTGGCGGGATTTGAGGTACGCGAAAATGACGCACCTTCTATTTTTGACAGTTTTGCACATAAAAGTGTGCCCTGTATAGATAGTAGCCCCTGAGACTCGGTAGGTTGTCGAAGACGACAGCTTGCCGAGGATCGAAATCGCAAGTAATGAATGTCGCCGTTCCTATGCAGGTGGAGGATAGTCCGAGGGCTAGCCGGACTAGTGGGGTTGCCGAGTTAATGCGGCAACTTGACGCGGCGGATGTGGACATCGCACTTGTCAACCGGCGACTTGACGAGTCGCAAGGTAAATGAGTTCTCCACGGTCGCTTTATTAATGGGGTCAAAGCCCTCCTCTGATAAATTATATGCTGTTATACAGACGGTGCTGCTGCTGTGGAGAGCCTTCGGGCCGAACTTGCTCAAGCTAAGGAGCAAGCCCGAAGGAGTAATGCGGCTGCCTCGAGGGCGGCCGAGGAGTTGAAAGCCGAAAGGGCTGCTCACTGTCTAAGCAGGGAAGAGCTGGCCGAATTGGCCGTGAAAGCAAAAGATGCTGCCGACCGCAATGAGGCTCTTGAAAAGGAGCGCTTATCGGAGCGGGAAGACCTGAGGAAGGCCACCGCCGAGGCCAAGGATGCCCGTTCTACAATGCGGGCCATGAGGGAGGAGCTGCGCCAGGCCAGAGATATCGTGGCTGGCAAGCCTTATCTGCTGCGTCGCCGGTTTATGGATCAAAAGTATGCTCAATTTGATCGGTTGTGGAGTCCGGAGGATCCGTATATGGACTTAGTGGCAAGTGCGGCTGATGCCGTTGAGCACTTCCGGAGCCAGAAGGATCACAAGACGGAAGAGCTAACTTGGTCTCAATTCCATAGTCCGGATCGCTCACTTCTGTTGACCGACCGGTTGGCCGAATGGGCCGAGCTAAATAGATTATCCGGACTTGCCATGACTGACATCGTGGCTCATGTCTGGCCAGAGAGGCCCAAGGTGACGAGCTACTTCGGCTTACTTCAGCAATTCCTTGGAGCGGTGCCGCATATCAAGGAGATGAAGCGGTCGGCCTGTATTGAAGGCGCGCGGAAGGCTCTTGCCCGCGTGAAGACGCATTGGACAGAGATGGATGCCACCGCTGTTGCTGTCCAGGGTTCGGATGAAAATCGGCTCCCCGCCGAGCACTATTTCGGGGAAGTTATGCGTGGTGCTCGTGTAATAGAGTCGCAGTGCTCAAAAAATGTCACGTTCAAATGAACATTTTTAGCTTGTAAAACGATGATTATGATATAACTGCTTTTTATACTTGTGCATCCCAAGTAGTGAAACTTCTCCTAGGCGGCCGTTTACGTATACATTTGTATAACCTAAAAGATTGCAGTCTTCGGCTTCAGCCCCCACGCACAAGGTGCGGGGGTGTTCGCAAAAATAGCGCGTGTTCACACTTCATCCGACGTCTCGGTCCTGTTTAGGAGGTGGTAGCATAGCAAACAAGGCAATCCGGACTATAATGCTTTATCACTTTCACTTAGCCAGTGGAGTTCAAGGGTGGGGCTACGATATAGCCCCTGGTGGCACCGCACTTTTTCCGATTTCGGGGCGCGTGTGTGCCTGACCGGGAAACGGTCCTTCGTCAAAGCGGGGAATTCTAAACATTCTGGAAGTCGATCGAGTGGTTGACCAGTCTCTCGCTATATCATGACAGTCAGTTTTCGGCTTTCTCTACTGAGGTGCTCGCCCAGCCGAACTGGGGCACAATCGCAGTAGTTCTCCTGGTGCCGCGTTAGCCGATGATACGGAACGTAAGGCAGCTAAACACAGGAGCCGGGCAAACCCAACATTTGACCAAAGACATGATTCGGGGCTGATGCATATAATGCCTAACTCGAGACGCCGAACACTCCCTAAGGTGTTCGGCCTTTATGATAATGGGCAGAATAACGCCCTAAGCCCCTTGTGTCCAGGTATGGGCATGGTCTTCTGACGCGGCCGATGCCAAAACGTCAGGCTCCGCATTGGTTATAGAAGGAAACCAAGGGAGAATAACAACAAGAGACAGTAAAAAAGGTTTACGCAGGGTCTTAATCTGAAAAGAATCCTCACAACGGGTCCCTACTGCATGTCTGTGCCTGTGTCTCCGTTGTGCCATTATCCTGGACGGGTATGCACGTTGTTCATCTGTAAAAAGAGAGGAAAATTTAGTTCGAAAACAATTCGTGCGAAAAAAAGGTATGTGTGAAAGAAAAAATATAAACAAGCAAAGCGGGGTTTGAATGAACCCGCGATTGAGTGTGCGCGCAGCCCCTTGTGAAGGGGTGTGCGGCTAGGGAGCCCCTAGCCTACTGATGCCGGACTCGTCTATCCGTGTCTGGGGTCTTTGGGTGACCCTCGCACTGAGATGATGCCGCGCGGACCGGGCATCTTGAGTGTAAGAGACGCGTAATGTGGTATGGCGTTGAAACGGACAAAAGCCTTTCGTCCCAAGAGTGCTTGATATCCACTTTTAAATGGGACGATATGAAAAATTAGTTTTTCGCGCCGAAAGTTGTTTGGTTGTACGAACACGACTTCTAGTAATAGGGAGCCTATGCACTTGGCATAAGGGCCTGGCGTCACTCCTTTGAAGGGAGTGCGGCTGTGTCGAATTTTGTTAGGGTCTATCCCCATCTTGCGGATTGTGTTTGAATACAGCAGGTTTAAGTCGCTGCCTCCGTCCATTAGGACTTTAGTAAATTGTAACCGTCGATTATGGGATTCAATATCAGGGCAGTCCGTCCCGCGTTGCGAATACTTCTGGAATAGTCCAGGTGGTCGAAAGTGATTGGTTTTGATATCCAATCTCTATGGTCTGCTGGGTTGGGCCGTGCGAGGCTCTTTTTAGGAAGTGCTGCACTATTTTTCCGTATTATCACATGAAGTGAGTTTACTGCTTTGACCTCTTGTGGGAAAGTCTTTTGTTTTCCGGTGCTCTGCTGGTGGGGTTTATCGTCTTCGCTTGACGCGTCGAGCCCCTTGTGTTTGGCGTTTAATCGGCCGGACTGTTTGAAAACCCAACAATCTCTGTGGGTGTGGTTTGCAGGCCTTCCGGGGGTACTGTGGATTTGACATATCCGACCCAAAATCTTGTTTAAGTTGGACAACTCATCGCTGTCATCCTTAAGAGGCGGTGTTTTGTTGTTTGGCCGCGAGCTTTTGAATCCGGCATTGACTGCCGTGCTCTTTGGGATTTTCTCTTTATTCCGGCGCTGCTCTTTTCTGCGCCGTGATTTTCCATTTCCATCTCTTATCTCGGATGTACTTGGGTCGCTGGTGCTGCATCTTGCTAGCCAGCTATCCTCTCCCGCACAGAAGCGGGTCATGAGGCTTGTTAGTGCGGACATTGTCCTCGGTTTCTCTTGGCCGAGGTGCCTGGCAAGCCATTCGTCTCGGACATTGTGTTTAAAAGCTGCTAAGGCTTCGGCGTCCGGACAGTCGACTATTTGGTTCTTTTTGGTGAGAAACCTGTTCCAGAATTTCCGCGCTGACTCTCCGAACTGTTGAGTTATATGACTTAGATCATCTGCGTCCGGAGGGCGGACATAAGTCCCTTGAAAATTTGCTCTAAACGCGTCCTCGAGCTCTTCCCAACTTCCAACAGTGTTTTCTGGGAGGCTTTTAAGCCAATGACGGGCTGGCCCTTTGAGCTTGAGGGGTAGGTATTTTATGGCGTGGAGGTCATCTCCTCTGGCCATGTGTATGTGTAGTATATAATCTTCTATCCAGACTCCAGGGTTTGTTGTTCCATCGTAGGCCTCTATGTTTATTGGTTTAAATCCTGCTGGGAATTCATGGTCCAGTACCTCATTGGTGAAACATAGCGGGTGTGCGGCGCCCCTGTATTTGGGTGTGCCGCTATCTTCGGACACTTGACGTGTTGCCTTGCTTCCTGGGGCCTTCTTCTTTGGCCCGTAGATGGACCTGGCTGGGCCATCTGTCCTTCCAAGTTCATTGGTTGGTTTATGTGTGGCGCCGCTTTCAGAACTTGGCCTGTCATCCGGCCGTCTATCCAACCAGTCAGCCTCTTTATTTTTTGACTGTGGGGGCTCAATGGCCTCATCGTCGAATTCTGGTAGCAGCTTGCGCTTCGGGTAGCTCTTTGATTTGTGGCCATTGCCGTATTTATCCGCGGTTTTGAGTACTTTGCTCCACCTCATTCTGAGTGTGTCTTCCGCTGTTTTGAGCTTCCGTTTTTCTTTCTTCAAGCTTCTTGCAGTGTTGACGAGTCTTTTCCGAAGGTTTTTACCTTCCGGCGGTGTGTCCGGCGTGAGATCGTCCGAACCATCATTTTCGCCGGGCTTGGACTGATTATCTGACTCGTCCTGTTCGGCCGGTTGCTTATCTGCATGCTCGTCGTCCACTTTTGTGCCCTCCTGTAATGCGGGGTCCTTAGGAGCGTTGTTGTTATCGAGGCGGGGCTTAGGGCGGTGTCTGTGCCGCCGTTTTGGTTGTTTATCGGCGGGGTTATCCTCTGCCGCGGCCTGTTGGTCCTCGTTATCGCTCTCTTTTGGGGTATCCACCATGTATATGTCGTATGACGAGGTGGTCCTCGCGTGCCCTATAGGTGCTATTTCTTGTTCGTTTCCGGCATCGTCGTCTATAGCGTCGATGTCTCCGGAGTCGTAGTCTAGCATGTCGGTTAAGTCGTCGACAGTGGCTACAAAGTGGGTGGTGGGTGGGCTCTGAATTTCTTCGTTGCCCGTATCCCAACCATCCTGGCCATAGTCCGGCCAGGGCTCTCCTGATAACGAGAGATGCTTTAGTGAATTCAAGATGTCGCCAAAAGGCGAGTATTGAAAAATGTCCATGGCGATGGATTCCATAACCGGCGCCCAATCCGATTTGGTTGGTAGGGGCGCGGGAGGTTCGGAGTCCGGCACCTCGGAATCACGAGTTTTGCGAGGGACAAGATTAGTGTTCGGCTCCATCGCCGTGGTAGTTGAAGCCCCCGAGGCGGTGTCCATCCACCGATCCTCTATCTGGGCAATCGGCTCCGGACTAATGGCCGGAGCGGATTCGTGTGTGGCCACCAAGGCCCTGTTCGGCGGCAGAGTTAGATCATACCCATCGCAACAGTGCGGCCCGCTTGGCTGTGGTTCGGGTCCGTCGAAGATCAAGTCTCCGCGGACATCGGCCGTGAAGTTTAAGCTTCCGAATCTGACCTGACGGCCAGGGGTGTAGCTTTCGATCTGCTCCAGATGGCCAAGCGAATCAGCCCGCAGTGCGAAGCCGCCGAATACGAAGATCTGTCCGGGGAGAAAAGTCTCACTCTGCACAGCGTTGTTGGTTGCAGATGCCATCAAGTCTATCGGTGACGACACAGAGGAACTCTCAATGAAAGCACCAATGTCGGTGTCAAAACCGGCGGATCTCGAGTAGGGGGTCCCGAACTGTGCGTCTAGGCGGATGGTAACAGGAGACGAGGGACACGATGTTTTACCCAGGTTCGGGCCCTCTCGATGGAGGTAAAACCCTACATCCTGCTTGATTAATATTGATGATATGTGTCTACCACGAGATCAAGGAGGCTAAACCCTAGAGCTAGCCTATGGTATGATTTTTGTAATGTATGTTGTCCTACGGACTAAAGCCCTCCGGTTTATATAGACACTGGGGGAAGCTAGGGTTACACAGAGTCGGTTACAATGGTAGGAGATCTACATATCTGTATCGCCAAGCTTGCCTTCCACGCCAAGGAAAAGTCCCATCCGGACACGGGACGGAGTCTTCAATCTTGTATCTTCGTAGTCTTGGAGTCCGGTGGACGATGATAGTCCGGCTGTCCGGACACCCCCTAGTCCAGGACTCCCTCAAGTGGCTTGCCCGACATCTTGGCCAAGATAAGCCGAAGTCCATGGCAGCCCTCACGACACTCATGACCCGCTTTTGTGCGGGCGAGGACAGCTAGCTGGCTTGTAGCAACATCACATCAAGAAATCATGTCACTTCAGATGCCAGAGATAACAACGGCAAGCCCCGATGCAACAGACACAAGCGTCACAACAATGACGAATGCCGAAGACACGACAGTCAATGCTGGATTCACTGGGTCTAAGTCCGGTCAGAGGAAAAAGCCATTCAAAAGAAACAATCCGGGCCCGTCCAGTCTAGAGCGCATACTCGATCGCTCATGTCAAATTCATGGCACCCCCGATAAACCAGCCAACCACACCAACAGAAAATGCTGGGTGTTCAAACAGGCCAATAAGTTGAATGCCGACAACAAGGAAAAGGGGCTGCATAGCAATGACAACGAGGAGCCCCAGCCGCCGAACATAGGAGGACAGAAGAAATTTCCTCCCCAAGTGAAAACGGTAAACATGATATACGCAACTAATATTCCCAAGTGCGAACGGAAGCGTGCACTAAGGGACGTCTACGCGATGGAGCCAGTCCCCCCAAAGTTCAACCCATGGTCTTCTTGCCCGATAACTCTCGATCAAAGGGACCATCCGACCAGTATCCGTCATGACGGTTTGGCCGCGTTGGTCCTCGACCCCATCATTGACGGATTCCACCTCACAAGAGTCCTTATGGGTGGTGGCAGCAGCCTGAACCTGCTCTATTAGGATACAATGAGCAAAATGGGCATCGATCGCTCAAGGATCAAACCCACCAAAACCACCTTTAAAGGTATCATACCAGGTGTGGAGGCCTGTTGCACAAGCTCAATCACACTAGAAGTGGTGTTCGGATCCCCGGATAACTTCTGAAGAGAGGAGTTAATCTTCGATATCGTCCCCTTCCGTAGTGGTTATCATGCACTACTAGGACGAACCGCATTTGCTCGATTCAATGCGGTGCCACATTATGCCTATCTCAAGCTCAAGATGCCCGGACCTCGCGGGGTTATAACAGTCAATGGAAACACAGAGCGCTCCCTCCGTACAGAGGAGCACACTATGGCCCTCGCAGCAGAAGTACAGAGCAGCCTTCTTAGGCAGATCTCCAATTTGGCAATAAAGCCCCCGGACATCGCTAAGCGAGTCCGAAGTACACTGCAATAGAAGTCCAGCACGTCCTGAGATCGCCTAGCAATTCGGCCTCCATCCTAGTCCCACTCAAGCGGTGAGGTTTGTGCCGCGCGTACATAATTACGCACTTAAAATACCATGGGAATAGGCGGAGGCACGACTACAATGCGATCCACAATGCGGCTCAACCGCCCAGGATCCGTATACCTTCACCCCTTTTATTTCTTTCAGGTCCTTCTCTTCTTGAGGCTCTTCCGATAATCTGAGTATCGGACCCATCACGGGACGGAAACACCAAGGAGGCAAGAAGCTTTGGCGTACAAGGGAATCCCCAGGTGGTCTCTGATAAGGATCGCTGTACCTGTTTTACATACCCACACGCAGCTCGCTCTTGGTTAAGGACATGCCAAATAGTCCTATTTTGCTTATTGCACTGCTTGTATACATACGCCTTGACATATTATTCAAATAATGTACAGCGTCAGTTTATTATTACATTTCTTTATCCTTTTCCTTTACTACTTATTTATTACAAATTGCACCCGTACATTCTTGTACGTTCAGTCCGCCAGGGGCTTCAGTGTACCCATAACATGGTAAGAAAAGTCCGAACACTTTCGATAGTGCGGCACCCCGAACTTATAGCATTATATGCATCAGTCCGAATCATGTCTTGGGTCAATAGTTGGGTTTGCCCGACTCCCATGTTTTGCTGCCTTACGTTCCGCTACATCAGCTAAGGTGGCACAAGGAGAACTACTGCGATTGTGTCCCGGTTCGTCCGGAGGAGCACCTCAGTAGAGAAAGCCGAAAACTGACTGTCATGATGCGGCGAGAGCTGGTCGTTGTTCGAGAGTCTCAAATCCTTAAATATTTTTTCCGCTTTGGGAGAGGAATCGGCCTTGTCCGATTTAGGCGTGTATAGCACCCCAAGTTCGGCCTTCCGAATTCCAGGGGCTACGCCAAAATTTAAAATTATAGACTTATATGGCTAAGTGAGAGTGATAAAGCTGTATAGTCCGATTGCCTTGTTCGTTGCGTTAAACACCTCCTTAAAGGACCAAAAATTTGGTTAAAGAGTGATTAGATTTATCCCGAACACCCGGGTACTAGTTACATGGGGCCAGAAGCCGACGACTGGCCAACTCTCAGATTTTATAAACGGCCGAACAGAAGGTAAAATTTTAAATCAACAAGCGTTATATAGCACAAATGAACTCATTTTCATATTACAGGATCAAATGAGTACATTCATTCAAATATTGCATCCTTAGCACATTCCTCCGCCACAAGGCGGGTGCCCTTCAGGACACTGTCGTAATACTTTTCGGGGTGGCGGTGCTCGTTGCCCTTCGGTGGCCCCTCCGTCACCAGCTTCTCGGCATCTATCTTCGCCCAATGCACTTTCACGCGGGCGAAGGCCCTGCGCGCACCTTCAATGCAGACTGACTGCTTTATGACTTCAAGCCGCGGGTAGGCATTTACAAGATGCTGCACGAGGCCGAAGTAGCTTCTGGGCAAGGGCTCGGCACACCACATCCGGACTATAAGGTCCTTCATGGCCAGTTCGGCCGCCTTGTGCAATTCGACCAGTTGCTTCAGCTGGTCGCTCAAGGGCATTGGATGTTCGGTCCCAATATTTTGAGACCAGAACAACTTCTCCGTCGAGCTCCCTTCTTAGGCCCGGTAGAACTCCGCAGCATCCGATATGTTGCGCGGCAGATCGGCGAATGCACCTGGAGAGCTCTATATTCGGGAAAGTAAGAGGAAAGTCTCCTTCACATGCTTGCTTTGCATAATGAATGCCTTACCCGCCGCTATCTTTTTGGCCACCTGAATCTCCTGGAGGGCCCTTTGGGCTTCGGCTTTGGTGTCCTGCACGCTCTAGAGGGCCTCAGCAAGCTCTGACTCTCGCTTCTTAGAGTCATGCTCCAAGGACTCGTATTTTTTGACGAAATCCTGGAGCTCTTGCTGGACCTCGTCGACACGGGCCTCTTTGCTTATCGCGCTCGGTACAATCCTTGGCCGCTTTGTCTTCGGCCTCGGACAACGCCTTCCTATGGGCCGCCATTTCGGTCGTGGCCCCTATTAAAGTTCATAACGCTTCTATGAGCTGAAACATTTTTTCTTTAATATACAGATGGGGTATCACTTACCTATGTTCTTGTCGAGCTGCCTCTTCACGAGGCCGAGCTCTTCCTCGGTCCGCTCCAGGTCCCGCTTCAGTCCGGAGACCTCCGCAGTACGAGCGGCAGCGGCTAGCAGCGACGCCTGCTTATTCACATAGATATATTCTGATTAGACTCCTATGGATGCTATTTGATCCTCTGTTCGGCCTTTCTTTACGAACACCAAACAGAGCATCAGGGGCTACTGTCTATACAGTGATATTTTCTTACTTACCTCAAAGCCTGTTAGGAGGCTGGTGTAGGCTTCGGTCAATCTGCTCATGGCAGACCGGACCCTCTCGATCACCATACTCATGACGGTATGGTGTTCTTCATCAATGGAAGCGCCGCAAAGCGCTTCCAGCAAGTTGTCTGATGTCTCTGGATGGACAAAGATCATCAGCACGGGCGGCTCGCCCCCCTCAGGAAGGGGCTGCCTGCCTGTATCCGAAACCACTGGGGGTTCCGGAGTAGTATCCGGCTGGGGGCCAAACTTGTTGCGGCCCCCTTCATCAGAATCCATGGGAGTCTTCCCTCCCATGTGCCCGGCGTCTGGGATTTCACCTTGGGGCTTCTCCAGAACTATCTCCCCCTGGTCCGGCATCCTCTGAGACAACACCTCGGTGTCGTCCGCGGGTTTGGGGGAGGAGGCTGTCGGGAGCGAATCACTATTCATCGCCGACAGGCCCAGAGACCCATCCGAAGAGGATACATCGATATGGGCTTTGGCCGGACTTCACGAGCATGTTTGGCATGATAAGAAGCAATAAA
The DNA here is from genome assembly GCA_963921465.1 of Triticum timopheevii. Taxonomy (NCBI): domain Eukaryota; kingdom Viridiplantae; phylum Streptophyta; class Magnoliopsida; order Poales; family Poaceae; genus Triticum; species Triticum timopheevii. The sequence goes on along the minus strand of OY997264.1, from coordinate 238,301,301 downwards.
GCAAAACATACCGGAAGTATTATAGTGTTCGGATACTTACGATTTCGCCAGGGGCTTGTCCCTGGGCAACCACTCCTCGCCGCGGTAGGCGGTTGTGGTGGAGTGGTCTGGAGGGAGGGTCTTTCCTTTCTTGGACCCTTCGGCCTCCCCATACGGGGCGGCCTTCCTTTTCTTCTCCCCCCGCCGGTTGGGGGGGGGAGGGATTTCCTATTCCTCCTCCTTGTTTTCATTGGAGGAGCGTGCCTTGGTGTCTTTGGACGATGAGTCTGATACAACCTTGCGCCGGGGACCTTTCCTGGTCCCCGCGGCCTTCTTCTTGGCCTTCTTCTCCGGCACCTCATAGGGCGCCAGAATCAGCATCTTCGTTAGGATAGAAGATGTTGGATCTTCAGGTAGTGGAGCCGGACAGTCAATTCGCTCCGCTATCGCTACCCAGTCCTGTCAGATTGGCATGGAGGTTTAGATTCCTCCCACGGCTGTGCTAGTAAAAGACACATCTTGCAAAATATAAAGCTCACCGGATTGGCGGGGCGCTTTGCGCTGAGTCCGCAATCTTCGCCTATGGGTGGTGGTACCTCGGCGGCCTTGAACAGCACCTTCCAGACATCTTTGTGCGTTGTGTCGAAGATCTCTCACAGCGTCTAGTGTTCGGCCGGGTCGAACTCCCACATATTGAAAGCCCGTCTCTGACACGGAAGGATCCGACAGAAGAGCATGAACTGGACCATGTTGACAAGCTTGATTTTCTTGCTTATCATATTTTTGACGCAAGTCTGCAGTCCGGTCAGCTCCACCGATGAACCCCAGGCTAAGCCCTTCTCTTTCCAGGAGGTGAGCCGCATGGGGATGCTGGATCAAAATTCGGGGGCTACCGCCCAGTTGGTGTCGCGCGGCTCGGTGATGTAGAACCACCCCGATTGCCACCCCTTCAAGGTCTCCACAAAGGAGCCTTCGGGACAAGTGACGTTGGGCATCTTGCCCACCATGGCACCTGCGCACTCCGCTTGCTGGCCAACCACCACCTTCGGCTTCAGGTTGAAGGTCTTCAGCCATAGGCCAAAGTGGGGCGTAATGCGGAGGAAGGCCTCGCATAGGACTATAAATGCCGAGATGTTGAGGATGAAATTGGGGGCCAGATCATGGAAGTCCAGCCCGTAGTATAACGTGAGCCCATGGACAAATGGGTGGAGGGGGAATCCCAGTCTGCGAACGAAGTGAGGGAGGAACACTACCCTCTCCTGAGGTTTCGGGGTAGGGACGATTTGCACCACAGCTGGAAGACGGTGCACGATGTCTGCGGACAGGTATCCGGCCTCCCGAAGCTTCGTGATGTCCTTCTCCGTGACGGAGGAGGCCATCCACTTGCCTCCCGCTCCGGACATGCTTGGAATGGATTTGCGGAGAAGGTGAGAACTTGGGCGTTGGTGCTCGAGCGAGGAAGAATGGATGACCAGAGGAAGAAGAAGGCGTGGGTGAAAGATGGGGATCCTTATCTCTTTATAAAGGCGGTAAAAACTATGCGCCTCCCCACTTTCATGATAAACTCGCTTATTCCCCAAGCGTCGCTTTGATGGCGCGGTTGGGTTACCCACACCCGTATTGATGAGAATCCCGTGATAAGGGGACACGATCTCTGCTTCGACAAGACGTGCCAATGAAACCGCCTCGCAATATGTGCAGCATGTAGCTAGTTGAGAAAAACGGTTCGAATAATGACCGGGCCGTGGCATGATGTCACGCTATGAAAAGTTGTTAGCATATTAGATTTGTGGAATATTATGCTCTCTACGGTGGTGTATGAAATTTGTTTTCCAGAGCCGTACATGATCCTTGTATTCAAAATCTTCTATGGAGTATTCGGAGAAGGAACCCGCCTTGCAATGCCGAAGACAATCTGCGCGCCGGACTCATCGTCATTGAATCCTGGTTCAGGGGCTACTGAGCGAGTCCTGGATTAGGGGGTCCTCGGACAGCCGGACTATATACTTGTGACAGGCTGTTGGACTATGAAGATACAAGATTGAAGACTTCGTCCCGTGTCCGGGTGGGACTCTCCTTTGCGTGGAAGGTAAGCTTGGCAATTCAGATATGTAGATCTCCTTCTCTGTAATAGAATCTGTGTAACCCAAGCCCCCTCCGATGTCTATATAAACCGGAGGGTTTAGTTCGTAGGACAACAACAATCATAATCATAGGCTAGCTTCTAGGGTTTAGCCTCTACGATCTCGTGGTAGATCAACTCTTGTAATACTCATATCATCAAGATCAATCAAGCAGGAAGTAGGGTATTACCTCCATCGAGAGGGCTCGAACCTGGGTAAACATTGTGTCCCCCGCCTCCTGTTACCATTAGCCTTAGACCACAGTTCGGGACCCTTTACCCGACATCTGCCGGTTTTGACACCGACAAGCGCCCCTAAGGCTGCATTATCGTCAAGCTGTATGGGTCCGCTATTGGTGTCAAAACCGGCGGATCTCGGATAGGGGGTCCCGAACTGTGCGTCTAAGGCTAATGGTAACAGGAGGCGAGGGACACAATGTTTACCCAGGTTCGGGCCCTCTCTATGGAGGTAATACCCTACTTCCTGCTTGATTGATCTTGATGAATATGAGTATTACAAGAGTTGATCTACCACGAGATCGTAATGGCTAAAATCCTAGAAGTCTAGCCTATGACTATGATTGTTGTTGTATGGACTAAACCCTCCGATTTGTATAGACACCGGAGGGGGCTAGGGTCACACAAAGTTGGTTACAGAGAAAGGAATCTACATATCCGAATCGCCAAGCTTGCCTTCCACACAAAGGAGAGTCCCATCCGAACACGGGAAGAAGTCTTCTATCTTGTATCTTCATAGCCCAACAGCCCAGCCCATGTATATTGTCCAGCTGTCCGAGGACCCCTTAATCCAGGACTCCCACAGTAGCCCCTAAACCAGGCTTTAATGACGATAAGTCCGGCGCGCAGATTGTCTTCGGCATTGCAAGGCGGGTTCCTTCTCCGAATACTTCAAAGTAGATTTCTAACACAAGAATCATGTCAGGCTCTACAAAACAAATTCCACACACCACCGTAGAGAGTATAATATTGGGACAATTGCATTTTTACCCCTAGTTGGTTCCTACCCACGGGTTTTGCCCTTACTTTTCGAGCTTGCTCAGTTTTGCCCTTACTTTTTCCATCGAGGTACCTCGAATGCCCTTTGACCGTTTGACCAAAACCTTGAAAATTCATAACCATTTCATATGAACTCACAAAAATGCAAATAAGATATCAAAATGTTCGGATAAACATTACCTTTATGGGCATATCATTTGCATTCAGGACAAAAGCATCATTTAAACTATGTGAAGTAATTAATGTTATTAACATTATTAAAAATAAATAGGTATAAACAATATTTTTTTCATGAATAAAAATTATATGCAAATGTAGGTGATGTTTTCTGAACATCCTGATACCTTATTTGCATTTTCCTGAGTTCGTATCAACTTGTTATGAAGTTTCCAAATAATGGTCAAAGTCGTTAGAACATTCATAACAAGTTGATACAAACTCAGAAAAATGCAAATAAGTTATCAAGATGTTCAGAAAACATCACCTACATTTGCATGTAATTTTTATTCATGAAAAATATATTTTTATACCTATTTATTTTTAATAATGTTAATAACATTAATTACCTCGGATAGTTTAAACTATGCTTTTGTCCTGAATTCAAATGATATGCCCATAAGGTAATGTTTATCTGAACATTTTGATATCTTATTTGCATTTTTCTGAGTTCGTATGAATTAGTTATGAATTTTCAAAGTTTTGGTCAAACGGTCAAAGGGCATTCGAGGGACCTCTATGGAAAAAGTAAGGGCAAAACTGAGCAAGCTCGAAAAGTAAGGGCAAAGCCCTTGGGTAGGAACCAACTAGGGGTAAAAATGCAATTGTCCCTATAATATTCCACGAGTCCAATCCGCTGACAACTTTTTACAACGTGAGATCACGTCACTGCCCGGTTATTATTTGAACCGTTTTTTAGCCCGTTGCTCCATATTTTGAGGTGCGGTTTTATTAGCATGTCTTGTCAAAGCAGAGATCGTGTCCCCTTATCACGAGATTCTCATTAATATGGGCATGGGTAACCCAACCGTGTCATATGCACGACCCTTGCGGAATAGGGGAGTTTTAAGGTGAGTGGGGAGGCGCATGACTTTTACTGCCTTTATAAAGGGATAAGGATTCACCCTCTTTCACCCACGCCTTCTCCTGCCTCTGCCCATCCATTCTCGAGATCCAGTGCCCAAGCTCTCGCCTTCTCCGCCCAAAAAGCACTCCAACCATGTCCGGATTTGGAGCAGGAGGCAAGTGGATGGCCTCCTCCGTCAAGGAGAAGGATATCATGAAGCTCCGGGAGGCCGGGTACTTGGCCACGGAAATCTCTCACGGACTTCCGGCCAAGGGACAGATGGTCCACACCCCGAAGCCCCAGGAGAGGGTGGTGTTCATCGCACACTTAGTCTGCTGGCTAGGATTCCCTCTCCACCCGTTCATCCGCGGACTCCTGTTCTACTCCGGGCTAGACTTCAACGACTTGGCCCCCAACTCTATCCTCAACATCTAGGCATTTATTGTTGATTGTGAGGCCTTCCTCCGCATCTCGCCTCACTTCGGCCTATGGCTGAAGACCTTCAATGTGAAGCCAAAGGTGGTGAGCGGCGAACAAGCAGAGTGCGGAGGCGCCATGGTGGGCAAGATGCCCAATGTCACCTGGCCTGAAGAATCCTTCGTGGAGACTGTCAAAGGGTGGTAGTTGGGGTGTTTCTACATCACAGAGCCGCGCGGCGCCAACTGGGCGGTCGCTCCCGCATTACGGTCTGGAGTCCTGATGCGGCTCACCTCCTGGCAAGAGAAGGGCCTGACCTAGTCTTCTTCGGACGAGCTGATAGCGCTCCAGACGCGCGTTCAGAGCATGATAAACAAGAGAATCAAGCTCGTCAACATGATCCAGGTTATGCTCATTCGTCGGATCCTTCTGTGCCAATGCCGGACTAGCTATTTGTGGGAGTTCGATCCGGCCAAGCGCCAGACTCTACTTGAGCTCTTCGGCACAACGCACGAAGACATATGGAAGGTGCTCTTCAAGGCCAACGAGACACCACTGCCCACAAACGAGGATCGTGGGCATGACTTAACTCACCCTGCTGATAACCCACAAGTATAGGGGATCGCAACAGCTTTCGAGGGTAGAGTATTCAGCCCAAATTTATTGATTCGACATAAGGGGAGCCAAATAATATTCTTGAGTATTAGCAGTTTAGTTGTCAATTAAACCACACCTAGATAACCTAGTATCTGCAGCAAAATGTTTAGTAGCAAAAGTGGTATGATAATAAAGGTAACGGTAGCAACAGTAAAGATAAATGTTTTTGGGTTTTTGTAGTAGTTGTAACAGTAGCAACGGGAAAGTAAATAAGCGAAGAATAATATGTGAAAAGCTAGTAGGCAATGGATCAGTGATGGATAATTATGCCGGATGCGATTCCTCAAGCAATAGTTATAACATAGGGTGATATAGAACTAGCTCCAGTTCATCAATGTAATGTAGGCTTGTATTCCGTAAATAGTCATACGTGCTTATGGAAAAGAACTTGCATGACATCTTTTGTCCTACCCTCCCGTGTTCAGCGGGGTCCTTATGGAAACTAAGGGATATTAAGGCCTCCCTTTAATAGAGAACCAGAACAAAGCATTAACACATAGTGAATACATGAACTCCTCAAACTACGGTCATCACCGATAAGTATCCCGATTATTGTCACTTCGGTGTTGTCGGATCATAACACATAATAGGTGACTATAGACTTGCAAGATAGGATCAAAAACACACATATATTCATGAAAGCATAATAGGTTCAGATCTGAAATCATGGCACTCGGGCCCTAGTGACAAGCATTAAGCATAGCAAAGTCATAGCAACATCAATCTCAGAACATAGTGGATATTAGGGATCAAAACCTAACAAAACTAACTTGATTACATGGTAAATCTCATCCAACCCATCACCTTCCAGCAAGCCTACGATGGAATTACTCACGCATGGCGGTGAGCATCATGAAATTGGTGATCGAGGATGGTTGATGATGATGACGGCGACGAATCCCCCTCTCCGGAGCCTCGAACGGACTCCAGATCAGCCCTCCCGAGAGAGATTAGGGCTTGGCTGCAGCTCCGTGTCGTAAAACACGATGAAACTTTCTCCCTGATTTTTTTCTCCCCGAGACGAAATATATGGAGTTGGAGTTGAGGTAGGAGGGTGTCCAGGGGGCCCACGAGATAGGGGGCCGCGCCCTAGGGGGGGGGCGCCCCCTGTCTCGTGGACAGGCCGTGGGCCCCCTAGCACTAATTCTTTCGCCAAAAATTCTTATTAAATCTGAAAAGTTCCTCCGTGGATTTCTAGGACATTCGGAGAACTTTTCTTTTCTACACATAAAACAACATCATGGCAGTTCTGCTGAAAACAGCGTCAGTCCGGGTTAGTTTCATTCAAATCATGCAAGTTAGAGTCCAAAACAAGGGCAAAAGTTTTTGGAGAAGTAGATACGTTGGAGACGTATCAACTCCCCCAAGCTTAAACCTTTGCTTGTCCTCAAGAAATTCAGTTGATAAACTGAAAGTGATAAAGAAAAACTTTTACAAACTATGTTGCTCTTGTTGTTGTAAACATGAAAAGCCAGCATTCAAGTTTCAGCAAATATTATGAACTAACCATACTAAAAATAACACATAGGTCTCACAATTACTCATATCAATAACATAATCAGCTAGCGAGCCATAATAATAAATCTCGGATGACAACACTTTCTCAAAATAATCATAACATGACATAAGAAAATGGTATCTCGCTAGCCCTTTCTGAGACCGCAAAACATAAATGCAGAGCACCTTTAAAGATCAAGGACTGACTAAACATTGTAATTCATGGTAAAAGAGATCCAGTCAAGTCATAACCAATATAAACCAATAATAATGAATGCAAATGACAATGTGCTCTCCAGCGGGTGCTTTTTTAATAAGAAGGGTGATGACTCAACATAAAAGTAAATAGATAGGCCCTTCGCAGAGGGAAGCAGGGATTTGTAGAGGTGCCAGAGCTCGATTTGAAAATAGAGATTGAATAACATTTTGAGCGGCATACTTTCGATGTCAACGCAACAACTATGAGATGGATGTATCTTCCATACTACATGCATTATAGGCAGTTCCCAAACAGAATGGTAAAGGTTTATACTCCCCCAACCACCAACAAGTATCAATCCATGGCTTGCTCGAAACAACGAGTGCCTCCAACATACAACAGCCCTGGGGGAGTTTTGTTTAATTATTTTGATTTGCTTTGATCTTTTTGGATCGTGGGACTAGGCATCCCGGTTACCAGCCCTTTCTCGTGAATGAGGAGCGGAGTCCACTCCTCGTGAGAATAACCCACCTACCATGGAAGATATAGGCAGCCCTAGTTGAAACATGAGCTGCTCGAGCATACAGAACAGAATTTCATTTGAAGGTTTGGAGTTTGGCACATACAAATTTACTTGGAACGGCAGGTAAATACCGCATATAGGAAGGTATGGTGGACTCATATGGAACAACTTTGGGGTTTAAGGAGTTGGGATGCACAAGTAGTATTCCCGCTTTGTACAGGTGAAGGCTAGCAAAAGACCAGGAAGCAACCAACTGAGAGAGCGACAACAGTCGTAAACATGCATTAAAATTAATTTACACCGAGTACAAGCATGAGTAGGATATAATCTACCAAGAACATAAATATCATGAAGGCTATGTTGATTTGATTCAACTACATGCGTGAACATGTGCCAAGTTGAGTCGCTTAATACATTCAAAGGAGGATACCATCGCATCATACCACATCATAATCATTCTAATAGCATGTTGGCATGCAAGGTAAACCATTATAACTCATAGCTAATCAAGCATGGCACAAGCAACTATAATCTCTAAATGTCATTGCAAATATGTTTACTTCGTAATAGCTGACTCAGGAACGATTAATCATCGTATTTACAAAAACAAAAGAGGTCGAGTTCATCCAGCTTTTCTCATCCCAATAAGTCCATCATATATCATCATTATTGCCTTTCTCTTGCATGACCGAACGATGTGTATAATAATAAGAGTGCACGTGCATTGAACTAAGCTGGAATCTACAAGCATTCAACTCAAGAGAGAAGACAAGTAATATGGGCTCTAAATTAAATAAAGAATCATGCATATAAGAGCCACTAATAATTTTCAATATGGTCTTCTCGACACCCAAAAAGAAAGAAAAGGAAATAAAACTATTTACACGGGAAAGCTCCCAACAAGTAAAAAGGAAAGAACTAGAAATATTTTTGGGTTTTCATTTTAATTTCTACTACAGGCATGGAAATTAAACTAACTAATTTTTTGGTTTTTTTTAAGGTTTATCAAACACACAAGAAGAAAATTAGAAAAATAAATTTAAACTAACATGGATAATACAATGAAAGAGTGTGAGCACCGACGACTAGTGTGTGAACATGAATGTAAAGTCGGTGAGAAATACGTACTCCCCCAAGCTTAGGCTTTTGGCCTAAGTTGGTCTAATACCAATGACCGTCTGGCTGATATCCATAAGTGTAACTAGGGTAGTACTGAGATGAAGAGGCGACCACCTCCTGAGCAGCAGTGTGTTGGCGAGCTGCCTCCATTCCCCTCTCATTTTCAGTTGCTTCTTCCCTGGTGACGACATATCTTCCTTTTGTCTGATAATCAAAAAGGTAGGGAGCAGGAAGAGTAACAGGGACGACGTTGCTTCTGTTATAGGTTTGTCGATAATGGAGGAATTGTTCATTCCTCTCAAGAAAATGATGATCAAACATAGCTTCTTTATCCAAATAAACAGGAGGTACAATCATGTCCCCATCTTGTGGAGCTATATTAAGAAAATTAGCCACACGGGTTGCATAAATTCCTCCAAAGATATCACCCCTTCTACTATTATTCTGCAACCTACGTGCAACTATTGCCCCCAAGTTATAACCTCTATAACCTGACATAGCACTCTTGAGGACACAAAGATCAGGGGCACACATGTGACATACTTCGTCCTTACCGTTAATGCATCTACCAATAAAGAGAGCAAACTAATGTATAGCAGGAAAATGAATGCTCCCTATGGTAGCTTGTGTTACGTCCCTAGATTCTCCCACAGTAATACTAGCAAGAAAATCTCTAACTTCAGATTTGGGAGGATCATGAATATTACCCCACTACGGGAGTTTGCAAGCAGTTGTGAAATCCTCTAAATCCATGGTATAAGATGTATCATAAATATCAAACATAACACTAGGAGAATTACGCGTAGAAATATATTCGAACCTCCGCACAAAGGAATCAGTCAATTGATAATATAGAGGACACTTATCTTGTAAGAAGTCCTCCAGCTCAGCATTACGCACATACGCGTCAAATTCCTCCTTGAAGCCCGCTTCGACCATAAAATCATTGGATGGCCACTCGCAAGCCCGTACATTTGCGTCCCTTGGCAAATTAACATCTTGTTCACGGATAGCAATCCTTGGCCCTTTCTTTGCCGAGGAACCACCTTGGTACATTCTTCTAAGCATATTTCTTTTTCTGAAAATTTCTGAAATTTTAGTAACTTCAAAATAAAAGTGAATAAAACTAAACAAGAATTATAGCAACTACTCCTACAAGTGCCTAGAGCCGATATCATGCATTAGAATTGCTAGGGACCTCAAAAATTTAACATACAAGCTCAAGAACATGGTCACCTATGCAGCAAAAAATTGCAATGAATAAAGAACTAGAACAAAAACTAATTGGACCAATGGAGGAGTCACAAACCGAGCAACAATCTCCCATAGCAGTTTTGCGAACGGAGCTTTGAGCTAAGAGATCGAAAATCGCAGCAAAACGAGCTAGAACTCGGGCTTGAGCTGGATGGGGATTTTTTGGGTAGAAGATGAAGTGTGTGGGTGCTGGCATAAGTGGAGGGGAGCCACCAGGGGCCCACGAGACAGGGGGGGCGCCCTACAGGGGGGCCCTCCTCTCTTGTAGCCTGGTGCTTGCCCCTTTTGCAGTGTTTTTAGTGCCAAAAATTCTCAAATATTCCAGAAAAAATCATACTAAATTTGCAGTGCATTTGGAGCACTTTTATTTGCGAACTATTTTTTAATGCACGGATAATTCAGAAAACAGACGGATAATATTATTTTTGCTTTATTTATTCTAAATAACAGAAAGTAAAAAGAGGGTACAGAAGGTTGTGCCTTCTAGTTTTATCCATCTCGTGATCATCAAAATGAATCCACTAACAAGGTTGATCAAGTCTTGTTAACAAACTCATTCTGAATAACACGGAACCAGAGAAATTTCGAATAACACTAAGTTACCTCAACGGGGATATGAGAATCCCCAACAATAAGAATATCATACTTTTTCTTGATAGTAGGGAGAGGAAATTCAAAACCTCCAAATATGATAGTTGGAACATTTTCAATAGAATTGATGCTATGGACTTGAGATTGTTTCCTCGAAAAGTGTACCGTATGCTCATTACCATTAACATGAAAAGTGACATTGCCATTGTTGCAATCAATAACAGCCCCTACAGTATTAAGAAAAGGTCTACCAAGGATAATAGACATACTATCGTCCTCAGGAATATCAAGAATAACAAAGTCTGTTAAGATAGTGACATTTGCAACCACAACAGGCACATCCTCACAAATACCGACAGGTATAGCAGTTGATTTATCAGCCATTTGCAAAGATATTTCAGTAGGTATCAACTTATTCAATTCAAGTCTATGATATAAAGAGAGAGGCATAACACTAACACCGGCTCCAAGATCACATAAAGCAGTTCTAACATAATTTCTTATAATAGAGCAAGGTATAGTTGGTACACCTGGATCTCCAAGTTTCTTAGGTATTCCACCCTTAAAAGTGTAATTAGCAAGCGTGGTGGAAATTTTAGCTTCCGGTATCTTTCTTTTATTTGTGATGATATACTTCATATACTTAGCATAAGGATTTACTTTCAGCATATCAGTTAAGTGCATACGTAAGAAAATGGGTCTAATCATTTCAGCAAAGCGCTCCAAATCCTCATCATCCTATGACTTGGACGGTTTAGGAGGAAAGGGCATGGGTTTCTGAACCCATGGTTCTCTCTCTTTACCGTGCGTCCTAGCAACAAAATCTATCTTATCATAACATTGATTCTTTGATTGTGGGTTATCAAGGTCAACAACAGGTTGAATCTCTACATCATTGTTTTTGCTAGGTTGAGCATCAACATGAACATTATCATTAATATTATCGCTAGGTTCATGTTCATCACCTGATTGTGTTTCAGCATCAGAAATAGAAATATCATTGGGATTCTCAGGTGTGTCTACAATAGGTTCATTAGAAGCATGCAAAGTCCTATCATTCTTCTTCTTCTTCTTCTTTTTAGAAGAACTAGGTGCCTCTAAATTATTTCTCTGAGAATCTTGCTCAATTCTCTTAGTGTGGCCTTCAGGATACAAAGGTTCCTGAGTCATTCTACCAGTTCTAGTAGCCACCCTAACAGCAAAGACGTTTTTATTATTCAATTCATCAAGCAAATCATTTTGAGCTTTGAGTACTTGCTCAGCTTGAGTAGCAACCATAGAAGCATATTTGCTAACGCGGTGAAGTTCATCTTTAACTCTAGCCAGATTATCATCTATGCGTCCTATCTCGAAAGCATTATTATTTAACTCTCTACCAACATAAGCATTAAAACTTTCTTGTCTAGCCATAAAGTAATCAAATTCATCTAAGCATGGGCTATGAAATTTAGTAGAAGGTATTTCAACTTTATCATATCTATAGAGAGATTTTACCATTACTACCTGTGTCGGGTTATCAAGACAATGTGGTTCTTCAGGAAGTATATTAAGACCATGAATTTCTTCAATAGGAGGTAAATTCTTAACATCTTCAGCTTTAATACCTTTTCTTTCATTGATTTCTTTGCCTCTTGCATATCTTCAGGACTGAGAAATAAAACACCTCTCTTCTTCGAAGTGGGTTTTGGAATAGGCTCAGGAGTTGGCTCAATTGGTTCAGGAATTACTTTAGGAATTGGCTCGTGGAGAGTCCAATTATTTTCATTAGTCAACATATTATTCAATAGTATTTCAGCTTCGTCGACTGTTCTTTCCCTGAAAACACAACCAGCACAACTATCCAAGTAGTCCTTGGAAGCATCAGTTAATCCATTATAAAAGATATCAAGTATTTCATTTTTCTTAAGAGGATGATCTGGCAAAGCATTAAGTAACCGGAGAAGCCTCCCCCAAGCTTGTGGGAGACTCTCTTCTTTGATTTGCACAGAATTATATATTTCCCGCAAGGCAGCTTGTTTCTTATGAGCAGGGAAATATTTAGCAGAGAAGTAATAAATCATATCCTGGGGACTACGCACACAACCAGGAGCAAGAGAATTATACCAAGTCTTAGCATCACCCTTTAATGATAGCGAGACTTCTCATCATGAGTAAACAGGGTAGCTATATCATTCAAATTGGTAAGATGTGCCACAACAGTTTCAGATTCAAGGCCATAAAAAGGATCAGATTCAACTAAAGTAATAATATCAGGATCAACAGAGAATTCATAATCCTTATTAGTAACACAGATAGGTGAAGTAGCAAAAGCAGCATCGGGTTTCATTCTAGCATTACGAGACTGCTGCTTCCATTTAGGTAATAATTTCTTAAGATCATTTCTATCATTGCACGCAAGAATTTCCATAGCAGCTTTTTCATTCATAACACAACCCTTAGGAACAACAGGTAATACATAATCATTGGGGGGACCTTCATCATCACAATCATCAGTAACAGGATCTTCAGTAATTTCATTCCCCCTAAATCTAGCAAGTTGTTCATCTAGAAATTCACCTAATGGCACAGTAGTATCACATACAGAAGTAGATTCATCATGCATAGCAGAGGTGGCATCATCAATAACATGCGACATATCAGAATTCATAGCAGTAGCAGGTTTATGTGTCGCAAGCTTACTAATAACGGAAGGAGAATCTAGTGCAGAGCTAGATGGCAGTTCCTTACCTCCCCTCGTAGTTGACGGCAAAATAGTAGTTCGATCATCTTTCAAGTTCTTCATAGTGATCAACAGATATAAATCCCAAGTGACTCAGAGAATAGAGCTATACTCCCCGGCAAAGGCGCCAGAAATTGGTCGTGATAACCCACAAGTATAGGGGATCGCAACAGCTTTCGAGGGTAGAGTATTCAACCCAAATTATTGATTCGACAAAAGGGGAGCCAAAGAATATTCTTGAGTATTAGCAGTTGAGTTGTCAATTCAACCACAGATGGATAACTTAGTATCTGTAGCAAAGTGTTTAGTAGCAAAAGTGGTATGATAATAAAGGTAACGGTAGCAACAGTAAAGATAAATGTTTTTGGGTTTTTGTAGTAGTTGTAACAGTAGCGACGGAAAAGTAAATAAGCGAAGAACAATATGTGAAAAGCTCGTAGGCAATGGATCAGTGATGGATAATTATGCCGGATGCGATTCCTCATGCAATAGTTATAACATAGGGTGATATAGAACTAGCTCCAGTTCATCAATGTAATGTAGGCATGTATTCCGTAAATAGTCATACGTTCTTATGGAAAAGAACTTGCATGGCATCTTTTGTCCTACCCTCCCTTGTTCAGCAGGGTCCTTACAGAAACTAAGGGATATTAAGGCCTCCTTTTAATAGAGTTCCGGAACAAAGCATTAACACATAGTGAATACATGAACTCCTCAAACTACGGTCATCACCGAGAAGTATCCCGATTATTGTCACTTCGGGGTTGTCGGATCATAACACATAATAGGTGACTATAGACTTGCAAGATAGGATCAAGAACACACATATATTCATGAAAGCATAATAGGTTCAGATCAGAAATCATGGCACTCGGGCCCTAGTGACAAGCATTAAGCATAGCAAAGTCATAGCAACATCAATCTGAAGGAAATATGCCCTAGAGGCAATAATAAAGTTATTATTTATTTCCTCATATCATGATAAACGTTTATTATTCATGCTAGAATTGTATTAACCGGAAACATGATACATGTGTGAATACATAGACAAACATAACGTCACTAGTATGCCTCTACTAGACTAGCTCATTAATCAAAGATGGTTATGTTTCCTAACCATAGACATGTGTTGTCATTTGATTAATGGGATCACATCATTAGGAGAATGATGTGATTGACATGACCCATTCCGTTAGCCTAGCACTTGATCGTTTAGTATATTGCTATTGCTTTCTTCATGACTTATACATGTTCCTATAACTATGAGATTATGCAACTCCCGTTTATCGGAGGAACACTTTGGGTACTACCAAACGTCACAACGTAACTGGGTGATTATAAAGGAGTACTACAGGTGTCTCCGAAGGTACATGTTGAGTTGGCATATTTCGAGATTAGGTTTTGTCACTCCGATTGTCGGAGAGGTATCTCTGGGCCCTCTCGGTAATGCACATCACATAAAGCCTTGCAAGCAATGTGACCAATGAGTTGGTTACGGGATGATGCATTACGTAACGAGTAAAGAGACTTGCCGGCAATGACATTGAACTAGGTATTGGATACCGATGATCGAATCTCGGGCAAGTAACATACCGATGACAAAGGGAACAACGTATGTTGTTATGCGGTTTGATCGATAAAGATCTTCGTACAATATGTAGGAACCAATATGGGCATCCAGGTTCCGCTATTGGTTATTGACCGAGAATAGTTCTAGGTCATGTCTACATAGTTCTCGAACCCGTAGGGTCCGCACGCTTAACGTTACGATGACAGTTTTATTATGAGTTTATAAGTTTTGATGTACCGAAGTTTGTTCGGAGTCCCGGATGTGATCACGGACATGACGAGGAGTCTCGAAATGGTCGAGACATAAAGATTGATATATTGGACGACTATATTCGGACACCGGAAGTGTTCCGGGTGATTTCGGAGAAAACCGGAGTGCCGGAGGGGTTACCGGACCCCCCCCCGGGAGAGTAATGGGCCTTATGGGCCTTACTGGGGAAGAGAGAGGGGCGGCCAGGGTGGGCCGCGCGCCCCCTCTCCTTCTGGTCTGAATTGGACTAGGGGGGGGTGCCCCCCTCTTTCCTTCCCCCTCCTAGTAGGAGTAGGAAAGGAGGAGTCCTACTCCTACTAGGAGGACTCCTCCTCCTGGCGCGCCCCCCTTGGGACGGCCGGCCTCCCCCCTTTCTCCTTTATATACGGGGGTGGGGGGCACCCCATAGACACAAGTTGATCTAGGGATCGTTCCTTAGCCGTGTGCGGTGCCCCCCTCCATCATATTCCACCTCGGTCATATCATCACGGAGTTTAGGAGAAGCCCTGCGCCGGTAGAACATCATCATCGTCACCATGCCGTCGTGCTAACGGAACTCATCCCCGAAGCTTTGCTGGATTGGAGCCCGGGGATCGTCATCGAGCTGAACGTGTGCTGAACTCGGAGGTGCCGTACGTTCGGTACTCGGATCGGTCGGATCGTGAAGACGTACGACTACATCAACCACGTTGTCATAATGCTTCCGCTTACGGTCTACGAGGGTACATGGACGAACACTCTCCCATCTCGTTGCTATGCCATCACCATGATCTTGCGTGTGCGTAGGAAATTTTTTGAAATTACTACGTTCCCCAACACAATCTCAGAACATAGTGGATACTAGGGATCAAACCCTAACAAAACTAACTTGATTACATGGTAAATCTCATCCAACCCATCACCTTCCAGCAAGCCTACGATGGAATTACTCACGCATGGCGGTGAGCATCATGAATTTGGTGATCGAGGATAGTTGATGATGATGACAGCAACGAATCCCCCTCTCCGGAGCCCCGAACAGACTCCAGATCAGCCCTCCGAGAGAGATTAGGGCTTGGCGGCGGCTCCGTGTCGTAAAACCCGATGAAACTTTCTCCCTGATTTTTTTCTCCCCGAGACGGAATATATGGAGTTGGAGTTGAGGTCGGAGGGTGTCTAGGGGGCCCACGAGATAGGGGGCCGCGCCCTAGGGGGTGGGCGCCCCCTGTCTTGTGGACAGGCCGTGGGCCCCCTAGCACTAATTCTTTCGCCAAAAATTCTTATTAAATCTGAAAAGTGCCTCCGTGGATTTTCAGGACATTCCGAGAACTTTTCTTTTCTACACATAAAACAACATCATGGCAGTTCTGCTGAAAACAGTGTTAGTCCGGGATTGTTTCATTCAAATCATGCAAGTTAGAGTCCAAAATAAGGGCAAAAGTGTTTGGAAAAGTAGATACGTTGGAGACGTGTGACCTGCTAATCCGGTAATTTCTTTCATATTTTCAAGGTATGCCCTTTACTTGCACACCCGAGGAAGGCATCTAAGCATCCCTATGAATTTTTTCAGTACTGGACAGAGATGGCGGAGCAGATTAACTGTCCGGTTCCGCTACCCGAAGGCCCAGAAATCCCACTTCTGACGAAGATGCTGGTTCTGGCGCCTTATCAGGTGCTGGAGAAGAAGGCCAAGAAGAATGCCAAGGGGACCAGAGGTGGTCTCCGCCGCAAGGACAATTCGGACATGACGTCCGAAGATGCCGAGGCTCACTCCTCCACCGCCGAAGACGACGAGGAAGAGGAGGAGGAAGAAGAAAGCCCCTCCCCCTGCAGGAGGGAGAAAGAAGAGGATGGCCTCCATGCATCTAGAGGCCGAGGCATCCAAGAAGGGGAAAGCTTCCCTTTCGGACAGCTCTGCAGCGGCTACCGACAGCAGCTGGGAGTCGGAGCCCAGGAAGAAGCCCCTGGCCAAATTGTAAGTGTCCGGACACGTTCATATATACAACGTACTTCATTGTTTTAATGTGCTAAATTGTGCATTTGCAGTCCAGCTCGGTCCAATCTCGAGCAGTCCTTATCTTCATAGGATTCGCTGGACCCGGCGGCGATGGCCAGCGGGACCCTTCCATCGGCCTCCTCTCCCAGGGACCTGGATAGAGCTGAGGCATCATCCCGAAGGATCCCTGGCCCGGGAGAGAATCCGGAGGCCGTCAGGGAGGTGCCGGAGGGTGAAGCCTCGGTTGCCGAAGACATTGGGGAGCAAGCCCCCATGGACACCTATGGTGGGGGCCATATCCAAAGTGGCCCTCAGCCGAATATAGTTCCAGAGACCCAAGCGGCTCTAGATTCAGGCGGGCCGCCTCTTTCGAAAGAGGGATGTGCGCCTACTCCACTGGTGACCTCTGTCCATCTAGAGGCACCAGACAATTTGCTGGAAGCGCTGCAAGGTGCTTCCATTGTTGACGAACATCGTACCCTTATGGGTACGGTAATTGAGAGGATCCAATCCATGAAGAGCAGACTGACCAAAGCATGCACTAGCCTTCTAACAGGCTTTGAGGTAGGCATCACAACTATAAAAAGAATGTCACAGTATAGATAGTAGCC
This sequence comes from Triticum timopheevii, assembly GCA_963921465.1. NCBI lineage: Eukaryota > Viridiplantae > Streptophyta > Magnoliopsida > Poales > Poaceae > Triticum > Triticum timopheevii. Next base: position 238,283,739 of record OY997264.1, on the reverse strand, counting down.
CCTGATACTCTGTCCGGTGTTCGGAAACAAAAGACGGACAGAGGATGAAATAATTTTCGCAGGAGTCTAATCTAATATGTCTATGTGAATAAGCAGGCATCGCTGCTGGCTGCAACCTCTCATACTGCGGAAATCTCCGGACTGAAGCAGAGTCTAGAGCGGGCCGAGGAAGAACTCGGCCGCGTGAAGAAGCAGCTGGAGGATAGTCAAGGTATGCAGTAACCTTGTATATATTTAGGAAGGATGAATGATTCGTGTTGACTAAAGTGCCATGGTATTTATTAGGGGCAACAACTGAAGTAGAGGCCCTCAAGAAGGCGCTCGCTGAGGCCGAGGACAAAGCGGCTAAGGAACGGGCCGCATGCGAGAAGCATGAGGCCCGGATCAGTGAGGTCCAGCAAGAGCTCCAGGACGCCGTCAAGAAGTGCCAATCCTTGGAGCGCGACCTTAAGGAGCAAGAGTCCGAACTTGCCAAGGCCCGCCAGAGCGCACACGATGCCGGAGCCAAAGCCCAGGGCACCCTGTAGGAAATCCAGGAAGCCAAGAAGATCACGGCGGGTAAGGCTTTTATTATGTAGAGCAGATATGTGAAGGAAAGGTTCTTCTTACTGACCCAAATTTGGAGTTCTCTAGGGCCGTTTGCGGATCTGCCGTGTAGCGAGTCAGATGCTGCAGAATTCTATCGAGCTGAAGAGGGGAGCTCAATAGAGAAGTTGTTCTGGTCGCAATACCTTGTGCCAGAACATCCAGCGCCCTTTAGCGATCAGCTGAAATAGCTTGTCGAGCTACATAGGGCGGCCGAACTAGCCATGAAGGATTTGATAATCCAGCTATGGCCTGCCGAAGCCATTCCCAGCAGCTACTTCGGACTCGTGAAGCGGCTTGTGAGTGCCTGCCCTCGGCTTGATACCAACAAGCGGTCGGTCTGCATTGAAAGCACGCGAATGTCCGATGGACGCCACGAAGCTGATGACCGAGGGACCGCCCATAGGAAAGGAGCACCGCACACCCTAACTGTATTTTCATAGTGTCCTGTTGGGATCCCGCCTTGTGGCGGAGCAATGTGCTAAGGATATCATATTCCCATGAATACACTCATGTTCTCTTGTCTTGTACTATGAAACAGATCTGTTATGTAATATAATGTCCGTTATGTAAAATTTTACCTCTTGTGCGTCCATTTTGTTAAATCTGAGAGTTGGCCAGTCGTCGGCTTCTGCCCCCACGTAGGTAGTACGGGGGTGTTCGAGATAAATCTAAACACTCTTTACCCAAGGTTTTGGTCCTTTAAGGAGTTGTTTAGCGCAACGAACGAGGTAATCAGACAATGCGGCTTTATTACTCTCACTTAGCCATTGGAGTTTGACGAGAAAAGTTTAGGCGCAACCCCTGGTGTTCGGAAGTCCGGACTTGGGGCGCCCTACACGCCTGATTGGATAAAAATCGATTCATCGCATAATGTAGAAAAAAATCGCTAAAAATTTGTAACCTGTCAAACAGCTGGCCGGCTCTCGCCGCATCATGATAGTCAGTTTTCGGCTTTCTCTACTGAGGTGCTCATCCAAAAGAACCGGGACACCATCGCACTAGTTCTCCCTTTACTACCCTAGCCGATATAGCAGAATGTAAGGTAGTAAGCACAGGAGCCGGGGAACCCAACTATTGACCAAAGACATGATTCGGAGCCGGTGCATATAATGCTATAAGTTCGGGGTGCCAAACTGTACTGTAAAAGTGTTCGGACTTTATTGTCGTGTTATGGGGTATGATGAAGCCCCTGGCAAATTGAGGCGTACCAGAGTGTACGGGTGCAATTTATCAAAAAATACAAAATGAGGTAATAGGCTAATGCCGCAGAAATTGGGCCGCAACTATTTTTCATTATAACTTGATTAATACATCAAGGCGTATCTGTACAAATAATGCGATAAGCAAGTAGGGCAATTTAACAGGTATAACGATCGTTAGTAGAGACCACCTGGGGGTTCCCTTGTACGTCAAAGCTTCTTGCCTTCTTGGTGTATCCGTCCCTTGACAGGTCCGATGATCAGGTTATCAGAAAAAGCCTCGGGAAGAGAAAAACCTGAAAGAAAAAGAAAAGGTGAAGGTATGCGAGTCTAGGAGAGGTTGAGCCGCCTTATGGACCCTTGTCTAGCTGTGCCTCCATCCATGCCCATGGTATTTTAAGTGCGTAGTTATGTACGCGCATCACAAGTGTCGTCGCTTGATCGGGACTGAGACGGAGGCCGAATTTCTAGTCAATCTCTGGACGAGCTGGACTGTCCTGCTGTAGAGTAGTTCGGACTCGCTCGACGGTGTTCGGGAGCTTGACTACCAAATTGAGGTTCTGCCTAAAAAGGCTGCTCTGTACTTCTGCTGCAAGGGCAGTGGTGTGCTCCTCAGTACAGAGGGAGCGTTCCGTGTTTCCATTGACCGTTATGACACCGTGTGGTCCGGGCATCTTGAGCTTGAGGTAGGCGTAGTGCGGCACCACATTGAATTGAGCGAATGCGGTTCGTCCGAGCAGTGCATGATAGCCACTCCGGAAGGAGACGATATCGAAGATCAATTCTTCGCTTTGGAAATTGTTTGGGGATTCGAAGACCACTTCCAGTGTGATTGAGCCCGTAGAGCAGGCCTTTACACCTGGTATGACACCTTTAAAGGTGGTTTTAGTGGGTTTGATCCTTGAGGGATCGATACCCATTTTGTGCACTGTATCTTGATAAAGCTGGTTCAGGCTGCTGCCACCATCCATGAGGAATCGAGAAAGGTGGAATCCATTAATGATTGGGTCAAGGACTAGTGCGGCTGAACTGGCATGACGAATACTGGTCAGATGGTCCCTGCGATCGAAGGTGATCAGACAGGACGACCATGGGTTGAACTTTGGGGCGACTGGCTCCATCGTGTAGACGTCCCTGAGTGCGCGCATGCGCTCCCTCTTGGGGATATGGGTAGCGTATATAATGTTTACCATTTAAATTTGGGGGAAGGGGGGAACTTCTTCAGTCCCCCTGTGTTTGGTGGCCGGGGCTCCTCGTTATCGTCATCGCATTGCGACTCCTTCTCTTTGTTCTCGCCATTTAACTTGCCGGCCTGTTCGAAGACCCAACATTATCTGTTGGTATGATTGGCTGGTTTATCAGGAGCGCCGTGGATTTGACATGGACGATCGAGTATGCGGTCCAAACTGGACGGGCCCTGATTGTTTCTCTTAAATGGCTTCTTCCGCTGACCGGACTTAGAGGCACTGAATTTGGCGTTGACATTCGTATCTTCGGTGTTGTCACTGTTGCTTCGACGCTTGTGTCTGTTGCATCGTGGCTTGCCGTTGCTATTTTTGTCCTCGGAAGTGCCAGGTTCGCTTGCTTGATTATTGCTACGGGCTAGCCAGCTATCCTCGCCCGCTGATAACCCACAAGTGTAGGGGATCGCAACAGCTTTCGAGGGTAGAGTATTCAACCCAAAATTTATTGATTCAACACACGGGGAGCCAAAGAATATTCTCAAGTATTAGCAGTTGAGTTGTCAATTCAACCACACCTGGATAACTTAGTATATGCAGCAAAGTATTTAGTAGCACAGTAGTATGATAGTAATGGTAACAGTGGCAAAAGTAAAGATAATAGGTTTGTAGGAATTGTAACAGTATCAACGGAAAAGTAAATAAGTGAAACACAAGATATGAAAAGCTCGTAGGCATTGGATCAGTGATGGATAATTATGTCGGATGCGATTCCTCATGTAATAGCTATAACATAGGGTGACACAGAACTAGCTCCAGTTCATCAATGTAATGTAGGCATGTATTCCGAATATAGTAATACGTGCTTATGGAAAAGAACTTGCATGACATATTTTGTCCTACCCTCCTGTGGCAGTGGGGTCCTAGTGGAAACTAAGGGATATTAAGGCCTCCTTTTAATAGAGAACCGGAACAAAGCATTAGCACATAGTGAATACATGAACTCCTCAAACTATGGTCATCAGCGAGAAGTATCCCGATTATTGTCACTTCGGGGTTGTCGGATCATAACACATAATAGGTGACTATAGACTTGCAAGATAGGATCAAGAACTCACATATATTCATGAAAACATAATAGGTTCAGATCTGAAATCATGGCACTCAGGCCCTAGTGACAAGCATTAAGCATAGCAAAGTCATAGCAACATCAATCTCAGAACATAGTGGAATCTAGGGATCAAACCCTAACAAAACTAACTTGATTACATGGTAAATCTCATCCAACCCATCACCGTCCAACAAGCCTACGATGGAATTACTCACGCATGGCGGTGAGCATCATGAAATTGGTGATGGAGGATGGTTGATGATGACGACGGTGACGAATCCCCCTCTCCGGAGCCCCGAACGGACTCCAGATCAGCCCTCCCGAGAGAGATTAGGGCTTGGCGGCAGCTCCGTATCGTAAAACGCGATGAAACTTTCTCTCTGATTTTTCTCTCCGTGAAACGGAATATATGGAGTTGGAGTTGAGGTCGATGGAGCGTCAGGGGGCCCACGAGACAGGGGGCGTGCCTGGGGGGGTGGGCGCGCCCCCCACCCTCGTGTACTGGGTGTGGGCCCCCTGGTCTTGATTCTTTTGCCAGTATTTTTTATATTTTCCAAAACTTATCTCCGTGGATTTTCAGGTCATTCCGAGAACTTTTGTTTTCTACACATAAAACAACATCATGGCAGTTCTGCTGAAAACAGCGTTAGTCCAGGTTAGTTTCATTCAAATCATGCAAGTTAGAGTCCAAAACAACGGCAAAAGTGTTTGGAAAAGTAGATACGTTGGAGACGTATCAACTCCCCCAAGCTTAAACCATTGCTTGTCCTCAAGCAATTCAGTCGATAAACTGAAAGTGATATATTAAAACTTTTACAAACTCTGTTTGCTCTTGTTGTTGTAAACATATAAAGCCAGCATTCAGTTTTTCAGCACGTATTATGAACTAACCATACTCACAATAACACTTAGGTCTCACAATTACTCATATCAATGGCATAATCAGCTAGCGAGCCAAAATAATAAAACTCGGATGACAACACTTTCTCAAAACAGTCATAATATGATATAACAAAATGGTATCTCGCTAGCCCTTTCTGAGACCGCAAAACATAAATGCAGAGCACCTTTAAAGATCAAGGACTGATTAAACATTGTAATTCATGGTAAAAGAGATCCAGTCAAGTCATACCAAATATAAACCAATAGTAATGAATGCAAATGACAGTGTGCTCTCCAGCGGGTGCTTTTTAATAAGAAGGTGATGACTCAATATAAAAGTAAATAGATAGGCCCTTCGCAGAGGGAAGCAAGGATTTGTAGAGGTGCCAGAGCTCGATTTTCAAATAGAGATGAATAACATTTTGAACGGCATACTTTCACTGTCAACGCAACAACTATGAGATGGTTGTATCTTGCATACTACATGCATTATAGGCAGTTCTCAAATAGAATGGTAAAAGTTTATACTCCCCCACCACCAACAAGCATCAATCCATGGCTTGCTCGAAACAACGAGTGCCTCCAACTAACAACAGCCCTGGGGGAGTTTTGTTTAATTATATTGATTTTCTTTGATCTTTTTGGATCATGGGACTGGGCATCCCGGTTACCAGCCCTTAATTGTGAATGAGGAGCGGAGTCCACTCCCCTTGAGAATAAACCACCTGGCATGGAAGATATAGGCAGCCCTAGTTGAAACATGAGATTCTCGAGCATACAAAACAGAATTTCATTTGAAGGTTTGGAGTTTGGCACATACAAATTTACTTGGAACGGCAGGTAGATACCGCATATAGGAAGGTGTGGTGGAATCATATGGAACAACTTTGGGGTTTAAGGAGTTTGGATTCACAAGCAGTATTCCCGCATAGTACAGGTGAAGGCTAGCAAAAGACTGCGAAGCGACCAACTAAGAGAGCGTGAACAGTCATGAACATGCATTAAAATTAATTCATACTGAGTACAAGCATGAGTAGGATATAATCTACCATGAACATAAATATCATGAAGGCTATGTTGATTTGTTTCAACTACATGCGTGAACATGTGCCAAGTCGAGTCACTCAATTCATTCAAAGGAGGATACCATCCCATCATACCACACCACAATCATTTTAATAGCATGTCGGCATGCAAGGTAAACCATTATAACTCGTAGCTAATCAAGCATGGCACAAGCAACTATAATCTCTAAATGTCAATGCAAATATGTTTACTCCATAATAGGCCGAATCAGGAACGATGAACTCATCATATTTACAAAAACAAGAGAGGTCGAGTTCATACCAGCTTCTCTCATCTCAATCAGTCCATCATATATCGTCATAATTGCCTTTCACTTGCACAACTGAACGATGTGTATAATAATAATAGTGCATGTGCATTGGACTAAGCTGGAATCTGCAAGCATTCAACTCAAGAGAGAAGACAAGGTAATATGGGCTCTAAGTTAAATAAACAATCATGCATATGAGAGCCACTAAACGTTTTCAATATGGTCTTCTACTCTCGACCCCCAAAGAAAATAAAAGAAAATAAAACTATTTACACGGGAAAGCTCCCAACAAGTAAGAAGAAGAACGAGAAATCTTTTTGGGTTTTCATTTTAATATCTACTACAAGCATGGAAATTAAACTAACTATTTTTTTTGGTTTTTCTTAAGGTTTATCAAACACACAAGAAGAAAACTAGAAAAAGAAGATTGAACATCATGGATAATACAATGAAAGAGTATGAGCACGACAACTAGAATAGTGTGTGAACATGAATGTAAAGTCGGTGAGAAATACGTACTCCCCCAAGCTTAGGCTTTTGGCCTAAGTTGGTCTAAGGCCAAGGGTAGCCTGGCTGATATCCGTAGTTGTAACTGGGGGTTGTACTGAGATGCAGCAGCAAATGCTTCCTGAGCTGTGGCATGTTGGCGAGCCGCCTCCGCTCTCCCCTTGTGTTCAGCTGCTTCCTCCCTGGTAACAACATATCTTCCTTTTGACTGGTAATCAAAAAGGAAAGGAGTAGGAAGAGTAACATGGAAAGCGCTATGTCTGTCAAAGATTAGTCAATACTGGAGGAATTGTTCATTCCTCTTAGGAAAATGATGTTTCACCATAGCGTCATAATCTAAATAAGCAGGAGGCAAGACCATATCCCCCTCTTGTGGGGCTATACCAAGATAATTAGCCACACGGGTCGCATAAATTCCTCCAAATAAATCTCTAGCCCTACCATTGTTATGCAACCTACGTGCAACTATTGCCCCCAAGTTGTAATCTTTATTACCTAACACGGCACTCTTGAGGACACTAAGATCAGGGACACACATATGACATACTTCATCTTTACCGTTAATGCATCTACCAATGAAGAGAGCAAAATAATGTATAGCAGGAAAATGAATGCTCCCTATGATAGCTTGTGCTATATCCCTAGATTCTCCCACAGTAATACTAGCAAGAAAGTCTCTAAATTCAGATTTGTGGGGATCATTAGCATTGCCCACTATGGGAGTTTGCAAGCTGTTGTAAAATCCTCTAAGTCCATGGTATAAGATGTATCATAAATATCAAACAGGACACTCGGAGAATTACGTGAACATTTATATTTAAACCTTTGCACGAATGAATCGGTAAATATATAGTACTAAGGACAATTATATTGTAATAATTCCTCCAGATCGGCATTATGCACATATGCGTCAAATTCATCCTTAGAGCCTGCATTGACCATAAAATCATCTGATGTCCACTCACAAGCTCGCACTTCTGCGTCTCTCGGTAGTTCATCGTCTTGCTGACGCATAGCAATCCTGGGTCCTTTCTTTATTGAGAAACCACCTTGGTATATTCTCCTAGACATATTTCTTTTTCGGAAAAATTTCTGAAATTTTAGTAACTTCAAAATAAAGCTGAATAAAACTAAACAAGATTGGTAGCAACTACTCCTACAAGTGCCTAGAGCCTATATCATGCATTAAAATTACTTGGGACCTCATAAATTTGACATGCAAGCTCAAGAACAGGGTCACCTATGCAGCAAAAATTTGCAATGAATAAAGCTCTAGAACAAAAACTAATTAGACCAATGGAGGAGTCACATACCAAGCAACAATCTCCCAAGACAGTTTTGTGAATGGAGCTTTGAGCAAGGAGATCAAAAATCGTAGCAAAATGAGCTAGAACTCGTGCTTGAGCTGGATGGGGACTTTTTGGGAAGAAGATGGAGTGTGTGGGTGCAGGAATAAGTGGAGGGGGGCCACCATGGGCCCACGAGACAGGGAGGCGCGCCTAGGGGGTGTGGGCGCGCCCTCCACCCTCGTGGCCAGGTGCTTGCCCCTCCTGCAGTATTTTCAGTGCCTAAAATCCACAAATATTCCATAAAAAATCATACTAAATTTGCACGACATTTGGAGCACTTTTATTTTCGGGGTATTTTTTATTGCTCGGATAATTCAGAAAACAGGCAGATAATACTATTTTTTCTTTATTTAATCTAAATAACAGAAAGTGAAAAGAGGGTACAGAAGGTTGTGCCTTCTAGTTTCATCCATCTCATGATCATCAAAATGAATCCACTAACAAGGTTGATCAAGTCTTGTTAACAAACTCATTCTGAATAACACGGAACCGGAGAAATTTCAAATAACACTAGGTTACCTCAACGGGGATATGAACATCCCCGACAATAGGAATATCATACTTTTTCTTGACAGTAGGAAGAGGAAATTCAAAACCTCCAACAATGATAGTTGGAACTTTTCCAATAGAATTAATGCTATGAACTTGAGATTGTTTCCTCGAAAACTGTACCGTATTCTCATTGCCATTAACATGAAAAGTGATATTGCCTTTGTTGCAATCAATAACAGCCCCTGCAGTATTCAGAAAGGGTCTACCAAGGATAATCGACATACTATCGTCCTCAGGAATATCAAGTATAACAAAGTCTGTTAAGATAGTGACATTTGCAACCACAACAGGCACATCCTCACAAATACCGACAGGTATAGCAGTTGATTTATCAGCCATTTGCAAAGATATTTCAGTAGGTGTCAACTTATTCAATTCAAGTCTACGATATAAAGAGAGAGGCATAACACTAACACCGCTCCAAGATCACATAAAGCAGTTTTAACATAGTTTCTTTTAATGGAGCATGGTATAGTTGGTACCCCTGGATATCCAAGTTTCTTTGGTATTCCACCCTTAAAAGTGTAATTAGCAAGCATGGTGGAAATCTCAGCTTCTGGTATCTTTCTTTTATTTGTAATGATATCCTTCATGTACTTAGCATAAGGATTTAATTTAAGCATATCAGTCAAGCGCATACGTAAGAAGATAGGCCTAATCATTTCAGCAAAGCGCTCAAAATCCTCATCATCCTATGTCTTGGATCATTTAGGAGGAAAGGGCATGGTTTTCTGAACCCATGGTTCTCTTTCTTTACCGTGCTTCCTAGCAACAAAGTCTCTCTTATCATAACGTTGATTCTTTGATTGTGGGTTATCAAGATCAACAGCGGGTTCAATCTCTACTTCATTATTTTTGCTAGGTTGAGCATCAACATGAACATTATCATTAACATTATCACTAGGTTCATGTTCATCACCTGATTGTGTTTCAGCATCACAAACAGGAATATCATTGGGATTCTCAGGTGTGTCTACAACGGGTTCACTAGAAGCATGCAAAGTCCTACCGTTTTTATTTTTCTTCTTTTTAGAAGAACTAGGTGCCTCTAAATTATTTCTCTGAGAATCCTGCTCGATTCTCTTAGGGTGGCCTTCAGGATACAAAGGTTCCTGAGTCATTCTACCAGTTCTGGTAGCCACTCTAACAGCAAAGTCATACTTATTATTTAATTCATCGAGCAAATCATTTTGAGCTTTAAATACTTGTTCAGCTTGAGTGGCAACCATAGAAGCATATTTGCTGATGAGTTTAAGTTCACCTTTAACTATAGCCATATAATCAATCAAGCGTCCTATCTCGAAAGCATTATTCTTTAATTCTCTACCAACATAAGCATTAAAATTGTCTTGTTTAGCCATAAAGTCATCAAATTCATCTAAGCAAGGGCTATGGAATTTAGTAGAGGGAATTTCTACTTTATCATATGTACAGAGAGAATTTACCTTTACTACCTGTGTCGGGTTATCAAGACAATGTGTTTCTTCGACAGGCGGTATATTAAGACCATGTATTTCTTCAATAGGAGGTAAATTCTTAACATATTGAGCTTTAATACCTTTTTCTTTCATTGATTTCTTTGCCTCTTGCATATCTTCAGGACTGAGAAATAGAACACCTCTCTTCTTAGGAGTGGGTTTAGGAATAGGCTCAGGAGTTGGCTCAATTGGTTCAGGAATTGCCTCAGGATTGGCTCAGGAAGAGTCCAATTATTTTCATTAGTCAACATATTATTCAATAGTAATTCAACTCGACTGTTCTTTCCCTGAAAACACAACCAGCACAACTATCCAAGTAGTCCTTGGAAGCATCGGTTAGTCCATTATAAAAGATATCAAGTATTTCATTTTTCTTAAGAGGATAATCGGGCAAAGCATTAAGTAAGCGGAGAAGCCTCGCCCAAGCTTGTGGGAGACTCTCTTCTTTGATTTGCACAAAATTATATATTTCCCGCAAAGCAGCTTGTTTCTTATGAGCAGGGAAATATTTAGCAGAGAAGTAATAAATCATATCGTGGGGACTACGCACACAACCAGGATCAAGAGAATTAAACCAAGTCTTAGCATCACCCTTTAATGAGAATGGAAATATCTTAAGGATATAATAATAGCGAGACTTCTCATCATTAGTAAACAGGGTGGCTATATCATTCAACTTGGTAAGATGTGCCACAACAGTTTCAGATTCAAGGCCATAAAAAGGATCAGATTCTACCAAAGTAATAATCTAAGGATCAACAGAGAATTCATAATCATTATCAGTAACACAGATAGGTGAAGTAGCAAAAGGAGGGTCGGGTTTCATTCCAGCATTAAGAGATTGTTGCTTCCATTTAGCTAATAACTTCTCAAGATCATATCTATCTTTGCAAGCAAAGATAGCTCTAGCAGCTTCCTCCTCCATAACATAACCCTCAGGAACAACAGGTAATTCATAATCAGGTGGAGAACTTTCATCATCACTATCATCAATAATAGCATCTTCAATAATTTCATTCTGTCTAACCCTAGCAAGTTGTTCATCAAGAAATTCACCTAATGGCACAGTAGTATCATGCACAGAAGTAGTTTCACCATAAGTATCATGCATAGTAGAAGTGGCATCATCAATAACATGCGACATATCAGAATACATAGCAGTAGCAGGTTTAGGTGTCGCAAGCTTACTCGAAATAGAAGGAGAATCTAGTGCAGAGCTAGATGGCAGTTACTTACCTCCGCTCGTAGTTGAGGGAAAAAATCTTAGTTCTTTAGTCTTTCAAGTTCCTCATAGTGATCAACAGATATAAATCCCAAGTGACTCAGAGAATAGAGCTATGCTCCGCAGCAACGGTGCCAGAAATTAGTCTTGATAACCCACAAGTGTAGGGGATCGCAACAGCTTTCGAAGGGAGAGTATTCAACCCAAATTATTGATTCGACACAAGGGGAGCCAAAGAATATTCTTAAGTATTAGCAGTTGAGTTGTCAATTCAACCACACCTGGATAACTTAGTATCTGCAGCAAAGTATTTAGTAGCAAAGTAGTATGATAGTAATGGTAACAGTGGCAAAAGTAAAGATAATAGTTTTGTAGGAATTGTAACAGTAGCAATGGAAAAGTAAATAAGCGAAAAACAAGATGTGAAAAGCTCGTAGGCATTGGATCAGTGATGGATAATTATGTCGGATGTGATTCCTCATGTAATTGCTATAACATAGGGTGACACAGAACTAGCTCCAGTTCATCAATGTAAGGTAGGCATGTATTCCGAATATAGTCATATGTGCTTATGGAAAATAACTTGCATGACATCTTTTGTCCTACCCTCCCATGGCAGCGGGGTCCTAGTGGAAAGTAATGGATACTAATGTGACGCCCCCGATTCAATCGTACACTAATCATACACGCAAACGTGTACGATCAAGATCAGGGACTCATGGGAAGATATCACAACACAACTCTAAAATAAAATAAGTCATACCTGAATCATAATACAAGCCATGGGCCTCGAGGGCTCGAGTACAAGTGCTCGATCATAGACGAGTCAGCGGAAGCAACAATATCTGAGTACAGACAGAAGTTAAACAACTTTGCCTTAAGAAGGCTAGCACAAACTGGGATACAGATCGAAAGAGGCGCAGGCCTCCTGCCTGGGATCCTCCTAAACTACTCCTGGTCGTCGACAACGGCCTGCATGTAGTAGTAGGCACCTCCAGTGTAGTAAGAGTCATCGTCGACGGTGGCGTCTGGCTCCTGGGCTCCGGCATCTGGTTGCGACAACCAGGTAGAATGGAAAGGGGGAAAAGAGGGAGAAAGCAACCGTGAGTACTCATCGAAAGTACTCGCAAGCAAGGAGCTACACTACATATGAATGGGTATATGTGTAAAAAGGAAATATCGATGGACTGAACTGCAGAAAGCCAGAATAAAAGGGGGATAGCTAGTCCAATCGAAGACTATGCTTCTGGCAGCCTCCATCTTGCAGCATGTAGAAGAGAGTAGATTGAAGTTCTCCAAGTAGCATCGCATAGCATAATCCTACCCGGGATCCTCCCCTCGCCGCCCTATGGAAAAGCGATCACCGGGTTGTTTGTGGAACTTGTCTGGGTGTGTTTTATTAAGTATCTGGTTCTAGTAGTCATAAGGTCAAGGTACAACTCTGGGTCGTCCTTTTACCAAGGGACACAGCTATTCGAAAAGATAAACTTCCCTGCAGGGGTGCACCACATTTCCCAACACGCTCGATCCCATTTGGCCGGACACACTTTCCTGGGTCATGCCCGGCCTCGGAAGATCAACACGTCGCAGCCCCACCTAGGCACAACAGAGAGGTCAGCACGCCGGTCTAAATCCTATGCACGCAGGGGTCTGGGCCCATCGCCCATTGCACACCTACACGTTGCGAGGGCGGCCGGAAGCAGACCTAGCAACCTCCATTACAAAGGAAGTCATGTTACACGGTCCAATCTGGCGCGCGCCGCTCCGTCGCTGACGTCAAGAAGGCTTCGGCTGATACCACGACATCGAGTGCCCATATCTTTCCAGTGTAGTTGGTTAGTGCGTATAGGCCAGTGGCCAGACTCAGATCAAATACCAAGATCTCGTTAAGCGTGTTATTTTAAAGTAACCGCGGACGCCGACTAGGGCCAAGCCCACCTCTTGCCTAGGTGGTCTCAACCTGCCCTGTCGCTCCGCCACATAGTAACAGTCGGGGGCCGTCGGGAACCCAGGCCCACCTCTACCGGGATGGAGCCACCTGTCCTTCCAGCCCCCACATCGAAATCACTTGTGGGTACTCAACGAGCTGACCCGACTTTAGTCATCATCTGTATAGTATGTATATATGTATAATATGTACCCGTGATCACCTCCCGAGTGATCATGGCCCAATAGTATAGCAAGGAAGACTGACAAGAATGTAGGGCCAATGATGATAAACTAGCATCCTATACTAGGCATTTAGGATTGCGGGTAAGGTATCAATGACTGTAGCAACAATGACAGGCTATGCAACAGAATAGGCGTAACCAAATAGTAACATGCTACACTACTCTAATGCAAGCAGTATAGAGAAGAATAGGTGATATCTGGTGATCAAGGGGGGGGGCTTGCCTGGTTGCTCTGGCAAGGAGGGGTCGTCAACTCCGTAGTCGAACTGGGGGTCGCCGGCAGTCTTGGGGTCTACCGGAAAGAAGTAACGGATGGGGAACACAATAAATAACAAAGCAATCAAAGCATCACAAAGCGTAACATGACAATACACGGTGCTAGGTGTGCCCTAACGCGGCAGTAGGTGGTACCGGCAAAAGGGGGAAACATCCGGGAAAGTATCCCCGGTGTTTCGCGTTTTCGGACAAATGAACCGGAGGGGAAAGTTGTGTGTTTGCTATGCTAGGGATGTGTGGCGGACGAACGGGCTGCGTATCCGGATTCGTCTCGTCGATCTGAGCAACTTTCATCCGAGTTACGGATTAAAAGATTTGATTTTCAAAAGAATTTATTAATTTCTAGAAGTTATTTAATTATTTAAATTAATTCGAATTGGATTTATGACATCAGCATGATGTCATGCTGATGTCAGCAGTCAATAGGGGTTGACTGGTCAACCTGACCAGTGGGCCCCATTGGTTAGTGACATATTTTAATTAATTAAACATATTAATTAACCTAATCAGGATTAATTAGGGGTGGACCCCACTGTCATTGTGTCATTAATTAATTACCTAACGGTTTAATTAGCTTAGTTAATTGATTAGTTAAATTAATCAAAATTAATTAAGCTAATTAATTCTTTAATTAATTAATTAATTAATTTCATTATTATATTTTTAGTTCCCTTTTTTAATAAAAACGTTCTGGGGCTGGTGGGCCCCGTTTGTCATTGGCCCTGGGCCTTAGCGGGCGGGCTAACGGGCACAGGGGCGGGCGCCAGGCGTGGTTCGGGCACCGCCCGAGCGGGCGTTGTAGGTCGGCAAAGTCAGTGGCCAGGGCAGCCATGGTGGTGGCTGCGGGCGGGGTGCAGAGGAGGCGGGGATGGTCGGAGCGGCGCACGGAGAGGGAAGGCGAGGCGTCGAGCGCGCGCGCGAGGCGAGAAGGGTGAGGCCAAGGGTGGGAACAGTGGCTGCCGGAGCAGGCGACGGAGAGGTGACCCCGAGAGCGGCGCGAGATGTGGGCGAGGCGCCCGGGCGGTGGCCGCTGCGACCGTCGACGGGCAGGGCTGGCAGGGGCCGAATGCGAGGGTATAGGGGGCGGCCAAGCTCGAGGATCCAGGGGCGCGGTCTCGCGCGCCAGGGCGCATGCCAGGGTGCGCGGGGCACCGGCCAGCACGGGCAGGGGAGTGAGCGCGACAGCTGCAGGTGCGCGCGCACAGGTGCGTGAGGACGAGCACAGCCGCGAGAGGGGGAGAGGGGAGTCGGGGCTCACTGCAAGGAGTAGGGACGTGGCAGCGGTGCCTCGGGAGGACGACGGCGACGACGTGCGTAGGGGGAGGCAGACCGGTAAGGGCGTCCGGCGGAGTGTTCTCCGGCGAGGTCCTCGAGCAGTTCGGCGAGGAGGAGGACGATGAGGTCCGCCGATGGGCAGCCCCAGCGACGGGGCGCAGGGAAGGGGGACGACGCGAGCGTCGAGGCGAAGGGGGAGTCCCGCGATGGAGTAGGGGCGCCGGCGTCGGGCGTCGAGGGCGTGTTTACCCCGATCCCGATCTGGATCGGGGGAGCGAGGGGGGAGAGCGAGTGGGGGTAGTGGGGCGACGGAGGGTTATGGCTAGGGTTTCGGGGGGGGGGGGTTAAGGAGAGGGAGTGGGCCGGCCGGTTGGTTGGGCTGGGTGGGCCGGTCGGGCGGCCTGGTGGGCCTTTCGGCCCGGGGGAGTTTTTGGGGTTTCTTTTCTCCTATTTTTCTTTTTCTTTGTTTTATTACTTTTCTTTATTTTTCTTTTCTGTTTTAGTTCATTTTTAAGTATTTAGACATTTCCTAAAAATGTGTTTACTTCACCATAATTACTTTGCAATAATTGGCACAGTCCGAACATTTTAGTTTTGCTATTTGAAATTTTTTGTTGTTTGTCTTTATTTTAAATTTGAATTTGAATCGTTTTTGAGCCATCGCGAGATTAACTAAAGTGACAGCGGTGACATGGCATCATTAGGAGAGGGTTACTGTAGCTTAATTATCCGGGCGTCAGAATTCTCCTTCACTACAAGAAATCTCGTCCTGAGATTTATGAGGGGGACTAAGGGGGAAAGGTCTTGTTACGAAATTCTAACGAATCTTCTCAGTCTTGGTTGCTCTTCCTGAAGAGGTCGATCCATTACTTTGACGTCTTTATTTCTCTTCTTCAGGTCATCATGATGAAGTCGGGACCCTTCTTCAGGAACTCTATCGTACTTACGAAAGAATAGGGGGGGGTATCCCGGAAGAACGAACCTCTACAAGGCTGACTATCTGGTAGACAACATCGGGGAAGGTGGCGGAAAGTAACTCTCGAATTAAAACTTAAGAAGATATCGAGAGCAAAGTAAGAAGGTACCATAAGAAGTTTCAAGTGGCCAGACAATCGTTCAATGCCTAGTTAGAAGGTGAAAGGGTTTCAGGGCAACGTGAATAAGTATTGCGTCTGATACCAGAATAGATCACTAGGAATGTGGCTCGTGAATTGCATACGAAGCCAAGTGCGAGGATTTACTTTGGAAACAGGGTGTACAGGAGAGTCAGGTTTCGATCCTGTGGAACTGTGGTTATGGGCCCACCATGTGGTTAAAAGTAGGAAGGGTGTCGGTGTCAAAACCGGCGGATCTCGGGTAGGGTGTCCCGAACTGTGCGTCTAGGCGGATGGTAACAGGAGACAAGGGACACGCTGTTTTTACCCAGGTTCGGGCCCTCTCGATGGAGGTAAAACCCTACTCCTACTTGATTGATATTGATGATATGGGTAGTACAAGAGTAGATCTACCATGAGATCAAGGAGGCTAAACCCTAGAAGCTAGCCTATGGTATGATTGTTGTTCGTCCTACGGACTAAAACCCTCCGATTTATATAGACACCAGAGAGGGCTAGGGGTACACAGAGTTAGTTACAATGGTAGGAGATCTACATATCCGTATTGCCAAACTTGCCTTCCACGCCAAGGAAAGTCCCATCCGGACACGAGACGAAGTCTTCAATCTTGTATCTTCATAGTCTTGGAGTCCGGCAAATGATGATAGTTCGACTATCCGGACACCCCCTAGTCCAGGACTCCCTCAGTAGCCCCCGAACCATGCTTCAATGACGACGAGTCCGGCGCGCATATTGTCTTCGGCATTGCAAGGCGGGTTCTTCTCCAAATTCCATGTACTCACCGAATGGTGTCCGACTTCTTATAAATGCTGCGCTCCTTGGCTTCCACGTCCAATAATGGCCATCTTCCACGTGTCGTGCGAATGCGAAAGGCCAGGGTATTTTTACATCTTACCCCCTAGCTGCGCGAATAAGCCGCCTATAAAGAGATGCGAGGATCTAGATCCGAATCACACCATCCTCCTTCCGCGAGTATTCATCGGAGCGCCTCTGACCAAAAATCCATTCCATCATGGATAGTCGACGCGGCTCCTCCTCTCGCGCTCCTAGCCCTCAGCTAGGAGATTGGGGGAGATGCTTAGTCCCGCATAGTGAGCTAGTGACGCTCCAAGCCGAGGGATTTCTTCCCCCCGCCTTTATGGTTCCGGTTCGAGCCGGACTTGCCACTTACAAGGGTGAAAAGCAGGCGGAGAGCATCCCCAATCCCTCCAAAGGAGAGCGGGTATGCTTCGTCCCTTATCTAATAAGGGGACTCAGATTTCCCGTACATCCGTTTCTCTGGACACTCCTGGAGTTCTATGGACTCCAGCTTCACCACCTCACGCCTGCTTCCATCCTGCATATCGCGGGCTTTGTAGCCCTTTGCGAGCTGTTCTTGGGAGTCAAGGCCCATTTTGCACTGTGGAAGAGATTGTTCTGCCTCGTGCCCCGTTCTCACGAGGGGTCGATATATCAAGTGGGCGGAGCC
Source organism: Triticum timopheevii (assembly GCA_963921465.1). Lineage (NCBI taxonomy): Eukaryota > Viridiplantae > Streptophyta > Magnoliopsida > Poales > Poaceae > Triticum > Triticum timopheevii. The sequence continues at coordinate 238,266,029 of OY997264.1, read as the reverse complement.
GAAATATGGCGCATCGCCGGGACCGGATATCTATCCGGTACCCCGAAGAAGGCGTCCGAAGACTGGCCTTTGGAATGGTTTTATATGGAAGACGCCCCGCTACCGGACCCAGTTCGGATCGGCCTCCCGGAGTTCAGCAACGCTCCTCTGAAGAAATGCCTGAGTTGGCGCCCGCGGAGCCCTCAACGGGAGAATGATAGGGACGTTCAATATCTGATGGGCCGAATAAGGTTATTGGCTCATTCCGGATTAACCATGATTGGAGTCATGGCCACATGCATCATGCGAGGGGTGCAGCCGCTCCAATATAGGGGCCACCCCATGTGGGATTTCAACAGGGAGGATGATGCCACTCGTCATGGCCGCAAGGGGCCAGGATTGGTTGCCTATCTGGTGAAGATCCTGTCTGGCTTGTACAAGGGGGAGAAGGAGGACTTTCTCCGTGTGAGTCCATTGAATGGATTTTCGATGAACAACCCTCGGAGCTGGGTAAGCGGACGTTCGTCTATCCGATCCATATTCCCAAAGTTAAATGCCTCACTTTGTGATTTCGACGCAGGAACTGCGCCGGGCCGTAGAGGATACACATAGCCTGGCTCCACAACCAGAGGATCCGGAACGATCCCTTGATCCGGCCTCCGAAGAGGATCCGGACATAAAGGTGGAGCTGATCGATGGGTTGTTCCACCAACTTAGCATGGACAATGCTTTGGTCGCCATTATGGCCGACTACTCCGGTATATCTCTGGCTTCCCAGGTAACTGTGACCGGAGTCCTGATACCATTACACATCCATGCTTATTTCTGACCACCATATACCAATGGTGCTCCACAGGAGGTGCCTTTGAGGCGGTAAGCCGAACGCGCGGCGCCTGACCAACAAGGGGCAGCTCGGCCCAGCAGGCGAAAAAGAAGTGCGGCGCGAATTGAGATGTCGCCACAACGGTATGGCACGCCCCCATGTTTCCGAAAAAGATTCCTGGAAGGCAGACTAACGCTCGTGGTTTTTCAGGAGAAAGAGCGCTCGCCGGACTGTGCCCGAAGAGGTTGCCAATCCCGCCTCCACCGGCCAGGCTCCAACACCAGGTCCGGAGGGGGAGGCGAACGCAAGGCGCGCGTCGGGTGCTACTCCAACGAAGGACGCCGACAGGTTGTCCGCCACCAAATCTGAGGTGGAGAGCGCCATGAATCACAGGCGCCGCCGGACAGTTCTTGGTGACACATGCTTCTCCCCCGAGGCGTTAAATGCGTTTAATTCGGGTGATGTGCACCTCCGTGCTGCTCAAGATGGTCTAGCCAGAGCCACGGAGCAGTATGTGAAAGACATACGGGTGAGGAATTTTGACAGTTATATATGCCAGTAGCCCCCGAGACTTAAAATAGTTAGAATAACTGATTTAAGGATCATTTGTTATGCAGGATCTTACGAAGAAGAATACCCACCTATCTCAGGAGCTTCAAGAGTGCAAGGCCCAACTTGAGGCCGCACTAGCCGCCGCAGGGGAGCCACAGAGACCCCCTCTGGTAATACATACTTCGAAAGATAAGCAGTTTGTGAAGTGTTGCGTGTGTATAAGTCTGACAATAATATTGCAGATGGCGCCGGACTAGATCCGGACAAGCAACAGCTACTGCGCCAACTGAAGGCCGGTGAGAAGGTGCTTATGAGGGTGCAGCAAGAGAGGAACAAACTCCAAGATGCCAACACCCAGCTGGGCGAGGAACTAAAAGATGTTCGGGCCCAGCTGTCTGACTCCGTGAAGGAGAATCGGCGGCTTCGTCGCGGCATTTATAGTAAGTGCTTGAGCAAACTTTTTTGAAAAGAAGAGTTCGGCGAGGAAGTCGATTGACAGAAACATGTCTGTAGACGTGCTCACATGTCGTCCTGTGGAAGAAATGCCCGGTTCAACGGGTGACCTACTTCCCGAGCTGCTGCAACTGCACGAACGAGTTCGGTAGGTGATGAGCGGAGTCACCCAGGCCTTGTGGCTTTCCATGTCCCTGCCCGAAGGTCTTTGAGATCTTGCGGAGAAGCTTCAGGGAGCACGGCGGCGCTTCCGGTTGTGGAAGATATCGTCCTGCCGTCAAGGCGCCAGGGAGGCCTGGACCATGGTGAAGACACGGTATGCGAAGGCTGACCCCAACCACATGGCCGAGGTCGGACCTGTGGGGCCCGATGGGAAGGAGATCCCTGTGAGCTTGGTGTACGACCAAGTAGAGTTGGCCGCGAAGTATTCACAGCGGGACTGTAAACTAGACAGTTTATTAGATGGTATCGAAGAGGAATACCGTCAGTCAGCTTGACTGTGTAATTTAAAATGACATTAAAAATGCCTTCTAGCCGGATTGTAGATCGTTTGTCTTTGCGGACCTTTTCGCTTCAACCTCAGGACCCGACAGTCCGGAGTGTGTCCGAATACCCTCACGGTTATGTAAGAAATCGGGGCATGCATGGAGACCACGCGTAGGGGTCATTAGTGCTTTATCAGACAAGTGCCCAACTAGTTATGTTATATTACATGGTTAGTAAGAAACATCTTCCAGGGAGAATAGTTCCGTTAGGGGTTCCTTTCCCTGGGAGGCATGCCCTAAAGTGCATGTCCGGACTGCGAAAAAAGCAAGAAAGCATCTGGGGGCAGATAAATAAATAGGTAAGAAATCATCTTTCAATTCACCGACCGAATATTCCCTTAAGAACGCTAGCTTTTGGCTTCACCCAGTCTGAGGTACACATCCGGCTGACCCGGCAGTAACAATCACAGAGGTGCTCCCTCTACCTCCTAGCCGAACAATCGGGAACGTAGGGGTAAGCACAGGAGCCAGGCAACCCAGCTCCTTTAAATAAGTCATATCGATGCATATAATGGCGAATAAAAGGTACATGCAGAAGTGTGACACATGTGTTGGGTATAAAACCCGTGTAAATAAGCTTCTGTTAAAGAAGCCCCTAGGTATAATGAGTGCGAATAGCACGTCAATTGTGTGCGAACAATGCATAGACGAGCCACCGAAGGCCCGTGAGAGAAGGAAAAAGGAAAAAAAGAGAGGGAAAATAAAAGAAAGTTAAATTATAAAATATAGACGGGGGAGGGAGACGAACTCAGAGTCCGGCGCTAGGCATAGAATCTACGGAGACGGGCTGCGTTCCATGGATTTGGCTCGAATCGGTTATTCGATGCATTTCACAGACGGTACGCTCCGCCGGTCAGGACCTGGTCGATGATGAAGGGACCTTCTCATTTGGGCTTGAGCTTGTCCTTTTTCTTGTCCGGTAGGGGTAGAACTAGTTCGCCAACATTGTAAGTTTTGGCCCGTACTTCTCTGCTTTGATATCTTCGAGCCTGCTGTTGATAGAATGCGGAACAAGCTTTTGCCACGTCACGCTCCTCTTGTAAGGCGTCCAAATTGTCCTACCGATCCAGCTCGGCTTCTCTTTCTTCGTACATGCGCATGCGAGGTGAGTCATGAATTATGTCGGAGGACAACACTGCCTCTGCGCTGTATACCATAAAAAATGGTGTGAATCCGGTAGTGCGGTTTGGCGTGGTCCGTAGCCCCCAGAGTACGGAGTCGAGCTCCTCTACCCAGTGCGTGTTAGATTCCTTAAGGGACCGCACTAGTCTGGGTTTGATGCCGCTCATGATTAGACCATTTGCTCATTCGACTTGGCCGTTAGTTTGAGGGTGATAGACTGAAGCATAGTCGAGCTTGATGCCCATGTTTTTGCACCAGAGTTTAACCTTGTCGGCCGTGAAGTTCGTGCCGTTATCAGTGATGATGCTATGGGGGACGCCGTAACGGTGTACTACCCCAGATATGAAGTCTATCACAGGTCCGAATTCAGCCGTTTTAACGGGCTTGGCCTCTATCCATTTGGTGAATTTGTCCACCATGACCAATAGGTATTTTTGCTTGTGGGTTCCCCATTTAAGGGGTCCAACCATGTCAAGCCCCCAGACCACGAATGGCCAGGTGATGGGTATAGTTTTGAGGGCGGTGGGTGGCATGTGGCTTTGATTAGCAAAGAGCTGGCAACTGACGCATCGTTGGACTAAGTCCTAAGCATCTGCCTGGGCCGTTGGCCAATAAAATTCTGTACGGAAGGCCTTGCCTACAAGGGCCCGGGCTGCGGCATGGTGCCCACCGAGTCTGGCGTGAATTTCAGCCAGAAGATTTCGCCCTTCCTCTTCGGAGATGCACCTTTGAAGGACTCCGGTTGTGCTTTTCTTATAAAGCTCTCCCTCATGGACCTTGTAGGCTTTAGATCGCTGTACTATGCAGCGGGCCTCGTTTTGGTCTTCGGGAAGTTCTTGCCTAATTAAGTAGGCTAGGAATGGTTCCGTCCACGGGGCAATGACTGCCATTATTTCGTGGGATGAAGGTGTTATTTCATTGGCAGAGCCACCGATTTGTGTCAGAGTGTTTAGTGTTGGGCAGTGCGGTTGGTTCCGGGTTGTTGTTTCCGGACTCCCCTTCCCATAATACGGATGGCTTGAAAAGCCGCTCCAGGAAGATATTGGGAGGTACGGCGTCGCGCTTTGCGCCGATGCGTGCCAACATGTCGGCCACCTGGTTATTATCCCGGGCTATATGGTGGAATTCGAGTCCTTCGAACCGAGCTGACATTTTTAAGACGGCGTTACGGTAGGCTGCCATTTTAGGATCCTTGGCGTCAAAGTCTCCATTTATTTGGGATATTGCGAGGTTTGAATCCCCGCGGACCTCTAGGCGTTGAATGCCCATGGAGATTGCCATCCGGAGACCATGTAGAAGGGCCTCGTATTCGGCTGCATTGTTGGAGTCCGTGTACATTATTTGGAGTACGTATTGGACTGTGTTTCCGGTTGGGGACGTCAGGACGACGCCAGCCCCCAGGCCGGCCAACATTTTGGAGCCGTCGAAGTGCATGATCCAATTGGAGTATGCGCCGTACTCTTTAGGGAGTTCGTCTTCGGTCCATTCAGCAATGAAATCGGCCAAAACTTGCGACTTGATAGCTCGCCGTGGTTTGTAGGTTATGTCGAATGGTAGGAGCTCAATGGCCCATTTTGCAATCCTGCCAGTCGCGTCGCGGTTGTTTATAATGTCGTTAAGAGGTACTTCGGAGGCTACCGTTATCGAACACTCTTGAAAGTAGTGTCGCAGCTTCTGGGATGCCATGAACACCGCGTACGCTATCTTTTGATAATGTGGATACCGGGACTTCCATGGAGTTAGAACAGTGGATACGTAGTACACTGGTTTTTGAAGAGGGAATTTGTGTCCTTCCGTTTCTCGTTCGACGACGAGCACCGCACTTACAACTTGATGTGTTGCCGCGATATATAATAACATTGGTTCGCCCAAGTTGTACGCGACCAGGACCTGATTTGTTGCCAATATGGCCTTTATTTCTTCGAGTCCGGCCGTGGCGGCATCCGTCCATTCGAAGTGTTCGGTGCGCCGGAGGAGGCGATAAAGGGGTAATGCCTTTTCTCCCAAGCGGGAGATGAAGCGGCTTAGAGCCGCCATGCATCCAGTCAATTTTTGTATTTGCTTGAGGTCCTTTGGGATATCCAATTGTACAGAGCTTGGATCTTGGATGGGTTTGCTTCAATTCCTCTACTGGATACAATGAAGCCCAAGAGCTTTCTAGCTGGTACGCCGAAAACGCATTTTTCCGGGTTGAGCTTAATGTCATATGCTCGGAGGTTGTCAAATGTGAGCCTCAAATCGTCTACTAGAGTTTCGATGTGTTTAGACTTGACGACCACATCGTCTACGTATGCCTCCACTGTTTTGCCGATCTGGGTTGCCAGACATGTCTGAATCATGCGCTGATATGTTGCGTCGGCATTTTTGAGCCCGAAGGGCATTGTGTTGAAGCAGAATGGTCTGTATGGAGTAATGAATGCCGTTGCGGCTTGGTATGGCTCCGCCATCTTGATTTGATGGTAGCTGGAGTATGCGTCGAGGAAGCACAATGAATCCTGCCCTGCGGTAGTATCGATAATTTGATCGATGCGGGGAAGGGGGAAAGGATCCTTTGGACAAGCCTTGTTAAGGTCCTTGAAATCGACACACAGGCGCCAGGATTTGTCCTTCTTTGGTACCATTACCAGGTTTGCTAGTCAGTCCGGATGTTTTATGTCTCTGATGAATCCGGCTTCTAATAGTTTGGCTAGGTCCTCTCCCATTGCCTGTCTTTTGGGTTCGGAAAATCGCTGAAGAGCCTGTTTGACTGGCTTGAATCCTTTTAGGATATTTAGGCTGTGCTCTGCCAACCTGCGTGGGATTCCTGGCATGTCTGAAGGGTGCTAGGCAAAGATGTCCCAATTTTCACGAAGGAATTCTCGTAGTGCGGCGTCTACATCAGGGTTTAATTGTGCCCCAATGGAGGCCGTCTTTGTAGAGTCCGTTGGATGGGCTTGGAATTTGACTATTTCGTCCGCTGGCTTAAAAGAGGTGGACTTGGATCTCTTATCGAGCATCACATCGTCCCTGTTCACCGTGGAGCCAAGAGAAGTGAGTTCCTCGGCCACTAGGGCTTCGGATAGTACCTCTAGGGCTAGTGCGGTTGTCTTATTTTCGGCGCGGAGTGCTATGTCCGGATCATTGGGCAGAGTGATGATTTCGTTGGGCCCGGGCATTTTGAGCTTCATGTACCCGTAATGGGGTATGGCTTGAAAAATTGTGAATGCCTCATGCCCTAATAAAGCGTGATATCCGCTGCTGAACGGGGCCACTTGGAACATGACCTCCTCGGACCAGTAATTGTTCGGCGAGCCGAACGCCACATCCGGTGTAATTTTTCCTGTGCGGTGTGCTTCCCGACTAGGGATTATTCCTCTAAAGGTTGTGCTGCTTCGCTCAATGCGGCTCCAGTCTATTTCCATTTTTCGAAGGGTTTCCTTGTAGATGAGGTTTAATCCGCTGCCGCCATCCATGAGTACCTTAGTAAGGCGAAAGCTGTCCACTATTGGACTGAGGACCAATGCGGCTGGTGCTCGGGCTGTTCGGTATTTAGGTTCATCACTGGCGTTAAAGGTAATAGCCGTGTCTCTCCATGGATTTATTGTTGCTACTCGGTAGACTTCGGCGAGGCTGCGGAGTGTTCGTTTCCGCATATTATTTGATGCGGAAGTCTCGAAGGCTGTTAATACCGTACTGGTACTGCTGGGCTGGTTCTCTGGGGCTAGAAGCTCTTCGCCACTTTTGGCCACCTGCCGTAGTATCCAACATGCTCGAAGGCTATGTGTTGGAGTGGCGCCCTCTGTACTATGGATTTTGCAGGGTCCGCTAAGCCATCCCTCCAGTACGGTTCCGTGCCCTTTAGGGGGTTTTTGCTTTTTGGTTTTTAACCTAGGTGCCTGAATGTGATGCACCCTTTTATTTCGGACTAGGGTTGTGTTCGGAGCCGGATTGTCCCAAAATTTGGTTTCGGTTTTCCAGGCACTCTCCATCGCACAGTACTTTCGTACTATGGACGCCGGCGAAGCGTGTAATTTCACGACGACTTATGGCGTTCATGATTCCCTTGTCTGTGCAATTGTTGCAGAAGATTGAGATTGCGCCTTCCTCATGGCAGTCCTTTATCCTGTCCATAACCAGGAGGAATCTGGCCCAGTAATGATGTACTGTTTCAGTGGGCTCTTGCCGGATTCGAGATAGATCGCTTGTGTTCGGGTGGGCGGGTGGAATTAAATTCGGAACCCCGTCCAATCTAAGACTCAAGGGACGAAAAGTTTCCGAACTTGGAAGCTTGGGTTGTTGGATATTGTCTGACAAATCTGGTCCGCTGCCTGACTTTAGGTTAGTGGTTGGTTGACGTCCGTCCCTCCGCGGGAATCCGGCATGGAGGGGTCAGGAATTCGGACATAGCTTGTCCTTAATGTAGGAGAAGAGTCACCGTGTTGTTCCTCCACCACAGCAACATGGTGGGAAGCCTGGGGAGAGTTGATCTCTCTCAGATCGGTTTTAAGCCCAATCTAATCGTAGTCTGTGGCGACTCCTAGGGCGGCGACGCGATCCAAGAGCTCGTTTACGGAGGAGAGCTCCATCTAGCTGCTCGGCGAGTTCCGAGCTGACATGAAGATCGCTTTTGATGACCCGAGAGGTCATCGTCGGTGCGGCGGCCGAACAGGCGGTCATAAGAAAACCACCTAGCCGGATAGTTTGGCCGGTGGCCAAAGCTACTTTGGCAACGGTACCGTTCTTAAAGACAGGACGAGGCATCCTTCCAGATTGCGATGGCACAGAGGAACTCTCAATGAAAGCACCTATGTCGGTGTCAAAACCGGCGGATCTCGGGTAGGGGGTCCCGAACTATGCGTCTAGGCGGATGGTAACAGGAGACAAGGGACATGATGTTTTTACCCAGGTTCGGGCCCTCTCGATGGAGGTAAAACCCTACTCCTTCTTGATTGATATTGATGATATGGGTAGTACAAAGAGTTGATCTACTACGAGATCAAGGAGGCTAAACCCTAGAAGCTAGCCTATGGTATGATTGTTGTTTGTCCTACGGACTAAAACCCTCCGGTTTATATAGACACAGGAGAGGGCTAGGGTTACACAGAGTCAGTTACAATGGTAGGAGATCTACATATCCGTATTGCCAAGCTTGCCTTCCACGGCAAGGAAAGTGGCATCCGGACACGGGACGAAGTCTTCAATCTTGTATCTTCATAGTCTTGTAGTCCGGCCAATGATGATAGTTCGGCTATCCAGACACCCCCTAGTCCAGGACTCCCTCAAAGGGCGTTGACATCTTGCATGGTCATGGTAGCAAGACATGTGAGAGGATAGTCTGTCGATTAAGTCGGCAACAACATCGGTACCAAGGGCGAGGGACGAAGAGAACCATTTTCCTGCTTGTTGAACGAGGCGGACCAATAGGCAAGTTCTCGTCCATCAGTGGTCACCGGAATATCATCAACAATAGTAACAGGGTCTTACTGACCGAGTTGTACACCACAGTGTTTACATAAGCAGAGAGATATTACTGCTTATGCCATAATGATCACAGAAAGGTTAAACAAAACAATGGAATGGAAATTATGTTTATCAGGTTAAATAAAACAATGGAAGGGAAAATGTGTTTAAACACATATTTTAGGGGTATATCCTCCCCAAGGACAAGCAGAGCATGATATCCATGATAGGATATTATGTAGAAAATCCTCTATGTGAGGGGAGAGAAATTCCATGACGTTACCCATACAACGGTGTTTGGATAATTGAGCAGGAAACATTTAGCATTGGGCTTCAAATGTTCTTGTTGAAAATCAGAGTACAACCGACATGCTTCGAGATAGCATTGACATGGTCATCATGTGAAGATCAGACTTTGGAAACACAAATGATCCATCAAGAACAACTTATAGAATAAGTCTTACAATTTCCTCACGGAAGAATGACTAACATTTCTAAAAGGAAGAACTATAACAATAGGCCCTACGGGCAGGTGTGTTAGGATGACATCACCTTATTGGGTTAAATACCAATGTTATAACCCTTAGAAATATGTTCAAACCATCACATCTGACTGAGGTTCAGATCCGATGGGCGTCAGGATACCTCAGACTCAGGATGCCTAAGAAGAAAGGTGCAACACAAATTGTCGAGGTGACATTGTAAGATTCTCGGGAATTAAAACATGGAAGCGAGTTCCGAAACAAGAGTTCATCATTAAATCAAGGAGAGGTGAGGAGGTGACTGACTGACTCAGCGACAATCCATTGACATTTCCAAAAAGGATGGATTTCCACAACTATGTGAACACGGAGATAACATTAGCCAGATCAAATGACTTAATGATGTATGCTGGAGGAAAACATACACAATTAAACATGGGTTGACAGGTGGACCCGAAATATGGGCTGGGTTGCACGCCCAACATCGGAATGGCGATTGAGCAACCAACACACCAAATTGGAATTATTGTCCAATAACTCTGAAGCAATAGGGTTGCTAGAGATATTAAATTTGCACAACAGAGTTCACTCAACACGGGGACCAAGAAAAGAATGGTGATGGCGAGAAGCATCACTGTATCATGAATTCTTAAGAGGTGGTGTAATTCTCACAACATTGATGACATAAGAGATGGTAATGCTCCATGGTAAAGAAGAACAACTGCTGGATAGCAAGGAACTCAAGGTATAACACCAAACACGAACAAGCTTGTATTGGTGGGAAGGCAATAAAGTGGTCGATGAACACAAATTAGCGAGGGCAAGGATGGTATTTCTCATCATGAATTCAATTTATACCCTGGAAGAGCTCAGAATGTTCATGATGATCACGACACACTTGTCGAGAAGTTTCATGAAGATGTAATCGATCGACGATGTCATCAAGCCAAAGGAATGATGAAGCGAAAGGTTATTGGAACCACGGGTATGGCACAAACACGAAATCAAGCTTGTTGTTCAAGGCGTAATGATATGACGAGAAATATCGTCGTAAGCTTAGCTCACCATCGAAAATTGTGCTCTGGGAAGGACCAGGTAGCACGGCTAAAATTTAGCATGATAATGATATAGCCAATCAGGCTAGGAATGACTTGAAGGATTATTAAACTCATAAGCAACGAAAATTACTTAGAGTTATCGTATCAAAGGTCGGAGCGCAGAATCAGTTCACTTATCGATGTTCTCGGTTGACAACAACCCAGAACTCATGGAGTGACTCTGATAGGGAAAGGTATTACTCCAGCACAAATTCATAAGATGTAGTGCAATGGCATGATATCCTCGAGATACCAGGGGGATAATACTCCAAGGCATATCAAATGAAAAGGTTGAATCAGGGTGTATTGATATATAGAAGACAAGCGCTTTAACTTGTCTGAGAAATGGAATCAAAGGAAGAAATTATAGTCGGAACCACAATCATAAATGATCGAACCACGAATACAAGTTGAACTTCTAACAAGGGGGTAGTTATTTTTACGAGCAACTTCCATGATAAGTTCTACATCGTGTCCATGGGCATGAACACAAAGTTCAAGGTTTACTCCCACTTCTCCAATGCATAACCTTTCATTCACTTCTCGTTTCTTTTTGAACTGGCATTAGTTGTTGAAAGTTTTACCTAGTGCAATACCAGATACGTATGACCTGTGAAATCTTTCCAGTTTGCACAAATTAGTGAAGGCACTGGTTCAACCCATCGGGGCTTCTTAGGAACATATACCACAAGCTTCAAGAGTAAATATCACCAGCTCGAAAGCAGAGCAAGGTTGATAAATTAGAGGGTACAATTTACCACAGGCATTATGTATCCGAGGGAAGGCTCACAAGGTTATTGGATACGAAGGACACTGCCGGATAAATTCCATTAAAGGATCTTCCGGTCCATAATAGAGCTGATGTGAGCATCGGCACACAACCAGAGGAAGTAACAATGCAAAGGCATTGGATTATAGAAACAACTGACTAATCTAGAGCTCAAATGCAAAGGAATTGTGATTTTCAAATCAAGGGATCAGAAGCAACGTTCTGATTAGGGGTACATAAGTTGACTAACCTTAGGGGTACAATCGACGACAATTGGATGGGTTGAGAACCAGCTCAGTCTAAGCCGGAAAGATAATTTAAAAGGGTCAACTAATGATTGCGTGCATTCGCACTCATGTTGAATCAATAGGATCAAAATCACGGTGTCTAAGGATACTAACGAATATTGCAGACATATGGAAAGCATCCATAATGCAAGCAGACAAGTATTGCAGAGCAATAAGCTATTGAGGAATTTTGGAGGATCGAATAGTATTTCAAAGACAATGTGAAACACATGAACAACTGGGGATGAGCGGATACTCGATAAGGGCGAGAAATTATCCATAGAGGTATTCAAGTGGCAAGGAACTGTAAGGCAGTAGGCACAAAATATTCTCGGAACAATAGAGGGGATTTCAGGGTATCTTGTTATAACAAGATCGACTGGGAATAAAAGTAGGAACGACAAGTGTATGTAATTATCGATAGGGATATTTCGGTGGTAGGGAATTGCACAAGCACGAGCACAAGTTATCGGGACAACATCGAGAGTATTTTCGAGGTCTACGGTTGAATCAAGCAATCATCTGGAATGAAGGGGCTCTCCGGGAGGAAGTAGTTACGAGAACTTAAAGTCAGATTTAGTAAAATCATTTAAACTGAATAGAAGGGAGATCAGAGTCCTAGAGTATAGACAAGGAGTAAAAGATCCTAATACCACCCAATGGCCACGTGGGCCCGTAAGGCACACAGCCATGTTAGTAAAAGTTTTGTAATGTCTAGACTCGACTTTGGCCAAGAAGTGTGGAAGGGGGATTCCTACAAGCAGTCGGCTCTGATACCAACTTGCGACGCCCCCGATTCAATTGTACACTAATCATACACGCAAACGTGTACGATCAAGATCAGGGACTCACGGGAAGATATCACAACACAACTCTCAAATAAAATAAGTCATAGAAGCATCATAATACAAGCCAGGGGCCTCGAGGGCTCGAATACAAGTGCTCGATCATAGACGAGTCAGCAGAAGCAACAATATCTGAGTACAGACATAAGTTAAACAAGTTTGCCTTAAGAAGGCTAGCACTAACTGGGATATAGATCGAAAGAGGCGCATGCCTACTGCCTGGGATCCTCCTAAACTACTCCAGGTCGTCGACAACGGCCTGCATGTAGTAGTAGGCACCTCCAGTGTAGTGAGAGTCGTCGTCGATGGTGGCGTCTGGCTCCTGGGCTCCGGCATCTGGTTGCGACAACCAGGTAGAATGGAAAGGGGGAAAAGAGGGAGAAAGCAACCGTGAGTACTCATCCAAAGTACTCGCAAGCAAGGAGCTACACTACATATGCATGGGTATATGTGTAAAAAGGCAATATCGATGGACTGAACTGCAGAAAGCCAGAATAAAAGGGGGATAGCTAGTCCTATCGAAGACTACGCTTGTGGCAGCCTCCGTCTTGCAGCATGTAGAAGAGAGTAGATTGAAGTTCTCCAAGTAGCATCGCATAGCATAATCCTACCCGGGATCCTCCCCTTGCCGCCCTGTGGAAAAGCGATCACCGGGTTGTCTGTGGAACATGTCTGGGTGTGTTTTATTAAGTATCTGGTTCTAGTAGTCATAAGGTCAAGGTACAACTCTGGGTCGTCCTTTTACCAAGGGACACGGCTATTCGAATAGATAAACTTCCCTGCAGGGGTGCACCACATTTCCCAACATGCTCGATCCCATTTGGCCGGACACACTTTCCTGGGTCATGCCCGGCCTCGGAAGATCAACACGTCGCAGCCCCACCTAGGCACAACAGAGAGGTCAGCACGCCGGTCTAAATCCTATGCATACAGGGGTCTGGGCCCATCGCCCATTGCACACCTGCACGTTGCGAGGGCGGCCGGAAGCAGACCTAGCAACCTCCATTACAAAGGAAGTCACGTTACGCGGTCCAATCTGGCGCGCGCCGCTCCATCGCTGACGTCAAGAAGGCTTCGGCTGATACCACGACATCGAGTGCCCATATCTTTCTAGCGTAGTTGGTTAGTGCGTATAGGCCAGTGGCCAGACTCAGATCAAATACCAAGATCTCGTTAAGCGTGTTATTTTGAAGTAACCGCGGATGCCGACTAGGGCCAAGCCCACCTCTCGCCTAGGTGGTCTCAACCTGTCGTGTCGCTCCGCTACATAGTAACAGTCGGGGGCCTTCGGGAACCCAGGCCCACCTCTACCGGGATGGAGCCACCTATCCTTCCAACCCCCACATCGAAATCACTTGCGGGTACTCAACAAGCTGACCCGACTTTATTCATCATCTGTATAATATGTATATATGTATAATATATACCCTGATCACCTCCCGAGTGATCACGGCCCAATAGTATAGCAAGGCAAACTGACAAGAATGTAGGGACAATGATGATAAGCTAGCATCCTATACTAAGCATTTAGGATTGCGGGTAAGGTATCAATGACTGTAGCAACAATGATAGGCTATGCAACAGAATAGGAGTAACCGAACAGTAACATGCTACACTACTCTAATGCAAGCAGCATAGAGAAGAATAGGCGATATTTGGTGATCAAGGGGGGGGGGGGGGCTTGCCTGGTTGCTCTGGCAAGGAGGGGTCGTCAAGTCCATAGTCGAACTGGGGGTCGCCGGCAGTATCGGGGTCTACCGAAAAGAAGTAACGGAGGGGGAACACAATAAATAACAAAGCAATCAAAGCATCACAAAGCATAACATGGAAAAACGCGGTGCTAGGTGTGCCCTAACGCGGCAGTAGGTGGTACCGACAAAAGGGGTAAACATCTGGGAAAGTATCCCCGGTGTTTCGCGTTTTCAGACAGATGAATCGGAGGGGAAAGTTGCGTGTTTTCAAACAGATGAATCGGCGGACGAACGGGCTGCGTATCCGGATTCCTCTCGTCGTTCTAAGCAACTTTCATGTAGAAAGTATTTTCATCCGAGACGGATTAAAAGATATGATTTTCAAAAGAATTTATTAATTTCTAGAATTTATTTAATTATTTAAATTAATTCGAAATTGGATTTATGACATCAGCATGATGTCATGCTGATGTTAGCAGTCAACAGGGGTTGACTGCGCAACCTGACCAATGGGCCCCACTCGTTAGTGACATATTTTAATTAAACATATTAATTAACTTAATCAGGATTAGTTAGGGGTGGACCCCACTGTCATTGACTGATTAACTAATTACCTAACAGTTTAATTAGCTTAGTTAATTGACTAGTTTAATTAATCAAAATTAATTAAGCTAATTAATTCTTTAATTAATTAATTAATTAATTAATTAATTAATTTCATTATTATATTTTAATTCCCTTTTTTAATAAAAACATTCTGGGGCTGGTGGGCCCCGTTTGTCATTGGCCCTGGGGCCTTAGCGGGCGGGCTAACGGGTGCAGGGGCGGGCGCCAGGCGCGGTTCGGGCACCGCCCGAGTGGGCGCCATAGGCCGGCAAAGTCAGTTGCCAGGGCAGCCATGGTGGTGACTGCGGGCGGGGTGTAGAGGAGGCGGGGATGGCCGGAGCGACGCACTGAGAGGGAAGGCGAGGCGTCGAGCGCGCGTGCGAGGCGAGAAGGGTGAGGCCACAGGGGGAAATGGTGGCCACCGGAGCAGGCGACGGAGAGGTGGCCCTGAGAGCGGCGCGAGGTGTGGGCGAGGCGCCCGGGCGGTGGTCGCTGCGACCCGCGACGGGCAGGGCTGGCGGGGGCAGAACGCGAGGGTACAGGGGGCGGCGAAGCTCGTGGATCCATGGGCGCGGGCTTACGCGTCGGGGCGCGTGCCAGGGTGCGCGGGGCATCGGTCAGCGCGGGCAGGGGAGTGAGCGCGGCGGCTGCGGGTGCGCGCGCATAGGTGCGTGAGCACGAGCACGAGCGCGAGGGGGGAGAGGGGAGTCGGGGCTCACTGCGCGTAGTAGGGATGTGGCAGCAGTGCTTGGGGAGGACAACGGCGACGACGTGCATATGGGGAGGCAGACCGGTAAGGGCGTCTGGCGGAGTGTTATCCGGCGACGTCCTCGGGCGGTTCGGCGAGGAGGAGGACGGCGAGGTCCGGCGATGGGCAGCCCCAGCGACGGGGCGCAAGGGAGGGGGACGACGCGAGCAAGGGGGAGTCCGGCGACGTAGTAGGGGCGCCAACGTCGGGCGTCGAGGGCGCGGTCACCCCGATCCCGATCTGGATCGGGGGAGCCAGGGGGGAGAGCGAGTGGGGGGTAGTGGGGCGACGGGTGGTTACGGCTAGGGTTTCGGGGGGGGGGGGGGGGGTTAAGGAGAGGGAGTGGGCCGGCCGGTTGGTTGGGCCGGGTGGGCCGGTCAGGCGGCCTGGTGGGCCTTTCGGCCCAGGGGGAGTTTGTGGGGTTTCTTTTCTCCTATTTTTCTTTTGCTTTGTTTTATTACTTTTCTTTATTTTTCTTTTCTGTTTTAATTCATTTTTAAGTATTTAGACATTTCCTAAAAATGTGTTTACTTCACCATAATTACTTTGCAGTAATTGGCACAGTCCGAACATTGTTGTTTTGATATTTGAAAATTTTTGTTGTTTGTTTTTGTTTTAAATTTGAATTTGAATCGTTTTTGAGCCATTGCGAGATTAACTAAAGTGACAGCGGTGACATGGCATCATTAGGAGAGGGTTACTGTAGCTTAATTATTCGGGCGTCGCAATTAAGGCCTCCTTTTAATAGAGAACCGGAACAAAGCATTAGCACATAGTGAATACATGAACTCCTCAAACTATGGTCATCACCGAGAAGTATCCCGATTATTGTCACTTCAGGATTGTCGGATCATAACACATAATAGGTGACTATAGACTTGCAAGATAGGATCAATAACTCACATATATTCATAAAAACGTAATAGGTTTAGATCTTAAATCATGGCACTCGGGCCCTAGTGACAAGCATTAAGCATAGCAAAGTCATAGCAACATCAATCTCAGAACATAGTGGATACTAAGGATCAAACCCTAACAAAACTAACTTGATTACATGGTAAATCTCATCAAACCCATCACCGTCCAGCAAGCCTATGATGGAATTACTCATGCACGGATGTGAGCATCATGAAATTGGTGATGGAGGATGGTTGAAGATGACGACGGCGATGAATCCCCCTCTCCGGAGCCCCGAACGGACTCCAGATCAGCCCTCCTGAGAGAGATTAGGGCTTGGCGGCGGCTCCGTATCGTAAAATGTGATGAAACTTTCTCTCTGATTTTTTTCTCCGCGAAACGGAATATATGGAGTTGGAGTTGAGGTCGGTGGAGCGCTAGGGGGGCCACGAGACAGGGGGGCGCGCCCAGGGGGGTGGGTATGCCCCCCACCCTCGTGGACAGGGTGTGGCCCCCTGGTCTTGATTCTTTCGCCAGTATTTTTTATATTTTCCAAAACTTATATCCATGGATTTTTAGGTCACTCCGAGAACATTTGTTTTCTACACATAAAACAACATCATGGCAGTTCTGCTGAAAACAGCGTTAGTCCGGGTTAGTTTCATTCAAATCATGCAAGTTAGAGTCCAAAACAAGGGCAAAAGTGTTTGGAAAAGTAGATACGTTGGAGACGTATCACCCGCGCAAAAGCGGGTCATAAGTGTCGTGAGGGCTGCCATCGACTTCGGCTTTTCTTGGCCGACGTGTCAGGCGAGCCATTCGTCATGGATGCTATGCTTAAAGGGTGCTAGGGCTTCAGCATCCATACAGTCAACTATCTGGTTCTTTTTAGTTAAGAACCTGGTCCAGAATTTCTTGGCTGACTCTCCGGGCTGTTGAACTATGTGACTTAGGTCGTCGGCATCCGGAGGTCGGATATATGTGCCTTGAAAGTTGTCAAGAAAGGCGTTTTCCAAGTCCTCCCAGCTGCCAATGGAGTTTTCAGGCAGACTGTTCAACCAGTGTTGAGCTGGACCCTTGAGTTTTAGCGGGAGGTATTTGATGGCATGAAGATCATCACCGCGGGCCATATAAATATGGAGAAGAAAATCCTCAATCCATACCACGGGGTCTGTTGTCTCATCATATGATTCGATGTTCACGGGTTTAAACTCTTCTGGGAAATCGTGTTCCATTACTTCATCAGTGAAGTAGAGGGGGTGCGCGGTGCCTCTATATCGGTCCAAGTCATGCCGTAGCTCGGATTTAGTTCGTCTGCGGTTTTTGGCCCGAACGTGGTTATATTTGTCACGTTCGGCCTGGTGGCCATCATCGTGCATCGGGGCACGCCCCCGCGATCCGTAGATCGATCTGGTGTGGCATGCTTTGTTTTCCAAGTCATGCCGCAGGTCATATGTTTATCCCCCGGCTATTGTATTTCTGTTTCTACGGCGAGGTAGCGCGGGCTGGTGTTCGGCTCGAGGTGTCGCTTTATTCCGGCCGCATGGTGGCCGGTCAGCCGCATTATGCGCTGGTAGGACGGGCTCCAGCACCTCATCATCAAATTGTGGTAATAGTTTACGCTTCGGGTAGCTTTTGGTTGGGCGCTCGAGGCCATATTCCTCGGCTGCCAGGACATCAGTCCATCTTTCATTGAGCAGATCATGATCAGCCTACAGCTGCTGCTGCTTCTGTTTCAAGCTCCTTGCAGTGGCTATTAGCTGGCGCTTAAAGCACTCCTGCTCGACAGGCTCTTCAGGCAAGATAAAGTCTTCGTCGTCGAGGCTCACCTCGTCCTCAGAGAGCGGAAGGTAGTTTCTATCCTCCGAGTCTTCATTCGTGGCCTGTTCGTTAGGGCTGACTCGCCCATCCTCCCGTTCCTCCTATTCGGAGGTTGGCTCAACGGGGTTTTCATTGTCTTCGGCATCGTCCGGAGTATTGTTTTCTCCTGTGACGGGTGTTGCTGTTTTTACTATGGCATGGCTTAGAGCGGTGCCGTTGACATCAGCGCTTTGGCTGTATCTTAGGAGGTTTATCCTCGACTGGATTTTCATTGTCGCCGTTGTTTTCTTTGGGTGTATCCACCATTTATATGTCGTACAAGGAGGTGGCTGTCCAATGCCCTGTAGGCAGTGGTTCCTGCTCCTCTCCGGCATCATCGTCCATACCATCGATGTCTTAGGAGTCGTAATCAAGCATGTCGGTTAAGTCGTCGAAAGTGGCTATAAAGTGGGTGGTGGGCGGGGAACGAAGTTCTTCGTCGTCCGCTTCCCATTTGAGCCGGACATAGTTCGGCCGAGAGTCCCCCGACAAGGAGAGGGATTTCAACGAGTTTAACACGTCACCCAGAGGTGAGTGCTGGAAGATGTCCGCGGAGCTAAACTCCAAGATCAGCGCCCAATCAGGTTCCATGGACGTGAATGCACGCGGTTCAGAACCTATGGTCCGAGACGAGTCCGAGGTTCTGGTGACACAAGCCTAGCTCGATGTTGGGCCCGTGTGCGGCTCGAACGCCGCTGAGTATGCGGCTTCTGTGGCGGGGTTGAGCTTCCCGTCCCCGGATGGCGTGGTCCATTCTGGATCTAGGGCCAGGGTGGTTATGGGCGTTATCTCCTGATCACGGCCAGATGACAAATTTAGGTCATGTTCATCGTGGCGGCAGGGGACATGCGTCATGGGCTAGAACCCGTCGAAGATCCAATCTCTAGGAAATCGGCCACAAAATTCAGGCTTCGAAATCTGACGTGATGGCCAGGGGCATAGCTATCGATCTGCTCTAGATGGCCGAGCGAGTTGGCCTGCAGTGCGAAGCCGCCGAATATGAAGATCTGTCCGGGGAGGAAGATCTCCCCCTGGACTACGTTGTTGTAGATGATTGATGGAGCCATCAAGCCTTCTGGTGACGTCACAGAGGAACTCTCAATGAAAGCACCAATGTTGGTGTCAAAAACGGCGGATCTCGGGTAGGGAGTCCCGAACTGTGCGTCTAAGGCTAATGGTAATAGGAGGCGGGGGACACAATGTTTACCCAGGTTCGGGCCCTCTCTATGGAGGTAATACCCTACATCTTGCTTGATTGGTCTTGATGAATATTAGTATTACAAGAGATGATCTACCACGAGATCATAATGGCTAAAACCCTAGAAGTCTAGCCTATGACTATGATTGTTGTTGTATGGACTAAACCCTCCGGTTTATATAGAGACTGGAGGGGGCTAGTGTTACACAAAGTCGGTTACAGAGAAAGGAATCTACATATCCGAATCGCCAAGCTTGCCTTCCACGCAAAGGAGAGTCCCATCCGGACACGGGAAGAAGTCTTCTATCTTGTCTCTTCATAGCCCAACAACCCGGCCCATGTATATAGTCCGGCTATTTGAGGACCCCTTAATCCAGCACTCCCTCATTTGCCCCTGCAGCGTGTATCGTTTTGCGCATGTATTAGAACTGGCCTCACCCTTTCATGAATTGCTTTATATTATCACCTGCCACCTTGTTATCTATGGAGCTGCCCCTCACGGCCTCCGCGCGTTGCTAACCTGCTCTTGCTCATCCCGCAACGAGGGCTACAATGCAGGCACGGCGCCTAGGCTTGGGTCCGTCCCTGCAGTGTTGACAAACCTAAGAGACCAAGCTCTGGCTCGTGGCCGGCCCCGCGCATGTCACGTCATCGGGTCCTTAGTGCCTTCGTCTTCTTGCACAAAGATCAACAACATGATAGCAAGCACGACTATCTGCTATGCTATCGGCTAACTCACAGGACCACCAGCGGCCTCGCCAACACCTCGAGCCTTGGAAGAACGCTATGCTACGTGCCAAGGGGTGCAACCCCCCTAGGCACCCCCTTGCGGCCAGCCACTCTTTTCTCATGCAAGTCGCTTGCACGTTAAGGGGGGGCTGAGCATCGCTCCTAAGGAGCTCTTACCAGACCTCGGGACACCCACCTCCTGACCTTGACCATGGCATTGTGACCTGGCATACCAGCGACGGCTGAATCTTGCCTGGGGACTAGGCCCTGCCGGCGAAGAGCACTAAGCTACTGTGAGAATGAAAGGGGGAACCATGCCACAGCGAGAGAGACGCACGCGACAACTAGTCAAAAATGATAACTTTAAAGTGCAAACACACAGTTTTTACATACCCCCATGGGGCTCGTCATGATTTTCGTGTAGGAATGAAGCGAAAGGAAAAACCTCCTAAGAACCATGGCCTTGGCAACATCACCAACGACGCAGGGATGGCGCTCCTCCTCCCCCTAGGTCTAGGCGCAGTGGCGCGGTGGCTTGTATCTATCGTCGTAGCTTGAGTCCGATCTGGATGAGATGCTGCTGCTGTAAGAGGAGTCAAGGATAAGGCTAAAGGCAAGTTCACCGCCGGTGGCCTCGCCGCCTTGACCGCCTTCCCTGGGGCAGCATTCAAGGCACCGGCCGTCCTCACCAAACATCTTGAAGGAGAGCGTTGAAGCTCCGTCGTACTCGAAGTGGATGGCATGACCTTCCTCCGGGCGGCAGGTGCGGGAATCGCACCCCATCCCCAGGTCATGAAGACGTTGCCAGAGTCGACGGCCTTGACTTTCGCTTCTGAAGCCTAGCTACAGGATCCGTAGTGCTGTAGCCACAATTTGACGGACCCCCTCCGCGGTATCTCCCTTGCAAGGGACCGCGGGAGCCGGATCCATGTGCGTGATGGGTCGTGCCTTCAGCATGGGTCCCCAAGAGGGGTCCCATGCTGAAGGCACGGCCAACGCCCATGGCCGTACGGCTGCCGCCTGTTCTCCTCCACGGCTACGTTCCCCGCAGCGTCTGCCGCTGCAACCGTGGGCGGGGCTTTGCGCACGAGCAAACATAGGGACCAGAAAGCCCGACGGAGCGCGTTCGTGCCAAGGCCGCACCGCCATGGGCATCGCGGTGACGTTACGACAGCGGTCAGGCCTCTTCCATGGCGGGGCAGCTCAGGTTCTAGCTGAGGGGTTTGTCCCTTCTCCGCGGCAGAGAACCTCCTCACTGGCGCCATGGACGCTCGGGCAAGATGACGGGACGAAGAAGACGAAGAAGAAGAAGCAAGGGGCAAGAAGATGAAGATGGCCTGGGGGCTCCACCCCCTCCACCCATTTATAGCCAGAGGAAGGCTAATCGTCGGCCTCTCACGGCCCGGGCAATGCTGGCTATTCTGCATGCAACAGGAAGTCGTCAAGTCGGGCGGTTGCCGTGGTGGCGTGGGGAAGTGGAGAAGCCCACGCCCATCAAGCGCCACGCATCGACTTGGTCCGCAGGCAATTGGGGCCCGCGGTGCTCCGCCCTTGCCCTTTGGCTTCGCCTCGAAGCCAAGTTCGAGCACGCCTTGGGCCCGGGGGCTACTGTCGGTGTTCTGGGAACCAGGGTACCCAGACTTTCCTACCTGCAGCCCGCGGCTTGGTCTCATTGATGACCTTGTAGGGCCCATCTACGACAGCAACAAGTCAAGAACCTCACGAGGGGCCAAGCCTCGCGAGGCGGATGATGCCAAGACCTCCAGAGGGAGCGGCCTCCCCAGGCCTGTTGGGAAACGTAGTAATTTCAAAAAAATTCCTACGCACACGCAAGATCATGGTGATGGCATAGCAACGAGAGGGGAGAGTGTTCGTCCACGTACCCTCGTAGAGCGTAAGCGGAAGCGTTAGCACAACGCGGTTGATGTAGTTGTACGTCTTCACGATCCGACCGATCCAAGCACCGAACGTACGGAGCCTCCGAGTTCAACACACGTTCAGCTCGATGACGATCTCCGGCCTCCGATCCAGCCGAGCTCCGGAGATGAGTTCCGTCAGCACGACAGCGTGGTGACGATGATGATGTTCTACCGGCGCAGGGCTTCGCCTAAACTCCGCGACGATATGACCGAGGTGGAATATGGTGGAAGGGGGCACCGCACATGGCTAAGGAACGATCCGTAGATCAACTTGTGTTTCTATGGGGTGCCCCCTGCCCCCGTATATAAAGGAGGGAGGGGGGAGGCCGGCCGGCCCCTTTGGGCACGCCAAGGGAGGAGGAATCCTCCTCCTAGTAGGAGTAGGACTCCTCCTTTCCTACTCCTACTAGGAGGGGGAAGGAAGGGGGAGAGGGGGGAAGGAAAGGGGGGGCGCCGCCCCCCCTCCTAGTCCAATTTGGACCAGAGGGAGAGGGGGCGCGCGGCCCACCCTGGCCGCCCCTCTCTCTTCCCACCGAGGCCCATGTGGCCCATTAACACTCCCGGGGGGTTCCGGTAACCCCCCCCCCCCCCCCGGCACTCCGGTTTTGTCCGAAATCACCCGGAACCTTTCCGGTGTCCGAATATAGTCGTCCACTATATCAATCTTTATGTCTCGACCATTTCGAGACTCCTCGTCATGTCCGTGATCACATCCGGGACTCCGAACAAACTTCGGAACATCAAAACTTATAAACTCATAATAAAATTGTCATCGAAACGTTAAGCGTGCGGACCCTACGGGTTCGAGAACTATGTAGACATGACCTAGAACCATTCTCGGTCAATAACCAATAGCGGGACCTGGATGCCCATATTGGTTCCTACATATTCGACGAAGATCTTTATCGGTCGAACCGCATAACAACATACTTTGTTCCCTTTGTCATCGGTATGTTACTTGCCCGAGATTTGATCGTCGGTATCCAATACCTAGTTCAATCTCCTTACCGGCAAGTCTCTTTACTCGTTCCGTTATACATCATCTCATAACTAACTCATTAGTTACATGCTTGCAAGGCTTAGGTGATGAGTATTACCGAGAGGGCCCAGAGATACCTCTCCGACAATCGGAGTGACAAAACCTAATCTCGAATTATGCCAACCCAACATGTACCTTCGAAAACACCTGTAGAGCACCTTTATAATCACCCAGTTACGTTGTGACGTTTGGTAGCACACAAAGTGTTCTTCTGGTATACGGGAGTTGCACAATCTCATAGTTGCAGGAACTTTGTATAAGTCATGAAGAAAGCAATAGCAGTATACTAAACGATCAAGTGCTAAGCTAACGGAATGGGTCATGTCAATCACATCATTCTCCTAATGATGTGATCCCACTAATCAAATGACAATACATGTCTATGGTTAGGAAACATAACCATCTTTGATCAATGAGCTAGTCAAGTAGAGGCATACTAGTGACTATAGTTTTGTCTATGTATTCACACATGTATCATGTTTCCGGTTAATACAATTCTAGCATGAATAATAAAAATTTATCATGATATGAGGAAATAAATAATAACTTTATTATTGCCTCTATGGCATATTTCCTTCAGTCTCCCACTTGCACTAGAGTCAATAATCTAGATTACATAGTAATGATTCTAACACCCATGGAGTCTTGGTGCTGATCATGTTTTGCTCGTGATAGAGGCTTAGTCAATGGGTCTACAACATTCAGATCCGTATGTATCTTGCAAATCTCTATGTATCCCACTTGGACTTGCTCCCGAATGGAATTGAAGCGTCTCTTGATGTGCTTGGTCCTCTTGTGAAATCTGGATTCCTTTGCCAAGGCAATTGCACCAGTATTGTCACAGAAGATCTTCATTGGTCCCGATGCACTAGGTATGACACCTAGATCGGAAATGAACTCCTTCATCCAGACTCCTTCATTCCCTGCTTCAGAAGCAGCTATGTACTCCGCTGTACATGTAGATCCCGCCACGACGCTTTGTTTAGAACTGCACCAACTTACAGTTCCACCATTTAATAAAAACACGTATCCGGTTTGCGATTTAGAATTTTCCGGATCAGTGTCAAAGCTTGCATCGACGTAACCATTTACGACTAGCTCTTTGTCACCTCCATATACGAGAAACATATCCTTAGTCCTTTTCAGGTATTTCAGGATGTTCTTGACCGCTGTCCAGTGATCCACTCCTGGATTACTTTGGTACCTTCCTGCCAAGCTTATTGCTAAGCATACGTCAGGTCTGGTACACAACATTGCATACATGATAGAGCCTATGGCTGAAGCATAGGGAACATTTTTCATTTTCTCTCTATCTTCTACTGTGGTCGGGCATTGAGTTTGACTCAACTTCACACCTTGTAGCACAGGCAAGAATCCTTTCTTTGCCTGATCCATTTTGAACTTTTTCAAAATTTTGTCAAGGTATGTGCTTTGCGAAAGTCCTATTAAGCGTCTTGATCTATCTCTATAGATCTTGATGCCCAATATGTAAGCAGCTTCACCGAGGTCTTTCATTGAAAAACTTTTATTCAAGTATCCCTTTATGCTATCCAGAAATTCTATATCATTTCCAATTAATAATATGTCATCGACATATAAAACAAGAAATGCTACAGAGTTCCCACTCACTTTCTTGTAAATACAGGCTTCTCCAAAAGTCTGTATAAAACCATATGCTTTGATCACACTATCAAAGCGTTTATTCCAACTCCGAGATGCTTGCACCAGTCGATAAATGGAACGTTGGAGCTTGCATACTTTGTTAGCACCTTTTGGATCAACAAAACCTTCTGGCTGCATCATATACAACTCTTCTTCTAGAAATCCATTCAAGAATGCAGTCTTGACATCCATTTGCCAAATTTCATAATCATGAAATGCAGCAATAGCTAACATGATTCAGACAGACTTAAGCATCGCTACGGGTGATAAAGTCTCATCGTAGTCAACCCCTTGAACTAGTCGAAAACCTTTCGCAACAAGTCGAGCTTTATAGACAGTTACATTACCATCAGCGTCAGTCTTCTTCTTAAAGATCCATTTATTCTCAATGGCTTGCCGATCATTGGGCAAGTCAACCAAAGTCCATACTTTGTTTTCATACATGGATCCCATCTCAGATTTCATGGCCTTTAGCCATTTTGCGGAATCTGGGCTCATCATCGCTTCCTCATAGTTCGTAGGTTCATCATGGTCAAGTAACATGACTTCTAGAATAGGATTACCGTACCACTCTGGTGCGGATCTTACTCTCGTAGACCTACGAGGTTCAGCAGAAACTTGATCTAAAGTTTCATGATCAATATCATTAGCTTCCTCACTAATTGGTGTATTCGTCACAGGAACCGGTTCTCGTGATGAACTACTTTCCAATAAGGGAGTAGATACAGTTATCTCATCAAGTTCTACTTTCCTCCCACCCACTTCTTTCGAGAGAAACTCCTTCTCTAGAAAGGATCCATTCTTAGCAATGAATGTTTTTGCCTTCGGATCTGTGATAGAAGGTGTATCCAACAGTCTCTTTTGGATATCCTATGAAGACACATTTCTCCGATTTGGGTTCGAGCTTATCTGGTTGAAGTTTCATCACATAAGCATCGCAGCCCCAAACTTTAAGAAAAGACAACTTTGGTTTCTTGCCAAACCACAGTTCATAAGGCGTCGTCTCAACGGATTTTGATGGTGCGCTATTTAATGTGAATGCGGCCGTCTCTAAAGCATAACCCCAAAACGATAGCGGTAAATCGGTAAGAGACATCATAGATCGCACCATATCAAGTAAAGTACGATTACGACGTTCGGACACACCATTTCGTTGTGGTGTTCCGAGTGGCGTGAGTTGCGATACTATTCCACATTGTTTCAAATGTAAACCAAACTCATAACTCAAATATTCTCCTCCACGATCAGATCGTAGAAACTTTATTTTCTTGTTACGATGATTTTCCACTTCACTCTGAAATTCTTTGAACTTTTCAAATGTTTCAGACTTGTGTTTCATTAAGTAGATATACCCGTATCTGCTCAAATCATCTGTGAAGGTGAGAAAATAACGATATCCACCACGAGCCTCAACATTCATCGGACCACATACATCTGTATGTATGATTTCCAACAAATCTGTTGCTCTCTCCATAGTTCCGGAGAACGGTGTTTTAGTCATCTTGCCCATGAGGCACGGTTCGCAAGTACCAAGTGATTCATAATCAAGTGATTCCAAAAGTCCGTCAGTATGGAGTTTCTTCATGCGTTTTACACCGATATGACCTAAACGGCAGTGCCACAAATAAGTTGCACTATCATTATCAACTCTGCATCTTTTGGCTTCAACATTATGAATATGTGTATCACTACTATCGGGATTCAATAAAAATAGACCACTCTTCAAGGGTGCATGACCATAAAAGATATTACTCATATAAATAGAACAACCATTATTCTCTGATTTAAATGAATAACCGTCTCGCATTAAACAAGATCCAGATATAATGTTCACGCTCAATGCTGGCACCAAATAACAATTATTCAGGTCTAAAACTAATCCCGAAGGTAGATGTAGAGGTAGCGTGCCGACCGCGATCACATCGACTTTGGAACCGTTTCCCACGCGCATCGTCACCTCGTCCTTGGCCAGTGCTCGCTTATTCTGTAGTCCCTGTTTCGAGTTGCAAATATTAGCAACAGAACCAATATCAAATACCCAGGTGCTACTACGAGCTCTAGTTAGGTACACATCAATAACATGTATATCACATATACCTTTGTTCACTTTGCCATCCTTCTTATCCGCCAAATACTTGGGGCAGTTCCGCTTCCAGTGACCAGTCTGCTTGCAGTAGAAGCACTCAGTTTCAGGCTTAGGTCCAGACTTGGGTTTCTTCTCTTGAGCAGCAACTTGCTTGCCGTTCTTTTTGAAGTTCCCCTTCTTCTTCCCTTTGCCCTTTTTCTTGAAACTAGTGGTCTTGTTGACCATCAACACTTGATGCTCCTTCTTGATTTCTACCTCCGCGGCTTTAAGCATTGCGAAGAGCTCGGGAATAGTCTTGTTCATCCCTTGCATATTATAGTTCATCACAAAGCTCTTGTAGCTTGGTGGTAGTGATTGGAGAATTCTGTCAATGACACTATCATCAGGAAGATTAACTCCCAGTTGAATCAAGTGATTATTATACCCAGACATTCTGAGTATGTGTTCACTGACAGAACTATTCTCCTCCATCTTGCAGCTATAGAACTTATTGGAGACTTCATATCTCTCAATCCGGGCATTTGCTTGAAATATTAACTTCAACTCCTGGAACATCTCATATGCTCCATGACATTCAAAACGTCGTTGAAGACCCGGTTCTAAGCCGTAAAGCATGGCACACTGAACTATAGAGTAGTCATCAGCTTTGCTCTGCCAGACGTTCTTAACGTCGTCAGTTGCATCAGAAGCAGGCCTGGCACCCAGCGGTGCTTCCAGGAGATAACTCTTCTGTGCAGCAATGAGGATAATCCTCAGGTTACGGACCCAGTCCGTGTAATTGCTACCATCATCTTTCAACTTTGCTTTCTCAAGGAACGCATTAAAATTCAACGGAACAACAACACGAGCCATCTATCTACAAACAAACATAGACAAGCAAGATACTATCAGGTACTAAGTTCATGATAAATTTAAGTTCAATTAATCATATTACTTAAGAACTACCACTTAGTCAGACATCTCTCTAGTCATCTAAGTGATCACGTGATCCAAATCAACTAAACCATAACCAATCATCACGTGAGATGGAGTACTTTTCAATGGTGAACATCACTATGTTGATCATATCTACTATATGATTCACGCTCGACCTTTCGGTCTCCGTGTTCCGAGGCCATATCTGCATATGCTAGGCTCGTCAAGTTTAACCTGAGTATTCTGCGTGTGCAAAACTGGCTTGCACCCGTTGTAGATGGACGTAGAGCTTATCACACCCGATCACCACGTGGAGTCTCGGCACGACAAACTTTGGCAACGGTGCATACTCAGGGAGAACACTTCTTGATAATTTTAGTGAGATATCATCTTAAAATGCTACCGTCAATCAAAGCAAGATAAGATGCATAAAGGATAAACATCACATGCAATCAATATAAGTGATATGATATGGCCATCATCATCTTGTGCTTGTGATCTCCATCTCCAAAGCACCCTCGTGATCACCATCGTCACCGGCGTGACACCTTGATCTCCATCATAGCATCGTTGTCGTTTACGCCATCTATTGCTTCTACGACTATCGCTACCGCTTAGTGGTAAAGTAAAGCAATTACAGGGCGTTTGCATTTCATACAATAAAGCGACAACCATATGGCTCCTGCCAGTTGCCGATAACTTTGGTTACAAAACATGATCATCTCATACAATAAAATATAGCATCACGTCTTGACCATATCACATCACAACATGCCCTGCAAAAACAAGTTAGACATTCTCTACTTTGTTGTTGCAAATTTTACGTGGCTGCTACGGGCTTAGCAAGAACCGTTCTTACCTACGCATCAAAACCACAACGATAGTTTGTCAAATAGACTCCGTTCTAACCTTCGCAAGGACCGGGCGTAGCCACACTCGGTTCAACTAAAGTTGGAGAAACTGACACCCGCCAGCCACCTGTGTGCAAAGCACGTCGGTAGAACCAGTCCCGCGTAAGCGTACGCGTAATGTCGGTCCGGGCCGCTTCATCCAACAATACCGCCGAACCAAAGTATGACATGCTGGTAGGCAGTATGACTTATATCGTCCACAACTCACTTGTGTTCTACTCGTGCATATAACATCAACGCATAAAACCTAGGCTCTCATGCCACTGTTGGGAAACGTAGTAATTTCAAAAAATTTCCTATGCACACGCAAGATCATGGTGATGGCATAGCAACGAGAGGGGAGAGTGTTCGTCCACGTACCCTCATAGACCGTAAGCGGAAGCGTTAGCACAACTCGGTTGATGTAGTCGTACATCTTCACGATCCGACCGATCCAAGCACCGAACGTACGGAGCCTCCGAGTTCAGCACACGTTCAGCTCGATGACGATCTCCGGCCTCCGATCCAGCCGAGCTCCGGAGATGAGTTCCGTCAGCACGACGGCGTGGTGACGATGATGATGTTCTACCGGCGCAGGGCTTCGCCTAAACTCCACGACGATATGACCGAGGTGGAATATGGTGGAAGGGGGCACCGCACACGGCTAAGGAACGATCCGTAGATCAACTTGTGTTTCTATGGGGTGCCCCCTGCCCCCGTATATAAAGGAGGGAGGGGGGAGGCCGGCCGGCCCCTTTGGGTGCGCCAAGGGAGGAGGAATCCTCCTCCTAGTAGGAGTAGGACTCCTCCTTTCCTACTCCTACTAGGAGGGGGAAGGAAGGGGGAGAGGGGGGAAGGAAAGGGGGGGGGGGGGCGCCGCCCCCCCTCCTAGTCCAATTCGGACCAGAGGGAGAGGGGGCGCGCGGCCCACCCTGGCCACCCCTCTCTCTTCCCATTGAGGCCCATGTGGCCCATTAACTCTCCTGGGGGGTTCCGGTAACCCCCCCCCCCCCCCCGGCACTCCGGTTTTCTCCGAAATCACCCGGAACCTTTTCGGTGTACGAATATAGTCGTCCAATATATCAATCTTTATGTCTCGACCATTTCGAGACTCCTCGTCATGTCCGTGATCACATCCGGGACTACGAACAAACTTCGGTACATCAAAACTTATAAACTCATAATAAAACTGTCATCGAAACGTTAAGCGTGCGGACCCTACGGGTTCGAGAACTATGTAGACATGACCTAGAACCATTCTCGGTCAATAACCAATAGCGGGACCTGGATGCCCATATTGGTTCCTACATATTCTACGAAGATCTTTATCGGTCAAACCGCATAACAACATACTTTGTTCCCTTTGTCATCGGTATGTTACTTGCCCGAGATTTGATCGTCGGTATCCAATACCTAGTTCAATCTCGTTACCGGCAAGTCTCTTTACTCGTTCCGTAATACATCATCTCATAACTAACTCATTAGTTACATGCTTGCAAGGCTTAGGTGATGAGTATTACCGAGAGGGCCCAGAGATACCTCTCCGACAATCAGAGTGACAAAACCTAATCTTGAATTATGCCAACCCAACATGTACCTTCGGAAACACCTGTAGAGCACCTTTATAATCACCTAGTTATGTTGCGACGTTTGGTAGCACACAAAGTGTTCTTCCGGTATACGGGAGTTGCACAATCTCATAGTTGCAGGAACTTTGTATAAGTCATGAAGAAAGCAATAGCAGTATACTAAACGATCAAGTGCTAAGCTAACGGAATGGGTCATGTCAATGACATCATTCTCCTAATGATGTGATCCCACTAATCAAATGAGAATACATGTCTATGGTTAGGAAACATAACCATCTTTGATCAATGAGCTAGTTAAGTAGAGACATACTAGTGACTATAGTTTTGTCTATGTATTCACACATGTATCATGTTTCCGGTTAATACAATTCTAGCATGAATAATAAACATTTATCATGATATGAGGAAATAAATAATAACTTTATTATTGCCTCTAGGGCATATTTCCTTCAAGGCCACCTCCTGAGCAGCGGAGATTCTATGCAAGTGCTCAACCTCGTGAGGTTGCGGTGATGCAAGCCATGATGACCAAGGCCAGGCGGATGCCAGTAGGCGTAGAGGAGCAGGTTTCCTCTTTGGTACGTAGGAGGTAAGCATAGGCGTGGAATCCCGAGGAATCAACCAAAGGCTTCTATTCCCGTGCAACAAGACCAGGACCGTCAGGATGGCAGGATGGATGTCATCGCCGAGCCCACCGCAGCGTCATGACCAGGAGCTTTGTAGGAGAAGACGACCTTTTGTCAGGATAAGATGTACTACTTGTCCCCGTTGGAATTGCCCGCTGTGGGATCACTTTCCGTCTATGTTTTGGGGGAAGAGGACCAAGGCCACTATAAGTACAGGTTAGCCACCACCATAGCAAGGTTACGAATTCCTTCAGCTCACATCCACACCAGAGCAAAACTTGCGAGGTTGTTCTTACCTTGTACTAGTTCATTCTCAGCCCCTCGTGAGGCAAATCTAGCACAAAGCAGGAGTACCGTTTTACATCGCAAGGTGGACCGAACTTGGGTAAACTGTCGTGTCCATCTTGTTCCTTGATTCATCGAGCTAGGCCGTGGGGGCGATGAACTGGTTGGATGAAGGGGTTGAATTCTTTGCACATGCCCCAGAGTTCGAACCTTTTCTTGGGTTTGTGGAGCCCTGAATCCGACACATGATTATCCGACTTTGGGCACTATGTAAGGGTGAACGACCCATGGTTACAATGCCTAGGTATCAGATCCGATTTGTAGGTGAAAGGTGATTGTGCATCACGGGATATGGCACCAGCTGTGTATGTATTTGACAAGGTAAAAAGAAAAGAATGCTGCAAGATCCTGTCACGTGTAATAATCTGCTACGTCTTGAGCTTGCGTTGGATTTCCTTGAAGAGGAAAGGGTGATGCAGCAATAGTAGCGTAAGTATTTCCCTTAGTTCTTGAGAACCAAGGTATGAATCCAGTAGGAGGCTCCTCAAAAGTCCCACACACCTACACAAACAAACAAAGAACTCGCAACCAACGCAATAAAGAGGTTGTCAATCCCTTCACGGCCGCTTGCGAAAGTGATATCTAATAGAGATAGTATGATAAGATAAATATATTTTTGGTATTTTATAATATAGATGCAAAAAGTAAAGATGCAAATAAAAGAAGATTGGAAGCAAATATGATAAGAGATAGACCCGGGGACCATAGGTTTCACTAGTGGCTTCTCTCAAGATAGCATAAGTATTACGGTGGGTGAACAAATTACTGTCGAGCAATTGATAGAAAAGCGAAGAATTATGAGATTATCTAGGCATGATCATGTATATAGGCATCACGTCCGCAACAAGTAGACCGTCTCCTGCCTGCATCTACTACAATTACTCCACACATCGACCGACTCCTGCCTGCATCTAGAGTATTAAGTTCATAAGAACAGAGTAACGCCTTAAGCAAGATGACATGATATAGAGGGATAAACTCAAGCAATGTGATATAAACCCCATCTTTTTATCCTTGATGGCAACAATACAATACGTGCCTTGCTGCCCCTGCTCTCACTGGGAAAGGACACCGCAAGATTGAACCGAAAGCTAAGCACTTCTCCCATGGCAAGAAATATCAATCTAGTAGGCCAAACCAAACTGATAATTCGAAGAGACTTGCAAAGATAACTCAATCAGAGACTTGCAAAGATAATTCAATCATACATAAAAGAATTCAAAGAAGATTCAAATATTATTCATAGATAAATTTGATCATAAACCCACAATTCATCGGATCTCCACAAACATACCGCAAAAAGAGTTTACATCGAATAGATCTCCAGAAGAGAGGGGGAGAACATTGTATTGAGATCCAAAAAGAGAGAAGAAGCCATCTAGCTAATAACTATGGACCCGTAGGTCTGTGGTAAACTACTCACAACTCATCGGAGGGGCTATGGTGTTGATGTAGAAGCCCTTCGTGGTCGATTCCCCCTCCAGTGGAGCGCCGGCGAAGGCTCCAAGATGGGATTTCACGGATACAGAAGGTTACAGCGGTGAAAATTGTGTTTCGTTGGCTCCGTGGATGTTTTTGGGGTACGTAGGCTTATATAGGAGGAAGAAGTACGTTGGTGGCCGCCCGAGGGGCCCACGAGACAGGGGGTGTGCCCTATAGGGGGGGCGCCCTCCTATCTCGTGGAGGCCTCGGCTGCTTCTTGACTTGCACTCCAAGTCCTCTGGATCACGTTCGTTCCAAAAATCACGCTCCCGAAGGTTTCATTCCATTTGGACTCCGTTTGATATTCCTTTTCTTCGAAATACTGAAATAGGCAAAAAAACGGCAATACGGGCTGGGCCTCCGGTTAGTAGGTTAGTCCAAAAAATGATATAAACGTGTAAAATAAAGCCCATAAACATCCAAAAGGGGTAATATAATAGCATGGAACAATCAAAAATTATAGATACGTTGGAGACATAATATGCATCCCCAGGCTTAATTCCTGCCCGTCCTCGGGTAGGTAAATGATAAAAAAAGAATTTTTGATGTGGAATGCTACCTAGCATAATTCTCAATGTAATTTTCTTTGTTGTGGCATGAATGTTCAGATCCAAATGATTCAAAATAAAAGTTCATATTGATAAAAGAAATAGTAACACTTCAAGCATACTAATCAAAGTAATCATGTCTTCTCAAAATAACATGGCAAAAGAAAGTTCATCCCTACAAAATCATATAGTTAGGCTATGCTTCATTTTCGTCACACAAAGATGTTCCCAACTTCTATACCCCTGATGACAAGCCAAGCAATTGTTTCATACTTAAATAATCTCAAACTTTTTCAATCTTCACGCATTACATGAGCGTGAGCCAAAGATATAGCACTATGGGTGGAATAGAATATGATGATGGGGATTGTGTGGAAAAGACAAAAAAGGAGAAAGTCTCACATTGACGAGGATAATCAACGGGCTATGGAGATGCCCATCAATTGATGTCAACATGAGGAGTAGGGATTGCCATGCAACGGATGCACTAGAGCTATAAATGAATGCTCAACAAAAGAAAACTAGTGGGTGTGCATCCAACTTGCTTGCTCACGAAGATCTAGGGCATTTGAGGAAGCCCATCATAGGAATATACAAGCCAAGTTCTATAATGAACAATTCCCACTAGTATGAAAAAGATAACTTATGAGACTCACTATATGAAAAACATGGTGCTACTTTGAAGCACAAGTGTGGAAAAAGAGATAGTAACATTGCCCTTTTTATTTATTCCCTTTTCTTCTTTTTTTAATTTTTTTAATTTTTGTCTTTTCTTTTTTTTCTTCTTTTGGGCCTTTTTTTTCTTTTGGCCTTTCTTTTTTTTTTCTTTTTTGGGCAATGCTCTAATAATGATGATCATCACACTTTCATTGATTACAACGTATGAATTACAACTCAAAACTAGAATAAGATATGACTCTGTACGAATGCCTCCGGCGGTGTACCGGGATGGTGCAATGAATCAAGAGTGACATGTATGAAAAATAATGCATGGTGGCTTTGCAACAAATACGATGTCAACTACATGATCATGCAATGGCAATATGACAAAAGTAAAGTATGTCATGATGATGAATAACGGATCGGTGGAATGTTGCATGGCAATATATCTCGGAATGGCTATGTAAATGCCATAATAGGTAGGTATGGTGGATGTTTTGAGGAAGATATAAGGAGGTTTATGTGTGATACAGTGTATCGTATCACGGGGTTTGGATGCACCGGCGAAGTTTGCACCAACTCTCAATGTGAGAAAGGGCAATGCACGGTACCGAAGAGGCTAGCAATGGTGGAATGGTAAAAGTGCGTATAATCCATGGACTCAACATTAGTCAAAAGAACTCATATACTTATTGCAAAAATTTAGAAGTCATTAAAAATCAAGCACTACGCGCATGCTCCTAGGGGGATAGATTGGTAGGAAAAGGCCATCGCTTGTCCCCGACCGCCACTCATAAGGATGCACAAGCCAGGTACACTTCATGTTTCAAATTTGTTATACAACTTTAACCATACGTGCATGCTATGGGACTTGCTAACTTCAACACAAGAATTCTTTAAATTCATAATCAACCAACTAGCATGACTTTAATATCACTACCTCCATATCTCAAAACAATTATCAAGTATCAAATTGATCATAGCGTCCAATTCACTTCCTATGATAGTTTTTATTATACCCAACTTGGATGCCTACCATTCTAGGACCAATTTTATAACCATAGCAAATACCATGCTGTTCTAAAAGACTCTCAAGAAGATATAAGTGAAGCATGAGAGACTAGCAATTTCTACAAAAATTAAGTCACCGCCGTGCTCTAAAAGATATAAGTGAAGTACTAGAGCAAAAACTATCAAGCTCAAAAGATATATGTGAAGCACATATAGTATTCTAGCAAATTCTAATCAAATAGGATTCTCCAAAAAGGTGTGTAAAGAAAGGATGAATGTGGTAACTAAGAAGCAAAGAATAATATAATACACGACGCTCCAAGCAAAACACATATCATGTGGTGAATAAAAATATAGCTCCAAGTAAAGTTACCAATGAACGAAGACGAAAGAGGGGATTCCTTCCCGGGGCATCCCCAAGCTTAGGCTTTTGGATATCCTTGAATATCTTGGGGTGCCATGGGCATCCCCAAGCTTAGTCTCTTGCAACTCCTTATTCCGTAGTCCATAAAAGCTTTACCCAAAACTTGAAAACTTCACAACACAAAACTCAACAGGAAATTTTATAAGCTCCGTTAGCGAAAGAAAACAAAACCACCACATAAGGTACTGTAATGAAATCATTATTTATTTATTTTGATGTTAAACCTACTGTAATCCAACTTCTCTATGGTTTATAAACTAATTTACTAGCCATAGATGCATCGAAATAAGCAAACAACACACGAAATACAGAATCTGTCAAAAACAGAACAGTCTGTAGCAACCTGTAACTAACGCAAACTTCTGGAACTCTAATTTTTTTACCAAAATAGGATATCCTGGAAAATTTGTCTATTGAGCAGAAGAAAAAAGAATCTACGCAAAAGCACGTTTGTGATTTAAAAAAACTAATTTCGTGCGCGCAAAGTTTCTGTTTTTCAGCAGAATCAAATCAACTATCATCATAGGTTATCCTATAGGTTCTACTTGGCATAAACACTAATTAAAAGATAAAAACACATCTAAAAAGAAGGTAGATGCAAGATTTATTACTAAACAGGAACAAAAACAGAAAACACAAAGAAAATTGGGTTGCCTCCCAAGTAGCGCTATCGTTTAACGCCCCTAGCTAGGCATAAAAGCGAAGATAGATCTAACGAGTGCCATCTTTGGCACTAAATTCATAAGTAGCCCGCATGATAGATTCATAAGGTAATTTGACTTTCTTTCTTGGAAAGGGATCCATGCCTTTCTTTAATGGAAATTGGAATCTAATATTCCCTTCCTTTATATCAATAATCACGCCAATCGTTCTAAGGAAAGGTCTACCAAGAATAATAGGGCAAGAAAGATTGCAATCTATATCAAGAACGATGAAATCTACAGGCCCCAAATTTCTATTTGCAACAATGAGAACATCATTGATCCTTCCCGTTGGCTTTTTAATGGTGGAATCCGCATGGTGCAAATTTAAAGAGCAATCATCAAGATCATGGAAACCTAGAATATCACATAAAGTTTTCGGAATCGTGGAAAAACTAGCACCCAAATCGCACAAAGCATAACACTCACGATCTTTAATTCTAATCTTTATAGGAGGTTCCACCTCATCATTAAGTTTTCTAGGTATAGAAACTTCCAAATTAAGTTTTTCATCATAAGATTGCATCAAGGCATCAACGATATGTTTGGTAAAAGCTTTATTTTGACTATAAGCATGAGGAGAATTAATAACGGATTGCAACAAGGAAATACAACCTTCTAAAGAAGAATTATCATAATCAAAGTCCTTGAAATTCGAGATAGTGGGTTCAATGCTATTTAAAGTTGTGACCTCTCCAATCCAACTATTACCAAATTTAGCATCAAGATCTAAAAACTCCGAATTCTTGGGATGCCTTCTAGGTAAAGTTCACTACAGGAAACAGATAATTTGCCGTCTGTGGAATACAGACGGCAAAGAGTTTTCCGTCTGGAAGCAGACGACAAACTCAGACGGCAAAGATAAGTCGGCAAAGAAAACTTTGCCGTCAGCTTTTCATTGCACAGACGGCAAAGAATATGCCGTCAGCCAAACTGTGAATTTGCCGTCTACCACAAAAATAGCAGGCGGCAAAGAAACCTCTTTGCCATTAGGTAAACGTGATCTTTTCCATCAGCCAATCCTTTCTACAGACAGCAAATTGTTTTTTATTTTATAAAAAAATAAGCTGGACAGAGTCAACATAAAGACAAGACATGAAGGCTTGGCTGACAAAGAAAAGGGAAAGGCTAGCCATGCTTCCTTTCATTAATCATCGGTGGAGTTACAGAGTCGTTACACAGCAATCCTGGAAGTTTACACAAAGGACCCTAAAAACTAAATATGAAAAGCAATCAGGTCCTTCTCCACTGCGGCTACAGAGACTTCATCGTCATTCGTACTTCTAGCCGGGGACAAAACCGCAAGGACTCCATTGCTGCCGCCCGGCCTTGCTCGCCACGCCGCTCAGCCCTGCTCACCGAGGCGCCGCCCAGCCGTGCTTGCCGCGCAGCCCGCCCTGGTCGCTGATGCGACGCCCAACCCTGCTTGCTGAAGCGCCGCCCAGCCGTGGTCGCTGCACCGCCCCACTGTCGCTGAGCCGCTCCTCGCCCGTCCTTGTCACCGGCTCGCCGCACGGCTCGGCCCTGCTCGCCGAGGCGCCGCCCGGCCGTGCTTGCCGCGCCGCCCGCCCTGGTCGCCGATGCGCCGCGCCTAGACGAGGTGCCGCAAGGCGTTGCTCGCCCGAGCCGATTCCTGCGCTGCTCGTCGCGTAGCCACCCACGAACAGAGGAGAGCGTGGGGTCGATGGCGCTCGCCGAGGGGCCGAAAGGCCTGCTCTCTACGCAGCCGCCCGCCGCCCACCCTGCTCGGCCGCGTCGGTCGCGAGCAGAGAGGAGCGCGAGGAGAGAGGAGGAGGAGGTGGGTGGGGACTGGCGGAAGCGGCCGGAGGCAGGCGGCGCGCGAACGCAACGGCGCATGGAGGGAGCACGGACTGCGGGTGGGTGGTGGTGGTGGTGGTGAGAGAAGAGACGGGTGTGGGCCATCCACGAACTGAGGAGAGGAGAGAGACGAACGAGAGGGAGAGGATAAGGCATGGGCTGCGCGCGGGTGGTGGTGGGCCAGCGGGTGGGGGGGCATAGTGAGAGAAGAGGCGGGTGCGGGCGGCCCAGATCGTGCCTTGTCATCAATCCGCGATATGAATCCGCGTGCTGTGTTTCTTCTTTGCCGTCTGCGGAAAAAAACACAGACGGTGAAGTATGTCTTTGCCGTCTGCAATTTTTTTAAAGACAGCAAAGACATACTTTGCCGTCTTCAATTTTATTCCAGACGGCAAAGTACCCTCTTTGTCGTTTGTAGAAAAAAAGCAAACGGCAAAGTATATCTTTGCCGTCTATAATAAAAAAACAGACGGCAAAGTATGTCTTTGCCGTAAGTTATACTTTGCCGTCCGTAGTTGACGGCAAAAGTGGTCTTTGCCGTCTGGCCCGACGAAAAGCTGACGGCAAAGAACTCTACTGACGGCAAATTAGCTGATTCCTGTAGTGGTTGACTCATCATCAATCCCATAATTCTCAAGATTCATATTGCAAAACATAGATGTAATAGGAGATGCATCAATAACTTTAAGATCTTCATCATTATTTTCATGGAAACTAGAAGAACACATCTTTACAAAGCAATCTTTCTTAGCACGCAATCTAGCGGTTCTTTCCTTGCACTCATCAATAGAAATTATCATGGCTTTGAGAGACTCATTGATATCATGCTTAGGAGGAGAAGATCTAAGTTTAAGAGAATCAACATCAAGCGAAAGTCTATCAACGTTCCTAGCCAAATCATCAACTTTGAGCACTTTTTCTTCAAGCAAAGCATTAAAATTCTTTTGAGAAATCATAAATTCTTTCACACTATTCTCAAAATCAGAGGGCATCTTATTAAAATTACCATAAGAATTATTGCAGGAATTTCCATAATTATTAGAGGAATTACTAGGGAACGGTCTAGCATTAAAGTTTCCTCTATAAGCATTGTTTCCAAAACTATTCCTACCAACAAAATTCACATCCATAGATTCATTATTATTCTCAATCAAAGTAGACAAAGGTATATCATTGGGATCAAGAGGAGTATTTTTAGTAGCAAACAACTTCATAAGTTCATCCATCTTTCCACTCAAAACATAGATTTCTTCTATAGCATGCACTTTTTTACTAGAAGATCTTTCGGTGTGCCATTGAGAATAATTAGCCATAATATTATCAAGAAGTTTTGTAGCATCTCCTAACGTGATTTCCATAAACGTGCCTCCCGCGGCCGAATCTAAGAGATTTCTAGAAGCAAAGTTCAAACCGGCATAAGATTTTTGTATGATCATCCATAAATTCAAACCATGAGTAGGGCAATTGCGAATCATCAATTTCATTCTTTCCCAAGATTGGGCAACATGCTCATGATCAAGTTGTTTAAAATTCATAATATCATTCCTAAGAGTGATAATCTTAGCGGGAGGAAAATACTTAGAGATAAAAGCATCTTTGCACTTGTTCCAAGAATCAATACTATTTTAAGGCAAAGACGAAAACCAAACTTTAGCACGATCTCTAAGTGAAAACGGAAATAACTTCAATTTAACAATATCATTATCCGTATCTTTCTTCTTTTGCATATCACACAAATCAACAAAGTTGTTTAGATGAGTAGCGGCATCTTCGCTAGGAAGGCCGGCGAATTGATCTTTCATAACAAGATTCAGCAAAGCAGTATTGATTTCACAAGACTCAACATCATTAAGAGGAGGAATCGGAGTACTAAGGAAATCATTATTATTGGTATTCGAGAAATCACACAATTTGGTATTATCTTGCGCCATGGCAACAAGTAATCCAACACACAAGCAAACAGAAAATGTCAAGCGAAAAAGAGCGGAGGAGATTGGGAAAGAGAGGGCGAATAAAATGACAAGGGTGAAGTGGGGGAGAGGAAAACGAGAGGCAAATGGCAAATAATGTAAATGCGAGGGAGATGAGTTTGTGATGGGTACTTGGTATGTCTTGACTTGAGTGAAGACCTCCCCGGCAACGACGCCAGAAATCCTTCTTGCTACGTCTTGAGCTTGCGTTCGTTTTCCTTGAAGAGGAAAGGGTTATGCAGCAATAGTAATGTAAGAATTTCCCTCAGTTTTTGAGAACCAAGGTATCAATCCAGTAGGAGGCTCCTCAAAAGTCCCACGCACCTACACAAACAAACAAAGAACTCGCAACCAACGCAATAAAGGGGTTGTCAATCCCTTCATGGCCACTTGCGAAAGTGAGATCTAATAGAGATAGTATGATAAGATAAATATATTTTTGGTATTTTATAATATAGATGCAAAAGGTAAAGATGCAAATAAAAGTAGATTGGTAGCAAATATGATAAGAGATAGACCCGGGGGCCATAGGTTTCACTAGTGGCTTCTCTCAAGATAGCATAAGTATTACTGTGGGTGAACAAATTACTGTCGAGCAATTGATAGAAAAGCGAAGAATTATGAGATTATCTAGGCATGATCATGTATATAGGCATCACGTCCGCAACAAGTAGACCGACTCCTTCCTGCATCTACTACTATTACTCCACACATCGACCGACTCCTTCCTGCATCTAGAGTATTAAGTTCATAAGAACAGAGTAACGCCTTAAGCAAGATGACATGATGTCGAGGGATAAACTCAAGCAATATGATATAAACCCCATCTTTTTATCCTCGATGGCAACAATACAATACGTGCCTTGCTGCCCCTGTTCTCACTGGGAAAGGACACCGCAAGATTGAACACAAAGCTAAGCACTTCTCCCATGGAAAGAAAGATCAATCTAGTAGGGCAAACCAAACTGATAATTAGAAGAGACTTGCAAAGATAACTCAATCATACATAAAAGAATTCAAATAAGATTCAAATATTATTCATAGATAAACTTGATCATAAACCCACAATTCATCGGATCTCGACAAACACACCGCAAAAAGAGTTTACATCAAATAGATCTCCACAAGAGAGGGGGAGAACAATGTATTGAGATCCAAAAAGATAGAAGAAGCCATCTAGCTAATAACTTTGGACCCGTAGGTCTGTGGTAAACTACTCACAACTCATCAGAGGGGCTATGGTGTTGATGTAGAAGCCCTTCGTGGTCGATTCCCCCTCTGGCGGAGCGCCGGTGAAGGCTCCAAGATGGAATCTCGCGGATACAGAAGGTTATGGCAGTGGAAATTGTGTTTCGTTGGCTCCCTGGATGTTTTCGGGGTACGTAGGCTTATATAGGAGGAAGAAGTACGTCGGTGGCTGCTCGAGGGGCCCACGAGACAGGGGGCGCCCTATAGGGGGGGCGCCCTCCTATCTTGTGGAGGCCTTGCCTGCTTCTTGACTTGCACCCCAAGTCCTTTGGATCATGTTCGTTCCAAAAATCACGCTCCCGAAGGTTTCATTTCGTTTGGACTCCGTTTGATATTCCTTTTCTTCGAAATACTGAAATAGGCAAAAAAAACGGCAATGCGGGTTGGGCCTCCGGTTAGTAGGTTAGTCCCAAAAATGATAAAAATGTGTAAAATAAAGCCCATAAACATCCAAAAGGGGTAATATAATAGCGTGGAACTTAGATACATTGGAGACGTATCAGAATCCCACATGGATTTGCTTCCAACCTTGAAAGGAGAGTCAGTGTAGATGGAAACAAGGTACAAGGGTTGAAAACTCATGACTGCCATGTCCTACTTCAAAGGATTTTACCTGTTATCCTTACAGGATTGGGCCGCACTGACTTATACAAAGCAGCTGCAGAGTTGGGACAATTCTTCAGGGAACTCTATAGTAGAAATATCAGGATAGATGCTTTGGAGCGTCTTAGATACAAGAGACCAACTATCGTATGCGAACATGAGAAGATATATTCTCCAGCCTTCTTTGGTGTGATGGTGCATTTGGCTATTCATATACCTCATGAGGCACTACTTAGAGGTCCAGTACAGTATGGCTGGATGTACCCTATTGAAGGCGTCTAGGCACTTTCAAGGGCTATGTTAGGAACAGAGTCGACAAGATGACAAACATAAAGATTTGGACAAAATAGTTTGGTATGTGTTGAATAACTATCGTGATGTTTCTACCTTATATCGAGTAAGTGCTAAGTACTGCAACTTATACATGGTAATCTACTAAACTTGCAGCACATCCTTATATATTTAGATATTTGACGTGATCACTATGTTGTGCAGCATCTACAAAAACAAGTTACTGGCGCCAAATCCAAGAAACGTTGACAAACTGGTTATGGCAGGATTTGCAAAATGGCTCAAGAGTCGTGTAAGGTTTTGAATTTCACGGTCATTTTTTTAATATATTGAGTACATAAGATGATCAGCTTGTCTATTTTCTAACTATAGGTTAAGAAGATGCGGGAGGATGGGCAGGCAGTTAATGATGCCCTTTACACACTAGCAATGGGTCTTGATACTCGGGTAAGACATTATGAATCTTGTGTTGTTGGAGATATGCGCTACAACACCCTTGCACGCGACGAATGCAGGAAGACACAAAACAGTGCTGTCATGAGCACAGATACGTATGGCTAAGAGACAACTAAAATGTATGCTAACATAGCAAACATTGTTTAGTTGCAGTATATCTCCAGTTTCGATCTTCATTGGTGTGTGGTTCTGTTTTGTTGTCGTTGATATAACCTATTTTCCAGGATCGCAAAACCCAGAGCTGATGATTATTTCAAAACCATCAATATCAAGGTGGCATACCACACTGACGAGCCTTTTATTTTGGCAAATCAAGCAACACATATATTTTTCTTGGAAGACACATATGCATGTAGCGATGACTAGAGAGTATTGCAAAGGTTTGAGCAGAGGAATTTGTTTAATGAAGTTGCACAACAAGATGATGCTTACACTACTCCTAATGTAGAAGATTCTGTTCGTAGTATCTTTGAGAACCATCACATCAATAAAGCTGGCAAAAACATTCCCTTTCGGGCTATGGACATACGAGATTTGATCAATAAGATGTCAACGTTTGAGGACATTGAGGATGAAGAAGAAGTTGACACTGGGGGGAATTATCATTCATACTGACACACATGGCGAAGATGTTGATGCTGCTGCGGCGGATGCTGATTAGATTACTTTTGTCATATTTGCCTGTGAGAAGATGACTTTTTATCTACGACGTGAAGTTGTGCTTGCTATCAAAACTAAAACCCGATGAAGTTGGTGTTTAGTATTTTGCTATGAGAACATCACTTATGATGTTTGTTGATTTGTGTTTGGTGATTGTATGATGACTAAAACATGATGACACTGTTGTTTATTTGTACTCATATTTGTCTATGAAACTTGTATTTGATGACATAGTTTGTTGTTGGACTGCAGTTTGCTTTACTTCTTCCAATAGGATAAAGCTAACCTGACAGTGCCTCTGCTAATTTATTTATTTATTAGCAAAAGGGCCTCTGTTATTTATTTATTTATGAGCAAAAGGGATACTGTCGGTGTCAAAACCGGTGGATCTCGGGTAGGGGGTCCCGAACTGTGTGTCTAAGTCTAATGGTAACAGGAGGCGGGGGACACAATATTTACCCAGGTTTGGACCCTCTCGATGGAGGTAATACCCTACTTCCTGATTGATTGATCTTGATGATATTAGTATTACAAGAGTTGATCTACCATGAGATCGAAGAGGCTAAACCCTAGAAGCTAGCCTATGGTTATGATTGTTGTTGTCCTACGGACTAAACCCTCCAGTTTATATAGACACCGGAGAGGGCTAGGGTTACAAAGAGTTGGTTACAGAGAAGGGAATCTTCTTATCCTGACCGTCAAGCTTGCCTTCCACAAAAAGGAGAGTCCTATCCAGATATGGGACGAAGTCTTCTATCTTGTATCTTCATAGTCCAGCAGTCCGGCATACGCATATAGTCCGGCTGTCCGAGGACCCCTTAATCCAGGACTCCCTCAGTAGCCCCCAACCAGGCTTCAATGACGCTGAGTCCGGCGTGCAGATTGTCTTCAGCATTGCAAGGCGGGTT
This sequence comes from Triticum timopheevii, assembly GCA_963921465.1. Classification (NCBI taxonomy): domain Eukaryota; kingdom Viridiplantae; phylum Streptophyta; class Magnoliopsida; order Poales; family Poaceae; genus Triticum; species Triticum timopheevii. The sequence goes on along the minus strand of OY997264.1, from coordinate 238,222,056 downwards.
CCTCCTCCGAATTCTTTAAAGTACCTATTGTAAAAAGCAGTGTCTGGTTCCCCATTTAATGTTACGCTCATCGGCTTCTGCACCTCAACGGTCTCAGCCTCCACGTGTCGAGCGAATGTGAGAAGTCGCGGTATTTTTACATTTGCCACCCTAGCCATGTAAATAAATTGTCTATTAAAGAGACAGGGATCTTCAGATCTGATCCACACCCCCCCCCAAGCAAGGAATCATCAGAGCACGTCCAAAAAAAACCACTCCAACATGGCCAGCGCTTGCAGCTCTTCCTCCCGCGCTCGCAACACCAAGCCAGGCGATTGGGAGAAGTGTATCGTATCCCACGGCCAATTAGTGAAGTTGCAGACCCAAGGATACCTACCTCCTACATACTTAGTCCCCGTTCGAGCTGGACTGGCTTCCTTTGACGGCGGGGAGCAGGCAGAGAATTTTCCCAACCCATCCAGGGGGGCGAGTATGCCTCGTTTTCTACTTGCTGTGGGGTGTCGGATTTCCAATCCATCCATTTCTTCACTGGCTTCTGGAGTTTTATGGCCTCCAGTTGCACAACTTCACACCTGCCTCCATCCTACACATCACAGGTTACGTCGCTCTTTGCAAGCTATTCTTGGGCTGTGAAGCCCATTTCGAGCTATGGAAGAAGCTGTTCTGCCTCGTCCCCCGAAATCAAGGGGATCAATATTCCAAGTGGGCGGAGCCGAGATATGGCGCATCGCCGGTATTGGATACTTATCCAGCACACCGAAGAAGGCACCCGAAGAGTGGCCCTCTGAGTGGTTTTATATTGAGGATGTCTCCCTTCCTGACCCAATCCGAATGGGTCTACCGGAGTTTACAAACGCTCCGCTGAGAAAACGCCTTAACTGGCATCCCCAGAGCTCCAGATTGAAAGATAACAGGGAGGTCCTTCAATTGATGAGCAAGATAAGAACAGTCACTCAATCCGGATTATCAATAGTCGAGGTTATGGCAATATCCATAATGTGGGGGGTTCAACCACTCCAATACCGAGGGCATCCCATGTGGCACTTTAATGGAGACGACGACGCCACCCGCTGTGGCCGAAAAGGCCCGAACTCCACCATCGCTCTGGTGGAAATACTGTCCAATTTGTACAAGGGGGAAAGAGAGGAGTTCGTCCGTATTAAGCCACGAGATGGATTTTCCATGTACAACCCTCCAAGCTGGGTGAGTTGCCATTCATTACTCTAGTCTAGTTATTCCCTAAGCCTTTATTTTCATAAATATTTCCTCCGTCTACCTGTAACAGGAATGGCGAAAAATAATCAAGGAGTTCTATAGCCCGGCTCCACAGCTAGAGGACCGCAACCGGGCCCTCGACCCTGGATTCGAAGAGGATCCGGATATATTCATGGAGCTCGTGGAAGGGGTGTTTCACCAGGCGAGCTATGACGGCAAAGAGGTGGCCGTCATTGCCGACTATCCCGGCCGCCTCCCTGTATCGCATGTAAGTAAACAAGAGACTTATCTTCCAAAAAAGATTTATTCCTTCCATCTTACCCACCGTGCAATTCTTATGCTCTAAAGGGAAGACGGTCGGCGCGCCAAGCCGAACCCGAGGTGACTCGCCAACAAGGGGTGCCCGTGCTGGGTAGGTATTTAAAAAGAAAGGCAAACAAAATTATAGCGGAGCCGTCTTCAAGGAGGTATGGTTTCGAATACACTCTGCGGTTCGTCATCTTAAAGTATGACACTATCCGTTGTGTGTTTAGCAGAAAGAACATCCGCCGAACTATGTCCGGGGGTCCTGCCAACCGTGCCTTCACTAACCGGATTCCAGACCCGGTCTTGAGGATGGAGGCCAACACGGGAGTGACACCGAACTGTCCTCAAACAGAGGATTCAGACAAAATGTCCGCCACAAATTCTGAAGTGGAGAGCGCCATGAATCATCAGAGCTGGCAGGCCGCACTCCGTGACCCTGGTTTTTTAGATGAGGCTTTTAATGCCTTCAACTCGGGTGATGCGTACATCCGAGCTGCTCAGGATGGGCTTGCTAGAGCCACGGACCAGTATTTGAAAGATATACGGGTAAATATAAAAATCTAATAATTATGTATATCAGTAGCCCTTGAGACTTAAAGCAGTTGGTACAACTGATTTAAGGATCATTGTACATGTAGGTTCTCTCAGAGAAGGACAATCTGTTGTCTCAAGAACTGGAAGAGTGTCGAATCCAGCTAGCAGCCGCTATGGCCAAGCTGTAAAGATTCGAGGAGGCATCAACTGGTATGTATTCCCGAATTGAGAAAAATAAATATTGTGTTGTTAAACCAGTAATGCTAGTAATATTTGATGACCAAAATCCTCAGATAATCCGGAAAAGAATCCAGGAACCCCACCAGAGGGTGAACAGGAAGCCCTATGGCGAGTAGCCGCTAGCGAGCATGTACTTACACAGGTCATACAGAAGAATAACAAGCTCGAAGATGCTAATACTCAGCTGGGTGAAGAATTGAAAGATGTTCGGGCCCAGCTGGCTGACTCCGTGAAGGAAAATAAGAGGCTTCAACGCGGCCTATTTAGTATGTTCTCAAACAAACATTTGCATAGTTTGGTAAAGATAGGAACTAACAGAGTTATGTCTGTTGGTATGCTGACGGGCCATCCCGAAGAGGAGATTCCCGGATCCTCAGGCGATCTGCTACAAGAGCTTTCGCAACTACACGAGCAAGTTCGACAAGTCATGCGGAGCGTTGCGAAGGCCTTGTGGCCATCCGCCTCCCTACCAGGAAGTATAGGGGAGCTTGCTCAGGTTTTCAAGGGAGCACGGCGGTGTTCCAAATATGGAAGATATCTGCCTATCGAGAAGGTGCAAGGGAGGCTTGGGCTAGGGTGAAAACGCGGAATACCAAGATCGATCCGAATCGTATGGCCCGGGTTGGACCTATAGGGTCAGATGGGAAAGAGATTCCCGTCAGTCTGTTATATGACCAGGTAGGATTAGCTGCAAAATATTCCCAACAGGATTCTAGGCAGACATCCTGTTGGATGACATAGAAGAAGAAGCGTTTGAGTCTAAATGACTATGTTCTTCAATTGACATATTTGTCCCTAGCCGGATTGTAAAACATTTATCATGGCGGACCTTTTCGCTTCGGCCTCTGGACCCGATAGTCCGGAGTGTTTCCGAATACTTGCTTGGTAATATAAACCGGGGTACGCGTGGAAACCAGGTGTAGGGGTCATAATTGCTTAAACAGACAAGTACCCATCTAGCTATGTTATATTACATGGTTAGTAAGAAACATCTTCCAGGGAGAATAGTTCTGTTAAGGTTTCCTTTCCCAGGTTATGCATGCCTTAACGTGTATGTCCTAACTACGATAAAAAAGGGCAGGATATGAAACATTTGGGGGTTTGTATTGTGATAGGTAAAAAACATCTTTAGTCCACCGACCGAATATTCCCTTAAGAACGCTAGCTTTCGGCTTCACCCAGTCTGAGGTACACGTCCGGAGTACCCGGCAATAACAATCGCGAAGGTGCTCCCTTTATGCCCTGGACGAACTAATAGGAACGTAGGGCATAAGCACAAGAGCCAGTCAACCCAGCTTGTCCAAAACTTAAGTCATATCGATGCATATAATGGTGAAGAAAAGGTGCATATGGAGAAAGAACGCATATGCAGTGGGCTTGATGCCCTGAAGATAATTATATTATGCTTCTATATAAGAAGCCCCCAGGTATAATGAGCGCACATTCTTGAAAAATAGTGCATTACAAGTGTGTAGGCTAGACACAGTAAAGCGTCAAAGCTTTTCAAAAAGGAGAGGCGAGAGGAGGGCTAAAAAAAGAAAATCAAAAGCAACAGAGGGAAGGAGACGAACTGGGAGTTCGGCGCTAGGCGTAGAATCTTTGGAGTCGGGCTGCGTTCCATTGGTTCGGCTCGAGTTGATTATTGGATGCATCCCGCAGTCAGTATGCTCCTCCGGTGAAAACTTTGTAAATAATGAAGGGGCCCTCCCACTTGGGCGTGAGCTTGTCCTTTTTCTTCTCCGGTAGGCGTAGAACAAGTTCTCCAATATTATAAGTCTTGGCCCGTACTTCTCTGCTTTGGTACCTGCGAGCCTGTTGTTGATAGAATGCGGAACGGGCTTTTGCGACATTGCGCTCCTCTTCCAGGGCATCTAAACTGTCCTGCCGATCGAGCTCGGCCTCTCTCTCTTCGTACATGCGCACTCGAGGTGAGTCATGATTAATATCACAGGGCAGCACAGCCTCTGTGCCATACACCATGAAGAAGGGTGTGTATCCGGTAGTGCGATTTGGCGTGGTCCGCAGCCCCCAGCGTACGAAGTCGAGCTCCTCAACCCAGTGCCTATCTGATTCTTTTAAGGATCGCACTAGTCTAGGTTTAATGCCGCTCATAATAAGACCATTGGCTCGTTCGACTTGTCCGTTTGTTTGAGGGTGATAGACGGAGGCGTAATCGAGCTTAATGCCCATCTTGCCGCACCAAGTTTTCACCTCATCGCGCGTGAAATTGGAGCCATTGTCGGTGATGCTGCGGCGGGGGACACTGTAACGGTGTACTACACCCGATATGAAGTCTATCACGCGTTCGGATTCGGCCATTTTGACTGGTTTGGCTTCTATCCACTTGGTGAATTTGTCCACCATGACCAACAAGTATCTTTTCTTATGGCTTCCTCCTTTTAGGGGTCCAACCATATCGAGCCCCCAGACCATGAAAGGCCACGTGATGGGGATTGTTTGTAGGGCGGTGGGCGGCATATGACTTTTGTTGGCGAAAAGCTGGCATCCGACGCCAGTAAAAACCTCTACGGAAGGCCTTGCTTACAAGGGCCCGAGCTGCGACGGGGTGATCGCCGAGTCCGGCATGAATTTCAGCCAAGAGCTACCGCCCTTCCTCTTCGGAGATACATCTTTGAAGTACCCCGGTAGCGCTTTTCTGATAAAGCTCTCCCTCATGGACTTTTTAGGCTTTAGGCGGCGCACAATGGAACGTGCCTCATTTTGGTCCTCGGGGAGTTCGTGCCTATTAAGGTAGGCCAAGAAGGGTTCGGTCCATGGGGCGATAACAGCCATGATGAGATGGGCCAAAGGCGTTATTTCGGTGGCGAAGCCCCTGATTATGTCCGTGTGTTCGGAATCTGGGGTTGTGGTTGTATCCAGACTGATGTTGCCGGTCTCCCCTTCCCACACCACGGATGGCTTGAAAAGCCTTTCCAGAAAGATGTTAGGTGGGGCGGGGTCGCGCTTAGCACCGATTCGGGTGAGAACGTCCGCCGCTTGGTTGTTTTCTCGAACCACGTGATGAAATTTGAGCCCCTCGAACCAAGCTGACATCTTGAGGACGACATTATGATGGGATTCCATTTTAGGATATTTAGCATCGAAGTCTCCATTTATTTGAGATATTGCGAGGTTTGAATCCCCACACACTTCTAGGCGCTGAATGCCCATGGAGACGGCCATCCGAAGACCATGTAATAGAGCCTCGTATTTGGCTGCATTGTTAGAGTCCGTGTATAATATTTGGAGTACATATTGGACTGTATCTCCTGTGGGGGATGTTAAGACAACACCTACCCCAAGACATGCCAACATTTTAGAGCCGTCGAAGTGCATGATCCAGTTGGAGTATGCGCCGCACTCTTTAGGGAGTTCGGCCTCTGTCCATTCGGCGACGAAATCCGCCAGTACTTGGGATTTAATGGCTCGCCATGGTTTGTATGTTACTTCAAATGGGAGGAGCTCTATGGCCCACTTGGCAATCCGGCCCGTGGCATCACGGTTGTTTATTATGTCGTTGAGTCGTACTTCAGAGGCCATCGTGATTGACCACTCCTGAAAATAGTGTCGTAGTTTCTGGGATGCCATGAAGACTGCGTATGCTATTTTTTGGTAATGTGGGTACCAGGATTGACATGGTGTGAGGACAGTGGATATGTAGTATACCAGCTTTTGAACCGGGAATTTGTGTCCGTCCTCCACTCGTTCGACGACGAGCACCGCACTCACAACTTGGTGTGTTGCGGCTATGTATAACAACATGGGTTCGCCAACATTCAGCGCGGCCAAGATTGGTTTGCTCGCTAAAATAGCCTTTATTTCCTCCACTCTGACCGTCGCCGCGTCCGTCCACTTGAAGTGTTCGGTTCGTCGAAGAAGGCGATAAAGTGGCAGAGCCTTTTCTCCTAGTCTGGAGATAAAGCGGCTTAGAGCTACCACGCATCCAGTTAGCTTCTGGATTTGCTTGAGACCTGTTGGGGTATCCAACTGTGACGAAGCTCGGATTTTAGCTGGGTTTGCTTCAGTTCCTCTATTGGAAACAATGAAGCCCAGCAGCTTTCCGGCAGGGACGCCGAAAACGCATTTTTCCGAATTGTCCTTAATGTCATATGTTCGGAGGTTATCGAACATGAGCCTTAGATCATCTATTAAAGACACAGCATGTCTGGTCTTGATGACTACGTCGTCGATGTATGCTTCAACTGTTTTCCGATTTGTTTTTCTAGGCATGTTTGAATCATACGTTGGTAGGTGGCACCGACGTTTTTGAGCCCGAAAGGCATAGTGTTGAAGCAGAAGGGCCCGTATGGTGTTATAAATGCCGTTGCGGCTTGATCGGACTCCGCCATCTTGATTTGATGGTATCCGGAGTATGCGTCAAGGAAACCCAGTGAGTCGTGTCCCGCGGTAGCATCGATAATCTGATCGATGCGTGGGAGAGGGAAGGGATCCTTAAGGCAGGCCTTATTGAGGTCCTTGAACTCGACACATAGGCGCCATGATTTATCTTTCTTTGGTACCATCACCAAATTTGCTAGCCAATCTGGGTGTTTTATTTCTCTGATGAATCCGGCCTCGAGTAACTTGGCTAGTTCCTCTCCCATGGCTTGTCGTTTGGGTTCTAAAAAGCATGGTATTGTTTGCTTGACTAGCTTGTATCCCTTTAGTATGTTAAGGCTGTGTTCGGCCAGCCTGCGTGGGATCCCCGGCATATTGGAAGGGTGCCAGGCGAAAATATCCCAATTCTCGCATAGAAACGCCCAGAGTGCAACGTCAATTGAGGGGTCCAGCTGTGCCCCGATGGATGCTATCTTCGAGGAGTCCGTTGGGTGGACTTGTAATTTGACTATTTCGTCCGCTGGTTTGAAGGAGGTGGACTTGGATCGCTTATCGAGTATCACGTAATCCCTATCCACTGTAGAGTGTAATGCAATTAATTCTTCGGCCGTGAGGGCTTCAGACGACGCTTCGAGGGCCAAGGCGGCTGTTTTATTTTTGGTGTGAAGTGCAGTGTCCGGATCACTGGCAAGGGTAATGATTCCATTTGGCCCAGGCATTTTGAGCTTCATGTACCCGTAATGGGGTATAGCTTGGAAGCTCGCAAACGCATCCCGCCCTAACAAGGCGTGATATCCACTGGTGAAAGGGGCCACTTGGAAGGTTATTTCGTCGGACTGATAATTCTCCGGTGTGTCGGATACCACATCGAGTGTGATTTTTCCCGCACATCGTGCCTCTCGACTGGGAATAATTCCTCTGAAGGTTGTGCTGCTTTGTTCAATGTGGCTCCTGTCCATTTCCATTTTATTGAGAGTTTCCTCGTAAATGAGGTTTAGTCTGCTACCGCCGTCCATGAGCACTTTGGTAAGCCACAAGCCGTCCACGATTGGACTAAGGACTAAGGCGGCTAGTGCCCGAACTGTCTTGAATTGCGGTTCGTCACTGGCACTGAAAGTTATGGACGTGTCATTCCAGGGGTTTATTGCTGCGAGTTGGCAGACTTCGGCGAGGCCGCTGAATGCTCTCTTGCGCCTATTACCTGAGGAAAAAGTCTCGAAGACTGTCAATACTGTAGCGTTGGTTTCTGTGGGATGTTGCTCTGCGGTGTTTTTTATGAGGAGATCCATGCCGCTCTTAGCCACCTGCCGAAGTATCCAGCATGCTCTAAGGCTGTGTGTTGGTATGGTATCTGGTGTGGTGTGTATTTTGGATGGCCTATCGATCCATCCCTCCAAAATGGTTGCGCGCCCTAAATTGGGCTTCAATTTCTTCGTGATTGGATCGGGCGACCTACGAGGGTACACCCTTTTTGCTCGAACGAGGGGTTTAGTGAGAGCCAGTGGATCCCAAAAGGCTGCCTGAGTTTTCCAGGTGCTTTCCATCATGCAGTACTTCTGTACTATGATCTCCAAATCATAGAAGCATGATATGTGACAGTGATTTATGGCGTTGACGAGTCCCTTGTCCGTGCAATTTTTGCAGAATAATGAGATTGCGTCTTCATCGCAACAGTCCTTGCCCTTGTCCTTGACGATGAGGAACCTGGACCAAAAGTGATGTATAGTCTCTTGGGACTGTTGTCTGTTGCGGGAAAGATCGCTTGAGTCTGGGCGGGTGGGTGGATTTAAGTCCGGACCCAGATCTGATTCGTCACCCAGAGCTTGAGGAGTTTCCAAACTTAATAGTTCGGACTCTGATATGTAAACCAATTTTTCTGGCCCACAGTCCGATTCTAAGTTTGGAGTTCGGGGTGCTTCTTCCCGCAGACATGTATCCGGCTTGGTGAGCTCGAAAATCTAGACACACTACGTCCTCAATATGGGGGAAGAGTTGTTGGGTCGCTCCTCCACCACCGCTATCTGATGGGTGATCGTCGGAGATTCAATCTCTCTCTGATCGGGTTTAAGCCCAATCCGATCATAGTCCGAAGCAACTCCCAGAGCGACGATGTGATCCAGGAGCCCGTTTAGAGAAGATAAGTCCGTTGGATCCATCTGCTCGGTGTATTTCGAGCTGACACGGAGGCGATTTTCGATGACTTGAGAAGTCATGGTCGGCGCGACGGCCGAACGGGCGGTCAAGAAGAAGCCGCCCAGCCGGAGAGTTTGGCCTGAGGCCAGAGCTCCCCCGGAGGTGATGTTGTCCTTGATAACAAGGCGAGCCATCAACCCTATCTTCGATGTCACAGTGGAACGCTTAATGAAAGCACCAATGTCGGTGTCAAAACCGGTGGATCTCGGGTAGGGGGTCCCAAACTGTGCGTCTAAGGCTAATGGTAACAGGAGGCGGGGGACACAATGTTTACCCATGTTCGGGCCCTCTCGATGGAGGTAATACCCTACTTCCTGCTTGATTGATCTTGATGATATGAGTACTACAAGAGTTGATCTACCACGAGATCTAAGAGGCTAAACCCTAGAAGCTAGCCTATGGTTATGATTGTTGTTGTCCTACGGACTAAACCCTCCAGTTTGTATAGACACCGGAGGGGGCTAGGGTTACACAGATTCGGTTACAGAGAAGGGAATCTTCATATCCTGACCATCAAGCTTGCCTTCCACTCAAAGAAGAGTCCTATCCGGACACGGGACGAAGTCTTCTATCTTGTATCTTCATAGTCCAATAGTCCGGCATACGCATATAGTCCGGCTGTCCGAGGACCCCTTAATCCATGGCTTCCTCAGAAACCCCCCGATTTCCGTTAATAGAATTAATTAGATGTTCACAACACTACGCCCTGGCTTCTAGACAGGTTTCATTCATTATTAGTTTAAGCAAAGTGCTCATGTCATAGCCAATTAATACATCATGAATGCTACATACACTGCAAATAAAGAGACAATCATCCTATAGAGCAGAATGGTCTTGCCCATTATGTTCGCAAGCTCTTTCATCTCCTCATTGCTGCCAATATCGTTCAACAGCTGTTGCTTTTCCATGATCAGATGAACTGCATCTTTAACCTTCTACTCTGCATCTTCTTTTTCTACCATTCCTTCAGTTACTTGTCCAACACCCCAACCTATTGGTATTGGGATTCTTCGGCTAACCAAATAATCAGCATAGTTCCATTCCCCCACATCAACAACTTCCCAGAAATACAAATCACATGAATCTTCCCTTTTCAGCACGAATCAAATTGGAAGATCATCAACCAAATTATTAAAAAATCATCAAGTAAAAGCAGCTGAACGGCGAACGAGCCCAAATTTTCATTTCTTCCTATAAAAGAGTATGCTACGTGGTGTCTGCTTAGTCAACAAATGATTGTGCCAACCATGACCATTTGATTGATATTCAACGCCTGTCATGTTTCTTCAGTCTCTTCTTCATCTAGCCACCAAAGCCAAACTAGTGCCAGCGGGACCGCCTGCTCCGGCCTCCCATGGCTGGCTGTGTTGGCACGCATGCATCGTGGCTACATCGCACCCTAAAACTCTGCGCATCTTCCCGAGCTCCTGTTCGTTCCTGTTCGAGGCCTCACCTTTGTCCTCTGCCTTGGTTCGCTTGCCGCGGTACCTCCCTTCGGTGTTGTCAACTTGGTCAACAACCGAGAGGAATAAGGAGATGACTCTACATGCACTACTACAGGATGCTGCTAACGCGACACTATAATCAGAGACCCTACAATGAAACTGTGTTGATGCAATAATCACAAACGGTGAAATTTGTGATGACGGATGCATCAAACATGGTTCAGAATTTAGTTGTGCGTGTGATGAGGGGAATACAATTTAGTTCAATGAACTATTTGCGATGAGGCAGCGAGATGAAGGTGTGTGCGATATATGGCATACGATTCACTCGAATGAACTGTTTGTGATTAGGCGGAAGAAAAGAAACGGCCAGCTAGATCAAGGTGTGCGCGATAAAGGGGAAACAATTCACTCGGATGAACTGTTTGTGTTGAGCCAAGATCACAGAAATGTGTGTGATACGCGGCAAACAGGTTTGTAATCGGAAATGTGTTCGAAGACCGATAATAACACAGACAATTGCTGCTAATAAGATGTGTTTGCTGTGCGTTGGGATTGCATACAGAACAACAACATCTAGGGTGCAGAATAAGTTATTCTTCACCCGAGGTAATCTTACGATCGCTTCCTAAATAAATTACGTTTAGAATATAAATAGTTACATGCATGTTAATTCAATATGTAAAATTTGGTATAAAACAAAAATATGGGTTTTAAGACCAGATAGCATAGGTGGCTACTACACACATGACATTTGCACACACCAAAGTAAACTATTACATGCATAATTACATAGGTGGCTACTACACACATGACATTTCCAGACACCAAAGTCAACTATATATTACATGCATAATTAACAAGGATAAACGATCATCTCATAATCATCTACTTCTTGTGACACTTGTTGTCGGTGTCAAAACCGGCGGATCTCGGGTAGGGGGTCTCGAACTGTGCGTCTAAGGCTAATGGAAACAGGAGGCGGGGGCATTATATTTACCTAGGTTCAGGCCCTATCAATGGAGGTAATACCCTACTTCCTGCTTCATTGATCTTGATGATATGAGTATTACAAGAGTTGATCTACCACGAGATGGTAGAGGCTAAACCCTAGAAGCTAGCCTATGATTATGATTGTTCTCCTCCTACGGAATAAACCCTCCTTTTTATATAGACACCGGAGGGGGCTAGGGTTACACAGAGTCAGTTACAGAGAAGGAGATCTACATATCCGAATTGCAAAGCTTGCCTTCCACGCAAAGGAGAGTCCCATCCAGACACGGGACGAAGTCTTCAATCTTACAACTTCATAGTCCAAGAGTCCAGCCAAAGTATATAGTCCGACTGTATGAGGACCCCCTAATCCGGGACTCCCTAATCCAGGACTCCCTCAGTAGCCCCTGAACCAGGCTTCAATGACGATGAGTCCGGCGCGCAGATTGTCTTCAACATTGCAAGGAGGGTTCCTTCTCCGAATACTCATAGAAGATTTTGAACACAAGGATCGTGTCCGGCTCTGCAAAACAAATTCCACATACCACCGTAGAGAGCACAATATTGCACAAATCTAATCTGCTGACAACTTTTCATAGCGTGACATTACGCCGCGGCCTGGGCATTATTCGAACCGTTTTTCTCAACCTGCCACCGCACATATCGCGAGGCGGTTTTATTGGCATGTCTTGTCGAAGCAGAGATCGTGTCCCCTTATCACGGGATTCTCATCAGTACGGGTGTGGGTAACCCAACCGCGCCATCAATCATGGCACTTGGGTAATAAGCGAGTTTACCGGGCAAGTGGGGAGGCGCAGGATCCTTGCTGCCTTTATAAGGAGATAAGGACTCCCTCTTTCGTGCATGCCTTCTTCTTCCTCTGCTCATCTATTCCCCCCTGCTCGGGCCCTAGCGCCCAAGCATTCTTCTTGTCCACCCGCAAAGGCCCTCCGAAAAATGTCTGGATCTGGAGCAGGAGGCAAGTAGATGGCCTCTACCATCCGGGAGAAGGATATCAAGAAGCTTCGGGAGGCCGGGTATCTGGCCAAGAGAATCGGCCACCGTCTTCCGACGGTGGGACAGATCGTCCCTACTCCGGAACCCCACGAGAGGGTTGTATTCCTCCCTCATTTTATCCATGGGCTAGGGTTTTCCCTCCACCCATTCGTTCGTGGCATCATGTATTATTACGGGATTGATTTTCATGATGTATCCCCCAATTCCTTCCTCAACATCTCGACATTCATCATCGTGTGCGAGGCCTTTCTCCGCATCCCGCCACACTTCGGTTTATGGCTGAAGGTTTTTAATGTGAAACCAAAGGTAGTGAGAGGCGAGCACACCGAGTGCGGAGGCGCCATGCTGAGCAAGATGCCCAACGTTACATGGCCAACAGCTACTTTCAATGATTCCGTCAAGGAGTGGTAGCAGCAATGGTTTTACATCACTGAGCCGCGCGCCAAGGAATGGGTCGCTGCTCCGGAATTCAGATCTGGAGCCCCCCCTGCCACTTATGTCCTGGCCCAAGAAGGGCCTGAACTGGGCCTCGTCCGACGAACTATCGGTGCTTCAGACGCGTGTCCAGGATATGGAAGACAAGAACGTTAAGCTTGGCAATGTGGTCTAGGTGATGTTAGTTCGCCGAGTTCTACCTTGTCAACACTGGGCTTGCAATTTATGCGAGTTCGACCCGGCGAAGTACCAAACCCTGCTAGAGCTCTTTGGCTCCTCGCACAAGGACATCTGGAAGGTGCTTTTTAAGTCCGGCAAATCGTGGCCGGACTCCGCCGAGGACCGCGGGTACCAATTGTCCCGCCCTGCAAGTTTGGTAAGTCACTGTATGTTGACAATTCATATGTTTTATTCGCATATCCTTAGGAAAATTCTTAATGTGTTTTCCACAACTCTCCTAGGGCTGGGCGAAGAAGGCGGGGCAGATCTACTGTCCGGCCCCGCTGCTAGAAGAACCGGTCGGCCCACTTCTAACGAAGATCCTGGTCCCGGCGCCTTACAAGGCGCCGAAGAAGACGGCCGGGAAGGAGGCCAAAAAGACCAGGGGCGGCCTCCGTCGCCATGGCGCTTCGGACACAAAATCCGAAGACTCCAATGCCAGTTCTTCCTCCGAAGAGGACGAGGAGGAGGAGGAAGACGAATCCCCAGCGGGGGGAAGAAAGAAAAGGACGACCTCCATGTCCTTGGAGGCCGAGTCGCCTAAAAGGGGAAAAAAAATCCTCTTCCAGAGGATTCCACTGCCACCGCCGATAGCATCCCGGAGTGGGATCCCAGGGCCCAGCCCCTGGTGAACTCGTGAGTATAAAATCCGAACACGCTTATGCGTCCAGACTTGTCATGGTATAATATTTTAATATGAGCCATGCTTTTTACAGTCCAGCGAGGTCCTGCGCCGAACAATCCTCGTCGGAGGATTTGCTGGGTTCGGATGCTATGGAGAGCGGGACACCCCTGAAGGCCCCCTCCCCCAAATGTGTGAATGACACCGAGGTTTCGTCCCAGGAGGACCCAGGCCAAGGAGGGGGGAGAGAATCGTAAAGGCGGCGCTAGAAGGTCAAACTTCCGGGGCCGGTCACATGGGTGAGAAGGCTCCTATTAGCGTCGACAGTGGGGGCGATCTTGGACTCGGCCCCCAGTTGGATGCGATCCCGGAGGCAAATATGGCTCTAGATTCTGGCAGGCGGCCTCCCTCGACTGGAGGGGGTGTGCCTGTTCCACCGATAACCTTTGTCCAACCAGAGGTGCCGGCTACTTTATCAACGGCGCTGAGAAGTGCCTCCATCATTGATGAACACCGTGCCCTTATGGGCGCAGTGATTGAGATGATTCAGTCCATCGAGAGTGGACTGGATGAAGCCTACATTAGCCTTATAAGAGGCTTTGAGGTATGTTTTATAAGGTTTCGAAGAGTGTCATAATATAGATAGTAGCCCCTGATACACTATTCGGTGGGAGAAAGAACCGGACAGAGGATCAAATTTATTTTCGCAGGAGACTCAATTGATGACATCTATCTCTCTTCTTTTATAAGCAGGCGTCTGTAGCGACTGCCGCCTCTCGTACTGCGGAAGTATCTGGACTGAGGCGTAGTCTGGAGTAGGCCGAAGGAGAAGTGTCCGATTAAAGAAGCAGTTGGAGGATAGCCAAGGTATGTGGAAACCTTGTTCATTTAGCACAAATGAATAAGTGTGCATGGTGAAAATATTTTTATGATGTCCTCTAGGGGCGATGACCGAAATTGAGGCTCTTAAGAAGGCTGTGGCCGAAGCCGAGAAGAAGGCAGCCGCAGAGCAGGCTCTCGGTGAGAAGCACGAGTCCAGAGTTATTGAAGCTAAGCGAGAGCTTCTGGATGCCGTGAAGAAATGCGAGACCTTGGAGCAGATTTTATCAGGGAAAGAATCCGAACTCTCCCAGGCTCGCCAAGCCGCAAGTGATGCCCGGGGGGAAGCCCAAGGTGCCCTGAAGGAAATCCGAGAGGCGAGGAAGATTGCGGATGGTATGGCTTTTTCTATACAAAGCAGGTATTTGTGAGGAGAAACTTAAGTTGATAATTTGAATTCTGATTTCTCCAGGGGTATTTGCGGAGCTACCATGCAGCATATCTGATTCCGCCCAATTCTACCGAGCCGAAGAAAGGAACACTGTGGATAAGCTCTTCTGGATGCAGTATCTGGCACCGAATTATCTAGTGCCTTTTGCCGATCAACTGAAGCAGCTGATTGAACTACATAAGGCGGCCGAGCTAGCCATGAAGGATTTAATTATCCGGCTATGGCCCGCCGAGCCGATTCCATGCAGTTACTTCAGGCTCGTGAAGCAGCTTGTGAGTGTCTGGCCTCGACTCGAAGTCATCAAGCGGTCGGTCTGTATTGAGAGTGCACGAATGGCCTTTGCCCGTGCGAAGGTGCACTGGGGGAAGATGGACGCGGAAAAGCTGATGACCGAGGGACCGCCGGAGGGGAAGGAGCACCGCAAGCCCGTATTATATTATGATGGTTTCTTGAAAGGAGCCTGCCTTGCGGTGGAGCAATGCACCAAGGACATTATATTTCCATGAATATAGTCATGTTGTCCTTTGTAATGTTGAACAAGGTCATTTATATTATTTATTGCTTGTTATTTGAAAGTTTTTCCTCCTGAGCGGCCGTTTTTATATATTAATCCTGAGAGTTGGCCAGTCGTCGGCTCCTGCCCCCACATAGTAAGTACGGGGGTGGTCGGGATAAACTAAGCACTCTTTATCCTAGTGTTGTGTCCTTGAAGGAGGTGTTCTGCACAATGAACCAGGCAATCAGACTATAGGGTTTTATCACTCTCACTTAGCCATAGGAGATATAACAAAAGGAAGGTAGGCGCATCCCCTAGTGTTTGGAAGACCGCAAGAGGGGCTCTATAAGCACCTGATCGGAAGAAAAGCCGATCCATCGCACGCTGCATTGGTTATGGCATTATGCAGAAGAAATCCTTAAAGATTTTACAACCTCAAGAATAGCTGACCAGCTCTCGCGGTATCATGACAGTCAGTTTTCAGCTTTCTATACTGAAGTGCTCGTCCGGAAGAACCGGGACACAATCGCAGTAGTTCTCCCTGTGCCACCTTAGCCGATATAGCAGAACGTAAGGTACCAAAACATGGGAGCCGGGCAAACCCAACTATTGACCCAAGACATGATTCGGAGCTGATGCATATAATGCTATAAGTTCGGGGTGCCGAACTGCTGTGAGGGTGTTCGGACTTTATTGCCATATTATCGGTATAATGAAGCCCCTGGCATATTAAGGCATATCGCGACGTGCAGCTTCCTTTTGACAAAAGAGTTTCAATAAGAAATAATAGCAGACAAGCATCATATAAATCCACATGTTGTATTTGAATAATACGTCGATGCGTATGAGTACAGGTAATGTGATAAAATGAAGTATGAATGCGGAACCTGCTGAGACCAGGCGGCAGGAAGTTGTATGCGGATCCGGAGTGTAGTCAGATGGTCATCGAGGGGAATATCTAAAGATTCCCTTATGCATTCAAACTATTTCCACGCCATCAGCCCTGGCCTACGCAAAGGTGAACCTGCAAAGAAAGTGCAAGAAATATTTGTGTGCCACGGAGCGGTTGAGCCGCAGTAAGTGGCCTAACTTAACTTTTGCCGGAGTGTTTAATTGAGCTCTGGACGAGCCGGGCTATCCTGCTGCGCAGTAGTTCGGACTCCTTTGGCGGTGTTCGGGAGATTAGTCGTCGACTCGAGGTTTGATTGAAAGGTGCCACTCGTTGCTTCTGCTGTTAAAGCGACGGTAGACTCTTCGGCAGTGGGGGGAAGTTCAACCCTTCCATTAACCGTGATGACGCCATGCGGACCGGGCATCTTGAGTTTACGGTAGGCATAATGTGGCACCACGTTGAATCGAGCGAACGCGGTTCGTCCGAGGAGCGCCTGATAGTCACTGCGATAGGGGACGATTTCGAAGTCTAACTCTTCGGTACGGTAATTGTTTGGTGATCCGAAGACTACCTCCAGAGTGATGGAGCCTGTACAATTGGCCTCCACACCTTGTATAACACCTTTAAAGGTGGTTTTAGTGGGCTTGATCATTGAATGATAGATGTCCATCTTGCGCACTTTGTCCTGATACAGCAGGTTTAGACTGCTTCCTCCGTTCATAAGGACTCGTGTGAGGTGGAATCCATTGATTATTGGGTCAAGGACGAGTGCGGCTGGATTGCCCTGATTGGTATTGGCCGGACGATCCTTACGATTGAAGGTGATCGGCCGTAGGTTGTATTGTGGGGCGACTGGCTCCGTTGAGTCGACATCCCAAAGAGTGCACGTTTGTTCCAACTTGGGAATATGGGTGGCGTTTATCATGTTCACCGTTTTGATTTGCGAGGAAGTTTCTTTTGCCCTCCTATATTCGGTGATCGGGGCTCCTCATCGTCATCATCAATTTGAGACCACTTCCCCTTGTTTTCGGCACCTGACCTGCCTGCTTGTCTGAAGACCTAGCATTCTCTGTTGGCATGATTGGCTGGTGTTCCTGGGGTGCCATGAATTTGGAATGGACGGTCGAGTATGCGGTCCAAACTTCACGGGCCCGAATTGTGTTTGTTGAATGGCTTTTTCCGCTGGCCGGACCTGGAGCCATTGAATCCGGCATTGACTGTCGTGTCTTCGGCGCTATCATTGTTTTTGCGACGCTTCTGTTTGTTGTGTCGTGGTTTGCCATTGCTATCTCTGGCTTTTGATGTGCCAGGATTGCTTGTTGTGTTGTTGCTATGAGCCAACCAACTATCCTCGCCCTCACAAAAGCGGGTCATGAGTGTCATGAGGGCTGCCATGGACTTTGGCGTTTCTTGGCCGAGATGTCGGGCAAGCTACTCTTCACGGATGTTATGCTTAAAGGCCGCTAGGGCTTCGGCATCCGGACAGTCGATAATTTGGTTCTTTTTAGTTAGGAACCGAGTCCAAAATTTCCTCGCTGACTCTCCGGGCATATTGGATTATGTGACTTAGATCATCAGAATCTGGCGGTCGCACATAAGTGCCCTGGAAGTTGTCCAGGAATGCGTCTGCCAGGTTCTCCCAACTCCTGATGGAGTTTGTCGGCAAGCTATTCAGCCAATGCCGAGCCGGTCCCTTGAGTTTTAGTGGGAGGTACTTGATGGCGTGTAGATCATCTCCGCGGGCCACGTGAATGTGGAGGAAGAAATCTTCTATCCATACCGCGGGGTCTGTAGTATCATCATATGATTCAACGTTCACGGGTTTAAACCCTTCTGGGAATTCATGATCCATTACTTCATCAGTGAAGCATTGGGGGTGTGCGGCGCCTCTGTGCCGGGCTACATTTTATTCGGTCTGCCGGATTTGTTGGTATATCTGGCGTGACGGTCATCGTCACGTGTTGGGGCGCGCCCCCATGATCCATAGATCGATCTTGACTGTCCTGCTTTGTTTTTCAATTTGTCTCGCAGGTCATGCATGGAGCCCCGGTTCTTCATGTTTTTGTTTGTTTGGCGTCGGAGTGAGGGCTGGACTTCGGGCTGAAACGCCGCTTTGTCTCAGCCACGAGGTGGCCGCTCATCCGCATCGTGCACTGGAAGTGTGAGCTTTAATGCCTCCTCCTCGAGTTGAGGTAGCAACCTGCGCTTTGGGTAACTTTTGGTTGGGTGCTCGAGTCCATATTCCTCGGCTACCAGGACCTCGGTCCATCTATCAGTTAGAAGATCTTGATCAGCTTGAAGCTGCTGCTGTTTTTTCATCAGGCTTTTTGCAGTGGCTATAAGCCGGCGCTTGAAGCGCTCCTGCTCGACGGGATCCTCAGGCACGATGAATTCTTCGTCGCCAAGGCTCACTTCATCTTCAGAGAGGGATATGTAATTGTCATCCTCTGATTCTCCTTTTGTTGCCGGTTCCTTAGGGCTAGCTTGCCCATCCTCCCGCTCGGCCTGCTCGAAGCCTGGCTGGGCGGGATTGTTTTCGCTTTCGGCACCATCCGGATTGGTATCATCTCTTGTGCCGGTATCGCTATTTTTGCTTTGGTGGGGCTTAGAGCGGCGCCTATGAAGCCGGTGCTTAGATTGCTTCTCAAGGGGATTATCCTCCGTTGCCTCATCACCATTGCTTTCTTTGGGGGTATCCACCATGTATATATCATAAGATGAAGTGGCTGTCCAGCACCCTGTGGGCGGTGGTTCCTGTTCTCCTCTTGCATCGTCTTCCATACCGTCGATGTCTTCGAAGCTGAAGTCAAGCACGTCGTTTAAATCATCAACAGTGGCTATTAAGTGGGTGGTGGGTGCGGAATGACTTTCTTCGTCGTCCGCTTCCCACTACAGTCGGACATAGTTCGGCCAAGAGTCTCCTGACAAAGAAAGAGATCTCAATTAATTTATCACGTCGCCCAAGGGCGAGTGTTGAAATATATCCGAGAGGTAAACTCCATGATCGGTGCCCAATCAGATTTGATTGGCACGGACGTGCGTGGTTTGGAGCTTGTGGCCGGAGACGAGTCCGAGGGTCCGATGACACAAATTTCTTTGGATGCGAAGTCTGTGTTCGGCTCTAACGCTGATGAGTGTGCGGCCTCCATGGCGGGGTCCATCCACCCGTCCTCAGATGGCACGATTTTCTCCGGATTGAGGGTCAGGGCAGCCGCAGGTGTGATCTCCCAAATACTGTCTGATGGGAGATCTAAGTCATGCTCGTCATGACTGTTCGGCGCACCTAACATGGGCTCGAATCCGTCGAAGATCAAGTCTCCGCGGACGTTAGTGGTATAGTTCAAGCTTCCAAACCTGACCTGATCACCAGGGGCGTATCTATCGATCTGCTCCAGATGGCCAAGCGAGTTGGCCCGCAGTACGAAGCCGCCGAATACGAAGATCTGTCCGCGGGGGAAAACCTCACCCTGGACCGCATCGTTGAAGGTGATTGAAGGAGACATCAAGACTTATCCTCACGACACAGTGGACCTCTCAATGAAAGCACCAATGTCGGTGTCAAAACTGGCGGATCTCGGGTAGGGGGTCCCGAACTGTGCGTCTAAGGCTACTGGTAACAGGAGGCGGGGGACATGATGTTAACCCAGGTTCGGGACCTCTCGATGGAGGTAATACCCTACTTGCAGCTTGATTGATCTTGATGATATGAGTATTACAAGTGTTGATCTACCACGAGATCGTAGAGGCTAAACCGTAGAAGCTAGCCTATGATTATGATTGTTCTCGTCCTACGGACTAAACCCTCCGGTTTATATAGACACCGGAGGGGGCTAGGGTTACACAGAGTCAGTAGTAGAGAAGGAGATCTACATATCCGAATTGCCAAGCTTGCCTTCCACGCAAAGGAGAATCCCATCCGATCATGGGATGAAGTCTTCAATCTTGCATCTTCATAGTCCAACAGTCCGGCCAAAGTATATAGTCCGGCTGTCCGAGGACGCCCTAATCCAGGACTCCCTCACTTGCCGCTACTTCTTTGCTTGTGGCTCGATCTGGCCTCGTTGATTTCGGCAATGAGGCACTTCCTCAGGTCAACGATCTGCCTGTGCATCTCGTAGCATGTGTACACGCTCTTGGCCGCGAACCTGAGGTGAGGTTCATCCAGTTGCCGCATCCAGGCCCCATGCCAGGATACGGGACATGTTCTGTTGGTATCCTACTTAATCTTTTCGTACTATGGGTCGATGATGGCCGAGGCGAGTTCAACCAGGGAGTCCTTCTTCATGCTACCCCAGACCCTGTAGTGCTCACAGATTTTGACAAGGTTCTTGCAGGCCAAGCCTATAACCCTGAGCGCTTTTACATCGGCGGTGGTTTCCACCATAGCAAACATATAGTTGGTGTTGTTGACAAACCTGGCGAAATGGTCGCAAGGCTCTGTGGCCATGCAATACTGGTAGATAGGACATGATGGCGCACACACAACTGAGCAACGACAACCTTCTAATATTTGCCGAGAAGACCAGTGGTGTACTGGAGGTCGATGCCGACCACCTTGTACTTGTCTCCAGCAAGCAACTACTCCACGGTGTTGAAGTAGTCCTCCACCACGGCCGCGTCGATGGTGTACACCACTATGAGATATGTCTCCCTCACGTGGGTCTCGACTTTATGCTCGCCGAACTCCATTGGAGCGCCGCTAGACATCCTCTCTGTATGTATCATCGTGGGTGTGCTTGTTGTGTTGTGGGGCAAGATCAAAAGGTTGAAGAGACTAAGGTTATAATGGCTGCGGGAATTAATGGGTAAGCCAGATGGATTAGAATATCAGCACGCCAAGATGGCAGTTCTAATTTGCAGCGCATAACTCCATCGTGCCGCACGTAACTGCACCGTGGCGACGCGAGCGGCACAACCGCATGCATATGGGCCCCCAACGTGATCGTGCAGAGGCCCCAACTGCTGGCAGAGTGCGCCCACAGGGACTCCAGCAGAGCGCCCCGCGGCGCCTTAACGTTGAGCAACCATATATATGCATACATTGGTACGCATCAGTGCTATACAAACGGTTTTTAACCCCTTCCTGCGATGCCATTTGGAACCATCGCCAAGTGAGTGTTAACGATAGGGGGGTCCTTCCCACACGACCCAGAAATCGTCGGGGATAGGCCCTCCTGGGACACCAAATGAGTTCATGCGCGATCGGGTGACCCATGGAAACCCAATCATTTCCGTAGGTATGTACATCCCACACGGTGAATTCCAGAAAACATTTCCGTAGTTATGTACATCCCACATGGTGAATACCAGAAAAACATTTCTGTTCATATGTATATCACACACAGTCAATCCAAGGAGTACATTTCCGTTCTTATGTACATCCCACATAGTGAATCCGGGGAAAATGTTTCCGTTTGTATGTACATCCCACACAGTCAATCTCGGGAAAACATTTCCGTTCATATGTACATCCCAAACGATTATGCCGCTAAAGTCATGTGAAAAAGGTGGACATGAACATTTAATCTGCCGATATGTTTGTGATAGGTACGTTATCGGACACGGTTCAAGAATGTAAAATGTGTGCGAAACCTCTACTAACGCCAACGTGTACATTTTCGTAACTGTGTGTGATTGTTATTCCAATCACACGCACACTGGTTTGAAACGTTTGCCGTACTACCATGAATTGCACACGCATATGAGACGAAACCGTGTGTGCGTCCGAAGGGCATCCCAAACGTTTCACGTCAAAGAACCGTCTATTTTGTTTTTTCATCGCACATGTTGTTTTCTTTCTAACTGTGTGCACATTATTTTATTCGCTCCTGTACAATTTTTTTGGCTGTAATTTATTATTCAAATTGGAAATTTTAAAATATGAAACATGCAATTCAAATTCTTAGCACAATGGTTCAATAACGAATCTGTAAATAGAATTGTTAGTACAATATAGTCAGTAATTACAGGAATATTTACAGGCGGGAAAGGTGAAGAGACAAGTGTAAATCATTTTGACTGCCGATGTTGTTGAAGAAGAGGAATGCCCATAATGTGCCTTCCTGCATGCCATAGGCACGAGCAATTTTTGTCCAACCCCTTGTGACGATCGCCCGCTCATCCTTCACTGCCTTCAGGAAGACTTCTAGAGCATTATCATGGTAGCATGAATTATATACTTTAACCTTAGTTGCCTCCACTCCAGTCATCTAGTTTGCAAGGTAATCATCAGTAAATAGCTTCGGAAACCACTGAAAAGAAAAAAATATTAGATCATGAGGTCTAATAGAGTATCCTGTTGTGGGCACGGGGAAAAGGCAACATATTACTTACCATCCTAAAGTTCACTGACGTCTTGGACAAAGTCTAAATGAAGAGCTTAATTCCCATCACCCATTTCTTTCGCCTAACAATCTTTCTTAGTTTCCTCACATGACGCTTGTTCATGAATATCTCATTGCCCCATACGCAAAAGGGATCGAAGCGTGGATCAGAACCGCTCATATACGTACCTACAAGCAACCAGTAAATGTTAGAGCTAAATGAGATTGCACAAATGATGTAAAATACAACTACCTACATTCCTAAGTACAAGTATTTTTAGAGATTTCAATATGAACTACATATGGATGTATATAGAATTATAGATATAGTTTAGATTAGAATCTAGATTCACTCATTTTGCACCTTATGTAGTCTATATTGATCTCTAAAAGTACTTAAATTTAGGAATAGATGGTGTATAAGACAAGGGATGCAGCTAACCTTGATGGCAAAAAACAGCATCCCCCATTATAGCCCTGTGTAAGTAAATGGAAAGCCAATGTTAACTACAACAAGGTTAATATCCACCAAAAATAGCAAAAGGTAATAAAACGACAACATCTATAGGGATATCTTCATTGCAAAAGAGTAGCACGGTAGCAAAGGAACGGATTAAAAAATGGATACAACTGTTAATTGCAACAGGATTAACAACATCCTAATTCATGTTTTGTAAGTTTGTAGCCATCGAAATACAACTATTTAAAAATGGATACAACTGTTAATTGCAATAGGCTTAATGGCCATTGAAACTGGTACTAATAAAAATGCAATTGGCAGAGTACATCACAAGGCAGGTGCTGCCAGAGCAGATAATGGCCCAGTTGTCTATATAAAGGTAGGGAAAATAGCTAAAACGTGTTAGGCATGTTTACTACAAGATGCTTAAGTCATCGACCGTACAAAACATAGCCATTAATTGCAACTGGTATTGGCAAGATTGAGCTGGTGAGTTCATACTTGGTAAGTCCTGAGAGGTAGTTGCTAGGGCACTTCATCTTGGCCAGAGCCTGCCCAAAGTCAGCGGCGGCGGAGGCAAGCTCTTCATCCCGGTTGAAGCGTGGATCAGTGCCCCCGACATGTGTACCTACAAGAAGCAAGTAAATGTTAGAAGCTAAACTGCAATTGCACAAATGATGTAAAATACTGTAAGACATGGGATGCAGCTAACCTCGACAGCAAACAACAGCATCGCCCGTTATGGCCCTGCGTAAGTACATGGATAGGCATGTTAAGTACAACAGGGTTAGCATCCACCAAAAATAGCAAATAGGCAGCATCTCTAGTATATCTTCATTGCAGAGAGTAGCATGGTAGCAAAGTTTGTTGCTTATATTGGTGAAATTGAACTAAACAGTTAATACTTGAACATCACACAGTGTGTAGTATTGAAATAAACAAGGCACGCACATGCTTAATACATCAACCATACAAAACATAGCCATTGCAAGTGGTATTGGTAAGATTTAGCTGGTCAGATCATACCTGTTAAGTCCTGGGGGTAGTCGTCGGGGCACTTCTTCTGGGCTAGAGCCTGCACCATGTCGGCGCGGCGGAGGCGAGGTGTTCCTCCGGGGTCAACACGCACAGCGGCCATCGCGCCATGGACCGCCATCAGCTCCTCGACCTCTATGTAATATGTGGTTGGGCTTGCACGGCGATGCTCTGGAGTTAGGGACGGTGCAGATTTGGAGGCATGAGGATGTTTCGTAGGTGCCATTTAAGCAATCAGGCCGAGGCCGTGATAGAGATCGATGGGTTACCTGATTGCATCCGAGCAGAACGTAGATGTGGTTGAAGCTGTGGTGGCGGCGGCGTTTGAGCTGTCGGTAGGGGAGTCGTGGGGGGGAGGGGAAGCGGGGAGATACTAAGGAAATTTGATGGGTGGGGATGTGGTTGGAGGAATAAATTCTGAAATCGCGCGCCTAACGAAAAACAGAAAATTGGCAGTTCCCGTCTCCAAAATAATTCGCTGCGAAACTTGAAACTTGGGCGGGGGAAACACACAACGGAGACGTAGCACGTAAAATACTCGTGTGCGAGAAAACAGAAAATTGGCAGTTCCCGTCTCCAAAAAAATGTACACGTGTAGTCGATTTTTTCGGTCAATGGTACGCCTGGTTTATTAGGAACCATCGCACAGGTAACAGACTTATGGATCATTAATGCAAAAAAATGCACACAGGTATGGCATAGAAACCATGTGTTTTGTAATATTCTAATGATTAACGCAAAAAAGCGCACACGGTCACACATGCTAATCAATGCTCAAAGCCTTCAAAGGATGCTCATTGTACGTTAATACTACAAACTTAAAGTACCACTTGTAATTTGCCCTAATACTACAAACTTAAACTACTTCTTAGATGCTGCCATCGGGGCATGCTGGCCAGATGCTGATGTTCTCCTTCCCGGTCTTGTAGGCGGCAGCCAACTGTGCTTCGACCTCCACCAAGCCCACCTCATCATGTCATGCGTCCACTTCTTTCTGGAGGCGGCGGGACTCTCTTTTCTTGATTGCTTTCTACCTTTTCCGATCCTCCTATGCGGCTTTGGCCGCCTCTAGATCCACCGCCCATTCGGCCATGGCAGCCTCAAAGTCCGCCCACGTAACTGTGTGGCCTCCGATGGCGATGAACTCGGCGTGGCGAGATGTCATCGCTTCCTTACCATGTGTGCGGTCGCGGGCGGCAAGGAATGCGGCGCCGTGGAATGCCATCGCTTCCTTACCAGTTACTGTGCGCCGCGATGCCATGAACAACGCATGGAGACAGCTCCGGGATGGAGGGGCCGGCAGCCGTATAGTGTGATGGTTTTTAATAGCTCAACAAGAAACGACAAATGAAATTTGGCTTCCCTTACAATTTTGCTCGTTCATTATCGCACATGGTTCATCTCAGTCGCTTCCAGAAACAGTGTGCACTGAGGCTATCGTGTGTTGCATTATGATTGGCTGGAACCCCAACCACGCGGATCGTGCATGTGCACCATAGGATGCACCGCGATCGAACGCCAATCCACGTCCCTCACATCACATCCGTGCTGTTATGTCTGGATTGGATTTATATGCGCCAAATAACTAGAAAATGCACATAATCCCTTAAATATGGTAAATGAGCCCGGAAAAATGCCAAATTTGAACACGGTGATTTGCAAGGTGTATGTTCTTCATCGAAAAAAACACCAGGGCAAAGAATAAAGAAAATTTGTATTCCCCTTCAATTTTGGTGATTTCCCTCTCGAAAGCATGGAACTTCCCAGGTGATGGTTTGATTTATGAAGGGAGTGCATGATGACATAAGCCAAACCTTCTCAAATTTTCACCAGGGCATGGTGAGGTCATACCATGGCACCATGCGAGGCGTCATGTTTTTCAATCATTTATTTCTTTTTTATAGTTAAAAACCCAATAAACAAACGTTTGTGGTTGACTATTGGCACACATTTCATCGAAATATCTGTCCATTCCTTGTAAAAGGCATAAGAATTTACTAAATGGCACGAGCATCATTTTCCAGACCGTTCTTGTGCACCCTTTCATGCACCGATTGTTTGAACTTGAATTATGTGCATTAATGCCTAGAAAATGCACATAATCCCCAAAATATGGTAAATGAACCCGGAAAGTGTCAAATTTGAACGTGGTGATTTGCAGGGTGTTTGTTCATCTTAGAAAAAACTCATGGACAAAGGACAACGGAAATTAGGATCCCCCTTCAATCTTGGTGATTTCCCTCTCGAAACCATGAAACTTCCTCGATGATGGTTCGATTTATGAAAGGCGTGCATGATTTCATAAGGTTAACATTCTCAAATTTTTACCAGGGCGTGGTGAGGCCATACTATGGCAACACGCCAGGCGTCATGTTTTCAAGCATTTATTTCATTTTTTGTATAGTTGTTACCCAGTAAACGACGCGTTTATGGTTGACTATTTCCACACATTTCCTAGAAATATCTGTCCATTCCTTGTAAAAGGGATGAGAATTTACTAAATGGCATGAGGATAGTTTTCTAGACCGTTCTTGTGCACCTTTTCATGCACCGATTGTTCGAATTTGAATTATGTGCATTAATGCCTAGAGAATGCAAATAATCCCCTAAATATGGTAAATGAACACGGAAAAGTGTGAAATTTGAACGTGGTGATTTGCAGGCAGTATGTTCATCGTAGAAAAAAATTCATGGGCAAAGGACAAAGGAAATTTGGATCCCCCTTTAATCTTGGTGATTTCCCCCTCGAAGGCATGGAACTTTCTCGGTGATGGTTTGATTTATGAAAGGCGTGCATGACGACATAAGGAAAACATTCTCAAATTTTTACCAGGGCACGGTGAGGCCAAACCATGGCACCACACTAGGCGTCATGTTTTCCAAGCATGTATTTCATGTTTCTATAAATTAATTCCGGGTTTGTTTGGCCTTTTTTATACATTATTTAAATTTCTGGGCATTTAATGTGCATAATTCAAATTTGAACTACACGCACATGCTCCAGTGCACCAAAGTTGGTTGAAAAATCACATGTGTGTCCTTGGGTGAATTTCTAGGTCCCATGCAAGAAATGGGAATGAAATTCAAACATCTGGCATCGTGGCTCGACCGAAAAGATTGAGAAACTTGGTTTTTTAATTCATGTAAATCCAAAACACGCCTGAAAATCATGAAACATGGCATGGTGTCATGACATGGCACCAACATGCTGCGGTATTTTTTTGGCCGAATTGGGACAAGCTTTGGTATAAGCTGCTTGCAAACCGGAGCTTATCTCAAGAAGGCTTGTGTTTTCGAGAGGGAACGTGTCACCTCCATGTGTGAAATGACATACGTACACTGCCTTCTCCCGCCTTAATTTGTTTACACAGGCAGATTAGACCAAATAGAAGTATCGTGCTAAATATTGGAATTATTTCAGGTTAGTTTGGCCGTTTTTGTAAATTAATTGAATTTCTGGGCATTTAACATGCATAATTCAAATTTGAACTACAAGCACATGCTCCGGTGCACCAAAGTTGGTTGGAAAATCACATGTGTGTCCTTGACTGAATTTCTAGGTCCCATGCAAGAAATGAGAATGAAATTCAAACATCTGGGCATTATGGCTCTGCCCAGATGTTTGATGTAAGATCTAATAGACCAATATAGCATCGACTGCGACTTATAGCAAGCATGATGAATATAAGGACGATGACAGTGGATAATAATTGTCTTACATATCTAGGAAGATAACGAAAAAGCCACATGCGGCTATGCCCAAAATACACAAGGGGAAAAGAAGAAGGAAGACGCATACAATGATCTGGCTTGCTGATCTCTACTTTCTTGATGCGCTGCATGTCATGGAGACTAGTTCTCACCGCGAGCGGCGATGATCTCTTTCATCAGTTTCATGTCCTTAATACGCTGCTCGGAAGCAACCGTGCATTCCTCGACAAGCCTTCCGTGCTCGATGCGGAGCATGGCATTCTCGTCCATAAGTTTCTTGACGATGACGCTCGTCCACTTCAACAAGGCATCGGTCTCCTCCGGCTGCTTTGCCCTTCTGGCAATCTTCACCCTCAACAGGTCGCGGTCCGCCCGGAGTTGTTCAAACGAGGCATTCAACTCGTCCTGTAGCTTCATCCAGCCAGAGATCTGATCCATCTAGCTATGGGCGATCACATGCATGCACCTGTAAGAGTCCTTGCCTGCCTGTGAGAGATTTTCCCAGGCCACTTTGGTGCGGGAGGACATCTCTGCTACATTCGCGGCACGGGAGGACATCTCTGCTGCTTCCGCGGTGCGACCGGACCAGTCTGCTGCATCGACGGTGTGGTGGGACCTCCAGCTGCTTCGGCGACGCGGCGAGACCTCCGTGCTGCTTCGGCGGTGCGGCGGGACATGTCGCCTGCTTTCACGGCTAAGCGAGACATCTCTCGTGCTTCCGCTTCCATGCTCGCCTCTTCGTGGTAGTAATCTCTCGACCGAGAACTCAATCTGGCCATGGCAGACGCAAGAGAACGATGCTGAATGACTTGTTTTCTTTTTTTGATGAGGAGGTGAGGAAGGAATGTGCCGTCATCTTGGCATAGTACAGTATTTATAACCGAGTACTAATATGCTCCTATGTGGGAAATCGTTTAGGTTTTGATCGGTGTGAACAAGTTTGCAATTTGGAAGGTGACGGGACGCAGGCTCAAAATTTATTGATGGTTCTATAATTTCTAAGTGTGGCATTATTCCCGGATGGCGTAACGTGGGCATGCTTTTTCGACCGCGTACGTGGCGTTCGGTGCACCGCAATAGGCAATGTCAGCACACGTCTTGTTCCAAGAACCGTGCACGCTCGTTATTACCATCGCACACACTTCTTTTAATTAGAATGTGTTCCCGTCTAGCACACACACGTTGATCAGTCTAACTATTTCTGTTTGTTGTGGCTAATCGCAAACAGTTAATCCTTCTGAAGCGTATGCCTGAATTGCACACACCTTTATCTAGCTGTCCGTTTATGTTGTTCCGCCTCATCAAAAACAGTTAATCCAAGTGAACCGTATGCTGTGTATAGAACACGCCTTCATCTAGCTGCCCATTTCTTTTGTTCCTCATCATTGCAAATAGTTCAATGAACTAAATCGTATGCCGTGCATCACACACGCAACTAAATTCTGAACCGTGTTTGATGCATCTGTCATCGCAAATGTTTGGACATTTTTGACGATTCTCTGACACCATCGTTTGTGATTCTTGCATCGCACACATTTTCTCGAAGGGTCTCTGATCGTAGTGTCGCGTTAGCAGCATCCTGCAGTAGTGATATAGTAGTTGAACACGCAAGGAAAATCTCTCCACAAGCCGAGCATGTGGAGGTACATGAGCAGAGCGCACCGACGAACAGCAGAGCGCGCCGATGGATGGAAGCAGAGCACACCGTGGCACCTAACGGCGAGCACAGTGCGTTGTGGCACCTAATGTTGAGCAGAGCACGCTGAGAGACGCGAGCAGAGGCTGTCACAGTGATACGTGGCAAATAAGATGAACTGTGTGAGTGATGGCGGAGACATTAAACACGTATCATATTAGAGTTGCATGTGCGATACGTGGCATACAATTGATCCATCCGAGCTATTGTTGATGGAATGAGCCATGTGTGTTGTTGGAAAATGCTTGCTGGTATATAACCATTTACGATTGATCAATTCATCACCGGCAGGTTACCTAGTGTGGTCCGTGTGCGATGTGATATGCTCTGTCATCTATGCTCTGTGTACAGAAGAACAACATATATATACTTGTAACAGACATGATTGCAAGACCAAATTAAATATCCAATAAAGCTATATAACAAATACCATAAATATTGCAAGGTTCAAATTCCAGCATTACAAGGCCCAAATTCAAAGATTACAAGGTTCAAACTATTCAGACACATAAAATTCATCTTCTTTGGAATCCTTTTCATGCATTATTTCTGTGAAAGGATCAGCAACCGAGAAGTCATATAGCGGCTTGATACAGTGACTTCCGAATAATCTGCCATATGAAGTTACAAACTGAATTTCAGCTTGTGCAGAGCCTTTTCCATTCAGCTGTAGACGCATGCGCTCTTTAGCAATCCATTCACTTCTGTGCAATAAATATAGGGCAAACCTCATTACCTTGAGCAACCTTGCTTTCTCAACAAAGAACCTGGCGAATTTAATTAATGGTGTGGTGCCTCGGTACTCGTTAAATGTAATTTCTGTCAGATGAAGATCAAGGCATTCAATGGGATTGTTATATTCCCCAACATTTCCTACTTTCGGGCCTGCTAGTATCTGCAAACGAAGACAACATATTAGTGCATAGCTGCAGATTTGAACACTTTGGGCCTCTTGATTTGCAGGATTTCTAAAATACACAAAAGAGTGAAATGCCACCTTCAATCTTTCATCATAAACTTTTATCACGAAAGCATGTCGGGCGAAGGAATAAAATACGTACAACACTAGCAGCTCAAAAGTATATGTATTGAAATCCTCCAAATTTCCTTTAGAAATCATTCTACATTTGTCATTGTAATAATGGGTAAAAGTAAGAAAAATTTGAGCTCTGTTGTGGTTAACAATTAACAGGAAAGGAGCATCACCTTGATGTATATCTTCTACATGCAAGGAAATCATCTAAGAAATCAAATAACTTCATCCAGATCGGGGCCAACAAATTGTAGTGCCAAGATCTTCACTGTGCGAAGAGGCCGGGTCAAGCTTGTGGGAATCATTTTCTGGATGACAGGCGAATATATAGATTAACAACAATTAGATAAAATGTGTTGTCCGACAATATATAAGAAGGAGGAGAAGAATTGTGTTGTACCTGAACGAATAATGATCCAGTAAAAAGTTCTTTGAATTCAGCACACGAGTAGCCCAACACTGTCAATTTCAGTGCATGAATGACCCTGATTCTTGGTGGACCTAATATATCATGTACATACAATCTCTCGAGGAAAGGCCCATTCTCAATGGCAATATCGTGAAACACCTCAAGTGATAGCCTTGGGCGGCACCAGCAATGCACATAAATCGCACAGACATTCGTCGAGGTAATGTGGAGGCTACTGAACCCAGCCATCGCATGAAGACGAAGGTACTCGAGCATTGTACAGCCGACGAGCAGGCGCTCCAAATCCTCCTTCGAGATGCGGACGGCAATGAGCTCGAGGTGCTTAAGTTTAGGGAGATGAAGAGCACGTGCGACATCGATCCGGGGGAAAATGCATCGGCTGAATGTAGCACGGCGCAGCGTGGGCGCAAGGCGGAACACGGACGGCGGCAGCGAGCAAGGACGTCTAGCATGAAGGCTGAGCTCCTCAACCAGATCCAGGGTTGGGGATAGGAACCAGTAGTGCAACCTAGGTTTGGTCTTGTTATGGGGATTGAGCCTGCCGGTAGCAAAGTGTCTGACCGGCCCAGGGTGCATGTCGAGGATGTGGGACAATGCGTCCAGGCATTATTGCGCCCCACTGCAAAACTCATGGTCGACAATGATGTCCAGGGGGTGGTGTGTCACAGGGGGCACCACCACCATGAGAGGACAGTGGTTTGCATGCCACATTTGATGGGGAGGTGGGATATGATGGTTACCAACATCTTGTGGACCAGGCTGCTGATGAAGTCCATGTTCGCCAGTGGCTCTTTTGGTTATGGCTCGTCCTGCCCCCGCTTGTTGGCCGGCTCGTCCTCCATCTCGTAGCAGGCGGCGATCCTCGGCGGCAGTGCTTGTAGATGAGAACGGAGGACTGTTCTATGTACCTTCCCAAGGTGGCCGAAACAAAAGTCCAAACCAACAATAAATTGCAGTGCTTGGGGCGTGCGCGGCAGACTGCTCACAGTCGTCCCGTCTAATCAAATAGTTGCCCGTGGTAGTAAATGGTTAGTTTAACACCCACGGTTTGACTAATACGACCGTTTGCAATAATAACGTGGTGGCTATTTGTTAAAAATTCCTAGGAAAATCAATGTATAAAAAGGCGAAACGAACCCTGAATAATTTCATATGTTTAGCACAGTTGCATGTTACCTCTATAAAATAAATCAAGGCAGGAAGATACAGCAGATGTCGTTTCGCACACAGATCATGTGACCAAGTTCCTTCTCAGAACCATGAGGCTTCTTGATAGAAGCTATGGTTTGTATGAAAGAAAATATGGGTCAAAGCCTAGTTGAAAAGGGTAGCAATGTCTAACCCCAGCTTACAGAAGGTACAAAAGCACGATTATTAATTGTTCATCACGTTTACACACAATCCAGATTGAACAGGACAATAACAACTAACTCAACCAAAGTTTTTGGTAGTCACAATCAAATGGATCGGTCTGATCCATAAAACCAAGATTCTGGACCAGAAAATGTACTGGTACATGAAGACAAGTTGTTGTAAATATAAGCCAAGCACGTTTAGAGCCCTTTTGTCCACCTAAATCTTCTTTTTATGTTGTTCAATGTGTCCATCCATGAGAAAGTTTTTGTTAAAAAACTTAATCCTCATGGAGAATAGTACTCTCACATTCAATAGGAAGAATGTGACAAAGCTAGTGTTTGCATGGTTGGATGCATATCCTTCCAACATTATTGTCCTCAAGCAAATGTCATGAGAACAGAGAAAATCTCGGTGCTTCTTATCCACCTTTTTGTCCATGTCCTTTAGCCTAAATAGACATGAAGACTGAAACAGTTAATGTCTAAAAAAATAGTACAGCTGAACGATTAGTTCTAGTAAGTATATCAATGTGCTTGATATCATCACCTCTATATACAAATTCTCCAGACATGGAAAGCATCACAGCAAGACGATAATCATGTTCAGATCAAAACACCACGTACTGATATGTAAGGTCTTGACAGAATCTAACACCATTGATAGCACTACTAGGAAAAGGGCTATAGATGATATTGACACTAATGCCGCACCAGACATGTGGTGCGCCACTACTATATACTAATGGTGCACCATGTGTTGGTGCGCCATTAGTGTCCAAATACTAATGGCGCACCACACCCACAGTGCGCCACTAGTATTTTTTTTCAAAATTTTTCCAATTTTTTTTCAAAACTAGTAATGGCGCACCAGGGGATAGTGTTGTTGGAAATATGCCCTAGAGGCAATAATAAATTAGTTATTATTATATTTCCTTGTTCATGATAATCGTTTATTATCCATGCTATAATTGTATTGATAGGAAACTCAGATACATGTGTGGATACATAGACAACACCATGTCCCTAGTAAGCCTCTAGTTGACTAGCTCGTTGATCAATAGATGGTTACGGTTTCCTGACCATGGACATTGGATGTCGTTGATAACGGGATCACATCATTAGGAGAATGATGTGATGGACAAGA
Source organism: Triticum timopheevii (assembly GCA_963921465.1). Lineage (NCBI taxonomy): Eukaryota > Viridiplantae > Streptophyta > Magnoliopsida > Poales > Poaceae > Triticum > Triticum timopheevii. Next base: position 238,188,654 of record OY997264.1, on the reverse strand, counting down.
CCCAATCCTAAGCCTAGCACAGAGATCGTGTAGTTCGTATGCTAAAGCTTTTCTAATGTCAAGTATCTTTTCCTTAGACCATGAGATTGTGCAACTCCCGGATACCATAGGAATGCTTTGGGTGTACCAAACGTCACAACATAACTGGGTGGCTATAAAGGTGCACTACAGGTATCTCCGAAAGTGTCTGTTGGGTTGGCACGAATCGAGACTGGGATTTGTCACTCCGTGTAAACGGAGAGGTATCTCTGGGCCCACTCGGTAGGACATCATCATAATGTGCACAATGTGACCAAGGGGTTGATCATGGGATGATGTGTTACGGAACGAGTAAAGAGACTTGCCGATAACGAGATTGAACAAGGTATCGGTATACCGACGATCGAATCTCGGGCAAGTACAATACCGCTAGACAAAGGGAATTGCATACGGGATCGATTGAGTCCTTGACATCGTGGTTCATCCGATGAGATCATCGTGGAACATGTGGGAGCCAACATGGGTATCCAGATCCCGCTGTTGGTTATTGACCGGAGAACGTCTCGGTCATGTCTACGTGTCTCCCGAACCCGTAGGGTCTACACACTTAAAGTTCGATGACGCTAGGGTTATAAAGGAAGTTTGTATGTGGTTACCGAATGTTGTTCGGAGTCCCAGATGAGATCCCGGACGTCACGAGGAGTTCCGGAATGGTCCGGAGGTAAAGATTTATATATGGGAAGTCCTATTTTGGCCACCGGAAAATGTTCGGGATTTTTCGGTATTGTACCGGGAAGGTTCTAGAAGGTTCCGGAGTGGGGCCCACCTGCATGGGGGGACCCACATGAACGTGGGTAGTGTGGGCAAGGCCCCACACCCCTGGTCAAGGCGCAACAAGATCTCCCCTTAGAAGGAATAAGATCATATCCCGAAGGGATAAGATCAAGATCCCTAAAAAGGGGGGATAACAATCGGTGGGGAAGGAAATGATGGGATTTCTTTCCTCCCACCTTGGCCAACGCCCCAATGGACTTGGAGGGCAAGAAACCAGCCCCTCCACCCCTATATATAGTGGGGAGGCGCATGGGAGCTTCACACGAAGTTCTGGCGCAGCCCTCCCCCTCTCCCAAGTACTCCTCCTCTCCCACGGTGCTTGGCGAAGCCCTGCAGGATTGCCATGCTCCTCCATCACCACCATGCCGTCGTGCTGCTGCTGGACGGAGTCTTCCCCAACCTCTCCCTCTTACCTTGCTGGATCAAGGCATGGGAGACGTCACCGGGCTGTACGTGTGTTGAACGCGGAGGTGCCGTCCGTTCGGCACTAGGATCTCCGATGATTTGGATCACGACGAGTACGACTCCTTCAACCCCGTTCTCTTGAACGCTTCCGCTTAGCGATCTACAAGGGTATGTAGATGCACTCTCCTTCCCCTCGCTGCTGGTTTCTCCATAGATAGATCTTCGTGACACGTAGGAAAATTTTGAATTTCTGCTACGTTCCCCAACAGTGGCATCATGAGCTAGGTCTATTGCGTAGATTCTTTGCACGAGTAGAACACAAAGTAGTTGTGGGCGTTGATTTTGTTCAATATGCTTACCGTTACTAGTCCAATCTTGTTTCGACGGTATTGTGGGATGAAGCGGCCCGGACCGACCTTACACGTACTCTTACGTGAGACAGGTTCCACCGATTGACATGCACTTGGTGCATAAGGTGGCTAGCGGGTGCCAGTCTCTCCCACTTTAGTCGGAACGGATTCGATGAAAAGGGTCCTTATGAAGGGTAAATAGCAATTGGCATATCACGTTGTGGTGTTGCATAGGTAAGAAATGTTCTTTCTAGAAACCTATAGCAGCCACGTAAAACATGCAAACAACAATTAGAGGACGTCTAACTTGTTTTTGCAGGGTATGCCATGTGATGTGATATGGCCAAGAAGAATGTGATGAATGATATGTGATGTATGAGATTGATCATGTTCTTGTAATAGGAATCACGACTTGCATGTCGATGAGTATGACAACCGGCAGGAGCCATAGAAGTTGTCTTAATTTATTGTATGACCTGCGTGTCATTAAACAACGCCACGTAATTACTTTACTTTATTGCTAACCGGTAGCCATAGTAGTAGAAGTAATAAGTTGGCGAGACAACTTCATGGAGACACGATGATGGAGACACGATGATGGAGATCATGATGATGGAGATCATGGTGTCATGCCGGTGACGATGATGATCATGGAGCCCCGTAGATGGAGATCAAAAGGAGCAAAATGATATTGGCCATATCATGTCACTATTTGATTGCATGTGATGTTTATCATGTTTATGCATCTTGTTTACATAGAACGACGGTAGTAAATAAGATGATCCCTTACAAAAATTTCAAGAAGTGTTCTCCCCTAACGGTGCACCGTTGCTAAAGTTTGTCGCTTCTAAGCACCACGTGATGATCGGGTGTGATGGATTCTTACGTTCACATACAACGGGTGTAAGACAGATTTACACACGCGAAACACTTAGGGTTAACTTGACGAGCCTAGCATGTAAAGACATGGCCTCGGAACACAGAGACCGAAAGGTCGAGCATGAGTCGTATAGTAGATATGATCAACATGAAGATGTTCACCGATGATGACTAGTCCGTCTCACGTGATGATCGGACACGGCCTAGTTGACTCGGATCATGTAATCACTTAGATGACCAGAGGGATGTCTATCTGAGTGGGAGTTCATAAGATGAACTTAATTATCCTGAACATAGTCAAAAGATCTTTGCAAATTATGTCGTAAGCTCGCGCTTTAGTTCCACTGTTTAGATATGTTCCTAGAGAAAATATAGTTGAAAGTTGACAATAGCGATTATGCGGACAGTAGAAAGCTTATGTCCTTGATGCACCGCTCAGTGTGCTGAACCCCAAACGTCGTTTGTGGATGTTGCAAACATCGGACATACATGTTTTGGAAACTACGTGATAGTTCAGTTAAACGGTTTAGAGTTGAGGCACCAAAGACGTTTTCGAAACGTCGCGGAACATATGAGATGTTTTCGAGGGCTGAAATTGGGATTTCAGGCTCGTGCCCACGTCAAGAGGTATGAGACCTCCGACGATTTTCTTAGCCTGCAAACTAAGGGAGAAAAGCTCAATCGTTGAGCTTGTGCTCAGATTGTCTGAGTGCAACAATCACTAGAATCGAGTGGGAGTTGATCCTCCAGATGAGATAGTGATGTTTCTCCAAAGTCATTGCCACCAAGCTGCTAGAGCTTCGTGATGAACTATAACATATCAGGGATAGATATGATGATCCTTGAGGTATTCGCGATGTTTGACACCGTGAAAGTAGAAATCAAGAAGGAGCATCAATTGTTGATGGTTGGTGAAACCACTAGTTTCAAGAAGGGCAAGGGCAAGAAGGGATACTTCATGAAACGGCAAATCAGCTGCTGCTCTAGTGAAGAAACCCAAGGTTGAACCCAAACCCGAGACTAAGTGCTTCTGTAATAAGAGGAACAGGCACTGAAGCGGAACCACCCTAGATACTTGGTAGATGAGAAGGCTGGCAAGGTCGATAGAAGTATTTTGGATATACATTATGTTAATGTGTACTTTACTAGTACTCCTAGTACCACCAGGGTATTAGATACTGGTTCGGTTGCTAAGTGTTAGTAACTCGAAATAAAAGCTACGGAATAAACGGAGACTAGCTAAAGGTGAGCTGATGATATGTGTTGGAAGTGTTTCCAAGGTTGATGTGATCAAGCATCGCACGCTCCCTCTACCATCGAGATTTGGTGTTTGCGTTGAGCATAGACATGATTGGATTATGTCTATCGCAATACAGTTATTCATTTAAGGAGAATAATGGTTACTCTATTTATTTGAATAATACCTTCAATGGTCTTGCACCTAAAGGAATGGTTTATTGAATCTCGATCGTAGTGATACACATTTTCATGCCAAAAGATATAAGATAGTAATGATAGTGCCACTTACTTGTGGCACTGCCATGTAAGTCATATTGGTGTAAAACGCATGAAGAAGCTCCATGTTGATGGATCTTTGGACTCACTCATTTTGAAAAGTTTGAGACATGCGAACCATGTCTATTGGTGTATACGCATGAAGAAACTCAATGCAGATGGATCGTTTGGACTCACTTGATTTTGAATCACTTGAGTTATGCAGATCATACCATATGGGCAAGATGACTAAAAAGCCTCGTTTTTCAGTAAAATGGAACAAGATAGCAACTTTTTGGAAGTAACACATTTTGATGTGTGCAGTCCAATGAGTGCTGAGGCATGCAGTGAATATCGTTATGTTCTTACTTCACAGATGATTCGAGTAGATGTAGAGTATATTTACTTGATGAAACACAAGTCTGAATTATTGAACAGTTCAAGTAATTTCAGAGTGAAGTTGAAGATCATCGTGACAAGAGGATGAAATGTCTATGATATGATCATAGAGATGAGTATCTGAGTTACGAGCTTTGGCACGCAATTAAGACATTGTGGAAATTGTTTCACAATTAATACCGCCTGGAACACCATAGTTTGATGGTGTGTCCGAACATCATAGTTGCACCCTATTGGATATGGTGCGTACCATGATGTCTCTTATCGAATTACCACTGTTGTTTATGGGTTAGGCATTAGAGACAACCACATTCACTTTAAATAGGGCACCACGTAATTCCGTTGAGATGACACCGTATGAACTATGGTTTAGAGAAACCTAAGCTGTCATTTCCTAAAGGTTTGGGGCTGCGACGCTTATGTGAAAAAGTTTCAGGTTGATAAGCTCGAACCCAAAGAGGATAAAATGCATCTTCATAGGACACCCAAAACAGTTGGGTATACCTCCTAATTCAGATCCGAAAGCAATAGGGATTGTTTCTTGAATCGGGTCCTTTCTCGAGGAAAAGTTTTTCTCGAAAAGTTGAGTGGAAGGATGGTGGAGACTTGATATGGTTATTGAACCGTCACCACAACTAGTGTGTAGCAGGGCACAGGAAGTTGTTCCTGTGGCACCTACGCCAATTGAAGTAGAAGCTTATGATAGTGATCATGAAACTTCGGATCAAGTCACTACCGTACCTCGTAGGTTGACAAGGATGCGTACTGCTTCAGAGTGGTGCAGTAATCATGTCGTGAAGGTCATGTTGCGAGACAACAATGAACCTACGAGCTATGGAGAAGCGATGGTGGGCCCAAGTTCCGACAAATGGCTAGAAGCCATGAAATCCGAGATAGGATCCATGTATCATAACAAAGCATGAACTTTGGTGGACTTGCCCGATGATCGGCAAGCCATTGAGATAAATGGATCTTTAAGAAGACGGATGTGGACGGTAATGTCACCGTCTATGAAGCTCGACTTGTGGCGAAGAGTTTTTCACAAGTTCAAGGAGTTGACTACGATGAGATTTTCTCATCCGTAGCGATTCTTCTGTCGGAATCATGTTAGAATTAGCTGCATTTATGAAATCTGGCAGATGGATGTCAAAACGAGTTTCCTTACCAGTTCCGTAAGGAAAGGTTGTATGTGATACAATCAGAAAGGTTTTGTCGATCCTAAGGATGCTAAAAGGTATGCTAGCTCTAGCGGTCCTTCTAAGGACTGGAGTAAGCATCTCGGAGTTGTAATATGTACTTTGATAAGATGATCAAAGATTTTAGGTTTATACAAATTTATGAGAAACTTGTATTTCCAAAGAAGTGAGTGGGAGCACTATAAAATTTCTGATGAGTATATGTTGTTGACATGTTGTTGATCAGAAATGATGTAGAATTTCTGGAAAGCATATAGGGTTATTTTGAAAAAATGTTTTTCAATAGAAAACCTGGATTAAGCTACTTGAACATTGAGCATCAAGATCTATGAGGATAGATCAAAAACCGCTTGATGGTACTTTCAAATGAGCACATACCTTGACATGAAGTCAGTCAAAGAAGGAGTCAAAGAAGGAGTTCTTGCCTGAGATGTAAGGTATGAAGTCAAGACTTAAAGCTCGACCATGGCAGAAAAGAGAGAAAGGACGAAGGTCATCCCCTATGTTTCAGACGTAGGCTCTATAGTATGCTATGCTGTGTACCGCACCGGAAGTGTGCCTTGCCATGAGTCAGTCAAGGGGTACAAGAATGATCCAGGAATGGATCATTGGACAGCGGTCAAAATTGTCCTTGGAGTGAATAAGGACATGTTTCTCGATTATGGAGGTGATAAAGAGTTCGGCGTAAAGGGTTACATCAATGCAAGCTTTAACACCTATCCGAATGACTCTGAGTAGCAAACCGGATACATATAGTGGAGCGTGGAAGCAGTATTTATAATATGACCTAGAGATTTGCAAAGTACATACGGATCTAAATGTTGCAGACCCGTTGACTAAAACCTCTCTCACAAGCAAAACATGATCAAACCCCAGAACTCATTGAGTCTTAATCACATGATGATGTGAACTAGTTTAATGACACTAGTAAACTCTTTGGATGTTGGTCACATGGCGATGTGACCTGTGAGTGTTAATCACATGGCGATGTGAACTAGATTATTGACTCTAGTGCAAGTGGGAGATTGTTGGAAATATGCCATAGAGGCAATAATAAATTAGTTATTATTATATTTCCTTGTTCATGATAATCGTTTATTATCCATGCTATAATTGTATTGATAGGAAACTCAGATACATGTGTGGATACATAGACAACACCATGTCCCTAGTAAGCCTCTAGTTGACTAGCTTGTTGATCAATAGATGGTTACGGTTTCCTGACCATGGACATTGGATGTCGTTGATAACGGGATCACATCATTAGGAGAATGATGTGATGGACAAGACCCAATCCTAAGCCTAGCACAAAGATCGTGTAGTTCGTATGCTAAAGCTTTTCTAATGTCAAGTATCTTTTCCTTAGACCATGAGATTGTGCAACTCCCGGATACCGTAGGAATGCTTTGGGTGTACCAAACGTCACAACATAACTGGGTGGCTATAAAGGTGCACTACAGGTATCTCCGAAAGTGTCTGTTGGGTTGGCACGAATCGAGACTGGGATTTGTCACTCCGTGTAAACGGAGAGGTATCTCTGGGCCCACTCGGTAGGACATCATCATAATGTGCACAATGTGACCAAGGGGTTGATCATGGGATGATGTGTTACGGAACGAGTAAAGAGACTTGCCGATAACGAGATTGAACAAGGTATCGGTATACCGACGATCGAATCTCGGGCAAGTACAATACCGCTAGACAAAGGGAATTGCATACGGGATCGATTGAGTCCTTGACATCGTGGTTCATCCGATGAGATCATCGTGGAACATGTGGGAGCCAACATGGGTATCCAGATCCCGCTGTTGGTTATTGACCGGAGAACGTCTCGGTCATGTCTACGTGTCTCCCGAACCCGTAGGGTCTACACACTTAAAGTTCGATGACGCTAGGGTTATAAAGGAAGTTTGTATGTGGTTACCGAATGTTGTTCGGAGCCCCAGATGAGATCCCGGATGTCACGAGGAGTTCCGGAATGGTCCGGAGGTAAAGATTTATATATGGGAAGTCCTATTTTGGCCACCGGAAAATGTTCGGGATTTTTCGGTATTGTACCGGGAAGGTTCTAGAAGGTTCCGGAGTGGGGCCCACCTGCATGGGGGGACCCACATGAACGTGGGTAGTGTGGGAAAGGCCCCACACCCCTGGTCAAGGCGCAACAAGATCCCCCCTTAGAAGGAATAAGATCATATCCCGAAGGGATAAGATCAAGATCCCTAAAAAGGGGGGATAACAATCGGTGGGGAAGGAAATGATGGGATTTCTTTCCTCCCACCTTGGCCAACGCCCCAACGGAATTGGAGGGCAAGAAACCAGCCCCTCCACCCCTATATATAGTGGGGAGGCGCATGGGAGCTTCACACGAAGTTCTGGCGCAGCCCTCCCCTTCTCCCAAGTACTCCTCTCCCGCGGTGCTTGGCGAAGCCGTGCAGGATTGCCACGCTCCTCCATCACCACCATGCCATCGTGCTGCTGCTGGACGGAGTCTTCCCCAACCTCTCCCTCTTACCTTGCTGGATCAAGGCATGGGAGACGTCACCGGGCTGTACGTGTGTTGAACGCGGAGGTGCCGTCCATTCGGCACTAGGATCTCCGGTGATTTGGATCACGACGAGTACGACTCCTTCAACCCCGTTCTCTTGAACGCTTCCGCTTAGCGATCTACAAGGGTATGTAGATGCACTCTCCTTCCCCTCGCTGCTGGTTTCTCCATAGATAGATCTTGGTGACACGTAGGCAAATTTTGAATTTCTTCTACGTTCCCCAACAAGTGCGCCATTACTAGTTAAACTAGTAATGGCGCACCACATCCACGGTGCGCCACTAGTATTTTTTCCATTTTTTCCATTTTTTTATTTTTTTTAAAACTAGTAATGGCACACCGTGGGAGTGGTGAACTAGTCATGGCGCGACACTCCCACGGTGCGCCATTACTAGCTTTGACCAAAAATCCAACGAATGCACCCCCTCCCCCCCCCCCCCCCCCCCGTGGACCACCTTTTCAGTTTTAGAGAAATAAAAGAAAATGATGGAAATGTCAAAAAAATAAAAGAAAATAAGTTTCCCATGTGATATGTGGTCTAGTTGTTGGGAAAATTTACAAATATGAATTTCGACTTTATTTGCAAAATCTCTCTGGAATTTGTAAAATGGGCATAACTTTTGCATACGAACTCGGATTAAAAAGGTTTTTATATGAAAAATCATCTACTCGAAAAGTTACATCCGAATTTAACAGGGAAACCTTGTTAAACATTTTATAAAAACCTCAAAAACCTAACATAAAAAAGTTATGGGGCTTTCAAGATCTAGAGGCAAAAAAATTCAAAAAATTTCAAACTTACTAGTGGCGCACCATTTGCTAGGTGCGCCACTAGTAACAGAAAAAATGGTTTGGAATTTTTTTTGGAATTTTTTTTAATAAATAATATGTAATATGACCGGGAAGTTTGAAATATTTTTCAAAATTTCATCATACTCATGAACATGAACAAAGTCCTAGACATCAACAAGGTATAATAGGATTAATATGATAGATATATCAACAAGTGCCTGTTAAGTGAGGTGGTGCTGGGGTTGGATTGAACTGCGAAGTTAAGCGTGCTCGGGCTGGAGTAGTGTGAGGATGGGTGACGTTCCGGGAAGTTTGACCACTTAGTGCGATTTGACTTGAGATTAAGCATATTGACCTGAGATTAAGCCATAGTGACCCGAGATTAAGAAAAAAATGAAAAAAAAATTGAAAAAAAATATTTGAAATTTTTTTGAAAAAAATTGTTAGTAATGGCGCACTTCTATGTGGTGTGCCATTACTAAGTCAGGTAGTAATGGTGCACTGTGGGCTATACTAATGGCGCACTTTGGGCTATACTAATGGCGCACTACCTGGTGCGCCATTAGTATCTGGCATACTAATGGCGCCATTAGTAGGCAAAACAGGTGCGCCACTAGCATGCCTTTTCCTAGTAGTGTAGGGTACCCATGGACAAACTCTTCATTGAGCATTGAACATAATATTAGTACCAAATGCGTAATCCAAGATTATATAAAGATTATGCACACAAATAAAAAATTGAGCTTAGGATTACAAAATTGTTGATGACATAAAACTTACGCATACAAATGAAAAATGTAGCTTATGATTACAAAAGTGTTGATGATAATATACAGTACCTGAATAAGTGTGGGGCGAACCACCATCTTGGATCAGGAATTACACCCAAGGTCTCTATTTTAGGCGCAGAGACCACAGTTATTTGCAAAGGTGCATAACAATAATCAAGGAGCAGCCTTTGGAGTGAAGGGGCGTATGATGAGCTCCTCTCCATTAAAGCAAATTCCAATGCTTACAAGGCGAGGAGACTTTATTTGGAGACAAAAGATACAGATTTATTTTCCACAAACAAGCAGCAAGCGCTCCAGGGCAGGGCAGCAAGAGTGGATGATGATGTGTAGTGAGGCCTCTAACAGATCGACCACCACAAGTGCAAGTTTTTTTAGTAGTGGGAGTCGAAGCATTTGTACCAGATTTTCTTGTAGATGACACCGGGCCAGGGTGGTGGTGTGGAGAGAGGAGGAAAACCATAAGATGGACACTAGTGGTGAGGGCATAGCTACAACGCTTGGTGGACAACTATTTGCATAGTAATGGTAGAACTCAAGATGTTGGAGTTTTTCGAATTGACGGGGTGTCAGCCAGGCGTTCACCGTGCAGGGTTTGTGTAGCAGGCAGCATGTCGGGATGCATAGGCGTCGAACGGAGCCTTGGTGGGAGGAGATGCTGGCTCCGTGGAGTTCAAAATCATGAACAACAGATAGCCGACAACAGTCAAGATTAAGAGGGGCGGCGCGCCATAGAGTGCGCCACCAAGATGCGAGGACCTGTGTGCGGTAGCCATCCTTGGTGGGGAGAAGAAAGATGATCTCCCCAAGGATGGCGTCCGAGAGATCGCTGATGCGGTCCGCCCGATATTCTACGGGTTCCTCAGATCCAGGGGTCAAGGCTGCTTCTGCCAGCGCTGCCGGGTGCAGGATCTACAGCTGGCGGCGCCGCTGGCCAGAGCCTCATCTGTGTACATACTAATCTAGAAGATAAAAAACACAGAAACATACATGTAGGACATTCAAAATCAATTCTCAAGATCTGGAAGAAAAAAAGGGCACAAACATATATGTAGGACATTCAAAATCAATTCTCAAGATCCGGCTACGAATTATTAGCATGCACGTTAACCCTAGTCGGATTATTAGCAAAAAAATCGTTTGTACAGAACAAACAATTAATCACAAACCATAGATACCATTCAAACAATCAATACACTACACGGGTCTAACGAATATTACTCTGATTTCATGTACTAGGTGAACATAACCAAGGCTGTCTGTTCCCAACAAGGGGGGGGGGGGCAACCGCTTTTGCCTCGGAGTCGGAGTCGTTGCGGGAGTAGGTGTGGATCTCTGGCTTCGGCTACGGAGGGATGATGATGGCGATGAAGTCAAGGTCGCGCTGCTGCCCACGCAAGACCTCGTTGGCGGCGACAACAACCTCTGCGACCATCTTCATGCGTTCCGCGGGTGCTTCACTAGCCCCGGCGTTGCCACTCCCATCGATGGTGCTCTTCGGCAAAATCTAAATACACTCCATGCGACGGTGACAACTATGGACAGGGTGTGCGGCCGCCTATTATGACCAGTGGATCACAAGCGCCATTAATATGGAGCAGCGGGAGCTAGGTGGACGGCGGTCAAAGGGCTGGCTCGCCTCCCGGTGAGCCCGCACAGTGGACTGCTGGCACACCTACTGTCATTTCACACAGCTACTAGCACGCCCGATGGTGAGTCCATAGCTAACACGCGCATGCCTTGGCCTCACGGTCTGCCTGCTAGCATGCATCTCATCAACTCACGCATGCTCGTACGGCACACTGGACGCGTGTGCGGCACATATTATATTGATATTTCCTTTTTGATAATTAATTCTTCCGTTTTATTGCTTAACCAAAGCACGACACTTACATTGTTGGTCTAACACGCACGGTTCGAATAAAGAACTCGTTTGCGATATTGGTTGATAATTATTTATAATTTCATGTATGTAAGAAGATTAGATCAAAACTTGTCTCAAATTTGAAAAAAATCATAGTCTATTGGTGTCCATATAACACCATGATAAGTTTCATGAATTTCAACCTAGTTTCAGATTTATTGGATTTTAAAATCAAGATTCTAGATGTTAGAAATTTCTTGCATGGGGACTAAATATGCACCAAGGAACACGTACACATATGATTTTGCAATCCATGTTCGTGCACTATCACGGGTCTCATGTAGATCAAATTTGATTTTTGCACATTTAAATCACTAGGAAATCAATCAATGTATAAAAACGGACATATGTTATCTATTTTTTTCAATTTTCAACACTAAACTCCTTTGGTCGCATGTTCTCTTGACAAGAAGTTTGACATGCATCTTTGGGTCACATGCACGCGGTGGTCCTAGGACACTCACTCATGTGGGCCCGCGAGGTCGCCATCCAGCACTATGACATGCAACGAGAGAGGTTAATTTGACCGACAAGGATGGTCATTTTTTGGTTTTTGTTATACACACGGTAGTAGTATATACATAGTACGCATTGAAGAGGGTGGCTGGGGGCAGTACTACGCATCATTTAGGACACTCACTCGCGTGCGATGCTTCCATCCGTGGGCCCGCGAGGTTGTCCTCCATCACTTTGACCCAACAAGGAGGTTTCTTTTTGGGTTGTGTTGCGGTAGGAGTATATAGTACACGTCGAAGAGGGGGGGAGGGGCCGGGGCAACACATATATACTACAAACACGTCATGAATCGATCTCGGTCCGTGTGGGGACTTTTCATTTTCCAAGGCAGGTGCCTCAAAGAAGTTGTTCATGTTGGGTATTCAAAACACCACCAACACATTGGGCCACATGCAAACGATGGCTATCACTCATTCTCCTGCGACTCTTCCCTCCATGGGCCCACAAGGTCATCGTCCATCTAATATATGACACAACGAGAAAGGTAATTTGACGAACAAGGGGGATTATTTTTGGGTTGTGTTACGGTACGTAGGAGTATTTATTACGCATCAAAGAGGGAGGGGGTAACATATATATACTACGCGTCATGAACCTCGGTTTGAGTGGGGGACTTAATGGTTTCCGAGGTAGGTGCCACATCAAAGTTTTGCATATATATTAGGTATTCAAACATCACAACCACACATCTCCATACGTGTGTTTGGCCCACAAGCAAGCGATGACGGTTGTCCTCTAGCACTCACACACGGGGTTATCAGTGAGATGCTTCGTCAAATCACTTCGACCGACAGCGATAGAGGTTAATTTTACTTATAATTTGGAGGGGATTAAATTTTGGTTCATCTTATACGGTTCGGTACATGCAACTATACTTCCCGCACATGTGTACGCATGAATCCCTCCCACTGGGTCGAAGTGGGGGTGGGGGCGAGCACACAATGCATCATGAACCAGATCTGGTGGGGACTGTGTGTTTTTCGATGCATGTAAGCGCCACATCAAAATGTTGTGCTTTGGTATTCAAACATATATGCATGCATCACACATGTCCATACATATGTTTGCGGCACATACATGAAGTGGTTGTTTTTGGACACTCTCTCTCACTTGGTTATCATCGATGGCCTATATATTCGTGGGCCCATGTGGACGTCCATCACTTTGACCAACAACACGAGAGATGTTACCAGGGTGGATTCTTCTTCTCTTGGTTCGCGTTACCATATAGTCGTACGTCGATCATGGTGAGATTCGAGACCTAAGTTCGAGGGCTCACATACACATGAATCCCTATATATATAGTATACTACGTGTTGTCATCCATCGCTCCGCATGGGGACTTTCTGGTTCCAAAAGCACGCGGCCACATCAAAGTTGTGCATTGGGTATATTCAGACACCACATGAAACTTCCCACATATGTTTGGGCCACATGCATGCAGTGGTTCTCTTTAAGCACTCCCTCACGTGGTTATCGGCGACAAGCTAACCTATTTTATGGGTCCACGTGTGGAATGTCAATGCATGACTTTGACCCAACAAACAAAAGAGGTTATACGACCAAGGTGGTGATTCTTCTTGGTCAGTCTCACAATACACCTTGGTGAGATGCCCCCTCCCACCAACTCAAAGTGTGTGTGGAGGGGGGCACAATACTACTTCGTACTAGATGAACCTCTGTGCGATCGGGAATGCTCGGTTAATTTGCGATGAACATGTTCCACATCAACTTTCTGATTTGGTTATTCAAATATCGTAGCACACCGTTTTCACACTCACACACACACACACACACACACACACACACACACATCGGGCCACCCGCATGTGTGGTTGGTAAGTGGTCTCACCCATCTAACGCCAGAAGAACACATCAGTGAGCCCGCACATAGTCCACATTTGATCGAAAGCAAAGGGGGAGGGGGTTGATGTACTCCTTTCGGTTTTGTGTTACGGTACAGTGAGATGTCAGACCTATCTAATTGGGGCATTCGTTCATAGCTAGGATTCCCCTCCCAGCAACATGAAGTGTGTGTGTGTGTGTGTGTGTGTGTGTGTGTGTGTGTGTGCGTGCGTGTGTGTGTGTTTGGGGGTGGGCTAGAAATAATAACGTGCACTTTCTGCGACTGGTGCCACATCAAAGTTGTGCATTGGGTATTTGAACATCAAACCACCCTTTTCATACATATATTTGGTCCACATCCATGTGTGTTCGTGTTCTGACCCTTTCCTGCATTTTTTTGCCAAATTTATAAACAGCAGACGAGTCGGACGTAGAAACCGTGTGCGATCGGGTACGAAATAGACATGGTTCCCTAGGACTACCCGTGTGCCGCCCCCTGCCCCTGTCACCCACATGATCACAGTAGAATGGGCTCCATGAAGCTTCCCCCCTCTCGAAAATATCTACTCCCTTGCAATCTTGAAAATATCTACCCGCGTAGATGGTTTTTCTGTCTGATAGCACACGATTAGTATGTCTGGACCATGTGCGATATTTGTTACTCCCGCTCTTCTTCAATCAGTAGATCCAATTTTTCAGTAGCCCCAGCATTTTACTCCTGCCTCCATCCCTTGCAATCTCAAAAATATCTGCTCGGCTGGAGTGTTATTCTGTTTCATAGCACACGATTATTGTGTTATAACCGTGTGTGATGTTCGTTACTCCCGCCCTGCTCTGCTTCAATCCCTTGATCCAAATTTTTAATAGCCCGGCCATTTTACTCCCGCCTAGTAAAATTTTCAGTACCCGCGACATTTCCTCAAACACCACCTTGGACCCCCTCCGCACACACACCCCAAATCCTTTGCTCACCCCAAATCCACCGGTCACACACATACACACCACCCCTCCCTTGCTCCAAACCTAGCTAGGTTGCTGCCGCTGCCGCCGCATCGCCTCCATCGTCAACCTCTGCTGGTCTGCCCGTGCAGTTTACCCACCGATATACATACCCTTGTCGCCCTGAGTTTCTTAGATGACACCTGCAAAACGCCCCCTTTCCTACAGATCCCCATCCCCTCCCCAACTCTAGAGCATCGCAACCTAAGCCCGGCTATGCTTCTCGGGGAGCACAAGGAGCGAATGGCCCAAAAGAGCTTTACCGCGGCCTCTTCACCCGACATCGGCGAGGTGGCCACCAAGGAAGCCGATGACGAGGATTGAGCCTTTCAATCAGCGGGCTAGAGCATTCTGGCATGTCGCGGACACCGGCTACGACATCGAGGTCGTTGACACTGACAACTTGACGCGGGTTATGTCACAGGTTAAGTTGCCCAACCCCAACCCTTCGGGTTCGACAGCCATTGATCACATCGATGGCCATGCCGCTAATCTTCTGCGGCTCGTTATGAACAATTTGCCATCCTTCATCGCCATGGAGGACCTTTTGTCATTTTCGAAGGACACGTTTTGCGACACTGGCTTGGGATCCTCAGTTGGCAAGTCAGACCTCATCGACGGAGACCACGAGGAGGAGCCAATCTGTGACAAGGGAGGAAACCCATGATTTGTTTTCTCGAACCCTTTTGTAGTGAGAACCTGTCCAATATTTATTGCTATATTTGGTTATTTGCATTATGCCTTGTTTATTTCTACGGTTTATGGTTGTTCGGTTGTTTGTAGTTAGCATATGTCCACTTTCAATTGCCATCTTTGGTTGTTCGTAGTATGCCTTGTTTATTTCATCTATTAACAGTGTGATGTTCTATATGTGCTAGTATAAACTGTGCATTTCAATTTCATCAATACCAAATTTAACAATAGCTCTATCAATCACTATATTTGGTCGCTGTTAAGCATGTTGTAATCCCTCCAAATCTTTTGAGTTCGCATATAAGATTTGTCTAAAGTCAATCCTCGTAAAGTTTTACCAACTTTATAAAACAAATACCAACATTCACAATAAGAAATAAATATCAGTACATGTGTCATGACTTAAATTTTCATATTGTATAACTTTAGGGCATATATATTGGAGTACATGGTCATCTTGGAGTACAAGTCAAGGTAGAATAAATCCTACACCATCCCACGTTTCCTAAATAAGAATGATATTAAACAATGACTAACCCTGAACTAACTCTAACCAAAGAGGTGTTTGGATGATAGTGTTAGATTGACAATAAATGCACTAGGAGAACTAGCCCCAATCAGCACCTCTTGGGTAGGATAGTTGTTTTGGGTAGGTTTGACGCAACTAGCTCAAAATAGCCCTAATGTTTGGATACTTTAGGGCTATTTGAGCTCAAGCTAGCTCAAACTAACTCTAACCCATGGATCCAAACAGGTCCAATAACTAGTGTACTTAGACCTGTGCAATACAAGTTTGAATGACTATGTTTGCTTATTTTTAAAAATTAGGCATGTTGCAGTTAATAACACACCTTTCCACTTCTTGTTTTTAAATATTAGGTTTTTAACAACTTGGTCTTGCACATGTAAGTCCTGTTGTTAGAGGTTTTGACCCACTTTTTGACCCTTTTTGCACATGTGGAAATGAGTTGTCCATGAATATCAGTCAAGTCAAGAAACAGAGAAGATAGTTACGATAAAGAAATTAGCGACAAAAAACAACAAGATCTTTGTGCACATTGAAGAAGACATCAGTTCACTACGGGATGATACTAACTGTTATACTTTGTCTTTTTAATTCCTTTGCGCCATTTCAAATCTAGAGAAGATATTTATGCATATCCTTGTTTTCAGGCCTTTCCAAAGCAGTTCATTGATGATTACCTCTCAAACCACCTGTATGGTCAGGAGGCGAGGAAGGTTTTCATACAACACCCACGGTTCAATATTGAAGTGTTCCTGAAGAGGACGAAGGATGGACATTCAATCATCCAAAGGCACTGGCCTAAAGTTGCAAAGGCCTTCAACATCAATGAAGAATCAATATTCACCTTCCGCTTTAGCAGTTTTCTAGATGAGATTCATCTATCTATGTACTGTCTATGATGCTAATTTCGAAAGGTTATAGATGTTGCATGTGGAACTTGGTGCTGGTCCAATTGTGTAATGGGGTAGCTGAGTGCTAAAGCTATATAATGTTGTACTCTGATGTATTTCAATTATGAAATTTTGCTTCCTTAGTATGGAAATGAAATATATTGTGTGCCTAATATGAAATGTCAATTAGATTAATAAATAGATTATTAATAATAGGGCAATTAGCCTGCTAATTGGGTTTTTCTATTGCAGATGGTTATTGAGAAAACACCATGGGCGATGACCTCAGGCAACGCACACAGTTTCTAGGAATAAACTATGTTGGATCAATGAACAATCACACACGACATCCTCTTGAAAACTGTTTGCGTTAGGCCACCTTGCGCAAATGTTTACCACATAAAAAGTGCATGTGATGGACAGTTGTTGCCACATAGTTTCTTCTACGCACCGTGTGTGATGCATTCAATAACGCAAACGATAAAACTGTTAATATCATGTGCAATGGCAAAGCTATGACAAATTATTCAATAGGGAAAATTGTGTGTGATGTACCTGTGAACAGAAACGTTTTCCTTGGAGTGACTGTGTGGGATGTATATACGAACGAAAATGTACTTCTTGGATAAACTGTGTGGGACGCACATACTAACGGAAACGTATTCCTTGGATTGACTGTGTGGAATGTACATATGAGCGGAAAAGTTTAGCGTGGACTAACTCTGTGGGATGTACTTACGACCGGAAACGATTTGGCATATGTAATTGTATTTTTAGCACAATTGTACATATAACCTTATTTGATCTCTCACCGGTCGCAAACGACCTCATTTTACCTAGCGTGTGTGCCATGAGGGCATATCCGTGACGATTTCTAGGTCATGCGGGAAGGACCCCCCCCCCCCTATCACAGTCACTCACTAGGAGACGGTTCAGAACGCCATCGCGGAAAGGGTTTAAAAACCGTTTGTATAGCACCTCGCTATACCAGTGATGGTGAGGATGACAGTTAGAACCCACCAGGATGATGGCAGTAGGCAAGCAAGTGCCTCCTTTATTACAAGAAAAAAAAATGGTTCCTCCTGATGGTTTTCTGACATCTGAGTCGCATGCCACTGTCAACGTAGTCAATAAGCGAGATAACTGCACAAGGAGCGGCTGACACACGGGACCTAGCAGCTCGCTCAGTATTTTTTTGTTTTTGGGACAGAGAGGGTATCTACTGGGTTGTGCAGGAGCTGTGGCGCGTCTAGCCCATGCTTTTACTTCATATGTTTTCCACATGACCAACCCAGTTTTTTTCTTTCTGAAAATGGCTAGCCTAGCTAATTTTTTTTTGCAGAATACCCAACAGAGGCCTACTTGCTTTTCCACGCCCTGCTGGGCCGGAAATTTTTCAAGGCGAAGAGGGATGCATTTGGCTTGCCCAGAAAATGGGCTATAACTAATAATAAATGGGCTATAAAATGAAAAAATATGGCAAACATGCAATTAGTTCCAAATTACTTTAGTCTTACGGATTTTGATATTAAATTTCATTTTTTTGTTCGGATGAAATTTTATTTGATTTTAAATTAAGGTATGTTTAATTTTTAAATTATTTTGAATCTGGCTAGAAATTTCGGGTTGTACGCTGTTTGCGACGGATTTGGAGGCTAACTTGTGGGTCTACTAGGTTGACATGTACGCAAGGCTTTGTCAACTTAGTCCACAAACGATTCTAGCAGCAGTGATCGTTGGATGTTAATCCATCCAACCGCCGTGCTGCTTCTTCAATATTTGATCTTCTTGCTCCAACCGCCTAAGCCAGCGCATGTGGGACCGCCTGCTCCCGCCTCCCGTGGCCAATTGTGCTGCCGCGCAGGCCGCACCGCCCCACCGTACTCCCATCGTTGGCCAGGTCATTGCTCTACTCACCCACACCTCCTATTATTTTCCAGCGACGACAGCCGAACCAGCAAACTCTCATACTCCCCACCATGTGGGCAACCCCTGTTGAGTCTTCCACGGCTCCGGGTCATTCCCTTCTTACGCCTCGCCGTCGTCCATCGTGTTGGTGCTCTAGACGTGGAGTGCTCAACGTAGTCAACAAACGACAGCCACCGGAAGAGGGATGTACGTGGAGCAGTTGGCATTAGGGACCCACATGATCCATGGACGCACGCAAGCAAGTGCCTCCTTATTACACAAAAAATGGTTCCTCCCACTGATAGGCTGGACCCACCAGCTACATCTTCGCATGCAAGCAAGTGCCTCCTTATTATGCGGGAATTTTTTTCCTCCCCTTGATAGCTGAGACCCACCGGCTACATCTTCGCACGCAAGAAAGTGCCTCCTAATTACACGAAAGAAAAATGATTCCTCCCACTGCTAGCTGGGACCCACCCGATTTGGAGGCTGACTTGTGGGCCTACTAAGTTGACGTGTATGCATCGCTTTGTCAACTTAGTCAACAAACGATTCTAACAGCACTGACTATTGAATGTTAATCCAATAGCTGTGCTGCTTCTTCAACCTCTGATCTGCTTGTTCTAGCTACCCAAAACAGCTCCGGCCGCACCGCTTGCTCCCGCCTCCGGTGGCCAGCTGTGCTGTTATGCAGGAATCGCCATCCCACCTACTCCCACCAGTGGCTAGGACTTCCCTTTACTCACCCAGACCCCCTGTTATTCTCCGGCGACGGCACCCTTACATGGCAGCCGAACTAGTGAACCCTCGTACTGCCCTCCGCATGGCATCCACCTGCCTTGTCTTCCATGGCTCCGCATCGTTCCCTTCCTAGGCCTCGCCTGGTCCACCACCCTGATGCTCTTGGCGCTGTGTGGTCAACGGGGTCAAAAAACAACAGTCATCGGAAGAGGACTTTAGTCGTTGAGGCTAACAGCTGGACCCACTAGCTAAATCTTTGAACACAAGGAAGTGCCTCCTTATTACTCGTGTCGGTGTACCAAAGTAGGGGCGCTCCTTTGTACCCCTTATTTGTGCACGGCAGTCAGAGCCGCACCCATGGCCACACTTAAGCAGAGAAGAAACAGGGAATCAAAACCACAAGATGGCCAAATCAACGCCAAGATAGAGGCATCAAGAGCAAGAGGGAGAGGTGGTTTCCCCCGGTAAGACCCTTGCCGGAGCAGTTTACCGACGCCAGTGGGGCGCGCCACCCTAAAGCCCCAGTTTCTCCAACACCCACGTTGGGACCAAGACTCAGGAGGCGCCTCCGATGGCATGCAGATCTTTGTGAAGACAAGAAACACTTCAAATCAGAAGAGGATTAGAAGACGATGAACCTCGGCGAGATCCTCGCCAAGGGAACCTACGCCGATTTCAGATCAAGCTCAACCTAGAGAAATGCATCTTCAGAGTACCAGCCGGCCAGCTTCTCAGCTTCCTGGCCTCAGAGTGCGGCATAGAGTGCAATCCTGTGAAGATCAAGGCCATTGAGAAGATGGAGGTGCCCACCCGACTGCTGGACGTGCAGAAGTTCACCGGCTGCCTGGCATCAATCAGCCGTTTCGTTAGTCGGCTGGGCGAGAAGGCTCTTCCCCTGTACCAGCTCATGAAGAAGACCACTTTTTTCGAGTGGAACGACAAGGCGGACAAAGCTTTTCTCCAACTCAAGAAGATGTTGACCACCCCGCCTATCCTGGCGGCTCCGACTGATAAAGAGCCCATGCTCCTCTACATCGCCGCCACCAGTGAGGTGGTCAGTACAGTCATAGTGGTGGAACGCAAGGAGGAGGGCAGAGCATTGCCGGTCCAGAGGCCGGTGTATTACTTGAGTGAAGTACTGTCTGCCTCCAAGCAAAACTACCCCCACTATTAGAAGATGTGTTATGGAGTGCACTTTGCCGCCAAGAAGCTGAAACCCTACTTCCAAGAGCACCCAATTACTATTGACTTCACTGCTCCGCTTGCTGAGATCATTGGAAGTTGAGATGCCTCAGGCCGAGTGGCCAAATGGGCCATAGATCTGGCCCCCTACACCATCTACTACCAGCCTCGCACCGCCATCAAGTCACAAGCGCTGGCCGACTTCCTCGTCGACTGGGCCGAGACCTAGTACCTGCCACCAGCGCTAGACTCTACCCATTGGCGGATGCACTTTGATGGTTCAAAGATGCACACCGGTCTGGGAGCCGGCATCGTCCTCACCTCTCCCAAAGGCGACAAGCTCAGATATGTGCTGCAAATCCACTTTGCCGCCTCCAACAACGTAGCTGAATACGAGGCACTCATACATGGGCTCCGGCTTGCCAAGGAACTCGACATTCGCCGAATCCTGTGTTATGGTGACTCCGACTTGGTGGTCCAGCAGTTGTCAGGCGACTGAGATAATAAGGATGCAAATATGGCAAGCTACCGCTTCCTCGTACAGCAACTCAGTGGATATTTTGACGGGTGTGAGTTCCTCCATGTTCCAAGAAATGACAACGAGCAGGCAGATGCCCTGGCACGGATCGGCTCTACCCGGCAAGCAATACCAGCTGGCGTCGCCCTACAGCGCCTCCTTAAGCCGTCTGTCAAGCCGTCACCAGAGTCCGACTCCATCTTCGTGTCGGCCCCTCCTGAAGCAGTCGGATCCTACTTGAGGGCCCCAGAAGCCGGCACGGGGACTTCAGCAGGCGGCCCGGGGACTGCGGTCGTCGCACCCGGCCCGGGGACTTCAGAGCCCGGCCCGGGGACTACAGCAGTTGGCCCGGGGACTTCTTGAACTCAACAGGCGGCAACCAACTCCAACCCGCCGCCTCCCGGCCCAACCGCCCTTGTACAAGTTGCAGTCGTGGCAGTCGAAGAAATAGCAGCACCTTCATGGACTCAACCCATCCTCAGCTTTCTGGTGAACAAAGAGCTGCCGACTGATGAGATCCTAGCCCGACAAGTGCAACGGCGGGCAGCAGCATACACCATAGTCAACAAAGAACTGGTACGGCCATAATGTCACTAATGTGTACCAGCGCTGCATTAAGCCGAACCAGGGTCAAGCAATTGTGGCACCCCGGCTCAAAGAAACCGAAACGCCCCGTATTCCAGCCCAGAGATCGAGGAGAAGTCTTCTGGAATACGACACTGCTCAACATAGAACAAACCAGCCTTCTATTATTCCACGAATATGAATACAAGTACTCCGATATTACAATAGATAACATCGGTACGGCGACACTACACCATCCTCAGTTTCTCTATGCAAGCAGCAGAACAACTCGAAGCAGCGGAACAACGACGACGGTGGTGAACTCCGCTCCGCAGGGACTCTGGCTGGAACACTTATCCTAGCTCACAAACAAGGACTCCGCGGCAAACAAGCAATCAAATCCGGAATGACCTGCAAACTAGCATGACATGCCAGGTCAGTACATTGAATGTACTTGCAAGCTCACAATAACCAGAAGCATTCAAGGCAAACAACAACATGACAATTACAGGTTAAACATGAATTATCATGAGATCATTAGAATAACATGGCATGACCAACATAAACATGAGACAGCTAGAACAATATGAGCATATTAATCCGACAGTACTAGCATGCAACATGATGACACTATATGCACCACTTATTCTGCTCGGGCTACCTCGTAACCAACACATGCATCACTTACCAACCTCGGACATCACACAATCATATCAGGATCAAATAAAGCTTGGTATGAACAATACCATAGTGATCATTAAATGACCACAAGGAGCTTGATCTTTACCCACGATTCTCGCACAACATCACGAATATCCAACAACTCGATATCCTCAATACCACCGTGATCCTTACGGCGATAACAACCACGACCAACACTTGGTCCCAAACCGTGATCCTTACAGCGATCACAACCTGACTAATAAATGGCCCGTGATCCTTACGGCGATCACAACCACGAATTGTCATTAATCAAGTTATTCTTATTACTATTGACTCATGGTATACCCTACTTTCGAACTGGGCCCTTATCTGCAGGCGCGGCTATCGATAGATTTAATATACACTATGCAGAGGTTAGTACACTGTACCCACACTACAGAACCCATGGCCTCGCAATCCCATTCGGGTGGACCAACGGCGTTCCGACAGCACCGTCCTACTACCATGACACTCTCCCGGCCACTCCGACTCACTCCCCTCTAGGCTAAGTCATGGGTGGCCCCGTGTCTACCTGAAGACACCTCAACGACCACATTCATGGCCCAAAACAATAAACCGTCCCACACGGGGACATGTGCACATAACAACAACAACGGGCACACAAGGCTTATGTCCGCCTACCTGATCAGGGTAGCGCACGCCCATAACCTTCCCTCGTTGGAGGCACCAGTGAGAGGCACGACAATAGACCCAGTTAGGACCGTCCCATACCGGTAAGCGTGGTTGCACTGCTCAGCACCGTTTCAGCGGCACCATGACTCAGCCAACAGTTGTTCAAGTTCAATTTAATCCGGTTAACTTGAATGCAAATATGTTGAGCCATGATAAAATGCATGAACATGATATCAACATAATCATGAGGGTATCACATAACTATCCACCATATCAACAATAAAGCATATCCACTGAGCATGGCATACTGACTAGCATGACCATCACGAACATCAACATGTACTACTAGCAAGCATAAACATATGAAAGGAGATACTAGCAGGTAGAACATGATAACAGAGTACAAGTCAACATAGCACAAAAGTGAACATGCAACTCTAAACATCACCAGAACAATGATAACCATCTTTTCAACAAGCAAACATTTAATAAAGATTCAAGTTGAAAACCATGGCTACTGCATGACTATCATGCAAGTGGGTATTGTTGCTTGCCTGGGGATGAAGAAGGCACCGGGGAGAAGTGCGGTGAAGCCGCGGAAAGAGTTGCCGGAAACAGTTCTCTCTCGGAGGGGCTGTTTATGTGCAAGGGTAAAATGGTCATTTTCAGAATGCCAAAACATAACGAAAGTGACACCAACAGAAAGGGCTCGATGAGGCAAAGAAGTAGGCTTTGCAATCACCTCATTTGGAGTTATGATTGCGGAGTTATGAGGTGTTGAACACCAGGGACCAATCTATGAACTAAACTTCAACAAACAAGTCCCTGGAGGCGAAAACTGAAATCGCATTCGGCAGATTACGCCTTCCCCCACTTATCCACGTTGCAAGGAGCTGGGCCACTGGCACGTGGGTCCCAGGCGCAGGGGGAGGGGGCACGGGCGCTCGTCTCCTTCCTCCCGTGCCTCTGTTCCTCTCGTGGAACAGAGCGGGGGCTGGGGAAGGAAGCGGCGAGGGGGCCGTCCGGCTCCGGCCATCTCTGGCCGAGCCGAGGGCACTGGCGGGATCGGGGTTACGAGGGGGTCCCGTTCAAAGGGAGCACGGCCATCGGGGAGGAGAGGGCTGGAGGGGAGAGGCGGCGCCATGGGACGACAGGAAGCTTCGGGCGACGGGGCTCTTCGGCGATGCAGCCGCTCCGGTGAGGGGGCAAGGGGGTGGGGCGGCTGAGTGGGATGAGGGGAAGTTGGTGGACGTGGAGGAGAGGCGTGGGGAGGCCTGAGGTGGCCGGACCCAAGCCGAGGCTGAGGCGGCCATGGACGGTGACGGCGAACAAGCGCGAGATGCCGTTGCTCCGGTGGACTAGGAGGGACGAGGAGGGGCTTGGGAGCTGCGGAGGAGGTCGGGGTCTCTTATATAGGCTCGGGGAAGGCTCTGGAGCTTCACGGGCAAGCTCACGACAAGCTCTAATGGTGGACAGAGGCTGCGCGTGGCACGGGCATGGCCTTTGCGACGCATTTAAGGCGAACGGCGACGAACCATTGACGCAGGGCGATGCAGGGCATCACGGGGGAGCTCCAGGACATGAATGGACGTCGAGACGAGGAGGGAGCCGGCGAGAACAGGGGCAGGAAGAAGCCAGAGCACGAAATTTGCCTGACATCAGCGTGATCACCATGCGCACTGGTGCAAATAGCTCGTTCTGGCCGCACCAACCATGTCTAGTGGATTGACCCTAGTGACTTTAGTATGATTGAGGAAATAAATCATTCCAGGTGAAAAGAAGAGAATGGCACTTAGCTCCAAAGTAAATCAGCAGCCAAGTGTTTGTGTTGTGCAGTGGGGACACCAGCTAGGTAACTCAGTAAATAACTTGTCTGGGAGGTTTATCTATCGAAGGACTATCATCCTGGAGGTTTTGAGGGTAAATGGACAAAGATTTACTGCAGTTGCTTCACAACTGACCAAAATGGTCCAGAAATGAAGATTATGATGGTGCACTCACATGGAGTGTCACCTAGGGCTAATATTGGGCAACTGTTGATCATTTGGACATATGAATATGATGTAAAAAGCTCATGCCAAATGGACAAACCAAAATAGCACTTGCTTCACAAACATCATTTTTGTCCAGAAACTTGAAATAATATTCGTGATCAAATGGTTCATTTAAATGCTGCCAAATTGGGTGGAGAGATGTTTCATGGGTATAATAATGATCTGGTAATTTATCAGGATTTTTTAAGCAATATAAAATATACTTGCTTCACAACCTGAGAATATTGCCAGAATCAAAGATTTGCTCCTGTGCTCACATAGATGATTGGATGGAGCTGAAAATGGGTGGAGGGGATTAATATGAGCACATTAAGGAGTGTCCAAAAGTTAATCTCATTTGGATACACCTAGCTAGTACTTCCTTCACAAAGTCTTCTGTCTGACAAAAACTTTGAAAATTCACTGAGGAAGATTGGCTAGGCAAATAAACTTGAACTTGTGCATGAGGCAATTATTTGGACATATAAACATGCCCAAAAAGGTTAAGAGCCACTAGGAAAAATATAAATGACACTTCCTTCACAAAGTGCCATTCAGGGCAGAATAGAAAAAGGAATATTTGGGAATTATTTTTGAACATGGCAATGAAGAGTTTTGCCATATTTGATCAAGATATGACCCAAACAATTTATGAGAATTATTTTGGAATTTATGGAGTGAGGGAAATATAGGTTGCTTCACAACCTAGGGCAATTTGAATTATTGCTTTAATAGAAAAGGAATATTCCCAATAAAAAGAGTATTGGGATTTGGGCTAGGATGAAAATGACAGGGTCTAGGGAAGGATTTGGGAATGAAAAGCCAGTCCGGAAGCAAATAAGAGGGCATCCTCTTCAGTTTCCAGATCTCAAAGCCTCGAAAAAGAAAAACTCAGGCAAAAACCTCGGAAAAACAAAAGAAAAAGAAAGGGCCAAAAATCAGGCTGTCACAGCAATCCTCTAAGATATCCACCAAGGCGAATGTGGTCACCATGCGGCTTCAGGATCACTTGTTGCCAAAGCTTTCCGCCATGGTTTCTTCTGGCCGACTACTCTAGAAGACGCCAAGGAGTTGGTCCAGAAGTGTAAAGGATGCCAAAAGTTCCGTTCCAAGCCACACTTGACGGCTTCTGCGCTCAAGACCATTCCCATTGCCCGGCCCTTTGCCGTTTGGGGGATAGACATGATGGGGCCATTCAAGATGGATCGTGGCGGCATGACTCATCTGGTTGTCGTTGTGGAGAAGTTCACCAAGTGGATAGAAGCAAAGCCAATCAAGAAGGTAAAGGGGTCGACTGCCGTGACTTTCATCACCGACATCACCACTCGGTACGGCATACCACACAACATCATCACCGACAATGGAACAAACTTCGCCAAAGGAGCCTTGGCTCGTTTCTGCGTAACGCGGGGCATCCGACTGGACTTAGCATCCGTTGCCCATCCACAGTCAAACGGCCAAGTGGAGCAAGCAAACGGCATCATTCTGTCCGACATCAAGCCCCGACTGGTCGAGCCTCTAGAACGTTCGGCCGGCTGCTGGCTCGATGAGCTGCCAGTCGTCCTCTAGAGCCTGCGCACAACTCCGAACAAGTCGACCGGCTTCACGCCCTTCTTCCTCATCTACAGTGCTGAAGTCGTCATCCCGACGGACATAGAATTTGACTCCGCACGAGTCACCATGTACACCGAGGCGGACGCCAAGGAGGCACGATAAGACGGCGTCGATTTGCTGGAAGAGGGCCAGCTGTTGGCACTCAGCCAGTTGGCCATCTACCAGCAGAGTCTGCGCCGATACTACAACCGCAAAGTGAAGCCAAGATCCTTCCAAGAGGGAGACCTTGTGCTCCGGCTGATCCAGCGAACAGCCGGCCAGCACAAGCTCTCGGCACCTTGGGAAGGCCCTTTTATCGTAAGCAAAGTGCTGGGCAACGGTTCATACTACCTGATCGACGCTCAGAATACTAGAGCACGCAAAAGAGATGACTCAGGCAAGGAAACGGAGAGGCCATGGAACGCAAACCTACTCCAAAGATTTTACAGTTAAAAACAGTATGTATCACGCTACCTTTTGTATTAAGTACGAAGACTCCGGGTCCCCCGAGAAGAGCTCAGGGAATACCCTCTTTTATCTATATGATAAGTGTTATGCCTATGAATGTGTTGTTTTATTATTCCGCCTGGCACCGGGTTCGACCAGTCGGCCCGGAAACTCGCCGCCTTCTGCTATATGTCATTTCCTGCAGTCGGGCAAGTAGTGTGTTGGCACCAAAAAACTTCTCCTGTCAGAAACCGCAGCTCGCAGAGCGACTGTATGGTGGGCAGGGGTTGCAAAGAAATGCCCACATGAAAAATGGCTAAGTAAAAATGTGCATATAGCTGGGGCCGGCATCCCGCCTTTTCGGCCGGTTGTCGAGTAGCCGGCCGGCCGGCTTCTGCTTACCTTGCCAACACTCCAAACAGCTAAGTACTTTCCCTCCCGTTAATAGCTAAGTACTCAACCCAGCCATAGTCCGCAGAGCGGCTATTTGGCTGGCAAGAGGATAGCCAAGGGAGGCAAAGGAAAAAAGCAAGGAGCACAAAGCAAGAAAAGTCATAAGCTGGCAAACAAAGCATAATTTGCGACAAAGGATATTTACATAGCAAAAGGCCCATTGGCCAGCATTCAACAGAGTTTGATATACACCCCGCGGGTGGAATTTGAAGGAAATATGCCCTAGAGGCAATAATAAAGTTATTATTTATTTCCTCATATCATGATAAATGTTTATTATTCATGCTAGAATTGTATTAACCGGAAACATGATACATGTGTGAATACATAGACAAACATAGTGTCAATAGTATGCCTCTACTTGAACTATCTCATTGATCAAAGATGGTTATGTTTCCTAACCATAGACATGTGTTGTCATTTGATTAATGGGATCACATCATTAGGAGAATGATGTGATTGACTTGACCCATTCCGTTAGCTTAGCACTTGATCGTTTAGTATGTTGCTATTGCTTTCTTCATGACTTATACAAAGTTCCTTCAACAATGAGATTATGCAACTCCCGTTTACCGGAGGAACACTTTGTGTGCTACCAAACGTCACAACGTAACTGGGTAATTATAAAGGTGCTCTACAGGTGTCTCCAAAGGTACATGTTGAGTTGGCATAATTCAAGATTAGGTTTTGTCACTCCGATTGTCGGAGAGGTATCTCTGGGCCCTCTCGGTAATACTCATCACCTAAGCCTTGCAAGCATTGTAACTAATGAGCTAGTTATGAAATGATGTATTACGGAACGAGTAAAGAGACTTGCTGGTAACGAGATTGAACTAGGTATTGGATACCGACGATCGAATCTCGGGCAAGTAACATACCAATGACAAAGGGAACAACGTATGTTGTTATGCGGTTTGACCGATAAAGATCTTCGTAGAATATGTGGGAACCAATATGAACATCCAGGTTCCGCTATTGGTTATTGACCGAGAATAGTTCTAGGTCATGTCTACATAGTTCTCGAACCCGTAGGGTCCACACGCTTAACGTTACGATGACAGTTTTATTATGAGTTTATAAGTTTTGATGTACCGAAGGTTGTTTGGAGTCCCAGATGTGATCACGGACATGACGAGGAGTCTCGAAATGGTCGAGACATAAAGATTGATATATTGGACGGATATATTTGGACACCGGAAAGGTTCCGGATGAGATTGGGACTATATTGGAGTTCCGGGAGGTTACCGGAACCCCCCGGTAAGTATATGGGCCTTATTGGGCCTTAGTGGAAGGGAGGGAGAAGGAGCAAAGGAGGGGGCGCCCCCTCCCCCAAGCCCAATCCGAATTGGGAGGGGGGCCGCCCCCCCTTTCCTTCTTCCCTCCCCTCTCTTCCTTCCCTCTCCTACTCCTAATAGGAAAGGGGGGGCCAAACCTACTTGGACTAGGTTTGCCCCCCTTAGGGCGCGCCTCCCCTCTTGGCCGGCCCCCTCCTCCTCTCCCCCTTTATATACGGAGGAGGGGGGCACCCCGTAGACACACAAGTTGATCTACGGATCGTTCCTTAGCTGTGTGCGTTGCCCCCCCCCCCCCCTCCACCATATTCCACCTCGGTCATATCGTCGCGGAGTTTAGGCGAAGCCCTGCGCAGGTAGAACATCATCATCGTCACCACGCCGTCGTGCTGACGGAACTCATCCCCGACGCTTCGCTGGATTGGAGTCTGGGGGACGTCATCGAGCTGGACGTGTGCTGAACACGGAGGTGCCGTACGTTCGGTGCTTGGATCAGTCGATTCGTGAAGACGTATGACTACATCAACCGCGTTGTCATAACGCTTCTGCTTACGGTCTACGAGGGTACGTGGACGAACACTCTCCCCTCTCATTGCTATGCCATCACCATGATCTTGCCTGTGCGTAGGAAAATTTTGAAATTACTACGTTCCCCAACAGTGGCATCCGAGCCTAGGTTTTATGCGTTGATGTTATATGCACGAGTAGAACACAAGTGAGTTGTGGGCGATACAAGTCATACTTCTTACCAGCATGTCATACTTTGGTTCGGCGGTATTGTTAGATGAAGCGGCCCGGACCGACATTACGCGTACGCTTATGCGAGACTGGTTTTACCGCCGTGCTTTGCACACAGGTGACTAGCGGGTGTCAGTTTCTCCAACTTTAGTTGAACCGAGTGTGGCTACGCTCGGTCCTTGCAAAGGTTAAAACAGCACCAACTTGACGAACTATCGTTGTGGTTTTGATGCGTAGTTAAGAACGGTTCTTGCTCAGCCCGTAGCAGCCACGTAAAACTTGCAACAACAAAGTAGAGGACGTCTAACTTGTTTTTGCAGGGCATGTTGTGATGTGATATGGCCAAGACGTGATGCTATATTTTATTGTATGAGATGATCATGTTTTGTAACCGAAGTTATCGGCAACTGGCAGGAGCCATATGGTTGTCGCTTTATTGTATGAAATACAAACGCCTTGTAATTGCTTTACTTTATCACTAAGCAGTAGCGATAGTCGTAGAAGCAATAGATGGCGTAAACGACAATGATGCTACGATGGAGATCAAGGTGTCGCGCCGGTGATGATGGTGATCACGACGGTGCTTCGGAGATGGAGATCACAAGCACAATATGATGATGGCCATATCATATCACTTATATTGATTGCATATGATGTTTATCCTTTATGCATCTTATCTTGCTTTGATTGACGGTAGCATTTTAAGATGATCTCTCACTAAAAATTATCAATAAGTGTTCTCCCTGAGTATGCACCGTTGCCAAAGTTCGTCGTTCCCAGACACCACATGATGATCGGGTGTGATAAGCTCTACGTCCATCTACAACGGGTGCAAGCCAGTTTTTGCACACGTAGAATACTCAGGTTAAACTTGACGAGCCTAGCATATGCAGATATGGCCTTGGAACACGGAGACCGAAAGGTCGAGCTTGAATCATATAGTAGATATGATCAACATAAAGATGTTCACCATTGAAAACTACTCCATCTCACGTGATGATCGGTTATGGTTTAGTTGATTTGGATCACGTGATCACTCAGATGACTAGAGAGATGTCTGTCTAAGTGGGAGTTCTTAAGTAATACGATTAATTGAACTTAAATTTATCATGAATTTAGTACCTGATAGTATTTTGCTTGTCTATGTTTGTTGTAGATAGATGGCTCGTGCTGTTGTTCCGTTGAATTTTAATGCGTTCCTTGAGAAAGCAAAGTTGAAAGATGATGGTAGCAATTACACGGACTGGGTCCGTAACTTGAGGATTATCCTCATTGCTGCACAGAAGAATTACGTCCTGGAAGCACCGCTGGGTGCCAGGCCTGCTGCAGGAGCAACACTAGATGTTGTGAACGTCTGGCAGAGCAAAGCTGATGACTACTCTATAGTTCAGTGTGCCATGCTTTACGGCTTAGAACCGGGTCTTTAACGACGTTTTGAACGTCATGGAGCATATGAGATGTTCCAGGAGTTGAAGTTAATATTTCAATCAAATGCCCGGATTGAGAGATATGAAGTCTCCATTAAGTTCTACAGCTGCAAGATGGAGGAGAATAGTTCTGTCAGTGAGCATATACTCAAAATGTCTGGGTATAATAATCACTTGATTCAACTGGGAGTTAATATTCCGGATGATAGCGTCATTGACAGAATTCTCCAATCACTGCCACCAAGCTACAAGAGCTTTGTGATGAACTATAATATGCAAGGGATGAACAAGACTATTCCCGAGCTCTTCGCAATGCTAAAGGCTGCGGAGGTAGAAATCAAGAAGGTGCATCAAGTGTTGATGGTCAACAAGACCACTAGTTTCAAGAAAAAGGGCAAAGGGAAGAAGAAGGGGAACTTCAAGAAGAACAGCAAGCAAGTTGCTGCTCAAGAGAAGAAACCCAAGTCTGGACCTAAACCTGAAACTGAGTGCTTCTACTACAAGCAGACTGGTCACTGGAAGCGGAACTGCCCCAAGTATTTGGCGGATAAGAAGGATGGCAAAGTGAACAAAGGTATATGTGATATACATGTTATTGATGTGTACCTAACTAGAGCTCGTAGTAGCACCTGGGTATTTGATACTGGTTCTGTTGCTAATATTTGCAACTCGAAATAGGGACTACGGAATAAGCGAGCACTGGCCAAGGACGAGGTGACGATGCGCGTGGGAAACGGTTCCAATGTCGATGTGATCGCGGTCGGCACGCTACCTCTACATCTACCTTCGGGATTAGTTTTAGACCTGAATAATTGTTATTTGGTGCCAGCGTTGAGCATGAACATTATATCTGGATCTTGTTTGATGCGAGACGGTTATTCATTTAAATCAGAGAATAATAGTTGTTCTATTTATATGAGTAATATCTTTTATGGTCATGCACCCTTGAAGAGTGGTCTATTTTTATTGAATCTCAATAGTAGTGATACACATATTCATAATGTTGAAGCCAAAAGATGCAGAGTTGATAATGATAGTGCAACTTATTTGTGGCACTGCCGTTTAGGTCATATCGGTGTAAAGCGCATGAAGAAACTCCATACTGATGGACTTTTGGAATCACTTGATTATGAATCACTTGGTACTTGCGAACCGTGCCTCATGGGCAAGATGACTAAAACACCGTTCTCCGGTACTATGGAGAGAGCAACAGATTTGTTGGAAATCATACATACAGATGTATGTGGTCCGATGAATGTTGAAGCTCGTGGCGGATATCGTTATTTTCTCACCTTCACAGATGATTTAAGCAGATATGGTATATCTACTTAGTGAAGCATAAGTATGAAACATTTGAAAAGTTCAAAGAATTTCAGAGTGAAGTGGAAAATCATCGTAACAAGAAAATAAAGTTTCTACGATCTGATCGTGGAGGAGAATATTTGAGTTACGAGTTTGGTTTACATTTGAAACAATGTGGAATAGTTTCGCAACTCACGCCACCTGGAACACCACAAAGAAATGGTGTGTCCGAACGTCGTAATCGTACTTTACTAGATATGGTGCGATCTATGATGTCTCTTACTGATTTACCGCTATCGTTTTGGGTTTATGCTTTAGAGACGGCTGCATTCACATTAAATAGGGCACCATCTAAATCCGTTGAGACAACGCCTTATGAACTGTGGTTTGGCAAGAAACCAAAGTTGTCGTTTCTTAAAGTTTGGGGCTGCAATGCTTATGTGAAGAAACTTCAACCAGATAAGCTCGAACCCAAATCGGAGAAATGTGTCTTCATAGGATACCCAAAAGAGACTGTTGGGTACACCTTCTATCATAGATCCGAAGGCAAGACATTCGTTGCTAAGAATGGATCCTTTCTAGAGAAGGAGTTTCTCTCGAAAGAAGTGAGTGGGAGGAAAGTAGAACTTGATGAGGTAACTGTACCTGCTCCCTTATTGGAAAGTAGTTCATCACAGAAATCAGTTCCTGTGACAAATACACCAATTAGTGAGGAAGCTAATGATATTGATCATGAAACTTCAGATCAAGTGACTACTGAACCTCGTAGGTCTACCAGAGTAAGATCCGCACCAGAGTGGTACGGTAATCCTGTTCTGGAAGTCATGTTACTTGACCATGATGAACCTACGAACTATGAGGAAGCGATGATGAGCCTAGATTCCGCAAAATGGCTAGAGGCCATGAAATCTGAGATGGGATCCATGTATGAGAACAAAGTATGGACTTTGGTTGACTTGCCCGATGATCGGCAAGCCATTGAGAATAAATGGATCTTTAAGAAGAAGACTGACGCTGAGGGTAATGTAACTGTCTATAAAGCTCGACTTCTTGTGAAAGGTTTTCGACAAGTTCAAGGGGTTGACTACGATGAGATGCTTAAGTCTATCCGAATCATGTTAACGATTGCCGCATTTTATGATTATGAAATTTGGCAGATGGATGTCAAAACTGCATTCCTAAATGGATTTCTGGAAGAAGAGTTGTATATGATGTAACCAGAAGGTTTTGTCAATCCTAAAGAAGCTAACAAAGTGTGCAAGCTCCAGCGATCAATCTATGGTCTGGTGCAAGCCTCTCGGAGTTGGAATAAACACTTTGATAGTGTGATCAAAGCATATGGTTTTATACAGACTTTTGGAGAAGCTTGTATTTACAAGAAAGTGAGTGGGAGCTCTGTAGCATTTCTAATATTATATGTGGATGACATATTGTTGATTGGAAATGATATAGAATTTCTGGATAGCATAAAAGGATACTTGAATAGAAGTTTTTCAATGAAAGACCTCGGTGAAGCTGCTTACATATTGGGCATCAAGATCTATAGAGATAGATCAAGACGCTTGATTGGACTTTCACAAAGCACGTACCTTGATAAAGTGTTGAAAAGGTTCAATATGGATCAGGCAAAGAAAGGGTTCTTGCCTGTATTACAAGGTATAAAGATGAGTCAGACTCAATGCCCGACCACTGCAGAAGATAGAGAGAAAATAAAAGGAGTTCCCTATGCTTCAGCCATAGGCTCTATCATGTATGCAATGCTGTGTACCAGACCTGATGTGTGCCATGCTATTAGTTTGGCAGGGAGGTACCAAAGTAATCCAGGAGTGGGTCACTGGACAGCGGTCAAGAACATCCTGAAATACCTGAAAAGGACTAAGGATATGTTTCTCGTATATGGAGGTGACAAAGAGCTAGTCGTAAATGGTTACGTCGATGCAAGCTTTGACACTGATCCGGACGATTCTAAATCGCAAACCGGATACGTATTTTTATTAAACGGTGCAGCTGTAAGTTGGTGCAGTTCTAAACAATGAAGTGGAGTACATAGCTGCTTCGGAAGCAGCAAATGAAGGAGTCTGGATGAAGGAGTTCATTTCTGATCTAGGTGTTATACCTAGTGCATCGGGACCAATGAAGATCTTCTGTGACAATACTGGTGCAATTGCCTTGGCAAAGGAATCCAGATTTCACAAGAGGACCAAGCACATCAAGAGATGCTTCAGTTCCATTCGGGACCAAGTCCAAGTGGGAGACATAGAGATTTTCAAGATACATACGGATCTGAATGTTGCAGACCCGTTGACTAAGCCTCTCTCACGAGCAAAACATGATCAGCACCAAGACCTCCATGGGTGTTAGAATCATTACTATGTAATCTAGATTATTGACTCTAGTGCAAGTGGGAGACTGAAGGAAATATGCCCTAGAGGCAATAATAAAGTTATTATTTATTTCCACATATCATGATAAATGTTTATTATTCATGCTAGAATTGTATTAATCGGAAACATGATACATGTGTGAATACATAGACAAACATAGTGTCACTAGTATGCCTCTACTTGAACTAGCTCATTGATCAAAGATGGTTATATTTCCTAACCATAGACATGTGTTGTCATTTGATTAATGGGATCACATCATTAGGAGAATGATGTGATTGACTTGACCCATTCCATTAGCTTAGCACTTGATCGTTTAGTATGTTGCTATTGCTTTCTTCATGACTTATACAAAGTTCCTTCAACCATGAGAGTATGCAACTCCCGTTTACCGGAGGAACACTTTGTGTGCTACCAAACATCACAACGTAACTGGGTGATTATAAAGGTGCTCTACAGGTGTATCCAAAGGTACATGTTGAGTTGGCATAATTCGAGATTAGGTCTTGTCACTCCGATTGTCGGAGAGGTATCTCTGGGCCCTCTCGGTAATACTCATCACCTAAGCCTTGCAAGAATTGTAACTAATGAGTTAGTTATGAAATGATGTATTACAGAATGAGTAAAGAGACTTGCCGGTAACGAGATTGAACTAGGTATTGGATACCGATGATCGAATCTCGGGCAAGTAACATACCGATGACAAAGGGAACAACGTATGTTGTTATGCGGTTTGACCGATAAAGATCTTCGTAGAATATGTGGGAACCAAAACATCCAGGTTCCACTATTGGTTATTGACCGAGAATAGTTCTAGGTCATGTCTACATAGTTCTCGAACCCGTAGGGTCCGCACGCTTAACGTTACGATGACAGTTTTATTATGATTTTATAAGTTTTGATGTACCGAAGGTTGTTCGGAGTCCCAGATGTGATCACGGACATGACGAGGAGTCTCGAAATGGTCGAGACATAAAGATTGATATATTGGACGGATATATTTGGACACCGGAAAGGTTCCGGATGAGATTGGGACTATACCGGAGTTCCGGCAGGTTACCGGAACCCCCCGGTAAGTATATGGGCCTTATTGGGCCTTAGTGGAAGGGAGGGAGAAGGAGCAAAGGAGGGTGCGCGCCCCCCCAAGCCCAATCCGAATTGGGAGGGGGGCCGGCCCCCCCTTTCCTTCTTCCCTCCCCTCTCTTCCTTCCCTCTCCTACTCCTAATAGGAAAGGGGGGCCAAACCTACTTGGAGTTGGTTTGCCCCCCCAGGGCGCGCCTCCCCTCTTGGCCGGCCCCCTCCTCCTCTCCCCCATTATATACGGAGGAGGGGGGCACCCCATAGACACACAAGTTGATCTACGGATCGTTCCTTAGCCGTGTGCGGTGCCCCCCCTCCACCATATTCCACCTCGGTCATATCGTCGCGGAGTTTAGGCGAAGCCCTGCGCTGGTAGAACATCATCATCGTCACCACGCCGTCGTGCTGACGGAACTCATCCCCGACGCTTCGCTGGATTGGAGTCCGGGTGACGTCATCGAGCTGGACGTGTGCTGAACACGGAGGTGCCGTACGTTCGGTGCTTGGATCGGTCGATTCGTGAAGATGTACGACTACATCAACCGCGTTGTCATAACGCTTCCTCTTACGGTCTACAAGGGTACGTGGACGAACACTCTCCCCTCTCATTGCTATGCCATCACCATGATCTTGCGTGTGCGTAGGAAAATTTTGAAATTACTACGTTCCCCAACAGATTTGTGCAAATTTAATCAAAGTTTGTCGAGACTAATAAGTAGAAAAATAAAAGACAACAACCTAAGGAGCGGCAGAGGGTTCCGGCTGGACGGTGGAGTCAGCGGAGCCGGTTGGGGCAGCAGAGGATTCCGGCTGGATGGCGGAGTCGGTGGCACCGGTCGGAGCAGTGGACGGCTGGACGGTCGAGTCGGCGGCGCCAGTCGGTGGAACGGGCGGCTAGTCGGTCTCCGCCTGGTCGCCTCCAGCAGCAGTCGGCGCACTTGAGCACGGGTCGTTGCTCGAGGCACGGTCCGGTTGAGGCTGGCCATCCGCTCCGACCTTCGGCGCATCCTCCTCGCTTTCCTCGTCCTCCGCCTCCTCCCCTTCGTCGCTGGAATCGATTACCTTGGCCGAGTCCTCGTTGTCCTCCAGGTTCAGCCCGAACCACTCCAGCGGCGCCTCGGCGCCCTCGTCAACCAGCTCCGGCACGAAGACGCTGGTGTTGGTGTAGTCGGCGATCGCCGCCGCCCGCTTGACAAGGTCGTCCTCCACTGACACCAGCTCCTCCTACGCCTCTAGCCGAAACGTGGTCAGCTGGGCTAGATCTAACCCAGGATACCACGCCTTGACGACTTCCAGAGCCCGGCGCGCTCCAGCCCAGGCCGAGGAGCCCTTCCAGGCTTCCAGGTGGCCGACCGCCACCTCCATCCAGTGGACAGTCCGTCTGGGAGTGCACGGAGCCTGCATGCCTGGCAAGAGGGCAGAGATCGCCTGGGCCCCGACACGCTGAAGATGGCGCAGCATCTGATGGGCCGGCCGAAGGCGGGCCTTGATGCTGAGAAGCTGCTCGTTAAGGGTTCGGGGAGCGTTGGCGGCAATCTGCATGCCTTCTGCTCTCCGCTCCTGATGATGAGCCTCAATGGCCTGGTTCGCGGCCATGGAGTGTCCTGGGAAGAAGTCTGTTTGGATGAAGGGCAAGGAAGCTAGAGGTTAGAAGCCAGCAGTCGGCCTAAATAGGGGCCGGTGACTCAAACAAAAGAAAGAAAAAAGAAGAGGCCTACCGTCGACCAAGTCCTCAATGCTGCTATCGGTGTCAAAACCGGCGGATCTCGGGTAGGGGGTCCCGAGCTGTGCGTCTAGGCGGATGGTAACAGGAGATAAGGGACATGATGTTTTTACCCAGGTTCGGGCCCTCTCGATGGAGGTAAAACCCTACTCCTGCTTGATTAATGTTGACGATATGTGTAGTACAAGAGTAGATGTACCACGAGATCAGAGAGGCTAAACCCTAGAAGCTAGCCTATGGTATGATTGTTGTTCATCCTACAGACTAAAACCCTCCGGTTTATATAGGCACCGAAGAGGGTTAGGGTTACACAGAGTCGGTTACGATGGTAGGAGATCTACATATCCGTATCGCCAAGCTTGCCTTCCATGCCAAGGAAAGTCCCATCCGGACACGGGATGAAGTCTTCAATCTTGTATCTTCATAGTCCAGGAGTCCGGCCAAAGGCTATAGTCCGGCCATCCGGACACCCCCCTAATCCAGGACTCCCTCAGCTGCCGAAGCAGGCAGTCAGCTACGCCTCCTTGTCGGCCCAGGCGGAGCGCTCGATCTCGAACTCAGCGAGGAGGTCGGTCTCCTTCATCTTCGCCTCCTTCTTAGACGTCTTGAGACGCTCCGTCTGCTCCGCGAGCTGCGTGACTAGTCAGTCACGCTCCTCGGCCAGTTTGCTGCACTATGCCTCCTTACCGCGCAGTGCAGTGTTGGCTTCGCCCAGCTGCTACTGCAAGGCTGCGTTGGCTTTTGCAAAGAGAGAAGAAGGAAAGACGTCAATCAATCAATAGAGAAGGGACGCAGTTGCCGGGGAGATCCGGCCCAACTGCTCAGCAGTCAGCCCGAATCTCGGGGACTACAGCCCGCGGGTGCGCTATCGCGCCCCCGCAGAGAAAGATGTTGTCAACAGTCAACAAGAGAAATATAGTTACTAGGGAGATCCGGCCCGACTGCTCAGCAGTTGGCCCGAATCTCGAGGACTACAGCCCGCGGGTGTGCCAGCACGCCCCCGTGAAGAAAGAAAGACAAGACTTACTCCGGCTCTCGAACAAGTTGGCGGTCTGCTTCTCTAGCTCCTGGACCCTGGAGTTGAAGGTGGTCGCGTGAAGGTTGTGGTAATCCTGCAATAGGGATGTCAGAAGGAGTTAGCGTTTGATGCTCGCAAGTTAAACTTCCGGACCGCCTGCTCAGCAGCCGGCCCGAAACTTGGGGACTACACCCAGTGGGTGCACTGGCGCGCCCCCACCAAGGAATAAGAAGATCAGAAATAAAGAAGAGATAAGCTTACTCAGATGGCTGCTCGTGAGTTCAGGAATGCCTCATTGCACCGCTTGAGGGCGTCGGCTTCGGCCCGGAGCTTGGCCTGGACGTCGAGGGCTGCATGGTTCAAGACTCCCGTCCCGCCTCCGCGTACCCAGCCAGAGGGCACGGCGCTGGTCGCCTCGGTATTCGGGACCGACGAGCTTGCGGTGTCGGCCTCCAGCGATCGCGGTGCTGAGACAGCCTTCGCAAGACGGCGGCACACTGGTGTGAGGACCTCAGGAGTTGGGCCCTTCACCACCTCGTTCTCGGCTGGTGGCACCAGCGGGGCGGCCGGCTGCCTGTCTTGCACTCTGCCGGTCGGCGGTGGCGGAGGCACGATGACGTGCGGCATGGCAACGTCGCCGGCTCCCCCAGTCGTCGCCACAAACTCCGGCGAAGGTGGTGCGGAATTCAGGGGAGTCACAAGCAGTGGCTCCTGGCGGCACGCGGCCTCCGCAAGCCGCTCGTTCGCTGCAGCATCAGCCTCCGCCTGTGCCAGCTTCCTTAGCGCAGACGCCTCCGCCTTGTCAGCCTCCGCCTTCTCCAAGCAGGCGGCTTCCTGCTCCTCGCGCACCTCCCGCGCGTTTCTCTCCTGCGCCTCCTAGAGGTCGGCAGCCGGATCGATTCGCCAGGTGGTGGTGGAGGTCTCCGGCGACCTGATGACTGAGGTGGCGGCCGACTTGTTGAGGGTGAGCGGGGCCCTGAGATAAGAAAGCAGGACAAAGAAGTTTTTAGGCCAGATCGGCAAGAAAGTGGAAGCATAACAGAAATACTTACGCCGACACCATTGGCGGCGCCTTCGACTGCCTCTGGAACTTGGCCACCTTCGTCATTGCCTCTTGCCACCTGGTCGTCGCGGTCGGGTTCTTGGGCTTCTTCGGCATGCTGCCGAATAGGGCGGCGCCTTGTTTCCGCTTGTGCTTGCCGCCTCGAGCAGATGGCCTGGCGGAGGGGCC
This sequence comes from Triticum timopheevii, assembly GCA_963921465.1. Classification (NCBI taxonomy): domain Eukaryota; kingdom Viridiplantae; phylum Streptophyta; class Magnoliopsida; order Poales; family Poaceae; genus Triticum; species Triticum timopheevii. The sequence continues at coordinate 238,148,631 of OY997264.1, read as the reverse complement.
TGCACCTGTGTTAGCGGTGCTCCGGGTAGGGCGCGGCTCATCTTCCTCATCGTCGTCGTCAGGCCAGGTCTCCACACCGCCCCTTCCTCGAAGCCACCTACTCCGTCGCCTCCGCCTATGGCGTCGTCCTCCAAGGCGGCCGCCCCCAAGTCGGGGTCGCCCTCGTCGCTCACCTCCCGGTCCGGCTGGTAATCACCACCCGGACCCATGATGGCGGCCGTCTCCGCAGACAAGTAGATCTGCGCTCGAGAGAAATAACCACTTCATACCAAGATCAAGACTAAAGCAAAGACTAAAAAGAAGAAACTAAGAGACTTACGACAGGCGGTGGGTTGTCGCGGGAGTATGGCCGCTTCCCGAACTGCCAGGACCCCGACCGACACCTTCAGGTCGGAGATCTCGTTCACCATCCGGGCCACCTCGGCAGTCGGCATCTCCTTCATGCACATCCGGCTCGGGTCGCGGTGCCCGCTCATCCGACCGATCAGATGAGGACGGCCTTGGAGCGGGAGAACCCAGCGCTCAATGAAGGCGATCAGCAGGTCGGACGCCACGAGACCCTCCGCCTCTGTCAGCACCCGGAGCCGGCCGATGGCGGCAGCCATGTCAGCCGACACGGGCTTCGGCTTATAGCACTAGTTGGGCCGAAGCCCAACAGGGGGGCCGGCCTCGTAGGGCGGCAGGTTGATGAAGTCGACTGTCGGGTCGACGTTCTCCACATAGAAGTAAAATTGCTGCCACAATTTCACCGACTGTGACCTCTTGATGACTGAGAAGGTGTTCTTCTTTGATGGCCGGTGCACGACGACGAAGGCGCTGCACTCGGCTTTCGTCTCCTTGGCGGAGGTTCCCAGTTTGGCGTAGAAGAAAGCTCCCACAGCTCGATGGTGGGGAGGATGCCGAGGTAGCCCTCACACGTCGTGACGAAGGCGGACAGCAACATCACTGTGTTGGGCGTCAAGTGGTGCGGCTGGATGTGGTTGAAGTCCATGAACGAGCGGAGAAACCCGCTCACCGGGAGGCCGAAGCCGCGGAGGAAATGCGAGCGGAAGACGACCCGCTCGTCCCCCTGCGGCGCCGGCGAGATCTCCTCCCGCGGCGGCACCCACACCTTGACGAAGGCTGTGTTGGGCATCTGGCGCAAGGCCAAGAGGAAGGTGAGGTAATCCTCGATCACCGTAGAGCCGTCCCAGACTCCACCCTTCTCGCGCGCCATGGCATCCGAGCGGAGCTTCGTGGGAAGGAGGAGCTCGACGACGGCGAGCTGCAGCGGCGCTACGGCGGGCACTGAGTAGCAGCAGCAGAGAGAGAGAGGAGGAAGAAAGAATGGGAAGGAGGGCGCGCGTGCTCCACCGCTCCCCTGCCTCTGCCTATTTATAGCCCTCGGGCTGCAAAGCCGAGGGGGCAGGACATGGGATCGTGGGATTAACTGCACCACGACCCCACGACCCCCCGTTTACTACGTAGAGTTACTGCGCAGTAACTCTTGCGGGAATCTCAACCGCCCGCCTCGGCCGCAGTGGATCCACCCGTGTGCCCAGGCCCGGTGGTGGCAGGCCCGGCCCGCTGTCACGTCCCATCGAGAGCGTGGGGTGGCAGGCTGGCCAGGCTGACATGCGCCATGTGGCGTGCTCGTGGCAGGCGGCAGTCCTAGGGAAGCTTAGCAGACACGGCATCTGTTTCCCGCCTTGCTGTTGGCGAACGAGTCTGCCTTGTCAAATCGACTCCGGCAGCTGGCGCGTCACAAGGCGGACCGAGCGTTCGTTCAAAGCGCGGCAAGAGGGGAAGCTGCTGAGACTTCATGGCCCGTCGACCGCGACACCTCACAAGCTTCGGGGACTACTGTCGGAGTAATGGGCCACGGGTAGCCTCACCCGAGTCCCTGAGCCTTACAAGACTTTGGGCCGGCTCTGCCCCACAAGACTTCAGAATAAAGCATCGCCTTCCGGTGGCCGGCTGGCTCAACGGACGACTGCCTGAAGACGGCTGTGTGCCAGCAGACGGCACCAAGACAAGCCAGCTCCTAGCAGACGGCCTCCAGAGAGGCCAGCTTCTAGCAGGCGGCCACCCAGCGCCCTCAGAGTCTGCGCCCCTCATCAAGAGGAGAAGACTGGGTGAGGCTATAGTGTAGCCCCTCACCCTCGAATCCTGGGCTTGGTATGGCTACAGTGCCCCGTACAGGCGGAGATCTTCGCACGACGTGGCACTATTGCCACTTCCCCCTTGACGTCATTCCTGACAAGCGGAGCCCTGTTCCCACGACGGCCTGTCGGTACGGCCCGCAGGCGGCGGGCCCTAACAGGCAGTGAGAGCCTGGAAGACCGCGGAGGCCGGACCAGCCGAACCTGAGGGAGGCTGGCTTCCAGTAGGCGGCCAGTTCCTCCCTCGAGGCCCGGGCACCATTAACCAGATAAGACGTGGTGTGGCTACAGTGAACTCCCACCAGGCGGCGGGACTGTAGCCACGCTCCACTGACCAAGCCTGCGTCATTAGCATCACGGCTATAGTGATCAGCCACCAACCAGACCCGCCAGCGGCGGTGGCGGCTCGTCGGCTTAGTGCCAGACCAGTCGGCATGGCCCACCAGGCGGCGGGCCCCAGCTTCCGGCGGAGAAGTTGGCGACCAGAGACACTGACAGCCGGGTCCAGCAGCCGGCCAGATTACCATTGTACCCTTGGGGGGGTAGGCCTATATAAACCCCATAGGGCACCCATGCAAAGGGTTCCCAACTTGTTAGAACTAGCTTCCACCCAAGAGGAAGAAGAGAGCTAGCCTTGCCTCCTTCTACCTCTAGCATACAGCTCGAGGAGCACCATTGTATTCACTAGTGCCTTAGTGATCATGTGGAGACCCCGCAGAGCAGGACTAGGGGTGTTATCTCCTAGGAGAGCCCCGAACCTGGGTACAGTGCGCCGGCGTTCGTGTCTACGCCTCATCCCGCTTCCATGCACCAGTGACGTTCTACTCGCTCCCACCATGATAAGCCATCCTTTGGCACATGTCGCACCCAACCCCCGATACTCCCCTCCGCCTGCGTCTTCCCCCGCTCCGGTTCGTTCGGTCCGAGGTCTCGACGTCATCCTACGCCTTGGTGCTCTAGCCGCGGCGCCCTCGTCTGTCGTTCCCAACATGGTCAGCAGAACAAGAGGAATCGGGAGACAACTGTTCATCGAGAGGCTGACAGTCCCGGGCCCAGCAGGTCCATGGCCTAGGTTTTGTTGTTTAACATGGGCAGCCCATGACATGTTTCAACATTTTGGATCCAGCAGGTATCAAGCGGCCTCTGGGGCTCCCAACCTAGCTTGTCTATAACATCAGCAGCCCAAGTTATGTTTGTTTTTTCAAGACGACGCATGGCTCAATTCTATTTTTCGTATAATCCTATATCTGAATTTTCTCCCACTTTCTTTTTCGATTAAAACCGAGTTTTCTCCTAGTACTTTCCCTAGAACCAACCCAACTGTCCCACGTCTAGCCTAAAAAATAATAATACCCCCACGTACTATTAACTCATCAAATTTAAATGATATTTTATTTCATAAGTTGAAGTTCTTACAAAATAATAATAATAATTGTTTATATATAACTTGGCAAGTTAACTCCTAGTGATTGCGTACATAAGCTTGCAAAGATTTTACTAACCAATGCAGTAAAGACGTGCAATCATGTTTTCTTTTTGAGGTGATGACGTGCAGTCATGTGTGTATGTTTTTATAACATTTCTTTGTCTAGTCCAACATGATATTTTCACCCTGCCCAGCAAGTCCGCGGATTTCGGGAAGAATGCAAATGGCCTTTAAATTCTACCATATATATAAACGGGCTGCACAGATGCTACATCATTGTTTCACCCAGCCCACCAAATGGAATAAAAAAACAAATGGACTGCCTGACATGTGGGCCAGTAGGTCGAAGCCTAAGAAGGCATTGGATGTACACCCAACGGCCGACATTATTCTTCAATCTCTCGTCTTCTTCCCCCAGTGCTGCCGGGACCGCCTGCTCCAGCCTTTGGTATCGAACGGTGTTGTTTTGCGCTCCTTAGCGAAACGCTACCCCGCCGACGGCCAGGCCATCCCTGCACTCCACACCTCCTGTTATTCTCTGCCGAGTGTAGGCCCACCCTGCACCCGAACCAGTCAATTTACCCACTCCTCTCCATCTACAACTCCACTGCCATATCTTCCCCATCTCCGGGTCATTCCAGTCTGGGGCCTCGCCGTCGTCCACCGCCTCGGTGCACTCGGCACGGCATGGTCAACATACGAGAGTCATCGGAGGAGGACTGTACGTGGAGAGCCTGACGGCTGGGACACACGAGGTCCATGGTCGCACGCAAGGAAAGTTCCTCCTTATTACAAGTTGTACGTGGACTGTACATGGGAAGGGCTTTTGTATTTCACGAAAAAACGTCCCCCCCGCTGACAGGTCGGACCCATCAGCTATATCTTCGCATGCAAGGAAGTGCCACCTTATTACGCACAAAAAATGAATACCCCCCCTGCTAGCTAGGACCCACCATAGTGGGTGGCTGACTTGTGGGCCTACTAAGTTGACGGGGACGGAGGGCTTTGTCAACTTAGTCAATATGAACGATTCTAGCTCCAGTGACCGTACGATGTCCATCCAACGGCCATAGTGCTTCTTCAACCTCTGGTCTTCTTGCTCCAGCCGCCCAACGCAACACCAGTCGTGGCGCATGCTCCTGCCTCTTGTGGCCGGCTGTGATGCCGCGGAGGCCTCACGGCCCCCTGCTACTCCCACCGCTGGCCAGGGCATCCCTCTACTCACCCACACCCCCTGTTATTCTGCGGTGACGGCAGCCTCACGCCGCAGCCGAACCAGTGAACCCTCGAACTCCTCTCCGCGTGGGCATCCACTGTCGTGTCTTCCCCAGCTCCGCGTCCTCCCCTTCCAAGGCCTCGCCGTCATCCACCGCCTTGGTGCTCTCGGCACGGAGTGGTCAATGTGGTCAACGACCGACTTCCATCGGAAGTGTATTGTACGTGGAGAGGCCGACAGCTGGGTCCACGGCCGCAGCTGGTTTTTTTTGGTGATTTGCCAAGTAAGTCGCTTTGTCAGGCCTATTGGGCTGCAAATCTTTCAAGACGAGGAGAGCTTCATTCGGCTGGCTGAGAAAATGGCCTATCAGTAATGAGAAATGGGATGTACATTTTTAAACACATTAAACCGACAATTAGTTTCAAATTTCTTTTTTTTATTTCGAGATTTTAAATTGCATTGATTTTTATGCGTGAACAATTTGTTGGATTTTATATTGATATACATTTATTTTTAAAATTAGTTTGAATGTGACTCGAAATTTCGGGATTAAAAACAGTTCGGACCACAACGAAATATGCAAAATTTCGTATAATTTTTTAACCATGGCCACAATATGTGCTGTAATGCTAACAAAGAGAATATGGGCTCCAAAAAAGACCTTAAGAATTAGCAAATGGGCTGTAAAATATTAGAGATAATGGCAGATGGGTTGTATGCTGTTTTCCACAGATTTGAGGCTTTCCTAAAAACAGGTTGACGCACAAGTAGTGACTATTGGATTTCCATCCAACGGCCGTTGTGCTTCTTCAATTTCTGCTCTTCCTGCTCCAGCCACTCAAACAAGCGCCGACGGGACTACCTGCTCCCTCCTCCCCGTGGCCGGCTGTGCTGCCGCGCAGGCCTCACCGCCCCACCATACTCCCATCGCTGGCCTAGCCATCCCTCTACTCACCCATACCTGATGTTATTCTCTGGCGACGGCAGACGAGCCAGTAAACCCTCGTACAGTCGTACTCCCCTCCGCGTGGGAAACAACTCCCGAGTCTTCCCTGCCTCTGTGTTGTTCCTTTCCTAGGCCTCACCATCGTCCACCGCCCTGGTGCTCTCGGCGCGGCCTGGTCAACATGGTTAACGACCGACATGCTTCTGAAGTGGACTGTACGTGGAGAGGCTGACAGCTGGGTCCACGGCCGCACGCAAGGAAATGCCTCCTTATTACGCGCAAAATAATGATTCCTCCACCTGACATCTCGGACCCACCAAAAGGGCCTCTGTATTTCGCGAAAAAACGTTACCGCCACTGACAGCTTGGACCCACCAGCTAGATCTTCGCACGCAAGGAAGTGCCTCCTTATTACGCACACAAAAATGAATACTGCCCCTGCTAGCTGGGACCCAATATAGTGACAGGCTGACTTGTGGGCCTACTAAGTTGACGGGGACGGAGGGCTTTGTCAACTTAGTCAATATGCATGATTCTAGCTCCAGTGACCGTACGATGTCCATCCAATGGCCGTAGTGTTTCTTCAACCTCTGGTCTTCTTGCTCCAGCCGCCCAAACCGGCGCCGGTCGTGCCTCGTGCTCCTGGCTCCCGTGGCCGGCTGCGATCCAGCGGAGGCCTCACTGCACACTACTACTCCCACCGCTGGACAGGCCATCCCTCTACTCACCCACACCCCATGTTATTCTGTGGCGACGGCAGCCTCACACCGCAGTGAACCAGTGAACCCTCATACTCCTCTATGCCTGGGCATCCACTTCCGCGTCTTCCCCGGCTCCGCGTCGTCCTCTTCCTAGGCCTCGCTGTCGTCCACCGCCCTGGTTCTCTCGGCGCGACGTGGTCAACGTGGTCAAGGAACGGCTTCCATCGGATGTGGACTATACGCGGAGAGGCTGACAGCTGGTTCCACGGCCGTAGTAAGGAAGTGCCTCCTTCTTACGCACAAAATAATTATTCCTCCACCTGACAGCGGGGACCCACCGGACAGGCCACCGTATTTCCTGAAAAAAAAATGTTTCCCCCTGACTGCTGGGACCCACCAGCTACGTCTTCGCACGCAAGGAAGTGCGTCCGGGCAAAAAAAATGATTCGCCCCCCTGACTACTGGGACCCACCAGCTACATCTTCGCACGCAAGGAAGTGCCTGACTGTCGGGACCCACCTGGTCGAAGCGTACGTAGCGTTGTCATTCTGGTCGCGAATGTGTACGTACATACTGGTCGATGTAGAGGCGTGCACGTGTCGTAGTAGAGGCGTGCACGTAGCATGTACACGTATGTACAACGGTCAGGGTGCAAGGCAGTAAATACGGCCACATACGTACATATGGGCGGGGTCTCGAACGCCTACTCGTGCGTACGTACGGCCAGGGCTCCTGTACATGGCTGGGTCGGAACGGAGAAACTGCGTCTCCGTCATGTTCATGGGGAGGCAACGGAATGCGTCGTGTTCATCGGGAGGCAACGGAAAGCGTGAGAGCCAACCGAAAACGAGGCCTGGCGTACCGCAGAACGGAGGAAACGGCCATGGCTTCGACCGACCACATTCAAAACGGGATGTTGTTCATCGGATGGGTCTGGCGTACCGCAAAACGGAGGAAACAGACCTCCTACAGTCAAAACAGGGGTCATGTTGATCGGGAGGGGTGTGGCGTACTACAAAACGGAGGAAACGGGCTTGTGTTGGAGCGCTACGGTCGAAACGAGGGTCCTGTTCATTGGGAGGGGTGTGGCGTACCAAAAAACTGGACCCCATGGGATACTTTTCATCTCCACCGTCGACCCCCTCCAGCCTCCACGGGCTATTGTTCATCCACCGTCGACCTCCTCCAGCCTCCACCTGCGACTGTTCATCCACAGACTCCTGTTCATCCAGCTTCCACCGCGCGCTACTCCATCGGCTACTGTTCAACCAGCCCTCTCCACGGGCTCCTGTTCAACCACCCCTCCACGGGCTACTGTTCATCCAGCCCTCCACCATCTACTGTTCATCCAGCCCTCCACGGGGTGGTCCTGTTCATCCTGCGATCCACGGGGTCCTGTTTGATGCAGCCCCAACCGGCTCGATCGATCGGGGTCCTCTTCATCCAAAGGCAACACCACAGGGTCCTATTCATCCACCCACACCGGGAACTGCTCATCCAAACCCCCCAGCAATGCTCACTGTTCATCTAGAGGCAGCATCGATCGGCTTCAGTTAGCAGCAGTAGCGAAGGAATCAATCGATCAGGTTCAGTTAACAGCCATCGAATGATCGCTCGGGTTCAGTAACGCGTAGCCTGCAGTGCAATCGCTCGGGTTTAGTTAGAGCCCAATGCCTCGCTCTGCCCCGACCACCCACCATAACCGGGAACACCCCGATGTTTTCCTCGCCCTCGCTTCTACCACGGGTTTTTTCCGTCATGGATGGCCCAAAGAATGTTATGCAGCTGCGTCTCCGGGCCGCCCAGGACGAAAAGCCCATTTTCTGTCATGATCTTTTGTCATAGAAGTAGGACCCCACCACATCGATGATGATACCGGGTTTTGTCACAATTATCGTCATAGAAGTGTCATAAGTATGACAGAAAAAAAATTCGTTCGGCCCAAAATGTCACAGATGTGTCTTTTTTAGTGAAAGCAAGGGGACACCTAAGGGGCGCATTTAATGCATCTCGTCCTGTAATGTCATGCGATAAACTTGTACACTGTACCCTTTCCACCTTCTGTGTGCCACTGTGCCATCCCCTTTTTCCTATAAAAGGAGGTCCGAGGCGTACTGGAGGGGGATTCGGCTCTTTTGAGCAAATCATGCACCATGGCTAGCTCAAGAACACTCCAATATACACCAAAGCAGGACTAGGGTATTACGCATCCTCACAGCCGGAACCTGGGTAAACGATCTATGTGCTAGCTCTTACACCCGCTCTTTTCACAACCCCGCACCAGCCGACCACAGTAGGGATTCCAGTGATCCCATAGATGTCGTTCTCACCGACATCTTTGGCGCGCCAGGTAGGGGGCGCCCGGCTGTGAAAATCTGGTCTAGCAGCTAGTCTACTAGTCCTTCGTCACCATGGCTTCCGAGGAAGAAGGCGATCGAACGGGCGGCATCGTCCGCGGATGCAGCAAACGCTCGCGCGCGACAGAGAAGCTAAGTCACGCAAAAACTTTGAGCAATTCTTTTTATATATGATTATTCTCCTTGGAGATCTTTCTCTCTGTATAAGAAACCTGCACGCGATGGGGCCCTTCCACTATGGGCAACGCCTTTGTTTTGTTTTGAGTCCACTCAACAGTTCAAGTGGCTGCGTCGAGAATGGCATGGTAGCCTTCCACTATTGGCAGCTCTCGTTCTGTTTTGAGTCCGCTCAACAGTTTGGGCGGCCGTGTTGAGAACGCAAAGGTGGCTTGCTCAGCAGCAAGCACACCTGGCAGGCTATTGAGGATCTGTCCTCGAGGTGCCGCGGCCCGGGTATACGCGCCGGCAAGCCTACCCAATTAACGTAGGGTGGACATACAGAAAGAGATCAAATTGGAAAATAACATGCATCATTTCAAAAGTACTGCAGAGTTACATTACATCAATTGTTGCCGCGGTTCTAACTAAAGATAAAAATTGTCTTGGTCGTGAACCTGCTGCAGCGATGAGAAACGAGGTGCCTAGTCCCGGCGCTAGCCTCCACCCTCTCGATTCCGTCGACGCGGCTGATGATGGGCTTGATGCGCTCCCTGAGCAGCGCGAGATCCACGCCCTCCGGCAAGCTCTCCAGCATGGCGTTGAATTCGAGGTTGGGGTACCAGTATGCCACCTTGGTGAGGACCTTGGTCAGGGCACCCCGGCAAAGATGCCGGGCCTCATTGGCCAGAGAGCTCGCTTTGTTAGAGTGGAACTGCTCCAGGGCTCCTAGAACGCCCTCGAAGAATAGGGTCAGCTTGGCGTTGGGGCTCACGTTCGGCACTGGGGTGTACCTCGCATTCGACATCTCCATAGCAGCCAGCTTCTCGGTGATCCTGTTGGCGACATCAGCGAGGCGGCTGGTCCAGAGGTTCTCGCCCTTCACGAAATCTTCATGGTTGGCGGCTTCGTTCTTCGGCTGCTGCCTCTCCTTCTCCAGGCTCTTGGTCAGGGTCTCCTCCGAGACCTTGACCTCCGAAAGCATCCCCTCAAGCCTCTCCAGCTTCAGCTTCAGATCCTTGATGGAGTCGTTGGCGCGGGTGAGCAGCTCGGCCTTGCCGAGGACTTTGGCATGCGCCACCATCAAGGTGTAGTTGACCGTGTCCTTCTCCTTCGCCAGCTCCTTGGCCCTGTTCTTCAGGCCGTCCTGCTCCACCTCCAGCTCCTTCACCTTGTCGCCGTGGACCAGGGCTTGAGCATCTAGTGCTTCCTTGTGCTTCTGCTCAGGCTTCCGGGTCCGCTGGACGACGAGCTTCTCGACCTCCTCGTCCTTGCCGCGGAGTGAGCGCCGCCTCAGGAGCGACGAGGTCCTCCTCCTGGGAGTTCAACTCGTCCTGGTGCTAGGACCGGGCGGCCTTGGCCCTGGTGGTATCTTCCCTGGCCGCCTCCTAGGCCTTCTCGATGTCGGCCTGCTTCAAGAGGAGCTCCTACTTGCGCTCGGCCATCTGGTCTTGGGCAGCCCTCAACTCTTCGTGGGCCTGGTGGAACCAGGCCTGCGCCTCGGCAATGCACTCCTCGAGATCCGCCTCTGCCTTGCCTGCCACCGCCTCCCTAGACGTCACCTTGTCCAGACGGGCGCGGTGGAGCGCTTGGAGCTTCTAGAAGCTGGCGCCCATCGCTCGAAGAAGCTACTCCTCCTGGGTACCACCGTCACCGGTGCTCAGTTCGTCGACAACCTCGAGCCCGGTGGCGGCGAGCACTTCATCATCGAACACCTCCCCCTCGTCCGGTGCCCTGGTGCCCGTCGTCCCTGGACGGTGGACGAACAAGTCGTCGCCCACCTTCAAGTACCTGCCTGAGCCAGAGGTAGCGGAGGAGGAGGGTTGATCGTCAACCACCTCCTCCTCAGTAGCGGCCTTGCCAGCCTCCCTGGCAGGCCCCTTGTCGGCCTCCTCAGTTGCACCCTTGCCGGCCTCCTTGGCAGCAGCCTTGCCGATCCCTCCAGCAGGCCCCTTGGTGGCGTCCTCGGCCGCGGGCTTGGCGGCCTCCTCGGCGGCGATCTTGTCGGCCTCAGCCTCGGTGTCCTTGGCGACCCCCGTGATGACAACGTCGATGTCCTCCTGGTCTGCCAAGGGGGGATCTTGATGCCGGAAAGGAGGATGAGGCAAGGCCAAGATTAAGGCTCAAAAAAAGAAAAGAAGGAAGAGTAGGAACAAAAGGCAGGTGACTCACCCATGCCGGGCTGAGAAGAAGTGGCCCCCTCCCTGCCAACATCTATTGCCGGGACGTAGCTGCCAATGCCTGAGTCCACCTCCTCCTCCTCTGTGCGCATGGGGTCCGTGCTTAACGCCCTTGCTGGGAATGACCCTCGGGGCGGTGTGGTTGATTGGGGTGGCATGTTGGGGGTGGCCCTGGGTGGCTCCTCCTCCTGCCGTCCTCCTCCTGTAGCCACGGCAAGGTCAGTGCCAAAAGACCGTACCCTGGCGCATGTTGGTGGGGAGTAGGTGGTGAACTCACGCTGGGGGCTGCGCCGGGGGCTGCTGTCCGGGCTGATCTCCGCCACTGGCATGCACGAATTGCCTGCCGCGGAATGGTCGCCCGCCAGTGCCATGGCATTCTTTGCCACCCTCTGGGCCAGCGTCTCCCTATCCCTGCAAAGATGAAAACAAGTCACAAAAAGTGGTGTGGTCTAAAAGAGCGGAGGTGAAGAAGGGAAGACACTTACTCGTCCTCTGCCTCCTCTTCCGCTGCCTTCCTTTTCCTCCTTGGGCTGAGGGACCCGAAATCAAAGACGACCTCTGGGTCGACATCTGCGGGACGAGGAGAAGGGGATGGAGCCCGGTGATGCTTGGATGAAGAAGAGGCGGTGGCTTTCTTCTTCGCCACCGCGGTCTTTGTCGTCTTCTTTGCCATCGCGGCCCTTGTCTGGCGCACGGACTCCCCCTAGGCCCCTTGGCGCGGTTCCGTCCTCCTAGGCCGGACCGGCTCGGCAGAGCTGTCCCGCCGCAGGACATGTCCTCTTCCCATGGCCGGAGGGATGTAGGCCTCCGTCTCCTCCTCGGTCAACTCCTCGACCACCTCCTCAATGAGGGGGGCCTCAGTGTTTATGCTGCTGGCCTCCCCGGCAGACCCCGCCCACTGTGCGAGCTCCCTCTCCTCCGCGGTTGCGCTGTCCTTATCCTCCATGCCACCAGTGCTGCCGGCCTCCATGGCAACCTGCGCCTCCGCCGCCCTAGCGGTGATGTAGTCGATCTCCGCCTAGGTAGTGTCCTCGGCGAGCAGCGGCTCATCATGGTTGTAGCCCGTGGACAAGCTGTCGAAGAACTCCTGCACCTCGCGTGCCGGGGGCTCGACCCAGGATGGATCGAGGCCGTGCGCGTTGAAGACCAGCATCATCTCAAGAATGGCGGCCTAGCACGTGTTGTTGCTCAGCGGGAAAACACCTTGCGGCAACCCAAACAGGGGTCCCTTGTTGACCTTGCCGGCCTTCACGGCCCTGCTGGTCCTCTCCACCTGCCGTCGACGAACACATCAAGCTGGAAGAGCCTCTGGTAGAAATGGGTGTGTCCCAACACCGTGAAGTTATGCTTCAGGTCAGGGCAGAGCCTCATGATGTCGGCCGCGTTCCTGAAGTCCTAGGCCGGCCTCCCCTTGTTGTGCAGCGGGACGATTTGGCGGTGGATGAAGTCCGCCCCAATCATCTCTAGGATGAGCCCTGCCGTGGTGAGGTGATGGATCCTGGTGGTGGCGATCGAAAGCTTCCCGTCGTTGGCATCGACGTCGGTCTAGTCCTCGCCGCGGGTCGGCGGAATCTGACGCACCCGGCAGAACTCCGGCGGGCTCTTCTCCTCGATCCAGCACCACCGACCCCGCCACTCCTCCCACCTCTCCTTGCGGGCACCCTCTGGATACGTGCCTTTCCCTTGGACCCTCGGGATCTAGGAGATGCTTCCGGAGAGGGCGCCCCCTGGCTGGAGGCGGGGGGAGAAGAAATGGCGGAAGAGCGCCATGCTGGGATGCACCCCGACGAAGCCCTCACAAAGATGGGCAAAGAGCGCCATGCACGCCATGGTGTTCGGCGTAAGATCCAAAAGGCGGAAGCCGAAGGTGTGCATGACGTCGTTGAAGAAATCAGAGAAGGGGGAGCAGAGCCCACAAGAGAAGAAATCAATGAAGAAGGGGTACCGATTTGGGCCGGCCTTGACGCAGTCGGCAGGGATGACGCGCGTGGCAGTGTGCCCCGTCGTCTCCGCCACCCACAGAGGCCCGAAGAAGTCCTTTAGGTGGAATACATCAACCGACGACGGGTAGAAGTAGGCGAACTACGCCCGCTGCACCGCCGCCTCATTCTCCGGCGCCTCCCTCTTCACGGCATCCTTGGCCGCCCCCTTGCCCTTGCCAGTCTTGGGCGCCATGGCGGTTGGGCGAAGGCAAAGGATCGAAAGCAATTGGGGCGCAGCAACGACAAACAGAAGCGAGAGCTCGAGGAGGAAGAAGATGGGAACAGTGGTGCCGAGATTGGAGAAAGCATAGAGGGTAAATGAGCAGCGTGCCTACGGTTATTCCTTTTATGGGGAAGGCGTGGGCCGCCTCTTTACCATTTACTACGACGTGATGCCTGCATGCAGCAGCGCTCCACGCATGCCCCCCACGTCACACACGACCCTCCACGTCGCGCATTCAACGCGAGTTGTGGGGAAGCGCACCGGACGAAGGAGTTACCACGGTGAACAATCGGCCCCGCCTGCCCGTGCACCGTTCTGGGCCTAGCCCAATAACGCATTGCGCTTATGTGTGGCCCAGGCCCAAAGGCTCCTATCGGTGTACAAAAGTAGGGGCTCTGCTTTGTACCCCTTTACTTGTGCACGGGCAGTGAGAGCCGCGCCCACGGCCACACTTAGCAGGGCAGAAGAGGGTTGCCGAAGCCATAAGACAATCAAAGCAACGCCAAGACAGATACACGAAGACCGGAGAGGGCAAGGTGGACTCCCCCGGCAAGGTCCTTGACGGGGCGGCCTCCACAGCCCCGGCAGGAGCCTTGTCAGGGCAACCCGCCCAACGCCAGCGGAGCGCGCCACCCTTGAGCCCAAGGTTTCCAACACCGTCAACCACATTGGAACCAAGGCTCGGTAGGCACCTCCATGATGGCATGTAGATCTTTGTGAAGATCATAAACACACAAGATCAGGTGAGGACCAGAAGACGACGATCCTCGGCAAGATCCTTGCCGAGGAAACCCACGAGACCTCCCGTAGGATCCTTGCCGGGGACGACCGCAGTGCCACGGGAAGATCCTTGTCGGGGCCCCAGCAAGACCCTTGCCGAGGACATCAGCAGGGCCGCGGCCGAGCCCGCGCCCGCCAAGACTCCACCACCGTTCCCATGCGGCTGCCAGCCCAGCCAGCCAGGCGAGCACCTGCGTGGCGATGTGCGGACCCGAGACCAGCTCAGCAAGCACCTGCGCGGTGGCATGCATATCTTCGTGAAGACACTGCCACCGCGCCAGCTCAGCAGCCTACCAGCCTACATGGCGCTACCCGCTTCACTGGCCTAGACGCGTGTCGAAGCAAGGCGAGGCGGCAACAAAGCAAGGGGACACCTAAGGGGCGCATTCAATGCGTCTTGTCCCGTAATGACAGGAGATAAGCTTGTACATTGTACCCTTTCCACCTCCTGTGTGCCATCGTGGCATCCCCTTTTTCCTATAAAAGGAGGCCCGAGGCATACTAGAGGGGGATTCGGCTCTTTTGAGCAAATCACGCACCATAGTTAGCTCAAGAACACTCCAATATACACCAAAGCAGGACTAGGGTAATACGTATCCTCGCGACCGAACCTAGGTAAACAATCTGTGTGCTAGCTCTTAGACCCGCTCTTTTCACAACCCCGTGCCCTCCGACCACAGTAGGTATTCCAGTGATCCCATAGGTGTCGTTCTCACCGACACATGTACAGCCTGCAAAAATGGCTAACTCTCCGCCTAGGAGGAGCAGCACCACCTCCGGTTTGTCAATTGCTCCTCTCCTTCTATTCTCTTCTTCTTCTCCATCTCTGCATCTGATCCATGCAAATTTTTGCAGGTTTCCCTAATCTAGTTGTGTGAAGGGGAACAAGCAAGGCCAGTCTACCATTGTTGTTGTGCTCCCCTTGTACGATATGTTGAAGGACAAGTTGGTCTATAGGTCCTCCTCCCCTGCAAAAAGAGGCTTAGTTTTCTTTTGTTCTCATTCTAGTTTAAGCATTAACAGATTCCGGTAAGTGTCTATGTATTCCTCTTGTGCTCATAAGTCAGAACATGTAATCTAATTAGGGACTGCAGACTTGCTCATGTCATGTGCAAACTTGCTTGCATTCAGTTTTAACTGTCAAATATTTTAATGTCCAGAACCATGAATGTACATACTCGTATGAAAATTATTCACAACCTTTGTTCACTAGATCCAACTAGTAATCCTGTATATATATGTAAGCTCCAAGCCTGATGTGCTTTAGGCGTTAAATCTATGTATATATACGATCTTATTTATGTATATGTATATGTATATGTATATGTATATATATATATATCCTCCTGGTCAGTTTCTTGAATGCAGTTTTGTAGGCAAGTAAATGATTGTCTGCTGTATGTTTTTGTTTTCTGCCTTTTGTCCATGATGAAAGGTGAAGAAACTATTAAGATGCACAAATGCAATCTCTCAAGTAAAGTAACCAACTAATAACAATGAACCATCATGTGAAGGGCTAAAATTATCTAAATGGGACAGAACATTAGTTGGTTAACTTATAGCTCAAATGCATTAACAGTGAATAATTTCTATTTTTGATAGCAAACATTGGGTGACATGGAAAACAAAATTTCCTGTAGCATACTGATTTTTAAATCACTAAACATCTTATATGAAGCAACACTTATCTTGCAGACATCTAATATGAAATTCTAATAATATGTGAAATACTGATTTTATTTTTTTAGTTGCATGTCATTGGTGCATCGATTCCTTTTCTGATGTACCAGCTCCCTAATCATGTTTTTGTCTTTCGGGTTGGTATGTTAGGAGAACCTAGGCGTGCTATGTGGGGAAGCAAAGCAGCATCTCACAACTCCAGCCTGCAACTCCAGATGAAGGCACCGCGACGACGCATCAGGCTACTCCCTTGGAAGGTCGGCTCCTGGACTATAACTTTCTCTCAACTTGTGCTCTGATTGATACCAGTTCCTTGTATTTCTCTAAACCTGTGCAAATTGCAATATGCAGGGCTTCCTAGTTCGTGGCCTACCTTCTGGATGGAGCAAGGAGGGGGCATCATCCACACCGTGGAGCTGGTTGAGCCTTAGTGCGAACTGGAGAAGCAGAGCATCGTCGGGGACATCTCTCGCTTGTACCATGGTAAGAACAGAGCGCCACTCTCTGTCGTGCATGTATTGAAATCCTGAAATGTCAAATACATGTTCGCTCTCAGCTGGGATATTGGATTGTACTTAGCTATATGACTCGTTCATGTTTGCGCTGCTTGTTAAGTGATTACCTTTATGTACTTGCTACCAGTAGGATGGTCAATACATGCTTGGTTTGTATCTATTCCATAACAGTTTGCTTGGTCACCTGATGCTTGATGCATGTATAATGTGACTCACACATCAGGAAATCTGAATAACTTTGACATAGTTGCTCTGTTATCATGCACCGAGTTGATACTTCTCATTTTCCCTTCCCAAATATATCTCAGTTTTGCTGTTATGTGAATGCTATCTGCATGGTTTCTTATTAGATCTCAAATTCTACAGCTATTTTTTATTGTTAGGAGAATGTTATATGCACGGCTTCACTTGATTATATTCCTAACTTTTCTGATTTATAACTCGCAGATTTTGGCCTTAATTCGTCAAAAGTTGTTGTATAAGGAACTACAGGAGAAGAATCCTAAAGAAAACTCGCACCCAACAATGTGTTTTAGCTCCCTGGAGCTGGACATATTAATATTTAGTTGTATTTTATATTTCAATACATGATTTGTACTACCATGATTGTAAAGTACCTGCCATGATTTGGCTATTGTTTGAAAACTTATGTGTTATTGGCTCTGTTTAATCAAGTTATTAGATGTTGCACAAATAGAGAACTGATGTGTGGCACCTAACCAACACACCTGGTCCCATTTCACTAGTGGATCCTATAAAATAGGAAAGAAACAAAAGAAAACTAACAAGTGGGACCTAATTGGATGACCTGGGACCAGGTCCAAAATGGATTGTAAAAAGGCCCAAATAAGAAATGGAAGCAAAAAGGTGGAAGGCCTAGAAAATAAAAGGATGAATTGTTGGTTTGGCCCATGTAGTCGACCAGAATTAACAAGGGAAAAATATATTAAAAAGGCTGAATTAATGGGCTAGGCCCATGAAGAACACCGAACTGGACCGGGCTGATTCTTATCAATGACCTTTTCATTTGGTCGCAATTTTGTCACGTCGGATCCAACGTGGCCTGGCCAGACAGCTAGTGACCAAACCAAAAGGTCTTTGAACCGATGACCTTTTGTTTTGGTCGTAAACGTCTACGACCTTCTCACAGCCCCTGGGCGCGCCCCTGCCTCGTGGGGCCCCTGGATCTCCACCGACCTCAACTCCTACTCCATATATTCATGTCCGGGGAGAAAAAAATCAAAGAGAAGGATTCATCGCGTTTTACGATATGGAGCCACCGCCATGCCCTGTTCTTCCTTGGGGGGCTGATCTTGAGTCCGTTCGAGGCTCCAAAGAGGGGAATCCATCGCCATAGTCATCATCAACCATCCTCCATCACTAATATCATGATGCTCACCGCCGTGCGTGAGTAATTCCATCGCAGGCTTGCTGGACAGTGATGGGTTGGATGAGATTTACCATGTAATCGAGTTAGTATTGTTAGGGTTTGATCCCTAGTATCCATTATGTTCTAAGATTGATGTTGCTATGACTTTGCCATGCTTAATGCTTGTCAGTAGGGCACGAGTGCCATGATTTCATATCTGAACCTATTATGTTTTCATGAATATATGAGTGTTCTTGATCCTATCTTGCAAATTATAGTCACCTACTACGTGTTATGATCCAGCAAACCGCGGAGTGACAATAGTTGGGACACTTCCCGGTGATGATCGTACTTTGAGGAGTTCATGTATTCACTAAGTGTTAATGCTTTGATCTGGTACCCTATTAAAAGGAGGCCTTAATATCCCTTAGTTTCCATTAGGACCCCGCTGCCATGAGAGGGTAGGACAAAAGATGGCATGCAAGTTCTTTTTCATAAGCACGTATGACTATTTTTGGAATACATGCCTACATTATATTGATGAACTGGAGCTAGTTCTGTGTCACCCTATGTTATAACTGTTGCATGATGAATACCATCCGACATAATTATCCATCACTGATCCATTGCCTACGAGCTTGTTTCACATTGATATTTGCTAAGTTACTCTACCACTTCCATTGTTACGATTGCTACAAAACTGCTACTGTTACTTTTGCCACTATTACCGTTACTTCCATACTACTTTGCTACTAAATACTTTGCTGCAGATATCAAGTATTTCAGGTGTGGTTGAATTCACAACTCAGCTGCTAATACTTGAGAATATTATTTGGCTCCCCTTGTGTCGAATCAATAAATTTGGGTTGAATAATCTACCCTCGAAAACTGTTGTGATCCCCTATACTTGTCGGTTATCAAGACCTTTTTCTGGCACCGTTGTCGGGGAGCATAGCTCTGATTTCTGAGTCACTTGGGATTTATATCTGTTGATCACGATGAGGAATCTGAACGACAATAAAACCAAGATCTATCCCTCAACTATGAGGGGAGGTAAGGAACTGCCATCTAGCTCTGCACTTGATTCACCTTCTGTTTTGAGTAAACCTGTGACACCTACACCTGCTATTGATTCTGATATGTCGCATATTATTGATGATGCCACTTCTGCTATGCATGATGCTTATAATGATACTACTTCTCTGCTTGATAATAATGTGCCACTTGGTGGATTTCTTGATGAACAACTTGCTAGGGTTAACTGATGATATTAATGAAAGATATGATGAAGATTCTCCCCCTAGATATGAATTGCCTGTTATACCTGAGGGTTATGTTATGGATGAAGAAACTGCTAGAGACTTTCTTGCTTGTAATGATAGATATGATCTTAAGAAACTGTTAGCTAAGATGAAAGAAAAATCTTTGAATGCTAGAATGCAATATGATCATGCGTTTGCTACTTCACCTATCTGTGTTACTAATAAGGATTATGAATTCTCTATCGATCCTGATTTAATTACTTTGGTTGAATCTGATCCTTTCTAAGGCTATGAATCTGAAACTATTGTGGCACATCTTACTAAATTGAATGATATAGCCACCCTATTTACTCATGAGGAAAAAAACACTATTACTATATTCTTAAGTTGTTTCCTTTCTTGTTAAAGGGTGATGCTAAGATATGGTTTAATTCTCTTGCTCCTGGTTGTGTGCGTAGTCCCCAGGATATGATTTATTAATTCTTTGCAAAATATTTCCCTACTCATAAGAAACAAGCTGCCTTACGGGAAATATTTAACTTTCTGCAAATTGAAGAAGAGAGTCTCCCACAAGCTTGGGGGTGGCTTCTCGAATTACTTAATGCCTTGTCTGATCATCCTCTCAAGAAAAATGAAATACTTGATATCTTTTATAATGGACTAACCGATGCTTCCAGAGACCACCTGGATAATTGCGCTGGTTGTGTTTTTAGGGAAAGAACTGTTGAGCAAGCTGAATTGTGATTGAATAATATAATGAGTAATGATAATGATTGGACACTTCCTGAACCAACTCCTAAGCCAAATCCGAAGAAAAGGGGTATTCTATTTCTCAGTCATGAAGATATGCAGGAGGCAAAGAAATCTATGAAAGAAAAAGGTATTAAAGCTGAAGATGTTAAGAATTTACCGCCTATTTAAGAAATACACGGTCTTGATAACCCGACACAGGTAGTAAAGGTAAATTCTCTATATAGATTTGATGAAGGTGATATCCCTGATAATAAGTCTGCTAGTCAATGCTTGGATGAGTTTGATAATTTTATTGTTAAACAAGAAAACTTCATCTTATGTTGGTAGACAATTAAAACATAATGCTTATATGGTTGAACAATTGATTGATTATATGTCTAGAGTTAAAAGTGATCTTAAGCTTATTAGTAAACATGCTTCCATGGTTACAACTCAAGTAGAACAAGTACTTAAGGCACAAGATGATTTGCTCAATGAGTTGAATTATAAGAACAATGATAATGCTGCTAGAGTTATGTAGAGGTTGTAAGATGACCCAAGAACCTTTGTATCTTGAGGGCCATCCTAAGAGAACTGAGCAAGACTCTTAGAGAGTTAATACTGATATACCTAGTCCTTCTAATAAAAAGAAAAAGAATAATAATAGGACTTTGCATGCTTCTAGTGAACCTGTTATTGACACACCTGAGAATCCCAATGATATTTCTATTTCTGATGCTGAAACACAATCTGGTGATGAACATGAACCTAGTGATAATGTTAATGATGATGTTCATGTTGATGCTCAACCTAGTAATAATAATAATGTAGAGATTGAACCTGCTGTTGATCCTGATAACCCACAATCAAAGAATCAACCTTATGATAAGAGAGACTTTGTTGCTAGGAAGCACGGTAAAGAAAGAGAACCATGGGTTCAGAAACCCATGCCTTTTCCTCCTAAGCCATCCAAGAAAAAGATGATGAGGATTTTGAGCGCTTTGCTGAAATGATTAGACCTATCTTCTTGCGTATGCATTTGACTGATATGCTTAAAATGCATCCTTATGCTAAGTATATGAAAGATATTATTACAAATAAAAGTAAGATACAGGAAGCTGAAATTTCCACCATGCTTGCCAATTATATTTTTAAGGGTGGAATACCAAAGAAACTTGGAGATCCAGGAGTACCAACTCTACCATGCTCCATTAAAAGAAACTATGTTAAAATTGCTTTATGTGATCTTGGAACCAGTGTTAGTGTTATGCCTTTCCATTTATATCATAGACTTGATTTGAATAAGTTTACACCTACTAAGATCTCTTTGCAAATGGCTGATAAATCAACTACTATACCCATCGGTATTTGTGAGGGTGTGCCCGTTGTGGTTGTGAACGTTACTATCTTAACGGACTTTGTTATTCTTAATATTCCCGAGGACGACAGTATGTCGATCATCCTTGGTAGACCCTTTTTAAATACTGCAGGGGCTGTTATTGATTGCAACAAAGGCAATGTCTCTTTTCATGTTAATGGTAATGAGAATACGGTACACTTTCCGAAGAAACAACCTCAAGTTCATAGTATCAATTCTATTGGAAAAATTTCAACTCGTACTATTGGAGGTTTTGAATTCCCTCTTCCTACTGTCAAAAAGAAATATGATATTATTATTGTTGGGGACATGCATATCCCCGTTGAGGTAACCTAGTGTTATTCGAAAATTCTCCGGTTTCATGTTATTCGAAAGAGGTTTGTTAACAAGACTTGATCATCCTTGTTAGTGGATTCCTTTTGATAATCATGAGATGGATGAATTTGGAAATCACAACCTTCTGTACCCTCCTTTTACTTTCTGTTATTTAGTTTAACAAAGAAAAAATAGTATCTTCTATCTGTTTTCTGAATTATCCGTGCAATAAAAAATACCCCGAAAATAAAAGTTCTCCAAATGCACTAAAAATTTAGTATGATTTTTTATAGAATATTTTAGAATTTCTGGCACTTAGAACACACCAGGGGATGCACCAGTGAGCCATGAGGGTGGAGGGCGCACCTACCCCCTGGGTGCCCCCCTGCCTCGTGGGCCCCACGTGGCGCCCCTCCACTAATTCCAGTACCCACACACTTCGTCTTCCTCCAGAAAAAATCATCCCGTAGCTCAAACTCGTGTTCTTGCTCATTTTGTTGCCATTTTCGATCTCCTTGCTCAAAGCTCCATTCACAAAACTGCTCTGGGAGATTGTTCTTCGGTATGTGACTCCTTCAATGGCCCAATTACTTTTTGTTCTAGTACTTTATTTATTGCAAATTTTTGCTACTAAGTGACCCTATTCTTGAGCTAGCATGTCAAATTTATATGGTAAAAAGTAGTTTTAATGCATGATATAGTCTCTAGGCACTTGTGGGAGTAGTTGCTATCAATCTTGTTGAGTTTGGTTCACTTTTATTTTGAGTCACTAAAAATTTCAGAAATATTCAGAGGAAGAAAATGTTGAGGAGATTGTTGAGAGGCTCCTCGAGCCGGGGTTCGAAGGAAAAGGGGAATGAAGAGAATGAAAAGCCCAAGTACAACCTTCGTCGCACCGCGGTGGTCCGGCCATGTGAATGTCCTTGTGATGCATTCTTGAAGGCCGCCGAAATTTATGAAGACTTCTATTACTTGGCTGAGAATGCAGACATCACCGACTTCATCCACGATAAGTGTGATTAGTATCTCCTACTCACTAATATTTTCGTGCAAAATTTTCATTTTCATGCTAGGAGATCACCATCTACGGTAGATTTTTATTTATATGATGAGTTCAAGGAGATGTCGCTCTATGATTTTTGTGAGGTTTGCAAATTGCCTTTTGAGGGCAGCGTTGAGGAACCACATCCTAGTGATGTGGGAGAATTTATTGATGGAATTGCTGTAGGGAAAGGAGAAACATGTCGGACGCACGAATTACTAGTATACATTTTCATGTCCTGCGCTACTATTCAATATTTGCTAGTAGATTTTAATTGGTTGTGGGAACAGTGGGGGCCTCAGTGCTCCTGACCTTGCCATTTTGCGCCATGCGTTACTTCGTGATAAAACTTTCAATTTAGGCGCTATGGTTGCTAAACAGTTGAGCTTAAACCGTAGAAGGGCCCCATTTTTGGAGGTATCTTTGCTTCGTGTCTTGCTAAATATTTTGAGATACCTATTAAACACTATTAGAAAGAAGAAAAGGTGCTTCCCACTATTTTCTTATATTATAAAAGGATGGAAGCACATGATTTTCTTTGCAATGATAAGGAAAAGAGACTCATTTTTAACCTGGTATTTAGGGAAAATACTTGTTAGATTATTACCTTGCCTGCACCTTCTTTGTTTAATATTCATTCAGGCACATACCTTATCATGCCAGATGACATTCATGCACACTGGGAGCGGACACAATTCCCAGATCCTGAGCCAGAGCCATCACCTAATCCATATCAGGAGTCTATTTATTAGACCAGTGGAACCCCGAGGATCCTCCTCAGTACACCGGAGAGGACTACTTTGATCCATGGGCTTAGATCAACTTAGGCCAAAAGCCTAATCTTGGGGGAGTACGTATTTCTCACCGACATTACATTCATGTTCACACTCACATTCTAGTTGTTGGTGTTCATACTCTTTCATTGTATTATCCATGTAAGTTTATTTTCTTTTCCTGCTTTCTTCTTGTGTTGTTTGAAAAACTTTGAGAAAAAGTAAAAAAATTAATTATACTTTTAGCTAGTTTACTTTCCTCGCTTAGTAGTAGTATCAATAAGAAAACCCAAAAAGATTTCTCGTTCTTCTTTTGCTTGTTGGGAGCTTACCCATGTAAATAGTTTTTCTCGTTCTTTCAAACTCTTTTCTTTTCTTTGGGGGTCGAGAGGAGAAGACCACGATGAAAATGATGAGTGGCTATCTTATGCATTATTGTTGATCTATCAAAGAGCCCATATTACCTTGTCTTCTCCTTTGAATTAAATGTTTGCAGATTCTAGCTTAGTCCAATACACATGCACTATTATTATTATTATTATCCACACCATTCGATCGTGCAAGTGAAAGGCAGTAATGATGATATATGATGAAATGATTGAGATGAGGAAAAGCTAGTATGAACTCGACCTATCTTGTTTTTGTAAATATGATTAGTTCATTGTTCCTGATTCAGCCTATTATGAATGAAACATGTTTGCAATGACAATTAGACATTATAGTTACTCATGCCATGCTTATTTAGCTAGGAGTCTATAATGGTTTACCTTGCGTGCCAACATGCTATTAAAATGGTTGTGATGTAGTATGATATGGTGGTATCCTCCTTTGAATGATTCGAGTGGATTGAGTTGGCACATGCTCATGCATGTAGTTGAAATAAAATCAACATAACCTCCACGATATTTATGTTCATGGTGATTTATATCCTACTCATGCTTGCACTCATTGTTGGCTAATCTTAATGCATGTTTATGACTGTGTTGCTCTCTCGTTGGTCGCTTCCCAGTCTCTTTCTAGACTTCACCTGTACTAAGCGGGAATACTGCTTGTGCATCCACATCCATAAACCCCAAAGTTGTTCCGTATGAGTCCACCATACCTACCTATATGTGGTATTTACCTGCTATTCCATTATTTATTAAAGGAGGTCTGCTATGAGTGCGGACTGATACAAATAGTGTGGTAAGCAAGGGATTTCGACTAAGTAAACATGTCCCCCTCCAGGGGTGAGCTGCGGACTTGGTGTATATATTCGAATTTAATGCTCGTAATTGAGACCACCTGAGTGTTCAACGCAGCCTTCTTTCGTCCCTGACTGTTGCATCACAAGTTCGGCGGGTTCGCCGCCAGACAGGGCCTCTGGTTACTGGAGTCCTGTGTACACAAAGAAGGAAAATAATAAATAAAAAAGGGCGGCACACTTGCGAGCCCCTGGTGTGGTCGAACCGCACTCTGGGTCTATTGCGATCGTGCCCCTTCCTCTGCGCCCATGGTATCTCCAAAGCGTAATGATGTATGCGGAGTGTTGTTCTTGCTATCATGCGCGGGCGGGGGTTGGGGCCGCATTGCTACGCGTGCTCTGATCGCGCCAGGTGGTCTTGGTTGGTATTGCTTCGGGCGCGTTTTGCTGTATCCGGCCGTTTAACGGCCGGACTCGAGAATTGCCTTAAGAGGCTGCTTTGTACTTCTGCCGCGAGAGCCACTGTATGTTCCTCCGTTCGGAGGGAGCGTTCCGTATTCCCGTTGACCGTGATGACTCCATGAGGGCCTGGCATCTTGAGCATGAGGTATGCATAATGCGGCACCGCGTTGAATTTTGCAAACGCGGTTCGTCCGAGCAGAGCGTGATAGCTGCTGCGAAACGGGACTATGTCGAAGATTAACTCCTCGCTCCGGAAATTGTCCGGGGATCCGAAGACCACTTCCAGTGTTACTGAGCCTGTACAGTTGGCTTCCACACCTGGTATGACACCTTTAAAGGTTGTCTTTGTAGGTTTAATCCTTGAGGGGTCTATGCCCATTTTGTGCACTGTATCCTGATAAAGCAGGTTCAGGCTACTACCGCCGTCCATCAGGACTCTCGTGAGGTGAAATCCACCGATGATTGGGTCTAAAACCAATGCGGCGAATCCGCCATGGCGTATGCTGGTCGGATGGTCTCTTCGATCGGAAGTGATCGGACAAGAGGACCATGGATTGAACTTCGGGGCGACTGGCTCCATCGCGTAGACGTCCCTTAGTGCACGCTTCCTCTCCCTCTTGGGTATATGGGTCGCGTAAATCATGTTCACCGTCCGCACTTGTGGGGGAAAACCCTTCTGTCCTCTATTGTTCGGCGGTCGGGTCTCCTCCTCGTCGTCGCTGTTTTGCCCCTTGTCGTTGTTTTTTGGCAATTAACTTGCCTGCCTGCTTGAACACCCATCAATCTCTATTAGTGTGATTGGCTGGTTTTTCAGGGGTGCCATGAATCTGGCATAAGCGGTCGAGTATTCGGTCCAAATTGGACGGACCCGGAGTGGTTCTTTTGAATGGCTTCTTCCGTTGACCGGGTTTAGAGCCTCGGAATCCGGCGTTGACTGTCGTATCCTCCTTGTCGTCGCCGTTAATGCGGCGTTTGTTTTTGTTTCGACGTGACCTGCCGTTGTTGTCCTTAGTATCTGGACTGCCAGAATTTTTACAGAGATTGTTGCTGCGAGGTAGCCAGCTATCCTCTCCCGCGCAGAAGCGGGTCATTAATGATGTGAGGGCTGCCATAGATTTCGGCTTTTCCTGTCCCAGGTGCCGGGCTAGCCATTCGTCGCGGATGTTATGCTTGAAGGCTGCAAGGGCCTCTGCATCCGGACAGTCGACGATTTGATTTTTCTTCATCAAGAACCGTGTCCAGAATTGTCTGGCCGATTCGTCTGGCTGCTGAATGATGTGGCTTAGGTCATCGGCGTCTGGTGGTCGCACATACGTGCCCTGGAAGTTATCAAGGAATGCGGCTTCCAGGTCTTCCCAACACCCAATTGACTCTGCGGGCAAGCTGTTAAGCCAATGCCGATCTGGTCCTTTAAGCTTGAGTGGGAGATACTTGATGGCGTGGAGATCGTCGCCGCGGGCCATATGGATGTGGAGAAGATAATCTTCGATCCAAACCGCGGGGTCTGTTGTGCCATCGTAGGATTCAATGTTTACGGGTTTAAACCCTTCAGGGATTTGATGATCCATTACTTCGTCAGTGAAGCATAGCAGGTGTGCGCCGCCTCTGTATTGAGCAATATCACGACGCAGCTCGAGAGAGCGCTGTCTGCCGTGTACAGCCCGGCCGGGGTTATTATATCCGATGCGACGGTATTCGTGATGGGTCGTGGGGCGCCCACGTGATCCGTAGATGGATCTGGATTTCCTTGCTTTGTCCTCCAATATATCTCGCAAGTCCGGCGCGTTCCCTCTTGGCTTCGTACTTTTGGAGCGATGACGGGGTACGGTCTTGGTTGGGGGCCTGGATGCCTCTCTGTCACGACCGCGGGGTGGTCGGTCAGCCGTATCGTGCGCTGGTGATGGAGGTATGTATGCTTCCTCCACTAATCGGGGGAGCAGCTTGCGTCTTGGATAGCTTTTGGAGGGGCGTTCGAGTTTGTACTCTTCGGCCGCGAGGACCTCGGTCCATCGATCGGCCAGCAGGTCCTGATCAGCGTGAAGCTGCTGCTGCTTTTTCTTTAAGCTGTTTGCCGTGGCGATAAGCCTGCGTTTAAAATGCTCTTGTTCGACGGGATCCTCGGGCACGACGAATTCGTCATCATTGAGGCTTGCCTCGTCTTCGGAGGGAGGCATATAGTTGTAATCCTCAACCTCTTCGTCTGCCGCCCTCTCATGAGGGCTTGCTTCTGCATCCTCCTGCGCTGAGTCTTGCTGGAGGGGGTTGTCTTCGGCACTTTCTGGGGTATTATTATCTCCTGTGCTGGAATCTCCATTCTTGCTGTGGCCGGATTTAGAGCGGCGCCGCTGACGCTGGCGCTTGGGCTGTTTCTTTAAAGAATCTGCCTCCGTTGTTTCTTCGCCGTCCCCGTCTTTTGGGGTATCGACCATGTATATGTCATATGACGAGGTGGTCTTCCAATGCCCTGTAGGCGCTGGTTCCTTTTCGTCTCCAGCGTCGTCGTCCATAGCGTCGATGTCTTTGGAGTCGTAGTCTAGCATGTCGGTTAGATCGTCGATAGTGGCTACAAAGTGGGTGGTGGGTGGGCTCTGAATTTCTTCGTCGTCCGTATCCCAACCATCCTGGCCATAGTCCGGCCAGGGCTCTCCTGATAACGAGAGATGCTTTAGTGAATTCAGGATGTCGCCAAAAGGCGAGTATTGGAAGATGTCCGCGGCGGTGAATTCCATAACCGGCGCCCAATCCGATTTGGTTGGTAGGGGCATGGGAGGTTTGGAGTCCGGCAAGGAGTCTGGCACCTCGGAATCACGAGTTTTGCGAGGGACAAGATCAGTGTTCGGCTCCATCGCCGTGGAAGTTGAAGCCCCCTAGGCGGTGTCCATCCACCGATCCTCTATCTGGGCAATCGGCTCCGGACTAATGGCCGGAGCGGATTCGTGTGCGGCCACCAAGGCACTGTTCGGCGGCGGAGCTAGATCATGCCCATCGCAACAGTGCGGCGCGCTTGGCTATGGCTCGAGTCCATCGAAGATCAAGTCTCCGCGGACATCCGCCATGAAGTTTAGGCTTCCGAATCTGACCTAACGGCTAGGGGCGTAGCTTTCGATCTGCTCCAGATGGCCAAGCGAATTAGCCCGCAGTGCGAAGCCGCCGAATATGAAGATCTGTCCGGGGAGAAAATTCTCACCCTGGACAGCATCGTTGGTTGCAGATGCCATCAAGCCTATCGGTGACGACGCAGAGGAACTCTCAATGAAAGCACCAATGTCGGTGTCAAAACCGGTGGATCTCGGGTAGGGGGTCCTGAACTGTGCGTCTAGGCGGATGGTAACAGGAGACGAGGGACACGATGTTTTACCCAGGTTCGGGCCCTCTTGATGGAGGTAAAACCCTACGTCATGCTTGATTAATATTGATGATATGGGTAGTACAAGAGTGGATCTACCACGAGATCAAGGAGGCTAAACCCTAAAGCTAGCCTATGGTATGATTGTTGTAATGTATGTTGTCCTACGGACTAAAGCCCTCCGGTCTATATAGACACCGGAGGAGGCTAGGGTTACACAGAGTCGGTTACAATGGTAGGAGATCTACATATCCGTCTCGCCAAGCTTCCCTTCCACGCCAAGGAAAGTCCCATCCGGACACGGGACGGAGTCTTCAATCTTGTATCTTCGTAGTCTTGGAGTCCGGCGGATAATGATAGTCCGGCTGTCCGGACACGCCCTAGTCCAGGACTCCCTCAGCTGCCATGGACTTCGACTTTTCTTGGCCTAGGTGTCGGGTGAGCCATTCGTCGTGGATTCTGTGTTTAAAGGCCGCTAGGGCTTCAGCATCCGGACAGTCGACTATCTGGTTCTTTTTAGTTAAGAACCTAGTCCAGAATTTCCTGGCTGACTCTTCGGGTTGTTGAACTATGTGACCTAAGTCATCGGTATCCGAAGGCCGGACATATGTGCCCTGGAACTTGTCAAGGAAGGCATCCTCCAAGTCCTCCCAGCTGCCAATGGAGTTTTTGGGCAGGCTGTTCAACCAGTACCTGGCTGGTCCCTTGGGTTTGAGTGGGAGGTATTCGATGGCATGAAGATCATCACCGTAGGCCATATGAATATGGAGAAGAAAATCCTCGATCCATACCACGGGGTCTGTTGTGCCATCATATGATTCGATGTCACGGGTTTAAACCCTTCTGGGTATTCATGTTCCATTACTTCATCAGTGAAGCAAAGGGGGTGTGGGTGCGTCCATATCGGGCTAAATCGTGACGTAGCTCGGATGGAGTTCGTCTGCGGTTTTCGGCCCGGACGTGGTAATGTTTGTCTCGTCCAGCTAGATGGCCGTCATCGCACATCAGGGCACGCCCCCGCGATCCGTAGATTGATCTGGTCTGACCAGCTCTGTTCTCCAGGTCATACCGCGCGTCATATGTGCGTCCCCGAGCTGTTTTATTTCTGTTTTTATGGCGAGTTAGTGCAGGCTGGTGTTCGGCTCGAGGTGCCGCTTTGTCCCGGCCGCGTGGTGGTCGGTCAGCCACATTATGCACTAGTAGGATGGGCTCCAGCGCCTTGTTATCAAACTGTGGTAACAGTTTGCGCTTCGGGTAGCTTTTTGTTGGGTGCTCGAGGCCGTATTCCTCGGCTGCTAGGACATCAGTCCATCTGTCAGCGAGCAGATCTTGATCAGCTTGAAGCTGTTGCTTCTTCTTTTTTAGGCTCCTTGCAATGGGAATTAGCCGGCTCTTAAAGCGTTCCTGTTCGTCGGGCTCCTCGGGCAAGATAATTTTTTTGCCACCGAGGCTCACCTCATCCTCAGAGAGCGGAAGCTAGTTGCTATCCTCTGAGTTTTCGTTCATGGCCTGTTCGTCAGGGCTGACTCGCCTCTCCTCCCATTCGTCCTGTTCGGAGGTTGGCTCGACGGGGTCTTCATTGCCTTCGGCATCGTCCGGAGTGTTGTTTTCTCCTGTGACAGTGTCAACATGGCAATGGGTACCCGCTACCTGCAAACCTGGCGGCTAAACACCCTATTAGGGTAAGGGTATGGGAAATAAAAATATCCATGGGTTTCTAAATGGGAAAAATTATACCCATCGGGTAAGGCGGGTATGGGTACAGGAAGGCAATACCCATACCCACGAACCCGCAAACCCGCATACTACTACACCCTGTCAAGTAGGTCCCATGTGTCATTGACTAGATTGATAAAAAAACTAAGCTACCAGACCCTAAGTACAACTTGTGAAGTAGATTTGTTGTCGTCTCCCTTCCTTGCGTCTCCAGCCACCTTCAAAAGGTAAACTGCTTAGGTGTTGCGGCGACTACAAAGGGAATGGTCGTGGCCACGGCTGTCCTATGAAACGTCCGGCTACTCCTATGAGGAACAATGTGCTCCACCAATGAAAAGGGCGAAGCATGAGAAGCGTCTAATTTGGTGAATAATTTTGCACTCCACATTTAACACTTCTTTTGAATCTCTACGATGCATGAATGTGTTGATGATTGGTCTAGTGACAAATGTGCATGATGTATGAATGGATTATTTGAATTTTGATGATTATTTAGTCAACATTGAACATGCTAACATACAAATACGGAGATGGGTATTTTTACTCGTGGGTATTACCCATACCCGGCCGGGTACGGGTATGAGAATAATTTGAAACCCAGGGTGCGGGTACGGGTACGGGTTTGGGCAAAAAATATTGAGACGGGTGCGGGTTTGGGCATGCATTAACCATACTCATACCCCACGGGTTCCATGTTTAGGTGTTGCTATTTTTACTACGGCGTGGCTTAAAGCGGCGCCGCTGACGTTGGCGCTTTGGCTGTATCTCAGGAGGTTTATCCTCGACTAGATTTTCATTGTCGCTGTTGTTTTCTTTGGGTGTATCCACCATGTATATGTCGTACAAGGAGGTGGCTGTCCAACGCCCTGTAGGCGGTGGTTCCTGCTCCTCTCCGGCATCTTCGTCCATACCATCGATATCTTCGGAGTCGTAGTCAAGCATGTCAGTTAATTCGTCGACAGTGGCTATAAAGTGGGTGGTCGGTTGGAAATTAAGTTCTTCGTCGTCCACTTCCCATTCGAGCCGAGCATAGTTCGCCCGAGAGTCCTCCGACAAGGAGAGGGATTTCAACGAGTTTAACACATCACCTAGAGGTGAGTGCTGGAAGAAGTCCACGGAGCTGAACTCCAAGATCGGCGCCCAATCAGGTTCGATGGGCGCAGATGCACGTGGTGCAAAACCTATGGCCGGAGACAAATCCGAGGTTCCGGTGACACGAGCCTAGATCGATGTTGGGTCCATGTGCGGCTCGAACGCCGCTGAGTATGCGGCTTCCGCGGTAGGGTTGACCTTCCCGTCCTCGGACGGTGCGGTCCATTCGGGATCTAGGGCCAGAGCGGTTATGGGCGCTATCTCCTGAGCGCGGCAAGATGGTAGATTTAGGTCATGTTCATCTTGGTGGTAGGGGAAAACCATCATGGGCTCGAGTCAGTCGAAGATCAAGTCTCCACGGATATCGACCACAAAATTCAGGCTTCCAAATCTGACCTGATGGCGAGGGGTGTAGCTATTGATCTGCTCTAGATGGCCAAGCGAGTTGGCCCGTAGTGCTAAGTCGCCGAATATGAAGATCTGTTCGGGGAGGAAGATCTCCCCATGGAATGCATTGTTGTGGATGATTGATGGAGGCATCAAGCCTTCTGGTGACGATGCAGTGAAACTCTTAATGAAAGCACCAATGTCGGTGTCAAAACCAGCGGATCTCGAGTAGGGGGTCCCGAACTATGCGTCTAAGGCTAGTGGCAACAGGAGGCGGGGGACACAATGTTTACCCAGGTTCGTGCCCTCTCCATGGAGGTAATACCCTACTTCCTGCTTGATTGATCTTGATGAATATGAGTATTACAAGAGTTGATCTACCACGAGATCGTAATGGCTAAATGCTAGAAGCATATGAGATTCTGATTGTTCTCCTATGGAATAAATCCTCTGGTTTATATAGACACCGGAGGGGGCTAGGGTTACACAAAGTCGGTTACAGAGAAAGGAATCTACAATCTACATATCCGAATCACCAAGCTTGCCTTCCACGCAAAGGAGAGTCCCATACGGACATGGGAAGAAATCTTCTATCTTGTATCTTCATAGCCCAACAGTCCGGCCCAAGTATATAGTCCGGCTATCCGAGGACCCCTTAGTCCAGGACTCCGTCACAGTGCTCGGGATCCTTGGTAATCCCAACATTGCTCCTTCCAGCGGTGTCGGGGTCAACATTGAAGACGGCGGCGCCTTCCTGCCCACCAAGGTGGGGAGCAGTGCTCCTCACGCACCTCAGACGTCGCCATCACCTGCTGTTTCTCCGGGGGAGGCGACAGGCCGAGGGGGCGGCGTGCCTCGTCTTTCCGCTCTTCCCCTCCCTCGTCGGCACCCATCATCACAAGCCTCTTTAGGACGCTTGTCGGGAAGGGGTCACTCTCTTGGTGCCTTCGCCTCCTGCAGCAGTCTTCCAGCTGAGCTTCGGTGGCTCTCCCCGCCGGCACTTGTGCTTGGACTTCTTGCTGGCCCTGGGGGTGGTGACCAGGGCACCACCGTGCAGCTCCCTCCATCCCTCTCCTTTGTAGCCTCGCCACTTCTGTTAGTCAGGCTACGCCCGACAAGCCCTGACGGGATCGGGCTGGGCTTCTGCTCAGGCACTCCTTTTGCCCTCTTCACCTCCCACTGTAGTTCCTTGGAGGAGAGGGACAAGAAAGGGATTGCGGGGCACTTATCTTTTTTCAGCCTAAAATGTGTAGGCATTTGCCAAACTTTAGTCTAAATTATGTAATCTTATTTACCCATGTTTGTGTTCTGTAAGATCTGTACTTGCTTATCAGCATATTAATGAAAAATACAAGCCTTGCCTGGTACTTGTGCATGTGTTATGTCCATGCAGGGGCGAGATGCCTCTATACGTTTAAGTAAACAAGTTTTCTCCGGAAAGCTATCCTGCCGGTGCCTTTAGTTTACTGCTGCGGGGCTAGGCCTACCAGGCACAAAACTATAAGGGACCAGCTCCTCGTCGAACCTTATCCATCAAAGTCCACTATGACCACCTTGACCGAAGCAACATTCGGGACAAAGGATGGGAGCACCTATGTTTCGAAGGTGATGAGGTTTTCATATGCACAAGTTTTCACTTTACAGAACAGGTATGGATAAGATGGAACTTATCTATTTGGCTTGCCAGGGACCGCTATGTAGGCTCGTCTCCTTTTCTTCTCTTCGGGACCAAGTCCGCAGCAAGAACCCTATATCCTAACGCAGATGAAAACAGAGCTACATGTGTTCTTATCTACATGATCATGCTATGCTCATGATATATTTATCCATGCATGCAAGTTTTTTTGTTGGGCCCCCCAGCACTTCATTTATTTAACTATTGCTCAGGGTCTGTGCCTGGCTTTTTACAAAGGGTTACATGCAACATCGGCAAGGCTTGTACAAAAGGGAGGCTGTCGGGCGCGCCTTACGGGTGGAACTTACGGAGATGCTCAATGTTCCATGAGTTTTGCAACTAAATGCCATCTCCGGTCTCCAGGCGGTCTGTGCCGGGTCTGGTGACTCGTACTACCTGGTAAGGGCCTTCCCACTTCGGCGTCAACTTGCTTGCACCCTTGGCGGACTGAACTCGCCTAAGGACAAGGTCGCCTACCTCAAAGCTCCGGGCATGAACCCTGTGGCCGTGATAGCGGCGTAGGGCTTGCTGGTAGCGTGCAACACGCATAGCAGCCCAGAGATGGTTCTCCTCAAGTAGCACAACATCGTCACACTGATGTTGTTCTCGCGCTACTTCATTGTAGGCAAGTACTCAAGGTGATCCTGAAGGAAATATGCCCTAGAGGCAATAATAAAGTTATTATTTATTTCCTTATATCATGATAAATGTTTATTATTCATGCTAGAATTGTATTAACCGAAAACATGATACATGTGTGAATACATAGACAAACATAACGTCACTAGTATGCCTCTACTTGACTAGCTTATTAATCAAAGATGGTTATGTTTCCTAACCATAGACATGTGTTGTCATTTGATTAATGGGATCACATCATTAGGAGAATGATGTGATTGACATGACCCATTTCGTTAGCCTAGCACTTGATCGTTTAGTATATTGCTATTGCTTTCTTCATGACTTATACATGTTCCTGTAACTATGAGATTATGTAACTCCCGTTTACCGGAGGAATGCTTTGGGTGCTACCAAACGTCACAACGTAACTGGATGATTATAAAGGATTACTACAGGTGTCTCCAAAGGTACATGTTGGGTTGGCGTATTTCGAGATTAGGTTTTGTCACTCCGATTGTTGGAGAGGTATCTCTGGGCCCTCTCGGTAATGCACATCACTACAAGCCTTGCAAGCAATGTAGCTAATGAGTTAGTTACGGAATGATGCATTACGTAACGAGTAAAGAGACTTGCCGGTAACGAGATTGAACTAGGTATTGGATACCGACGATCGAATCTCGGGCAAGTAGCATACCGATGACAAAGGGAACAACGAATGTTGTTACGTGGTTTGACCGATAAAGATCTTCGTAGAATATGTAGGAGCCAATATGGGCATCCAGGTTCCGCTATTGGTTATTGATCGAGAATAGTTCTAGGTCATGTCTACATAGTTCTTGAACCCATAGGGTCCGCACGCTTAACGTTACGATGACAGTTTCATTATGAGTTTATAAGTTTTGATGTACCGAAGTTTTTTCGGAGTCCTGGATGTGACCACGGACATGACGAGGAGTCTCGAAATGGTCGATACATAAAGATTGATGTATTGGAAGCCTATGTTTGGACATCGGAAGTGTTCCAGGTGAAATCGGCATTTTACCGGAGTACCGGGAGGTTACCGGAACCCCCCAGTGACCTAATGGGCCTTATTGGGCCTAGTGGAGGAAGAGGAGAAGGGGCCAAGGGGCAGCCACGCGCCCCTCCCCCCCAAGTCCGAATAGGACAAGGAGGGGGGGCAGCGCCCCCCCTTTCATTTCCCCCTCTCCTCCTTCCCCCCAAGTCCTAGTCCAACTAGGGAAGGGGGGAGTCCTACTCCCGGTGGGAGTAGGACTCCTCCGGCGGGCCTCCTCCTAGGGCCGGCCGCACCCCCCCCCCTTGCTCCTTTATATACGGGGGCAGGGGGCACCCTAGAACACACAAGTTGATCTACGGATCGTTCCTTAGCCGTGTGCGGTGCCCCCTCCACCATATTCCACCTCGGTCATATCGTCGCGCGGAGTTTAGTCGAAGCCCTGCGCCGGTAGAGCATCATCATCATCGTCACCACACCTCGTGCTGACGGAACTCATCCCCGACACTTTGCTGGATCGGAGTCCGGGGATCGTCATCGAGCTGAACGTGTGCCGAACTCGAAGGTGCCGTACGTTCGGTGCTTGCATCGGTCGGATCGTGAAGACGTATGACTACATCAACCGCATTGTCATAACGCTTCCGCCTTCGGTCTACGAGGGTACGTGGACAACACTCTTCCCTCTCATTGCTATGCATCACCATGATCTTGCGTGTGCGTAGGAAATTTTTGAAATTACTACGTTCCCCAACAGTGGTATCAGAGCCAGGTTTTATGCATTGATATTATATGCACGAGTAGAACACAAGTGAGCTGTGGGCGATACAAGTCATACTGCTTACCAGCATGTCATACTTTGGTTCGGCGGTATTGTTGGATGAAGCGCCCGGACTGACATTACGCGTACGCTTATGCGAGCCTGGTTTTACCGCCGTGCTTTGCACATAGCTGACTAGCGGGTGTCTGTTTCTCCAACTTTAGTTGAACCGAGTGTGGCTACGCCCGGTCCTTGTGAAGGTTAAAACAGCACCAACTTGACAAACTATCGTTGTGGTTTTGATGCGTAGGAAAGAATGGTTCTTGCTAAGCCCGTAGCAGCCATGTAAAATTTGCAACAACAAAGTAGAGGACGCCTAACTTGTTTTTGCAGGGCATGTTGTGATGTGATATGGTCAAGACATGATGCTATATTTTATTGTATGAGATGACCATGTTTTGTAACCGAAGTTATCGGCAACTAGCAGGAGCCATATGGTTGTCGCTTTATTGTATGAAATGCAAACGCCCTGTAATTGCTTTACTTTATCATTAAGCGGTAGCGATAGTCGTAGAAGAAATAGATGGCATAACGACAACGATGCTACGATGGAGATCAAGGTGTCGCGCCGGTGACGATGGTGATCACGACGGTGCTTCGGAGATGGAGATCACAAGCACAAGATGATGATGGCCATATCATATCGCTTATATTGATTGCATGTGATGTTTATCCTTTATGCATCTTATCTTGCTTTGATTGACGGTAGCATTTTAAGATGATCTCTCACTAAAAATTATCAAGAAGTGTTCTCCCTGAGTATGCACCGTTGCGAAAGTTCTTCGTGCTGAGACACCACGTGATGATCGGGTGTGATAGGCTCTACGTTCAAATACAACGGGTGCAAAACAGTTGCACACGTGGAATACTCAGGTTAAACTTGATGAGCCTAGCATATAACAGATATGGCCTCGGAACACGGAGACCGAAAGGTCGAGCATGAATCATATAGTAGATATGATCAACATAGTGATGTTCACCATTGAAAACTACTCCATCTCACGTGATGATCGGACATAGTTTAGTTGATTTGGATCACGTGATCACTTAGATGACTAGAGAGATGTCTGTCTAAGTGGGAGTTCTTAAGTAATATGATTAATTGAACTTAAATTTATCATGAACTTAGTCCTGGTAGCATTTTGCAAATTATGTTGTAGATCAGTAGCTCGCGTTGTTGCTTTCATATGTTTATTTTGATATGTTCCTAGAGAAAACTGTGTTGAAAGATGTTAGTAGCAATGATGCGGATTGGATCCGTGATCTGAGGTTTATCCTCATTGCTGCGCAGAAGAATTATGTCATTGATGCACCGCTAGGTGACAAACCTATTGCAGGAGCAGATGCAAACGTTATGAACGTTTGGCTAGCTCAATATGATGACTACTTGATAGTTTAGTGCACCATGCTTAACGGCTTAGAATCGGGACTTCAAAGACGTTTTGAACGTCATGGACCATATGAGATGTTCCAGGAATTGAAGTTAATATTTCAAGCAAATACCCGAGTTGAGAGATATGAAGTCTCCAACAAGTTCTATAGCTAAATGATGGAGGAGAATCGCTCAACTACTGAGCAAGTGCTCAGATTGTCTGCGTACTACAATCGCTTGAATCAAGTGGGAGTTAATCTTCCAGATAAGATAGTGATTGACAGAGTTCTCTAGTCACCATCACCAAGTTAGTAGAACTTCGTGATGAACTATAGTATGCAAAGGATGACAAAAATGATTCCCGAGCTCTTCGTGATGCTGAAATCGACGAAGGTAGAAATAAAGAAAGAGCATCAAGTGTTGATGATTGACAATACCACTAGTTTCAAGAAAAAGGGCAAAGGGAAAGAAAGGGAAACTTCAAGTAGAATGGCAAACAAGTTATCACTCCCGTGAAGAAGACTAAAGCTGGACCAAAGCCTGAAACTGAGTGCTTACACTGCAAAGGAAATGGTCACTAGAAGCGGAAATGCCCTAAATATTTGGTGGATAAGAAGGATGGCAAAGTGAACAAGGGTATATTTGATATACAGGTGTTTGATGTGTGCCTTACTAGTGTTTATAGTAGCCCCTGAGTATTTGATACTTGTTCGGTTGCTAAGATTAGTAACTCGAAACAGGAGTTACATAATAAACAGAGACTAGTTGAGGGGAAGTGACGATGAGTGTTGGAAATAGTTCCAAGATTGATATGATCATCATCACACACTCCCTATATTTTCGAGATTAGTGTTAAACCTAAATAAATGTTATTTAGTGTTTGCGTTGAGCATGAATATGATTTGATCATGTTTATTGCAATACGGTTATTCATTTAAAGTCAGGGAATAATTGTTGTTCTGTTTACATGAATAAAACCTTCGATGGTCATACACCCAATGAAAATAGTTTGTTGGATCTCGATCGTAGTGATACACATATACATAATATTGATATGCCAAAAGATGCAAATTTGATAATGATAGTGCAACTTATTTGTGGCACTGTCGTTTGTGTCATATCGGTGTAAAGCACATGAAGAAACTCCATAAAGATGGATTATCAGAATCACTTTGTTATGAATCATTTGATGCTTGTGAACTGTGCCTTTTTGGCAAGATGACTAAAACTCCGTTCTCCGGAACAATGGAACGAGCTACTGACTTATTGGAAATAATACATATCGATGTATACGATCCAATGAGTGTTGATGCTCGTGGCAAGTATTGTTATTTTCTAACCTTCACAAAATGATTTGAGCAGATATGGGTATATCTACTTGATGAAACATAAGTCTGAAATAATTGAAAGGTTCAAAGAATTTCAGAGTGAAGTGGAAAAATCATCGTAACAAGAAAATAAAGTTTCTGCGATCTGATCGCGGAGACGAAAATTTGAGTTAAGAGTTTGGTCTTCAATTAAAACAATGTGG
The DNA here is from genome assembly GCA_963921465.1 of Triticum timopheevii. NCBI lineage: Eukaryota > Viridiplantae > Streptophyta > Magnoliopsida > Poales > Poaceae > Triticum > Triticum timopheevii. The sequence goes on along the minus strand of OY997264.1, from coordinate 238,110,243 downwards.
AATAGTTTCACAGCTCACGCCACCTAGAACACCACAACGTTATGGTGTGCCCGAACATCGTAACCACACTTTATTGGATATGTTGCGATCTATGATGTTTCTTACTTATTTACCACTATTGTTTTGGGTTTATGCATTAGAGACAGCTACATTCACGTTAAAAAGGGCACCATCTAAATCCATTGAGATGACACCATATGAACTATGGTTTAGCAAGAAACCCAAGTTGTCGTTTCTTAAAGTTTGGGGCTACGATGCTTATGTGAAAAAGTTTCGTCCTGATAAGCTCAAACCCAAATCGGAGAAGTGCGTCTTCATATAATATCCAAAGGAAACTGTTGGGTACACCTTCTATCACAGATCCGAAGGCAAGATATTCGTTGCTAAAAATGGATCCTTTCTAGAGAAGGAGTTTCTCTCGAAAGAAATGAGTGGGAGGAAAGTAGAACTTGATGAGGTAACTGTACCTTCTCCCGAATTGGAAAATAGTTCATCACTGAAATCAGTTCCAGTGATTCCTACACCAATTAGTGAGGAAGCTAATGATGATGATCATGAAACTTTAGATCAAGTTACTACAGAACCTCGTAGGTCTTCCAGAGTACGGTCCAAACCAGAGTGGTACGGTAATCCTGTTCTGAAAGTCATGTTACTAGACCATGATAAACCTACGAACTATGAGGAAGCGATGATGAGCCCAGATTCCAAGAAATGGCTGGAGGCTATGAAATCTGAGATAGGATCCATGTATGAGAACAAAGTGTGGACTTTGGTGGACTTCCCTGATGATCGGCAAGCCATAGAAAATAAATGGATCTTCAAGAGGAAGACGGACGTTGATAGTAGTGTTACTATCTACAAAGCTCGACTTGTCGCAAAAAGGTTTTTCAAAAAGTTCAAGGTGTTGAATACAATGAGATTTTCTCACTCGTATCGATGCTTAAGTCTATTCGAATCATGTTAGCAATTGCCACATTTTATGAAATCTGGCAAATGGATGTCAAAACTGCATTCCTTAATGGATTTATTAAAGAAGAGTTGTATATGATGCAACCAGAAGGTTTTGTCAATCCTAAAGATGCTAACAAAGTGTGCAAACTCCAGCAATCCATCAATGGACTGGTGCAAGCATCTCGGAGTTGGAATATACGCTTTGATGAGTTGATCAAAGCATATGGTATTATACAGACTTTTGGAAAGGCCTGTATTTACAAGAAAGTGAGTGGGAGCACTACAGCATTTCTGATAAGTATATGTGAATGACATATTGTTGATTGGAAATAATGTAGAATTATTCTGCAAAGCATAAAGGAGTGTCTGAAAGGAGTTTTTTCAAAGAAAGACCTCGGTAAAGCTACTTGCATATTGAGCATCAAGATCTATTGAGATAGTTCAAGACACTTGATAAGATTTTCAATGAGTACATACATTGACAAGATTTTGAAGTAGTTCAAAATGGAGTAGTCAAAGAAAGAGTTCTTGCCTGTGTTGCAAAGGTATGAAATTGAGTAAGACTCAAATCCTGACCACAGCAGAAAATAGAAAGAGAATGAAAGTCATTCCCTATGCATCAGTCATAGGTTCTATAAACGTATGCCATGCTATGGACCAGACCTATTGTATACTCTGCCCTGGTTTGGCAAGGGAGTACAATAGTGATCTAGGAGTAGATCACTAGACATTGGTCAAAATTATCCTTAGTGGAATAAGAATATCTTTCTCGATAATGGAAGTGATAAAAGAGCTCATCGTAAAAGTTACAACGATACAAGCTTTTACACCGATCCAGATGACTCTAAGTCTCATTCTGGATACATATTGAAAGTGGGAGCAATTAGCTAGAGTAGCTCCGTGCAGAGCATTGTAGACATAGAATATTTGCAAAATACATACGGCTCTGAATGTGACAGACCCGTTGACTAAACTTCTCTCACAAGCAAAACATGATCATACCTTAGTACTCTTTGGGTGTTAATCACATAGCAATGTGAACTAGATTATTGACTCTAGTAAAACCCTTTGGGTGTTGACGACATGACGATGTGAACTATTGGTATTAATCACTTACAGATGTGTATATTGGTGTTAAATCACATGATGATGTGAACTAGATTATTGACTCTAGTGCAAGTGGGAGACTGAAAGAAATATGCCCTAGAGGCAATAATAAAGTTATTATTTTATTTCCTTATATCATGATAAATGTTTATTATTCATGCTAGAATTGTATTAACCGGAAACATGATACATGTGTGAATACATAGACAAACATAACGTCCCTAGTATGCCTCTACTTGACTAGCTTATTAATCAAAGATGGTTATGTTTCCTAACCATAGACATGTGTTGTCATTTGATTAATGGGATCACATCATTAGGAGAATGACGTGATTGACATGACCCATTTCGTTAGCCTAGCACTTGATCGTTTAGTATATTGCTATTGCTTTCTTCATGACTTATACATGTTCCTGTAACTATGAGATTATGTAACTCCCGTTTACCGGAGGAACGCTTTGGGTCCTACCAAACATCACAATGTAAATAGGTGATTATAAAGGAGTACTACAGGTGTCTCCAAAGGTACATGGTGGGTTGGCGTATTTCGAGATTAGGTTTTGTCACTCCGATTGTCGGAGAGGTATCTCTGGGCCCTCTCGGTAATGCACATCACTACAAGCCTTGCAAGTAATGTAGCTAATGAGTTAGTTATGGAATGATGCATTATGTAACAAGTAAAGTGACTTGCCGGTAACGAGATTGAACTAGGTATTGGATACCGACGATCGAATCTCGGGCAAGTAGCATACCGATGACAAAGGGAACAACGTATGTTGTTATGCGGTTTTACCGATAAAGATCTTCATAGAATATGTAGGAGCCAATATGGGCATCCAGGTTCCGCTATTGGTTATTGACCGAGAATAGTTCTAGGTCATGTCTACATAGTTCTCGAACCCGTAGGGTCCGCACGCTTAAGGCTACGATGACAGTTTCATTATGAGTTTATAAGTTCTGATGTACCGAAGTTTGTTCGGAGTCCCGGATGTGATCACGTACATGACGAGGAGTCTCGAAATGGCCGAGAAATAAAGATTTATATATTGGAAGCCTATGTTTGGACATCGGAAGTGTTCCGGGTGAAATCGGCATTTTACCGGAGTACCGGGAGGTTACCGGAACCCCCCGGTGACCTAATGGGCCTTATTGGGCCTAGTGGAGGAAGAGGAGAAGGGGCCAAGGGGCAGCCGCGTGCCCCTTCCCCCAAGTCCGAATAGGACAAGGAGGGGGGCGGCGCCCCCCCTTTCCTTTCCCCCCTCTCCTCCTTCCCCCCAAGTCCTAGTCCAACTAGGGAAGGGGGGGAGTCCTACACCCGGTGGGAGTAGGACTCCTTCGGCGCGCCTCCTCCTAGGGCCGGCCGCACCCCCGCCCTTGCTCCTTTATATACGGGGGCAGGGGGGCACCCTAGAACACACAAGTTGATCTACGGATCGTTCCTTAGCCGTGTGCGGTGCCACCCTCCACCATATTCCACCTCGGTCATATCGTCGCGGAGTTTAGGCGAAGCCCTGTGCCGGTAGAGCATCATCATCATCGTCACCACGCCGTCGTGCTGATGGAACTCATCCCCGACACTTTGCTGGATCGGAGTCCGGGGATCGTCATCGAGCTGAATGTGTGCTGAACTCGGAGGTGCCGTACGTTCGGTGGTTGGATCGGTCGGATCGTGAAGACGTATGAGTACATCAACCGCGTTGTCATAACGCTTCCGCTTTCGGTCTACGAGGGTACGTGGACAACACTCTCCCCTCTCGTTGCTATGCATCACCATGATCTTGCGTGTGCGTAGGAAATTTCTGAAATTACTACGTTCCCCAACAGATCTGTATATGAGTTCCGTGGGGATCACTTCTTCTGCCCCATAGACCAGGGAGAAGGGAGTCTCGCCGGTAGCTCGATTTGGTGCCGTATGGAGGGACCAAAGAACCACCAGCAGCTCATCGATCCATTGCCTGACACACTTCTGCAGCCTATCAAATGTTCTTGTCTTGAGTCCTCGCAGCACTTCAGCATTTGCCCTCTCAGCTTGTCTGTTGCTTCTGGGATGGGCAACAGAGGCAAATGAGACCTTTCTTCCAAGGGCATGAACATATTGCATGAAGGTGCGGCTTGCGAATTGGGTGCTATTGTCAGTGATGACTCTGGTGGGTACTCCAAAATGGCACACCAATCCTTTCAAGAACTTGATAGCCGACTGTGCAGCCACCTTCCTCACGGGCTCCACTTTCGGCCACTTTGTAAACTTGTCGATTGTGACGTACAAGAATTCAAAGCCCCCGGTAGCACAGGGGAAGGGGCCCAAGATGTCGAGCCCCCGGACTAAAAATGGCCATAACAAAGGGATCGTTTGGAGAGCTTGGGCAGGCTGATGGATATTCTTGGAGTGGAACTGGTAGGCTTCACACTTGGCGACTAGCTCAACTGCATCTTGGAGGGCCGTGGGCCAGTAGAAACCTTGTTGGAAGCTTTTCCAACAAGGGCCCTTGATCCAATGTGGGAGCCACACATACCCTTGTGTATATCTGCCAACAGTTCCTTTCCTTCTTCCCGGCAAATGCACTTCAATTTCACACCGTTGAGCCTTCTTCTGTATAGCGTGTCGTCAACGAACTGATACATATTGGCCCTCCGGGCTACTCTTTCAGCTTCTTCTTGCTCTTCAAGAAGTTCTCCTGTTTGGAGGAAATGAACTATGTGTCGCGCCCAAGTTGGAGCCTGAGGCTCGGCAACAAGGACCAGCGACACCTCCTCATTCATGGGAGCGCATGCCTCAACCGCAAAGACTAGTAGTTCGGCAGGAGGGTGCAGCTCACCGATCGAAGGGGATTTGTTCCCGCCAAGCTCTCTGTCGGGGGCTTCGAGAAGCTCTGCCTGGAGATTCTTGCCGGAGTTCAGTTTCCTCCTCTTTTTTGGCCATTGTTGGCGGGGATATGGAGGGAGAACAAAAGACCCTGGTTCCACAGGGAGTTTTTGCGCAACGCACTTTGACAGATGATTAGCAATGCTGTTTTCCACACACGACATGTGCTCTGTTTGTAATCCATCAAAGAGCTCCTCCAACTTTCTCACTTCCTCTATGTATGCCTCCATAAATGGGCTTTTATAATCCTTATTTACTTGCCTCACCACAAGTTGTGAATCTCCCCGGATGATCAACTTCTTGATTCCCAGTTCTGTTGCGATCGAGAGCCCGGCAAGGAGTCCTTCATATTCTGTAGTGTTGTTGGTAGCCTTCTCCCAGGGGAAATGCATTTGAACCACGTACTTGAGCTGTTCCCCAGTGGGAGCAATGAGAAGCACGCCAGCTTCTGCACCTTGTAGGGAGAAGGAACCATCAAAGTACATGATCTATTCTTGGGGCACTTCCTTGCCAGGGATAACTGTCTCCAGTACATCTTCATCAGGGGTAGGCGTACACACCGCAATAAACTTTGCTAGTGCTCTGCTCTGAATAGTTGACGTACTTTCAAACTTCAAACCAAAGCTGGGTAACTCCAAAGCCCATTCCAGTATTTTGCCAGTGGCCTCAGGGTTCCTCAGTATGTGTTGCATGGGGAAGCGGGTAACAACCGTGATCTCATGGGCTTGGAAGTAGTTGCGCAGTTTCCTTGAGGCCATGATGAGGCCAAAGATCAACTTTTGCATGCCAGAGTACCTCGACCTAGCCCCTTGTAGGAGGGAGCTGACGAAGTACACTGGCCGCTGCACTACCTTCCTCCTTGTTGTGACCTTGGAACTATCTCCATTGCCCTACTCCTCCTTGTTTTGATCTGCATCTGACCTTTGCCGGGACAAGTCCGCTTTCCTCTCCAGAGGGGACGACAGTTGTGGCTACTCCTTCTCCACTTCCCGCTGTGCCACTAGTGCTGCACTAACCACTTCATTGGTTGCCGCTAGGTATAACAGCAATGGCTCTTGTGGTTTAGGAGCGACTAAGGTGGGAACAGAGGAAAGATAGGCCTTCAAATCTTGCATCATAGCGTCTGTCTCCGGGGTCCACACCATGGGCCCTGCCTTGTTCAAGATTTTGAAGAACGGTAGGGGACGCACTACAAAAAAAAGACACACCGTGACATTCTGGGCTGAATGAAAAAAAATTATGTCATACTTATGACACTTCTATGACGATAATTGTGACAAAACCCGGTATCATCATAGATGTGGTGGGCTCCAACTTCTATGACAAAAAATCATGATAAAAATGGGCTTTTCATCCTGGGCAGGCTGGAGGCGCTGCTGCATGACATTCTTTGGGCCGTCCATGACGGAAAAAACCGTGGTAGAAGCGAGGGCAAGGAATATTTCGGGGAGTTCCCGGTTACGGTGGGTGGTCGGGGCCGAGCGATGCGCATTTCTCTCGTACACGTATGCGCATGGGTGCGAGGCATTGGGCTCTAACTGAACCCGAGCGAGGCGTTCGCCTACTAAACCCAAGTGATTGCACTGCAGGCTATGTGTTACTGCACCCGAGCGATCGATCGATGGCTGTTAAGTGAACCTGATCGAGCGATTCCTTCACTACTGCTGCTAACTGAAGCCGATCGATGCTGCCTGTGGATGAACAGCGATAGTTGCTGGTGGGTTTAGATGAACAGTGAGCGGTGGGGGTGGATGAACAGGACCCCGTGGTGATGCCTATGGATGAACAGGACCCCGATCGATCGAGCTGGTTAGGGCTGGATGAATAGGACCCCCGTGGAAGGCTGGATGAACAGGACGACCCCGTGGTGGGCTAGATGAGCAGTAGACGATGGAGGGATGGATGAACAGTAGCCCGTGGAGGGGTGGTTGAACAGGAGCCCGTGGAGAGGGCTGGTTGAACAGTAGCCGGTGGAGTAGCGCGCGGTGGAGGCTGGATGAACAGGAGCTCGTGGATGAACATTCGCAGGTGGAGGCTGCAGGAGGTCGATGGTGGATGAATAGTAGCCCGTGGAGGCTGGAGGAGGTCGATGGTGGAGATGAACAGTATCCCGTGGAGTCTCGTTTTGCGGTACACCACACCCCTCCTGTTGAACAGGACCCCTGTTTCGACCGTAGCGCTCCAACACAAGTCCGTTTCCTCCGTTTTGCGGTACACCACACCCCTCCCGATCAACAGGATCCTGTTTCGACCGTAGGAGGTCCGTTTCCTCCGTTTTGCAGTATGCCAGACCCCTCCCGATTAAAAGTATCCCGTTTCGAACATGGCCGGTCGAACACAAGGCCGTTTCCTCCATTCTACGGCATGCCAGGCCTCGTTTCCATCGGCTGTTCCGTCCAAGCCCTTCCGACGAACACGACGACGCATTCCGTTCTGACCCAGCCGGTTGGCTCCCCATGAACATGACGATGACACTGTTTCTCCGTTCCGACCCAGCCATGTACACAAGCCCTGGCCGTACCTATGCGCGGGTAGGCGTTCGAGACCCCGCCCGTATGTACGTACGTGGTCGTAATTTCTTTCTTGCACACTGGCCGCTGTACGTACATGTACATGCTACATGCGCGCCTCTACTATGACACGTGCGCACCTCTACATCAATCAGTATGTACATACACGTTCGCGACCATAATGACAATGCTACGTATGCTTCGACAAGGTGGGTCCCGACTATCAGGCACTTCCTTGCATGCGAAGATGTAGATGGTGGGTCCCAGCAGTCAGGGGGGCAAATCGTTTTTTTGCCCGAACGCACTTCCTTGCGTGCGAAGATGTAGCTGGTGCGTCCCAGCAGTCAGGGGAAATGTTTTTTTTGCGAAATAATGTGGCCCGTCTGGTGGGTCCCTGCCGTCAGGTGGAGGAATAATTATTTTGCGCATAATAAGGAGGCACTTCCTTGCGACCGCCGTGGATCCAGTTGTCAGCCTCTCCACATACATTACTCTTCTGATGGAAGTCATTCCTTGACCACGTTGACCACGCCGCGCCGAGAGCACCAGGGTGGTGGACGACGGCGAGGCCTAGGAAGCGGATGACGCGGAGCCGAGGAAGACGCGGCAGTGGATGCCCACGCGTAGAGGAGTATGAGGGTTCACTCGTTCGGCTGTGGTGTGAGGCTGCCATCGCCGCAGAATAATAGGGGGTGTGGGTGAGTAGAGGGATGGCCTGGCCAGCAGTGGGAGTAGTAGGGGCGGTGAGGCCTCCGCCGCATGGCAGACGGCCATGGGAGGCAGGAGCACGAGGCACGACCGGCGCTTGTTTGGGCGGCTGGAGCAAGAAGACCAGAGGTTGAAGAAGCACTATGGACGTCGAATGGACATCGTACGGTTACTTGAGCTAGAATCGTTCATATTGACTAAGTTGACAAAGCCCTTCGTCCCTGTCAACTTAGTAGGCCCACAAGTCAGCCTTCCACCAACGTGGGTCCCAGCTAGCAGGGGGAGTATTCATTTTTTCTGCACAATAAGGAGGCACTTACGTTGGGTCCGAGCTGATAGCGGGGGAACATTTTTCTTTTTGCAAAATACGGTGGCCCGTCAGGTGGGTCCCGGCAGTTGGGGGGGAAACATTTTTTTCACAAAATACGGTGGCCCGTCCAGGGGGTCCCTGTTGTCAGGTGGAGGGAATCATTATTTTCCGCGTAATAAAGAGGCACTTCCTTGCTGCGGCCGTGGACCGAGCTGTCAGCCTCTCCACGTACAGTACACTTCCGATGGAAGTCATTCCTTGACCACGTTGACCACGCCGCGTTCCGTTGCATGCATGCGTCCATGGGCGTGGTGCGTCCCAACTGTCAGCCTCTCACGTACAGTCATCTTCTGATGACTCTAGGTTGTTGACCACACCATGCCGAGCGCACCAAGGCCAGTGGACGATGGCGAGGCCCCGGACTGGAATGACCCAGACATGGGGAAGACGGGGCAGTGGAGTCGCAAATGGAGAGGAGTGGGAAACTTGACTGGTTCGGGTGCGCGGCAGCACAGCCGCGGTGCCGCCCACGGGAGACAGGAGCAAGAACAGAGGTTGAAGAAGGAGAACGGTTGTTGGATTGACATCTAATGGTCCAGCTCCTAGAATCATTTGTTGATTAAGTTGACAAAGCCCTGCGTACACATCCGCTTAGTAGGCCCACAAGTCAGCCACCAAATCTGACGGGTCCCAGCTGTCAACGGGAGGAATAACTTTTTCCGCATAACAAGGAGGCACTACCTTCCGTGCGAAGATACAGCCGGTGGGTCCCAGCTGTCAGGTGGGGGAAACATTTTTTTTAGCTTAATAAGGAGGAACTTTCCTTGTGTGTGACCATTGGCCTCGTGGGTCCCATCCGTCAGGCTCTCCACGTACAGTCCTTTTCCGATGACTCTCGTTTGTTGACCACGCCGCACCAAGCGCAGCGAGGCAGTGGACGACGGTGAGGCCCCGGACGGGAATGACTCCGAGATGGGAAGACGCGACAGTGGAGTCGCATATTGAGAGTAGGAAGGGTTATAACTGGTTCTGGTGCAGCGTGGAGCTGCAGTCGATGGAGAATAACAGGAGGTGTGGAGGGGTGGAGGGACAGCCTGGCCGGTGGTGGGGTAGCGCTTCACAGCGATGCGTGCTAAGCAGAGCCACTAGCCACCGGAGGCCGGACATGGCGGTTCCGGGGACGCTGGAGGAAGAACACGAGAGATTGAAGGTGCATGCCGGCTGTTGGATATAAATCCAATGGATGTGAATGTCATAATCATTTGTTGACCAAGTTGACAACGCCCTGCGTAGGCTTTGACCTATTGGCCCACATGTCAGCCTACAAAAATGTGGCATATATCTAACCCATGTTTTCTAGTATGTACAGTCCATTTGCTGGGTTGGGTGAACAAATAATTTCGTGTCAATCAGGCCCATTTATATTTTCTAAGAAATCCCAGCCCATTTGCACTTCCTTGAATACACGAATTAGCTAGGCTCCTTATATATATAATGTTATGTTAGAAGGAGCAATTAATATCAGAAAATAAACCAGAGAGGCACATTATATATATATATATATATATATATATATATATATATATATATATATATATATATATAACAAATTAGCGAGTTATTGCTCAAAATAAAAATGAGCGTGTTATTATTACATTGGTTCTTAAAATCTTCACAAGCTTTTGTACGCAATCAACAGGATTTTCCTTGCCTGTAAGTCAAAAACAACCAGGATTTTCCATGTCAACTTCTGGTAAACATTTACTTTTATAAGTTAATAACATGTGGGATGTTTTATAATTTATATATAGGTCTCTATAAAATACATCCTACCACTAGGTGGTAGTTACCTCCATCTCTATTGCGGTTAGATTCTTTCAGCTCCGTGCATTCCTAAATGGACCGGGCACAGTAAAACGTAATTAATCTTGAACCTGATTAGTTGTTGGCCGGACGTCCCAATTTTTATGGCGCGGACTTTCGTGAAACGATGCCATCCAAAGATATCTCTCTCTCTCCAAATCACATCTGCACCGAAATAATGGGATCTAGGGCAATTATCAACAACAAACAAGGTATTCGGTATGACCCTGCAATTTCTATCCATGCATCCGTGAGATTTCTTTGTTTGTGATTTCCGTCGTTCCATGTATAATTTCATTAATGTTCCGGAAGCACTAGCGAGCCACTTACGTATTTTATTGGCTGGTGGATTTTTCAGCTATCCGATATGCACCCTGCCATCCGGCCTGCCAGCGTGGCCGACGCCGTCGCCAACGACGTCCCTCAAATCTGGTGTTGGCTCCGCTCTTGCAGCACAAAGCTAGCTGCATCGACTCACTCCTGTAATCCGCTGCGGCCGTCGAGTGCGCAAGGTGTCAGAGATCACTGAAATATACGCCGCCTTCATCAACACCAGATACATGCCTGATCTGCTACCCCATAATCCAGCGGCAACAATGGCTACAAGACATGCATACGTATCATGAGTATCCAGCTAGATGTTTTGCACGTTCTAAATATCCATGGGTTGTCCTTAGTAGAACTAGTTTGTTTTGCCTTGTGTATATCAGCAGGCCGGCGGCCAGGATTTGTATAGATACAATTGATCATTGGACTCCACTATCGTTCATGTTAGTGAAATGTACTGATTGTAGCCTATGATGAGAATACCTCTATGGTCACTAGAACGGTGTTCGGAGTATTCTTTTAGGATGGTTTACATACAACATACTTCAAATTGAGGTATATATACATATACATGATGTGTACACATGAATGATAAAATATACTACTCCTTCCGTCCCAAAATAAGTGTCTCAACTTTGTACTAACTCTGGTACAAAGTTGTATTAAGATTGAGACATTTTTTTGAGACGGAGGGAGTATGTTAATTCTATAGTTTTATATTTTTGCAACTTAATTAAAGGAAAAACACTCTTGTTTTTGTCGACATACTCCATACCACTCTTGTTTATATACTCCATACTACCTTTCTAGAAATATACTTCGCACTATTAAAAAAAGATACTTCATACTCCATTTCTGTCATATACTACCTTTCTAGAAAAATTATTCAGTGATATACTACATACTATATGAAATCCATACTACCTTAGTTCATATATACTCGATACTACCTTTCTAGAAAAAAAATCAGTGATATACTGCATATATTTTTTGCGTGATATGATATACTACATACTATATGAAACTAAGGGAGTATGATAGTATGAAAAATACTTCCTTTTCAACTTCCTTTTTTGTGATATACTCCTTTTTAGATTCATATAGTCCTGAGATTAGATGAATATACTCATCTCTTCATTAATCCCTTTAACTAATAACTTGAAAATTCTTTGTTAAACATGCATATTTCGGTAACATGGCCGGCCAACAACACTCTAAGCTAGTAGACATACACATAATTCCAAGACGTGTTAATCCAGTTAAAGTGTCAACATACTACTCTATAGATTCTATAAAAAATGACACTACTATGGATCGAACGGACTAGCGCATGCAACAGGCATGCATGCAGCAACAATCAAGTGGGTTGTTTAAACTAGCTGGTAAATCGGCCAGATTATTTAATTAAAAAACTAGGTTGCATGCGAATAACAGATTCATGCGCGCCCGCAAACCCGATCTGTCCTGTTGCACATCGACGGTGGATAATTAGGAGGTAACTACCACTGCTTGTAGATAAAATTTGTCCATAGTAATAATATAAATACATATAATGTGGTTAGAAGGGAAACATAAATTGAACACAACATTATGATTCTTATATATAGATAAATAGAACAGAGACCTGCGTATTATTAAAAAATACATTGGGCTGCTAATCTTTAAGAAAAAAGCCCATAGGCCGGTATGGACCTCAAAAAATAAGTTGAAACCACTGTCTGTGTATGTTGTGGGCTACGCATGTTAAAATACAAAACATAGGCCTAGCTGATACTTGTTCGCCCTCTGGAAAAAAATGATACCAGATCCCCGAGCAAACTGGATTAAAGAGGGGGCCGGTGGCACGACTGAAGAAGCACATCAGGAGCGATTTTTTTTCTTTAGTGGATGGCTCTCGATGGCGTTTTTTTACTTGCCTCTGCACCATACAACATGTATTTTTAGCCTCCCAGTCCGTCGTGGTGGTCCAACAGCCCATTTGCTGGGCGGGCCAACCTACAGAAACCAGCACTTGATTTTTCATCAAGCCCCAAAGACAACGCAGTACTATGTTTGTTTTGAGGCCGAAAAAATTACGACAGGGGTTGAGCGGGCGAGAGGGGAAGACAGAGTAATAAAAATATTAAAAAGAGTTGACGCGCCGTTGGTACCGTAACAAAGCAAGTACAATTCTTCTCGGCAAGAAGGTGTGCCGTTGACACCCACACATCACATACCCTATAGTAGGCATACTAACAAGTTCACACACAAGTACAACAGAAAAGGTAAACATTCGTATCAAACTCAGGTTCACAGGACACGTTCATATTCATAGCCAACATTCACTATCAACAACTCGAAAAAATCATATATACACAAGTTCAGCATGTCTATGCATCCAAATGATTGATAGATCACACGACAGTATTCATACATAATTCACAAAAAGATTTAGATATACACATGTTCACTATGTTTATGCATCCAAATGATTGAGATCACAGCCAATATGATCCATGGACGAACTATAATTACCTAGGGTACAGACTGGTAAATGGTCTTCAGTCAGAGGTACTTCTTGCTAAAATTAATTCTTGTACGAGTAAAATTTCGAGTACATAAGAGGCAACACAAACAATCGGAACTTTGCTTATAGGTTTATCCTCGAATAGTGGCCTCGTGCCGAGGGAGGTTTGAGCAACTTGGCCACTACTTTCATCCAACTAGTTTACTGGCTCATCTTGGTCCAGTAGCTCGCCAACATTCTACAATGCAGACAAGAAAGGAGGCGGTTGAGAAAATGAACCACCCCAATTTTTTGTGCAGTTCAACTGAAATGGTGCATCCCTGGCGTGCAGACTGATTAAGTGCCAGATGAATATACGCGTCAACCAACTTGTCTAGAATCTTTAGACTTCATGCCATACAGTTCGCTACCATATCTGCCGATAACCAAAAGGCACAAGTTGGGACAAAAGACTGGACTGTGTTCTTCTGGGCTATACGCCAAGCAATATTTTTGGCATTCACTCTCCTAATACTTGGAGTTTGACAACTGGTTGACGCCGGTAGATACACGAATGAATATAGGCACTTCTTGTCAACATTGATGCTTGTCTGAGTGAACTTTGGAGTACATAGCAACAACTTAAGTATCTGTCCATCTGATCATTTTGTGTAGCTCTACTGAAATCACCCAATGTAATGATTTGCCTGTGAGTTCAGGCTCCAAGTTACTCCTTTATAAAATCGGCAAACAGTAGCACAATACCAAATTACCAATACATGACAAGCACAATAATCAGGATAAAGACCAGTACCAACCTGTGTGAGGTAGCATATCAATTACTATTTCCTTTAACTGGAAGCCGAGATAAGCGAAGCGACTGACAGCAAAGGAAGAAAGCACGCCGAGATTAGCGACTGACAGGAAAGGACGGAAGCTGTCGAGGCAATGAAGCACCCAAAGTTTTTGTGCACTTCCACCAAAATCGAGCATCCCTGTTGGCACATATATTGAGAGAGTGATATTACTGTAATAGTGGGACTAGTCGATGAAACATACAATAACAAATAGAAGCACCCTCATTATCTTAATGGGTAAAGTTAGCAACATAGTAATCTTGCTTAAAGAGGGGTATTAGTTTATTTAATCAGTGCCAATTAGCTCAACACTCAAAGCATTGCCATTTATCATAGGTTGCAAAACTTTAACAAGCAAATATAAAGGAGTTTCTCATGACAGTAGCACGATACAAATAGAGATGACAGCAAACTAATATGGATGAAGGCCTTAGGCCTGTACCAACCTGAGAAAAAAAGCTTATTCATGTAGTCCCATAAGAGATGATAAAAACACTCACTGGAATCACTCAATAGTATATATTTTTGTGCACTTCAAATGTATGGTTGAAATCACTCTTGTTTACCAGTGTTGAGATTATATCAAAAGATTATCAAGAACTTCCAGCAGAGTTAAAGCACTGGCTGGGATACAGTTCATTGTATCGTCTTGTGTAGTTCCACTAAAATGTATGATTGGCACAACATGATCCCTGTTTGCACAAGTAGGAACAAGGTGAAACCTTCATTAACTTAGTGAGAAAGGATAGGAAGAGATTAGCATATTAGTCTAACAGTAGCATCAAATTCATGATGGACAATATGCAAAACATTGCCTCAATTAACCAATGGCAATAAATTGACATGCAAAACAATAGCACTATTATGTCATGACACTAATAATATTCCATCCCTGCTCCACCACATGATTCACCTCCATAGACAAACATACACACGTACATGATTCAGCATAGGGTCCTACTAAAGATTTGTTTAACTCCAACAAAAAAATTAGGCAGCAATAAATTAGTGGTACTTAAGTACTCCTAATTAATTAAGTGAGATAGCAGAAGTGGAAGGGCTCCCTGGAGGATCGTCTCACATGTAAGGTAGTCGTTGCCGGAGCCCTTGAATGGCCTCGACTGAGGCCTCTGGCTTCAGCAAGATCGCCTTGGCACTATTTATTCTTCTTCTTCTTCCTCTTCATGCTCTGTTTCTCTTTCTCCTCACCAGTTGGTGAAACCAAGTACATGATTGGCCTTCTTTTTTAGAATTGGTTTTGTCAGTGAGGGAGTACAAGTGTACTAGTAAAAAATAGCATTATTTTCTCATGGCTGTTGGAAAATAGAGATGAACACATGCATTAAATATCATTCTTACCTAAAGGAAGGTTAGGGCGCCAATATGGATGATGAGGATTGGAACACAGATCTCCCTTTGTGCAGTTCCACCAAAATGAACCAACTGTTCCATTCTGACATTCCAGTTAAACAACACAAAAGTCACTTCTTTTAAGAAGAGTTTTGTGCGGTGCACCAAAAGGTCACAACAGCAACCAGGTGAATTGGATATCCCTGTTTGCACAAAAAGCTACAGAGGAAACAATCGGAGTCTCAAACAATTAAAGGAAAAAACATTTGGCTAAACTTGTCATGGCTTATAACAGTGGCATGGCTTCATTTTTACCAGGGACATTAGATTAAGAACAACTAAATATTTGGTATAAGGGCATGGGACAGTGGGTGCACCAGCAGTCCAGTACCATGTACGTAAACAGGGGCATAAAGTGGTGATTCATAGTTTGTTGCCCCGATAAACAAACATCCAAGAAACATATTTGGGTTGGTGTAACACCCACGATGCGGCTATATCTCCCACGTGTCAAAGCACGACTTAGAGGCATAACCGCATTGTGGTTTTGTCGCAAGAAGGGTCATCTTCACACAATCCCATGTAATGAACAAGAATGGGATAAAGAGTTGGCTTACAATCGCCACTTCACACAATGAACATATAATTCATACATCATCCAGAGCACACACATAGTCCGACTACGGACGAAGCCAAAATAAAAGAAGATAACCCAACTGCTAGATCCCCGATCGTCCCAACTGGGCTCCACTACTGATCAACATGAAACGAAACATAGCAACGACCAAGATCTTCGTTGAGCTCCCATCTGAGCTCG
The DNA here is from genome assembly GCA_963921465.1 of Triticum timopheevii. Classification (NCBI taxonomy): domain Eukaryota; kingdom Viridiplantae; phylum Streptophyta; class Magnoliopsida; order Poales; family Poaceae; genus Triticum; species Triticum timopheevii. The sequence goes on along the minus strand of OY997264.1, from coordinate 238,094,095 downwards.
GTTGCATCACCTGCACTGGTATTATTAGCACCTGCAACTGCTGTGATAGTGTCTGGTGAGTCACGAGGACTCAGCAATCTCGAAACTCGCGAGATCAAGACTATTTACGCTTATGGGTATGAAGTGGTAATGAGGTGGAGTTGCAGCAAGCACTAAGCAAATATGGTGGCTAACATATGAAAATAAGAGCGAGAAGAGAAGCAACGGAACGGTCGAGAAGCTAGAAGTGATCCTGAAACTACTTACGCACAATCATAACACAAAGACCATGTTCACTTCCCGGACTCTGCCAAAAGAGACCATCACGGCTACACACGCGGTTGATGCCTTTTAATTAAGTCAAGTGTCAAATTCTCTACAACCAGATATTGACAAATTCCCATATGCCACATAACCGCAGGCACGGCTCTCGAAAGTTTATACCCTACAGAGGTGTCCCAACTTAGCCCATCACAAGCTCTCACGATCAGTGAAGGATATTCCTTCTCCTGGGAAGACCCGATCAGTCTCAGAATCCCGGTTACAAGACATTTCGACAAAGATAAAACAAGACCGGCAAGACCGCCCGACTGTGCTGACAAATCCCGATAGGATCTGCACATATCTAGTTCTCAGGGCACACCAGATGAGACATCCTATTAGTAAAACCAGACCTCAAGTTTCCCCGAGGTGGCCCCGCAGTCTACTCGGTTAGGACCAACACTTAGAGAAGCACTGGCCCGGGGGGTTTAAAATAAAGATGACCCGTGGGTTGGCCTGCCCAAGGGAAAGTTAGTAGGTTGTTAGGCAAATGTAAAACCAATGTTGGGCCTTGCTAGAGGAGTTTTATTCAAAGCGAACTATCAAGGGGGTCCCATAAATCACCCAACCGCGTAAGGAACGCAAAATCAAGGAACATAACACCGGTATGACGGAAACTAGGGCGACAAGAGTGGAACAAAACACCAGGCATAAGGCCGAGCCTACCACCCTTTACCAAGTATATAGGTGCATTAATTAAATAAGAGATATTGTGATATCCCAAAATATCCATGTTCCAACAAGGAACAAACTTCATCTTCACCTGCAACTAGCAACGCTATAAGAAGGGCTGAGCAAAAGCGGTAACATAGCCAAACAACGGTTTTCTAGGAAGGGTGAAAAGGTTAGAGGCTGACATGGCAATATGGGAGGCATGGTAAACAAGTGATAGGTAGCGCAGCATAGCAATAGAATGAAGCAACTAGCAAGAAAAGATAGAAGTGATATCGAGGGTAATGGTCATCTTGCCTGAAATCCCGTTAGGAAGAAGAACAAGTCCATGAAGAAGACAAACGGACGTAGTCGAACGAATCCTCACAACTCCGGAACGAAACCGAAGCTATCGAGAGAAGCAAACCGTAAAGAAGCAAACAACATGGTAAACAACCATCACATAAACATGGCACGATGCACCCAAGTATGATGCATGTCCGGTTTAATGAGGCATGGCATGGCAAAGTGCAACAAACAATACTACACGTTAAGTGGAGCTCAATATGCAACAAGTTGCATATTGACGAAACACCACTTTCGAGTTATTTAGTTCGCTCTTGTTTAGGTGCACAACAATATTAAATGTTGGTTAACATGGCAATAAGTGAAGCATAATAAAACTACCTGGCTATGCAAATTAAATGAGGCCGGAAATAACAAACAACAATTCCGGAAAATCCTCATGTCCATATTGCAAATTTGGTACTGTTCTGCCCTAAGCCATATTTTAATGTTGTTAAACAGTAAAACAAAGTGCACCAAGTTAATCTATGCAGTTTTCCACCCCATTTACATATAAAGTTTATTAAAATTGGAGCTGCGGTTATTTAGTTATGAAATAAATCATTTTAACATGGCATTTAAACAATTTAATGCAAACAACAAGTTAAACATTTTAAACATGGATGAAAGCAACATATTATGAAACTAGATGAAATTCTAAGCATTTTACATATATAAATTATTTACATATGATGCATGATTTGTGGGTTATTAAATGCATGAACACAAGGGGTTTTCTGTAAAACAGTAACTCCTGGAAAATTAGGAAATTCGCTGATAGAAAAAAAAACAGAAGCAGGCCGAAACTGGAGCTACATGAACTTTGGATTCTCACCAGGCCTCATGGGCCAGTTGATGAAGGAGGCCCGACAAGGGGCGCAGCTGGGCATTGGCTGGATCAAACGATGAGGTGGAGAGGCGCGGTTAACGCGCGAGCGGTTGTGCTCTGCTCGAACTTGAGCAGCGCAGGTCTTGGCGAGGACGCTAGCGGTGGCGAGCTTGCGGGCATGCCAAGGGAGGTCAAAGACAGCGGGCCAGCGCCGGATCTGGACGGACGCGAAGCAGGGCAGGGCCGTCCTGCTCCTGCAGGGGCGAAGCAGAGGAGGCGAGCGGTGCTCGATGCAGAGGAGGCGCATGGGACTTGGTGGCCGGCAGCGGGGCTTGCAGCGGTGCAATATCCGGCCGGTGCCTGCCGTATCCGGCGCGAAGGAGGACGGGAATGGATTCCTAGTGGACCGAGGCAGGTCGGGGACGGCAACAGAGGAGCTCCGAGGCAACAGTGACCTCTTGTGATTGTTGACCAAGGCGTGTTCGAAGTAGAGACAATGCAGAGGTTGCAGGGTTCAGAGAGGTCGCGAGGTTCAGGTGGGGATGGACGCCGGCAACGCAGACGAGGTGAAGGCCTCCGGCGGGGAAGCTCCAGGCGGTGGCGCAACAAGATTAGGGACGTGAGCGTCCCTGGCGCCGGGTCCCTGCTAGAGAAGGGAGAGGCGAGAGAGATTATAGAGGTTGAGAGGGAGAGAAGCAGGGGGAGCTCGGCGCCAACAGCTTCGGGAACAAAGCAGGGAAGGATGGGCTGTAGGTGGAGCTTGAGGGGAGCTGCTGGTTCGATTGATGGAGGGATTGGGTGGATCTGAAAACGAGGAAGGGATTTTGGATCGGGGAGGATCCCGATGAGGTAGAGATAGGAAGAGTGGCGGTGCTCGGAAGGATCCCTAGAAATTAGGTGGTGTGTCTAGATTAGGTTAGGGGTGGTCTATATATAGTGAAATGAGCGGAATTTTGGGACATCCGGTTTAAATCGGATGGACAGGAAAAATAGACTAGGGGAATTCAATAAATAAACCGAAGATATTTTAGAGATGATTGGCGATGATCTGGACTCATCAGTCACGATAGCCCGGTTCGGGTTCGGAGCAGTTTTCGGGCGCATGCAAGAGGGGTCGGTGGCTGTGCAAAGAGGCTCAAACGGTCGGACAACAAATGAATGGTTGGTCTCGAAAGGGATAATGAAGGCAAGGGGGGAACGCAGCAACTACGAACAGATGCAAGCTTTATAAAAACATATAGATGCAATGCGCATGATGCTATGGGATGAGATGCATGACATGAACAAAATGCAAAACGAAAGACAAAAACCCAACCACGAAGGAAATAACATGTCACATAGCCGGAAATGGCAAGAGTTGGAGTTACATTTATCGAAAGTTACATCCGGGGTGTTACAGTTGGTCCCCTTTTTGTTCACTCTAGCCACCTACTCCTATGTGTGGATAGCAAATCTAGCCCTGGTCATACCACTGTGCACAACGTTACCCCAATATTTCCCTTTTCGACCAAGAGACCGGTTGGATGACCAGTATGTACTACTTTCACCCCCTTTCCTTCCTGTTTGTACCACGTCCAATGTACATACTAAATTCCCCCACCCCCACTTTATTTCTTGTTTGAACCACGTACTCCCTCCGTCCGGAATTACTTGTCATCAAAATGGATGTGTCTAGAACTAAAATACATCTAGATACATAAATTTCAGTGACTAGTATTTCCGGACGGAGGGAGTACAAGATTCGACTCCATGAAGTAGCTTTACCTTTAACAATAGAAGAAAAAAATAGGTGACATTGGACCATCCGATCGAGAGGGGCTGAGAGGTAGAAAATGATGCACATGCAGCGACGTAGCGAGCTTGGGAAGTAGAGCTAAGGCATTTTCGAACGAAGATATACCTAAAGGTCGTCAGGATGTGGATAGGTGGGCGGCGGGAGGCCGGATCCGCCCAGACTAGGGAAATGACGAAGGGATTGGAGGACCTCCCCGCCGGCGCTCGGCCAAAGATGACGGTGCGACTGGCAGTGGGTCTCCTCCCTCGCTGTTGACGACAGCCTAAACGGTGCCCCTCCTCCCATTCACCGGTGGAGGGGGGTACGTCTGGATCTGTAACCAGCAGTGAGGATAGAAAGATAGTGTTTTTTCAAGGGAGAAAGACAGTGTTACCACCCCTATCTTGTTTAGATCTGGAGAGGATGAAAGTGTGTGAATAGAGCAACCCTAGCAAGTAAGCGCGGAGGCTCCGGCCTATATATACGTAGTGGGGTAGTTTTACTTTTTCACTCCATCAAAACAATCGTTTAAAATTGTATACTACGTGCCATCGCCCTTTTGCAGTTGTTGATTGTTTTTTGAGATAGCTACCCACTTGTTCCAAGTGGTGTTATGGTGTGCCAGGTCACACTTTGTACCGTTCATGTCTGGTACAAGTTCCTCCATTAAATGAACAACCACCCCCTCGTAAAAATTGTGAACAAGCCCACGGCTAAAATTAGCGGATACGTGGGTTGCCCCAACATGCATTATTATTTTTATTTTCTACTCCCTCCATTCCTAAATATAAGTATTTTTTATTAGCCACACCTAAGACAAGATTTTTTTTAGCAGTGAACCCCACATGTCATAGACACAAAAAGTGTGGCAAGATTCCCTTAGGCAAGCCAAAGTGTGTCTAACAATTTGAGCAACTCAAGTTAGGCAAGTGTGGCAAGTGTGGGAAAAATAATGTGGCAACAAGACAAACATAGTCACAATCCAAACAGCCCCGTAATTTTTTGTGACATGCATGAAAATTTGGTTAGTTAAATTTATAGTCAAAATTTGGCAAGGTGCATCAAATCAACACATGCAAGTATCAAAAGGAAAGTCACGGCATGCATGCATGCATTGTACTCCCTCCGTTTCCAAATATAAGTCTTTTTAGATATTGCAACAAGTGACTACATACGAAGCAAAATATGTCTACATACATTCGTATGTTGTAGTCCATTTGAAATGTGTAAAAAGACTTATATCGAGTGCAGTGCTTTGATGTGTCACGTCAACTCGTACAAGACCGAGAAGTTTGATTACTACAACGCCCTCTCCCTCGCGGGCTGAGCTCTGGTGCCTTAACTACACCTGCCTTTGGCTGCATGACAGGTGGGCCAACCACCTGTTGGTCCCACCTATCATAGACGCAAAGGCAGGAGCAGTAAGTCAATGAAGGTGCATCCCTCCCTCACGCATGAGCGTGTTGGCTGGCAGGACTAGTAGAAGCTTTCGCTACACGCTATCCCTCCCGCACGAGGTGGACGGACATGCAACACTGGATTCAATACTGTAGAAGTAGGAGTAACATTATTGTTTGTCTTCTCGAAGAGGCGAAGAGCCAAGCGCAACCCGAACATGACAGTTGCGAATGCTCGCGTGGTGCGGTGCCTTGGAGCACGCATATAGCCAGGCTCTTGCATGAGACAAAATTGCTATTTGAGCCCACTATTGTAGTAGTACTAGTACTTGCTACTCCCTCCGTCTAGGTGAGTAAGTCTTCTTAGGCTACTTCCAATGCATTGGTGCTTAGCTTTTCTATCTAAGCTTCCCTCATTGAATTGTTTAACAATTAAACTGCATCATCCATTGGTTGATAGTCATTCTGCACAGGTCCACGCGCTTAGCACCGTTTCCTCCTGGGGTCACCATAATGCTCTCTCTCCTCCTTAATTGCTTTGCCACATCACTTTCTTGCCTATGTGGCACCCTTAGCACCTGTACACCGTGGAGCACTGGGAAGGGCCTTTAGGTTGTGCACCATGACCAAGGAGGAGGGGAAAACGAGAGACCTTAATGTTTGTTTGCTAATTAATAGCACTGCATGACGTGTTTGGTAGTCTCAAGTCATTAAAAGCATGCACACCTCTCATCTCTTATTGGTTGATATGTTAATAAACAAGAAACAAGGTAGAAGTTAATGCACCGCGCCTAAGTGTTTTGGGATTGTTTGGTTTTCGTAAGATGACTTACACACCTAGACGGAGGGAGTAGTATAGCCCTGTAAACCGGAAAGGAGTATTTGCCTTTCTAGAGATTTCAACAAGTGACTAGACTACACCGCGTTCAGTACTCCCTCCCTTCCGGTTTATAGGGCTCAAATCTCAAATCTCATCAACCAAGGAATTTTGCGATTGGAGGAATGTATCTCGTACTTTACAAAACTACCCGAATTAAACTCATGCATTAATTATGTAGTTATCTCATTTTCCTCTCCGCCTTGGTCGCGCTGCACAATATTGAGCACTCCTATATGACTAGCCGCTCCATCTACATGCGGGACATCAAAGCATCTGGGCCCGCGTTCCATCCACCAAATCACAGCGAGGTGCTACAGTCGAGACTCACCTGTCACCCCGGTGTGGCCATCATGACCCGTCATATAAAAAAACCCACACATTTACCAGCACTGGTAAAGTGGCCTCGAAGTTGGACTGGACGAAGCAACCATCATTTCACTAGAACGCTCGTTGAAGCCCTTTCTTGAAGAAAAGCTCACTCAGGCTACTCACTTCTGCCATTTTTCTTCTGTACCGATGAAGGAAAGGTGGTTGAATCAGTGATGCTGCTATATTTTCATTCCAAGAATCTTCTTTTTGCGAAGCACCGACCGATTCTCATAGCCTATTCTTTTCCTGTTTCATTGCGATTGTGGTTTCCTTTCGATTGCTTTTTGTTTGTCAGTTCATTGATGGATCCTGGAGCACTAGGCAAAGAGTTGCCAGCAGACAACCCACTGGAGACAGCAATCTCCAGAAAGTGAGCACCGACCAACGAGTTGACCATGTTGGCAAGCTTTCATACACTTATAGCTCTAGTGCATCCGTTGCATGGCAATCCCTACTCACTCACATTGATATCTATTAATGGGCATCTCCATAGCCCATTGTTACGCCTAGTTAATGTGAGACTATCTTCTCCTTTTTTTGTCTTCTCCACAACCACCATTCTATTCCAGATATAGTGCTATGTCCATGGTTCACGCTCATGTATTGCGTGAAAGTTGAAAAAGTTTGAGAATACTAAAGTATGAAACAATTGCTCGGCTTGTCATCGGTGTTGTTCATGATTAAATACTTTGTGTGATGAAGATAGAGCATAGGCAGACTATATGATTTTGTAGGGATAGCTTTCTTTAGCCATGTTATTTTAAGACATGAATGCTTTGTTAGTATGCTTGAAGTATTATTGTTTTTATGTCAATATGAAATCTTATCTTGAATCATTTGGATCTGAACATTCATGCCACAATAAAGAAAATTACATTGAGAAATATGCTAGGTAGCATTCCACATCAAAATTTCTATTTTTATCATTTACCTACTCGAGGACGAGTAGGAATTAAGCTTGGGGATGCTTGATACGTCTCCAGCGTATCTATAATTGTTGATTGTTCCATACTATTATATTACCCGTTTTGGATGTTTAGGGGCTTTACTTTACACTTTTATATCATTTTTGGGGCTAACCTACTAACCGGAGGCCCAGCCTGAATTGTTGTTCTTTTTTCCTATTTCCGTGTTTCAAAGAAAAGGAATATCAAACGGAGTCCAAAAAGGATGAAACCTTCGGGAGCGATATTTTTGGAAACAAATGCAAACCAGGAGACTTGGAGTGGACGTCAAGAAGTAAACGAGGTGGCCACGAGGGTGCCCGGCGTGCCCTAGGGGGTGGGGGCGCCCCCCACCCTCGTGGTCCCCTCGTGGCTCCACCGACCTACTTCTTCCTCCTATATATATCCATGTACCCCGAGAACATCCAGGAGCACCACGAAAACCTAATTCCACCGCCGCAACCTTCTATATCCGCGAGATCCCATCTTGGAGCTTTCGCCGGTGCTCCGCTAGAGGGGGAATCGACCACGGAGGGCCTCTACATCATCTCCAAGGCCTCTCCGATGAGTTGTGAGTAGTTTACCATAGACCTTCGGGTCCATAGTTATTAGCTAGATGGCTTCTTCTCTCTCTTTGAATCTCAATACAAAGTTCTCCTCGATCTTCTTGGAGATCTATTCGATGTAACTCTTTTTGCGGTGTGTTTGTCGAGATCCGATGAATTGTGGGTTTATGATCAAGTTTATCTTTGAGAAATAATTGAATCTTCTCTGAATTCTTTTATGTGTGATTGGTTATCTTTGCAAGTCTCTTCGAATTATCAATTTGGTTTGGCCTACTAGATTGATCTTTCTTGCAATGGGAGAAGTGCTTAGCTTTGGGTTCAATCTTGCGGTGTCCTTTCCCAGTGACAGCAAGGCACGTATTGTATTGTTGCCATCGAGGACAAAAAGATGGGGTTTATATCATATTGCTTGAGTTTATCCCTCTACATCATGTCATCTTTCTTAAAGCATTATCTGTTCTTATGAACTTAATACTCTAGATGCAAGCAGGAGTCGGTCGATGTGTGGAGTAATAGTAGTAGATGCAGAATCGTTTCGATCTACTTGATGCGGACGTGATGCCTATATACATGATCATGCCTACATAATCTCATAACTATGCACTTTTCTATCAATTGCTCGACAGTAATTTGTTCACCCACCGTAATACTTATGCTATCTTGAGAGAAGCCACTAGTGAAACCTATGGCCCGGGTCTATCTTTTATCATATGAGCTTCCAATCTACTTTTATTTGCAATCTTTACTTTCCAATCTATATCATAAAAATACCAAAAAAAATTATCTTATCATATTATCTCTATCAGGTCTCACTTTCACAAGTTACCGTGAAGGGATTCACAACCCCTTTATCGCGTTGGTTGCGAGGTTCTTGTTTGGTTGTGTAGGTACGAGGGACTTTTGAGGAGCCTCCTATTGGATTGATACCTTGGTTCTCAAAAACTGAGGGAAATACTTATGCTACTTTGCCGCATCACCCTTTCCTCTTCAAGGGAAAACCAACGCAGTGCTCAAGAGGTAGCATGAATCATGCAAACCCTCTCCGAGTTATGGAAACAGATATATCCTCACCATCTTTTGATATAATATAGGGCATGCTTAGATGTAAGTTTGAACTGTTCATCATATCAGCAGGGCTTGTTTGATGATTCTTGGTGTTAGTAGGCTAGCTACTGTGCGAGCTATAGTACTTGCAAAACACTCACCGAAGAGAAACGTTGGGGCTAATGAGCTCATGGTACGCTTATACTTATCCGTCGTCGATCGACCAATAGCCCAAGTTCCTAAAATTGTAGGCTTAGCGATCGATCAGACAATAGTCGACACGGATACATTCAGGCCTCATTTGGTTCATAGGGTAGGAAAATCGTAGCAAAAGTACATAGACGTACAACACAAAATCATAGCAGTACAGAGACGTACTCCCTCCATTCCAAAATAGATGACCTAGGTGGGCTAGTTTGGCCTAGTGGGTTTCAGTGATATGACGTGGTACAGTACCGTCTAGTCTTCGCGCGTAGTAGCAGTATTGCGGGTACAGTAAGTTTTCTTGAAGAAGCGTAATTCAATGAGTCATGATGGTTCCTTCGTCCGAACAACTTACAGTGAGAAAGGTTGGTCCTGCGATACGACTGGGGTAGACCAGTATAATTTTGTGCATGGCAGGTGGACCAGAATGGTCGACTTCCCACATGTCAGTGAATGAAAGTATTCTTTTCGATATAGAGGACGAGCAACGAGTATTCATTGTTTATTTTTGATGAAAGCTATTGTCTCCACTGTTACGATGGAGGAGTGTGAAACACGGCAGCCCAGTGAACTTGGCATGTGCACCACTCCCTCCTTCCTCATGTAATGCTACCATACTGTTGACTATAAGGTTGGGTATAAGGTTACAACTTTTTATCACTTTCTCTCTATCTATTTCCTCTCAAATGTTTTTTACCTTTCTTTTTTAGACACAATGGTTTTTTATGCCTTTTTTTAGAATTATTATTTTTATACCTAGGAGCACGTGTAGAGACGGGCTCTTGCAGAGCCCACTCCTTGACTTTGGCAATGCCTTGCTCTCCTCCACATAAGCGGGCTTATAGCCCAATATTTTACTGGTACTACTTGCTATGCATGCATGCGGCGGGCAGCTGGCGTCTTGAGGGGCCAGGGCGGTCAGAGCAGGCTTGGAAGTGGTCCGGACTCCAGCATGCCCCACCTCACATTATCATCATATATTTCTTGGAGTCCATGCGCGGCGGGCGGGCGATCTCTTCTCCCTCCCCCTTTTCTCTCTTCTTAGTCGACACCCGCCGAGCGATTAGATTTTGGTTATCAACGGTTTATTCAATTGAAGTCCCACATGTTAGTGAAATTGCAAGACAACGTGTGTCCCCTCTGGTGAGCGGCGTGCGAGCCGGACTGTCGGGGGTGTGACGCGTACGAGTCGTAAGTGTGCCGCCTTTTCCATTAGAACTTGCAAAGCGTAACATTTCCGCGCGATCAATTGATAGAAATCAATAACAAAATGACGAGGCTCGTTAGGCGGGCTAGTTTGAGTGATATGACGTGCTACAGTGCCGTCCACTTGCTCCATTTTTATGTAAGCATGAGTTTACACTCTTACGCTGGAGGAGTGCGAAACACTGCGGATCTGATTTTGGTCGAGGGATAACTGTTCCCTGCCAAAAATAATGGAGCATTATTAGCGATTATAGCATGATAGTTAGGGCATCTCCAGCGCTGGCCCACAAATTTACATCGGCATCTATCCGAGGACACTGATGGATGCCATCCGATGCTGCCCGCATACCTTCGACAACTATATGAACTAACCGGACGAAATTCATGCAAACAAAGCAAATTTCAAATTAACCAGATGAAATTCATTACATTTCGAGAACTTTTCCTACAAACTGGACAAAATTCATTACATATTTTGCACAAACCGTACTAAAATCTACTATAAACCTAATCTAAACGATCGCCGGCGCCCAACCACCATGTCCGGCCATGAACCCGAGAAATCCGGCTAATTGGCCGCCGATGTTTACCCCACCAAGCTTGGCGTCGACTGAGCGGAGTAGCGGTGGCCTTCCTGCAAACCAGAGCGGCGGCGACCTACCGTGTACTACTCTTCCTCGCTGCCGGCTATGCTCGCGCACGCGCGCCGGCTCCGTGGTTGTGGCGGCGGAGGGCGGCCGGGGGGGGTGCTGGCGATCTCCTTCGTTTGCTCCTGCGACAGTACGTCGAAGAGAGCTTTGGAGCACGCCTAGAACAGAGCCACCGATGTCCCTCGTCTGCTCCTGCGACAGTACGTCCAAGAGAGCTTCGGAGCGCCAGGAGGCCATGGTTGGAGTGGTGCCGACAGAAGGAAGGGACAGGAGGAGAATGAGTGTGGGTCATTGGCTATGGCTGGGAGCTGGGGCTCAAGTTAATATAGCGGGCGAATGGCAATGAGCCGCGGCAGACGGATGGGCAGCTGGTGCCGGAGTAGGTTCGTCGGGCATGAATGCGGACGCTGCTTCAGTGACTTAACTGCAGATGCATTGGGTTGCTGACATGGGGCCCAACGGGCATCTGGCCCGCATGTTAGTGACACACCAACTGCACATGCAGTTAAGTCCGGTGAATGCAACATTGACATTCTGGAGAGATGGTGACCGTTTCAGGCGGGAAGCGTGCGCTAGCGATGGAAGGGGTTTCGGTAGGCCAGGGCGGTCAGACACTGGCGTGGTGGTAAAGTGTGAACTCAGGGATGAAGATCCTTTGAAGCATATGCGGCACCTATTGACAACCAGGCATCCATGCAACCGCTCTTGTCGCCAGCTAGCCTTCGACGACCACCATTAGACACAACACAACCATGCATAACTTACGAATAATGGACGAATCAATCAGACACACACTCGTGTGCAGTGGCACTAAGATTGGTCGCTCACGATAGTACATACTCCATACCATAGTACCCTCTCTAGCTAGGTTGTTTTATAGATTGTCGTTGTGATGGACGATATACATGAGCAAGGCGCTCTGAGTATGACCGTTGGTGTTGAGCCAGATGAATACATGCTCGGCGTTCGCATAGGCCTCCATCAAACGTCTAAACAGTAATGTCAGGCACCGCCGGGGCGCGCAGGTGATGGGCTCGCCGTTTGCGTTGCGCCATGAGTAGGACTTTGATTAAGAGGGCGACGTGCATGCATTAGCATGCTTTGACAGCGTGAGTGTCTGATGCAAAGTATATCATTTTCATTTGGCTGACGAGTGTGTGTTGCAGCGATGAGTCTGTGGTTTGATTCCCCACATACGCATAATTTTGGTTTTTACTCCCTCCGTCCCAAAATAAGTGTCTTAACTTTGTACTAGCTCTAGTACAAAGTTGTACTAACCTTGAGACACTTATTTTGGAACAGAGGGAGTATTTCTTTCTCCATTGACAGGTAGGCCCGCATAGATAGATAAAGAACACGAGCTGATGAGGCGCATGCGGACTGCTTGACTGGTCAACCAGACAAATACGGAGCTATACACTGAGCTAGTGACTGTATAATCACCATATCTCGTATACAATGATAAAAGTGAGCTATCAAGACAAGTTCAATGACCGCCAATGCATTTTACTCGGTAATAAATGACCAGGATTGAAGGGGAATCCAAATTTCCCTTGTCTTCTGTCCTTGAGCTCTTGACAAACCAATGCACTATACGGTTGTCCGACCACTCCACCCCAGAGCTCTCACCAAGCGTCGTTCATGCCACCGCGCCGCACACTAACCGGTAAGGCAACGACGGCATCCCGCCGCGCCAAGTTCCTCACCGCCCACGACCGCACACAAAATGGTAGGGAAGCGATGGCATCCCGCTGTGCCGAGTTCATCGCCGCTCGCGACCTCACACCTATGTGGGAGGAATTTGAAGCCGCCAAGGCCGAATGGGCGGTAGAGCAAGAGGCAGCCAAAGCCGCACAGAGGGAGCGAAAAAGTCAGACATCACTCAAGAAAAGAGAGGCTCGCCGCCACAAGAAAGAAGAGGACGCACGCACTGCTGTGGTGAGGTCGGCGGAGATCCAAGCACGGTGGAGTGTCGCCGACAAAGCCGGGAAGGAGAACGACGGCGTCTGGCCAGCATGTGAGAAGTAGTAGTACTAGTAGTTAGTGTGTGTGTCTCTGTCTGAGTACGAGCATGTACCAGTACTACTAGTTACTACTGTAGTTTTTAGAGCAAATTACCAGTACATTAGCCTAGACTAAATGGAAAAATTACTATCCTATGCATCAAATGGCATCTCTTTCTCTATAGGAATTGAGATGCATATCATCTCACTTCCTATGATTTTCATATTCCTATAAAATTCCTATCCTATGAACGAAAGGAGGCCTCTGTTCGAGTAACTACTATAGCTAGTAGTACTGCTGGTACAGTAGTTTTCTTCAAGAAGCGGAATTCAATGAGGTCATGATGGTTCCTTCATCCGAGAAACTTCAAAGTGGGAAAGTGGGCCTCTGATTTGACGGATCATTAGTCATTATTACTACGGCGCGATGATAACCCACAAGTATAGGGGATCGCAACAGCTTTCGAGGGTAGAGTATTCAACCCAAATTTATTGATTCGACACAAGGGGAGCCAAAGAATATTCTTAAGGATTAGCAGTTGAGTTGTCAATTCAACCACACCTGGATAACTTAGTATCTGCAGCAAAGTTTTTAGTAGCAAAGTAGTATGATAGTAATGGTAACAGTGGCAAAAGTAAAGATAACAGTCTTGTAAAGATTGTAACAGTAGCAACGAAAAAGTAAATAAGCAAAGCATAATATGTGAAAAGCTCGTAGGCATTGGATCAGTGATGGATAATTATGTCGGATGCGATTCCTCATGTGATAGCTATAACATAGTGTGACACAGAACTAGCTCCAATTCATCAATGTAATGTAGGCATGTATTCCGAATATAGTCATATGTGCTTATGGAAAAGAACTTGCATGGCATCTTTTGTCCTACCGTCCCGTGGCAGCGGGGTCCTAGTGGAAACTAAGGGATATTAAGGCCTCCTTTTAATAGAGAATTGGACCAAAGCATTAACACATAGTGAATACATGAACTCCTCAAACTACGGTCATCACCGAGAAGTATCCCGATTATTGTCACTTCGGGGTTGTCGGATCATAACACATAATAGGTGACTATAGACTTGCAAGATAGGATAAAGAACTCACATATATTCATGAAAACATAATAGGTTCAGATCTGAAATCATGGCACTCGGGCCCTAGTGACAAGCATTAAGCATAGTAAAGTCATAGCAACATCAATCTCATAACATAGTGGATACTAGGGATCAAACCCTAACAAAACTAACTTTATTACATGGTAAATCTCATCCAACCCATCACCATCCAGCAAGCCTATGATGGACACGCACGGCGACGAATATCCCTCTCCGGAGCCCCGAACAGATTCCAGATCAACCCTCCCGAGAGAGATTAGGGCTTGGCGGCGGCTCCGTATCGTAAAATGCAATGAAAGTTTCTCTCTGATTTTTTTCTCCGCGAAACGGAATATATAGAGTTGGAGTTGAGGTCGGTGGAGCATCAGGGGGCCCACGAGACAGGGGGGCACCCAGGGGGAGGGGCGCGCCCGCCACCCTCGTGGACAGGGTGTGGGCCCCCTGGCCTTGATTCTTTCACCAGTATTTTTTATATTTTCCAAAAGTTATCTCCGTGGATTTTCAGGTCATTCTGTGAACTTTTGTTTTCTCCACAATAAACAACACCATGGCAGTTCTGCTGAAAACATCGTCAGTCCGGGTTAGTTTCATTCAAATCATGCAAGTTAGAGTCCAAAACAAGGGCAAAAGTGTTTGAAAAAGTAGATACGTTGTAGACGTATCAACTCCCCCAAGCTTAAACCTTTGCTTCTCCTCAAGCAATTCAGTTGATAAACTGAAAGTGATAAAGAAAAACTTTTACAAACTCTATTTGCTCTTGTTGTTGTAAATATGTAAAGCCAGCATTCAAGTTTTCAGCAAAGATTATGAACTGACCATATTCACAATAACATTTAGGTCTCATATTTACTCATATCAATGGCATAATCAGCTAGCGAGCAATAATAATAAAACTCGGATGACAACACTTTCTCAAAACAATCATAATATGATATAACAAGATGGTATCTTGCTAGCCCTTTCTGAGACCCAAAACATAAATGCAGAGCACCTTTAAAGATCAAGGACCGACTAAACATTGTAATTCATGGTAAAAGAGATCCAGTCAAGTCATCCCCAATATAAATTAATAGTAATACGTGCAAATGACAGTCTGCTCTCCAGCGGGTGCTTTTTCATAAGAAGGTGATGACTCAACATAAAAGTAAATAGATAGGCCCTTCGCAGAGGGAAGCAGGGATTTGTAGAGGTTCCAGAGCTCGATTTTAAAATAGAGATAAATAACATTTTGAGCGGCATACTTTCACTGTCAACACAACAACTATGAGATGGCAATATCTTCCATGCTACATACATTATAGGCGGTTCCCAAACAGAATGGTAAAGGTTTATACTTCCCCACCACCAACAACCATCAATCCATGGCTTGCTCGAAATAACGAGTGCCTCCAACTAGCAACAGCCCTGAAGGAGTTTTGTTTAATTATTTTGATTTGCTTTGATCTTTTTGATCATGGGACTGGGCATCCCGGTTACCAGCCATTTTCTCATGAATGAGGAGCGGAGTCCACTCCCCTTGAGAATACCCCACCTAGCATGGAAGATACAGACAACCCTAGTAGAAACATGAGCTGCTCGAGCATACAAACCAGAATTTAATTTGAAGTTTTGGAGTTTGGCACATACAAATTTACTTGGAACGGCAGGTAGATACCATATATAGGAAGGTATGGTGGACTCATATGGAATAACTTTGGGGTTTATGGAGTTTGGATGCACAAGCAGTATTCTCGCTTAGTACAGGTGAAGGCTAGCAAAAGACTGGGAAGCGACCAACTGTGAGAGGGACATCAGTCATGAACATGCATTAAAATTAATTTACACCAAGTGCAAGCATGAGTAGGATATAATCCACCAAGAACATAAATATCGTGAAGGCTATGTTGATTTGTTTTCAACTACATACGTGAACATGTGCCAAGTCAAGTCACTCAAATCATTCAAAGGAGGATACCATCCCATCATACGACATCATAATCATTTTAATAGCATGTTGGCATGCAAGGTAAACCATTATAAACTCATAGCTAATTAAGCATGGCATAAGCAACTATAATCTCTAAATGTCATTGCAAATATGTTTACTTCATAATAAGCTGAATTAGGAACGATGAACTCATCATATTTAAAAAAAAAGAGGTCGAGTTCATACCAGCTTCTCTCATCTCAATCAGTCCATCATATATCATCATTATTGCCTTTCACTTGCACGACTGAATGGTGTGTACAATAATAATAGTGCACGTGCATTGGACTAAGCTGGAATCTTCAAGCATTCAATTCAAGAGAGAAGACAAGGTAATATGGGCTCTAAGTTAAATCAACAATCATGCATATGAGAGCCACTAAACATTTTCAATATGGTCTTCTACTCTTGACCCCCAAAGGAAAGAACAGAAAATAAAACTATTTACACGGGAAAGCTCCCAACAAGCAAAAGAAGAACGAGAGATCTTTTTGGGTTTTCTTTTTAACTACTACTAGAAGCATGGAAATTAAACTAACTATTTTTTTTGTTTTTTCTTAAGGTTTATCAAACACACAAGAAGAAAGCTAGAAAAATAAATTAAACTAGCATGGATAGTACAATGAAAGAGTATGAGCACCAACAACTAGAATAGTGTGTGTGAACATGAATGTAAAGTTGGTGAGAATACGTACTCCCCCAAGCTTAGGCTTTTGGCCTAAGTTGGTCTAATGCCATGGACCGTGGCTACTCTCCCCGGTGTACTGAGGAGTGTCATCAGGATACCACCGGCTAGCGATCTCCTCCGGATCCCACTGATAAGATGATGAACGATAAGGGTCCAGTGCAGGTTCCGGCTCAGGCTCTGGAGTGGATGTCTGGCCTCGATGAGCGTACACCGCTTCCGGCAAGACAAGGTAATTATCTGCAGTTAAATCAAACAACAAAGCCGCAGGCAAGGTAATAATCTCATTGTGTTTCTTATTAAATCTCAGGTTATACAAAAGCATCTTATCTTTGTTGTCAACAATAAACTCATGCGCTACCATGCTCCTGTAATCTAAAAAGGAAAGAGGCAGTATTGTCTCCTCTTTCTCATAATGCCTAATAGGTATCTCAAAATGTTTAGCAAGGTGCAGCATAGATACCTCCAAAAATGGGGCCCTTTGTACGGTTTAGGCTTAGCCCTTTAGCAATAACGGCACCCATACCAAAACTGTTATCACCAAACAAGGCATGGAACAAAATAATGATATCAGGAACACTGAAGTTTCCACTATTTCCACGACCAATTAAGCATCGACTAGCAAATATGGCAAAGTAGCGTAAAACAGGAAAATGTATGCTAGTGATTCTCGCATCGGAACCCTTCTTCGAATCCCCTACAGTAATAGTGTTAACAAAACCATCCACATCTTTATGATGTGGTTCATCTAAGCTGCCCTCAAAGGGTATTCTACATACCGCGCAAAAATTTCGTAGTGACATTTCCTTGAATTCATCATATAAATGAAATGATACTGAAGGAGGTGAATTCTTGGGATAATAATAAAAGTTTTGCACGAAAGTATTGGTGAGTTAGAGATACTGATCGATCCGGTCGTGGAGGAAGTCGGTGAGGCCCGCATTTTTAGCCAGAGAATAAAAGTCTTCATAAATCCCGGCTTCTCTCAAGAAATTATCACAAGGCCATTCACACGGCCGTACTTCCGCTACGTGAGGAAGATTATACTTGGCCTTTTCTTTCTCCTTAGCTTGTTTATCCTTGGAGCTTTGACTAGAAGAGCCCCTCAATAATCTCCTTTTCATTTTCTGAAAATTTCTGAAATTTTTAGTAACTTCAAAGTAAAAGTGAATAAAACTAAACAATATTGGTAGCAACTACTCCCACAAGTGCCTAGAGTCTATATCATGCATTAGAATTACTTGGGAGCTCATAAATTTGACATGCAAGCTCAAGAACAGGGCCACCTATGCAGCAAAAATTTGCAATGAATAAAGCACTAGAACAAAAAACTAAATGGACCAATGGAGGAGTCACACACCAAGCAACAATCTCCCAAAGCAGTTTTGTGAATGGAGCTTTGATCAAGGAGATCAAAAATCGCAGCAAAATGAGCTAGAAATCGTGCTTGAGCTAGATGGGGATTTTTTGGGAGGAAGATGGAATGTGTGGGTGCAGGAATAAGTGGAGGGGGGCCACCATGGGCCCACGAGACAGGGGGCGCGCCCAGGGGGTGTGGGCGCGCCATCCACCCTCGTTGCCAGGTGCTTGCCCCCCTGTAGTGTTCTCAGTGCCTAAAATCCTCAAATATTCCAAAAAAATCATACTAAATTTGCAGGGCATTTGGAGCACTTTTATTTTCGGGATATTTTTTATTGCATAGATAATTTAGAAAACAGATAGATAATACTATTTTGCTTTATTTATTCTAAATAAAAGAAAGTAAGAAGAGGGTATAGAAGGTTGTGACTTCTAGTTTCATCCATCTCATGATCATCAAAGTGAATCCACTACCAAGGTTGATCAAGTCTTGTTAACAAACTCATTCCGACTAACACGGAACCGGAGAAATTTCGAATAACACTAGATTACCTCAATGGGGATATGAACATCCCAAACAATAAGAATATCATACTTTTTCTTGATAGTAGGAAGAGGAAATTCAAAACCTCCAATAATGATAGTTGGAACTTTTCCAATAGAATTGATGCTATGAACTTGAGGTTGTTTCCTCGGAAAGTGTACCGTATGCTCATTACCATTAACATGAAAAGTGACATTGCCTTTGTTGCAATCAATAACAGCCCCTGCAGTATTCAAAAAGTGTCTATCAAGGATAATCGACATACTATTGTCCTCGGGAATATCAAGAATAACAAAGTCAGTTAAGATAGTGACATTTGCAACCACAACAGGCACATCCTCACAAATACCGACAGGTATGGCAGTTGATTTATCGGCCATTTGCAAGGATATTTCAGTAGGTGTCAACTTATTCAATTCAAGTCTATGATATAAAGAGAGAGGCATAACACTAACACCAACTCCAAGATCACATAAAGCACTTTTAACATAATTTCTTTTAATGGAGCATGGTATAGTTGGTACCCCTGGATCTCCAAGTTTCTTTGGTATTCCACCTTTAAAAGTATAATTAGCAAGCATGGTGGAAATTTCAGCTTCCGGTATCTTTCTTTTATTTGTAATGATATCCTTCATGTATTTAGCATAAGGATTTAATTTAAGCATATCAGTTAAGCGCATACATAAGAAGATAGGTCTAATCATTTCAGCAAAGCGCTCAAAATCCTCATCATCCTTTGTCTTGGATGGTTTAGGAGGAAAAGGCATGGGTTTCTTAACCCATGGTTCTCTTTCTCTACCGTGCTTCCTAGCAACAAAATCTCTTTTATCATAACGTTGATTCTTTGATTGTGGGTTATCAAGATCAACAGCAGGTTCAATCTCTACATCATTGTTATTGCTAGGTTGAGCATCAACATGAACATTATCATTAACATTATCGCTAGGTTCATGTTCATCACCTGATTGTGTCTCAACATCGGAAGTAGAAATATTATTGGGATTCTCAGGTGTGTCTACAACAGGTTCACTAGAAGCATGCAAAGTCCTAACACTTTTCTTTTTAGAAGAACTAGGTGCCTCTAAATTATTTCTCTGAGAATCTTGCTCAATTCTCTTAGGGTGGCCTTCAGGATACAAAGGTTCCTGAGTCATTCTACCAGTTCTAGTAGCCACTCTAACAGCAAAATCATGTTTATTATTTAATGCATCAAGCAAATCACTTTGAGCTTTAAATACTTTCTCAGCTTGACTAGTAACCATAGAAGCATATTTGCTAATGAGTTTAAGTTCACCTTTAACTCTAGCCATATAATCACTCAAGTGTCCTATCTCGAAAGCATTATTCTTTAATTCTCTACCAACATAAGCATTAAAGCTATCTTGTCTAGCCACAAAGTCATCAAATTCATCTAAGCATTGGACATGAAATTTAGTAGACGGGATATCAACTTTATCATATCTATAAAGATAATTTACCTTTACTACCTGTGTCGGGTTATCAAGACAATGTGTTTCTTCAACAGGTAGTATATTAAGACCATGTATTTCTTCAATAGGAGGTAAATTCTTAACATCTTCGACTTTAATAATTTTTTCTTTCATTGATTTCTTTGCCTCTTGCATATCTTCAAGACTGAGAAATAGAACTCCCATCTTCTTCGGAGTTGGTTTAGGAATAGGCTCAGGAGTTGGCTCAATTGGCTCAGAAATTGCCTTAGGAATTGGCTCAGGAAGAGTCCAATTATTTTCATTAGTCAACATATTATTCAATAGTAATTCAACTTGGTCGACTGTTCTTTCCCTGAAAACACAACCAGCACAACTATCCAAGTAGTCCTTGGAAGCATCGGTTAGTCCATTATAAAATATATCAAGTATTTCATCTTTCTTAAGAGGTGATCAGTCAAAGCTTTAAGTAATCAGAGAAGCCTCCCCCAAGCTTGTGGGAGACTCTCTTCTTCAATTTGCACAAAATTATATATCTCCCGCAAGGCAGCTTGTTTTTTATGAGCAGGGAAATATTTAGTAGAGAAGTAATAAATCATATCCTGGGGACTACGCACACAACCAGGATCAAGAGAATTAAACCAAGTTTTAGCATCACCCTTTAATGAGAATGGAAATATCTTTAGGATATAATAATAGCGAGACTTCTCATCATTAGTAAACAGGGTGGCTATATCATTCAACTTTGTAAGATGTGCCACAACAGTTTCAGATTCATTGCCATAAAAAGGATCAGATTCAACTAAAGTAATTATCTCAGAATCAACAGAGAATTCATAATCCTTATCAGTAACAAAGATAGGTGAAGTAGCAAAAGCAGGGTCATATTTCATTCTAGCATTCAGAGTTTTCTATTTAAGTTTACCTAGTAATTTCTTAAGATCAGATCTATCATTGTCACACCCTGATTTTCATGCCACTACACATAAGCTAACAATCATGATAAAATGTGGTTTGACAAAAACTTTTGAGTGTTTTGGACCTTGCCTTGATTGGTTTTTGTCTGTTGTTTGCAAGTGCTCTAAAAATAAAATAAATTCTCCAACTCTTATACTCCTTCTCCTTGATCGAAAAACCTTTCCCAATGATCATGCCATGTGTATAGGACATAAAAATAATTTCTTGCAAAAATAATTTGGCCAAATATTATTTTCAAAAATTAGTTTTTAAAAAACCCCAGAATTGAGGTTTGCACTGCAAGTACTTAATTAAAGGCAGTAAAAAATCTTTCCAAAAATATATTTGACTCCAATTAGATATAGGATACCCAGAAACCACAAAAATATAATTTTAAAAGTTATTTTACTATTTTATTTAAAAGCTTTTTCTTAAGGCCAGAAATGGTCTTTAATAGGGAAAAATTATTTTATTGCTTCAAGAATATTTGACAAAATTTAGGGAAACTCATAGGACATATATTGTCCATATATAAGAGTTTCAACACATGGTCATTTTCAAAATATTAAACAAAACCTCCAAAAACCATTTCTGCCCATTTTAAGGATTTGAAACATTTCTACAGGAAATATTTTCATAAAAATCCAAGGAAAATCCAGAAAGTCACAAATGCATATTGTGATCACCTTGCAAAGCGTCATGTCAATCCAGGTCATTTTGGTTCACCAAAATGCCCCAAAACCCTCTCTGACCAGAATCTAATTTGAACAACTTTGTACTGCCAACTTTATCTCCTTGTCCCAAAATTTTGTGGGCATGTTCACATGACCAAATGAGGCTACTAAACCAAGTGGTGCATCAAGGGGAAGTGATTTGCTCAACTAGATCTACACAAGTTCATTTCTGCTAATTTCTAGGGTTTACAAAAGTTGCATTGGCAACGTTTCCCAAATAAGCTCCAAATTGGTGGAAGGTCCTAATTTTATGTGTCATTTCACCCTGCAGAGTCTCATGGCAAATGGAGATCATCTACTTGCCCAAACTAGCATCAAACACCTTCTGCATTTTAACTAAAAACCCTGTTTGGGCGTCTTCCACTAATCCAAATGAGTTCTCCTCTTTACCGCACCTCCTCCTAACCTCCCTCTACCTCTGGCATTCAGCACAAGTCAATGCTTATTGATCAAGGGGATGGAACCACCAATTTTCTATTCTGGACAGCCCCATTTCCACTCTTCTCCTTCCTCTCAATTCACCCACTGGCCACCCAAAGCATCCAAGGCCAAGATCCCTTCCTTAGCACCCCCCCAAATGCTACTGGACATGCAAGGGTGCGCCCACAAGCATAGAAAGTGTCCTGGACAGCCATATGGGCGCTCTGGAGCGCGCTACAGTGCGCTCCCGCACTGTAGCCGCCCCCTGCCAATCGTCTCCGGCCACCTGGAGCCTCCCCAGCGTGTCTCACGAGGCCGCCTCGGCGTCTGGGACACGACAAGCTGCCGGCCCCCTCCTAAACCTCTCTCCTCTCCCCTCCACGACCTCACCCGAGTGCGCCATAGGCCGCGTCCACGGTGCACCACAGCCCCTCTATTTAGAGGCCCTCCCGAGCTCTCCTACGGCTTCTTCCCGCTCTCCCTCTTCCCCAGCAATCTCCCAGACAAGACACCTCTAACCCTCGCGCCCTCCTGGCCCCTCCATGGCTGCCATGGTCGCCGTCGGCCTCCACCCGGCTCCGGCGAACCAGGGCCTCCCCTCCTCTCCTTTGACCACCAGGGGAAGCGCAGCAGGCCATGGGATCCTTCCTGCTCCTTATTTCCTCTGCTCCGATGCCCATCGCGTCACGCTCGTCCGCTCCCGAAGCCGTCCGCCGGCGCCAAGGTGGTCGTTGCCTCGGTCCTCCCCAACCTGCGAGAGACCCATAAATGGGCGCGGCTCGGCATCCCGAGTCCACCGGTACGCCGGACGCCGTCGGGGACGGCCGGAACCGCCGGGGAGCACGTCGGCACCCCGCTCGGTCGACCTCCTCTGCACGTGGCGTGAGGAAGGAGACGACCTGCGGGCGGGGCCCTCTCTTCAGTGGCCCAGTTCCAGGCCAGTTGGCAAGTGGACGCGTCTTCCGGGCAAACCGCCTACCCCGCAGAAACGTGGACTCCGCCAATACGCCTTCGACGTGGCCTGATCACCCGCATAGCTGAGCTACTGGGCCGGCCCAGCAGCTATCCTACGCCGGTGCGCGCTTTAGGTATAACCTAATTTATTCATTTTTCCTTTTCAGTGAGCTTCTAAAATCCATAACAAATTCATTTCAACACCAATTTTGATGATTCAAATTTCTAGTAGTTCCTAAAATCATGCCCTATCACATGGTGTTGTTTGCATATTTTTCCAGAAAACTTTTCTTCACATATATTTCGTAAAACCCTATTTTCCTATTTTTGTGATGAACTTTAGAAAATCACAGAGAGCTCATAATTGATCCAAATGCCATGATTCAAATTCCTTGATGCTTCTAAGTTCATTACTTAGTTTATGAACATTTTTCTTAATACTTTCTGTACCCCACAAAATAATGAGCCATTTCTTCATATTAGCCAACTTTGCAAATTCATAGGAAATTCATTTGAACTCCAAATCCAGTGAAACCAATTTCTAAATGTTTCTAAAATCATGCCTGATTTAATGGGTAATTTTACTCATTTTTTATAAAAAGGCATTCTGTAGACAACTTGCAGATCCATTAAATCCCTTGTTCCATCATATCGAAATGTTTAGAAATATCCATTGATCCACTTCCAATGAAATCACCTTGGTCATTCCTCATATGAACAGAGGCATCCTAGAAAAGTCCAACTCACATTTTTTAGAGTACTTTTATTTTTCCCTGGTCGTGTTGCTTTTTATGGTTGTTTTCGACGATAGTTGACGAAGTAGACCAAATGCTTGGAGTTGGACCAGAGATATTTGAAGACCTCAAAGACTTTGTTAAAACAGGCAAGCAGCCCTTTGACCATGTCTATGAAACCCTTTTTATGCATGTCATATAGCACTTTTATTGCTTGCATCGGAGACATGATACTGTGATGACCACATGGGGTGGTTTGCCACCGTTACTTCCTCGTTGATACTTGCATTCTGCATGAACCTACCTTCTTATGAGGGTTATGCCGGTGGGAGTAGATAGGATGCTAAAGTAGATGCTACGCAAAAAGGGACGGGTATATGCATGATGAAGGAGACAAAGTATTTTCAATGGACTTTTCGAAAACCCCGTCGGGTGCCACTAATGCCCGAGGGAGATGATGAGATGGGTAACCACTTGATGACGAAGTGGTGTACCGAGGCAAGTGTGTGTTGTTTTCGAAAACAGATTAGATTTAAGATTGTCGACTGTCCCAACCTTACATGCGCAACCACTCTACCCTTGTATGGGAAAGGGCATGATTGATTACCTAGGCCGATACTAGCTTGGAGCCCGCATTACTAGTGACGGGGGAGAGTTGGTGCTCTCTCTCGGGACGGGTTCGTGCCAGGTAGGGCGGCCAAGAACATTTTTATGGGGCACCGGACACACCGTTGGTACCCCGTGCCAGTGGTATGTGATGAATATGGGAGCGATGCTCCACAATTTTAAGATGTGAAATGTTGGGCACGCGGGTTACTACCAATCGAGTGGACTCTATGTTAGTGTTGTTTAGGGAAAGATAGTGATCGGGTGCTTACCCCGGGTACTTGAGGTATCGCGGGTCGTGGATGACACGGAAGTTCCCCGGATCTTGTGGGTAAAGTGTGCAACCTCCGCAGAGTGTAAAACTATTCGAATAGCCGTGTCCATGGTCAAGGACAGTTGGGTGGTGCTGCTTAAACTACGTCCACATGTCTGCAAACGAGTGTGTGTTTGGATAACTGGGAAGATCTACTTGGGTTAGGTCCAAGGACTTGACATGATTGAGTTGGGTTGATGCCCACTCTATTTATGTTGATATCTGTAACCTGTCCTCATGGTTACTTGAATTCTCCTGATGCATGTCTTACAAGTTGTTGAACATGTCATTGCACTCAAAACTAGCTTTCTGCAAAAATTTACCTATATCATGCATTGTTGTATCTTGAACCAAAACATGGGTTGCTTGCGAGTACATTCAAAGTACTCATTGGCTTGCCACTAGTTATTTTATTGGCCAGGCATGAAAGAACAGGATATAATGAAGAGTACCTTGGTGACGAACATGCGATCTAGGACGCTTCCCAGTCAGAATGCCTGTAGGGTTAAGGCAGATGGCATGGGTCCAAGTTGTTATTGAAGATTTCCGCTGCGATGATACACTGAAGACTTGACCATAATGGTCCTACTTGTGCAAAACGCTATGTATGGATGTAAGACTCTTGTTATTCAGCTTCTGTGTGTTCAGTGAGCATTGATCTCTGGGATCACTGTACACGTGCATTCGGTGATCTTGACTTATGAGTCGGGGTCCCCACAGAGCTGGTATCAGAGCTATCCTGACTATAGGAAGCCTTAGTTAGCATGGTCGTTAGTTAGGGTAAAACTATTTCCAAAACTACTACTTGTTTTCAAAACTATCTATACTTCTCTTCCTTTCTCAGTTTTTCATAAACTATGGTAGACTTTCCCCATCGATCTCTTCCCTTCAAAACTATTGCAAACGGTCGCTAGCACCCTCAAGCGCTGACCACGGGATTCCTTGTAATCCCGTGGATAGCCTAGAAGGAGTACACCTTGCCAAACACTCACCCACCTCTTCTCAACCCAAGATTCACGACACCACAACAAGACGATGCCAACAGAAGATATGCCTTTGAAGAATGAGGACATGAAGACCCAGAGGATGGTGACACCTTTGAATTTGCCCCAGGATGATGCAACCTTGTCCTATGACGATCAGGGTGTAAGATATGCAAGACCATGATAGACATCGCTAATAGAGCAATCATGTCCATACCGTTGTTGTATCGGCAACCACCGGTGGATGAGAACCTCGCCATTCGGTCCGCCTCACCATAGTGAGCAGGAAAACGGTTCTCCTCACCCCCCTGCTCTTGGTGTCGATGTTGTCATCAACGTAACCGACATGATGGACCACTATTATGCCTTGATAATGTCATTGCATAAAGGATTGCCTACCTGGTACCATCGACGGCTTAGAAGACAAGAAGGGATCATTGCGATTAAGAAGACAATAGAAGACCAAGTAAATGCCAGTTACGAGGAGCCACCTTCACCCCATCACTTCAAAAGGAGAGAAGTTGTTGAAGAGTCTTCACGCAAAACCCGGATTGTTTCATCGAACAACTACAAGAGACGTAGCAAAACCTGAGGAAAACTCAGAAGACTGCATGAGGCACAAGGCACGACTACCGAGTCTGAGAACCCCTAGGGTAGGATGAGTCGTCTACCCCCTATGCGCAGTCGAGTCCGTATGATGGTTCGAATAGAACCATGACTGTGTGTTGCTTGTTTTTTATTTGTTTGTGTTTTGATATAAGTCACACTTTTGCCCTAGGCAACAAGTACGCGACTATATCACCTTCCTTGTTTTCCTTTGTTTGGCCCTTTTTGGCGCCCGTTTGTTTGCACCTACACTATAGAAGCCCCTTTAGGCATTCCCTCCTCTATGCTACTTTTCCCTCTCATCTCTCTCCTCAACTGAAGACAAGCAAGACAAGATGCACCAAGGGTTCTACTTCGGCGACCAACTAGCACTGAAGACTTTTGCTGCCGCCTCTTCGACCAAGTACAGCCCCGTAGAGTTATGTTTATCCCTCATGACTAGAACCCCATCCCTAGACCCTTTGAGACTTCATAAGATACCCCAGCTGAATCCTTAACCATGTGCTTAACCCACAGAATTGTAAGAGAACCTGTTAAGCCTCCGTAACTTTGCTTATCACTGGGTTCATTATGGAACTAGTGGACATAGTGAACGAGCACATTATCATCCTAATATAGCACCAAAACTAACGATGCCATAGGGAAGACCAATTTGAGGATATAGGAATAGAGGACAAATGACTTGATGAGTTTATATCAATGACTTTGAGGAATCATCTGAGACTATTTGGTGAATTATGAGGCTTTCATGTTGGTAGATGAACTTGGGGGGGTCGTGTTAATAGAGTAGCGTAACTTTCATCACCTTGGAGTAAACTGGAACCTCGTAGGACAATTAGGATCACAAGCTGGGATTCTTGGAGGAATACGATTTTTGACTTGATCTGATGATATCGATAGGATGTCGTTACAATAATGACTTGGGGGAAAGCGTAGAAATTCTCGTTGGACATGAGATTTGGATTTAAATAGGTGATCATAGTAGAGTATAGGTGGTGAGTAAGTTTACATGGTTCGGAGTAAATTGTATTTAGACTGATGATCTCGATCATGATACCATGTTTCTCGGTGGACGATAAACTAGGAGATTGGGTTAATTGTCGGGGTTTATTTAGGGAATCTGTATGAGCTTGACCTTGGAGTTTACTTGACCATGACAATGGGAATCGGTGGACTGACTATAGCAAAAATAGCCATTTCAACTATCTGGGGATTATAGGAACCTTAGGAGATTATGTGGAAGACCATAACCATTGGATTTGTAGAATTGAATGGATTATGTAGTGATTGATGGAAGTTAATGGGCTGTTGTAGTTGATTCATAGGAAGGAAACAAGATCTTGGAGTGGCTTACGACGTGTTTCCTTAGGATAGAGGTGCTTTATCTTAGACCTTGGAAGAATAGGCTGAGCACTTGGATTGTCACGTTCAAGCTTAGCAGCTTATATGTTCTACCCATGGATTTTTAGGGGTAGACATACATATGAGTTTGGGGATTGTAGACATATATGGTTTTGTTAGACCTCCTCTTGGGAGTCATGAGGATATGAATAGCATAAGTGATGATTGGAGTTGACCTATACGAAATGATGCTTTCAGCGGTATAAGGTGGTTTATTTGGAGGACTAGATAGAACAATTGGCATCTCAGGAATTGTGCTCAAGGATAAACGTTCACTCGCACCCTAGAATCCTTGAAACGCTTAAGCCCTACGAAGCTACAACATGGTCAGATCATGACCATAGGTCTTGACTCTAGATCAAGAACACCTTGGCCCACACTCAACAAAGACCACCACTAGTTCCCCAGCCTACTTTATGTACCCCGTGAACAAAGTCTTCATGGAGTGCTTAGACAAGATACTTGTCATCATCATTCAGTGACCTACCTGTCCACCCGAAGACGGAAGAAGAGTCGTTCAGCTAGTCAAGGAACATTTGAAGACCGCCATGCCAAGGAGGAAGAACTACACCCACCACCATCGTCAAGAAGTGAACTTTCTCGTCGAAGACCAGGTGTATATGCGAGCCACTTCTCTCAAAGGGAACCAAGCATTTTCATGTCAAGAGAAACTCACACCAAGATTTATCGACCTTCTCCAAGATCACTGCAAGATGAAGGATAGACGGCTACCAGCTAGAGTTACCACCTGAGTTACCCACTGTGCATAATGTTTCCACATGACACAACTCCGAGAGTGTTTCCAACTTCCTAACTTGCCCGATCTCTACGAGGGCATTGACCACCGAGCCATCGACCCCTAGCCCAATCTAACCTACCGCGAGCTACCCATTAGAAACCTGGATCAAGAAGAGCGTCATACACGAAGCCACACCATCAAGTACTTAAAGCTCAATGGAGCACTACACGAAAGCAGAAGCAACATGAGGACTTGAAGACTACCCCAGATCCAAGTTTCTGTATCCCTTTCCGCGCCTAGTTTGGGAATCTCAGGGACGAGATTCTTGTAAGGGGGTAGGTCTGTCACACCGTGATTTTCATGCCACTACACTTAAGCTAATAATCATGATAAAATGTGGTTTGACAAAAACTTTTGAGCGTTTTGGACCTTGCCTTGATTGGTTTTTGTCTGTTGTTTGCAAGTGCTCTAAAAATAAAATAAATACTCCAACTCTTATACTCCTTCTCCTTGATCCAAAAACCTTTCCCAATGATCATGCCATGTGTATAGGACATAAAAATAATTTCTTGCAAAAATAATTTGGCTAAATAGTATTTTCAAAATTTAGTTTTTCAAAAACCCCTTAATTGAGGTTTGCACTGCAAGTACTTAATTAAGGGTAGTAAAAATCTTTCCAAAATATATTTGACTCCTATTAGATATAGGATACCTAGAAACCACAAAAATATAATTTTAAAAGTTATTTTACTATTTTATTTAAAAGCTTTTTCTTAAGGCCAGAAATGGTCTTTAATAGGGAAAAATTATTTTATTGCTTCAAACATATTTGACTAAATTTAGGGAAACTCATAGGACATATATTGTCCATATATAAGAGTTTCAACACATGGTCATGTTCAAAATACTGGACAAAACCTCCCAAAACCATTTCTGCCCATTTCAAGGATTTGAAATATTTCTACAGGAAATATTTTCATAAAAATCCAAGGAAAATCCAGCAAGTCACAAATGCATATTGTGATCACCTTGCAAAGCCTCATGTCAATCCAGGTCATTTTGTTTCACCAAAATGCCCCAAAACCCTCTCTGACCAGAATCTAATTTGAACAACTTTGTACTACCAACTTTCTCTCCTTGACCCCAACTTTTGTGGGCATGTTCACATGACCAAATGAGGCTACTACACCAAGTGGTGCATCAAGGGGAAGTGATTTGCTCAACTAGATCTACACAAGTTCATTTCTGCTAATTTCTAGGGTTTACAAAAGTTGCATTGGCAACTTTGCCAAAATAAGATCCACATTGGTGGAAGGCCCTAATTTTATGTGTCATTTCACCTTGTGGAGTCTCATGGCAAATGGAGATCATCTACTTGCCCAAACTAGCATCAAACACCTTCTGCATTTTAACTAAAAACCCTGTTTGGGCATCTTCCACTAATCCAAATGAGTTCTCCTCTTTACCGCACCTCCTCCTAACCTCCCTCTACCTCTGGCATTCAGCACAAGTCAATGCTTATTGATCAAGGGGATGGAACCACCAATTTTATATTCTGGACAGCCCCATTTCCACTCTTCTCCTTCCTCCCTCTTCACCCACTAGCCACCCAAAGCATCCAAGGCCAAGATCCCTTCCTTAGCACACCCCCCCCCAATGCTACTGGACATGCAAGGGCGCACCCACAATCATAGAAAATGGCCTGGACAGCCATATGGGCACTCTGGAGCGCGCTACAGTGCGCTCCCGCACTGTAGCTGCCCCCTGCCAACCGCCTCTGGCCACCTCGGGCCTCCCCAGCGTGTTTCACGAGGCCGCCTCGGCGCCTGGGACACGGCAAGCTGCCGGCCCCCCTCCTAAACCTCTCTCCTCTCCCCTCCGCGACCTCACCCGAGTGCGCCATAGGCTGCGTCCACGGTGCACCACGGCCCCTCTATTTAGAGGCCCTCCCGAGCTCTCCTACGGCTTATTCCCACTCTCCCTCTTCCCTAGAAATCTCCCAGACAAGACACCTCTACCCCTCGCGCCCTCCTGCCCCCTCCATGGCTACCATGGTTGCCGTCAGCCTCCACCCGGCTCCGGCGAACCAGGGCATCCCCTCCTCTCCTTTGATCACCAGGGGAAGCGCAGCAGGCCATGGGATCCTTCCCACTCCTTATTTCCTCTGCTCCGGTGCCCATCGCGTCGCACTTGTCCGCTCCCGATGCCGCCCGCCGGTGCCAAGGTCGTCGTTGCCTCGGTCCTCCCCAGCCTACGAGAGACCCATAAATAGGCGCGGCTCGGCCTCCCGAGTCCACCGGTACGCCGGACGCCGTCGGGGACGGCCGGAACCACCTGGGAGCACGCCGGCGCCCCGCTCGGTCGACCTCCTCTGCTCCTCGCGCGAGGAAGGAGACGACCTGCGGGTGGGGCCCTCTCGTCGGTGGCCCAGCCTCCGGGCCAGCTGGCAAGTGGACGCGTCTTCGGGGCAAACCGCCTACCCCACAAGAACGCGGACTCCGCCAATACGCCTTCGACTTGGCCTGATCTCCCACATAGCTGAGCTACTGGGCCGACCCAGCAGCTATCCTACGCCGGTGCGCGCTTTAGGTATAACCTAATTTATTTATTTTTCCTTTCCAGTGAGCTTCTATAATACATAACAAATTCATTTCAACACCAATTTTGATGATTCAAATTTCTACTAGTTCCTAAAATCATGCCCTATCACATGGTGATGTTTGCACATTTTTCTAGAAAACTTTTCTTCACACATATTTCGTAAAACCCTATTTTCCTATTTCTGTGATGAACTTTAGAAAATCACAGAGAGCTCATAATTGATCCAAATGCCATGATTCAAATTCCTTGATGCTTCTAAGTTCATAACTTAGTTTATGAACATTTTTCTTAAGACTTTCTGTATCCCACAAAATAATGAGCCATTTCTTCATATTAGCAAACTTTGCAAATTCATAGGAAGTTCATTTGAACTCCAAATCCAATAATGTTACCAATAATGAGCCATTTCTTCATATTACCAATTTCTAAATGTTTCTAAAATCATGCCTAATTTAATGGGTAATTTTACTCATTTTTATAAAAAAGGCATTCTGTAGACAACTTGCAGATCCATTAAATCCCTTGTTCCATCATATCAAAATGTTTAAAAATATCCATTGATCCACTTCCAATGAAATCACCTTGATCATTCCTCATATGACCAGAGGCATCCTAGAAAATTCCAACACACATTTTTTAGAGCACTTTTATTTTTGCCTGGTCGTGTTGCTTATTATGGTTGTTTTCGACGATAGTTGACGAAGTAGACCAAATGCTTGGAGTTGGACAAGAGATATTTGAAGACCTCGAAGACTTTGTTAAAACAGGCAAGCAGCCCTTTGACCATGTCTATGAAGCCATTTTTATGCGTGTCAAATAGCACTTTTATTGCTTGCATCGGAGACATGATACTGTGATGACCACATGGGGTGGTTTGCCACCGTTACTTCCTCGTTGATACTTGCATTGTGCATGACCCAACCTTCTTATGAGGGTTATGCCGGTGGGAGTAGATAGGATGCTAAAGTAGATGCTACGCAAAAAGGGACGGGTATATGCATGAAGAAGGAGACAAAGTATTTTCAATGGACTTTTCGAAAACCCCGTCGGGTGCCACTAATGCCCGAGGGAGATGATGAGATTGGTAACCACTTGATGACGAAGTGGTGTACTGAGGCAAGTGTGTGTTGTTTTCGAATACGGATTAGATTTAAGATTTGTCGACTGTCCCAACCTTACATGCACAACCACACTACCATTGTATGGGAAAGGGCATGATTGATTACCTAGGCCGATACTAGCTTGGAGCCCGCATTACTAGTGACGGGGGAGAGTTGGTGCTCGCTCTCGTGACGGGGTCGTGTCAGGTAGGGCGGCCAAGAACATTTTTATGGGGCACCGGACACACCGTTGGTACCCCGTGCCAGTGGTATGTGATGAATATGGGAGCGATGCTCCACAATTTTAAGATGTGAAATGTTGGGCACGCAGGTTACTACCAATCGAGTGGACTCTATGTTAGTGTTGTTTAGGGAAAGATAGTGATCGGGTGCTTACCCCGGGTACTTGAGGTATCGCGGGTCGTGGATGACACGGAAGTTCCCCGGATCTTGTGGGTAAAGTGTGCAACCTCCGCAGAGTGTAAAACTATTCGAATAGCCATGTCCATGGTCAAGGACAGTTGGGCGGTGCTGCTTAAACTATGTCCACATGTCTGCAAACCAGTGTGTGTGTTTGGATAAGTGGGAAGATCTACTTGGGTCAGGTCCAAGGACTTGACATGATTGAGTTGGGTTGATGCCCACTCTATTCATGTTGATATCTGTAACCTGTCCTCATGGTTACTTGAATTCTCCTGATGCATGTCTTACAAGTTGTTGAACATGTCATTGCACTCAAAACTAGCTTTCTGCAAAAATTTACCTATATCATGCATTGTTGTATCTTGAGCCAAAACATGGGTTGCTTGCGAGTACATTCAAAGTACTCATTGGCTTGCCACTAGTTATTTTATTGGCCAGGCATGAAAGAACAGGATATAATGAAGAGTACCTTGGTGACGAACATGCGAGCTAGGACGCTTCCCAGTCAGAATGCCTGTAGGGTTAAGGCAGATGGCATGGGTCCAAGTTGTTATTGAAGATTTCCGCTGCGATGATACACTCAAGACTTGACCATAATGGTCCTACTTGTGCAAAACAGTATGTATGGATGTAAGACTCTTGTTATTCAGCTTCTGTGTGTTCAGTGAGCATTGATCTTTGGGATCACTGTACACATGCATTCGGTGATCTCGAATTATGAGTCGGGGTCCCCACAATCATTGCAAGCAAAAAGATCTCTAGCAGTTTCTTCATCCATAACATAACCCTCAGGAACAATAGGCAATTCATACTTAGGGGGAGAACCTTCATCATCACTATCATCAGTGATCTCATCTTCAATAATTTGATTCTCTCTAAGCCTAGCAAGTTGTTCATCAAGAAATTCACCTAATGGCAAAGTAGTATCAAGCATAGAAGTAGTTTCATCATAAGTATCATGCATAGCAGAAGTGGCATCATCAATAACATGCGACATATCAGAATTCATAGCAGTAGCAGGTTTAGGTGTCGCAAGCTTACTCAAAACAGAAGGAGAATCTAGTGCAAAGCTAGATGGCAGTTCCTTACCTCCCCTCGTAGTTGAGGGAAAAATGGTAGTTCTTTCGTCTTTCAAGTTCCTCATAGTGATCAGCAGATATAAATCCCAAGTGACTCAAAGAATAGAGTTATGCTCCCCGGCAACGGCGCCAAAAATTAGTCTTGATAACCCACAAGTATAGGGGATTGCAACATCTTTCGAGGGTAGAGTATTCAACCCAAATTTATTGATTCGACACAATGGGAGCCAAAGAATATTCTTAAGTATTAGCAGTTGAGTTGTCAATTCAACCGCACCTGGATAACTTAGTATGTTCAGCAAAGTATTTAGTAGCAAAGTAGTATGATAGTAATGGTAATAGTGGCAAAAGTAAATATAACAATCTTGTAAAGATTGTGTCAGTAGCAATGGAAAACTAAATAAGCAAAGTACAATATGTGAAAAGCTCGTAGGCATTGGATCAGTAATGGATATTTATGTCGGATGTGATTCCTCATGTAATAGCTATAACATTGGGTGACACAGAACTAGCTCCAATTCATCAATATAATGTAGGCATGTATTCTAAATATAGTCATACGTGCTTATGGAAAAGAACTTGCATGACATCTTTTGTCCTACCCTCCCGTGGCAGCGGGGTCCTAGTGGAAACTAAGGGATATTAAGGCCTCCTTTTAATAGAGAACTGGACCAAAGCATTAACACATAGTGAATACATGAACTCCTCAAACTACGGTCATCACCGAGAAGTATCCCGATTATTGTCACTTCGGGGTTGTCGGATCATAACACATAATAGGTGACTATAGACTTGCAAGATAGGATCAAGAACTCACATATATTCATGAAAACATAATAGGTTCAGATCTGAAATCATGGCACTCGGGCCCTAGTGGCAAGCATTAAGCATAGCAAAGTCATAACAACATCAATCTCAGAACATTGTGGATACTAGGGATCAAACGCTAACAAAACTAACTTGATTACATGGTAAATCTCATCCAACCCATCATCGTCCAGCAAGCCTACGATGGAATTACTCACAGACGGCGGTGAGCAGCATGAAATTGGTGATGGAGGATGGTTGATGATGACGACGGCGACGAATCCCCCTCTCCGGAGCCCCGAACGGATTCCAGATGAGCCCTCCCGAGAGAGGTTAGGGCTTGGCGGCGGCTCCATATCGTAAAATGCGATGAAACTTTCTCTCTGATTTTTCTCTCTCCATGAAACAGAATATATACAATTGGAGTTGAGGTCGGTGGAGCTTTAGGGGGCCCACGAGACAGGTGGCGCGCCCAGGGGGAGGGTGCGCGCCCCCACCCTCATGGACAGGGTGTGGGCCCCCTAGCCTTGATTCTTTCGCCAGTATTTTTTATATTTTCCAAAAGTTATCTCTGTGGATTTTCAGGTCATTCTGAGAACTATTGTTTTCTACACAATAAACAACACCATGTCAGTTCTGCTGAAAACAGCATTAGTCCGAGTTAGTATCATTCAAATCATGCAAGTTAGAGTCCAAAACAAGGGCAAAAGTGTTTGGAAAAGTAGATACGTTGGAGATGTATCACGCGACGACCGGGGTGACTCTCCCTTCGAGTTCTGCGTGCATGGCAAGTGGACCAGGATGGTCGACGTCCCACATGTTGGCGAACGGAAGTATTCTTTCCGATATCGAGGAGCAAGGAAACCGCATGGTATAGTATCACTGCTGATTGGTTCTCAAAAAAATAGTATCACTGCTGATTTATAATTATTTTTTATTTATGATGAATGCTAGTGTTTCAACTCTTACGACGAAGAGTGCCAAACATGGCACATGCTGGATGTCCCACACATCAGCGGAAGGAGTGGGACATGAACAACATGGTAGAGCCCAGCGCAAAAAAAATAGCGTGGTAGAGCGTCTCCACTTCTTCCACTTCTGGGTCGGAGACCACACGTAGTAGTATTAGTGGTATGAACGATACAAAGTGCGACCTGGAGAGGAAGACACGTCTAGTTGGAAGGTCTCGGGGCATACACGTAAGCAAATATAAAAGTTAATATGTGCCTCCAACTAATATAGTAGTAGTAGAGTACTTAGGCACGTACTCCATAACATCACCGTGCATTGCACGTACAACATTTAGTGGTAGTACGTAGTAAGAGACAAATGCCGCCAAAGAGTTCCCTTCTCGACCCACTTTTGGGTGTTTGGTAGAGTGTATGGAGGGTGCATGAGTCCACACTAGTTTAGCACAAATACACTAGAAGCATGCATGAAGAGAGCATGCATGAAGAGGGATGTTGAGTTGAGCATGCATGAAGAGGGAACAACTATGCTGAGCCGAGAACACAACCAAACACACCCTATATGCCACGCATGTTCATACCATTTGTGCCTTTCTACTTCACTTACTGTGCTACATTACTCAGGTTCGTACGTCTACTCCTGGGTACATGTCCGTCTCGTAGTTCCAGTACCACGTGTTCTTCATATAGATGGAACGATCCTTGCATGACACATGCACCTTGATGCTAGATGTCTCGCGTGTTGGCAAAAGGATGAACAAAGCTCACATAAAAAAATAGAGTGGAAGAACATAGATTCCCGACGACCGAGAAGGAGCAAGGAACCTCGTGGTGGAGCGTCTGCATCATAATATTTAATATTATTCAGCGATCTAAAATCAACCAATCATCTCCACAGTGGACTGGAAGAGTACGAAACACGGCATCCCAGTGTAGTTACATCATACTAGTACATGACTAACCCACGCTATCACCATATTTCTTGGCTTCCGTGCGACACCTATCTCTAGTAATCCAGCAGCCTGTATCGCTTCTCCCTCCTCGTCTCTCTCAAAGTGCGGCGGGCTGGTGTTTTTGCCGTCTATTGAGGTTGGTTAGCTCATCACATGTTAGCGACATGCCAAGAGCATTCTAAAAAAAATTCCTTTCACGTTCTGTTTTCAAAAATAAAAAAATCCTTTCACATACGAACTTGACTGTATGCTTTGAGCAACTTGCATGTCAGATACTGCTCCTGTTTGGATACTCTAACATAGCTAGAGGTTAGACTAACTCATTACTAACCCTGAACTAACTGTAGCCAAAGAGGTGTTTGGGTGACAGGGTTAGATTGACAACAAATGCACTTGATGGAGAGAGAAAAGTGATTTTTCAATGGTCCCAATGAGAACTATCTCCAGTTAGCACCTCTTGGGTGGGATAGTTTTTTTGGTGGGTTCGGTGCAACTTGCTCCAATTTAAGCCCTCATGCCTGGATACTTTAGGGCTATTTGAGCCCCAACTAACTCAAACTAACTCTAACCCATGGATCCAAACAGGGCCTATGGCCAGCCTCGACACGGAGCAGTCGCGTGCACCGGGAAGCGGTGCTCTCTTGGCCGTCGCGCCACTTAAAAGCCGGCGCCAGTGAGAGGTCGCCTCCGCTCTACCCGGGCATTAATGCGGCACTGACGCTCCAAGGCGACGCTAACCGTTTCACACGGGAAGAGCGCGCTGGCAAGGGAGTATAGGTTTTGAACCGTTTCACGTGTAGTACTGGTAGTTTGCAGAACTACTCAATTATTGCACTCAGTTTCCTAAGAAATTGTGGTAAAAAACGTTACTCCACAGCCCGCTTCCCTTCTCCTTCCTCTTCCACCACCCGCGCACGTCCGCAGGAAGCGACCGGTCAACCCTTATATAGGAGTGCTAGCACAAAAAGATGCATGCATGACCACTAAAATTTCCAGATTAAAGCGCCGCTCCGGCGGGAGTATGGCGTATGTTGTTACCTTCGGCCGGGCCATGGCTACCGGGCGACGGCGACCAGAGAAGAGGTGGCGGGAGGAGAATGAATGCCGCTACTGTTTGGGTTCGCCGTCCGGCTTAAATAAATGTGCAGCATCACGTGTACCCGTGGGTGCACAAATTGTAACATACATGTCTACTAAAGTGGGCGTCACGTAACTGGTGTGAGTGTAAGATTCTGAGAGACAGAGTGCATGTGTGTGACTCTACTCTTCGGACATGTACTCAACCTTTTGCATCGGGATATAAGTATAATGGTATTTACTTTAGCTAGTGATTTACGTCGCCATGTTAACGTGGTTATGTAAAAAAAAGTCACTTGCTGCTCGTGATTTGTGTTATATAATTACAAGCAAGACGCCCGTGCATTGCCCGGAACATCAATATGCATTTTTTTATGAAACACCTATTGTGATTGACCCATGCAGGAGTAATCCCATGTGTAAAAACTAATGATATCTCAAGAATTTTATCGAAAAACTGGTATCTCGAGAATGTCATCGAAAAAATGAAAGATGAGAGATAAGGTGAGGAGGAGTGGAGCGTGGTGGACTGGTGGTCGGAATGGGTGGAGGCATGGGGATGGACGGCGCAGGCAGGCGGCAGCGCCCACCATGCTTGATTGTTCCAGATACTTCCTTTTTTTAATTGCTGAGCAATGAGGTTGTGGGAGATAAGGATGTGGAGAGAGGTGCGGGTATCTTTTTAAAATTATCATAGTTTGCTTTGTATCCGTCAGATATAGATCAGAAGGTCTATACTACAAGATGGCAGGCACACCATCATCGCCAACTCGGTTTTTATAAGGGTACAGATGATAAGTTTGCTAAGTAAAAAAGTAAAGATGAATTTGTCCATGTTATACAAGTAAATTAAGGTGATTGTTTATCATATGGGTAAGGTTGGATGAAGGGTGGTAGGAACAAATGCTCCGCCTAGAGCATGTGTGTGTGAGATGGAGTCTTAGAGTGTGTGTGTGTGAGAGAGAGAGAGAGAGATGGAGTCTTAGTGTGTGTGTGAGAGAGAGATAGAGAGATGGAGTGTTAGTGTGTGTGTGTGTGGGTGGGTGGGTGGGTGGATGGGTGTGCGTGCGTGCGTGCGTGTGTGTGTGTGTGTGTTTGTTTGTTTGTGTGGTGTGTGTGTGTGTGTGTCGCGGGGTCCTCGGCGGCAGATGTAATTTAACTGTTAATGGCTTCATCATAGAGAGGTGATGTGTATGGCAGAGGCCACCAACGATGGGGTGCGAGAGAGAAAATGCCCATAGAGAGGGAAGAGAAGGTGTGTGCGCGTGAGAGGAGTCGACATCGAGAGAAAGTGTTTGTTTGAGAGACACTAAGGAAGACTACTATATATCGATGGTGCATGTAGGGGGAATTAAACGAAGGGATGGTCTTATTGGTTACGGGGATATAGGGGAAGATTGAGAGGGGGGTTGCTAGAAGGAGATTGTTAAGTGTGAGTGACGTGGTGGGCGCACGGCAGATGCCAAGGGATGGCTAAAGAGAGGAGGAGGCTTGAGGGCGCTGGTGGGCTCCAGAGGCGAGGTTGGCATGAGTGGGCGCGGGACGCCAGACATACCCAGGTTCGGGGCTCTCCGGAGAGATAACACCCCTAGTCCTGCCGAGTGTAGTTGGATGTTCGATAGTACAATGTTGCTCCTGGAGCTGTATGGGGGAGGAAGGAAGCTGGCCAAGGCTTGCGCTGCTCCTTCTCTCTGGTGTTGCCGTTTTGGTGTCTAGTTCTGTGCTTACTTGCCTTTCTCTCGTCCCATGCCCATATGAGCATGGGCTTCTGGGGGGTTTTATAGACCAACCCCCTAGGGGTACAATGGTAATGTTACAAGTTGGTGGGTTCGGATTGTCGCTATCCGGGGACCCGGGATGGGTCCCGCTGAGGGCCTACAGTTCGCCGGATTTCTCTAGGTGCGGGCCCCGCGTGCCTAGGGGGACTGTGCATCGTCTTGTCGATCATCAGGGCCTGGCCGGGTCAAGTCGCGTACAGTGGCTCTCCGTCAGGTTGCCGCTTGCTGTCGTCAGCGGTGAGGGCGGGGGCACTATAGCCACGCCGGCCCTGGTCAGCGGGTAGGTGAGGGGCACTGTTGCCACGCTCCGGCTAACCAGAGGCATGGGCGGGGCACTGTTGCCTTGGTCATCGTTGATTGAAGACTCGTCCCATCGTACGGCCTGGATGGGACGAGAGCTGACCCGTGGCTGGATTGCGGAGCACGCCACTGGTGGAGCTGGCTTGTTGAGGAAGCTTTGGTTGTGCCGGGTTCGGCTATCTTGCGCTAGTTGTTGAGGCCGAGTCAACGCGTCTTTGCCGGGTCGGTGAGTTTGGCCGGGTTGCGGGGCTTGGCAGGGTCGAGCGACCCAGCCAAGCGCGTGCCGGTTTGACGGGCGGTGCCAGCCTCGTTGTTTTTGAAGAGGATCCGGGTTCCGTTGCCTGCCCGGGGTTCGTCCCCCCGATAGTTGTCCCCGAAGATGTGAAGGTCCGTCGTCTTCGGATGAGTGGGCCTTCGCAGTTTCCCCCTTAAGCAAGGCAGATTCTGCGAGCGCCGGGTCCGGTAACACCCGGTATGTGCCGGTTTTCTCGAAAACTGGATCGCGGCATCCCGGCCGTGGAGGGAACTGAGGAGTCCATCGAATCTTGGGGCAATCCCTCGGGCTTCGCACGGGCGCCATGTGGTGCCCGGAAGTCGGAGGGTCCTGACAGGCCACGCGCATGACGGGACTGGGCGACGGGCCCTGCGCGCCCTTGGCCCACGCGAGCGGATTTATTGCGGCGTCCGGGGGCAGGTTGCTCTTCCCCGGGCAGTTACTGCGCGTGTACGTGCGCACTTATTGCGGGGTAGTGGAATGGGCGCGTGAAGATGATCCCACTCCCCCACGTTCAAATCGAGGGTTATAAATTGAGGGGGGGCAGGGGGCGGACATCATTCTCGCTCGCGCCCTCCTGTCCCTTTGCGCTTGCTCCGCTCTTTGCAACCGACGCACTGCGGCGTCCGCTGCTCCGAGCAGAACTCCTTCACCATCCATCTTCTTTCTCCTTCCTTCGATCATGGCACTGCTGTCGGGCTCCTGGATGGGTTCGAATGTCACCACCGAGGACATCACCCATCTTCGGCCGACGTGGCGCCTACCACGGAGGACGGACATCGGTGTCCGTCTGCCACACAGCGAGCAGAGGCCTCAGCCCGATGAGCAGTGGCGCGTAGTCTTCCTCACACACTTCGAGCGCGGGTTTGGGCTGCCGGCGAGCACCTTCTTCTGCACATTCTTGGAGTTCTTCGGGCTCCAGCCGCATCATCTCGGCGCTGGCGCCATCGTCCAGCTCTCCGGTTTCGTCACCCTCTGCGAGGGGTACCTGGGGGTCGAGCCCACGATCGACCTCTGGGCGCGCTTCTTCTCCCTGAAGCAGCAGGGCCCGTCAGCCAGAGAGTTCGCCAACTGTGGCACCGCCGTCATCTCGAAGTGGTTAGGGGCGGACTTCCCCAAGATCCCGCTGCAGGATTCTGCCAAGAAATGGCAGCACTCCTTCTTCTACGTCCGCAACTTGGGTGCAAACCGCATCAATCTTCCGTTCTTCTCCATCGCGCCGCCGCGGGCGAAGGCAAACTGGGGCTATTCGCCCAGGCGCCCGTCGCAGGAGATTCTAAATCTCTGCGAGCGGGTGACGGTGATGAGGACATAGGAGGGGCTCACCGGCACCGACCTCATCCCCGTGTTCATCATGCGCCGGGTCCTCCCGCTGTAGAGGTGCTCCTGCCTCATTGGCGAAATGGTCGGCCTTCAAGACCCCAACCGCATGGGGACAACGCGGCTGACTGTGGAGCAGATCGCGTGCCGCATGAACGACTTCTCCAAGGCCAACCTTGGGGAGGATTGGCGGTTCGGCAAGGTGTCGTACAGCGAGTCGAACCCGACGCCATAGGTGAGTGTCTGGTCGTCTTCCTTTGCTGCTGCGCACCTTCTCGTTCGTCCTGACGCGACACCGGAGGTGCTTCTGAACACGATCCGGCATCCTTACGCCTGGGCTCCATCGTAGGTGGTGCCGGTGGCGCCAGAGGAGCCCGCGGCCCGCGGCGGGGAAGAGGAGGACAAGGCCGACGCCGGCGCTGGGCATCACGCGGGTAAGTCTTGTATTTTTATTCATGTGTCTTGAATTTCTTACCACGGCATGGTACGAGTGATGCTGACACCAGTTGTTGGTGCAGCGGCGTTGGGCGGGGGAGGCGGCGAGGGGGGCGGAGCTGGGTCTTCGCGTTGGGCGGCGCCGAGCCGCCCGCATGGGAAAGACAACATCGCGCCGTGACCCCGGGCCCCGAAACGCACGGCGGACCCGGCCAGGGCCGGGAGGCCGTACAAGAGGAAGCGCGGCGCCGGGCACGGGAGGCCAATCCCAGTCCTGGCCTTGTTGGGGTAAGCTTCATCTCCCGTACGCATCCGGATTGTCGAGCTGGCCTTGTTTGTTTCTTGCTCATTCTATCTTCTTCTTCAGGTCGCCAATCGTGCTGGCGAGGGCGGCGGCGGACGTTGCGGTCGCCAAAGGGACCGCGTTCCGCAAGAGCCGGTCCGACCTCGCCGACCAGGCCGAGGTGGAGGGACGGGCTGACTCAGACCTCGGCCTGGACCCGAACGACGCCGAAGGCTTGGCCTGGCGGGACAGGAACAGGTCCAAGGCAAAGCTGGAGGCGGCGTCGGTCTAGGCTTGGACCGACACGGCGGCGGCATGGGCGCGAGCCGGCACGGAGCCGGCCTGGCACGAGATGCCGGAGGGCACAGTGGTGGCGGTGACGGTCTTCGAGCCGTCGTCGGTGAGGGAGCGCGGCCGTGAAGGACGGGCTGAGGTGGTGATCCTCGACCGGGAGGTCGTGGAGGCGGAGGATGACACCCCGCTGTGGGTCGACATAGTCAAGCGAGCGGGGGCTGATGGCGGTGGAGGAGGCGCCGTTTTGGAAGAGGCGCTGCGGGCGGTGGTGCCGGAGGCGGCGCCAGTGTTGGAGGAGACGCCGCGGGCGGCGGTGCCGGAGGCCACCCCGGCAGCTGGGCCGGTGGTGGTGCAGCAGGCCGTCCCAGCGTCTGGACCGGAGGCGGTGACGCAGGGCGTTCCGGCGTCCAGGTCATCGACGGTGCCAGGAGGGGCTTCGAA
This sequence comes from Triticum timopheevii, assembly GCA_963921465.1. NCBI lineage: Eukaryota > Viridiplantae > Streptophyta > Magnoliopsida > Poales > Poaceae > Triticum > Triticum timopheevii. Next base: position 238,051,238 of record OY997264.1, on the reverse strand, counting down.
GGAGGTGCTGGCCACGTCGGGGGCAGCCAGTGGGGAGCACGCCTTGGTGCCCCGACGTGGAGGGCACCGGGCCACCGCACCGCAACCAGCGCGGAGCGGGGGCGCCGTGGTCTTCGGGCCTCAGACCTAGGAGGAGGCGGTGCTGGACGCCATCAGCCACCGCCTGCGTGGCCGGACGGACTGGCTCGAGGCCTTCGCCCGGGCCGAGGTGGAGCGGACGCGCGACCTGGAGCGTGCCGTTCTGGTAAGCCTTTTCTTTCTCGCAATTTCTTCTTTGTGGGGGCGCGCCAGCGCACCCACTAGGTGTAGCCCCCGAGGTTCAGGCCAACTACGTAGTAGTTGGGTCGAATCTTTAGAGCGTTGTCCTTGTTCTGACTTTTGCCTTCTTCAGCATCTCAACGCCTACTGGGTCGCCGCCTTCAACCGTCTCCTGGACAAGTACCGGGAGCTCAAGGAGCAGCTCGCCGCCAAGGAGGAGGAGCTTCACGTCGCTGCAGGTATGCTTGTGCTCTTTTCTAGTGGGGGCGCGCTAGCGCACCCACTGGGTGTAGCCCCCGAGATTCAGGCCAACTTTGTAACAGTTGGGCCAAATCTTAAGTCTTGCTTTCTCATTCGCTGACCTCTTCTTTTTCTCAACCGAGGTGCTGTCCTGGCGGACTCGTCTACTCCGGGCCGGTCATCACTATGACCGGCTCGTTGCCGACACCGGCCGTCTTGGCGTCGAGGCGGCGCAGGCGAGGGCGGAGGCGGCCGCGGCCCGGTGGTGTCTCGACGAGGCCAACCAGCTGCATGAGCAGCTGGCAGGTCATGAGAGCCGCCTCGAGGCCGAGGTAGAGCTTCTTAAGGAGGAAGTCGCCAAGGTGGTGGAGGCGGAGCAGGCACTGGTCGAGGCAGACCAATAGCGCGGCCAGCTGGCCGACGACAAGGGCTGGCTCTAGGCCGAGGTGGATCGCCTGCGGGGCAGGTTACCATAGCCGAGGGGGCCCGTCAGGACGAGGCCCGTCGCCGTGAGGCTGTCGACGACAAGGACGCCGAGCTGAAGGCGGCCCTTGCCAAGGCGGCCGATCTGGAGAAGGCGCTCTAGGAGCGCGACCGCGCCATTCAACGGGAGCAGCATGGTACGTTGCTTGAAGCGCAGCACCTGGAAGAGTCCTTCTCCAGTAAGTGCTTTTTCTTGCATTTTGCTGAGTCGGGATCCGGCCTTTCATCCTAGTTGTTCTTCTTATGATATGCTTCTCCTTTTGTGGCAGGAGCCTTCCCGGAGACGCAGCGACTGGCGGAGGAAGCCGTCCGCTATCAGCGCGATCCGACCAGAGTCGTTCGGTCCGGGACGGATCCGCCGGAGCCGTGGACCTTCCCGGAAATCATCGCCGCCGCTGAGGCCCGCCTGCGGGTCTTGGGAACGCATAAGGGGCAGCTATCCCAAGCCGGCACCGCGATGCGGCTCTTTGGCCGGATTCCGTCAAGCCGAGCAGCTTCACGCGCCTGGCATGTTGGTTGGAGATGGGGCCGGACCGGCTTCGCGAGTGGCACGTCTGTGCCGCTCATGCCAGTGCTGAGATGGCGCTCCGGTTCGCGCTGTCTTGGCATCCGGACCTGCAGCTGTAAGCGTTTATGGGCCAGCGGGCCGGCTCGGAGCAGCTCTTGCAGGAGCAAGCCGGCCGGATTGCCTCCCAGGCCAGCTACATCGCCAAGTTCGCCTTCCATGATGAGTTCCACTCCGAGCGGAGGGAAGACAGCAGGGTCGTGGATGGCGATGACTACGACTTGCTTCTCTGCGATCCAGAGGGGAGCTCGGAGGAGACGGGCGTCTATCACGATGGGGGTGCCGAGGAGGACACCAGCGCCTCGTTGGACCCAGAGGCCGCCAGGGGAGAGCCGTCGAAGTCGCGACGCGGCACTGGAGATGCCTGAGATATTCTAAGTATAATTTGTTAAGTAGCAGGTCACCCACCCACTAGGGGTTTTAGGGTGTAATGAACTTGGGCCGTGGGCCTTTTCTTCAATATTTGTGTGCAAATGTCGTGAGTGTTTTCGCTCTTGCCTTCCGTTTTTTGGACCGATTTCATGCGCTTTTCCTTTCTCAGACCTCCCCCCTGCGAGTCAGACGGCCGGGGCTCTGGTCCGTGACAAGGAGTTTGATTCTTCGAGAGGAGCGCGTAGGACTTGGGCCCTTCGAAACATTGAGCGTGAGCGAAACACCCACTGGGCCGGCTGGCGGCAATCCGGCGAAACCGGTTGGCGAGCAGCCGGTCGTGCGGCTGTTTATTTGATGAGCGGCAGGCCGGGTTGATCGACCCGGCAGCCTTTCACTTAGTGTATGAAGCGTAAAGGTGCTCTGGCCCGTTGTGCTTTCCAGCCGATAGCCAAAGCTGGATCTGTGGCTTTAGGGCCAAGTGGGGGACCGCGGCATCCTAACTGTATTAGGAATCACCAAGTAAGGCGGAGGGGTGGCGACCGAGCCGGCCAGCCCCCGAGCTCCCGGGTCGAGCGGGTCGGACCGGTGGCCGGGTTGAGTGGCATAGTGATGCAGGTAAGTAGGGACACAATAAATTGGTCAACAAAAGGCAGCCCTCGAGTCTCGTTTGGGAACCCCATAGTTTCATGTGTTTACAAAAGGCGACGATACATACACTCATGCGGCTAACTGTAAAACGGGCAGAGGAGTTCCGCGTTCCACGGCCGGGTCGTTTCTTCGCCGGCGGTGTCCTTCTTGTGCTTCCTTGACTTGCGTGCATCGATGAGGTTGTAGGCGTTGTGGTCGCGCAAGGCCCTGCTCACGATGAATGGGCCCTCCCATGGAGGGGACAGCTTGTGCTGGCATGCTTGCTCTTGGACGAGTCGGAGGACGAGGTCTCCCTCGCGGAATGTGAGGGGCTTGATCTTCTTGCTGTGGTAGTGCCTCAGGCCTTGCTGGTAGATGGCCGAACGACTGAGCGCCAGGAGGCGTGCTTCTTCGAGCAGGTCGACGCCATCTTCGCGGGCTTATCTGGCTTCGGCTTCGGTGTACATCGCGACGCGCGGCGAGTCAAACTCGACGTCGGTCGAGATGACGGCTTCGGCTTCATAGACGAGGAAGAACGGGGTGAACCCGGTCGACCGATTCGGCATGGTGCGTAGACTCCAGAGAACGTCCGACAACTCATCAAGCCAGCTGCCGGGTGAGCGGATGAGTGGCTCGACAGTCGTGGCTTGACGCCGAACAGGATGAGTCCGTTGGCCCGCTCGACCTGCCCGTTGGGCTGCGGATGTGCAACGGAGGCTAGGTCGAGGCGGATGCCGGAGACGGAGCAGTATTGCTGGAGCGCGCCCTTGGCGAAGTTGGTGTCGTTGTCCGTGATGGTGCTGTTCGGCATGCCGTAGCGCACCGCTATGTCTTTGATGAAACAAACGCCTATTGGCCCGTCCAGTTTCTTGATTGGTCTTGCCTCGATCCACTTGGTAAATTTGTCCACTACCACCAGCAGGTGCGTCATGCCGCCTCGAGCGGTTTTGAAGGTCCCACCATGTTGAGTCCCCAGGCCGCGAAGGGCCAGGTGATCGTTATGGTGCGGAGTGCTGACGCCGGCTGGTGTCTGCGTTTGCTGAAGCACTGGCATCCCTCACACTTGAGGACGAGCGACTCGGCATCTTGGAGGGCCGTGGGCCAGTAGAAACCGTGGCGGAACGCCTTGGCCACCAGGGATCACGATGCGGCGTGGTGCCTGCACTCGCCCTGGTGTATGTCGAGGAGGATGTTGATGCCCTGTTCCTGCTCGACGCAGCGCTGGAACACACCAGTGGAGCTGCGCTTGACGAGCTCGTTGTTGATGATGCTATAGGCGGACGCACGATGCTGCACTTGCCGAGCTTCGGTCTCGTCCATGGGGAGAACCCCGCTCTCCAGGAATTCTGATTTGGGAGGGCCCAAGATGGAGCCGGAACCACAGCGAAGACGGCCACCAGGGTGGGTTCCGAGTCGGCAGCCCCCGAGCCGGGTTGGGCAGTCCCCGGGTCAGGGATGGCGACGGCCGGGTCCAGGGCGATGGTGGCCAGGACAAGCTGAGCAGCCCCCGGGCTCGGTTCAGCAGCCCCCGGGCCGGGTTCAGCAGCCGCTGGGCCGGGTTCAGCAGCCCCCGGGCCGGATTGAGGTGCGGCCGGGTCGTCTGGAACGTGGATGGACTCGGAGTCCGGCGATGGATTGATGGATGGCTTGCGCAGGTGCTCGAGGGAGACGCCGGACGGGATGGCTTGTCGGGACGAGGCGATCTTGGCGAGCGTGTCTGCTGCTTTGTTCTCCACGCGCGGGACATGGAGGAACTCGCAGCCCTCGAAGGATCCGGACAGCTTCTCGACGAGGAAGCGGTAGCTTGCCATGTTGGAGTCGCGGGCATCCCATTCGCTGGAGCACTACTGCACTACCAGGTCCGAGTCGCCATTGCACAGGATGCGCCGGATGCCGAGTTCCTTGGCAAGCCAGAGGCCGTGCACAAGGGCTTCGTACTCGGCGACGTTGTTGGAGGCGGCGAAGTGGATCTGGAGCGCGTAGCGGAGCTGGTCGCCCTTCGGGGACGACAGTACGATGCCAGCCCCCAGGCCAAGTCGCATCTTGGATCCGTCGAAATGCGTTCGCCAATGCATCGAGTCGGGGGGCGGTAGCAAGTACTGGGTCTCGGTCAAGTCGACAAGGAAGTCAGCCAGGGCTTGAGACTTGATCATGGTGCAGGGCTCGTAGAGGATGGTGTGGCCGGCTAGCTGGATCGCCCACTTGGCGACCCGGCCAGAGGCATCCCGGCACCCGATGATTTCTCAGAAAGGCACCGTGCTGACCACGGTGACGACGTGCTCTTGGAAATACTGCTTCAGCTTCTTGGCGATAAAGTACACGTCGTAACACATCTTCTGGTAGTGTGGGTAGTTCTGCTTGGAGATGGAGAGCACCTCGCTCATGTACTAGACTGGGCGTTGGACGGCTTGGATCTTGCCCTTCTCTGGTCGCTCGACCACCAGCACCGTGCTGACCGCCCGCAAGATTGCGGCTATGTTGAGCAACAGCCGCTCCTTGTCGGTCGGCGCGGCCAGGACTGGTGCGGTGGAGAGCATGCACTTGAGGTCCGGGAAGGCCTCGTCTGCCTTGTCGTTCCATTCGAACGGGTTCGTCTTCTTCATCAGCTGGTACAGGGGTAGCGCCCTCTCGCCCAGCCGGCTTAGAAACCGGCTGACCAAGGCTAAGCATCCGGTGAACTTCGGGACATCGCGCAGCTGAGCCAGCTTGCGCATGCGCTCGATGGCCTTGATCTTCTCCGGGTTCGCCTCAATGCCGCGTTCCGAGACGAGGAAGCCAAGTAGCTTTCCGTCTGGGACGCCGAAGACACACTTTTCCGGGTTAAGCTTGACCTTGTATTCGCGGAGGTTGGCGAATGTTTCCTTCAAATCGTCCAGGAGCGTGAGGTGCTGCTTGGTCTTCACCACGATGTCGTCCACGTCAACGTGGATATTGCGGTCGAGTTGTGGCAGTAGGCATTTCTGCATGCAACGCTGGAAGGTGGCGCCGGCGTTCTTCAAGTCGAACGACACAGTGATGTAGCAATACGCCTCAAAGGGCATGATGAAGGACGTCTTCTGGGCATCGGCCGGGTCCAGCTTGATCTGGTGGTAGCAGGAGTAAGCATCCAGGAAGGACAGGAGCTCGCACCCGGCGGTCGAGTCGATGACTTGGTCGATCCGTGGGAGAGCAAACGGATCCTTGGGACAGGCCTTGTTGAGGCTAGTGTAATCGATACACATGCGCCAGGTCTTGTTCTTCTTCAGGACGAGGACTGGATTGGCCATCCACTCGGGGTGAAATACTTCCATTATGAAGCCGGCCGCCAAAAGCTTGGCGACCTCTTCACCAATGGTTCTTCTCTTCTCTTCGGAAAATCGTCATAGGGGTTGACGGACAGGCTTGGCGTCCTTGCGGACGTGAAGTTTGTGCTCGGCGTACTTCCTCAGGATACCGGGCATGTCCTTGGGAGTCAATGCGAAGATATCCCGATTCTCACGGAGGAAGTCAACGAGCTCGCCTTCCTATTTTCTGTTGAGGCGGGCGCCTACGACAACGTACTTGCTGCAGCTGGGGTCTTCCGGGTTTAGCTTCACTTTCTTGGTCTCCTTGGAGGGTTTGTAGGCGGCCTCGTCGTCCGGGTCCTGGGTCGGGATCGATGCAGCGGAGGCCTTGCCTGCCAGGGCGACGACCCGGTCGAGCTGGCGCCGCTCCTCGGCAATGACCAGCGACTCGGCCAACTTGGAGCCGTCTCGGGCGCACTCCAGGGACTCGTGGTAATCGCCGATGATGGTGATGAGGCCCTTGGGACCCGACATCTTCATCTTTAGATATGCGTAATGGGGAACCGCCATGAACTTGGCGAGCGCGGGCTGACCCAGCAATGTGTGGTACGCGCTGGACAGGTCCACCACCTCGAACCAGATTGGTTCGCGTCGGAAGTGGCTGCTGTCACCAAACAAGACATCACGCCGGACCCGGCCAATGGGAGAGCAGGAGAGGCCGGGCATGATGCCGTGGAAGATCGTCCAGGTCGGCTCCAGGTCCTCTACCTTGAGACCGAGCTTGGTCATCGTGTCGCGGTAGAGTATGTTGATGCTGCTGCCGCCGTCGATGAGGACTCGGGAGAACTCGCATGTGCGCCGCGCGACGATGGTGGGGTTGAGGACGAGAGTGTAACCACCCGGGCTCGGCATGACCCCCGGGTGATCCTCCTGGGTCCAGGTGATCAGGCGGTCCAACCAGTGCATGAACTCCGGCTTGGCTGGGACAACGGTGTTCACCTCCTGCCGAAGGAGGCGCTCGCTGCGCTTGTCGTCACCGAGGCTAGTGAAGACAACATAGGCCGTGTTCTGGTCCGGGTAGGCGTCGTCGCGCATCGCGCCGCCAGCTGGAGGCGGCGGTGGAGGAGGAGGCGGCTGCCCCGCGCCTGGAGCCGGAGCCGGAGGATGCGGGACGTCGCCCCTCATGATGCATTTGGTGATGGCGCACTGCCGAAGCGTCTGCGTGGAGGGTCTTGCGCCGCTGTGGTACTTGCAGGGGCGTCGAGCATCTCTTCGAAACTCATGGAGGGTTGCCATGCCGTCTTGCCGGTCTGCCGGCGCTTCGCCGCCGGGTCCACCACGGGCTCGGTGGCCGCGACGAGTCGGTTGTCGTGGCGCTGCGCTGGCTGGTCGGCCTTGCACTTGTTGTTCTGGTGATGTTGCTGCCGGCTGCTTTCGCCGGCCAGCTTCGGAGGAGGAACCGGCTTTGCCTTGCCGGCTTCATCCAGTGCCACCTGGATCTTCATGCCGGAGTTGGTGTTGGCGTATTTGTCCGCCGTCACCATGAATACGGCCATGGTGGCCGGCTCGGAGCGTAAGAGCTTGTGCTTGAGGAGGGTGCCGTCTCAGCACCCATTGACGAAGTACTGGATCGCCTAGACATCATGGACACCCTCGCAGCTGTTTCGGAGCTTGGTCCAGCATGCGAGGTACTCGCGACCGGTCTCCGTAGGCCCTTGCACGCACATGGCGAGCTGGCTAGGGCAGCCGGGTCGCTTGTAGGTCCCCGTGAAGTTGCGGACAAAGGCTTCCTCAAAATCAACCCACGTGTTGACGCGGCCCATCGGCAGGCTGTTCAACCACGTGCGGGCCGACCCTTGGAGCATGAGCGGTGCGTAGCGCACGGCGAGACGATGATTGGCACCGGTGATGCCAATGGCCGTGATGTAGTCGGTGTGCCAGTCTTCTGGCTTCACGGTCCCATTGTACTCGGGGTGTCCCGGGGAGCATGAAGCCTTTGGGGAAGGGCTCTTCCCGGATGCGTGGGCCGAAGCACGCCGACCCGATAGCGCCACTCTCCTCCACCTCCAGGGAGCGAGCGAGCTGATCGAGGCGGTGGCGAGCGTCGGCATCATCGATGGCGCGCGGGCCGAGTCGACCTGCGTCCAGGCCACGGGGGGCTGGGTCGGTTGGAGCCGGACGCCGGCCATGCTGGCCGGGTCTGCACTGGATCTCTGGGACGGGCTCGTCGCCCGATCCGCCGGCGGCTACCGCGGCCGGATTGCGCTGAGTCCGTACTCGGCCGGAGTGCGCCTCACCGGGTGGCGAGGAAGCTGTGTTTAGAAGTTCGCCGGGTCTGCCAAGACGGGCGGAGCCGGATCCCGCCGGCTTGGCGAGCTGGTTGAGGCGGTCCTGCTGGATTTTGGCCGCATTGAGTAGTTCGCGCATCTGCCCGATGCGCTCCTTCAGCTCCTCACCCATGAGCTGGTCCAGGCCGGTTGCGGCTGCCTAGGCAGCGCGCATGTTCTTCGCTGGGGTCTCACAGACGGTCGAGACTGCGCCAAGAGCCTAGCCGATCGCTCCTCCCCGGGCACGCACATCGGCGACCCTGCTTGGCTAGGCCGCGGCGGGCGTGAATCCGTAGGCGGCATTGCGCTCCAGCTAAGCAGCGTCCAAGCGACGCTGGGTTGCGGCGAGCATCTCGGACAGGTCCAGCATATGCTGGCGCCTTTACTCGAGCTAGGTTCGGGCCTCAGCGACATTGGTGGCATCGACGTTGGTGCCGATGGGGATGCGGAGGCTCTGCACCGCGGCGCGCAACAGATCGGATGGCTCGGTCTGTTCTGCTGCAGCCCTGGCTTCAGCAGCCTTCCTCGTCTTGCTCGACGAGGAGGAGGCGCCATCGCTGGTGACGAAGACCTCCACATGGACATCCATTGCCCCGGCGGAAATGCCGCCACCAAGGGAGGGTTGGGAGTCGGAGTATCTGAGCACCTCGCTGGGGTACTCATCAGCTGTGAACACATCGAAGGTGCGCAGCGCAGCGAAGGAGGTGGTGAGCGCGCCGACAACGTCGTCCGCCGGCGCGACGGACTCGTCGGAGTAGGAGAAGGGCCCCGTCTGAAGCATGCTCCCGGCCAGCTCCTCGAGCTTCCCCACGGTGGGCGCCAACTGTCGTGGTGGGCGCACGGCAGATGCCAAGGGATGGCTAAAGAGAGGAGGAGGCTCGAGGGCGCTGGTGGGCTCCAGTGGCGAGGTTGGCATGAGCGGGCGCGGGACGCCGGACATACCCAGGTTCGGGGCTCTCCGGAGAGATAACACCCCTAGTCCTGTCGAGTGTAGTTGGATGTTCGATAGTACAATGTTGCTCCTAGAGCTGTATGGGGGAGGAAGGAAGCTGGCCAAGGCTTGAGCTTCTCCTTCTCTCTGGTGTTCCCGTTTCAGTTGCTAGTTCTGTGCTTACTTCCCTTTCTCTCATCCCATCCCATATGAGCGTGGGCTTCTGGGGGGTGTTTATAGACCAACCCCCTAGGGGTACAATGGTAATGTTACAAGTCAGTGGGTCCGGATTGTCGGTGTCCGGGGACCCGGGCTGGGTCCCGCTGAGGGCCTGCGGTTCGCTGGGTTCCCCTAGGTGCGGGCCCTACGTGCCTAGGGGGACTGTGCACCGTCTTGTCGATCGTCAGGGCATGGCCGAGTCGAGTCATGTACAGTGGCTCTCCGTCAGGTTGCCGCTTGATGTCGTCAGCGGTGAGGGCGGGGACACTGTAGCCACGCCGGCCCTGGTTAGCGGGTAGGTGAGGGGCAATGTTGCCATGCTCCGGCTGACCAGAGGCATGGGTGGGGCACTGTTGCCTTGGTCATCGTTGATTGAAGACTCGTCCCAACGTATGGCCTGGATGGGACAGGAGCTGACCCGTGGCTGGATTGCGGACAATGCCATGGGTGGAGATGGCTTGTCGAGGAAGCTTTGGTTGTGCCGGGTTTGGCTATCTTGCGCTAGTTGTTGAGGCCGAGTCGACGCGTCTTTGCCGGGTCGGAGAGTTTGGCCGGCTTGCGGGCCTTGGCCGGGTCGAGCGACCCGGCGAAGCGCGTGCCCATTTGAGGGGCGGTGCCAGGCCCATTTTTTTGAAGAGGATTCGGGTTCCGTTGCCTGCCCGGGGTTCGTCCCCCCGACAGTGAGTGTGTGTTTTACCCATCCAGGCGGAAGTTATGTGCACACAAGAACAGAACGATTCGATGTGGCATTAGGGTTGAGGGTAATTAACTACGTATGGAGACATAGAGACCTTGAACATGCATGTGTGAGATGTATACATGTATACGTGGGATGTGTGTGTGTGTGTGCATGCGCATGATCGAGATAAAAGAAAGAAGACATAAGTCATAAGATCAACGACATGGGAGAGCGGATCGGTATGACAATATTCATGCAGGTGAGAATGCAGGGAAGAAGGCCCGACAATTGAGCATGTGTTTTTGTCTTTAAGAGATAGTGGCGTGGGCTGGAGCATGCATCTATGGCGAGCAGAGGGAGTGAGGCACAATGATTGTGCAAAAGAGATCAACCTATAAATGCATATGTATGGAGAGACATATTTGGTGTGGGTGATAGGAAGCAAGACTCCGTGCGAGAAAGAAATGTTGATGGAGAAACTACAGATAGATATAGAGATGGAGATGCTAGCTAGAGGGACATCCGCTACTTTGAGTGTTGGAGATGACCGTCAGGTGGTTCGGAGGGTGAAGTTATATATGTGTGTGTATGAGAAAGATAAAAAGAGGGCACTTGACTGCATGTAGAGAGAAATATATGTAGTGTGTGTGTTAGCAAGCAAGAGTGAGGGAGAGAAAGAAGGTTGATGGAGAAACAGATAAATAGAAAGATAAAGATGCTAGCTAATGTGCGTTAGAGATAGGAGTCGAGTTGATCAGAAGGCTGAGTTATGTGTGTGTGTGTGCAAGAGATAGAGAGAGGGTGCATGTGAGTACTAATTGTTTCAAACTGTACCAATTGTTTCAACCTGTTCATATAATGATCCTTAAATCAGTTGTACCAATTGTTTCATGTCTCAGCGGCTACTCATATACATAATTATCAGATTTTGCTTACCTGTATTTCTTTTAAAACTGGTTTGTGGATCTAGCAAGCCCATGTTGAGCAGCTCGGATGTACGCGTCTCCCGAGTTGAAGGCATTGAAAGCCCCTTCGGAAAAACTAGGGTGGCGGAGTGCAGCCCGCTGACGCCGATGATTCATAGCGCTCTCCACCTCGGAATTCATAGAGGATATTCTATCCGAATCTTCTATAGGAGGACCATTTGGTGTTGTTCCCACGTTAGCTTCTACCCTCGAGACTGGTGCCGGAATCCGGCTGGTAGAGCCGTGACGGGCAGGATCACCGGATAAAGTCTGGCGGATGTTCTTTCTGCCAAGACACAACGGATACTGTTATATTTTAAAGATGACAATCACGGAGCATGTTATAAACCATACCTCTTCGATGGAGGTTCGGCCATGTCTCTGCTCGCTTTCCTTTTTGGAAGCCTACCCGGCTTGGGCGCCCCTTGTTGGTGAGTCTCCGCGGGTTCGGCATGGCGCCGATGGCCTTCCCTTTATAGCATAATATAGGTGGGTAAGGTGGAAAGAGTGAATCCTTTTCGGAAGATAAGTCCCCTATTTACTTACACGTGATGTTGGGAGGAGGCCAGGGTAGTCGGCAATGATGGCCACCAAGGTGCCGTCATAGCTCGCCTGGTAAAACACCCTGTCGCCAAGCTCCACAAATATGTCCGAATCCTCTTCGAGTCCGGGGTCGAGGGCCCGGCTGTGGTCCTATGGTTGTGGAGACGGGCTGTGAATCTCCCTCATAGCTTTCCGCATTTCCTGTTATGGACTAGCGAGGTAAATGTTTGTGATGAAAGACTACTGGAATGAATAGAGTTGAATAAGAGATAGCAACTCACCCAGCTAGGGGGTTGTACATGGAAAATCCATCCCGTGGCTTAATGTGGATGAACTCCTCTTCTTCTCCTTTGTATAAATTGGACAGTATTTTCGCCAGAGCGGTGGCAGAGTCCGGACCTTTCTGACCGCAGCGCGTGGCATCGTCTTCTCCATTGAAGTGCCACATGGGACGCCCTCGATACTGGAGTGGTTGCACCCCCCGCATTATGCATATTGACATGACCTCGATTATTGTCAATCTGGATTGGGCAAGCATTTTTATCCTGCCCATCAATTGAAGGACCTCTCTGCTATCTTCCTCCTTGGGGCTCCAGGGACGCCAGCTACGACGCTTTTTCAACGGAGCATTTGTGAACTCAGGAAGACCCATTCGGATGGGGTCAGGAAGGGAGACGTCCTCTATATAAAACCACTCGGAAGGCCAATCTTCGGATTTCTTCTTGTGAGTGCCGGACAGGTATCCGGTCCCAGCGACGCGCCATATTTCGGATCTGCCCACCTGGAATATTGATCCCTCTTGATTGCGAGGGATGAGGCAGAACGGCCTCTTCCATAGCTCGAAATGAGCTTCGCAACCCAGAAATAACTCGCAAAGGGGGACGTAACCTGCGATGTGCAGGATGGAGGCAGGGGTGAAATTGTGCAGCTGGAGGCCATAGTGCTCCAGGAGCCCGTGAAGGAACGGATGGATTGGAAATCCGATGCCCCTCAGCAAGTAAGGCACAAGGCACACTCGCTCCCCTTGGATGGGTTGGGAAAACTCTCCGCTTGCTCCCCACCGTCAAAGGTGGCTAATCCGGCTCGAACGGGGACAAGATATGCAGGTGGAAGAAACCCCTGGGTCTGCAACTTCACCAATTGGCCGTGGGATACGGTACACTTGTCCCAATCACCTGGCTTGGCGCCATAGGGGCGAGAGGAAGAGCTGCGGTGGTCGTCCATGATGGGATGGTTTTTTCGGGCGCACTCTGATGGATCCTCACTTGGGGAAGATGGTGTGATTTGGATCTGAAGATCCTCGGCTCTTTAATAGATGGTTTATTTACATGGTCTGGGTGGCAAGTGTAAAAATGCTCCGGATTCTCGCATTCGCTCGACACGTGGAGGCTGACACTATTAAGGTACAAAAGCCGATGAGTGCAACATTAAAGGGGAAGCCGGACACTGCTCGTTACAACAGGTGCTCTGGAGAATTCGGAGAAGGAACCCGCCTTGCAATGCCGAAGATGATCTGCGCGCCGGACTCACCGTCATTGAAGCCTGGTTCGGGGGCTACTGAGGGAGTCCTGGATTAAGGGGTCCTCAGACAGCTGGACTATTGGACTATGAAAATACAAGATAGAAAACTTCGTCCCGTGTCCGGGTAGGACTCTCCTTTACGTGGAAGGCAAGCTTGGTGATTCGGATATGTAGACTCCCTTCTCTGTAACCGACCTGATGTAACCCTAGCCCCCTCCGGTGTCTATATAAGCCGGAGGGTTTAGTCCATAGGACATATACAATCATAATCATAGGCTAGCTTCTAGGGTTTAGCCTCTGCGATCTCGTGGTATATCAACTCTTGTAATACTCCTATCATCAAGATCAATCAAGCAGGAAGTAGGGTATTACCTCCATAGAGAGGGCCCGAACTTGGGTAAACATCGTTTCCCGCCTCCTGTTACCATTAGCCTTAGACGCACAGTTTGGGACCCCCTACCCGAGATCCGCCGGTTTTGACACTGACACCTCCCACCTGTTGACTCTTATTCAGAATATGATCCTAATGACTCTTGTTCAAAATTTCCACATATAGAGAGACAACATGGAATTGTATTTCTTTGGGCGCTGTGATTGATCACGAGTGGGCAACGAACATTGTATGCAATGAAGCAGAACCTCAAGAATATGCTTCCTCTTCTGTTCTTTAGCATGTTCCTCTTTGTTTATTCTGTATTTAGTACGTACAGTATGTTCGTTGTCAGGAAGGGGAGCAGGGACATCTGCAGTCAACAGCTAATAGAGCTGGCCTGTACGTGATCGATAGGCTTTCAATTACTAGCGGCAATACAACACCGTATTTTCAAGTCAGTAGCACTTTCCCGATTTATATATCGTGGTTATGGTGTACCCCTTTTATGTACAGTATGATCTGCCTAGTTGATGTGTGCTCTTGTTATCATGGTTTGGCAATAAACTCTCTATACAGTATATTATGAACCTATCATCTGCCAACTATCCTTACTTCTGGAGCCTTTTTGTGTACTTGTGCCAGATTATATAAATGCACGCACCATATTACAGCACACATGAGCTCTCTCATCAGAATCCAGTGATAGCACACAAGTGTTTACAGGGGTGCCCCTATATTAGAATATCATCTGCATTACAAAGATAATCTCACAATTATTTATGTTTTCATGGTTCTCAGATATTATACGTAATTACAGTGAATATCAGAATCCGCGCATCAGAAGAATATTGTGGAACACTGCAATGACTTACAAAATTGGCACCAAGGCATTGAGTGCCATTCTGGATGCAATGAAACTCATACGCTCTCCACCTGTAGATTCTTGTTCAGATTATGATCCTAATGACTGTTCTAACCTCGGGGAGTCAAAGGTAGATGGCCTGTCATGTTCACCCATCAAGGTGCCTGTTCTAATTTGGCAAGGTTTTATTGATTGCATGTATCTTGCATATGTTTTCTTGCATTTCTTCTACTTTGTTGCACCGCCATCTGCTTAGTTTACTCATCATATATGTCGATATTCCGTGCCCATCCATTATCAATACATATTCCATCTGTCATCATACCATGTTTTTCCAATCAAATGTTGTTCTTGTGAATCAGACATCAAAAAGGAAGAGGGTGATTGCCGAACATGAAGGAGCACCAGCGAAGTCCTTGAAAAACGTGGTTGTGCCGGAGAAATCAGACAACACCCCACTTATATTGGTTGTACAACCAGTGACACAAAACGTAGGACCGACTCCAGCAGACTGTACCCATACTTCACTGGCCACACCACTAGCCCCACCACACTGGACCTGCACTCCAGCAAAACATATGCCGATTTCAGTTGCCATAGCACCAGCCGTACCAAAGAAAAATCCCACTCTAGCAAAAAGTACAGCAAGTCCACCTGCCGAAGACCTATCCCAACTGCAGAGACGGCCAATTCCTGCAGATAGGAACCCCATTCCAATTATTCCCAGTTTAAAAGACAATGCTTTCAATGTTGTTAGGGACTACGTGCATATATTCCCATCATGGAAAGATTATAGTGAAGACAAACACCATTTTCACATCTTCCTGTCCCACTTACCTGTAAGTGCTATTATTCATGGTGATTATTTTCCTGTTTTCTGCTGATTGAACACATCAATGATTTACATTACATTGTTGTAAGTAGGCGAGGGTCAATCTGGATGCTCATGACGAGCAAAGCTTGCTTACGCTTTTCAAGGAAGCATTGCAGCAGTATCGGTGTTACCTGAGGAAATCACACTTTGATGGCAAGTCTATAAATGAATTTCCGATGAAGTCTCCTGTGCTAAATTTAGAAGACATTGAATCAAAAAACCTTGTTATGCACTGGTCTCGTTCCGAGGATGAGGTACTGTCTATGATATCGTAGACAATTTGAACTTCTACTTTTCCGCATGTGCCTTACGGATCTTTGTTGTAGGAAATCTACTCGAAAAAGAATTCCGGTTTGAAAAGAACGACAGGATATCGCAAATATGTTGTCCGCTGCCTTGCTCTTGTTAGTACCTATTGTCCTGTATCACTATACTTGCATACATACCTGGTTCATTATGTGACAGCAGTATGCATGATAGTTTGCTTATCAATTGGTCGCTCCAAATTATCTGATCTGTATCAATGGTTACATTAGTGTAGAATATATCCAATGCCATTGAAATTTTTTAGCTCTGCATTGTTCTTGTAAGTACATGCTGTCCTTTATTAGTGTACTTATATTGACATGTAGTTGTTCATGTACCATCACTCTGCAGCTTATTTTCCTTTTCCCTCCATTTTCTACACATAAGATCTATATTTACTCTTACCATAAGGTCAATAACACCGATGGTACTGAAGAAGTTTAGCTCCGCATTGCTCTTGGCTATACCTTTTGCCTATATTGCTGTACTAACAATTACAGCTACTTGGTCACATCTATATTTACTCTTAACAAAATGTAGAATAAAGGCAATGCTTATGAAGAAGATTATGTGGTAAACTTCTTGAATTGGCCCCCCCCCCCCATCAGAGTGGACAAGGGCTTTATAGAGCATGCCTTCACCAATAATGTAAGTTTGTCCTTCTCAAGCCTTCAAACTTTATTGCGCATATTTGGTTAGGCATGACTGCAACAGCTGTTTATTTTTGGTCTTTGCATGAAATTGCATGTTTAAAGTTTATTATGTAGTTCATAAACAAAAGTTTGTCCTTTTCAATTTGAGTTTTCGGTTGTACAACCAAGTTCCTTCTTCATGCCATGTAAATTAAACTATACAGAGCAAGTGATCTTATTTTGCCAATCAGAAATGGGGTAAATTGACAGTAGACTAATCGTTGATACTTATGAGTTCTTGGTCTGTAATCTAGTGGTGTCGTGAAGCTACCAACTCCTTCACAATGTCATTTCCTGTCATGTCTTGACCTGAACAATACCATATTGTGTTAATGCTATTTTAAACTGTGTCACTTTATTTGTCAGTAAGAAATGTGATGAATTGTCAGCACTGATACTTATATGTGCAAAACGTGTCATCTATCTCCTTGTTTATCTTTCAGAGTTTGGAGGATATAAGTGTCAAACAAGTGTAGTCCCATCTGCTTGCTCAACTGCTTGCGTTGCAGCTCCCGAGCAGGGCTAACCTTTCTTGAACTATATTGAAGTGTTGTCGGTTTTGTATATTATTTTGTGGGCGTGTTTAATTGCACTGGTGGCGATCTTTGATGCCCAGTGTATGTAAGCTGCTGTCTGCTTGTGCTTTACTATCATAGTGGTGAACTTTGATGCCCAGTGGATGTACTATGCCATAATTTCTTTATTGTATAGTCTAAGTTTTTTTCTTATTCACGATGTTGTAGTTATTTTACTATATATTTATCCTATCTTCACAGTAAACCGGCCAAACCGTAAAATTACGGTACATAATCGGGCCGTCATGCAAATCACTATGTATGATCCGCATCATGGGCCCCGTCATCTTGGTCCGTTAACAGGCCTAAATGTAAACTGGCCCACTAGTAGATTCGGGGTTTTAATAGGCCGAGTAAACCGCCGGCCCTATTTTCCCAAGAAAACACAATGGGCATTTAGGAGGCTGAAAAGTAGGTTGGGCCTGAAACGTGCCGAACAGCTCATGGGCCGACAGCAAGTCGAAATCGACCCTGACCCATGACTGTGCCAATCAAATCATGGGCTTATAACAGGCCAAAATTGTCTTGGTCCTTGTTTGGCCCAATCAGATTATCAGCTCTTAGCAGGCCGGATGCAAATAGGACCGTAGTTAGGCCCAACTATATGACGGGCTTTTAACATGCCGAAATATATATAGGGCCGAAATGTTAAATGGGCCTTTAACAGGCAGAAACTAATATCAGGCCAAATTACTAAATGGCCCTTTATCAAGTGGGCCCAAAAGCATAGGGTCCAGTTGACGGGCCGAATCTGATATGGGCCGTAATTTAGCCCAAAGCCTCGCAAAGGGCCGGACCTGATCTGGGCCATAATTTGGCACAGAACGTGGTAGGCTTTTAACAGGCCAGATCTCATATGGGCCTTTATTAGTCCCGAAACGTGGCAGGCCGTTAATGGACCGGATCAAATATGGGCCGGCATTTGGCCCAAAACATGGCAGCCTATTAATGGGCCGGCCTACTAGTGTCATCAAAATCTTTTGGGCCTTCAGCTAGGCCGGCCCATTATGGTCGGCGGAATCTCGTAGGCCTTTAGCTGGGCCGGCCCATTATGGTCCTCAAAGTCTTGGGGGCCTTTAGCTGGGCCGGCCCATTATGGCCCACAAAATCTTGCGGGCCTTTAGCTGGGCCAGCCCATTATGGCCCGCAAAAACTTATGGGCCTTTAGCTGGGCTAGCCCATTATGGCACACAAAATCTCGTGGGCCTTTTGCTGGGCCGGCCCATTATGGACCGCAAAATCTTGTGGAGCTTTAGTTGGGCCGGCCCATTTAAACATTATGGGCCACTTTTGGGCCGGTCCACGTGTCAACATTTCATAAGCGCATCCTGCCCATTAGATGAGTGACACCTGTGCCAACGGGGAGCTGACACGTGTTTCCTCCGGCCAATGATGATTTTACACGTGGAAAATCCCCATTGGTCCGGGCTGTTAACGGGTTATCGGATCCAAAACCGGACCCGATAGCTTAACGGCGTTCCATTACGGTGGATGCCACATGTCGGTTACCCTTGACGAAAGCACTTGTGTCACGCACGATTTATCATCATGGAAGTGGACACTTTCGTGATGATAATTTTGGTAATGTCATGGAACACTTCTACGACAGCACAGGTATGACTATCTTGATTATGTCATAAAATCGTCATGGTTGTACATGCATGACAAAAAACGCGACCTACTGTGACAAACACATATCATCACGGAAGTGTATTTTATTGTAGTGACGCTCTGCAGACTTGGAAATGAACTTGCTTAGTGCAGCAACACATCCAGTAAAATGCCTCATGTCTTTAACTGTCTTGGGTGCTTGAATCTACTTAGTCGCCTTGAGCTTGTCGGGGTTGGCCTCTATCCCTCGGTGGGATACAAAGAAGCCAAGTAGCTTGCCGGAAGGAATGCCAAACACACAGTTCTCTAGGTTTAGGTTCAAGTTGATCTTGCATAGATTTTCAAAGGTTTCTTCCAAGTCCTGAACGAGACTCGATTTGTCCTTGGTTTTGACCATTATATCATCCATGTAGGCTTCAATATTCGTGTTCAGCTGGGACTCAAAGCCAATATGTACTGCCCTTGCAAAAGTGGATCCAGCGCTTTTTAACCCAAAGGGCATCCGTACAAAACAGTATGTGTTGCATGGGGTTATGAACGCGGTCTTCTCTTCATCTTCCTTGGACATGAAAATCTCGAGGTACCTGGAGTAGGCATCCAGAAGGAAAGCATGTCACATCCAGAGGTGGCATCCACAATCTGGTTGACGCGCGGCAAGGGGAATGGGTCCTCCGGGCATGCTTTATTCAGATCTATGAAATCTATGCACAGCCTCCATTTCCCATTCCCACTACCATCGGATTTGCCAACCACGTTGGATGCAATACTCCTCTAACCAAACCAGCTGCCTCAAGTTTCTTGATATCTTTGGAAATAAACTACTACCACTCCAAAGCTTGCTTTTAGACCTTCTGTTTGACGGGCCGGGCATGTGAGCAGACAGCAAGGTGGTGCTCGATTACCTCCCTAGGAACACCGGGGATGTCAGATGGTTGCCAAGCAAACACATCGACATTCACCCGCGGGAAGGCAATGAGTGTGCTTTCCTATTTGTCGTCAAGGGTGGAGCTGATAGCTAGTAAATGTACCACTAGTGCCAACCAGCTCTACTGGGACCTTCTTCACAGCGGCACAACATCCTTTGATCTCTTGCTATTGGAACTCTCCGGCAAGTCATCAACAAGCGCAGCACACTCTGAAGAGGTGCACTTCCCGGATTCTTTGTTGGCGTCCTTGCTAGCTTTCTTCCCTTTCTTTCTTTCCTTGGCAGGAGCGGTAGCTTCCGCGGCCTCTGAAGTTCTCGGTACATCTTATCCACGCATATAATTGTGTCCTTCCTTTCTGATGGAATGGAAATGATGCCAATTGGCCCTGGCATCTTCAGCGTGTTGTAGGCATAGTGGGATGCTGCCATGAATTTTGCCAGGGCTGGGAGACCAAGGATTCCATTGTATGGCGGGGGAGGTGAGTGAGTCCTGGATTAGGGGGTCCTTGGATAGCTGGACTATATGCTTATGTTGGACTATTGGACTATGAAGATACAAGATTGAAGACTTCGTCCCATGTCCGGGTGGGACTCTCCTTTGCGTGGAAGGCAAGCTTGGCAATTCGGATATGTAGATTCCCTTCTCTATAACTGACTCTGTGTAACCCTAGCCCCCTCCGGTGTCTATATAAACCGGAGGGTTTAGTCCGTAGGACAAGGACAATCATAATCATAGGCTGGCTTCTAGGGTTTAGCCTCTATGATCTCATGGTAGATCAACTCTTGTAATACTCATATCATCAAGATCAATCAAGCAGGAAGTAGGGTATTACCTCCATAGAGAGGGCCCAAACCTGGGTAAACCTCGTGTCCCCTTCCTCCTATTACCATTAGCCTTAGACGCACAGTTCGGGACCCCCTACCAGAGATCCGCCGGTTTTGGCACCAACATTGGTGGTTTCATTGAGAGTTCCACTGTGACGTCGAAAAAAGGTTTGATGGCTCGCCTTGTTATCAAGGACAACATCGCCTCTGGGGGAGCCCTGGCTTCAGGCCAAACCCTCCGACTAGGCGGCTTCTTCATGACCGCCCGTTCGGCCGCCGTGCCGACGATGACTTCTCGGGTCATCGAAAACAGCCTCCACGTCAGCTCGGAATATGCCGAGCGGATGGATCCAATGGAACTTTCATCCTTGAACGAGCTCTTGGATCACATCGCCGCCTTGGGAGTCGCTATGGACTATGATCGGATTGGGCTTAAACCCGATCAAAGAGAGATTAACTCTCCGCCGATCACCCATCAAATAGCGATGGTAGAGGAGCAATGCAGTGATTCTTCCTCTATTTTGAGGACGAACTATGTCCGGATTCCCAACCTCTCCGAGCCGGATACCCACTCGCGGGAGGACACGGCCCAAACTCTAAACTTAGAATCGGATGGCGGCCAGAACAATTGGGCAACATCCCAGAACCTGAACTACCAAGTTCGAAAGTTCCTCAGCCTCTGGGTCTCGGATCGGGTAAGGGTTCGGACATAAATTCACCCACCCACCCAGATACAAGCGATCTTTCCCTCATTAGACAACAATCCCAAGAGACAGTACATCACTTTTGGGCCAGATTCCTCCTTGTAATGAGCAAGGTTAACGATTGTCGCGAGGAAGACGCAATCATTCTTTTGCAAAAATTGCACGGACAAGGGAATCCTTAATGCCATAAGTCGCTGTGACATATCACACTTTGCTGACTTGGCGGCCATAGTACAGAAGTACTGTGCGATGGAAAGCGCCTGGAAAACCCAGGAAAAATTCTAGGATCCTCCGCCTCTCACTAAACCCCTTATCTGAACCAAAAGGGTGCACTCTCGCAAGTCACCTGATCCAATCACAAAGAAACCAAAGCCCACTACAGGGCGTGGAACCGTATTGGAGGGATGGCTCAATAGGCCATGCAAAATTCACACCACACCAGATACCATACCAACACACAGCCTTAGAGCATGTTGGATACTTCGGCAGGTGGCCAAGAGCGGAGAGGATCTCCTCATTCACAATACCGCAGAGCATCATCCCGCAGAAAACAACAATACAGCGTTGATAGTCTTCAAGACTTTCGCCTCTAAACAGGTGCAAGAGAGCACTCCGCGGCCTCGCCGAAGTCTGCCACGTTGCAGCAATAAATCCCTGGAATGACATGGCTATAACCTTTAATGCCAGTGTCGAACCTCAATTCAGAACAGTCCGAGCACCAGCCGCTTTGGTCCTTAGTCCAATTGTGGATGGCTTCTGGCTTACTAAAGTGCTCAAGGACGGCGGCAGCGGATTAAACCTCATCTATAAGGAAACTCTCAACAAAATGGAAATAGACAAGAGCCGCATTAAGAAAAGCAGCATGAACTTCCGAGGGATTATCCCTAGTCGGGAGGCATGATGTGCGGGAAAAATCACACTCGATGTGGCATTCGGCGCCAGAAAATTACAGGTCCAAAGAGATAACATTCCAAGTGGCCCCATTCAGTAGTGGATACCACGCCCTTTTAGGGCGGGACACATTCGCGAGCTTCCAAGCTATACCCCATTATGGGTACATGAAGCTCAAGATGCCCGGGCCCAACGGAATCATCACTCTAGCCAGTGATCCGGACATAGCACTTCGCGCCGAAAATAAAACTGCCGCCCTGGCCCTTGAGGCATTATCCGAAACCCTCATGGTGGAAGAACTAACTGCATTATGCTCCACAGTGGATAGGGATGACGTGATACTCGATAAGCAATCCAAGTCTACCTCTTTCAAACCTGCGGAAGAAATCATCAAATTCCAAGTCCACCCAACGGACTCTACAAAAACAGCAGCCATCGGGGCATAGCTGAACCCCACAATCGATGCCGCACTGCGGGCGTTCTTACGCGAGAATTGGGACATCTTCTCCTGGTACCCTTCAGACATGCCAGGGATCCCACACAGGCTGGCCGAACATAGCCTCAATATATTGAAGGGATATAGGCCGGTCAAGCAGACACTACGGTGCTTTTGAGAGCCTAAACGACAGGCCAAGTTACTCGAAGCCGGATTCATCAGAGAAATAAAACACCCGGACTGGCTAGCAAACCTAGTAATGGTACCAAAGAAGGATAAATCCTAGCGCCTATGTGTCGATTTCAAGGACCTCAATATGGCTTGCCCCAAGGATCCCTTCCCCCTCCCCCACATCGATCAAATCATCGACGCTACCGTAGGACACGACTCATTGTGCTTCCTCGATGCATACTCCGGATACCATCAAATAAAGATGGCGGAGTCCGATCAAGCTGAAACGGCATTCATCACCCCATACGGCCGTTTCTGTTTCAACACCATGCCTTTCGGGCTCAAAAACGCCGGTGCAACCTACCAACGCATGATTCAGACATGCCCGGAAAAACAAATTGGCAAAACAGTTGAGCCATACATGGACGATGTGGTCATCAAGACCAGACACATCGAATCTTTAATAGACGACTTGAGGCTCACGTTCAACAACCTCCGAACATATGACATCAAGCTCAATCCGGAAAAATGTGTTTTCGGTGTTCCCGCCGGAAAGCTCCTGGGCTTCATCGTTTCCAGCAGAGGAATTGAAGCTAACCCAGCTAAAATCAGAGCTTTGTCACCGTTGGCCACCCCAACAGACCTCAAGCAAATCCAGAAGTTAACCAGATGCGTGGCTGCCTTAAGCCGCTTTATCTCCCGATTGGGAGAAAAGGCACTACCTCTTTATTGCCTTCTTTGATGCACCGAACACTTCGAGTGGACGAATGTGGCTACGGCCGGACTGGAAGAAATAAAGGCCCTCTTGGCCAGCAACCCAATCCTGGCCATACCAAACATTGGCGAACCCATGCTGTTATACATAGCTGCAACACACCAAGTAGTAAGCGCAGTGCTCATTGTCGAACGAGAGGAGGACAGACATAAATTCCCGCTTCAAAAGCCGGTATACTATGTATCCACTGTCCTCACACCATGCAAGTCACGGTACCCACATTATCAAAAGATAGCATACGCGGTCTTCATGGCATCCCGGAAACTACGACACTACTTTCAAGAGTGTTCAATCACGGTGGCCTCCGAAGTACCACTCAACGATATAATAAATAACCGCGATGCCACGGGCCAGATTGCTAAGTGGGCCATCAAGCTCCTCCCATTCGACATTACATATAAACCACGGCAAGCCATTAAATCACAAGTACTGGCTGACTTCATTGCCGAATGGATAGAAGCCGAACTCCCTAAAGAGTACAGCGCATCTCCAATGGGATCATGCACTTTGACGGCTCTAAGATGCTGGCTGGTCCGGGAGCGGGCGCTGTCTTGACATCCCCCACCGGAGAAATAGTCCAATACGTACTCCAAATACTATACACAGACTCCAACAATGCAGCCGAATACGAGGCTCTGTTGCACAGTCTTCGGATGGCGGTCTCCATGGGAATCCAACGCCTAGAAGTGCGTGGGGATTCGAACCTCACAATATCTCAAATAAATGGAGACTTCGATGCTAAGGACCCAAAAATGGCGGCTTATCGTAATGTCGTCCTCAAAATGTCAACTCGATTCGAGGGGCTTGAATTCCATCATGTGGTTCAAGAAAGCAATTAAGCGGCGGATATCCTTGCCCGCATCGGCGCTAAGCGCGACCCCGTCCCACCCAACATCTTCTTGGAAAGGCTGTTCAAGCCATCCGTGGTGTTGCAAGGGGAGACCGGCAATACTAGTCCGGATCCGACCACAACCTCAGATCCCGAACACACTGACATAATTGGAGGCTCCGCCACCGAAATAACACCTTTAGCCCATCTAATCATGGCCATCATCGCCCCATGGACCAAACCCTTCTTAGCCTACCTAAATAGGCAAGAACTCCTCGAGGACCAAAATGAGGCACGTTGCATTGTGCGGCGCTCTAAAGCCTACAAGGTCCATGAGGGAGAGCTTTATAAGAAAAGCGCTACCGGAGTACTTCAAAGATGTATCTCCGAAGAGGAAGGGCGGCAGCTCTTGGCCGAAAATTTCATGCTCGACTCAGCGGCCACCAGGCGGCAGCTCGGGCCCTTGTAAGCAAGGCCTTCTATACAGGTTTCTACTGGCTGACAGCCTGAGCAGACGCACGGGACCTCATCCAACATTGTGTCAGTTGCCAGCTCTTCGCCAACCAAATCCATATGCCACCCACCGCTCTCCAAACAATCCCCATAACTTGGCCCTTTGCGGTCTGGGGGCTCGATATGGTCGGACCCCTTAAAGAAGGAAGCCATAAGAAAAAATACTTGTTGGTCATGGTGCATAAATTCACCAAATGGATAGAGGCCAAACCAGTTAAAACGATTGAATCCGGACCAGTGATAGACTTCATATCAGGGGTCATGCACCGTTATGGTGTCCCCCACAGCGTCAATCACCGATAATGGCTCCAACTTCATAGCCGACGAGGTGAAAACTTGGTGCGTCAACATGGGCATTAAGCTCGATTACGCCTCCGTCTATCACCCCCAAACAAATGGTCAAGTTGAAGGAGCAAATGGTCTTATTATGAGTGGCATCAAACCCAGACTAGTGCGATCTCTGAAGGAATCAGACACGCACTGGGTCGAGGAGCTCGACTCCATACTATGGGGGCTGTGGACCACGCCAAATCGCACTACCGGATACACGCCATTCTTCATGGTGTACAGCACAGAGGCGGTATTGCCCTGCGATATCATTCATGACTCACCTCGAGTGCGCATGTGTGAAGAGAGAGAAGCCGAGCTTGATCGGCAGGACAGTTTAGATGCCCTGGAGGAGGAGCGCGATGTCACAAAAGCCCGTTCCACATTCTATCAGCAACAGGCTCGCAGGTATCAAAGCAGAGAAGTACGGGCCAAAACTTATAATGTTGGCGAACTCGTTCTATGCCTACCGGAGAAGAAAAAGGACAAGCTCAAGCCCAAGTGGGAGGGTCCCTTCATCATTGATGAAGTTCTCATCAGAGGAGCGTACAGCCTGCGTGATGCATCAGATAATCGACTCGAGCCGAACCATGGAACGCGGCCAGACTCCGAAGATTCTACGCCTAGCGCCGAACTCTGTGTTCGTTTCCTTCCCTCCACCTTTTTTTAGTTATATCATCTCTCTCTCTTTCCTTTTATGGCTCTAAGGCTTTAAGTGTGACTCAAGTATGCACTCTTGACGCGCTAAATCCTCAAGTTTGCGCGCTTACTATACCTGGGGGCTTCTTATACAGAAGCTTAATATAATTATCTTCCGAGCATCACGCTCACTTCATATGTGTCGCTTTCCCATATGTACCTTTTCTTCACCATTATATGCATCGATATGACTTATGTTTTGTCCAAGATGGGTTGCCTGCACTACAAAAAAAAGACACATCCGTGACATTTTGGGCCGAACGAAATTTTTTTCTATCATACATATGACTCTTCTATGACGATAATTGTGACAAAACCCAGTATCATCATAGATGTGGTGGGCTCCTACTTCTATGACACAAAATCATGACAGAAAATGGGCTTTTCGTCCTGGGCGGGCCGGAGACGCAGCTGCATGACATTCTTTGGGCCGTCCATGACGGAAAAAACCGTGGTAGAAGCGAGGGGGAGGAAAATTTCGGGGAGTTGCCGGTTACGGTGGGAGGTCGGGGGCCGAGCGATGCGCGTTTCTCTTGTACGTACGCGCGTGTGTGCGAGGCGTTGGCTCTAACTGAAGCCGAGCGAGGTGTTGGGCTCTAACTGAACCTGAGCGATTGCACTACAGGCTACGCGTTACTGAACCCGAGCGATCGATCGATGGCTGTTAACTGAACCCGATGGAGCGATTCCTTTGCTACTGCTGCTAACTGAAGCCGATCGATGCTTTCTCTGGGATGAACAGTGAGTGTTGCGGGGGGGAGTGGATGAACAGTGAGCGGTGGCGTTGCCTCTGGATGAACAGGAACCCGTGGTGTGGAGGGCTGGATGAACAGTAGACGATGGAGGGGTGGCTGTGGAGGGGTGGTTGAACAGGACCCCATGGTGTGGAGGGCTGGATGAACAGTAGACGGTGGAGGGGTGCCCATGGAGGGGTGGTTGAACAGTAGCCGGTGGAGTAGTGCGCAGTGGAGGTTGGATGAACAGGAGCCCATGGAGGCTGGAGGAGGTCGACGGTAGCCCGTGGAGGCTGGAGGAGGTCGACGGTGGAGATGAACAGTATCCCGTGGAGTCCCGTTTTGCGGTACGCCACACCCCTCCTGATGAACAGGACCCCCGTTTTGACCGTAGGAGGTCCGTTTCGTCCGTTTTGCGGTACGCCACACCCCTCCCGATCAACAGGACCCCCGTTTCGACTGTAGGAGGTCCGTTTCCTCTGTTTTGCGGTACGCCAGGCCCCTCCCGATCAACAGGACCCCGTTTCGAATGTGTCCGGTCGAACACAAGGTCGTTTCCTCTGTTGTGCGGTACGCCAGGCCTCATTTCCATCGCCTGTTCCGTCCAAACCCTCCTGATGAACACGACCACGCATTTTGTTTCGACCCAGCCGGTTGGCTCCCCATGAACACGACGACGACGTTATTTCTCCGTTCCGACCCAGCCATGTACGTATGCGCGATAGGCGTCAGAGACCCTGCCCGTATGTACGTACGTGGCCGTATTTTCTTTCT
Source organism: Triticum timopheevii (assembly GCA_963921465.1). Taxonomy (NCBI): domain Eukaryota; kingdom Viridiplantae; phylum Streptophyta; class Magnoliopsida; order Poales; family Poaceae; genus Triticum; species Triticum timopheevii. The sequence goes on along the minus strand of OY997264.1, from coordinate 238,024,349 downwards.
TGCACCCTCGCCGTTGTACGTACGTGTACATGCTACGTGCGTGCCTCTACTACGACACGTGCGTGCCTCTACATCCATCAGTATATATGTACATACACGTTCACGACCAGAATGACAACGCTACGTACGCTTCAACCAGGTGGGTCCCGACTGTCAGGCACTTCCTTGCGTCCGAAGACGTAGCTGGTGGGTCCCAGCAGTCAGGGGGGCGAATCGTTTTTTTCGGATGCACTTCCTTGCGTGCGAAGATGTAATTGGTGGGTCCCAGCAGACAGGGGGAAATGTTTTTTTCGCCAAATACGGTGGCCCATCCGGTGGGTCCCCGCTATCAGGTGGAGGAATAACTATTTTGCATGTAATAAGGAGGCACTTCCTTGCTGCGGTCGTGGACCCAGCTGTCAACCTCTCCACGTATAGTCCACATCCGATGGAAGCCATTCTTTGACCATGTTGACCACGCCGCGCCGAGAGCACCAGGGCGGTGGACGATGGCGAGGCCTAGGAAGGGGACGACGCGGAGCCGGGGAAGACGCGGCAGTGGATGCCCACGCGTAGAGGAGTATGAGGGTTCACTTGTTCGGCTGCGGTGTGAGGCTGCCGTCGCCGCAGAATAACAGGGGGTGTGGGTGCGTAGAGGGGTGGCCTGGCCAGCGGTGGGAGTAGTAGGGGGCGGTGAGGCCTCCGCGGCATCACAGCCGGCCACGGGCGGCCGGAGCAGGCGGCACGACCGGTGCTGCTTTGGGCGGCTGGAGCAAGAAGACCAGAGGTTGAAGAAGCACTACGGCCGTTGGATGGACATCGTACGGTCACTAGAGCTATAATCGTTCATATATTGACTAAAGTTGACAAAGTCCTCTGTCCCAGTCAACTTAGTAGGCCCACAAGTCAGCCTCCCACCAAGGTTGGTCCCAGCTAGGAGGGGGGTATTCATTTTTTTTGTGCGTAATAAGGAGGCACTTCCGGTGGGTCCGAGCTGACAGCGGGGGGAACGTTTTTTTCGCGAAATACGGTGGCCCGTCCTGTGGGTCCCAGCAGTCAAGGGGAAATTTTTTTTTTGTGAAATACTGGTGACCCGTCCGGTGGGTCCCTGCTGTCAGGTGGAGGAATAATTATTTTTCGCGTAAATAAGGAGGCACTTCCTTGCGGCTGCCGTGGACCCAGCTGTCAGCCTCTCCACGTACAGTACTCTTTTGATGGAAGTCGGTCGTTGACCACATTGACCACGCTGCGCCGAGAGCACCACGGCAGTGGACGACGGCGAGGCCTAGGAAGGGGACGACGGGGAGCCAGGGAAGACGCGGCAGTGGAAGCCCGCGCGGAGAGGAGTATGAGGGTTCATTGGTTCGGCTGCGTTGTGAGGTTGTCGTCGCCGCAGGGCCTGGCCAGCGGTGGGAATAGTAGGGGGCGGTGAGGCCTCCGCGGCAGCACAGCCGGCCACGGGAGGCAGGAGCATGCGGCATGACCGGCGCTGCTTTGGGCGGCTGGAGCAAGAACACCAGAGGTTGAAGAAGTACTACGGCCGTCGGATGGCCATCGTACGGTCACTGGAGCTAGAATCATTCATATTGAGTAAAGTTGACAAAGACCCCCATCCAAGTCAACTTAGTAGGCCCACAAGTCAGCCTCCCACCATGGTGGGTCCCAGCTAGCAGGGGGAGTATTAATTTTTTTGTGCGTAATAAGGAGGCACTTCCGGTGGGTCCGAGCTGACAGCACGGGGAACGTTTTTTTCACGAAATACGCTGGCCCGTCCGGTGGGTCCCAGGAGTCAGGAGGAAACATTTTTTTCGCGAAATAAGGTGGCCCGTCCGGTGGGTCCCTGCTGTCAGGTGGAGGAATAATTATTTTGCGCATAATAAGGAGGCACTTCCTTGCGGCCGCCTGGACCCAGCTGTCAGCCTCTCCATGTACAGTACTCTTCCGATGGAAGTTGGTCATTAACCATGTTGACCACGCCGCGCCGAGAGAACCAGGGCGGTGGTCTGGACAATGGCGAGGCCTAGGAAGGGGACGACGCGGAGCCGAGGAAGACGCAGAAGTGGTAGCCCATGCAGAGAGGAGTACGAGGGTTCACTTGTTCGACTGCGGTGTGAGGCTGCCGTCGCCGCAGAATAACAGGGGGTGTGGGTGAGTAGAGGGATGGCCTGGCCAACGGTGGTAGTAGTACGGGGCGGTGAGGCCTCCGCGACATCGAGCCGGCCACGGAAGGTAGGAGCACGCGACACGACCGGCGCTGCTTTGGGCAGCTGGAGCAAGAAGACCAGAGGTTAAAGAAGCACTACGGCCATTGGATGGATATCGTACGATCACTGCAGCTAGAATCGTTTATATTGACTAAGTTGACAAAGCCCATGGTACGCGTCAACTTAGTAGGCCCACAACTCGGATTTGGCAGAGAACATATAGCCCATTTGCGATTTCTAAGAATGTACAACCCATTTTTCAATTCTAATGGAATTTACTATAGCCCATTTACGGGTTTGTTAAAAGTACAGCCCAACTTCTAGGTAGGACAACGATTAATAATTTCAAACAACCGCTCAAAATAGAATTCAAAAAAAATCCCACATTTTGATGGGATCCGAAATATTTTTATCCAAAATTTCTAGTCAGGTTAAATATAATTTCAAAATAAAGTTGTATCACGTTAAAATCCAATGAAATATTGCGCGCGCAACAAGTAATGAAATTAAAATTTCCAAATTCCAAAAATAATATATTTTTCAAACTAATTACATGTTTTGTGCATAGTAATTGCCCAGTTATTATAATTACATCCCATTTATTATTTCTTAAAGTCCATTTTCTTGTTAAGCCTAATGCATACCTCCTAGGAAACTTTGCAGCCCAGCGGGGCGGATAACAAGTTGACCCGGATATTGTGTACAACTGTCGGCCCAGTTGCATTGCTGATGTTGAAAAAAAGGCATGTGTAGTACAGTACAACCTAACATGGTTACTCAGCCCACATTCAGGGACGCCGGAAAGGCCCAAACAAGGCTTCTGTACAACTTTTTGAAGTCACTGAGCTCAATTAATAACTTAAGAAAGAAGTTAGATTACAGTGGAACCTAATTAAAAGCTGTCACGAGCAAATAAATAATTCAACGGGTCCCACTTGTGCGTGTGCGCGTCTGTGCGTGTGTGTGTGTGTGTGTGTGTGTGTGTGAGAGAGAGAGAGAGAGACCCATCGGTCGATGCTTGTAAATACATCTTTCAGCCATATGCATTGCTGATGCTCAGTAAAAACTTATATAGTTGACACAATCATATAGAACATCATAGCACACTGAACTTGCATACAAAAATTTCAGGCAGGCGGCACAATCAGGATGGAAACAGTGGATCGCTACGGGAAGGGCTATGTTGAAACCAACGAAGTCGTGCATAACGGTTCATCGTCTTTATAAATGACGGGGAAATATCTTGAATGTTGTGCAAAGAAATTAGACAGACAACACAATAAGTTATGCTAGCACATTAAGTTGACGTACAGCCCTTTCCAAAAAAAATTCAGGTACAAAATTAGAATAGGTCACAATCAAATGTACTGGCATATCAGTGCTTCAGACCCATAGCTCGGATTTAACTAGTACTATTTGACAAGATTTAGTTGTTACCTCAAATTAGAGCACATCCAGGAAGCCAGCCCTGCCTCTTCTCCCAAAGAAGCAGTGGCCTCCGCCGCGCGATGGAGTAGGCCCTGTGCCATCCATCGTCCCGAGCAACACGGGGAAAGTCTGACGTCGACTCCTGTAATGGACGTCGTCGACGGACCCTGGCACCAGCGAGGGCGGCAGGACTTCGATTGATGGATTGACCACTTGTTCGACATGCATGAACACTCGATACAGGTACATCCCTAACGTGGTCCGCGGCGGCCTTGGTGGCGACGAATAGTACAACCCCGGTTCCTACACCGGTATCTCAACACCAATCACCTTCGGTATGGTGGACGGCTTCTTCATCCATGCCATAACCGTCAGAGCCCAGCTGTCTGGAGGAACATACATACTTACGAGCTCACCTCCAAGGTCGTTGATAAGCTCGTTCATGGACTCGCTGTTCCAAGCATGTCGAGGCATGTCGTGGAAGGTAAGCTTTGTTAAAAACTCAAGCTCAGAGGGCACCGAGGCCCATCCTGGGTGCCACCGAACAAAGCTCACCAGCGCGCCATCGCAGAACAAACACCGGGAAGATTCAAACACACGACTGTAGTCGAAAGTTGTTCGGATCCTGACGAAGAAATCAGCCGGTGGCAGACAGACTTCGACGAGCAAGTCACTTATTTGGATGTCGTGCACAATGCCAAGAGCTTTGACAAGGTCGTCCGGCGAGACGAGAGGTCGGTCGCCGTTGATGGTTACCATCAGCATTTTGCTGGCAAACTGGTCATCAAGCACCGACATGCCACTGTTGAGCGACAACACGCAGCGACCGAAGGCACGACGGACCTCAGGATCTCCGGCTCGGAGATCCACGTTGACCGGCGACATGATAGTGCGCTTGAGTACAGAGAGTACAGGAGGGGATTTGGGGGAACTGGAGTAGGAATCGAGATTCCAGAGGTGGGGGAGGGGCGGGAGACTGGGGATTAAAAGGTAGCATGAATTTCGAGCACGCGCCAATATGCTCTCGGCACGCAAGCGCACGAAAACACCGGTGGCGCCCACATGTCGTCCTAAGAGTCCTTATTCTTTCTTTTTTGGAGAGCCCGGCCTTTTTTCAGGATCTTTTGAGAGCCCGGCCCGAGAGTCATAATTGACTTGTTTGGCATTTTGTTACTACTCGGCCCATATTCAACGACACCTCACTGGCCCAAACAAGTGTACATCATCGAGAAGACAGTGAGCTCAAATTATATAACTTGAAAAAAGGATATATACTCTGAACACTGGAGAATGGTGATGCCCTCATTTAGCCCACCAGTAGTTCGAGACAATAAACAGTTCGAAACAACGATATATACAACATTCAAACACTGACTAGTGACTACTACTTACATAAACAACAAGACATGATAGTACATAAGAAGTCTTGCTACACCACAAAAACATACCCATCTGCAGCGCTCAGACTCTCGTGATCCAGACGAGAATGACATTCTAAACAGAAGCAACTATTACATAGAAAGAGTGACATAGACGAAGATGACCAAATGACAAGGAATATGCATAACAAAAGAAAGAACTACCCATCCAGAACCAACAGCAAAGACAACAAAGTCATTCGAAGAGATGATCCAACACCATCATAATTTGCAGCCCCACTTCAGCGACCAGTGATCCGGAGACCCTAGTACTCCACCCTTTCGATGCAACAGCCCAATTACCTGTCAACCTGAAGGCTTGAACCACATCACCGCCTGTCGTAATTGAGACATCCAAGGATCCAAGTTAATCCGGATGCCTTTGTCATTCTCACCTTCTTTTGGCTGCAGGCTGTATCGTTGACAATCAGGGGAGTATGCTAACGAACTCCTAGGGCTCGCCATGTAGACATAGTTTTCCATAGCAAACAGAGCCTCTCTGCCAACAAGGTCCTTGCCAACGGTGATCTCCTGGTTAATCGGATAATTGAGTCTGAGAAACAGATAGAGTGAACCAAGGCTGTTTACCCGCCTCCAACTAAAAAATCCTAAAGGCCCCAACAAGCCGGTATCCTGCTCATAGACGTAACAACCACTGTCCGGATACTCACATATTACACGGTGCTTGTATACAATGAGGTTTTTGCAATATAACTTTTCCGGCTCATGTCTCCGAATGATCATGAGTCTTTTGTCATCGTCTGATCGAGCGAGGAACCAGTTGTGCTTCCCTGTTTTTGGCAAAGGTGGTGTAATTACAAAGGGCAGTAACTGTAGGGACACTACATCATATCAAAAAGGATAGGCATTGTTAATGTAAGATCAGCATTGTTCAGAGTATGAGTAGGATAATGCAAGAAACAGCATTGATATGTCCCTGTTGGAACTGGGAGGAAAATACAGGGAAATGTATACTGGGTTTGAAAATATAGAAGTGCCATGCATGGTTACTCTCATGTTATCTCGCAATCAATTCTTCACAGGAAACTACCATGTCATGCATGTGATGTAATCATGTTCTGTCCTCACAAACAAATTCTTCAAGGTAACTAACAGAGCATGCATTGTTATATACTCGTGTTCTGTGGGCAAAAATTTTGTGAGGATATTATTCTAGTCATTGATTGCTGAAGGGCGAATATAGGTATGTACACATGGTAAGCATTGCAGGATTTCACTACTTCCAAATATAGAGTTCTCCATATGCACATTTACTTCCCTAACGTATGGTTAGATGAAACCAATAGTGTGGTGCATGTTTCTACATCATGAAAATGAGGAAACTAACATGGCCATTGATACACACTCATATTTAGTAGTAGTATATAGATTACTGTAAAATAAGGATAATATCCATATATTCCTAACCGTTTGATTATTCAGGGTACAAATTGGCTGTAATGACATGTTCACAATCGCGTGAATTAACTCATTCCAAATATAGCCGATTTACGGGGTCTCGAATATATTGCCATAGTTCTACTCAAATTCTGCTCAGACAGGGATATGCCAATCATCAAAAAAAGTTCAAACAGTGTCATGGCGTCATCATTAACATGAGATGGAAACAACTTACACGCGTCGTCCCAGCAATACGTGGTGCCATCTACTTTGTCGATCGCGTAGATGATGCCATTGTGTTCAATAGCATCACAGAAGTGTGTATCAGCTTTGACGATGATCCACTGCGAGCCGAGTTGTCTCCAGCTAAAAAAGGCACCAGCGTAAAGATAGGTGAGTCCGCAGTCGAACAAGGAAATTAGCTTGAAGTCTACGTAATTCGCATGTCGTGTGGGTACTTGGTAGATTACAATCTTCTGCAAAACAAGGTCCGTCCAACTGACGTAGTAATCTAGATGACTTGGACCGCGATGGTAGTACTCTATATAATCAAACGGAGGAAGGATAATCTCATGGGAGGTCTGGAAGTTCACGAGCACCAACTTTTTACCGTCTTCTCTAAAGGCAGCCATCCAGTGGGAGTTCATGCCGACCCAGTACATACCTGCCAAGAAGTTTTGGGCGATGGTGATCGGATCGATGTTGAGGGAAATGATGTACGGCGACACACTACATACTTGCAAAGAAGTTTCGGCTAATGGAGATCGTATTGAAGTCGAGGGGCATCATGCACGCCTCCGTATCATGGTGAGCCAATCTCGCAAGACCAGATAGCAGCAAGCAGGGTGTCTTGAAAAACTTAGGCCTCGCTTCGACGATGGCCGCGTGCATGTCCCTCGAGCATGCAGCCAGCCGCAAGGCGGTCAACATATCCATACACGAACAACAGAGGTCGAGGATGTCACTGGGGAGATTGCTCCAATCGCGGCTCATATGGATGCTGCGCGGTTCGCGTTCGGCCATGGTGGAGTTTGGAAGGGGGCTTGATTTATGGGGGAGAAGGATGTCGGTGTTGGAGCGGCTAGCAAGGGAATAGTGGTACTGGGGGAGGCGAGTGAGGCGACGGTACATGGGGGCACAGTGAGATGGAGACGGAGACGGAGACGGAGAAGGAGATGGAGATGGAGTGGTGCTATGGGAGCGGAGAGGGAGACAAGGCGAGGCGCCAATGTGCTGTACAGTGGCGGTGACAGACTGCACAGTGCACAGGGTGAGGCTGACTTTGGTAACCCAAACACGCCGCCTCGCCTGGACTAGTGTCAGGCGCAGGGTGTTGTCACTTCACTGTGAGGACCGGATGAATAGTATTTTGACCATCAAGTGTACCACAGTTGTACTACTACTACTACTACTACTACTTGTAGTAGTAGGAACATGAGTACTCCAGTATTGTATAGCGGAAATAGGTCTCCCGTGCTAGCATGCCTGTTCACTTCATCGTTCAGGTATCATCCATACTGCAAGCAGAACCAAATTCTCGTGCATGCCCAATCAATGCCCTGCCGTGATGCATGCAGTGGTCATTCTGGTGCATCAAGGACGGCATGCAGATCGTTTCACACTTGGAAAGAGGAAAAATGGAAAGGTAGAACGCGGCAGCAGAGGAAGAGAACGCTGGCTAACGAGGCTGGGAGGGGATCGAGTAGGAAGTTAATGCTCCACGCCTAAAGGTTTTGGGAAAACCTGATTTTCATAAGGTTACTTATACTCACCTAAACGGAGGGAGTATTCCTTAACCAGAGAATGTTGTGTCTCCCACTCACGGGCTCAAAAAAGAAGCTACGACACATTTTTTATTTGTTTGCATAGGTCCTGCCTATCAGGAAGGATGGGCACGTACACGAACAGGTACGACTCCTTAGTCTACCCGCATAGCCTTTTCGTTTAGTCTACCTAGCCGTCTAATCAACTGCCTGCACGCCACTTCTCCCATTTACTTCTCCATCGGGAACCGATTCGCCTCGGCTTCTTCACCTCCCCTTCATCTTCATTTGCATCCAAACCCCACTGCGTTCACATTGTTTTAACCTCTTTAAATAATCATCTACTACTTCAGTTAGACTAGCCATCTAATCCTAATTCTCCAAACCATAGCCCTCCGTTCCAGCGGTTCCAAATGGCGAAAGAGATCGAGATGCAGGTTTTTAGCGTCCAACATGTCCTCATCGAAGGCTCGATGCGCATAGTTGCCACCGTCACCGTCCACCCAAGGGTTGTTTGGCAGTGCATCAACAATGTATCCAACTCCCTCAAAAATGTAGAGACGAGGGTCATCGGTCTCGACGCAGAGTACATGGAGCGTGCCCCTGGGAAGATCCAGCGCGCCGCCGTCCTTCAGTTGTGCCTCGAAGATGATGTTTTGGTGTACCACATCATACAATCACCCTCCATACCAGGAGAGCTTCACGATTTCTTGTCTCGGGAGGACGTATACTTCTGTGGGGCAGCCACCGAAGGGGACAAACAGAAGCTGGAGCCGTACAACCTTGATTTGAAAAGCATCGCTGACCTACAAACCAGAATCAAAATTCCTGTGGAAGATTGTGCTAAACAGACACCATCCCTATTAGACGTAGCAAATTTTGTGCTCAGTACAAATCTTCAGAAGGGCGATGAGATGGTGTCATTAAGGTTGTCTGGATGGGAGAATTATCCCTTGACGTACGAGCAAATAAAATATGCTGCCCTCGATGCCCGTGTGAGTTTCGAGATAGCAGAAAGGTCCAAAGAGCTTGTTGCGAAGCCGTCTCCCATAGAGAATGAGAAGAAGAAGAAGAAGAAGAAGAAGAAGAAGAAGAAGAAGAAGAAGAAGAAGAAGAAGAAGAAGAAGAAGAAGAAGAAGAAGAAGAAGAAGAAGAAGAAGAAGACGTTGCACCAGCAGGAGGGCATTATGGATGGATGAACTATTTCCTCTCTTGTAAAAAAATTATTCCCTCTCGGTGTATATTGATATAGATGGACTATTTCGATGGTGTGCATGTCTTTGGAACAGAGTAGCAGCGTGGGTCCGCTTGACTATAAGGAACTATTTATCCGCATATATAGCTTTCTCTGCTACTCCTTCCAGTGAACGGTATACAGTGCATGTGTCCGTAGACATGACAGCTTGTCCATGGAAGTTCAACTACGGCGACCAACACGTTTCATCTCGCGATTCCCACGACGCCTCTCCAACCCACAACACCACGCACCCCGACATGCGCCTCACCTAAAATGCGGCGAGCATCAAGTTTCTACCATAGCCACCCGCGATTCCCACGACGCCGCTCGAACCCATGAAACCACACGTCCCCCGACCTGCGGCTCACCCCTCTTGGCCCCACTGCCCCTCTGCCTTTGGGAGCATTACATGTGGACCAGTCACCTATCAAGTCCACATGTTATTGACTCAAAGGTAGGTGTAGTAAGGCGCTGAAGCTCAGTCTCGATGGCCCTGAGAGGGAAATGTAACTCCTGCGCCAGGTCTTGTGGTGCTCCTGCAGCATGAACTCATGCCAAACTCGAGATTTGTTTCTTTACTATACATGCACGCAACGATTTAATGGACATTGTAATCTCAACATGTGATGGGGAGCTCCAAATTTGAATTTGAAACTTATAAAATGAAAAGATTCAAAACAAATAAACTGGGAGAGAGGGAGTATATCGTAGGATGTGTCCCATACAAAATAAGTCCCCTGGTCTGTCACCGCGAAGATGCGGTTAGAAAGGAGCACAGCGTCTTCCTACTCGTACGGCAACAAATTGGCCGCAGACAGCATGGTCCACCTTTGACCGCCATGTGCAAGGTTCGTGCTATCTTTTATTCAATCTCACCGTGGTTCCATCGTACCAATTCATGTGGTGGCCTGTTGCATGGCTGATCCCAATGTTGGACAAAGGTTCTACAGGAACGGTGTCACCGTTGCAAATGTTGTGCAAATTGATGTTGGTACCCTCCCATACATATGCAAGCCAATCTCCACTCGCACTAAGCCTAGCCTGTGAAACAGTGGGTAGGGGAGAATTAGGAAATGGACACAGAAGTAGTCTTTAGAATGCATTTACTACGTGATCAAACTCATCTTACCTGCTCATCGGAGGAAATCCGAGTGCCCCTCAACGTCGGCATCTCAAGGGGCATCAACTTGCAACTACGGCCACGCCCCGCTGGAGAGACCCCCAAGGAAACATCCTCGTGCGTTCCGTGGAACATCAGGATGCATTTGTATGAGTAGTTTATCTTGTGAGAGAAAAGGATGAACGAGGGAAGGCCTCTAGAGATAGAGATGGACACTACTACTACCAATGTGCTGGCCCGTGCATTGCAATGGACCCAAACTAGTAGAATAATACTTGTTCACGTGCTTGAAATATAAACACTCTAGTTTTGATATACATGTGTCAGCAGACACGACAGCTTGTCCATGGAAGTTGAACCACGGCGACCATCACGTTTCTTGTTTCTACCACTGCCACACCCACACGCGATTCCCACGACGCCGCTCCAACCCACGGCACGATGTCCCCTGACTTGGACATGGATCCTCTGACGTGGCTATCACTGCCTTGCCCTGCCTTTCCTTCGCTGACAGGTGGGACCCACGCTTATGGGTCCCACATGTCAGTGACAGAATGGTAGGATTGTTCGTGCCCCTCATCCCTCTCGGCCCACCGCTCCTCTGCCTTTGTGTGCATGACATGCAGGCCAGCTGAACTACGGCGACCATCAACTTTCTACCACAGACACACCCGATTGGACGCGGTTTGCCTGCTCCGCTACTGTGCGCCGATCCGTACTCCCGCACCATCGAATTTTCATCCAGCGGCTGTGACACATTTTGTCCCGGGCATCAATCCTCAGCTGGAGTACTTAGAGCATCTCCAATAGCTTGTCTATATGGATGTCTATGCTCGTTTTCCACGACGTGAGCCCAAAACAGGCGTCCAACAGCTTGTCTATATGGTCATCCAAATATACACATCCTCTAAATCGACCTCGACAATGTCCACGTTTGGACAATGTGAAGGTGTCGTCTAAACTCAGCTGCAGTCATGATTTCTTCCTCTCCCCAGCGATGGCCCACCTGTCATGGTTCCTGTATATAGACGTTCTGATGCAAAACTGGATGTGTATATGAGGGAATCTTTTTAGACCATTGTCTATATGAATATATAGACATCCAAATATACACAAGCTATTGGAGATGCTCTTATGTACTATAGGTAGTACCCGCCGGTGTGGCCATCTACGCCTCGTAACGCCCCGACGCCTAGCTGTGGTACCCTCGCCATGGCCGCGCCACCACCGACCGGTTCATCTCGAACGAGTGAGTCGCGAACCATGCCACCACCATGAGAATGACATGTGGGCCAGCCGCATTTAAGGCCCACATGTCATTGACTCGTAGGCCGGGCACTAAGCCACTGAAGTTCAGTCCCGTGGGCCCCGAGAGGAAAATGTAACTCCTGCGACAGGCCTTGTGGTGCTCCCGCAGTATGAGCTCGTGCCAAAACTGGAATTTGTTTCTTACTACTACTAGTACTAGTAGTAAGGTACACATGCATTGCACGCATGAGATTCTGGTGGTTTGTGCATTATGCTTCTACATGTGGAGTTTTCTGGATTCTAACATGTGGCAAAATTTGGTGGAATGTAAGGTTAGGCAAGTTTGATTAACTTAGGTGAGTGTTTGGTTCAAGCCACACTGGCCCCACATGACATACACACAAAAAATGTGGCAAGATTCCCTTAGGCTTGCCAACTTGTGGCAAAATTTGGTGGAATGTAAGGTTAGGCAAGTTTGATTAACTTAGGTGAGTGTTTGGTTCAAGCCACACCTTAGGCAATCCACACTGGCCCCACATGACATACACACAAGAAATGTGGCAAGATTCCCTTAGGCTTGCCAACTTGTGGCAAAATTTGGTGGAATGTAAGGTTAGGCAAGTTTGATTAACTTAGGTTAGTGTTTGGTTCAAGCCACACCTTAGGCAAGCCACACTGGCCCCACATGACATACACACAAAAAATATGGCAATATTCCCTTAGGCTTGCCAACTTGTGGCTCTCATTTTGAAGAACTTATTAATAACTTTGCCTGAGCTTAGTTGTGGCAAAGTTAGTCATGAATTAAGTTCAACCATGGAGTCTTCTAGATTATACATGTGGCAGAATCTGTTGGATGATATCCAATGGCCAGTAGTGCCCGGATTTGCCATCTTTGTACCGTCGGATTGGCTTCATCCAACGACCAACTATCAAAGTTTTTCACACACTATATAGGGGGTATAGATATAGATGTGCCGGTCCATTGCAATGGATCCAAAGTATATCTATTTAGTGGAGTGCACTCTAAACACATTATCTATTTATTTTTCTCTAACCTTCCGTAGCCATGCAACCAAGCCACATAAGCTTCATGCGTGCCCCCCACATAATATTATTCATACTACGTTGATTGAAAAAAAGATAAATCACCCAAAACAAGATCTTCCTGTTTTCTGTTCCTACGATGTTGTGCCGTGCACGTATCTACTAGTTGTATAGTGGTAGTACTAGTAATATAATAGTATTAGGAGTACAAACTTGGTAGGAGTAGTACTAGTACGGAATGCTCCTACACTATCAACGAGCCCCGTCTGACACAAAATTTCTTGGCTTCCGTGCTACAGCTAGATCTTCCCCTTGTTTCTGTTTTCCAACCCGGCGGCGGGAGGGGTGTCGGTTTGCTCAACAGGCGGTCCCACATGAAAGTGAAAATGCTAGGCACAGGGGAGGAGCTACATGAGGGCCAACACGTGCCCTGGCCCGCCCAACCTAGCAGGATTTTCGTAGTTGTACATCCAGTTTTGAGGCCTGGAACGTCAACGCAAGGGTAATTTCTATAGCCTGTCTAGACTGGCATGCCCAACGTTTTGCTTCAAGCTCCGCCACTGCTAGGCAACACGCCTTCCCTAAGCTATGTGTCGTGCCGGACGGGCCGTGTTGTACTCCCGATTCCCGGGCGTGTGGGGGTGCGGCGCGAACGTGGCAGGCCTTTTCCTTTTACTAGCAATGTGCCCGTGCGTTGCGATGGATCTAAAGTAGTAAAATAGTAGTATTTGTTCACAAACTTGAAATAAATCACTATTGTTTTGAAATACTCCTGATACATTACTCCCTCCGTACCAAAATATTTGTCTTTTTTGAGATTTCAAATGGACTATCACATACGGATTATATAGACATATTTTAGTGTTTCTAGCAAGATGCCCGCGCGTTGCACGAAGTTGATGGAAAAGGTAAGCACAACTTATAAATTGACGGATGGAGTACTAGTTACAGTGATGCATATAATTAAGCAAAGGGATCGCACATGTCGGTATTGACTGGAACGAGAATGCAACAGCACAATAAGAATTAAGGCCACGATGATGCAATCGCAGTGGTGGTTACAGAAGGCAAGAAGAAAGATGGAGCGGCGGCTAAGGAGCGGCGGCTTTGGTGGCGAGGTCGAGGTGCTTCTCAACAAAGGCATCCAAGGCTTCCAGCCGGTTGAGGAAGGCCAACGTTGTAGCGTCCTCACTGGCCTTGTAGATACCTATGTACACGATTTGCTCGTACGCGTGGATGTGTAGGTCGACGAATTCTTGCATGGTGAGGCGCCTCGCGGCGAGCGCGACCTCCAGGTGGACATTCTTCGTGGCGTCGGCGGGCAGTCGCAGGGCCACCAGTGCTTGAAAGAGGTTCCGGCCATGGAGGCCGATTAGGGTGGCAGGCAATGAGGAGCCCGGGCGCGCGGGCTGGAGGAGTACGGCGATGTCGTCCGCGAGCTTCTTGAGGACGGTGAACTTGTTGCTGGTGGCAACGATCATCTGGTCCAACTGAGAGTCGTAGTTGGCATCGACGGCGGCCATCCACTAGCCGGTCTCCAACACCGTCTGGAGACGATCCTCGGCGCCATGCCATAGGCCGGCGTCGTGGACCATCTGGCACAGCCGCTGGCCGCTCACGCGCATTGCCGCCATGGGTCTGGAGCGAGCTCTTTTGCGCTTAGCGTAGGTTCTTAGGCAAGTGCTTAGGTGCGTACGATGTGGTAGATGCATTGGAATGGAGGAGGGGCGCCTTTTATATGAGGGCAATGAGGGCAAACTGCGTTGCATTCACATCGTGCAGCCTCTTTTCCCGGAACTCCTCCCATTACTTCCCTCATGCATTAATTAAAGGACGATGCATTGGCCGTTCAACATATCGGGAACCGCTACTCCCTCCCTCGTCTGCATTAAAGGCGTATCAGGAACTGCGCCGCCCGCCATCAAATCGAATACTCCCTCCGTCTAGGTGAGTATTATAAGTCATCTTACGAAAACCAAATACTTGTAAGACTAGCCACCGTGGGAGTAACTTCAGCAGTAACATCGAGTCCAACTCAGCAAATTTGCTTATGTGGCAGTGAGTTAATGAGGAGAGAAGTAGTTATAATAACTTACTAGCTAGTTACTGTAACATCACATGTCCCATTGTAATATGAGTCTGTAACCTAATAAATGAAGCTTTGCATGTTACCACACTTATGTTACTACTATGAAGGTAGTAACATGGTCTAGGGATATGTGTATGTTACTAGTGTATGTTACTCACCATTGTGGCTAGTCTAACACATAGGCGTGGTGCATTAACTCTCACGTTGTTTCTTATTTTTTGACATAAATAGAGGAATCAACCAAGAAGAGATGTGGGGCTTGTATGCTTTTAATGACTTGAGACTATCAAACATGACATGCAGTGGTCAGCTCGTTGCACAAGAACAAATACAACCCACGTCAGCACACACACATCTTATAGCATCACATCCAATGGCTATAAAAGATGAATGAGACCAAATTATATCTCATCTAGATGAGTTCTAGCAAAACTGTATTAATAATACTTAGTACTCATGCGCCATGTATCACATAAGTATCATGTAGTACTTTATTTATTGCCATCTATGACACATAGTTCACGAGCGCTCTCTATATGTACCACCTTTTTTTTAATTTCAAGTTTTGCTCCATGGCGCAATCCATCGATACTACTACTGTACAAAAGTGGAGTATATGCATTTTTTAAAAGGCTAGAGGGCAGGGCAGTCTAGCTCGGCCGATTTCACGAGAGGCGAGGGCCTTTGTGATTTGACGGCTCATTAATGTTGTCAAATCGAATTGTACTGCGCCGCCCGCTGCACGCCCGGCGCCTCCATTAAACCCCTCCGTTAAACCCGCATGCAAACTGATAATCCTACTCCGTCCACACGTCCGTTCATGAGCGGGCCGGAATTAAACGCAACACCGGCCGAGCTCCTCCCGTCCGCCCTCAGTTTAACCGAGGCCAGACGCTAGCCAAGCTCCTACCGTGTGCCCTCTATTTACACGAGGCCAGACAGACAGCGGGCAAGAATCGCACCCCTCCGCCGCTTCCCCATCTCCTCCTTCACCATTTTCTCACCCTTCCAATGGCTTCCGATGAGCCATTCTCCGGCATATTACCCGGCTGGGTGGCCCGCCGAGCCCTCCGGATACGGGTGAGGCCGCTCTGTGCTTCACCAACCTCGCTTGGCCTGGCGGAGCCAGTTGCCGCCCCAAGCAGGCGCGTGGTTCAGCAACTCGCCGCTCCAGTTCAGCTCGATGAGGAGTGGTGACTTGCTCCACGCCGGCACGGCGGCGAGCACGCCAGTACGGGCGCCGTCGCTGCTGCGTCGTACCGCGCCACCAGTGTATGTGGGGGCCGCGCATCCCGTGTCTGTGGGCGCGCCTCCCGTGCCTGCGGCAGCGCCATGCAGGCAAAGACAGAAGTCGGGTGCGTGGAGAGCGACCAGTCGGTGGCCAGCTTCTCCCTGTCCGCCGCCATCATCGAGGAGAAGTAGAACACGGGAGGCCGCCGCCACTTGGGACCCATGAAGGCCACCGCCGAGGCAACGACCGCCGATTTAGGTGGTTTCTTTGCTGCTTCGTCTGTTCCGAGGACCTTCGTCGACCCCGCAAGTGTCTGACGGACATGAGGAAGACAAAGGGATCCGCGGGCGGCCATTTAGAACTAAAATAAGTCTAGATATATCCATTTCTAGGACAAGTATTTCCGGACGGAGGGAGTATTAATTATACAAGAGAGTCGAATTGGCACCTCTTAGTTCATGTAAATGTAATGAAATCCATCATGTTTATATGAAGATCCAGCTTTTTTATACGAAATCCTTCATGCTTATATGAAATCAGTCCGTGTTTGCACGAATTTCATCTGGTTGGTTAGAGTTGTAAAAATGTATGCCGCTGGCGTTTGATGTCGTCCTCCGCGGAAGGAAGCGGGAGGAAATTTGCCGGCTGCCGTTGGAGATGCTCTTTATGCTGGAAATAATAGAGTGACATCCAATCCATTTGAGTTAATTGCCTGTATGATTGTCCCTCTATAAAAAGTTAATTGCATGTACAGTGTACATGTGACTTGCAGGGTGGCTACAGCTTCGTACAGAAAGTTAAAAAGAAACAAGTCCATCCTTAATATTCTAAGTACTCTGTGGGTTCCACTGTCAGTACAGTAGCGAAAGAAGTATATATTAAATAAGTAGAGTAATATATAATATAAAAATCCAAAGTTAAAAGATAGAATTCGAACTCATGTCATCGCGTTGCGAGCATCCGGCGATAACCAGCCCAGCACATTTTTGTTGTAGACCGTGCTGGAGATATATCTCCATGTCTACTCTTATATATACTCTATTCATTCCTAAATATTTGTCTTTTTCAGATTTCAAATGGACTACCACATACGGATGTGTATGTAGACATATTTTAGAGTGTAGATTCACTCATTTTGCTACGTATGTCTTTTCAGGAAGGGGTCAGATTTGTCCTTGATTTATTTATGAGGTATCCATATGGCACTGCACCGCCAAGAAAAGAGGGTAACATCAAAATTATGGACTACTTTTTTGAGTATGTTGGTAAGGTCCGGTCATAGTCACTTGTTGAAATCTCTAAAAAGACAAATACTCCCTCCATCCGGAAATACTTGTCATCAAAATGGATAAAAGGAAATGTATCTAGACGTATTTTAGTTTTAGATACATCTATTTTTATCCATTTTGATGACAAGTATTTTCGGACGGAGGGAGTAGAAAACAGAGCTGGTGATGATGGTGTGCGTGCCATCCTGCAATATAGGCCGTTGGATTTATATCTAACGGATAGGAAAGAAACTATGGCAATTTTGCAAAAATATACCCACACGTCTCTCCACGTTCGCAAATAAGGCCTTCCCTCATTCAGCCTTTTCTCTCACAAGATAAACTACTCATAGAAATGCATCTTGATGTTCCGTGCAACGCACGGGTAGCTAGCTAATTTCTTTTAAAGTAGTTGCTGCGATAATTGGGTTGAAGTGATATGTTTTATGTCTGCCCCGAATGATTTCAGATTCACTAGTAGTAACAAAGAAACGGTTGCCTTGTTAATTAACAGAAAACAGGGTGAAAACTATCACATGAGGCCGGTAAAAACAAGGCACACTGGGTTCAGCGTCATCGTCACTACAGTTGTGCGCGCGCGAGAAGTCTACATATCGAGGGGGCTACCGAGCGAGGCACCGAGACACAATGTTTGAGAGAGAAACCAATTGACAGATTATGATCAGATCGAGTTGTCACCCTTCTGCTGTCATTGTTGGGGGGGGGGAGAGAAAGACATATCGAGAGTGTGCGCGGTAGGCACAGAGGCACAACTAGCGAGTGTGTGTGTGTGTGTGTGTGTGTGTGTGTGTGTGTGTGTGTGTGTGTCTGTGTGTGTGTGTGTATTTGAAAGAGGAGTCGATAGATTATTATCAAGATCGATGTGCCACCCTACTCCTTCAGTGTCGGGTAGTGTGTGTGTGTGTGTATGTTTGAGAGAGAATCTAGTCGATAGATTAGTATCAAGATCAAGGTGTCACCCTACTCCTTCGGTGCCGGGTAGTGTGTGTGTTTGTGTGTATATGTTTGAGAGAGAAGCTAGTCGATAGATTAGTATCAAGATCGAGGTGTCACCCTACTCCTTCGGTGTTGGGAAGTGTAGGTGTGTGTGTGGGGGAGGGGGCAGTGACACTCACATATCTCTACTCTTATAAAAAAACAGAGTTGGTGATGATGGTGTTCCTGCCATCCTGCAATATAGGCCATCTGATTTATATCTGACGGACATGAAGGAAAATATGGCAATTTTGCAAAAAGATACCCACACCCCTCTCCGCATTTGCAAATAAGGCATTCCCTCGTTCATCCTTTTCTCCCACAAGATAAACTTCTCACACAAATGCATCTTGATGTTCCGTGCAACGCACATGGGCATCTTGATAGTAGGGAGAAGGAGTTTGTGTGACACATATCTAGCTATATTAAGGGATAGGTAGATAGCATATGTGTGAGAGACATTATTATACTTTGAGACATTAGTGGCTGTGGGTGGGCGGAATTAAAGGGGTGGGCGTGTTAGACATAGAGAGCGTGTGTGTTTCTGTGTGAGAGACTTGTAGGAAGGGGTAGAAAGACGAATTTAACCCTGACGGAGGAAGAGAAATACACGAAGTGCGCGTGTGTGATTCCGATGCCCACAAGGAAATGAGATATGTATGCGTGTGAGAGAGATTGCACAATTCATTCGCGTATCACTATCTAGCGACCGTGGACGTGCATCGCTTGAACATAAGTCAATATCTACTTCGTATAGTGGCCAAAGGTACAATATCGATTCAACGCTATAAAGATTGGACACTCACATATCACATCTTTTTCTATTTAAATAAACCTTTTTCAGTTGTGCATGCCAAAGTTATAGTGATGTTTCTTCAAACAACCATTGTAGCTATCATGCACATGCACCATTGTTACTCTTGCATTCAAATTCATTAGTCTTTGATGATTTAAGTTTCTATTTTGAAGTAATATATGTAATATTCATATATGAATTCAACGGTTACACAATTTATGAAATGGAGGTTATGTAATCATATGAGGTAACACTTTTAAGTAGCTAACTACAATATCCATTTCTTTTTGTGCGCCTCTACACTAACACGTCAATGCATTATGTTTAACGTAAATAACCAATGGCACTAAATTATCTATTTACACGAGAAATACATAGGCTGAGTGTTTGATCCCTTTTTTTGTGAACGCGCCACTACACCCGTACGATTGGCCGCGCCCGTGTGAACGTCCAAGTTATCAGCGCATCATCCCGAGTTATTGTCTTTTTTTCTTGGGTGGACTTCACACCAGTTATTAACTGCTGACGCGTGCCCCATGTACACAGTCTAGCATGACCTTCCCGCTAGCACGGTCCAAAATTAGTTGAAACTGGATACGAACGATCCCGCGGGCGGCAAAATCTCCCGCCTCCTTCTAAAATTTCCGCCACCTTAGTCTTTAGCACGTGAAATCCCCCTTTTGTCCTTGGTGCACGGAGACCAACAGTTACAATACCACCCTCATCTACATGATAGGTCGGGGCTGCTTTGGTAACTTCCGGTTCCCCCCACTACACGGCACCCCCATTTCCTCTCCCCCCCACCCCCCCGTCCTGCAAAAACGACTAACTCCACAGCACCAGAGCATCTTACATCACGCCGTCCATACTTCATTGCCCTTTCTCCCCTCCCCTCTCGAAACCCTAGACTGCTCATCCACCGGCGTACCATAGCCCATTCACTGCCAGTGGCGACCACCTCGCCGGATCTGCTTCTGCGGCTGCATCTACCCCTCCCACCTCCCCTAGAAACAAGTAGACTGCTCATCCACCACTGTAGCACAGCCCATTCAGTGTCGGCCTTGTCCACGGCGCCAGATCTGCTTCGCCGGTACTCTCGTCAACCGCCGCGCATCTGCAGCGGCTCATTCGTACTCCCCACCAAAGACGCTTTGTCCACACCCCCCGGAGCCGCCCCACCGACGCCCCCGTCGACGGCCTCTGATCCTCTTTGCCGACACCTTCCTCAACCCTACCGGAGGCGCTTCGCCGACACCTTCCTCAACCCTATCGGAGCCGCTTCGCCGACACCAGCGTCAACCCTACCAGAGTAGCTTCGCCTATACCATTTTCAACCCTACCGGGGCCGCTTTGCCAACTCACAAGTCCACGGCCTCAGATCCGCTTCCTCGCACCCTCATCCAACCTACCGGAGCAGCTTCTGACGCCCCGTCCATGGGCGTAGATCTGCATCGTCGACACCACCCTTAACCCAACCACCGGAGCAGCTTCTGACGCCCCGTCCACGGCCGCAGATCCGCATCGTCGACACCATCCTTAACCCAACCACCGGAGCAGCTTCTGACGCCCTGTCCACGGCCGCAGATCCGCGTCATCGACACCATCCTTAACCCAACCAACGGAGCAGCTTCACCTATGCCCTCGTCCACGGCCACAGATTCGCTTCGCCCACACCGTAGTCCCCCCTACCGGAGCCACTCCACAAACACCCTACTCAGCGGTTCTAGATCTCCTTACCGGACCCCGACAGCCAGTGCAGCATCATCACCCTCGACGTTTCTAACCTGATTCCCACCGTCTGGAGAGATGCCAAGCACCCGCCACGGCCTAGGTACTTGTCACCTTTAAACCTGTCCAGCATCACCTGCCCGATGTACTTCAAATATACTAACCGGTCGCTATTACCTGTTATGCAGCTGGCAAAAACTACAAGGACGATGTTTCTTCTGGATCTAACAGCTTGGCCAACCAAGATCCTGGACTGAGGCATTGCTATGCTCTTGTAAGTGTGTCTCTCTCTCTCTCTCTTGTATTGTTCTGTGCCTGCCAGCGTGCTTTGCTAGGATTTTTGACCAGTAATCCCTTTGTGTAGACAATGATTTCTACTACTGGCTGCTAAATTAGATATGTAGATGTCACACATGATACTACCTCGTACCTCCGTTCCTAAATATAAGTCTTTCTAGAGATTCCACTATAGGCTACATACGGAGCAAAATGAGTGAATCTACACTTGAAAATGCATCTATATACATCTGTATGTGGTCCATACTGGAATCTCTACAAAGACATATATTTAGGAACAGGGACAGTACATTACACAAAATTGTAGGTGGAATGTAGGAATTCCAGTGCACTACATTAGGCTCCCTTAGAGTGCCTGCCAGTCCAGCATACAGAGTCATGGCTAGTTTATGGTACGCACACAATCGTTAATTGGTGGTTTAAATATGCGCAAGGGATATGCAATGTAGTATCATGTAGAGATGTCTGAAATTAGCCGTGTCAACTTGCAGATAGGGTTACACAATGAAAAAGTACAAGATGTATGTGGCAATTTCATGGAACATCGCAAAAAAAAGGAGAGGCAGTGGTGAGCCTATACAGTGTGCTATGGTACATCACTCCTCCATTGCAATCATCGTGACATGTTATTTGTATGCTAGTTCTATTAGCCAAGTTTCTTAGGGACAGTTATTACGAGTTATCCTAAGAAAATAAGCACCTATGAATATAAGCTCCATGTAATACGCCAACCAGTTCTTTTCATTGCGTTTTCAGCTTATCTTTGGTATGATCAGTGGAAAGTATAGATTGCATTATATATATATTTCATTTTGCTGCACATATGGAAATTAATTTGACTTGCAAACATCACAAATTGAACCTAGTGCAGTAATTAATATGATAGGAAAATAGACCATCACTATTTGCTCAAAATGCAAATACAAAGATATCATCTACTAGGCACAATTTACTTTGGTCAATGTTTTCCATAGAGATCCCATTGCCTAATTTAAACGAAGAACGCATGACCCACATTTAAATGAAGAACAATTATTTGTTGAAATTCGATGGTCCAAGTGGCTGGTTATTATCATATAGCAGCACCACCTGAAAGCATCATATAGCAGCAGCAGCAGCTCATAGCAACTCATCATACAGCAGCAGCAGTCTGCAATTCATCATATACCAGCAGCAGCTCATAGCAATTCATCATATAGCAGCAGCATGAGCAGCTCATAGCAATTCATCATATAGCAGCAGCAGGAACAGCTTGTAGCAACTCATCATATAGAAGCAGCAGCAGCAGCTCATAGCAATTCATCATATAGCAGCAGCAGCAGCTCATAGAAACTCATCATACAGCAGCAGCAGCTCATAGCAATTCATCATATAGCAGCAGCATGAGCAGCTCATAGAAATGCATCATATAGCATCAGCAGAAGCAGCTCATAGCAATTCATCGTATAGTGGATCACAATGAAAATTTGGCAAAAAATCAGAGGAGATCCTCACCTTGTTGGATGAGCTCATCCTTCAACAGCACCTCAAGGCCATGGCCTAGGAGGAGGGGAGGGGGAATAAGGTGCCTTCTGCCGCAGTGTGGCATCAGCCGTAGTTGTGCAGCGCCTGATACGTCTCCAACGTATCTATAATTTTTGATTGCTCCATGCTACTTTATCTACTGTTTTGGACTATATTGGGCTTTATTTTCCACTTTTATATTACTTTTGGGACTAACCTATTAACCGGAGGCCCAGCCCAGAATTGCTGTTTTTGCCTTTTTTTTAGTATTTTGAAGAAACAGAATATCAAACGGAGTCCAAACGGAATGAAACCTTCGGGATCGTGCTTTTCTAACCGAACGTGACCCAGGAGACTTGGACCCTACTCCAAGCAGTGCCCGAGGAGGTCACGAGGGTGGAGGGTGCCCCCCCCTAGGCGCGCCCCCTACCTCGTGGGCCCCTCGGAGCTCCACCGATGTACTCCTTCCTCCTATATATACCTACGTATCCCCGAACGATCAGAACAGGAGCCAAAAACCTAATTCCACCGCCGCAACCTTCTGTATCCACGAGATCCCATCTTGGGGCCTGTTCCGGAGCTCCGCCGGAGGGGGCATCCACCACGGAGGGCTTCTACATCATCACCATAGCCCCTCCGATGAAGTGTGAGTAGTTTACTTCAGACCTTCGGGTCCATAGCTAGTAGCTAGATGGCTTCTTCTCTCTTTTTGGATCTCAATACAATGTTCTCCCCCTCTCTCATGGAGATCTATTCGATGTAATCTTCTTTTTGCAGTGTGTTTGTTGAGACCGATGAATTGTGGGTTTATGATCCAGTATTATCTATGGAAAATATTTGATTCTTCTCTGAATTCTTTTATGTATGATTGAGTTATCTTTGCAAGTCTCTTTGAATTATCTTTTTAGTTTGGCCGACTAGATTGGTAGTTCCTGCAATGGGAGAAGTGCTTAGCTTTGGGTTCAATCCTACGGTGTCCTTACTCAGTGACAGAAAGAGTTGCAAGGCACGTATTGTATTATTGCCATCGAGGATAACAAGATGGGGTTTTTATCATATTGCATGAATTTATCCCTCTACATCATGTCATCTTGCTTACGGCGTTACTCTGTTTTTACTTAATACTCTAGATGCATGCTGGATAGCGGTCGATGAGTGGAGTAATAGTAGTAGATGCAGAATCGTTTTGATCTACTTGTTTTGGACATGATGCCTATATACATGATCATTGCCTAGATATACTCATAACTATGCTCAATTCTGTCAATTGCTCAACAGTAATTTGTTCACCCACCGTAGAATACTTATGCTCTTGAGAGAAGCCACTAGTGAAACCTATGGCCCCCGGGTCTATTCTCATCATATCAATCTATATCACTTTATTTACTTGCTTTGTTTTTACTTTACCTTTACTTTTTACTTTGCATCTATCTATCAAAAATACCAAAAATATTATATCTATCAGATCTCACTCTCATAAGTGACCGTGAAGGGATTGACAAGCCCTAAGCGTTGGTTGCGAGTTGCTATCATTTTGTGTAGGTACGAGGGACTTGTGTGTGGTCTCCTACTGGATTGATACCTTGGTTCTCAAAAACTGAGGGAAATACTTACGCTACTTTACTGCATCATCCTCTCCTCTTCGGGGAAATCCAACGCAGTGCTCAAGAGGTAGCAAGAAGAATTTCTGGCACCGTTGCCGGGGAGGCTCATGCAAGCAAGTCAGCCATACCAAGTACCCATCGCAATCCCTATCTCTCGCATTACATTATTTGCCATTTGCCTCTCGTTTTCCTCTCCCCCACTTCAACCTTGCCATTTTATTTGCCCTCTCTTTCCCAATCTCCTCCTCACCTCCCGTTTGCCTTTTTCCCGTTGCCTTTCTGCTTGCTCGTGTGTTAGTTTGCTTCTCTTTATGTCCAATTCCTTATCCGCTCCTATGTCTCTCGAGTTTGAAGTTCTTCACTTCAAGCAAAGGCAAGGAGAAAACTTAAAAGATGCTTGGTATAGGATGATGGAATCTTATCGTAAGTGCACCCTAGAGGTGAACTTTAGAATTCTTCTTCGCAATTTTATGTCGGGTTAAATATGACACATAGACAACTCTTGGATTGCATTGCCAAGGGAAATTTCATTGAGATTGATCCCAGTATTGCGCATGAAATTATAGAAGGAATAGTGGGAACACTACCCCAAAAGGGAGGATCTCATCCTACCCAAGAAGAAACCCAAGTGTTTGAGAAGATTTGCGAAGTAACAAAAATTTTACAAAAATCTCTTGAGCCGCTTAAAAGTGTTAGCGGGAATCTTCACCGAATGAATATGTTGATTACTCTTTGTAATACGCGGTTGGATTCTTTAGATCTGAAAATCTCTGAATATGAAGGGAAGAGGAAAGAACCTCCTGGATTCGAGCATGACTCCGCCAAAAAAATGAAAACCAAAGATGGCAATACCTAGATCTATCCTTGCTTTTATGCCTAGCTAAGGGCATTAAACGATAGCGCTTGTTGGGAGGCAACCCAATTTTATTTTGTGTTTTTTTTGTTTTTGCTTGTGTTTAGGAATAAATAATCCATCTACCTTCTGTTTGGATGTGGTTTTATGTTTTAATTAGTGTTTGTGCCAAGTAGGACCTATAGGATAACCTACGATGATAGTTGATTTGATTCTGCTGAAAAACAGAAACTTTGCGCGCACGAATTTAGTTATGATAAATCACAGGAACGTGATTTTGCGTTGATTCTTTTTGCTACTGATCAAACAAAAAAATTCCAGGACTTCCTATTTTGGTAGAATTTTTAGAGTTCCAGAAGTTTGCGTTAGTTACAGATTGCTACAGACTGTTCTGTTTTTGACAGATTCTGTTTTTCGTGTGTTGTTTGCTTATTTTGATGAATCTATGGCTAGTAAATTAGTTTATAAACCATAGAGAAGTTGGAATACAGTAGGTTTAACACCAATATAAATAAAGAATGAGTTCATTAGAGTACCTTGAAGTAGTCTTTTGTTTTCTTTCTCTAATGGAGCTCACGAGATTTCTGTTGAGTTTTGTGTTGTGAAGTTTTCAAGTTTTGGGTGAATTCTTTTGATGGATTATGGAACAAGGAGTGGCAAGAGCCTAAGCTTGGGGATGCCCATGGCACCACCAAGATAATCCAAGGACACGAAAAAGTCAAAGCTTGGGGATGCCCCGGAAGGCATCCCCTCTTTCGTCCACTTCCATCGGTAATTTACTTGGAGCTATATTTTTATTCACCAACATGATATGTGTTTTGATTGGAGCGTCTTGTATTATTTGTGTCTTTGCTTGTTAGTCTACCACAATCATCCTTGATGTACACATCTTTTGAGAGAGCCATACATGAATTGGAATTTGTAAGAATACTCTATGTGCTTCACTTATATCTTTTGAGCTTGATAGCTTTGCTCATAGTGCTTCACTTATATCTTTTGAGCGTGATAATTTTTGCTCTAGTACTTCACTTAGATCTTTTAGAGCACGGTGGTGGATTTGTTTTAAAGAAACTATTTGATCTCTCATGCTTCACTTAGATTATTTTGAGAGTCTTTAATAGCATGGTAATTTGCTTAATGTTAATATACTTGGTGTTCAAGATATGTGAAACTTTCTTTTGAGTGAAATGAATACTAAGATAAGTTTGATGCTTGATAATTGTTTTGAGGTATGGAGGTGATAATATCAAAGTCGTGCTAGTTGGGTGATTATGAATTTGAGAAATACTTGTGTTGAAGTTTGCAAGTCCCGTAGCATGCACGTATGGTTAAAGTTGTGTAACAAATTTGAAACATGAAGTGTACCTGGCTTGTGCATCCTTATGAGTGGCGGTCGGGGACGAGCGATGGTCTTTTCCTACCAATCTATCCCCCTAGGAGCATGCGCGTAGTACTTGAATTTTTGATGACTTCTAAATTTTTGCAATAAGTATATGAGTTCTTTTGACTAATGTTGAGTCCATGGATTATACGCACTCTCACCTTTCCACCTTTGCTAGCCTCTTTGGTGCCGTGCATTGCCCTTTCTCACCTTGAGAGTTGGCGCAAACTTCGCTGGTGCATCCATACCCCGTGATACGATACACTCTATCACACATAAAGCTCCTTATATCTTCCTCAAAACAGCCACCATACCTAACTACCATGGCATTTCCATAGCCATTCCGAGATATATTGCCATGCAACTTCCACCATCATCATCATGACATACATTACTTTTGTCATATTGCCATTGCATGATCTTGTAGTTGACATCGTATTTGTGGCAAAGCCACCATGCATTATTTTCCATACATGTCACTCTTGATTCATCGCACCATCCCGGTACACCGCCGGAGGCATTCATATAGAGTCATATCTTGTTCTAAGTTTCGAGTTGTAATCCTTGTGTTGTAACCAATAGAAGTGTGATGATCATCATTATTAGAGCATTGCGCAAATAAATAAAAAAGAGAAAGGCCAAAAAGAAAAAAAAGAAAGGCCCAAAAAAAGGGCAATGCTACTATCTCTTTTTCCACACTTGTGCTTCAAAGTAGCACCTTGTTCTTCATGTAGTGAGTCTCATATATTGTGCTTCAAAGTAGCACCTTGTTCCTCATGTAGTGAGTCTCATAAGTTGTCCTTTTTATACTAGTGGGAATTTTTCATTATAGAACTTGGCTTGTATATTCCTACGATGGGCATCCTCAAATGCCCTAGGTCTTCGTGAGCAAGCAAGTTGGATGCACACCCACTAGTTTTCTTTTGTTGACCATTAGTAGCTCTAGTGCATCCGTTGCATGGCAATCCCTACTCCTCATGTTGACATCAATTGATGAGCATCTCCATAGTCCATTAATTAGCCGAGACTTTCTCCTTTTTGTCTTCTCCACACAATCCCCATCATCATATTCTATTCCACCCATAGTGCTATATCCATGGCTCACGCTCATGTATTGCGTGAAGGTTGAAAAAAGTTTGAGATTATTTAAGTACGAAACAATTGCTTGGCTTGTCATCGGGGGTATAGAAGTTGGGAACATCTTTGTGTGACGAAAATGAAGCATAGCCTAACTATATGATTTTGTAAGGATGAACTTTCTTTTGCCATGTTATTTTGAGAAGACATGATTGCTTTGATTAGTATACTTGAAGTATTATTATTTTTGTGTCAATATGAACTTTTGTCTTGAATCTTTCGGATCTAAATATTCATATCACAATTAAGAAGATTTACATTGAAATTATGCCAAAGTATCACTCCGCATCAAAAATTCTTTTTTATCATTTACCTACTCGAGGACGAGCAGGAATTAAGCTTGGGGATGCCTGATACGTCTCCAACGTATCTATAATTTTTGATTGCTCCATGCTACTTTATCTACTATTTTGGACTATGTTGGGCTTTATTTTCCACTTCTATATTACTTTTGGGACTAACCTATTAACCG
The DNA here is from genome assembly GCA_963921465.1 of Triticum timopheevii. NCBI lineage: Eukaryota > Viridiplantae > Streptophyta > Magnoliopsida > Poales > Poaceae > Triticum > Triticum timopheevii. The sequence goes on along the minus strand of OY997264.1, from coordinate 237,996,149 downwards.
GAGGCCCAGCCCAGAATTGCTGTTTTTTGCCTTTTTCAGTATTTCAAAGAAACAGAATATCAAACGGATTCCAAATTGAATGAAACCTTCGGGATCGTGATTTTCCAACCGAACGTGATCCAGGTGTCGGTGTACTAAAGTAGGGGTACCTTAGTACCCCGAACTTGTGCACGGGCAGTCGCAGCGCCCCGCGGCAAAGCTTGTCGGGCGTCCGCCAAGATCCTCCGCTATTCCTATTTACTGCCATTCAAGAACAAAGTGTTAGCTGAGAAGACGAAACCCCGGCAAGAGGAGCTTGCCGGGAAGGACAAGACCCCGGCAAGAGGAGCTTGCCGGGAAGGCCAACCAAGGCACTCCAGAAAACTTGCCGCGACGCTCCGCGCGTCCCGGCAAGGCCCGACGAGCGGCAAGCTTGCGGTTGCGACAAGACAACGGCCGCGGCAAGGCGCTTGCCGCGGCAAGGCTGCCACTCTGCACCCGAGCTCCAGCACATCCGACGACGTGTCACCCCAGGACCATCCCAGGAGCACGTGGCGAGGCGCTGTGCAGCCAAGCGGTGTGAGGTGGCAAGACGAGATGACGAGAAGGCCATCGTGGAAAGCGGTGGCGCTCCTAACGGTCGCTTCCTTGCACTGTTTGGGCGACCGGACGGGCATTAAATGCCCTTGTCCCCTGCCGTCAGAGTTAGGTAGGGGGCACTGTTGGTAGCGGTTGTACCAACCCCCGTTTTTACTCTTTTACCCCTCTTCCTACGCTGCCACCTGTCGGTGACCCCTTTAACCTATAAAAAGGAGGCCCATGCGCACGTAGAAGGGGTTCGGTTCAGTTCGACTCATTTGACACTACAACACACCCACGCTCTTGAGCAAGAACAGAATAGAAACACAAAGCAGCAGTAGGAGTTTTATCTCTCCGGAGAGCTCCGAAGCTGGGTAAAATCCCTCGCGTGCTTCGGCTCGATCTGCTCTGCGTGCGCCCTCCGCTCCCTTGCCGGACCGAAAAGGGGCCCTGCCCCATAGGTGTTCGTTCCCCACGACATCTTTGGCACGCCAGGTAGGGGGGCGTCGAGGTCGTGCGTATCTGATCCGGCATCCGCGCGCGCTACATCAACATCTACATCGACATGCCACCAAAGAAGAAGACTTCGGAGGTGGCCGCTCCGTCTGCGACTATCCTGCCGCCACCGGAGCAAACGGGCGGTGGGGTGGATGCTGGCGGAGGAGCGGGCGCCGACGGTGGGACTCGCGTCGTCACCAGGTCCAAGGACAAGGCCCCGCAAGCTTCAACGTCTGTACATCCACCGCAACCCTCCCAGGGGGTGCAGGATCGACAACACCACGGTGCTCCTAGCACCGTACTCGCGTTGGAACAAGGCCAAGCTGGTGGGTCGCGGGACGCTCAGGGCCAACGTGCGCGTCAACACGCCGGCACGAGCGCAGTGCGGTTGCCTGGACGAGACGTCGCTCCTTCTAACACCGTTAGAAGTTTGAGCGTATCTCGCACCTCGCGTCGCTCGCCACCACCACCCAACACTCTAGAGGAAGCACTGGCCCGAGCCCAGCTGCTTCTAGATTACCCTCCAGCGCCAGACAAGATCGACGACTGGAGGGCCGCCATTCAGAGCCTCATCGGCTTCGCCAACGGCGACAAGCCCCGGCAACCGAGCACCTCGAAGCCCCGGCAAGACGCCCAGGCGCAAGCCGACGCCGACAGGACCGCTGGGGGTGCCACCACCGTGCACTCCCCGCCTCGAAGGCCAAGATCGCCAACTCGCCGGGCCAACCTCGACACCGACTCCACCGCGTCATCGGACCCGCGAGCTCGCCGCGATCAACGCCAAGTTCTCCAAGAACGACGACACGAAGACGCTCGCACTCGCATCGAGCGTCAAAGAGAAGCGCGGCTTCAATCTGACCAGCGCGCTGGGCCCACTATCGATATGCATGCGCCAGGGGAACCAGGCGACTTGCCGTACGCGGTAGGTTGCCCTGCGTTCACCCGTGAGCTGCGGCAGGTCCAGTGGCCCAGTACCAAGAACTTCAAGCCAGACGTGCCCGAGAAGTACGATGGCAGGATACATCCGTCAGAGTTCCTCAGCGTCTACACCATCGCGGTGCAGGCTGCCGGAGGGCGCGACGAGAAGATCCTCGCCAACTACTTCCCGCCGGTGCTCAAGCCCAACGTCAGATCTTGGCTCATGCACTTGCCGGACAACTCCATCTCTTCGTGGGCGGACCTGTGCCATCAGTTTGTCCGCGCCTTCACAGGCGGCCACAAACCCCATGGCTAGGAGAGCGATCTTCATCTGCTCGCCCAGAAGGAAGGAGAACCCCTGCGCAAGTACATACAGAGATTCAGCCAGCTGCAGCGCAACATCCCAGACGTCCACCCTGCCGCGGTTATCAGCGCGTTCCATCAGAACGTGCGTAACCGCAGGATGAGAGAGGAGATGGCGATGTGCAAAATCAAAGATGTCAGCGAGCTATATGCTCTAGCCGACAAGTGTGCACGGGCTGAAGAGGGGAGGAGACTCCCCGGAGAGAACGCAGGAGCAGAAGGATCTGACAGTGAGGACGCCCCTCCGGCAAAGAAGAACCGGAGGCGGAATAACAGAAAGAGGAAAGCTAAGGATGTGCTAGTTGTTGAGCAGTCCGGCAACGGAGGCGGTTCCGAGAAGGCCAAAGCTAGTGACTCCGGCGAGGCTGTGGTAGCCGCCGACAAGCAGGATGGCTCCGGCAAGCAGTACTGCAAGATCCACCGCACCAAGGGCCACGACCTCCAAGCTTGCAAGAAGGTTGAGCAGATGACAGAGCTACAGAAAGCTGAATACGAGCGCTGCGACAAGGAGAAGGCCCAGGAAGGTGGCGGAGGATCCGGCAAGAAGCGTCCCGCCCGGGGAGGGCGCCGCGGCAAGGCCAAGCAGCGCCAAGGAGATAGGCCTCCCCGTGGCCGCGACAAAGACGAAGACGAAGATGAAGATGATGAGATGGAGGAGGATGAGACCGATGAGCAAGAGTTCCAGAAGGCAACAGAGGTTTTGTGCGTCGACGGCGGTGCTTCTCTGCACACCTCGCACCGCCAACTCAAACAGTTGGTGCGGGAAGTGAACGCAGCAGAACCGTCCGTTGAGTCGTGCAAGCCCCTGAAATGGTCCAGCACGCCCATCATCTTTGATGTTGAGGATCACCCTGATCGCATCACTGCGGTCGGGTGCTTGCCGATGTTGGTCTCACCAACAATCCGCAACCTCAAGGTCACGAAGATGCGGGTTGACGGCGGGGCCGGTCTGAATCTGATCTCTTCCGCGGTGCTCAAGAAGCTCCAGATCCCCGACAACGAGCTCGAAGAGACTGGTACCTTTCAAGGAATCAACCCGGGAAGGAGCAAGCCGAAGGGGAAGATTACGCTGCCAGTGACGTTTGGCAGCGAGCTGAATTTCAGGATAGAGAGAGTCACATTTGACGTTGCCGATTTCCCATTGCCCTACAATGGGATACTTGGCCGTCCAGCGCTTGCCAAGTTCATGGCAGCCTCTCACTACGCCTACAATGTGCTCAAGATGCCTGGTCCGATAAGTGTTATTTCTGTCCATGGCGACAAGAAAGATGCACTTATCTGTACCGACAAGATCTACCGGGAAGCTGCAGCCGCAGCAGAACGCAAAACACTTGCTGCTGAAGCTCCCGGGGGGAAGAAGAAGACCAAGTCCGGCAAGAGTAGCTCTGATGCCCACTCCGGTAAGCGCACCTCTTCGGAGTGCTGTGCTACCGTCGAGGACGCACCATCGAGCTCCACCGGCAAGTGCAAGAAGGCAAAGACAGCTTCACCAGAGACCAAGAAAGTGGCCGCCAAGGAGGACGGCACTGGTGGTACCTTCACCATTAGTGCCACGCTTGACCCTAAATAGGAAAGAGCGCTCGTTGCTTTCCTGCGGGCGAATGTCGATGTGTTTGCATGGCAACCATCTGACATCCCCGGTGTTCCCAGGAAAGTAATTGAGAACCACCTTGCCGTCTGCCCTCACGCGCGGCCCGTCAAGCAAAGAGTTAGGAAGCAAGCAGTGGAGCGTCAAGAGTTCATTGCAGAGGAGATCAAGAAGTTGGAAGCAGCAAGCCTGGTCCGAGGAGTACTCCATCCAACGTGGTTAGCCAATCCAGTAGTCGTGCGCAAAGCAAACGGGAAGTGGAGGCTTTGTATTGACTTCACTAATGTTAATAAAGCTTGTCCCAAGGATCCATTTCCCTTGCCACGCATTGACCGGATTGTCGACTCCATGGCAGGATGTGATCTGCTTTCATTCCTTGATGCATACTCAGGATATCATCAGATCTTCATGGCAGAAGAGGATGAAGAGAAAACCGCATTCATTACTCCATGTGGCACGTACTGCTTTGTACGGATGCCTTTCGGACTAAAGAATGCTGGTTCAATATTTGCAAGGGTAGTCAGTCATGCTTTTGAGCCACAGCTGCACAGAAATGTAGAAGCTTACATGGATGATATAGTGGTCAAGAGCAAAGACAAAGAAACTTTGATCCAAGATTTGGACGAGACCTTTGCAAATCTACGCAAGATCAATCTCAAGTTGAACCCCGAGAAGTGCGTGTTTGGAGTTCCTTCCGGCAAGCTTCTCGGGTTCTTTGTGTCCCAGAGGGGGATTGAAGCCAATCCCGACAAGATCAAGGCCATCGAGCAAATCGAAGCACTAAAGCGCGTCAAGGATGTGCGAAGGCTTGCCAGCTGTGTTGCTGCTCTCAGCGGGTTCATTTCCAAGTCTGCTGAACGCGCCCTGCCGTTTTTCAAAATTTTGAAAAAGGCAGGTCCAATGAAATGGACTCCGGAAGCGGAGGCTGCGCTGCAAGACTTGAAGAAATATTTGTCCTCCACTCCAACACTTGTCGCACCTAAACCACAAGAGAAGTTGCTGCTCTATCTAGCGGCAACTAATCAAGTGGTTAGTGCTGCGTTAGTAGCGGAGAGGGAGGCGGATGATGAGCCAGCGGCCGCGGCAAGCGAATCCGGCGACAAGCAGGGGGCTTCCCCGACAAGCTCTGGTCCCGACAAGGATGGATCTGCGCAGCCACAAGAAGAGAAACAGAAGAAAATGGTGCAGCGCCCAGTTTAATTTGTCAGTTCCCTTCTGCAGGGGGCTAGATCAAGGTACTCTGGTGTGCAGAAGTTGCTTTTCGGCCTTCTCATGGCCTCGAGGAAGCTGCGCCATTACTTTCAAGCACACGAGATCACAGTGGTCACTCGCTTTCCGTTGAAGAGGATATCGCAGTGGTCACTCGCAGGATTGTCGAGTGGGCACTGGAATTGTCAAGCTTTGGCCTCAAGTTTGAAAGTACTTCAACTATTCAGAGCCGAGCATTGGCAGAATTCATAGCAGAATGGACGCCAACACCTGATGAAGAAACTCCGGAGAGGAACATCCCCGTCAAGGAAGCGAGCAAAGAATGGATCATGTTCCTTGACGGTGCCTTCTCGCTGCAAGGCACCGGTGCGGGCGTACTACTTGTCGCACCCACCGGAGAGCACCTCAAGTACGTGGTCCAGATGCACTTTCCCAAGGAGCAAGCAACAAACAATACTACAGAGTATGAAGGCTTGCTTGCCGGACTTAGGATCGCGGCAGACCTTGGGATCAGGAAGCTTATTGTCAGGGGTGACTCACAGCTTGTCGTCCGCCAAGTTAACAAAGATTATAAGAGTCCGTTGATGGAAGCATACATTGATGAAGTGAGGAAGCTAGAAGAACATTTTGATGGCCTGCAGATGGAACATGTTCCAAGAGCTCAGAATGACATTGCAGACGGCCTGTCAAAGTGCGCCGCACTCAAGTTACCTGTGGAACCAGGGATTTTGGTACTCAAGCTGACTCAACCGTCTGTAACACCATCAACTGGACAGAGCAAGAAGAGGAAGTTGGTTACTGGCGACTATTTTCCGGCAGAGCTCCCCGAAGCCGCCGTCAAGAAGGTCCCCAGGATCAACACAGAAAGTGCTGAGGAGCAGTCTGCTCCGACAAGCCCTAGGGTTTGTTTCATTGAAGTAGACGCTCCCGACAAGCTGTGTCCCGACACGCTTGCCGGGGAGCATCACACTCCGGCAGGATCCCAGATTCTTGCCGTAGAAGCGGATGTTCCCGCAGCAGCATTTGCGCCTTTAGTCCTTGTCGTCGAGCCACAAGCTCCGGCATGGGCACAGCAGATCGTCCATTTCCTTCAGACAGGAGAACTTCCTGAAGAACAAGAAGAAGCGGAGAGAGTAGCCCGGCAATCAAGTATGTACCAGTTTGTCGATGACATACTGTACAGAGGAAGATTCAACGGAGTGAAATTGAAGTGCATTTCCCGGGAAGATGGACAGGAGCTGTTGGCGGAGATACATGGAGGCATATGTGGTCACCACATTGGTGCAAGAGCACTTGCCGGCAAAGCTTTCCGGCAAGGTTTCTTCTGGTCGACAGCCCTCCAGGATGCAACTGCACAAGTAACCAAGTGTGAAGCGTGCCAGTTCCACTCCAAACAGATACATCAACCAGCTCAAGCTCTCCAAACAATCCCTTTATACTGTCCATTTTCGGTCTGGGGGCTCGATATCCTCGGCCCCTTCCCCCGAGCTGTCGGGGGCTTTGAGTACTTGTACGTTGCAATCGACAAGTTCACAAAGTGGCCTGAAGTGGAGGTAGTGAGGAAGGTGACCGCACAGTCAGCAGTCAAGTTCTTCAGGTCAATTGTTTGCCGTTTCGGAGTCCCTAACAGGATCATCACCGACAACGGCACACAATTCACGAGCCGCACCTTCATGCAGTACGTCCAAGATCTTGGCGCCAAGATCTGCTTCGCTTCTGTTGCTCACCCGAGAAGCAACGGTCAAGAGGAGAGGGCAAACGCTGAAGTGCTGCGCGGGCTCAAGACCAGAACTTTCGACAGGCTGCGCAAGTGCGGAAGAAATTGGATCGAGGAGCTGCCGGTGGTTCTTTGGTCGATCAGGACGACGCCGAATCGAGCCATAATGAAGTGGATATGGTGTCGTTCAAAGAAGTGCAGCCTTGCCGGGACACAGACGACAGAAAAGCTAAGTTGCCAAAGTTTAAGCACAGTCAGTTTTAAATTTTTATGTTATATCCCTTGAACGACCGTGCCTTGTATGGAAAACCTGTGCGCGGAGGAATCGACTCGTGGCTAAGTTGCATCCTTAATTTGTTTCGAGTCCGCTCAACAATGAAAGTGTGCTGCAACTAGCCCCGACAAGATTTCTTGCCGGAAGCAACACCGCCGGCAGGCTGCTGATGTTCCGCACTCAGCGCTCGCGGCAAGCGTGTTCCCACCGGCAAGTTCACTAAAAGCGTAGGGTAAAAACATACAAGGGATGGAATTGAGTAAAGGATATAACATAACAAGAATTCCCTTTTTCATTAAAAAACATCCTGCTCAGGTACAGTCCATAGAGGATGAAAAACATGAAAGAGAGGATTACAAGTTTTAGATGCGGCTAAGGCCCGGAGGCTTACAAATTAAAAAGATAAGATGCCCGTAATCCCTTTCCTGTCCCTCTCTTCAGGAGGTAGGTCAAGGAGGCGAAAAGGGCAAAAGGGGCGCCTAGGCGAGCTACAGGTGCCAGAAGACACCAAGAGAACATCCCGGGGGCTATCCGAAGGCTGGACGGTGATGGCGGCGCCGGAAGCGGGGCTCGAAGACGGGGCGGTAGGACGTCAGCACGCTGTCGAGGGCACTACGCCCTCGTACTCCGACTTGACGGCCTTGTCGCCAGCCCTCTTCCCCTTCCGCAGCCTCCCTACACCAGCCGACCAAGGAGACAACCCCGGGGAGTTCAAGGAGCCGGCGACATGGATGATGGGGTCGCCGGTGACGCACGAAGCGGCACCCGACACCTAGTCGGGCCCGCCATCCCGCCGCCCGCTACCCTCATCATCGTTGTCGCTCTCCTCCTCGTCACTCTCGCTCGAGGAGGAGCCTTCGCTATCGGAGGAGCTGTCCACGCAGCACTTCTCCCGAGTGCCGAAGCACCCGAAGACTTTGACGGAGAGGAGATCGCCCTCCATTAACTTAAAATGGAGGGTAAACCCCGCCATCAGGCTGTGGATGCGGGCGAACTTCTTCCACCCACGATCAAGATACATCACATTAGGGGCTGGGAATTGTCGGTGACCCCTTTAGCCTATAAAAAGGAGGCCCATGCGCACGTAGAAAGGGTTCGGAGGTTCGGAATTTCGGGTTCCACAGCTTGGGGTTCGGCCAATTCGACGCCGCGCCCGCTCTCTCGAGCAAGAAAAGAATACAAACACACAAAGCAGCAGTAGGAGTTTTATCTCTCCGGAGAGCTCCGAAGCTGGGTAAAAATCCCCCGCGCGCGCTCTCGCCTCGATCCGCTCTGTGTGCGCCCTCCGCTCCCCCGCCGAACAAACAAAGGGGCCCTCCTGCCCCATAGGTGCTCGTGGCCCTCGGTGGCAGCATAGAAAGAGGGGTAGAAAGGTAAAAACGCGGGTTGGTACAACTACTACCAACAGTGTCCCCTACCTAACTCTGACAGCAGGGGACAAGGGCATTTAATGCCCGTCCGGTCGCCCCAACAGTGCCAGGAAACGACCGTTAGAAGCGCCACCGATTGCCACGATGGCCTCCTTGTCAGCTTCGCTTGCCACCTTGCACCGCCATGCTGCACAGCTACCCGCCACGTGCACCAGGAGAGATCTTGTGGCGACACGTCGTTGGATGCGCTGGTGCGTGGGCGCGGAGTGGCGGCCTTGCCGCGGCAAGTGCCTTGCCGCAGCCCTTGTCTTGTCGCACCAGCAAGCTTGCCGCTCGCCGGGCCTTGCCGGGACGCGCGGGGCGTCGTGGCAAGTTTCTTGAAGTGCCTTGGATGGCCTTCCCGGCAAGCTCCTCTTGCCGGGGCCCTTGTCCTTCCCGGAAAGCTCCTCTTGTCGGGGCCTTGGTTGGCCTTCCCGGCAAGCTCCTCTTGCCGGGGCCTTGGTTGGCTTTCCCGGCAAGCTCCTCTTGCCGGGGCTTTTAGCTTGAGTTCTCTGTTCTCGAACGGTGTCAAAGTAGCCGTGGAGGATCTTGGCGGGCACCCGGCAAGCCCCGCCGCGGGTCGCTGCGACTGCCCGTGCACAAGTTCGGGGTACTAAGGTACCCCCTCCTTTAGTACACCGACAGGAACCCCCGGGCCTGGGCCATACACGGTGCCGAGCGCTGTTGGGCCAGGCCCAAAACAGTGCACGGGCACGCGCGGCCTGGGTGCACACTAAATCTGACTCCGCATCTACCACGCCCTCCCCCCGCAACGGCACACGTCAAACGCGGCGTCGTGGGAGAGATCGTGGGCAAATTTTTTAACCCAGGGAATGCGTAACGTCCGCATCCCCTGTTTATAAGCAGAGGAAACAGGGCCATTCCCCCACCTTCACCATTCACAGTTCCTTCCTCTGAAAGCCCCACCGCCCCCTCCGCTTCCCAAGCCGAAAGAGAGCAGCGCTCCGCCGTCCATCGCCGCCGCCGTCGCCGCCGTCCTCGCCTTCCCCCACTGCTTCCGCCATGGCCCCGAAGACTGGGAAGGATGCGAAGGCTGCGAAGGCCGCGAAGTCGGCCGAGGCGCAGGAGCTCGAGGCGCTCCGTAAGAAGCGAGTGCTTTTCCACCCTGAGCTCTCCCGGCAGACGCTGCGGGAGGAGTTCTTCCTCTTCTGGTCGACGGAGACGCGGGCGCATCCGCGCACGCAGGTGCTTTCCGCTGAGGCTTCCAAATCGAAAAAGTGCCCCAGAGGTTACTACTCCTTTCCTATGTTCTTCTATTGCGGGCTCTGCCCGCCTTTTTCCGATTTTTTCTGCAACATCATGAACACCTACGGGTTTCATCTTCTTGATTTCACCCCCAACGCCGTTCTGACAATGGCGGTTTTCGCACACCTCTGCGAGAACTTCGTTGGCATCCTCCCCAATGTCGCTCTTTTTCACCATTATTTCTCCCCTCGTGCCGAGAAAGGGAAGCCACTGGCTGGCGGAATTGCCTGGACCTCCCGGATTGGCATGAAGGAGGTGTACTTGACGGGCGAGCTGCGCAGCAAGTGGGACGAGTGGAGGGCGGAGTGGTGTTGGATCTGTGATGTCGATCCGCAGCCGTTCACCAAGCTGCGCCAGACCCGGGTGGTGCGTGGCGGTGACTGGAGTGCTCTGTCGCCGGATGACGCCAAGCTGAAGGTTGCCACCACCCGAATCCTCCGGCTCAGGCACGCCGGGCTTACAGCGGGGGCGGTTGGCGCGGATTTCCTTCGCCGTCGCATCGCCCCACTGCAAAAGAGGGGGAGGCCTGCCTGGTTGTTTGGCGGCCCGGCAGATTTCATGAGGCTGCGCCCAGGCCTCAACTTCAACTTCACCGTCCTGGAGCTTGACGCGATGCTGAGGGAGCTGTTCAAGCATGACGCCAACCATCCGGAATGGTTTAGGTTGCCGCAGGGCGTCGTCCCTTTGTGCAACAATTCCCGGCGCGATCGCATCTGCGCAATGATGCCAGAGTGCGACTCGCACGGAATAAGTGCAACTTGGATAGAGCCCGCCACCGAGGACGTGCAGCGATTCTTCGATACTTTGACGGAGGTAGCGGTCAACCCCGATGAGCAGAAGCTTCTCACCCGCGCCACCACCGCCGATGAGATGGTGTACATTGCCACTAGGGCCGAAGAGGCGGCAGCAGCCGCTGCCGAGGGCGAGTTCGGCTTCACGCTGGCGGAGGCGGAGGCGGCAAGTCTCGCCGATCGGGAAGAGCTCGTCGAAGAGGCCGCCGGTGAGGGGGAGCCCGAGGCCGAGACGAGCGAGCCTGCCGGGGGCGCGAGCGGCCAGCCGTCTTCGAGCAGCTTGTCGCAGGCAGAGCCCCCAGCGCGGCCCCAATTCCAGCCGAGAAGACGCCTCCGTCGAGTTGGAGACGCGACGGAGGAGTAGGCCGGCCAGCAACCGGGGCGCCGTGGGACGCGCTCCACCGCGGCAAGCACTGCTGCCGCGGGAGGGTCCCAGGCCATGCCGGCAACTGAGGCGGGGTCTTCCCGGGCTGCCACGCCTGGCCCTGCCGCAGCCCCCGGCAAACGCCGAAGGGAGCCTACTCCTCCGTCACACCGCGCAGAGAGGGTGCCGAACTTCGACCTCTCCGCGCTGAGATCCGATGATGATGAAGAGGAGGATGAGGAGGAGTGAGGCTTTCTTCTCACTGTTCTTGATCTTCTTTGATCCTTGTTTTTGTTTGTCTTGTATCTAACTTGCTTCCCTCTGAATTCCTGTTCCATTTCAGGACCCTGGCCGAGAGGGCGGCGAAAAGGGCCAGGATTCCCGTGGTTGTCATCGAGGACGATCCTGCCGTGACTGCAGAAGACACGTCCGAGACTACCTTGACGGACCCGATTCCTTCTCCTCGCGGCAGCCCCCAGCACAGCCCCCAGCGTAAGTGTATAATTTACTTCCAATTGTGGGGCGCGCACGGGTGCTGCTTCTTTCGCTGGCATCTTGATTGTTGTTTTGCTCGTGTAGGAGCAGAGCAAGCCCATCAGGAGGAACCAGAAGCCGCTCCGGAGGTGCAGTCTGCTTCAACTACACCGCCAAGGGGCGACTTTCCGACAGGGGAGCGCTCTCCGGCAAGGGAGCGGTCCCCGGCAAGGGGTGGTTCTCCGGCGAGGGGTGGGACCAGTGAGCCTTTAGTGGCGGAGCCCACAGTCACAGAGCCCAGCACAGGTAACCTTCTTTGTCGGAAATCTTCCCTTGGGTCCTTCTGCTGATCTTCTTTTTCAGATATTTGCTTGACTCTTTCTTCCTCTTCCTATCCTCAGATTCCCATCTCGTAGACCCGATGGAAACTGGGGCCGCCGGCGAGGAAGGCGCACGCGGCAACACTAAAGATGCCGCTGCTGGCGAGGAAGAGGCCGGTACTGATGATCCCGCCGACGAGGAGGCCGCCAAGGCTGCTGGCGCAGGAGCCGGCGAGGGATCCGGTGATCATACTGACGACCCAGAGGACGCAGGAGCGCAAGGCGCTACACCGCCCGCCGATCCCTCTGCCGCTGATGCAGCGCCGGGCTCCGAGGAGCCCCAGCCAGGCGCTTACTTGAAGGCCGGCGAGGGCGTGTACATCAAGCTTCCCTGGGCGTTGAGCTCCAGGGCACCGATGGAAGGAGAGGAGTTTGACGGAGAAGTACTCGCCTCCGCTGGGCTGGCAGTGGTTGACGGGCCGAGCAGCAGCAGCGGCGAGTCCGAGGAGGAGCAGCTGCTCCGAAAGCTGGTGTCACTCTACCGCGCCCGGCAAGCAAAGCTCGAATCCCGGGAAGCGCTCGTCGCGTGGGCGGGAGTTGACATAGAAAAGCACGTGGAGGAGCTCAAGAGCCGCAACCAGGAGGCCCTCCAATCCATTGCCGAGGAGAGGGCGCAGCTCGAGGAAGCGAAGAAGGCGTTCCTTCTGGAGAAGGCTGAAGCTGAAGAGCAGCAGAGGCTCGCCGCCGAGGAGCTGTCCAAGAGGGATGGCGAGCTGATACAGAAGAAGGTGAACTTGGACAGCCACGAAGAGGAGCTCGCCGCTCGGGAGCAATCGCTTGGCGGGGCACTCAAGGAGGCAAAGGATGCCGCCGCGGCTGCTGAGGCCACCAGGAAGGAGTTGGAGGCGAGGGCGACGCAGCTGGAGGCGGACGTGAAAAAGAAGGACGAAGAGCTTGCCGCACTCCAGCGCGAACGCGAGAAGGATGCGCGCGCCCATGGCGATCTGCAAGTTCAGCTTGCCGAGAGGATCAAGGAGCTGAACGCCGCCAAGGACTCGAGCGTCGGCCTGGAGCTGAAACTGGCTACCTTGACGGAGACGCTGGACGCCGCCAAGAAGCGAGAAGACGTCTTGAGGAAAGATCTCAAGGGCAACGAAGAGCTGCTGACGAGAGCTGCCGAGGCTCAAAACGCCTTCAAGGTCACGGTGGAGCTCTGGACGGAGGGCCTCGTCAACATTGCTGCATCCATCGACGAGGAGCTGGTGGAACTGGACTTGGCGGGCTTTGGGTACTCCACCAATGAAAATCTCCCGCCCAGCGCCAGGCTCACTCTTTTCTTCAAGGGTGTGGCGACGGCCCTCCAGCAACTCTGGGAAAGGATCCCGAAAAAGTTGGCGGACAAGTCGCGCGCGATCTGCGCCAAGGTCTTGGAGAAGGTGCTGGTGAAGATACTCTTCCGCAACCCGAGCCTCGACCTCACCCGCGTCCTCAAGAGGCTGCCGGCGGGTGCCGACCTCGAAGAACTCAAGGCCATTGTCGCACCCATCGTGGACAAGGTGAATGAGGTCAAGAGGGTTGACGGCGAGCGCGTGGATTAGACCATCTTTCTCCTCCTTTCCTTGTCGCCGTTTATCTAAGTCATGGGACAATTTAGTCAGTGCCGCAGCAAGTTATTTTTGTAATATAACTTTATTCTGGGCAATGCTTGCTATGCTATCTCCTTTACTTGGTCCTTTCTTTGTATGTTCTAACCCTACGCTTTGAGGGACCTTGCCGGCACGGGCACGCTTGCCGCGAGCGCTGAGTGCGGAACTTCTGCAGCTTGTCAGCGGTGCCGGAGCACGCTTGCCGCGGGCGCTGAGTGCGGGACATCAGCAGCCTGCTGGCAGTGCCGGTTCCGGCAAGAAACCTTGCCGCAACTAGTTGCAGCGCACTTAAGTTGTTGAGCAGGCTCAAAAACAACGTAAGGGCGCTTAGCGGCTCACTTAAGTTGCTGAGCGGACTCAAAGCAAAGCAAGGGCGCTTAGCAGCTCACTTAAGTTGTTGAGCCGACTCGAAACGAATCAAGGGCGCAACTAGCTATGAGGAGGTTCCTCTGCGCACAGGTTTCTCATACAAAGCGGAATCGTTCAAGGAGGGTAGCTTAAAATTTTAAGAAAATGATCGTGCTCAAACTTTGGCAACTTAGCTTTTTCTGTCGTCTGTGTCCCGGCAAGGCTGTGCTCCTTCGAACGACGCTTGGTCCACACCTTCATCCTCTCCTCCCCCCCCCCCCATGAACTTGTGGGCGAAGGGAAAGGAGAGAAAATAATGGTATGGGGCCTTGAAGCTCGTTATTCCTTACCGGGGATAAGTGCTGCACAAAGTGTCAGGTAAAACATGCAAGAAAGAAAGAATGCATGAAATTTGACAAGACGTGCGGAGCACATGAACTTTATTTACGCACGGGATCTGCGCCCAGCTTTGTACAAAGGGTTACATGCAACAGCGGCAAGGCTTGTACAAAAGTTGGTTGCCGGAACGGATTCCGGCAACCGCGCCTTATGGGTAAAACTTGCGAAGATGCTCTATGTTCCAGGAATTGCTCACCGGAAAGCCGTCTTCGGTCTCAAGGCGGACAGCGCCGGGCCTCGTGACTCGTTTCACCCGATAAGGGCCTTCCCACTTCGGCGTCAACTTGTTGGAATTCTTGGCGGATTGACCACGCCAAAGAACAAGATCGCCTTCCTCGAAGCTTCTGGCATTAACTTTGCGGCTATGATAGCGGCGCAAAGCTTGCTGGTAGGGAGCAGCTCGCACAGCAGCCTGAAGACGATCTTCCTCGAGGAGCAGCGCGTCATCTTGTCGCAGCTGCTCTTGCTCAAGCTCATCATAAGCGAGCACTCGAGGTGACCCGTATACGAGTTCCGTGGGGAGAACTGCTTCTGCTCCATATACAAGAGCAAAAGGTGTCTGGCCAGTGGCTCGATTTGGCGTCGTCCTAATCGACCAAAGAACCACTGGCAGCTCCTCGATCCAATTTTTTCCGCACTTGTGCAGCCTATCGAAAGTTCTGGTCTTGAGCCCGCGCAGCACTTCAGCGTTTGCCCGCTCCGCTTGACCGTTGCTTCTCGGATGAGCAACAGAAGCGAAGCAGATCTTGGTGCCAAGATCATGGACGTACTGCATGAAGGTGCGGCTCGTAAATTGTGTGCCATTGTCGGTGATGATCCTGTTAGGGATTCCAAAACGGCAAACAATTGACCTGAAGAACTTGACTGCTGACTGTGCTGTACCTTCCTCACTGCCTCCACTTCCGGCCACATTGTGAACTTGTCGATTGCAACATACAAGTACTCAAAGCCCCCGACAGCTCGGGGGAAGGGGCCGAGTATATCGAGCCCCCAGACCGAAAATGGCCAGGACAAAGGGATTGTTTGGAGAGCTTGAGCTGGCTGATGAATCTGCTTGGAATGGAACTGGCACGCTTCACACTTGGTTACTTGTGCAGTTGCATCCTGGAGGGCTGTCGGCCAGAAGAAACCTTGCCGGCAAGTGCTCTTGCGCCAATGTGGTGACCACATATGCCTCCATGTATCTCTGCCAACAGCTCCTGTCCATCTTCCCGGGAAATGCACTTCAATTTCACTCTGTTGAATCTTTTTCTGTACAGTATGTCATCGACAAACTGGTACATACTAGATTGCCGGGCTACTTTTTCCGCTTCTTCCTGTTCCTCGGGAAGTTCTCCTGTGTGAAGGAAATGGACGATCTGCTGTGCCCATGCCGGAGCTTGTGGCTCGACGGCAAGGACTAAAGGCGCGAATGCTGCTGCGGGAACATCCGCTTCTATGGCAAGAATCTGAGATCTTGCCGGAGCGTGATGCCCCCCGGCAAGCGTGTCGGGACACAGCTTGTCGGGAGCGTCTGCTTCAACGAAACAAGCCCTGGGGCTTGTTGGAGCAGTCTTCTCCTCAGCACTCTCTGTGTCGATCCCGGGGACCTTCTTGGCGGCGGCTCCGGGGAGCTCTGCCGGAGAGTAGTCGCCGGCACCCAACTTTCTCTTCTTGCTCTGTCCAGTTGATGGTGTCACAGATGGCTGAGTCAGCTTGAGCACAAAAATCCCTGGTTCCACAGGCAACTTGAGTGCGGCGCACTTTGACAGACCATCTGCAATGTCATTCTGAGCTCTTGGAATGTGTTCCATTTGCAAGCCGTCAAAGTGCTCTTCTAGCTTCCTCACTTCATCAATGTAGGCTTCCATCAACGGACTCTGATAATCTTTGTTAACTTGGCGGACGACAAGCTGTGAGTCACCCCTAACAATAAGCTTCTTGATCCCAAGTTCTGCCGCGATCCTGAGCCCGGCAAGCAAGCCTTCATATTCTGCAGTATTGTTTGTTGCTTGCTCCTTGGGAAAGTGCATTTGGACCACGTACTTGAGGTGCTCTCCGGTGGGTGCGACAAGTAGTACGCCCGCACCGGCGCCTTGCAGCGAGAAGGCACCATCGAAGTACATGATCCATTCCTTGCTAGCTTCCTTGACGGGGATGCTCTTCTCTGGAATTTCTTCATCAGGCGTTGGCGTCCATTCTGCTATGAACTCTGCCAAGGCTCGGCTCTGGATAGTTGAGGTACTCTCAAACTTGAGGCCGAAGCTTGACAATTCCAGTGCCCACTCGACAATCCTGCCTGTTGCTTCTGGATTCTGCAATATCCTCTTCAATGGAAAGCGAGTGACCACTGTGATCTCATGCGCTTGGAAGTAATGGTGCAGCTTCCTCGAGGCCATTAGGAGGCCGAAGAGCAACTTCTGCACACCAGAGTACCTTGATCTAGCCCCCTGGAGAAGGGAACTGACAAAGTAAACTGGGCGCTGCACCATCTTTTTCTGCTTCTCTTCTTGTGGCTGCGCGGATCCACTCTTGCCGGAACCAGAACTTGCCGGACCAGGGCTTGTCGGGCCAGAGCTCATCGGGGAAGCCCCCTGCTTGTCGCTGGATTCGCTTGCCGCGGACGCTGGCTCACCATCTGCCTTCCTCTCCGCTACTAACGCAGCACTAACCACTTGATTGGTTGTCGCCAGATATAGCAGCAACTTCTCTTGTGGTTTAGGTGCGACAAGTGTTGGAGTAGAGGATAGGTATCTCTTCAGGTCCTGCAGCGCAGCCTCCGCTTCCGGAGTCCATTTCATTGGACCTGCCTTCTTCAAAATTTTGAAAAATGGCAAGGCGCGCTCGGCAGACTTGGAGATGAACCTGCTGAGAGCAGCAATACAGCCGGCAAGCCTTCGCACATCCTTGATGCGCTTTGGTGCTTCGATTTGCTCAATGGCCTTGATCTTGTCGGGGTTGGCTTCAATCCCCCTCTGGGACACAAAGAATCCGAGAAGCTTGCCAGAAGGAACTCCAAACACACACTTCTCGGGATTCAACTTGAGGTTGACCCTGCGCAGATTTGCAAAAGTCTCGTCCAAATCTTGGATCAAAGTCTCTTTGTCCTTTCTCTTGACCACTATGTCATCCATGTAAGCTTCTACATTCCTGTGCAGCTGTGGCTCAAAAGCATGACTGACTACTCTTGCAAATGTTGAACCTGCATTCTTTAGTCCGAAGGGCATTCGTATAAAGCAGTACATGCCACATGGAGTAATGAATGCGGTTTTCTCTTCATCATCTTCTGCCATGAAGATCTGATGATATCCTGAATATGCATCAAGGAATGAAAGCAGATCGCATCCTGCCGTGGAGTCGACAATCTGGTCAATGCGCGGCAAGGGAAATGGATCTTTGGGACAAGCTTTATTAACATCAGTGAAGTCAATACAAAGCCTCCATTTCCCGTTTGCTTTGCGCACGACTACTGGATTGGCTAACCACGTCGGATGGAGAACTCCTCGGACCAGGCCCGCTGCTTCCAACTTCTTGATTTCCTCTGCAATGAATTCTTGACGCTCTACTGCTTGCTTTCTAACTCTCTGCCTGACGGGCCGCACGTGAGGACAGACGACAAGGTGGTGCTCAATTACTTTCCTGGGAACACTGGGGATGTCAGATGGTTACCATGCAAACACATCGACATTCACCCGCAGGAAAGCAACGAGCGCGCTTTCCTATTTAGGATCAAGCGCGGCACTGATGGTGAAGGTGCCACCAGTGCCGTCCTCCTTGGCGGCCACTTTCTTGGTCGGTGGCGAAGCTATCTTTGCCTTCTTGCACTTGCCGGTGGAGCTCGATGGTGCGTCCTCGACGGTAGCGCAGCACTCTGAAGAGGTGCGCTTGCCGGAGTAGGCATCAGAGCTATTCTTGCCAGACTTGGCCTTCTTCCTGCGGAGGAGATCAGATTCAGGCCGGCCCCACCGTCAACCAGCATCCTCATTGACCCTGAGATTGCGGATTGTTGGTGAAACCAACATCAGCAAGCACCCAACCACAGTGATGCGGTCAGGGTGATCTTCAATGTCGAAGATGATGGGCGTGCTGGACCACTTCAGGGGCTTGCGCGACTCAACGGACGGTTCTGCTGCGTTCACTTCCCGCACCCACCGTTTGAGCTGGCGCTGCAAGGTGTGCAGAGAAGCACCGCCGTCGATGCACAACACCTCTATTGCCTTCTGGAACTCTTGCTAGTCAGTCTCACCTTCTTCCATCTCATCGTCCTCATCTTCGTCTTCATCTTTATCGCGGCCGCGGGGAGGCCTGTCTCCTTGCCGCGGCTTAGCCTTCCCGCGGCGCCCTCCCCGGGCGGGGTACTGCTTACCGGATCCTCCGCCACCTTGCCGGGCCTTCTCCTTGTCGCGGCGCTCGTATTCAGCTTTCTGTAGCTCCGCCATCTGCTAAACTTTCTTGCGGGCTTGGAGATCATGGCCCTTGGTGCGGTGGATCTTGCAATACTGCTTGCCGGAGCCATCCTGCTTGTCGGCGGCCACCACAGCCTTGCCGGAATCACTAGCTCAAGCCTTCTCGGAACTGCCTCCGCTGCTGGATTGCTCAACAGCTAGCACATCCTTGGTTTTTCTCTTTCTGTTATTCCGCCTCCGATTCCTCCTTGCCGGAGGGGTGCCCTCACTGTCAGATCCTTGTGCTGCATCATTCTCTCCGGGGAGCCTTCTCCCCTCTTCAGCCCGTGCACACTTGTCGGCCAGAGCATATAGCTCGCCGACATCTCTGATTTTGCACATCGCCATCTCTTCCCTCATCCTGCGGTTACGCACGTTCTGATGGAACGCGCTGATAACTGCGGCAGGGTGGACGTCTGGGATGTTGCGCTGCACCTGACTGAATCTCTATATATACTTGCGCAGGGGTTCTCCCTCCTTCTGGGCGAGCAGGTGAAGGTCACTCTCCTGGCCATGGGGTTTGTGGCCGCCTATGAAGGCGCCAACAAACTGATGGCACAAGTCCGCCCACGAAGAGATGGAGTTGTCTGGCAAGTGCATGAGCCAAGATCTGACGTTGGGCTTGAGCACCAGCGGGAAGTAGTTGGCGAGGATCTTCTCGTCGCGCCCTCCGGCAGCCTGCACCGCGATGGTGTAGACGCTGAGGAACTCTGACGGATGTATCCTGCCATCGTACTTCTCGGGCACGTCTGGCTTGAAGTTCTTGGTACTGGGCCACTGGACCTACCGCAGCTCACGGGTGAACGCAGGGCAACCTGCCGCGTACGGCAAGTTGCCGGGTTCCCCTGGCGCATGCATGTCGACAGTGGGCCCAGCGCGCCGGTCAGATTGACGCCGCGCTTCCCTTCAACGCTCGATGCGAGTGCGAGCGTCTTCGTGTCGTCGTTCTTGGAGAACTTGGCATTGATCGCGGCGAGCTCGCGGGTCCGATGACGCGGTAGAGTCGGTGTCGAGGTTGGCCCGGCGAGTCGGCGATCTTGGCCTTTGGGGCGGGGAGTGCGCAGTGGTGGCACCCCCAGCGGTCTTGTCGGCATCGGCTTGCACCTGGGCGTCTTGTCGGGGCTTCGATGTGCGGCCCTCCAGTCGTCGATCTTGTCCGGCGCCGGAGGGTAATCTAGAAGCAGCTGGGCTCGGGCCAGCGCTTCCTCTGGAGTCTTGGGTGGCGGTGGCGAGCGACGCGAGGTGCGAGACATGCTCAAACTTCTAACAGTGTTAGAAGGAGCAAAATCCCGCACGGGCGACCGCACTGCGCTCGTGCCAGCGCGTTGACGTGCATGCTGGCCTTGAGCGTCCTGCGACCCACCAGCTTAGCCTTGTTCCAACGCGAGCACGGTGCTAGGAGCACCGTGGAGTTGTTGATCTTGCACCTCCTGGGAGGGGTGCGGTGGACATGCAGAAGCTGAACCTTGCGGGGCCTTGTCCTTGGACCGGGTGATGACGCGCGTCCTCCCGTCGGCGCCCGCTCCTCCGCCGGCGTCTGCCCCACCGCCCGTTTGCTCCAGTGGCGGTAGGGAAGTCGTAGACGGAGCGGCCGCTTCCGAAGTCTTCTTCTTTGGAGGCATGTTGACGAAGATGTTGATGTAGCACGCGCAGACGCCGGATCAGATACGCGCGACCTCGACGCAGACGCCTACCTGGTGCGCCAGAGATGTCGTGGGGAACTGAGGGCCACGAGCACCTATGGGGCAGGAGGGCCCCTTTGTTTGTTCGGCGGGGGAGCAGAGGGCGCACGCAGAGCGGATCGAGGCGAGAGCACGCGCGGGGGATTTTTACCCGGCTTCGGAGCTCTCCGGAGAGATAAAACTCCTACTGCTGCTTTGTGTGTTTCTATTCTGTTCTTGCTCGAGAGAGCGGGCGCGGCGTCGAATTGGCCGAACCCCAAGCTGTGGAACCCGAAATTCCGAACCTCCGAACCCTTTCTACGTGCGCATGGGCCTCCTTTTTATAGGCTAAAGGGGTCACCGACAGGTGGCAGCGTAGAAAGAGGGGTAGAAAGGTAAAAACACGGGTTGGTACAACTACTACCAACAGTGTCCCCTACCTAACTCTGACAGCAGGGGACAAGGGCATTTAATGCCCGTCCGGTCGCCCCAACAGTGCTAGGAAACGACCGTTAGAAGCGCCACTCATTGCCACAATGGCCTCCTTGTCAGCTTCGCTTGCCACCTTGCACCGCCATGCTGCACAGCTACCCGCCACGTGCACCAGGAGAGATCTTGTGGCGACACGTCGTTGGATGCGCTGGAGCGTGGGCGCGGAGTGGCGGCCTTGCCACGGCAAGTGCCTTGCCGCAGCCCTTGTCTTGTCGCACCAGCAAGCTTGCCGCTCGACGGGCCTTGCCGAGACGCGCGGGGCGTCGTGGCAAGTTTCTTGAAGTGCCTTGGATGGCCTTCCCGGCAAGCTCCTCTTGCCGGGGCCCTTGTCCTTCCCGGCAAGATCCTCTTGCCGGGGCCTTGGTTGGCCTTCCCGGCAAGCTCCTCTTGCCGGGGCCTTGGTTGGCTTTCCCGCCAAGCTCCTCTTGCCGGGGCTTTTAGCTTGAGTGCTCTGTTCTCGAACGGTGTCAAAGTAGCCGTGGAGGATCTTGGCGGGCACCCGGCAAGCCCCGCCGCGGGTCGCTGCGACTGCCCGTGCACAAGTTCGGGGTACTAAGGTATCCCCTCCTTTAGTACACCGACAGGAATACAACGCGGACTCGCGTGCCGTTGATCCCACAGCCCCTCATGTGCAGTCTCAGTGTCTCAGGCGGGTCCAACTCCATCGTGCTCGCAAACGGAGCTGGAAGCCGGATGCGACGACGAGGCGCCCGGCGCAGCCTGACGAAGAACTCGCAAGGGTCGTCCCCTGTATGGACCGCCGCGGGGGGGAGGAACCGCCGGCGGAGGCGGAGATGGCGCGCCGCCCCGTCCGCCTCTTCCCTGAGCGCCGCGACCTCGTCCTCGACCTTGTCCACGACCTCGCCCCCTCCCTCTTCCCCTTATGGCTGGCTCTGCCACCACGGGCGCGGGATAGGAAGGGGTGCGCTGTCTGGCGGCGACCCTCGCCGCCACTGATGAAGGGCCAGGGTTCCCTTCCTCCATGGCGAATGAGAGAAAGGGGAGTAGAAGCTGAAGAAAGGAGAAGATGAGAGAGTGCGGGCTTCTGCGCTCCCCTCTCGCTCTTCTTAAAGGCGCGAGGTGGGGGCTCGGCCGCCCCGCTCAGCGAATCAGGGCACGGGAAGAGCAGGGAGTCAGGGCCGGCCTACTGCCTCTGCTCGCAACGGCCCAGTTTCCCGCTTCCACCGTCCACGACCCCAAGCGCATGGGAGCCGCGTGGCGGCGATGCAGAACCAGGGCGAACATTACGCATTTCCTGGATTTAAGTATTGCCCACGATCTCTCCCACGACGCCGCGATTGACGCGTGCCGTTACGGGAGGACGCGGTGGATACGGAGTGGATTTGGTTTGGACCCAGGCCGCGCGTGCCCGTGCCCCGTTTTGGGCCTGGCCCAACAGCGCTCGGCACCGTGTATGGCCCAGGCCCGGGGGCTCCTGTCGGTGTACTAAAGTAGGGGTACCTTAGTACCCCGAACTTGTGCACGGGCAGTCGCAGCACCCCGCGGCAAAGCTTGCCGGGCGTCCGCCAAGATCGTCCGCTATTCCTATTTACTGCCATTCAAGAACAAAGTGTTAGCTGAGAAGACGAAACCCCGGCAAGAGGAGCTTGCCGGGAAGGACAAGACCCCGGCAAGAGGAGCTTGCCGGGAAGGCCAACCAAGGCACTCCAGAAAAGTTGCCGCGACGCTCCGCGCATCCCGGCAAGGCCCGACGAGCGGCAAGCTTGCGGGTGCGACAAGATAACGGCCGCGGCAAGGCGCTTGCTGCGGCAAGGCTGCCACTCTGCACCCGAGCTCCAGCACATCCGACGACGTGTCACCCCAGGACCATCCCAGGAGCACGTGGCGAGGCGCTGTGCAGCCAAGCGGTGTGAGGTGGCAAGAGGATATGACGAGAAGGCCATCGTGGCAGGCGGTGGCGCTCCTAACGGTCGCTTCCTTGCACTGTTTAGGCGACCGGACGGGCATTAAATGCCCTTGTCCCCTGCCGTCAGAGTTAGGTAGGGGGCACTGTTGGTAGCGGTTGTACCAACCCCCGTTTTTACTCTTTTACCCCTCTTCCTACGCTGCCACCTGTCGGTGACCCCTTTAACCTATAAAAAGGACGCCCATGCGCACGTAGAAGGGGTTCGGTTCGGTTCGACTCATTCGACACTACAACACACCCACGCTCTTGAGCAAGAACAGAATAGAAACACAAAGCAGCAGTAGGAGTTTTATCTCTTCGGAGAGCTTCGAAGCTGGGTAAAATCCCTCGCGTGCTTCGCCTCGATCTGCTCTGCATGCGCCCTCCGCTCCCTTGCCGGACCAAAAAGGGGCCCTGCCCCATAGGTGTTTTTTCCCCACGACACCAGGAGACTTGGACCCTACTCCAAGCAGTGCCCGAGGAGGTCACGAGGGTGGAGGGCACCCCCCCTTGGCGTGCCCCCCTACCTCGTGGGCCCCTCGGAGCTCCACCGACGTGCTCCTTCCTCCTATATATACCTAAGTATCCCCGAATGATCAGAACAGGAGCCAAAAACCTAATTCCAGCGTCGCAACCTTCTGTATCCACGAGATCCCATCTTGGGGCCTATTCCGGAGCTCCGCCGGAGGGGGCATCCACCACGGAGGGTTTCTACATCATCACCATAGCCCCTCCGACGAAGTGTGAGTAGTTTACTTCAGACCTTCAGGTCCATAGCTAGTAGCTAGATGGCTTCTTCTCTCTTTTTGGATCTCAATACAATGTTCTCCCCTCTCTCGTGGAGATCTATTCGATGTAATCTTCTTTTTGCGGTGTGTTTGTTGAGATCGATGAATTGTGGGTTTATGATCCAGTATTATCTATGGAAAATATTTGATTCTTCTCTGAATTCTTTTATGTATGATTGAGGTATCTTTTGAAGTCTCTTTGAATTATCTTTTTGGTTTGGCCAACTAGATTGCTAGTCCTTGCAATGGGAGAAGTGCTTAGCTTTGGGTTCAATCTTGCGGTGTCCTTACTCAGTGACAGAAAGAGTTGCAAGGCACGTATTGTATTGTTGCCATCGAGGATAACAAGATGGGGTTTTTATCATATTGCATGAATTTATCCCTCTACATCATGTCATCTTGCTTACGACGTTACTCTATTTTTACTTAATACACTAGATGCATGCTGGATAGCGGTCGATGAGTGGAGTAATAGAAGTAGATTCAGAATCGTTTCGATCTACTTGTTTTGGACGTGATGCCTATATACATGATCATTTCCTAGATATACTCATAACTATGCTCAATTCTGTCAATTGCTCAATAGTAATTTGTTCACCCACCGTAGAATACTTATGTGTCGGTGTACTAAAGTAGGGGTACCTTAGTATCCCGAACTTGTGCACGGGCAGTCGCAGCACCCAGTGGCAGGGCTTGCCGGGCATCCGCCAAGATCCTCCGTAGCTCATAATTGTGCCATTCAAGAACGAAGTGTTTTAACTAAGAAGACAAGGCCCTGGCAAGAGGAGCTTGGCGGGAAGGACAAGGCCCCGGCAAGAGGAGCTTGCCGGGAGGGCCAACCAAGAAACTTGCCGCGACGCGCGGCGCGTCCCGGCAAGACCCCGCGAGCGGCAAGCTTTTGGGTGCGGCAAGACAACGACCGCGGCAAGGCGCTTGCCGCGGCGAAGCCACCACTCTGAGCCCACACTCCAGCGCGTCCGACGACGTGTCGCCACAGGATTGTTCCAGGCACACATGGCGGGGAGCTGTGCAGCCAAGCGGTGCGAGGTGGCAAGTAGAGATGACGAGAAGGCCATCGTGGCAGGCGGTAGCGTCCCTAACGGTCGCTTCTCTGCACTGTTTGGGCGACCGGACGGGCATTAAATGCCCTTGTCCCCTGTCGTCAGAGTTAGGTAGGGGGCACTGTAGATAGCGGTTGTACCAACCCCTATTTTTACTTTTATACCCCTGTCTGCGTTGCCACCTGTCGGTGACCCCTTTAGCCTATAAAAGGAGGCCCATGTGCAACGTAGAAGGGGTTCGACTCCTTCGAAAACACAGAACGCTCACGCTCTTGAGCAAAAACATAATACCACCACAAAGCAGCAGTAGGACTTTTATCTCTCCGGAGAGCTCCGAAGCTGGGTAAAATCCCTCGCGTGCTTCGCCTCGATCTTCTCTTCGTGCGCCCTCCGCTCCCTTGCCGGACCGAAAGGGGCCCTGCCCCATAGGTGTTCATTTCCCACGACATCTTTGGCGCGCCAGGTAGGGGAGCGTCGAGGTTGTGCGAACCTGATCCGGCGTACGCGCGCGCTACATCAACACCTTCATCGACATGCCACCGAAGAAGAAGACTTCGGAGGTGGTTGATCCGTCCGCGTAGATCCCACCGCCACCGGAGCAAGCGGGCGGTGGGGTAGACGCCGGCGGAGGAGCGGGCGCCGACGGGGGGACTCACATCGTCACCAGGTCCAAGGACAAGGCCCCGCAAGCTTCGGCGTCTGTACATACACCGCACCCCTCCCAGGAGGTGAAGAATCGACAGCGCCATGGTGCTCCTAGCACCGTACTCGCGTTGGAACAAGGCCAAGCTGGTGGATCGCGGGATGCTCAAGGCCAACATGCACGTCAACATGTTGGCACGAGCGTAGTACGGTCGCCTGGACGAGATGTTGCTCCTTCTAACACTGTTAGAAGTTTGAGCATATCTCGTTCCTCGCGCCGTTCACCACCGCCACCCAAGACTCCAGAGGAAGCGTTGGCCCGAGCCCAACTGCTTCTAGATTATCCTCCAGCGCCAGACAAGATCGACGATCGGAGGGCCACCATTCAGAGCCTCATCGGCTTCGCCAACGGCGACAAGTCCCGGCAGCCGAGCACGTCGAAACCCCGGCAAGACGCCCAGGCGCAAGCCGGCGGCGACAAGACCGCTGGGGGTGCCACCACCGTGCATTCCCCGCCCCGAAGGCCAAGATCGCCGACTCGCCGGGATAACCTCGACACCGACTCCACCGCATCGTCGGACCCGCGAGCTCGTCGCGATCAGCGCCAAGTTCTCCAAGAACGACGACAAGAAGACGCTCATACTCGCATCGAGCATCGAAGAGAAGCGCGGCGTCAGTCAGACCAGCGCGCTGGGCCCGCTGTTGATATGCATGCGCCAGGGGAACCAGGCGACTTGCCGTACGCGGTAGGTTGCCCTGCGTTCACTCGTGAGCTGCGGCAGGTCTAGTGGCCCAGTACCAAGAATTTCAAGCCAGATGTACCCGAGAAGTACGATGGCAGGATACATCTGTCAGAGCTCCTCAGCGTCTACACCATCGCGGTGTAGGCTGCCGGGGGGCATGACGAGAAGATCCTCACCAACTACTTCCCGCTGGTGCTCAAGCCCAACGTCAGATCTTGGCTCATGCACTTGCCGGACAACTCCATCTCTTCATGGGCAGATCTATGCCATCAGTTTGTCGGCGCCTTCATAGGCGGCCACAAGCCCCATGGCCAGGAGAGCGATCTTCATCTGCTCGCCCAGAAAGAAGGAGAATCTCTGCGCAAGTACATTCAAAGATTCAGCCAAGTGCAGCGCAACATCCCAGACGTCCACCCTGCCGCGGTTATCAGCGCGTTCCATCAGAACGTGCGTAACCGCAGGATGAGGGAGGAGATGGCGATGTGCAAAATCAGAGATGTCAGCGAGCTATATGCTCTGGCCAACAAATGCGCACGCGCTGAGGAGGGGAGGAAACTCCTCGGAGAGAACGCAGGAGCAGAAGGATCTGACAGTGAAGATGCCGCCCCGGCAAAGAAGAACCAGAGGCGGAATAACAGAAAAAGGAAAGCTAAAGATGTGCTAGTTGTCGAGCAGTCCGGCAACGGAGGTGGCGCCGAGAAGGCTAAAGCTGGTGACTCCGGCGAGGCTGTGGTGGCCACCAACAAGCAGGACGGCTCCGGCAAGCAGTACTGCAAGATCCACTGCACCAAGGGCCATGATCTCCAGACTTGTAAGAAGGTTGAGCAGCTTGTTGAGCTACAGAAAGCTGAATACGAGCGCCGCGACAAGGAGAAGGCCCAAGAAGGTGGTGGAGGATCCAGCAAGAAGCGTCCCGGCCGGGGAGGGCGCCGCGGCAAGGCCAAGCAGCGGCAAGGAGACAGGCCTCCCCGCGGCCACGACAAGGATGAAGACGAAGACGAAGATGAAGAGATGGATGAAGATGAGGCCGACGAGCAGGAGTTTCAGAAGGCAACGGAGGTTTTGTGCATCGACGGCGGTGCTTCTCTGCATACTTCACGCCGCCAGCTCAAACAGTGGGTGCGTGAAGTTAATGCAGCAGAACCATCAGTTGAGTCGTGCAAGCCTCTAAAGTGGTCCAGCACGCCCATCATCTTTGATGTTGAGGATCACCCTGATCGCATAACTGCGGTCGGGTGCTTGCCGATGTTGGTGTCACCAACTATCCGCAACCTCAAGGTCACAAAGATGCTGGTTGACGGCGGGGCCGGCTTGAATCTGATCTCCTCCACGGTGATCAAGAAGCTCCAGATCCCCGACAGCGAGCTCGAAGAAACTGGTACCTTTCAAGGAATCAATCCGGGAAGGAGCAATCCGAAGGGGAAGATCACACTGCCAGTGACATTTGGCAGCGAGCTGAACTTCAGGACAGAGAAGGTCACCTTTGATGTTGCTGATTTCCCATTGCCCTACAATGGGATACTTGGCCGTCCAGCGCTCGCCAAGTTCATGGCAGCCTCTCACTACGCCTACAACGTGCTCAAGATGCCCGGTCCGATAAGTGTCATTTCTGTCCATGGCGACAAGAAAGATGCCCTTATCTGCACCGACAAGATCTACCGGGAAGTAGCAGCCGCAGCAGATCACAAGACACTTGCCGCTGAAGCTCCCGGGGGGAAGAAGAAGACCAAGTCCGGCAAGAGTAGCTCTGATGCCCACTCCGGCAAGCGCACCTCTTCGGAGTGCTGCGCTACCGTCGAGGACGCGCCATCGAGCTCCACCAGCAAGTGCAAGAAGGCAAAGACAGCTCCACCAGAGACCAAGAAAGTGGCCGCCAAGGAGGACGGCACTGGTGGTACCTTCACCATCAGTGCCACGCTTGACCCTAAATAGGAAAGCGCGCTCATTGCTTTCCTGCGGGCAAATGTCGATGTGTTTGCATGACAACCATCTGACATCCCCGGTGTTCCCAGGAAAGTAATTGAGCACCACCTTGTCGTCTGCCCTCACGCGCGGCCCGTCAAGCAGAGAGTTAGGAAACAAGCAGTGGAGCGTCAAGAATTCATTGCAGAAGAGATCAAGAAGTTGGAAGCAGCAGGCCTTGTCAGAGGAGTGCTCCATCCTACGTGGTTGGCCAATCCTGTAGTCGTGCGTAAGGCGAGTGGGAAGTGGAGGCTTTGTATTGACTTCACTGATGTTAATAAAGCTTGTCCCAAAGATCCATTTCCCTTGCCGCGCATTGACTAGATTGTCGACTCCACGGTAGGATGTGATTTGCTTTCATTTCTTGATGCATACTCAGGGTATCACCAGATCTTCATGGCAGAAGAGGATGAAGAGAAAACCGCATTCATTACTCCATGTGGCACGTACTGCTTTGTACGGATGCCTTTCGGACTAAAGAATGCTGGTTCAACATTTGCAAGGGTAGTCAGTCATGCTTTTGACCCACAATTGCACAGAAATGTAGAAGCTTACATGGATGACATAGTGGTCAAGAGCAAAGACAGAGCAACTCTGGTCCAAGATTTGGACGAGACCTTTGCAAACCTTCGCAAGATCAACCTCAAGTTGAAGCCCGAGAAGTGCGTGTTTGGAGTTCCCTCCGGCAAGCTTCTCGGGTTCTTTGTGTCTCAGCGGGGGATCGAAGCCAATCCCGACAAGATCAAGGCCATTGAGCAGATCGAAGCACTGAAGCGCGTCAAGGATGTGCAAAGGCTTGCCGGCTGCGTTGCTGCTCTCAGTAGGTTCATTTCTAAGTCTGCTGAGCGCGCCCTGCCATTTTTCAAAATTTTGAAAAAGGCAGGTCCAATGAAATGGACTCCGGAAGCGGAGGTTGCGCTGCAGCACTTAAAAAGATATCTGTCCTCCACTCCAATACTTGTCGCACCTAAGCCACAAGAGAAGTTGCTGTTATACCTAGCGGCAACCAATCAAGTGGTTAGTGCTGCATTAGTAGCGGAAAGGGAGGCAGATGATGAGCCAGCGGCCGTGGCAAGTACATCCAGCGACAAGCAGGGGGCTTCCCCGACAAGTTCTGGTCCCGACAAGGATAAATCTGTGCAGCCACAGGAAGAGAAACAGAAGAAGATGGTGCAGCGCCCAGTTTATTTTGTCAGTTCCCTTCTGCACGGGGCTAGGTCAAGATACTCTGGTGTGCAGAAATTGCTTTTCGGCCTTCTGATGGCCTCGAGGAAGCTGCGCCATTACTTTCAAGCACATGAGATCACAGTTGTCACTCGCTTTCCGTTGAAGAGGATATTGCAGAATCCAGAAGCAACAGGCAGGATTGTCGAGTGGGCACTGGAATTGTCAAGCTTTGGCCTCAAGTTCGAGAGTACCTCAACTATCCAGAGCCGAGCATTGGCAGAATTCATAGCAGAATGGACGCCAACACCTGATGAAGAAACTCCGGAGATGAGCATCCCCGTCAAGGAAGCAAACAAGGAATGGGTCATGTACATTGATGGTGCCTTCTCGTTGCAAGGCGCCGGTGCGGGCGTACTACTTGTCGCACCCACAGGAGAACACCTCAAGTACGTGGTCCAGATGCATTTTCCCAAGGAACAAGAGACAAACAATACTACAGAGTATGAAGGCTTGCTTGCCGGACTCAGGATCGCGGCAGATCTTGGGATCAAGAAGCTTATTGTCAGGGGTGACTCGCAGCTTGTCGTCCGCCAAGTTAACAAAGATTATCAGAGTCCGTTGATGGAAGCCTACATTGATGAAGTGAGGAAGTTGGAAGAGCATTTTGAAGGCCTGCAGATGGAACATATTCCAAGAGCACAGAACGATGTTGCTGACGGCCTATCGAAATGTGTTGCGCTCAAGTTGCCTGCGGAACCAGGGATCTTTGTGCTTGAGCTGACTCAGCCATCTGTAACACCATCAACTGGACAGAGCAAGAAGAGGAAGTTGGTTTCTGGTGACTACTTTCCGGCTGAGCTCCCCGAAGCCGTCGTCAAGAAGGTCCCCAAGATC
Source organism: Triticum timopheevii (assembly GCA_963921465.1). Taxonomy (NCBI): domain Eukaryota; kingdom Viridiplantae; phylum Streptophyta; class Magnoliopsida; order Poales; family Poaceae; genus Triticum; species Triticum timopheevii. The sequence goes on along the minus strand of OY997264.1, from coordinate 237,966,267 downwards.
AACACAAAGAATGCTGAGGAGCAGTCTGCTCCGACAAGCCCTAGAGTTTGTTTCGTTGAAGCAGACGCTCCCGACAAGTTTTGCTCCGCCAAGCTTGCCGGGGAATATCAAGCTCCAGCTGAATCGCAGATTCTTGCCGTGGAAGCAGATGTTCCCGCAGCAGCATTTGCGCCTTTAGTCCTTGTCGTCGAGCCACAAGCTCCGGCATGGGCACAGCTGATCGTCTGTTTCCTTCAAACAGGAGAACTTCCCGAAGAGCAAGAAGAAGACGAGAGAGTAGCCCGGCAATGAAGTATGTACCAGTTTGTCGATGACATACTGTACAGAAGAAGATTCAACGGAGTGAAATTGAAGTGCATTTCTCGGGAAGAAGGACAAGAGCTGTTGGCGGAGATACATGGAGGCATATGTGGTCACCACATTGGCGCAAGAGCACTTGCCCGCAAGGCTTTCCGGCAAGGTTTCTTCTGGCCAACAGCCCTCCAGGATGCAACTGCACAAGTAACCAAGTGTGAAGCGTGCCAGTTCCACTCCAAGCAGATACATCAACCAGCTCAAGCTCTCCAAACAATCCCTTTGTCCTGGCCATTTTCAGTCTGGGGGCTCGACATCCTTGGCCCCTTTCCCCGAGCTGTCGGGGGCTTCAAGTACTTGTACGTGGCAATCGACAAGTTCACGAAGTGGCCGGAGGTGGAAGCAGTGAGGAAGGTGACAGCACAGTCAGCAGTCAAGTTCTTCAGGTTAATTGTTTGCTGCTTCGGAGTCCCTAACAGGATCATAACCGACAACGGCACACAATTCACGAGCCGCACCTTCATGCAGTACGTCCAAGATCTTGGCGCCAAGATCTGCTTCGCTTCTGTTGCTCACCCGAGAAGCAACGGTCAAGCGGAGAGGGCGAACGCTGAAGTGCTGCACGGGCTCAAGACCAGAACTTTCGACAGGCTGCACAGGTGCGGAAGAAATTGGATCGAGGAGCTGCCGGTGGTTCTTTGGTCGATCAGGACGACACCAAATCGAGCCACTGGCCAGACACCTTTTGCTCTAGTCTATGGAGCAGAAGTAGTTCTCCCCACGGAACTCGTATACGGATCACCTCGAGTGCTCGCTTATGATGAGCTTGAGCAAGAGCAGCTGCGGCAAGATGACGCGCTGCTCCTTGAGGAAGATCGTCTTCAGGCTGCTGTATGAGCTGCTCGCTACCAGCAAGCTTTGCGCCGCTACCATAGCCGCAAAGTTAATCCCAGAAGTTTCGAGGAAAGCGACCTTGTTCTTCGGCGCGTTCAATCCACCAAGAATTCCAACAAGTTGACGCCGAAGTGGGAAGGCCCTTATCGGGTAAAGCAAGTCACTAGGCTCGGTGCTGTCCGCCTTGAGACCGAAGATGGCTTTCCGGTGAGCAATTCCTGGAACATAGAGCATCTTCTTAAGTTTTACCCATAAGGCACGGTTGCCGGAACCTGTTCCGACAACCACCTTTTGTACAAGCCTTGCCGCTGTTGCATGTAACCCTTTGTACAAAGCCGGGCGCAGATCCCGTGCATAAATAAAGCTCACGTGCCTCGCACATCTTGTCAAGTTTTATGCATTTTTCTTTTATGCATTTATTACCTGACACTTTGTGCAGCACTTGCCCCCGGTAAGCAATAACGAGCCTTGAGGCTCCATATCTTTATTTTGTCTTCTTTCTTTTTCTCAAAAGGAAGGTTCCCCCGCCCACAAGTTCACCGGGGGGGAGGAGAAGATAAGAAGATAATGGTGTGGACTAGGCGTCGTGCAAAGAAGTTTTGGTCTTGCCGGGGCACAGACGACAAAAAGAAAAAGCTAAGTCGCCAAATTCTGAGCATGATCAGTTTTTAAAATTTTAAGTTATCTTCCTTGAACGATCATGCTTTGTATGGAAAACCTATGCGCGGGGGAACCTCCTTGTAGCTAGTTGCGCCCTTACTTTGTTTCGAGTCCGCTCAGCAACTTAAGTGTGCTGCAACTAGTTGCGGCAAGGTTTCTTGCCGGGGCCGGCACCGCCAGCAGGCTGCTGATGTTCCGCACTCAGCACTCGCAGCAAGTGCGCCTGCGCCGGCAAGTTCCCTAAAAGCGTAGGGTAAAAACATACAAAGAAAGGAATCAAGTAAAGAAGATAACATAGCAAGCATTGCCCAGAATAAAGTTATATTACAAAAGTAACTTGTTGCGGCACTAACTAAATTGTTCTCATAACTTAAATAACAGCGACGAGGAAGGGAGAAGAAGGGTGGCCTAATCCACGCGCTCGCCGTCGATCCTCCTGACTTCATTCACCTTGTCCACAATGGGTGCGACAATGGCTTTGAGCTCTTCAAGATCAGCACCCGCCGGCAGCTTCTTGAGGACGCGGGTGAGGTCAAGGCCCGGATTGCGGAAGAGTATCTTCACCAACACCTTCTCCAAGACCTTGGCGCAGATTGCGCGCAAATCGTCAGCCAGCTTCTTTGGGATCCTTTCCCGGAGCTGCTGGAGAGCCGTCGCCACCCCCTTGAAGAAAAGAGTAAGCTTGGCGCTGGGCTGGAGGTTCTCGTCGGAGGAGTACCCGAAGCCCACCAAGTCCAGTTCCGCCAGCTCTTCGTCAATGACTGAGGCAATGTTGACGAGGCCTTCCGTCCAGAGCTCCACCGTAGCCCTGAAGGTGTTTTGAGTCTCAGCGGCCCTCGTTAACAACTCCTCGTTGGCCTTGATCTCTTTCTTCAAATCCTCCTCTCGCTTCTTGGCGCCGCCCAGTGTCTCCGTCAGCGTGGCCAGCTTCAACTCCAGATCAGCATTTGAGTCCTTGGCGGCGTTCAGTTCCTTGCCCTTGTCGGCAAGTTGGACTTGCAGATCGCCATGAGCGAGAGCATCTTTCTCACGTTCACGCTGGAGCGCGGCAAGCTCCTCATCTTTTCCTTTCAGATCAGCCTCCAGCTGCGTCATCTTCACCTCTAATTCCTTCTTGGCGGCCTCGGCAACTGCGGCAGCGTCCTTCGCTTCTTTGAGTGCCCCGCCAAGTGATTGCTCACGTGCGACGAGCTCCTCCTCGTAGCTATCCAGATTGACTTTCTGCTGTGTCAGTTCACCTTCCCGGGTGGACAGCTCTTCAGCGGCAAGCCTCTGCTGCTCCTCGCTTCAGCCTTCTCAAGGATGAATGCCTTCTTCGCCTCGACAAGCTGCGCCCTCTCTTCCGCGATGGACCAAAGGGCCTCTTGGTTGTGGCTCTGGAGCTCCTCCGCATGCTTCTCTATGTCAATTCCCGCCTGCGCGACAAGCGCTTCTCGGGACTCCAGCTTCGCTTGTCGGGCGCGGTAGAGCGACACCAACTTCCAGAGCAGCTGCTCCTCTTCAGATTTGCCACTGCTGCTGCTTGGCGCGTCAACCACTGCCAGCCCAGCGGAGGCGAGTACTTCTCTGTCGAAAGTCTCTCCCTCGACCGGCGCCCTGGAACTCGACGCCCAGGGGAGCCTGATGAAGATACCTTCGCCGGCCTTCAAGTAGGCGCCGGGCTGGGGCTCTTCGGGGCCTGGCGCTGCGTCAGCGGCGGAGGGATCGACGTTCGGTGTAGCGCCCTGCGCTCCTGCGGCTTCCAGGTCGTCAGTACGATCACCGGATCCCTCGCCAGCTCCAGCGCCAGCAGCCTTGGCGGCCTCTTCGTTGGCGGGGTCATCAGCGCCGGCCCCCTCTTTAGTAGCAGCGGCATCGCCAGTATCGCCGCGCAAGTTCTCCTCGCCGGTGGCCTCGGTCTCCATTGGCTCCACGGAGGGAGGATCTGAAGGCAGGAAAAGGGGGAGAAAAAGTCAAGCAAATATCCAAAAAAAGAATATCAAAAGAAGAAGAAACCAAGGAAAAATTTCCGACAAGGAGGGCTACCTGTGCTGGGCTCTGTGACCATGGGCTCCACCACCGAAGGCTCGCTGGTTCCACCCCTTGCCGGGGACCTCTCCCTTGCCGGGGACCTCTCCCTTGCCGGGGAGCGCTCCCTTGTCGGAGAATCACCCCTCGGCGGCGTAGTTGAAGCAGATTGCACCTCTGGAGCGGCTTCTGGTTGCTCCTGATGGGCCTGCTCTGCTCCTACACAAGCAAGTCAACAATCAAGATATCAACAAGGAAAGGCACCCATGCACGCCCCACAACAGCAAGTGAACAAGCACTTACGCTAGGGGCTGCGCTGGGGGCTGCTTCGAGGAGAGGGTGCCGGGTCCGTCAAGGTAGTCTCGGACGTGTCCTCTGCCATCACTGCGGGGTCGTCCTCGATGACAACCACAGGGACCTTGGCCCTCTTCACCGCTCTCTCGGCCAGAGTCCTGAAATGGAACGAGGTTCAGAGGGAAGCAGATCAAATACAAGACAAGAGATAGCAGGAATCAAAGAAACATAAGTACAACGAGAAGAAAGTCATACTCCTCCTCTTCTTCTTCCTCCTCCTCGGAGCTCAGTGCGGAGAGGTCGAAGTCCGGCACCCTTTCCGCGCGATGAGGTGGAGAAGTAGGCTCCCTTGGACGCTTGGCGGGAGCTGCGGCAGGATCAGGAGTAGCGGCTCGACAAGATCCCGCCCCGGTTGCCGGCGCGGCATGAGATGCTCCTGCGGCAACGGTGCTTGTCGCGGTAGAGCGTGTCCCGCGGCGCTGCAGCTGTTGGCCCGCCCGCCGCCCTGCTGTGTCTCCAGTCTTGCGGAGGCGCCTTCTCGGTTGAGCTGGGGGCTGCACCGAGGCCCCCGTCTGCGGCAAGTTGCTCGAAGATGGCTGGCCACTTGCGCCCCCGGCAGGCTCGCTCGTTTCGGCTTCGGGCTCCCACTCGCCAACGACCTCCCCGCCAAGGTCCTCCCGGTCGGCAAGGCTTGCCGCCTCGGCCGCCTCTGCCTCCTTCAGCGTAAAACCAAACTCACCCGCGGCGGCGGCCGCCGCCGCCTCTTCCGCCCTGGTGGCGATGTACCGCATCTCGTCATCAGTGGTGTCGCGGGTGAGGAGCTTCTGCTCGTCGGCACGGTTCGCCACCTCCACCAAGTTCTCGAAGAAGTTCTGCACGACATCGTCGGCAGGCTCCTGCCACGTTGGGATAATCCCATGCGAGTCGCACTCCGGCATCATTGCGCGGATGTGATCGAGCTGGGAGTTATTGCACAATGGCACGACACCCCGCGGCAACCTGAACCACTCCGGATGGTTGGAGTCGTGCTTGAACAACTCCTTGAGCATCCCATCCAACTCCAAGACTGTGAAATTAAAATTGAGGCCTGGACGCAGCCTCATGATATCTGTCGGGCCCCCAAACAGCCAGGCGGGCCTCTTCCTCTCCTGCAGAGGGGCGATGCGGCGGCGAAGGAAGTCCGCGCCAACGGCCTCTACAGTAAGCCCGGCGAGCCTGAGCCGCAGAATCTGCGTGGTGGCGATCTTCAATCTGGCGTCGTCCGCCGCCAGGGCGCTCCAGTCGCCGCCGCGCACCACTCGGGCTTGACGCAGGATGCTGAATGGTTGCGGATCCGCGTCAACAATCCAGCACCACTCCGCCCTCCACTCATCCCACTTGCTGCGGAGCTCGCCCTCCAGATAAACCTCCTTCATGTCGACCCTCGAGATCCAGGCGATCCCACCAGCTAAGGGCTCCCCCTTCTCGGCCCGAGGTATGAAGTAGTGGCGAAAGAGGGCGACATTTGGGTGGATTCCAACGAAGTTCTCGCAGAGGTGTGCGAAAACCGCCATTGTCAGAACGGCATTGGGGGTGAAGTCAAGAAGATGAAACCCGTAGGTATTCATGATATCGCAGAAGAAATCGGAAAAAGGTGGGCAAAGCCCGCAATAGAGGAACAGGGGGAAGAAATAGTATCCTCTGGGACACTTTTTCGAAGTAGAAGCTTCGGTGGAGAGTACCTGCGTGCACGGATGCACCCACATCTCCGTCGACCAAAAGAGATAGAACTCATCCCGCAGCGCCTTCGGGGTGAGCTCGGGGGGGAAAAGTGCTCGTTCCTTGCGCAGCGCCTCGGCCGACTTCACGCTCTTCCCGGTCTTCAGAGCCATGGCGGAAGCGGTGGAGGAGGTTGGCGGTGACGGCGGCGACGGCGGCGGCGAGGGCGGAGCGCTGCTCTCTTTCGGCTTGGGAAGCGGAGGGGAGCGGCGGAGCTTTCTGAGGAAGGAACCGCAAGTGGCGAAGGTGGGAGAACGACCCCTGTTTCCCCTGCTTATAAAGAGGAGAGGCGAACGTTACGCCTTTCTTGATTAAAGAATTGCCCACGACCTCTCCCACGACGCCGCGTTTGACGCGTGCCGTTACGAGAGGGCGCGGTGGATACGGAGTTAGATTTGGTATGGACCCAGGCAGCGAGTGCCCGTGCCCTGTTTTGGGCCTGGCCCAATAGTGCTCGGCACCGTGTGTGGCCCAGGCCCGGGGGCTCCTGTCGGTGTACTAAAGTAGGGGTACCTTAGTATCCCGAACTTGTGCATGGGCAGTCGCAGCTCATAATTGTGCCATTTAAGAACAAAGTGTTTTAACTAAGAAGACAAGGCCCCGGCAAGAGGAGCTTGCCGGGAAGGACAAGGCCCCGGCAAGAGGAGCTTGCCGGGAGGGCCAACCAAGAAACTTGTCGCGACGCGCCACGCGTCCCGGCAAGACCCGGCGAGCGACAAGCTTTTGGGTGCGGCAAGACAATGACCGCGGCAAGGCGCTTGCCGCGGCGAAGCCACCACTCTGCGCCCACACTCCAGCGCATCCGACGACGTGTCGCCACAGGATCGTTCCAGGCACACGTGGCGGGGAGCTGTGCAGCCAAGCGGTGTGAGGTGGCAAGTAGAGATGACGAGAAGGCCATCATGGCAGGTGGTAGCATCCCTAACGGTCGCTTCTCTGCACTGTTTGGGCGACCGGACGGGCATTAAATGCCCTTGTCCCCTGCCGTCAGAGTTAGGTAGGGGGCACTGTAGATAGCGGTTGTACCAACCCCTCTTTTTACTTTTATACCCCTGTCTACGTTGCCACCTGTCGGTGACCCCTTTAGCCTATAAAAGGAGGCCCATGCGCAACGTAGAAGGGGTTCGACTCCTTCGAAAACACAGAACGCTCACGCTCTTGAGCAAAAACATAATACCACCACAAAGCAGCAGTAGGAGTTTTATCTCTCCGGAGAGCTCCGAAGCTGGGTAAAATCCCTCGCGTGCTTCGCCTCGATCTGCTCTTCGTGCGCCCTCCGCTCCCTTGCCAGACTGAAAGGGGCCCTGCCCCATAGGTGTTCGTTTCCCACGACATTATGCTCTTGAGAGAAGCCACTAGTGAAACCTATGGCCCCCGGGTCTATTCTCATCATATCAATCTATATCACTTTATTTACTTGCTTTGTTTTTACTTTACCTTTACTTTTTACTTTGCATCTATCTATCAAAAATACCAAAAATATTATCTCTATCAGATCTCACTCTCGTAAGTGACCGTGAAGGGACTGACAACCCCTAAGCGTTGGTTGTGAGTTGCTATCGTTTTGTGTAGGTACGAGGGACTTGTGCGTGGTCTCCTACTGGATTGATACCTTCGTTCTCAAAAACTGAGGGAAATACTTACGCTACTTTACTGCATCATCCTCTCCTCTTCGGGGAAATCCAACGCAGTGCTCAAGAGGTAGCAGCGCCCGCTGGAGTAGTGCGTTGGACGAACCACAGTGGAGCAGCTGCTAGAGACCATGAGAATGAGGGGCGGCGCCAGAGGGAGGAGCAGCCAGGGAGATTTGCCCCTACCCGCCGGCCATGTAGCCTAGCTGGACATAGCATCGTCGAGGACCAGGCCAGATGGGACCAGTGGCGACAGCTCGCTGGAGGAACCCTAGTGCTGCAGGCAGGGGATCGAGGTAGAGGGAAAGGGGAGAGGAGATGCAAGCGGGCAGGGCAATGAATGCTTGCGTGTTTGTTTTTACTTGAGGGTCAGGTGTGACATAGGCGTCAGCAGTTGCATTTTGAGTTTAATATAGGCAGACAACAGAGTCATTTCACTATTCCCCTTCCCTTCAATTTTTAGTGAGGTTCTACCCGAAACACCCCCCTCCAAAGCGAAATTAGTTAACCCAAGCCCATAACTCAAAAATGACTTCTTTACATCTTTTATGGCTTATTTTGACAATATACCCTGAAAAGGCGGAATCGAACTGGCCCTTAACCTGCAATTCAATTGTGCGTGCAATGATGAATCACTCATGCCTGCTATCTGTACATTTAGGCATCATCATACATGGCATAACCTAATACATGTGCATTCCATTGTAGAATCTGGAATATGCAATTTTTATGTTAGTTCATACGTTGCACATGATGTTTAAATGCCCCTTAAATTTGGTCAGTCAAGTGATGGTCTTTAAGCCTCCTTCTTTGCTTCTTTTCTTGATATGTAAGATTTGCTCACACATGTGTTCAATTGCTTGTTTGCATCAGCCAGCCATACTAGGACTGTTTGCTTTGATTACTTGTTGTTCTTGACCTAACACTCTAACAGAGCTTGTCAACGATTTAAATACTAAGGGCTGCTGTAGTGGGGCCTTGTCTAACTCATAGGTGAATAAAGGTTTGTCTGTACACTACAGTAGGCTCTCCAAGAGTACCTGGAGATCCAGTTTGAAGGTATGCCTAGTTTTCACATAGTGCAGACATAGTAAATGCTCATTTCATTGTGTGCAAGTGCAAGAGATGCGGCATGTTTCATTATGTGGTGTTGTTTTGTTATAATCTCATCCTTTTGTGTTCACGGACTGGAAAGTATGCATATTTATCTTCCAAGGAGATGAGTAACTAGTTTGTGTCACCTTGCAGAGGGGGTGCAATGAAGATAAGATTGAGGATTTCCATGTACAAGATGTTAGGAAGGAGCCTTGCAAGAGAAGTAGGAGCTGCGCTGAGCCTCTTCAACCTGCTAAGGTAAGTCACTGTATGCAACTCAACAGTTCAATTCCTTGTTTGTTTCAGGCATAGTTAATTTTCTCTTTTCAATTGCTTTATTTGTCCTCACTTAATGAGATGCCCAAATAATTATGCCTGATGTTCGGTACTTGTATCACTATTAGTTGACATAATTAAAGGCCTTACCATTTAATTACTCTGCCGAAGTGTGCCTGAAGCTTTGAAGTCTATTAACCAACTATTATTGCATGAGGCTCACAATCTAGTTTATATTATGCTAATGATTGCATAGTTTTGCCTGCTGTAGTATGTTTGTATGAAACCCTCTGCTGTTCATTATGCTCCCTAAGACTTTAATTGAGGTACAGAATGGCCAAGTGCTTGCTTACTTATACGCAACATGTTGTCTAAATTTGTAACTTGTCTGTGTTTTCGATTGGGCCCCAACATCATGCTCCTCTAGTGAGCTAAGAGGGATTTCTATATGCAGGCTGCACAGACTATCTTTTTTATAATTTTTAAAATATCACCTGCTTATGCTTCATGATGTGTAACATTTTTTTGTGAAAGTGACATGTAACATTATTGTTAGTCCTGTTTTGCCATGTAGTACAAAATAGTGTCTTGTTCGCTTCACTGTTGTAACTATATTTTTGCCCTAGTCATGTGTACTTACAGAAACATTTCAGGATGAAGTGACATCAACACAAAAATCTGCGAGCAGTGCGGCATGGCCGTTACCGAATGATTACGGATTGGAATTGGAATGTGCTGATGTTCTCGAGCATCAACTAGAGGTGGCAAGACAACGTGTACATGATTGTCAACGTATAATCAACAAGTTGAGACTGGACATGCAGGTATTAGATGCAGGAGTCAAAAAATGAAACAAGACACCGAGGTAACCATGAAGGAATTGGAGATTTTGCAGACTGAAATTTGTGCTATCTGAATCTGGCCAATCCTATTTTCTGAAGAGATTATAGTTCAAATGGAGTTAAGTTGATGCGCGTCCATGATGTAGGAGCCGTATTTGCCCAGTGTATGTAATTTGTTGTTTGTGTATGCTTTATTATCACCTGTGTCGTACCATAATGCCTAGTGGGTATAATCAGCTGTAATTTCTTTATTGTATAGTGTAGGATTATTCTACCTTTCTATGCCTTGATCTCTTTGTTGTATAGTGTATGCTTTTTAGAGGTGATAGTATTGAGTAGGATAATTCTTTGAATATGCTATATCGTTCAAACGGGGGCCAACTCGCCCGACCATGGGCCTTCTATGTCTCGTAGGATCCATGGGCCTTCTACGTCTCGTAGGATCCATGGGCCTTCTACGTCTCGCAGGATCCATGGGCCTTCTACGTCTCGCAGTGTCCACGGGCCTTCTACGTCTCGCAGGATCCATGGGCCTTCTACGTCATGTAGGATCCATGGGTCGCCGACTCATTAATGGGTCTTGTACTGGCCTTTAATGGGCCGTAGACGGGCCTATAATGGAAATCGTACGTTTTATTGGCTGACCATAACGGGCCGTTAATAGGCCGTATTTGGTGATGCTATGAAAATGGCCCAACAGACTAACGGACCACAAACGGGTCGACTGTAACGACAGGCTGAATTTGGCCCACAAGCAAAAAATGACAGTAACGGGCCGTAAGTAACCGAATGCTGCAAATGAGCCCAATAATAAATGCGCTCTGAGAAGGCCGAAAGATAACATGGGCTGGAAACGGCCCAACTGAATAACGGGCCCTTAATGGGTATAAAGCGATACACTGTTCATTACGGGCCAGTTTCACCACGGGCTGTTATTGGGTCTAAAGTAATACACTGTTCATTGTGGGCCAGTTTCACCACGGGCCGTTAATAGGCCAAGAGTTACATAGGGCCTCATATGGGCCAAAAGACGTCATGGGCAATACATGGGCCAGAAGTGAAAATGGGCTGGAATCATATTCGATGGCCCATATGACGCTACTGGGCCTAATTCGGATAGGGCGTAACGGGCCTTGGGTTAGCGGGTTGTAAATGGGTTATATGCGAACAGGCCGTTAACAGGCTTTCCATGGGCCGGCCCGTCACCTTTTGACCAAGTCAAACGGGCCGGCCTTTTCACAGGAATGGGCCTCTGTTGGGCCGTGCCACGTGTCGACGTATCATAGGCGCCTTCTGTCCAATGAGTGGATGACATCTGTCCCAACAATGAGGCGACACGTGTTTCCTCCAACCAATGATGATTTTACACGTGGAAAATCCCCATTGGTCGGGGCTGTTAACGGGTTATCGGATCCAAAACCCGACCCGATAGCTTAACGGCGTTCCGTTATGGTGGATGCCACGTGTCGGTCACCCTTGACGAAAGCACTTCTGTGACGCGCGATTTATCGTCATGGAAGTGGACACTTCCATGATGATAATTTTGGTAATGTCATCGAACACTTCTACGACAGCACAGGTATGACTATCTCGATTCTGTCATAAATTTACATGCATGACAAAAAACGCGACCTACTGTGACAAACATGTACCATCACGGAAGTGTATTTTTTTTGTAGTGTTGGCTCCTGTGTTTATGCCCTAAGTTCCCGTTAGTTCGGCTAGGGCATAATGGGAGCACCTCTGCGATTGTTACTGCTGTGTACCCTGGATGTGTACCTCCGACTGCGTGAAGCCGAAAGCTAGCGTTCTTAAGGGAATATTCGGTCGGTGAACTAAAGATGGTTTTGACCTATTACAATTCAAACCCCTAGATGTTGCATATATAGCATTTCTGCTCGCAGTTCGGACATGCACATTAATGCATGTGTACCCCGGGAAAGGAACCCTTAACGGAACTATTCTCCCTGGAAAATGTTTCTTACTATCCATGTAATATAACATAGCTAGTTGGGTACTTGTCTGTTCAAGCAATTATGACCCCTACGCCTGGTTTCCACGCGTACCCCGGTTTACATAACTGAGCGGGTATTCGGAAACACTCCGGACTGTCGGGTCCGGAGGATGAAGCGAAAAGGTCCCCCATGACAAATGATTTACAATCCGGCTAGGGACAAAATATGTTAGTACATAGTCACTTAGACTCACATACTTCTTCTATGCCATCCAACAGGCTGGCTAGCCTACAATCCTGTTGGGAATACTTTGCGGCTAATCCTACCTGGTCCTATACCAGACTAACGGGAATCTCTTTCCCATCTGACCCTACAGGTCCGACCCGGGCCATGTGATTCGGATCGAGCTTGGTATACCGTGTTTTTACCATGGCCCAAGCTTCCCTCGCACCTATCAACAGGCAGATATCTTCCATAGTCAGAAGCGCCGCCGTGCTCCCTTGAGCAGCTGTACAAGCTCCCCCATGCTTCCTGGCAGGGAGGCGGATGGCCACAAGGCCTTGGCAATACCCTGCATCACCTGCCGAACTTGTTTGTGCAGTTGCGAAAGCTCTTGCAGAAGATCGCCTGAGGATCCGGGCATCTCCTCTTCCGGACGACCAGTCAGTATACCTATATACATAACTCTGTTAGCCCGTTTCTTCGCCGAACTATACAAAGGTTCGTTTGAGCACATACTAAAAATGCCACATTGAAGCCTCCTATTCTCCTTTAGGAGTCAGCAAGCTGGCCCGAACATCTTTCAATTCCACAGCCGGGTATTGGCATCCTGGAGATCATTTTTCTCTCGCCTGACCCATGTAAGTACACGCTCGCCAGCCTCTAGTTGTCGTTGAGCTCATTGTTCATCCTCTTGTAGGATCTTCGTATTCACTCTAGGATTGCCTGCGGAATCTATTGTTAGATCTGCAAACATGCCGAATACCAAATTGTACACGTAATTATGTTTTTTGTCAATCAAGAAAAATATTACCAGATGAGGACTTCTTGGATTCCTCCATTTCGTCAGCTGCGGCCCTTAGATGGGCTTTACACTCCTCTAGCTCTTGAGACAAATGGGTATTCTTCTCTGTAAGAACCTATTCATACAATGATCCTTATATTAGTTGTACCAACTGTTTCAAGTCTCAGGGGCTACTGATATACATAATTATCAGATTTTGCTTACCCGTATATCTTTCAAATACTGGTCTGTGGCTCTAGCAAGCCCATCTTGAGCAGCTCGGATGTACGTGTCTCCCGAGTTGAAGGCATTGAAAGCCTCCTTGGAAAAACTAGGGTCGCAGAGTGCGGCCCGCCGACGCCGATGATTCATAGCGCTCTCCACCTCGGAATTTGTAGAGGATATTCTATCTGAATCCTCTGTAGGAGGACCGTCCAACGTCGTCCCCATGTCAGCCTCCACCCTTGAGGCCGGTTCTGGAATCCGGCTGGCAGAGGCGTGACGGGCTGGATCCCAGTCCGGTGAATATTCTTTATGCCAGGACACAGCAGATGTTATTATATTTTAAGATAACAATCATGGATCATGTTTTAAACCATACCTCTTCGATGGCGGCTCGCCCATGTCTCTCCTTGCTTTCCTTTTTGGAAGCCTACCCGGTCTGAGTGCCCCTTGTTGGTGAGTTGCCGCGGGTTCGACATGGCGCATCGATGGCCTTCCCTATATAGCACAATACATGTGTGGTGGGTAAGGTGTAAAGAGTGGATCCTTTTCGGAAGTTAGGTCTCCTATTTTACTTTCATGTGATGCAGGGAGGAGGCCGGGATAGTTGGAAATGATGGCCACTAAGGTGCCGTCACACCTTGCCTGGTAAAACATCATGTCGTCGAGCTCCACAAATATGTCCGGATCTTCTTCAAGTCCGGGGTCGAGGGCCCGGTTGTGGTCCTCTGGCTGTGGAGGCAGGCTGTGGACCTCCCTCATAGCTTTCTGCATTTCCTGTTATGGACTAGCGGGGTAAATATTTGTGATGAAGGACTGCAGGAATGAATAGAGTTGCATGAAAGACAGCAGCTCACCCAGCTAGGGGGGTTGTACATGGAAAATCCATCCCGTGGCTTAATGCGGATAAACTCCTCTTCTTCTCCTTTGTACAAATCAGACAGTATTCTCGCTAGAGCGGCGGCGGAGTCCGGACCTTTCCGACCGCCGCTGGTGGCATCGTCTTCTCCGTTGAAGTGCCACATGGGACGCCCCCGATACTGAAGCGGCTGCATCCCCCGCATTATGCATATTGACATAACCTCGATTATTCTCAATCCAGGTTTGGCTAGCGTTTTTATCCTACCCATCAACTGAAGGACCTATCTGCTATCTTCCTCCTTGGGGATCCGATGACGCCAGCTACGGCGTTTCTTCAATGGGGAATTTGTGAACTCAGGAAGACCCATTCGGATAGGGTCGGGAAGGGAGACGTCCTCTACATAAAACCACTCGGAAGGACAATCTTCGGATGTCTTCTTCGGAGTGCCGGACAGGTATCCGGTCCTGGTGATGTGCCATATTTTGGCTCCGCCCACTTGGAATATCGATCCCTCCTGATTGCGAGGGACGAGGCAGAACAGCCTCTTCCATAGCTCGAAATGAGCTTCTCAACCCAGAAATAACTCACAAAGGGTGACATAACCTGCGATGTGTAGGATGGAGGCAGCGGTGAAGTTGTGCAGCTGGAGGCCATAATACTCCAAGAGCCCGTGGAGGAACGGATGGATTGGAAAGCCGATGCCCCTCAGCAAGTAAGGGACAAGGCACACTCGCTCCCCCTTGGATGGGTTGGGAAAACTCTCCGCTTGCTCCCCGCCGTCAAAGGTGGCTAATCCGGCTCGAACGGGGACAAGATATTCAGGTAGAAGAAACCCCTGGGTCTGCAATTTCACCAATTGGCCATGGGATACGGTACAATTCTCCAATCACTTGGCTTGGCACTATGGGGCGAGAGGAGGAGCTGCGGTGGCCGGCCATGATAGGATGGTTTTTTCGGGCACGCTCTGATGGATCCTCTTGCTTGGGGAAGATGGTGTGTTTTGGATCTGAGGATCCCCGTCTCTTTAATAGACAATTTATTTACATGGTTGGGGTGGCAACTGTAAAAATGCTCTGGCTTCTCGCATTCGCTCGACACATGGAGGCTGACATTATTAAGGTACAGAAGCTGATGAGTGCAACATTAAATGGGAAGCCGAACATTGCTCGTTACAATAGCTACTCTAGAGAATTCGGAGAAGAACCCGCCTTGCAATGCCGAAGACAATCTGCGTGTCGGACTCATCGTCATTGAAGCCTGGTCCGGGGGCTACTGAGGGAGTCCTGGATTAGGGGGTCCTCGGACAGTCGAACTATATGCTTATGCCGGACTGTTGGACTATGAAGATACAAGATTGAAGACTTCGTCCCGTGTTTGGGTGGGACTCTCCTTTGCGTGGAAGGCAAGCTTGGCAATTCGGATATGTAGATTCCCTTCTCTGTAACCGACTCTGTGTAACCCTATCCCCCTCCGGTGTCTATATAAACTGGAGGGTTTAGTCCGTAGGACAAGGACAATCATAATCATAGGCTAGCTTGTAGGGTTTAGCCTCTACGATCTCGTGGTAGATCAACTCTTGTAATACTCATATCATCAAGATCAATCAAGCAGGAAGTAGGGTATTACCTCCATAGAGAGGGCCCAAACCTGGGTAAACCTCGTGTCCCCCGCCTCCTGTTACCATTAGCCTTAGACGCACAATTCGGGACCCCCTACCAGAGATCTGCCGATTTTGACACCGCCAGGTGGTCAACCACATCAAACATGATCTTCTCAGTCTGGTAGTTTAACTCCCCCCCCCCCGAACGTTATCGACAGTGTGATCTTCCCCTTAGGACGACTCATGTCGGGGTTGATCTCTTGGAAAGTACCAGTAACCTTGAGCTCTTCATTTGCTATCTGGAGCTTGCTGATGACCTTGGGAGAAATCAGATTCAACCTGGTCCCACCGTCAACCAACATCTTTGTGACTTTGAGGTTGTGGATTATCGGTGAAACCAACGACGGCAAACACCCTACCTCGATGGTGCGGTCAGGGTGATCCTCTTCATCAAATATAAAGGGCGTCCGGGACCACTTGAGTGGCTTTCGAGAATCTTCCCCTGGCTCCACGGCAATGACCTCACGCTCCCACAGGTTAAGCTGGCGGTGAGAGGAGTTCAAGGATGCACCTCCGTCAGGGCATAGGGTGTTAGTGGCCTTCTCGAACTCCAGCTCGCTGGTTTCCTCTTCATACCCTTCATCACTCCTGTCATTGCATTCCTTCTTCTCACGGCCTCTGGCAGGTTTCCCTTGATACTGAGGGGCCTTGCCGGGACGACTTCCTCTGCCACCTCGGCCCTTCCCACCAACACCATCTTGGTCTCTCTCTTTGTCACGCTTCTCATACTCAGCCTTCTGCTTCTTGACGAGTTGCTCAACCTGATGACACTCTTGAAGATCATGGCCCTTGGTCCGATGGATCTTGCAGTACTACCCATCAACCTTCCCAGCCTTCTCGGCAGCCGCGGCTTCCCGACAATCAGTGCACACGGCAACTTCCTTGCCGGGAGCCTCGGTCTTGGCCTTCTTGCTGATACTAGGAGTGCCCGATCCTTCAACAGCCAGCACTGCTTTATCTCGCACTTCTTGTTGTGTTTCATGTTCTTCTTCTTCTGATTGGTGGCGTCGTCGTTGAGTCAATGTTGATGCCATCTTCTTCGCCGGGGAGTCTCCTTCCCTCCTCTATTCGGGCACACTTATCCTCAAAAGTGTATATCTCATTCAGAGTCTTGGGCAACCAGACGTTCATCTTGGAATGTATCCTGCGGTTGCGTATGTTGGACTGGAATGCAGCTATCACAGCTGTCGGGTGGATGTCTGGAATGTTCATGTGCACCCGGCTGAACCTCTGCATGTACTTCCGCAAACTCTCTCCTTCCTTCTCTGGGAGGAGCTGCAAGTCGCTAGGCCGCCCTGGTTCTTGATGACCGCCTATGAAGGCGCCAACAAATTCATGGCACAGGTCAGCCCAAGTTGATCAAGATGGAGTTCTCCGACAAGTGCAGCAACCATGACCTTACGTTTGGCTTGAGTGCCAAAGGGAAATAGTTGGCAAATACCTTCTCATCTCTTCCTCTGGCGTGTTGAACATCAATGGTGTAGATGCTCAAGAACTCTGTCGGGTCAATCTTCCATCGTACTTTTCTCATATCTCTGGCTTGAACATACGGGCAGATGGCCAACGGACTTGCCGTAGCTCGCGAGTGAAGGCGGGGCATCCAACCTCGAAAGGTAGGTATCCGTCTCCACCGGGCATGGGCTCGTCGACATCAGGGCCATTGCGCCTATCAGACTGGCGGTGGGTTTCGCGGCGTTGTTCGATGGTGACACGCGCGTCGTTCCTCTGCATGTCTTCCAGGACTGGTCGCTGGTCTCGATGTGCCGAAGATCAGATGAATCCATCGATACATCAATGGGTTCTTGACCGCATGGCTCTGGCTGCGGCCCTTGCGCTGGCTACCACGATGGGGATTGCACCATGGAAGTGGCCCCTTCGGTACGGCCAGCGTCTCGGGCTGTTGTCGCCGCCTGTGGAGGCTGTGGTGGGCCTCCCCACTGTGATCCTCCTGCCTCAGCGAAACCAACCAAGCTCTGAATTGTGGCTCTCCACTCATCCATCTGATCAGCCGCCGACGGAAATCTCAACAGGAGTTGGGCCCGCGCCATGGCTCTGAAGTGGTGCTCGGCATAGATGACGACATAGACCGCGATGTCGTCTGGCTTCTGATGGTGCTGGTGGTGATGGCGTCATGCTCTCATCACCATGAGCCAATTGTCAGGGCGGCGTGGCGATGAGGTGGATGCGATTGGGGATTGGCGACCCAATTCGGCGCATCGTCTCGGCTGGCTTGTCCTGGGGGTGGCGCATGCCCTATAGCCGCACCCGTAGCGGGGGCGACCAGAGGGTTGTGGTTCGCCCCAGAGCGACAGCCGTCGCTGCGGTTGCGTCCGTCAGTGGGGTGGAGAGGCAGAGATGGAATAAACTCTCCACCCGCATCTTGTGGAGCATGGCCACTGGGATGCTGTTGACGTTGTCCTTCTCCGGCACCTCCCACTCTCGTTTCAGCCGCAGGGGGGGTGCGTCGGCCACGTCCCCTGCAGCGTCCACGTCCCCATGCATCCCCGTAGCCCCCACGACATCAGTGGCCACATGCGAAGGGGCCTTCGAGGTGGATGGGTGAGCTGTAGCACCGGACTTTTCTTGGGCGCCATGGATGATGAAGTCGTTGATGAAAAAAACGACGATGAAGATGACGCGCTGCTTAGGCCCTCGGGTTCACGCAAGCGCTTCCCCCTACCTAGCACGCCAAAGGTGTCGTGGTATAACACGGCCACCTATGGGACCATCGGCCCCTTGTGGTTTGGCAAGGGGGAAGAGCGCATTGCACAAAGAGCGGAGAATGTAGAGCAGCACGATAGTGATGACATGAGCAATCTTTACCCAGGTTCGGGCCACCACAAGGTGTAAAACCCTACTCCTACTTTGGTGGATTGATGAAAGGACCGTGGTGGAGACGCAGTGTCACACCCTAGCTAGTTATGCATTAGAGTGTTGCATCATGTCTATTTTTTCATCAGAAACTTGAAATGGGGATGACAGAACCCCCAGCCCCCTCTGAAACCAACTAGGGTTTACTAAAAACTTTTTCAATGAACCTGAAATGCCCTTCTAAAATGTCCATCATTTTTGTCTTGGTTCAGAACCTCTGCCAAAAGTGATGCACAATTTCCTAGGTCATCTTAGGGTCTTTGAACTAAATCATAAATATTTGAATTTGGGCATTTAAAATTATATAAAATATTTCAAATGCTCAAATATCACCAAACTAAAATGTTTCATGTTGGAAATAATCCAACTATGGACCAGGAGCAGTTTGGTGATTTTAGGAGTTACCTAAGTATTTTTAATAATTCAACAAAGTTGCAGAAAAATAGAAAAGGAAAATAACAGGAGAGGAAAACTTACCTGGCGCCCAGCACCCGGCCCACCTGCCGGCCCAGCCCAGCGCCGCGCCAGCGAGCTGCTTGCCGGGCAGGCAGGCAGGCAGGTGCTCGACGGCAGCACCGCAGCATGCCAGGCAGCTGCACGTCGCCCTGCTTCCTCCTCTCGCCGCCTATCTGGCCTGGATGAACTCCACGTCGAGCCGTGAACCCCCAGGACACCTCCATTCGCCCCCAGCTCCTCTCCCTCGCGCTCCCACGCCATGACCGACGCCACCGTCGCCGCTCCGCCGCTGTAGGCGTGCTCTCCGTCATCTCCACGCCGCGCCACCGTGTCCAGGAGCTCCACCGCCGCCCACTTCGTCGAGCTAGCCGAGCCCCGAGCCCTCGCAAGGCCCGAGTCCACCGCATCGACCTCGACCGAACCGCCGTCGCCGGAGATCCCCTTCAACGCTGTCGTCGCTCCGGCCCGTCCCCAGCTGCACCAAGTGCTTCGTCAAACTCCCTGTGAGCTTAGCCATCTTCCCCTCCCTTCTTTTCTTGCCCCTGAGCTTTGTAGTGACCTCCCGGAGCTCAACCGCACCCACCGCCGTGGAGCTCGTCGCCGACGTGCTCCCGGTCACCCTCCGGCCACCACTTGGTGTCCATCGTGCTCACCACTTCACGTAGCACCTAACCAACTACTCCCCGCACCTCACCGCACACCCTAGCCCGAGTTCGCTTTCACCCGAACTCCGGTGGCCGCCAAAGTCGCCGCCGATGCCAACTCCGGCCACCCCGACCCCAACGAACTCCGCCAAGAGCCGCGGCTCGTCCTCAGCTCCACTCTGATGGCCTCCGCGACCCATTTGGTGGCCAGAACGGCCAAAACCACTTCCGCCGCCGCATGGGGCTCGCCGGCGGCTAAACGCCGGCGCTGCTGGCTTTGACTTTGACCACGGGTGGGCCCTGGTTGACTCCGATGAGTCAATGACAGGTGGGGCCCAGCCCTGTTAACTAAATAGGTTTAGTTTTAATTAAACTTTAACTAAACTAATAACCCTGACACCCTGGACCCACAGTCAGGTTTGACCTGGACGTCTCCGTTGACCCTGACGTCATTCTGACGCATGGCTGACGCAATAAATTAATTTCTGGATTTATTCTAATATAGGAAATTCCAGAATATAGTTTAAACCTCAAAAATTCATAACTTTTAATCTGTAACTCCAAATCAAACAAGTTATATATGAAAAATGATCAAAAAAATCCAATCTATCCATCTGTACTATTTCCATGCATGATTAAACAAGTTAACTTGATGTTTAATGCAGAACAAGATAAAACACTTTAAAGGGCCATGTATGAGTTTGAAAGTTGAATCTTTGGTTCAAATTGGTTCAAACCCTTCTGGTCTTAGTTGCATTAGCCCAACACACTCATATTGCCATGTTTCATGCATGCATCATATTGTCACACATTGTTTGGTGATGGCTGTGTATCGGTGTTCTTTGCGGCAGGTTCTGCCTCCGAGGAGTACCGTGATTACCCTAGCGAAGAACCGTATCAGTGCATCGACCCATCAGGCAAGCAACCAACCGTTTGATCATATCGATACAATCCCATGTTCTCGCTCTTGCTCTCTTTTACTGCATTAAGACAACGCGTTTCAAACTGCTGTGTGCTTCGGTAGTTGAACCCTTTTCCTCTGCATGACCTGTCATTGCCACAGTAACTAGATGAAACCCACTAGCATGTGTAGGAGTTGTTTGAGCCATATGTATGTGTTGTTCCTACCTTGCTATGCCTGCTATGCTTAGAGTCGTGTCAGGTCTGGTTCATCTGGGTGATGGGCTAGAGTGAAATGATCATATCAGTTTGAGAGTGGTGTGTTGAACACGA
This sequence comes from Triticum timopheevii, assembly GCA_963921465.1. Taxonomy (NCBI): domain Eukaryota; kingdom Viridiplantae; phylum Streptophyta; class Magnoliopsida; order Poales; family Poaceae; genus Triticum; species Triticum timopheevii. Next base: position 237,945,610 of record OY997264.1, on the reverse strand, counting down.
TTTGGTAAAGGTATCGATGAGAGGCCATGTAGGAGTACATGGTGGGTTGTTTCATTGAAGCTGTCCTTAAGCACTGAGATCTGTATGTGTGATTTAAGATTCAGCTACTACCATGCATTGGGCCCGAAACCAATGGACCCTCTCGGCTTCTTATTCACCCTAGTCTTCTGTCCAGGAGTTGCAAGTAGTTTCTGGTGTTTGTAGCCTACTGGAGGCCGTGGACAGCGCTGACCGTAGGGGTGGGCTGTGATGCGGTAGGTACGTGGCCGGGTGTACCGGATGCCTATTTGGTATCTCGGGAACCCTGTTCACATCGTTTGGGGCTGTGAGCGAAACTTCGGCCGGATCTCCTCATGGATGGAACCCAAATAGGCGATAAACCTGGACTAGAGACTTAGGTGTTTAGGTAGGTCGTGGCCGACACCCACGTTGGGCTTCCGCTTGAAGGTTGCCGAGTACATGTCGTGTAAACGGCTGTAAGTGGTGAGAGCGTGTATGAAGAAGTACACCCCTGCAGGGTTAACCTAATCTATTCGAATAGCCGCGTCCGCGGTAAAGGACTACTTGGTTGCCTATACAGTTCATAGACAAGTAAATGGAAACTACTAAAAGCCTCAAGATAAGCGTGAGTGCCGAGGATGGCTCTTCCATAGGAAGACGGAGGTGGATCCTCGGTAGTGTATTGAAGTGGTGAGTAGTGGACTCGTGTGCGCAAAACCATTTCAAGTTGGAGTCTCGTAGGATAGCTTAGCCAAGAGTCAAAGCTGGCTTGCTGCAATAACTCCACCAACCCTTCTTGATAATGTGCATGTATGTAGGATCTGATGTAAGTCTTGCTGAGTACCTTTGTACTCATGTTGCTATAATTTACATTTTTACAGAAGACGCTGCAACCCCTTCTGATGGGTTCTTCGTAGACGTTGACATCAATGAGTAGGCTAAGGCCCAGGTGGTGATCCTGAGCTTGTGAAGGACCACGTAGTATAGCTAGGCTTTCCAAGCCTCTTTTATTTTACTAGTTGTCTGTACTCAGACAAGTTACTTCCGCTGCTGGTTTGTATGACTGTATGACTTGAATGCTGGGTCGTGTGACCCGTACTTGTGTGTATGCTATGTATGGCTCTCGGAGCCTTTAAATAAAGTACTTGTGTCGTAGAGTCATGTTGTGGTGCCTTGTTGTATTTGCACATATCGAGCATATTGTGTGTATGATTGAAATGCTTGGTATGTGTGGGATCTGACTATCTAGTTGTTTATCTTTAGTAGCCTCTCTTACCGGGAAATGTCTCCTAGTGATTCCACTGAGCCATGGTAGCTTGCTACTGCTCCGGAACACTTGGCTGGCCGGCATGTGTCCTTCTTTGTTCCTGTGTCTGTCCCTTCGGGGAAATGTCACGCATTGAGTACCGGAGTCCTGCTAGCCCGCTACAGCCCGGTTTACCGGAGTCCTGCTGGCCCAGTGCTACAGCCCGGAACTTACTTGCTGATGACCGACACGTTCGATGCTGGGTCATGGATGCCTGTCCCTGTAAGTTTGTGCCACTTTGGGTTTACAACTAGCCATGTCAGCCCGGGCTCCTTTTCATATGGATGCTAGCGACACTATCATATACGTGTGCCAAAAGGCGCAAACGGTCCCGGGCAAAGGTAAGGCGACACCCGTGGGGATACCGTGCGTGAGGCCGCAAAGTGATATGAGGTGTTACAGGCTAGATCGATGTGACATTGAGTCGGGGTCCTGACAGCGTTGGCATCAGAGCCGGACTGCCTGTAGGTTCTCCAAGCCAAACTGGTCGATGTTGAGTCTAGAAATGCTTTAGTTATATATATAAGGGAATTGATTGTGGGATGGTACGTAAGGCTCTTTTTACTTCTTTACCTCATGACATTCTGATCTGAGTCAGTCCATTCTTCCACCGGGGGTTAAGGAATTAGGATCTCTTCTCTCTATCAGGTTCACGTGTTACTAATCAGTAGTACCTTATAGGTTTGATGGATACAAGCCTAGTTCAGTTTTACTACCACATTATGTTGCTAAGATGGACCTGGAACTTTGATATGATGTTGTTGAGTGTGTATGAAATCCTTGTCAAATGTCTCAAAATCCTTTTTGAGCATTTACAGCTGTTATGCTGTCGAAATTTTGCTAGAAATTCTAATGCCTTTGCATTATGGTTGTGCTTCCAGATGGCCACTCGCGACCAAAATCAAGTGGTTCGCCTGACCCGATGCATTGGTGTGACCGGTCATACGGCTATGTTAGTCCGAGTGATGATCGAGACGGGTTACCGTTGGTATCCAGAATACACGGTCGAAGAGCAGTTTCGAGATTTTAATCAAAGCCAGTATCTTTGCACCGTCCGGATATTTCCCTCTTATCCTGGTTCTACCGAGGCTCTTCACTATTCCTACGGGCTCGGTGTTACTATTGAGATGGCCGTGCAAGATGCGGCTTATTCTATGATGACCATCATGCGAGTCAGGACTGGCCTGCTTCGCAACACCGACTTCCGGTATATGCCAGCTTCACTTCCTGGAGCGCACGGGTATCTCCAGGCTATCTATGCTGACTCCATCCAGGAGGACTCACTAACTCGCACCACTGCTGAGTTGCTCGGGGATAAGGACCAAGAGAATCGGGCCTTGAGAATGGAGCTTTTCAACACCCGCGCTGATCATTGGGCCACCTTGACTCGGTTTGCACCGGCTGTGCAAGCTGGATACATGGATATGAGAGATCTGTATCCTGTTAGGTCTGCTCTGTCGGACATGATGGATTGGCATGATGTGGGAGGCATCACCCCACCTCGTGGTCCCCGCAGGCCACCGTTTGTTGGTCCAAGACCTCACCCTAGCCCTTTTGGTCCACAGGCTCCTCAGGACCGTCTGTTTCCGGATGCTCACGTTGAACTTCCAGGTTATGGAGGAGACTTTTATGAGAACTACTACGGAGACGTCTGAGTTAGTAGTAGTTCCACTAGTACTGTAGCAGTTGTATTTCCGCTGTCCTGCGTGACTTGTGGAATATGACTTAGTGTGTAGTAATTCCGGGGGTGTAGGAAAATAATGTATAGGAGCTTGGAATGCCTCCGATGAGATGTAATCTCCCTTTCACCGTAGTAGTACTTTGTTTGGTCTTGTAATAAACCTTGTATGGTGTGTATGACGATGGAATAAAAGAAGTAGTTTCTGTATCTACCATGTCATACGGATGATCATCTTGCATTCTGAGTTGTCCATTACATTCTACATTCTATGTCGGAATCTTAGCATTTTGGACTTAACCATTGTCTTGTTTTTCCTAGGATGGTTAACACGCGCAAAAACCCTGCTCCCCAAGAGCAGGCCGAAGGCAGTGAAGTCAGGAATGCAAACCTACCTCACCCTCCTTCCCTAGCCGAAGTTATGCTGGAAGCCGATAGAAACAAGCGGGAGACCAACCGTTTGTTGGAGCGCATCGAACAGAATACAGCACACCATCAGAGGAATAACTTGGTGTCACTCAGTGATTTCATCAAGTTACACCCGCCTACCTTCCACCACTCCGTCGAGCCTCTCGACGCCGATGACTGGCTTCGCAGCATTACTCACAAACTGCATTCTGCGCTGGTAGCTGAGGCTGATAAGGTCACCTTTGCTGCATATCATCTTGAAGGGCCCACCAGTCTCTGGTGGGAGAATTATGGAGCTATGCGCCCAGCGGACCATGTCACTACTTGGGCTGAATTCAGCGAGGCTTTCCGTGAACATCACATTCCGGAGGGTCTCATGGATCGTAAACATGAGGAGTTCTGTAGCTTCACTCAAGGTCGACTCTCTGTTGACGCTTACAGCAGGGAGTTCGGTAACCTTGCACGTTATGCAACTGAGGAAGTTTCTACCGATGCCAAGAAGCAGGCAAGGTTCCGTAAGGGACTTAGTCCTAAGATCCGTCGTGACCTCCGTCTGCATGAGTGCACCTCTTTTCAGAAGCTTGTGAATAAAGCCATCAGTGCTGAGACGGGACAGACTGATTTCGATGCATCACGCAAGCATGGCCGTGATTTGGGTTCTTCATCCGGTGCTGGACCCCAGAAGCGCCGTGTATGGGTGCCTAACACTGCCCTGCCACCCAGATATACACCGAGGCCATCCTTTCAGGCGCCTCGCCCAGCTCAGCAATATGCACCAGCCAAGCCCTATGGTGGTCCAACCAACAATGCTCCTCCACGCACCAGTTCCGTGATGTGCTTCAAGTGTGGGGAATCAGGCCACTATATGCGCGAGTGCCCCCAAACCAACCCCAACCAGACAGCAAAAACTGTTGGCCGTGGCAAGCTGATAGGGAAAGTGTTCTACGCCAAGCCGGCCACCACTGCACGTGGCCATGTTAATTGTGTCTCTGCAGAAGAGGCTCAAGAAGATCCCAACGTCGTTCTCGGTACACTTCTTGTAAATTGCCACCCGGCATCTGTTCTTTTCGATACAGGAGCATCTCATTCATTCATATCCGAAAACTATGCTCGCTTGCATAACACCGCCTTCTGTGACATGCCTTCCACCATGGAAATTTCCACTCCGGGTTTTAGATGGCAAACTTCTAGAGTAAGCCATGGAAATGAAATCCAAGTCGACAGACTTGTTTTTCTTGCATCTTTGATAGCTCTCAAATCTTCAGATATTAATATCATCTTGGGTATGGACTGGATGTCAGCCCATCATGCCAAAATTGATTGCTTCTCTAGGACTGTTCAACTCACCCATCCTTCGGGGAAGATAGTCAATGTCTTGACCCGAATAGCCAAGCAACAGTTATATTCTCTTAACGCCAGCCCGTTGCCAGACCTTGAGGACGTTCTGGTAGTCCGTGATTTCCCAGATGTTTTTCCAGAAGAACTGCCAGGTATTCCACCTGACAGAGATGTTGAATTTGTAATAGACCTCATTCCAGGAACCGTCCCAATTGCTAGAAGACCCTATAAGATGGCACCACTAGAACTAGCCGAGCTTAAGAAACAACTCGATGAGTCCTTGAAAAAGGGTTTCATCTGACCTAGTTCATCTCCTTGGGCTTGCCCCGTCCTCTTCGTCAAGAAGAAGGATGGTACGGACCGGATGGTTGTAGATTATCGACCGGTTAACTTGGTCACAATTAAGAACAAGTATCCGCTCCCCAGGATCAACGACCTGTATGATCAGCTCGCTGGATCCTCAGTCTTTTCTAAAATGGATTTGAGGTTGGGCTACCATCAAATCAAAATCAGGAACGGGGACATTCCGAAAACGGCCTTTGTTACTCGTTATGGCCAATACGAGTACACCGTCATGTCCTTCGGTTTAACCAACGCTCCAGCCACCTTTTCTCGGTTAATGAACTCAATCTTCATGGAGTATTTGGATAAATTCGTCGTGGTTTACCTCGATGATATACTCATCTACTCCAAGAACGAAGAAGAACATGCCGAACATCTAAGGCTAGTGTTGAAGAAACTTCGAGAGCATCGCCTTTATGCCAAATTTTCTAAATGTGAATTTTGGTTGTCAGAAGTGACCTATCTGGGTCATGTAATATCTGGTAAAGGTATTGCCGTTAATCCTGGGCGAGTTCAAGCCGTCCTTAATTGGACTCCACCTGAATCAGTCAAGCAAGTTCGGAGTTTTCTGGGCTTGGCGAGCTATTGCCATCGCTTTGTCGAGAACTTCTCCAAAGTTGCTAAACCTCTAACCGAACTCCTCAAGAAAGATAAAAAGTTCGAGTGGACTCCACAATGTGAGCACAGCTTTCAGGAACTGAAAAGACGCCTGACATCTGCTCCCGTATTGGTACCGCCAGATTTCTCTAAGGACTTTGTTATCTACTGCGACGCCTCGCGACAAGGACTAGGCTGTATTCTCATGCAAGATCGACACGTAATTGCTTACGCTTCACGGCAATTGCACCCACATGAGGAGAATTATCCTACTCATGATCTAGAGCTTGCAGCTGTAGTCTATGCACTTAAAACCTGGCGACATTACCTCCTCGGTAATTGTTGCGAGATATTCACTAATCACCAAAGTCTGAAGTACATCTTCACCCAACCGGATTTGAATCTCAGGCAAAGACGTTGGGTCGAGTTGATCACAGATTTCGACTTAGGAATAACTTACACCCCAGGGAAAGCCAGTGTCATGGCTGATGCGCTAAGTCGTAAATCTTATTGTAACAACCTGATGTTACAACAAAGTCAACCACTTCTCCATGAGGAACTTCGGAAACTTAATCTCCACATTGTTCCTCAAGGATTCCTTTCCACCTTGGTGGCAAAACCTACCCTTACGGATCAGATCATCAAAGCACAGAAAGTAGATCCGGGAATTTCCCGCATCAAGAGAAACATCCAGAAAGGAGTTGCGAATTGTTTCTCCATTGATGATCAAGGGTTCATATACTTCGGGAATCGGCTAGTGGTTCCCAAGGTGCGAAACCTGAGGCGATTGATCCTTAAGGAAGCTCATGAATCTCCTCTCACCATTCATCCCGGTAGCACTAAGATGTATCAGGATCTACGCCAGAGGTTCTGGTGGACTAGGATGAAGAGAGAAATTGCTCAGTATATTGCTAATTGCGACGTCTGCCGTCGTGTAAAAGCAGAGCATCAACGGCCTGCTGGCACCCTTCAACCCCTAGCTATTCCTGAATGGAAATGGGATAAATTTGGTATGGACTTCATCACCGGTTTTCCCAAGACCAAGAGAGGGAATAATGCTATCTTCGTCGTTATCGATCGTCTTTCCAAAGTGGCCCATTTCCTACCTGTTCGTGAGAGTATAACTGCTAGTCAGTTAGCAGACTTGTACATCTCCCGAATAGTGTCTCTCCATGGTGTTCCGTTGGAAATTAACTCGGATCGAGGAAGTCTTTTCACCTCTCGATTTTGGGAAAGTTTCCAAAATGCTATGGGAACCCGCCTTTCCTTTAGCACCGCTTTTCACCCTCAATCAAGTGGTCAAGTAGAACGCGTCAACCAGATTCTAGAAGACATGCTTCGAGCTTCTGTTATCTCATTCGGAATGGATTGGGAGAAATGCCTTCCATTTGCCGAATTCGCTTATAACAACAGCTATCAGTCTAGCTTGGGTAAAGCCCCTTTTGAAGTTCTCTATGGACGACGGTGTCGAACACCCCTTAATTTGTCAGAAACCGGGGAAAGACAATTCTTTGGCCCGGATATGATCCAGGAAGCAGAAGAGCAAGTTCGCATCGTTCGTGAAAAGTTGAAAACAGCCCAATCTCGTCAAAAGAGTCAATATGACCGAAACCATAGGGCCATGACGTTTGAGGTTGACGAGAAGGCTTACCTTCGGGTTACTCCTCTGAAGGGAACCCATCGTTTCGGTATCAAAGGCAAATTGGCTCCTCGTTACATTGGACCTTTTCGTATTCTCGCTAAACGAGGAGAAGTTGCCTACCAATTGGAACTACCTCTGCATCTCTCCAGAGTCCACGATGTCTTCCACGTTTCTCAACTCAGGCGTTGCTTCTCGGATCCTATCCGTGGAGTGGACCACGAAACGCTTGATCTCCAAGATAATCTCACATATCGAGAGTACCCCGTTCGTATTCTCGATCAGGCCGACCGTATCACTCGACGTCATAATATCAAGTTTCTCAAGGTTCAATGGTCGCACCATTCTGAGAAGGAAGCAACCTGGGAAAGGGAGGATCGTCTTCGACTTGAGTATCCCGCCTTCTTCCCGGAAGAACCTAAATCTCGGGACGAGATTCTTTTGAGTGGGGTGAGTTGTCACACCCTAGCTAGTTATGCATTAGAGTGTTGCATCATGTCTATTTTTTTCATCAGAAACTTGACATGGGGATGACAGAACCCCCAGCCCCTCTGAAACCAACTAGGGTTTACTAAAAACTTTTTCAATGAACCTGGAATGCCCTTCTAAAATGTCCATCATTTTTGTCTTGGTTCAGAACCTCTGCCAAAAGTGATGCACAATTTCCTAGGTCATCTTAGGGTCTTTGAATTAAATCATAAATATTTGAATTTGGGCATTTAAAATTATATAAAATATTTCAAATGCTCAAATATCTCCAAACTAAAATGTTTCATGTTGGAAATAATCCAACTATGGACCAGGAGCAGTTTGGTGATTTTACGAGTTACCTAAGTATTTTTAATAATTCAACAAAGTTGCAGAAAAATAGAAAAGGAAAATAACAGGAGAGGAAAACTTACCTGGCGCCCAGCACCCGGCCCACCTGCCGGCCCAGCCCAGCGCCGCGCCAGCGAGCTGCTTGCCGGGCAGGCAGGCAGGCAGGTGCTCGACGGCAGCACCGCAGCACGCCACGCAGCTGCACGTCGCCCTGCTTCCTCCTCTCGCCGCCTATCTGGCCTGGATGAACTCCACGTCGAGCCGTGAACCCCCAGGACACCTCCATTCGCCCCCAGCTCCTCTCCCTCGCGCTCCCACGCCATGACCGACGCCACCGTCGCCGCTCCGCCGCCGTAGGCGTGCTCTCCGTCATCTCCACGCCGCGCCACCGTGTCCAGGAGCTCCACCGCCGCCCACTTCGTCGAGCTAGCCGAGCCCCGAGCCCTCGCAAGGCCCGAGTCCACCGCATCGACCTCGACCGAACCGCCGTCGCCGGAGATCCCCTTCAACGCCGTCGTCGCTCCGGCCCGTCCCCAGCTGCACCAAGTGCTTCGTCGAACTCCCTGTGAGCTTAGCCATCTTCCCCTCCCTTCTTTTCTTGCCCCGAGCTTTGTAGTGACCTACCGGAGCTCAACCGCACCCACCGCCGTGGAGCTCGTCGCCGACGTGCTCCCGGTCACCCTCCGGCCACCACTTGGTGTCCATCGTGCTCACCACGTCACGTAGCACCTAACCAACTACTCCCCGCACCTCACCGCACACCCTAGCCCGAGTTCGCTTTCACCCGAACTCCGGTGGCCGCCAAAGTCGCCGCCGACGCCAACTCCGGCCACCCCGACCCCAACGGACTCCGCCAAGAGCCGCGGCTCGTCCTCAGCTCCACTCCGATGGCCTCCGCGACCCATTTGGTGGCCAGAACGGCTAAAACCACTTCCGCCGCCGCATCGGGCTCGCCGGCAGCTAAACGCCGGCGCTGCTGGCTTTGACTTTGACCACGGGTGGGCCCTGGTTGACTCCGATGAGTCAATGACAGGTGGGGCCCAGCCCTGTTAACTAAATAGGTTTAGTTTTAATTAAACTTTAACTAAACTAATAACCCTGACACCCTGGACCCACAGTCAGGTTTGACCTGGACGTCTCCGTTGACCCTGACGTCATTCTGATGCATGGCTGACGCAATAAATTAATTTCTGGATTTATTCTAATATAGGAAATTCCAGAATATAGTTTAAACCTCAAAAATTCATAACTTTTAATCTGTAACTCCAAATCAAACAAGTTATATATGAAAAATGATCAAAAAAATCCAATCTATCCATCTGTACTGTTTCCATGCATGATTAAACAAGTTAACTTGATGTTTAATGCAGAACAAGATAAAACACTTTAAAGGGCCATGTATGAGTTTGAAATTTGAATCTTTGGTTCAAATTGGTTCAAACCCTTCTGGTCTTAGTTGCATTAGCCCAACACACTCATATTGCCATGTTTCATGCATGCATCATATTGTCGCACATTGTTTGGTGATGGCTGTGTATCGGTGTTCTTTGCGGCAGGTTCTGCCTCCGAGGAGTACCGTGATTACCCTAGCGAAGAACCGTATCAGTGCATCGACCCATCAGGCAAGCAACCAATCGTTTGATCATATCGATACAATCCCATGTTCTCGCTCTTGCTCTCTTTTACTGCATTAAGACAACGCGTTTCAAACTGCTGTGTGCTTCGGTAGTTGAACCCTTTTCCTCTGCATGACCTGTCATTGCCACAGTAACTAGATGAAACCCACTAGCATGTGTAGGAGTTGTTTGAGCCATATGTATGTGTTGTTCCTACCTTGCTATGCCTGCTATGCTTAGAGTCGTGTCAGGTCTGGTGCATCTGGGTGATGGGCTAGAGTGAAATGATCATATCAGTTTGAGAGTGGTGTGTTGAACACGATTTGGTAAAGGTATTGATGAGAGGCCATGTAGGAGTACATGGTGGGTTGTTTCATTGAAGCCGTCCTTAAGCACTGAGATCTGTATGTGTGATTTAAGATTCAGCTACTACCATGCATTGGGCCCGAAACCAATGGACCCTCTCGGCTTCTTATTCACCCTAGTCTTCTGTCCAGGAGTTGCAAGTAGTTTCTGGTGTTTGTAGCCTACTGGAGGCCATGGACAGCGCTGACCGTAGGGGTGGGCTGTGATGCGGTAGGTACGTGGCCGGGTGTACCGGATGCCCGTTTGGTATCTCGGGAACCCTGTTCACATCGTTTGGGGCTGTGAGCGAAACTTCGGCCGGATCTCCTCATGGATGGAACCCAAATAGGCGATAAACCTGGACTAGAGACTTAGGTGTTTAGGTAGGTCGTGGCCGACACCCACGTTGGGCTTCCGCTTGAAGGTTGCCGAGTACATGTCGTGTAAACGGCGGTAAGTGGTGAGAGCATGTATGAAGAAGTACACCCCTGCAGGGTTAACCTAATCTATTCGAATAGCCGCGTCCGCGGTAAAGGACTACTTGGTTGCCTATACAGTTCATAGACAAGTAAATGGAAACTACTAAAAGCCTCAAGATAAGCGTGAGTGCCGAGGATGGCTCTTCCGTAGGAAGACGGAGGTGGATCCTCGGTAGTGTATTGAAGTGGTGAGTAGTGGACTCGTGTGCGCAAAACCATTTCAAGTTGGAGTCTCGTAGGATAGCTTAGCCAAGAGTCAAAGCTGGCTTGCTGCAATAACTCCACCAACCCTTCTTGATAATGTGCATGTATGTAGGATCTGATGTAAGTCTTGCTGAGTACCTTTGTACTCATGTTGCTATAATTTACATTTTTACAGAAGACGCTGCAACCCCTTCTGATGGGTTCTTCGTAGACGTTGACATCAATGAGTAGGCTAAGGCCCAGGTGGTGATCCTGAGCTTGTGAAGGACCACGTAGTATAGCTAGGCTTTCCAAGCCTCTTTTATTTTACTAGTTGTCTGTACTCAGACAAGTTACTTCCGCTGCTGGTTTGTATGACTGTATGACTTGAATGCTGGGTCGTGTGACCCGTACTTGTGTGTATGCTATGTATGGCTCTCGGAGCCTTTAAATAAAGTACTTGTGTCGTAGAGTCATGTTGTGATGCCTTGTTGTATTTGCACATATCGAGCATATTGTGTGTATGATTGAAATGCTTGGTATGTGTGGGATCTGACTATCTAGTTGTTTATCTTTAGTAGCCTCTCTTACCGGGAAATGTCTCCTAGTGATTCCACTGAGCCATGGTAGCTTGCTACTGCTCCGGAACACTTGGCTGGCCGGCATGTGTCCTTCTTCGTTCCTGTGTCTGTCCCTTCGGGGAAATGTCACGCATTGAGTACCGGAGTCCTGCTAGCCCGCTACAGCCCGGTTTACCGGAGTCCTGCTAGCCCAGTGCTACAGCCCGGAACTTACTTGCTGATGACCGACATGTTCGATGCTGGGTCATGGATGCCTGTCCCTGTAAGTCTGTGCCACTTTGGGTTTACAACTAGCCATGTCAGCTCGGGCTCCTTTTCATATGGATGCTAGCGACATTATCATATACGTGTGCCAAAAGGCGCAAACGGTCCTGGGCAAAGGTAAGGCGACACCCGTGGGGATACCGTGCGTGAGGCCGCAAAGTGATATGAGGTGTTACAGGCTAGATCGATGTGACATTGAGTCGGGGTCCTGACACGCAGTGATCTAGCCTGGCAAGGTCGCCTTGGACGAGAGCAGCTACGCGTATGAGCGTACAGGGGTCCGAATCCTTTCTAGGTTGCCACAGCCCTCCTTTTATGGGTCAAGAGGTTACCACAATGGCAAAATAGTCATTATCCAATGATTGGATAGCAAACAAAGCTATCATGCCTAACCCTGCAGACAGGACAAGGCACATTAAATGCATCGTTTAGTGTCACATCATGGGTGTAGCCCGGCAAGCCTTGCCGTGCCATTCAGCCACCTTCTCTCTTGTCTGCGTGCACTATTCTAGAAATCTTCCGATTCAGCGATTAATCTTTCGATTTATCGCTAATCGGGGCGTGACCAATAAGATTATGCCTTATCTTCACCATTTATATTTTGGACCGATTTATCGCTCTGACAAGCGCTTTATTGAGAATCTACCGATAAATCAGACCTATTCATAGCACTATGTTTGCAAAAACTATGTTTATTTATGTTTTGTGGACCTTGTTACGCAATATGTATTGGTGTCCTATTTTTTTGTCATTATACAAGGATTCAAAAGCTAGAAATCAAGGTAACACTTCTATCAAATATTGTTTTGGTGTTGAATATAGCGTATTTTAGTGTTGGGAACCTGAGATTTGCAAAAAAAATCCGATTAACAGTCGACCGGTAAAATCAATTAATCGACTGATTTCCGATTAATCTCTAATCCCTAGCTGACCGAGATGATAACGATAAGCGATATCCTCAACATTGTCTGCATGACACGCCCCTGGACGGGTGTCATTTGGAGGTGATCCCCTTTAGAAATGGCAGCCACGTGCCAAATAACAGCCACTTAATCATTTGGGGGCTCGACACCGCACCAATAGGTGACTTGCGTTGCTGTGAGGTGGAGCGGTGGAGCCTTGGCTGGGTAAACCGCCCTCAGTGTCCCTGGCAAGCCTTCCGGGGGAGTCTTGAGACTTGTCTTTGGGGTAACCTCGACCTTTGGTGGAGAGGTTTTTTCTTTGTGATATCTTGCTCATTTGGTTGGTCTTAGCCTTCTTGATCCGCCCTTGATTTCTCAAAGAGTTATCTCCTCTGCTTGGCCCTGTCTTGGATGCTGCAACCTTGCTCTTGAGCCTGTGTACAGTCCGGGCAACACACGCCCGGGGTTTGTTGCACCGACATTCTGTGTCACCCTAAGTTATAACTGTTGCATGATGAATGCCATCTGACATAATTATCCATCACTGATCCATTGCTTATGAGCTTTTCACATATTGATCTTTGCTAAGTTACTTTCGCATTGCCATTGTTGCAATCACTAAAAATTTCTATTGTTACTTTTGTCACCATTATCATTACATCCATACTACTTTGCTACTAGATACTTTGCTGTAGGTATTAAGTCTTTTAGGTGTGGTTCAATTGACAACTCGACTTCTAATACTCAAGAATATTCTTTGGCTCCCCTTGTGTCGAATCAATAAATTTAGGGTTGAATACTCTGCCCTTGAAAACTATTGCAATCCCCTATACTTGCGGTTTATCAGGCATGTGCAAAGCTTCACCGAATTATCGGACCTGGTATGCAAATACTGCCCATGGAGAGCACCTAGCAAGAACAACAAATACGTGCCGAGTCAAACCATGCCTAACATTCAAGTAAAATTTGGGAAAAGCGCGCATATGCATGACGATCGTCCGACCATGAACCCACGGAGAAGAGGAACAGATCCCTCGCCGGACCTAGAATGGTCCTCAACGAGCTACTGGATAAACTATGCCCCATTCACTCGGCCCTGCTAAATACAAATCCAACTCATAGGCTTCGAGCTTGTTGGGTTGTCAGGCAGGTTGCAAAGAGTAGCGAAGCCATACTCCGCCTTCAACCCCCTAGCAGAGGAACAGAAACTCCTTCATTTAGTGACAATGACGTCCTAACTATCTATGAAGCCTTCTCCTTGAACAATCAGAGGAAAAGAGGCCTTCGAAAGCTCAGCCAAGTCCACCAGGTTACAGCAGCAAGCTCCTGGACGGACACCCCAATCACCTTCGATGAGGAGGATGAACCAAGGGCCCGCCGCACTTTTCCTCGACCCCATCATGGATGGCTTCAGACTAACCAAGGTGCTTATGGATGGAGGCAGCAGTCTAAACCTCATTTACGAGGACACCCTCGACCAAATGCAATATGATAGATCTCGAGTCGAGCACAGCTACACTACATTTCGGGGAATTATCCCCGGTAAAGAGGCGCATTGTTCCGGACGAGTCGCCCTGGAGGTAGTGTTTGGCACTCTGGAGAACTATAGGACCAAGGAACTTCTTTTCCACATTGTGCCCTTCCACAACGGATATCACGCCTTATTGGGGCGTGATGCATTCTCAAGGTTCCAAGCTATACCTCAGTACGGGTACATGAAAATCAAAATGCCAGGGCCCAATGGTGTGATCAGCCAGTGACCTGGACAAAGCCCTCGGAGCCAAAAACAAAACAACATCTCTCACCCTTGAAGCACTATCCGAGGCTCTCACAGCTGGGGAGTTAACCACTCTCCATACAATACTGGACAGGGATGATGTCACCCTTAGTAAAAGATCCAAGTATACATCCTTCAAACCAGCTGACGAACCCATTCCAAGTACATCCGGCGGACACCAATAAAACAGCAACCATCAAAGCCCAGCTGGATCCGATGGTCGACGAGGCGCTGCGCGTATTCCTGTGCGAGAATTGGGACATATTTTCCTGGCACCCTTCGGACATGCAAGGTACCCATGCAGGCTGGCAGAGCATAGTTTGAACATAATTAAGGGCTTCAAGACAGTTAAACGGACGTTGCACCGATTTTCTGAACCCAAGCGTCAAGCCATGGGGGGAGAATTATCTAAACTAATCGAAGCCGGATTCATCAGAGAAATCAAACACCCCGAGTGGCTGGCGAATCCTGTCATGGTGCCCAAAAAGGACAAATCATGGCGGTTGTGTCTTGACTTCAAGGACCTCAACAAAGCTTGTAGCAAGGTTCCCTTTCCTTTACCCCGAATAGACTAGATCACTGACGCCATCGCCGGACACTATTCTTTATGCTCCTTGATGCCTACTCGGGGTATCACCAAATCAATATGAAGGAGTCCGACCAACCAGAAACTACGTTCATTACACCCTACAGACCATTCTACTTCAACATAATGCCCTTAAGGTTAAGAATGCAGGTGCAACATATCAGTGCATGATTCAAACATGCCTTGAAACCCAAATTGGTAAAACAGTCGAAGCATATGTAGATGAATGTGGTAATCAAGACCAAACACATCCGCCAGTTGGTAGACGACCTCCGTCAGACTTTTAAAAACTTGCGTACATATGATATACGGCTTAACCCAGATAAATGTGTTTTTGGAGTTCCCGCCGGAAAACTGCTCGGATTCATTGTCTCCCATAGAGGGATAGAAGCCAATCCAGCTAAAATCCGAGATTTGTCCCAGCTGGCAATACCCATAGAGCTCAAACACGTCCAGAAGCTAGTCGGATGCGTCACAGCCCTAAGTTGTTTCATCTCTCGCCTCGGTGAAAAAAAGGCCATGTCGCTCTATAAATTACTCAAAAAGACCAAAAATTTTGAATGGACCGATGAGGCAATCGCCGCATTAGAGGAGATAAAAACTCTACTTAGTTATCATGTGATGTTGCCTTTGCTTCACAACACTTCACGAAACTTGGGACGCATCGGTATCCTCTTGAGTCATCACATGCTCACTATACCATTATCCTCGTTACGGGTTTTGTTTTTCTTTCTCGTTGTTGTGCTCCGGCATCCCCGTGACATAGTCACCTGTGTCTAGAGAGATGATGATGGATTCTGTCACACTGAGAGGGGCCCTAAGAATATCTCTCCATCGTCAGAGGAGCAAATCCCACTCTCGAGCTATCTAGTCCCTTGTCAAACTTTCCGATGAGCCTGTAAGTTGTAGTTGCGATCACCGTGTTACAGGTGACGTTTGAGCAACCCCAAAGTCCACCGTATTGTATGAAGTGACTACGATACTCTCATGGTCTAAGGAGCAAAATCACAGATGATATTAACTCAATTCATAACAGACAATTTTGGGTCGATTCAATATGATCGTTCTTTCAGCGTCATAATCTCAATGTTGTTTTAGGACTATTGTTACAATGATATCCTAAGATTCGGAAAATGAGATCACCAGCAACACTTGAGCTAGTCCTAGAGTCAAGATTAGGAACCTTTTATTTTACCATCTATCATTGCACACGTGCATATGAGTTTTCCACTTAATCGCATATTCTAGGATCATAGCACTTAAAGCATAGAATATAAACTCTACAATTATGAATATAGAAATATAATAATACAAATAGTATTGCCTCTAGGACATCTTTCCAACAGTCTCCCACTTGCACTAGAGTCATTAATCTTGTTGCATGTTTTTAACACCCATGCATATCCGGTGTTGCTAATGTTATGCTAGTGGTAGAGCCTTCGTCACCGGATTTGACACTCTTCAAATCCTATTATTATTTGTGTGGATAATATCTAGTATTTCATGTGTAATTCTTATGTTACATTAATGGTAATATTATATCTCCATATAGTTCATTTTATAGTAATATTATATCTGCATATAGTCAATATATATTTGAAACTACACCGTAGTCTTATCAATAAAATTTTATTGATCCAGATTATATTCTATTGAAGACTTCTCAAGCCTCAATCCAAATCATTTATAAAATCCACAATCATGTTTGTTTTCTGAAACTATTTCAAAATTTATAGACCGGTAATTGATCATGAAGTTGTATTGTGTGACCTTTACAACAAACAATTTGTATAACTATTTACAACAATCTCTCTTCATCTCCTCTATGGACAAGAAGAAAAACTTTTTTCCAGCTAAGGTACTTAATCTTTTAAACAATCACCCTAGTGAACCTCTCTACGGTTACTATGGTACTAACAATTACTTTATATGAAACATATGCCTTTGTACATTTGATAGCACACATGATGAATTCAATCTCTGAATTAAATTGAACACTATTCATCCATACATTCTTATCAACTATTGGTTTCTGCGTAGTGTTATGCTATGTGACATTTTGAGAAAACATTTTCTCTTTTTAAAATTCTTTAAAACTTTGTCACAATACATGTCTTAGCATAATCAGATGTTTCAATCTATCTTATGGATTTTCGTCCAATAATTCTAAGTCCCTTTTTAGAAACATAATTTTAATCTTTTGTGCTAATATACTTTATATTATTTCTGATCAAGTGAGATGTCATACATATGTAAGATCATAAATGTCATAGAGCTCCCACTAAACTTTTTGTATTCACAAGCTTTCTTGATAAAACTTAAATTCCCCAGTTACTTCATCAAATTCCAACTACTTGATAACTTATTTCATATCATACACATGACTTGAAATATTTGTATCACTCTGGTATTCCTAACAAAACCTTTTGTTTGTATCTTATATACATCGTGCTTCAAATTACTTTCAAAATAGTTTTATCACTCATCTATTATATATCAATAATATACAACACTCACAATTGTAATCCATGTATACTTTTAGTATTGTTACTAACAAGAACATTTGACAAGATCAACTCTTCCATTTATACAAAACTATTTTGTAAAATCTTTTCTTTTAGGATCACTATCCATGAATATTCTAAGATCCATTTATACACCTTCTAAAGATTTCACCAAGTTTAAAACTTGTTCCTTGTATATGGACTTCACTTTGGATTTCAATGTTGAAGTAATTCATGTTTTAGATGGTTGCCATCACTACTTCCTTGTAGTGCACATGTTTCATATTCTTCTAAGATGAACTATTAGTAGATTCGATAATCTTTCCTGACCTTTGCATCTTGTTACTGTTTTAACTGAAATTCCTACATTTAATGTAGTAATTTCTTTGCTCAGTTTTATGGACAAAAATATTCCAGAACATTTTTGGTTTAGTCTTGTTATAAATTAAGCCAGAGATTCAATAATCTCAAAAAGTTGTATCATCCTCCCACTTACTTCACAAAAAATATGCATTCCCTGGCAAACATTTTGCCTTATGAATTTTTGTGTGGAAAGAATACAAAACCTACAACCAAGCATTGGTCTAAAATATTGTATAACTCCTTATAGTTTTATCGAGCTTTTAGATGGTGCATCATTTTAGTGAATATATTGTTGTTTCAATTATAAATCCCCAAAACTTTAATAAGAGCAGATCAGTAATAATAATTCCATAATTATTCAATTGCTTGCTAAACTTATGACTTAGATATATATCTTCATGAAAGAAGAATCATGTTTATCTTTTGTCATAATGATATTATATCTTCATCCTGAATTTCTTTGAACTATTTCAAATATTTTTAGTCCTTATGTTTTATCAAGTAAATCGTATTTACTCATAACATTGATGAAATATTCACCGCGCCCTGTTATATCCATTGGACTTCATACCTCACAATGTATTTAGTTAATAAAAGACTTTTATACTTCATCTCTTGTGAAGATTAATTATCCAATATAACTAAGCAGTGCCTCACACACAAGTGGTTTTATCAGTCTTCTTAAGCCGTTTAGCATTAATGTTATAAATCCTAAACTTCAAGATTAATTCATCATGAATAAACCATCACTAAATAGAGGTTTAATCAAAAACCATATTCTCATAATAATCTGAACAACTATTGTTGAAAAATTATAAGAATATCCATCGCACAACCCATAGGATAATGCATTACATAACTTTGAACCAAAATAACTATTATTTCAGTTCTAAGATAAATATTGAAGAAAAATTATAGACATGACTTTGACGGTCTTCAAGAAGCGATCCCATCACTATTTCCAACTTGCATCATGACTTAATTTGTTCTCTCCTTGTGTGCTCTTTGTAGTCCCTGCATAGGTTTGAAAAACAAGAGCAACATATTAGTATCAAATACTCATGACATACAGAAATTTACATGTAGAATAATATTAACTTTGTTTTACAATTATACCTTTACGGGAAGAACCTTTCTTCTCATCAGCCAAATACTTCTTGTAGTTACGCTTCCAGTGTCCCTTTTGCTTGTAGTAGAATCACTCAATCTCTTTATAGGCTCCGCTCCTGTTCTTCTTTCGATACTTAGTCTTACAGACTTTAGTAGATTTCTTCTTCTTGGACTTGTCCTTCTTGAAACTGGTGGTCTTATTGACCATCAACACTATTTTATTTTTTTCCATTCTAGCTTCTGCAGTTTTGACCATAGCAAACAACTTGTTTGCACTTTTCTCCATCCCATTCATGTTGTAATTCATGATAAGACCATCATAAGCCGGGGAAGTGAAGCAAGCACAATATCTGAGAAGCCACTCTATCAACATAGCTAACAAGCTTTACAATATGCTCACTCATTGAGGAACCCTCTTTCATCTTGCATTCAATCAAGGTCTTGGTTAATTCAAAACGTTCAGTCCTTACTTGCTTCTTGTGCAAAACTTCTAGTGACCCAGTTATAAATTGAGTAGTAGATCATTCAAAATGCTTCTGTAGTTCAGGATCCATGAAAGTTAACATGAGGCACTAGACTAAATCATAGTCATCACTACGAGCAGCATAAGCAGCAACTTCTTTTGGTGTTGCATCCTCTGCAGGAGCATAACCTAGGGGCTGATCCGGCACATATTCCATAGCACTCCTCAGAACAAATCTCAGGTTCCAGATCCAATTCGCATAGTTTCCACCATTAGCAGCCAACTTTTATTTCTCTAAACATAGGGGTTAAGTTGAACATATTGCGAGCCTTTGATCTACAATGATAGAAATAAAATTCATTAAGACATTTATTCATAATTAATGTTGCACTAGTGTTTAAACAAATTTTGATATAAAGTGCCCACTCAAATCAATACCTTTCATAATTGAAAGTGAGTGATTCAAGACCCTTATCTAGTTCACAGTCATTGATGTGGACATCACTGATGACGTGAATTTTGACCGGTCGGTAATCTTTTGCCAATCATATCACCATGTGACTCTCGTTCATCTTTCGATGCTTTGTTCTCTGAACTCAGAACGATTCTGCAAGAAAATTAAGACAACCGAGTGTTATCTGCTTGCTCGCTCTTACCTCGTCAGTCTTACACTTCACGATCCGTTTGTACTCATGTGGACATGACGTACTCCAAAAAGCCACGTGTTATAGATGGTTGCAACACTGGTAAGAGCACCTTTTAACTTGATATTTATTGTGAGAGATCACCCTAATAATTGACTAATGTGCAATCAAAGGATGCAAACGATAAAGGGGTAAACATCCCATGCAATTCATAAAAGCAAGATATGGTATAGCCCTACGCGCCAAGAATCCTTCATGATCATCTTCATTCTTCTGTTGAAGCATCGTGACGGGCAATATTTCGTTGCCGTTGCTACCGTTTCAGAAAAACATTGTCGTGGCGGCAATTTCAGATAATGTTGTCGTGGCGACTATTTCAGAAAACATTGTTGTCACATCAAATTTAGAAATTTTATCGTGGCACGAAATTATAGCTCATCGTCCCACACCTAGTACACCTTCTCCATGACGAGGACCTCCGTGTACATTTGCCACCCTCACCTGTAACATGTAGGCTATTTCTACTATATCTAAAGTAACATGGCAATCTCGTGGCTCCAGCAGTCATGCCGTGATCCGCAGGCCACTTAACATTACAAAATATAACCATCTCATACATAAACTCATTATCATGACGAAGGCTATACCACATCATATGCATACTCTGCAAAAGCAAGTTAGACATCCTCTAATCAGTTTTAGAAAATTTTACTTACATGGTTAACCAGTTTAAACAGATAATACTAGCAACCTACATCCACAACATAGGCGATGATTCTTGATGCTAGATTAAGTTTCGGGGTGTGTGAAACACGAGACTTAATTAAAAATCTCTAGCCCCACACTAAACTTCATCAAATACGTGTGACTCCCTAGAAGATCATCCATCTTCAGCACACTCTTGTGTATGCAACAGTTCACTATTCTTTACTATGATGAGGCTCAAAGAACTGTTAGCAGATTGCCGACAGCCAGAGACGAGCGATTGTCAGAACTTTGTGCAAAGCCTCATCATGCCGCCAATGAACTGAACCGAAGCAACACTCAAGGGAAGCATATAGCAAGAACATCAACACCTCACATCCACATATGATCTATATCGCAACCTGCACCTACTCATATAAGTGGTCATGATTCCACTCTTGGGAAACATAGTAGAAACAAAAAAACACCTACGCACACCCAAGATCAATATGAAGAAGCATAACGGGTTGGGATCACGATCGTCACTATCACCGAGTTGTAGCAGAAGAAGAATGTGTCATGTAGATCATACTTGGTGTCCCTCAAACCGTCGATGTATGATCCCACGAACCGCCCACGAACAGTCACTCGAACCGAAGACCGAAAGTACGGCCTCTCTACTTGGTTGCAAGCGTGCAGCCTTCACGATCCAGCAACGCTTCATCATCCAAAGCTAATCGTCGCTGGAGAATTAGAGGGAGGAGATTAGAACCACACTATGCTTCCAATTGTGAGGATTAGAGGAACTAAACCAAGCTCTAATTAGTCAACCAAGATCAACTAGAACTAGGGCTAGATGAACTAGAGGAGGCTCCAAAACTTGTGTATTACACAGAGCAAAAACCCTAGAAAATATAGGTTGGAGGGGAGAGGGCAGCCAGCAAGGAGGGAAAGTCCCTCCTTAGGGCGCCGGCCAAGTCCACCCACCCCCCCCCCCCCCCCCCCACACACACACACACACCCAGACACACTCAAGGAAAGGCGGGCGACACTTCCTATTGGGCCCTTGTGGCCCAATATGCCTTCCGCTGTTTGGCCTTTTAAGGCCCATTGATATTAAATTAAATATAAATGCCTTTTAGCAATTACTATAGCATATTATATATAATTGAACAACCCCAGAAACATTTTACACCTATGTATTAATTATCGGTAATACCTGGTATTACCCGATACTCTCTGAAACCCTTCCGGTGACCCCGAAATGCTTCCGGATCCTCTCAAAACTACTTGAATATTTATGAAACAATTCCACAAATATATTATTATAACTCCCGTCGTACTAACAATCAGAATATCATGATTGCCTAGCTTGCGACCCCGTAGGTTCAGTAACTCATAGATATGAACGATACCCCTTCGTTCAATGACCGACAGCGGAACCGTGGACGTCCATATCGATCCCTATGAGCACATGAATAATATTTTAGTGAACCTTTGGTTATAATGTGATGTTCCCTTTGCTCGCAATACTTCACAAAACCCGGGATGCATCGGTATCCTCTTGAGTCATGACATGCTCATTATACCGCTATCGTCGTTACAAGTTTTGTTCCTCTTTCTCAGTTTTTTGTTCTGGCATTCCCGTGATGTAGTCACCTCTGACTGGCCAGACGATTATGGATTTCGTCACACCGAGAGGTCCCTAAGAATATCTCTCCATTGTTGGAGGAGCAAATCCCACTCTTGAGCTATTTAGTCCCCTGTCAAACTTTCCAATGAGCCTATAAGTCGTCGTTGTGATCACGTGTTATAGGTGACGTTTGAGCAACCCCAAAGTCCACCATACGGTAAGAACTGATTATGATACTCTCATGGTCTAAGGAGCAAAATCACACATTAACGCCATGTTATTATAATTTAATACAAATGGTATTAACTCAATTCATAACAGACAATTTTGGGTCGATTCAATATGATTGTCCTTCCAACGTCATAATCTCAATGTTGTTTTTGGACTATCGTTACACTTAGCGATATCCTAAGATCCAGAAAACGTGATCACCAACAATACTTGAGCTAGTTCTGGAGGCAAGACTAGGAACCTTTTATTTTTACCGTTTATTATTCTACACAGGCATGTCAGTTTTCCACTAAATTGCATATTCTAGGATCATAGCAGTTAAAGCATAGAATATAAACTCTACAATTATGAATATGGAAATATAATAATACAAAAATTATTTCCTCTAGGGCATATCTCTAACAAAATTTACATCTGTTGGTCATGCCCAGGAGGGTTCCCACAACTTGGTCCAGACAAAGCCCATATTGTATCACGGTTACACATGGAAGCTACTCAACATTGAATTCGTGCAATCCCTTTGATAGCTAGGTGGAATTCCCCGCCAATGACTACACTCTGATGATCCAATCAAAGCCAGTCCACCCATATCGATTCATTAATTTAGTAGTTAAGTAGTCAACCATAAGTAACCTTTAGTGTGATCCCAATCCACGTTATAGCAACTAAGCAACTACTCATTGGTTACAAGATCGGTGTAAAATGGACTACTAGGTTCTATCAAGCATAAAGTAAAAATCCTATTGGGATTTCCTAGTTGAAACAAGTACAATGCATAAAAAACATTGGTTGTGATCAAAGGTTCCACTTGCTTGGTATTGACGATTCTTCAATCTCACAATCTTGATCAAGCTACTCCTCGCTCTCTCTACAATCTATCGTAAGTAAAGAGCAATCATAAACAACCATACAATGCAATCAAAAACATATAACAAGTGTTCTGCATGGTATCAGTGTCATTGTGTTGTGAGATCATGTGTTAGGGTTAACTCATAAGAGTTTGGAAAACAACATAGTGGTTGTTAATTTGAATAAGGGTTCACATGCAAGTATCAATAAGGGTTCATCACATAAGGAGTATGTGATGTCAAGTTGTGGTTGTAAGGTCCAACTAGACAGAATCTTAACAATAGAGTCAAGGTCTGAATCTTGGATAGCCAAGTTCATACTCAAGTCTGAATGGCAATTCATTAACCTTTCATGAAGTTTAATACACACTAAGTGTCTAGGTTTCATCTTGGGTTCATCAACTTGGTTTGACTTCCAGTTTTAATTAGTGTTCATCTTATGTGAATTCAATTTGAACTGAGTTAACAATTTGATTTAGTTCCCCTAAGTTAAATTAAATTATGCATTATTTCATAACTGATCGAGTTGGTTCAATTCAACTCAAATACAATTAATGCTTCCCTAAATTCAAATACAAGTCCAATATAATTAATAAAGTTTATTTATTTGATTCAAGTTCAAACTAAAGTCAACTTTATTTAAGTTTAAATTAAATTTAATTTAACTTAAAGTCAAATGTCACACCACAAATATTTAATAGGTTCAATTCAATTTACTAAACCATATTGCAATAATTTTATCCAAGTTAAACCAATGGTTTTAAAGTTATAAACAAATTATCTTTGAATTTAATTCAAATTAATTTAACTTCCTAAATTCAAATAATAATCCAAAAATATTTACTAAAGTTCATTCTTTCTGAACCTAGTTGCGAAGTAATTATTCCAATAAACATTTTTAATTCAAAGTTAAACAAAATTTAGGTTTAAACACTGTTTGAATTGTAGCTATTGTTTAAATATATTCAAGTTCAAATTTTAAATTATTTAAAATTGTACTACAGTAGCTAAGATGAAACTGTATCTCACTAGATTCACTTTGCAAAAAGTATCAATTTCATTGGATTTATAATTTGCAAGTTATGCCCTATTTAAATTCAAATTCATTCTATTGGAATTTACATTTTAAATTATTCATATTATAAATTTTATTTATCTAGGTGAAAGTGCATTTCCTAAGGATCGTTTTGCAAAACGTTTCACTCAAATTGGACTTATACATAAATAGTATGATGGTTAGAATATTTAGGGGGGAGGGGTTCTGCAAAATTGCCAAATCAATTTAATTAAATGATTTTTCTAATGATAAGGTGGTGACATGGCAGCTCCTGATTGGTTGATACCAATTCAAATAAGTGGGCTTGTGATCAAGATCTGACGGTCAGGAATAGATCAGAGGGGGTTAGGGTTTCGAATCACCGGAAATCTTCGCTGGAATCCAGCCGAAAAATGCGAGCATGGCAGCGCTGGCCTCGGACATGGTCGCTCCGGTCGTTTCCGTGGGTACTAGAGGCGGCAGAGGGCATGGATGGGTGCGGCTCGGCGTCACGGGTCCTCTAGTGGCCTTGGTGATCGCTGGGGATGAGGGAAACGATGTCGAGGGGTTGCCGGAGTTGTGCACGACGGTGACGGCTTCGGGAAGTGTTGGCAAAGCTCAAAATTGAGCGTATGTGGACGAAGCAAAGGGCCAGGGAGATGCGCGAGAACGTAACAAAGACGATGGACACGGTGCGCGGGTCAGACGCGTGCTCACCTCGCCGGAGTGAAGCCCGCAGCGGCGGTTGGGCTCGGTCCTCATCGGAGTTGGGCGTCGAGAGGTCATGGGGCTCGCGGAGAATGTCTGGAGAGTTCACCGTGAAGCAACGAGTCAAACGGTGGAAGTGGTAGGGCACGAGGGATTGCGGCTTGCCGGAATTGCGCCGGCGAGATCCTAGGTCAGTACAGCGGAGAGGGGGTCACGGCGGAGCAGCCTGGGGACAAGGGGTGCTACGGCCATTGGGCTTTGGGAGAGGGCGACGGGGTGGATTTATAGGACATGTAGGAAGGTCCTGGCGTGGCCGGAGTGCGCAAGTGGGGGTATCATGGGCGCGGGCATGCGGTTGCGGCGACATGGGCACGGGAGCGGTTGCGGGAGGTGGGGGATGGTGCTGACACACGGGCCCAGGCGGTCGATGAGAGGAAGGAGAGAGAGGGGCGCGGGTGGGGTGTTGGGCTGGCTGGCTAGTTGGGCTATGGCCTGACTAGCTGGCTGGCTGGGCCCTTTTCTTTTCTTTTATTTTTTGTTTCTGTTTTTTTTGTTTCTGTTTTGTGTGTAAGTTCAAATAGGTTTTGAATTTGAATTTTGTTCAAACTAAAAACTTGCTCTAAAATCCAAATGGAATATTTATGACTATGCCAACATTTTGTATGGACATTTTGGACATATATTCCTGCACTTATATTTTCCTTTTGAATTTGAATTTGGTTTCAAAACCAATTGTGTTTCAAATCCAATTTAAAAAATTGGCAGAACGTCAAACTCATTATTTGGACTTCAAAAATTCCTTTTCCTGACAAATAAATGCAAAGCCATTTTAAAATAATTTCCCTTGACTTTTTGAATTGATTTCAAAACAGATCCAACTCAATTCTTTTGGGAAAATTCATATTGCTTTGAATACCATTCGGGTGTTTTTATGGATATCCTTACGCCCAAATAATATTTCAAGATGGTTTGGATTCTGCCAATGGCTAGCTAGGTTTCAACTAGTTGCGTTGGGATTTTAACCCTTCCTAAGCAAACAATCAAGAAAATCAAAGTTAATCACAAGCAATCCTAGGTATTCATGGGTTTTTCCTAGAAATTTTTTAATTCCCTATGAAATTTTTAACATACTAGATTTGGGAAAAATCTGGGATGTGACAGATCATCCAGGATAAGAGAGGATAGTCGCCTACAATAGGGTACATGTGGAGACGGAAGATCAAGCAAACAGGATCCAGACATTCCTCCTAGCATATCACAGGATCGAAAAGCGAGAAGCTCATCACCCTCTCCAAGGTGAACTTGTTGAGCACATGTGGGTAATTCATGACACTTGATTGTTGTGCTTTCATTATGTTTTATTTGGACTTGTATGTCATTTGGACTGTATGTTGTGTTTAAATTTGAGGATTTAATTTGAAATGACGTTGAAATATGTGCATTGGAAATATGAAGTTTTGAATTGATATGTTGTGCAAAAGTAGTTGAAAAGGGGTTTATATGCAAAAAAATGAAAGAAATAGCAAAGGAGAAATTAGGAGTGGACTACATCGCCCAACATTTCCCTCCCCTGTTCCATGATTCTTAATTCTACGCATGTTCAAACCCACAGAAACATTGCCCAACATTTCCCTTATAAGTTAGAGATGGACGGCGTACATGATTCATCGAATGTCTGCATGATGATACTAATGGACTCTGATAAGTGACATACGTGTTGTACGAACACATGTCAACTTCAAGCGTTTTATATGACAAGTTTAGTGACGCAAGGATGGCAACTTTCTTTTCAGATGACAATTTTTGTTTTCTTTTTTGTTTTTCCTTTCAGATGGCAACTTTAGTTGTAAAAATGTCAGGGCCAGAAAGCTTCATACCACACGTGTGGCACTTATCATTTGGAAGACTAATTAAGTCTAACACAACTATTAAAGTAACAAGAGTTAGTGTGCTTTTGGGCGCGGACAGATGCGAATGCGTACGCCTCCATCCCTACCCCCTTGTACATGCGTCGTTCAGAGAGACACGAGCACCCATCCCCTCGCCGACCGAAGCTAAAATTGTGCCTCAACATGAATCTCTCCTTCCTCACCGTGATTGAACGAACGAACGTCATGCCTCATGGTAGGTTCGATAGTTTGGCATTTTTACCGAAACCCCTTGCTGTTATTCATATAGCCAAGGAAGTTGTTATGACCGGCATATACAACAGCCTAGGCAATTAGGGGCCTGGCCCAGTTATCTTATCGTTATCAGAGGCTTAGCCCAGTTATCGTATTTGGAGATTATATAAACTCATGTAAGGACTCATTTGAAGTTAAGCAGAAGCAGTCGTATTTGCTCGGCTTCCTGAAGGGAGCCGGGAGACCTAACCCTAGCCGCCGCATCCTGATCCCTCCCTCTCTCTCGCACACGTGACGACGGCGCCCCAGCGCCGGTGACCTCGCCTTCCTCCTCGCCAAGCCCCCTTCCACCAGGGCCGTCTTCAGGAATTTTGGGGCCCGGGACAAAATACAAAATGGGGTCCTAAAATTTCGAAATTCGTGTAACTAAAGAAGTATCCAAAGAATATCTCACATTGCAGTGGCCAAATAATACCTCCTAGCTATCCAAGAAACACCTCATGCCAAAGCATATATATAAATTTGGTCGACGGCACAATATATGTAGAACTGAAACTCGATGATTAACGATCGAACCAAATAGATTAAACATGACAAAGAAACACAAATAATAATAAGGGGTACAAAAGAATACCAGACCAATAGTTTGCTTCATCCGTTCCCCCGTATATGTAGAAACTTCTGTTGTTGCAGGTCGCCAATGAAAATATGTCTTCATCTTATTTTATTGTAGCATGAAATAAAATTGATATGAAAATGCATCGATTCGGGTTTCATCCATACATGCACACTTTTTTTAGTTCTAAATTACTCTGTAGTTAATTGTTCAAAGACATCAGTTTATAAATCAACACATACATCATGTCAGTTCAAACTTCCAATGCATCTTCTACTATTGTTGTTTGCCTCCCTCAGTCCCAGAAATCAGTAGATTACTGATTGATTAGTGGCCAAGGCGACGAACAGTACCTGTGTTTCTCGGCTTTGGAGGGGCAGCAAGTGTTCGGAGACAAGGCCAGCGCCCGGCGACCAGGTGGAGGACGGGAATCACTGCTGCTAGTGCAAGCATGGATCAGCTAGTAGGTGGAGCGGCCGCCTGCGGCGATCTGCAGCAGACCAGAACTGGTTGATTCATTGCACGGGGGCATGGGAGATCGCGCAAGAGAGGTGGCGCGCGTGCGCGAGCGGGGGTCTAGAAGGGTCACGGCCTAGGGCTCAAGCTGTAGCGGGCACCACGCACAGGTAGTTTACTTAGCGTTTTTCTTTAATCGGGGGCCCCACAGTTTTGGGGGGCATGTGCAGTCGGCCACTTTGGCCCCCCTCATCGACAGGCCTGCCTTCCACCCCTACAACCTACGAGCTAGACCTGGTAGGATCCCATATCCTATCAATTTGGTATCAGGTGTCTCAATCTCGATCATGTCCGCGCCACCGCTCATCCCCTCCCTTTCACTGTCGATCGCCTCCTCGTCGCCGACGACCGCCGCGGCCAGCACGCCGTCCCTGACCGGGCTGGTCTCCTCTACCGCCTGGACGCCACCCGCGCCCGCCCCCGTCGTGCTTACCATGGAGGAGATGACGGCGGCGCTCCGGGACCTGACTCAAGGCGGTCCAGGGCATCTGCACCTTCCTCACGGGGCACTATGGGCTGCAGCCGCCCGCTCCCGTCGCCACCATCATGGGGCCGCAGCAGCTCCCGTGGCAGCCGCCACCACATGCGACCTCCATCGCATCCATCATGCCGCTGCCGCAACAGCAGCAGCCGCTGCTACCGGCGATCTCGGGCCGGGCCTTGCGTCGACGGCACCCAGGGTGCCCATCCACCAGGTCCGTTTCCCCCCGTCGCCATCTCCTCTACCGGCCTGGCTTGCTGGGTCCATCGAGCCGGTCTACACGATGGCCTGACGACAGCCGCATGTGCTGTCACCGCCGGTGCCGCCCCCGACCATGCAGTTCGGCGGGTCCTCGGGTGCCGCAGGTCCCTACAATGATGTGGACGGGCCCCTTTTCCATGGCAGTACTCTGCAGCCTGCACACTCTGCGTTGTCGCCTTCACTGTTCCGCGTGGATGACACATACCCGCCCATCGTCCACGCGCAGCCACCGCCGAGATTCTCCAAGCTGGAGTTTGCGACCTACGACGACACCGTCGACCCCCTGAATTGGCTCAACCAATGCGACCAATTTTTCAGGGGGCCGCGCACTCTCGCGTCCGACCGCACCTGGATCGCCTCCTATCATCTACGAGGCGCCGCCCAGACGTGGTATTATGCCCTCGAGTAGGACAAGGGCGTCATGCCACCATGCGAGCATTTTCGCGATCTCTGCCTCTTGCGCTTTGGTTTGCCTATACACGGGAGCCGTCTGGCGAAGCTTGGGCGCCTTCCGTTCCTCACCACAGTGCAAGACTTCGCCGACCGTTTCCAGGCACTAGTGTGCCACGCCCCCGACGTTTCGGCTCATCAGCGGGCTGAGCTCTTCGACGGAGGCCTACCGGACCACATCCGCGTAGACGTGGAGATGCGCGGGCCACAGGACCTCCAGATGGCCATGTACTACACCCGCGCTTTCGAGTGTCGTGCGGTGGCCATCCAGTAGGCGTCACCGCCCCGGGCTGCTTGGCCGCCACCCTGGCCGGAAGTTCCCACGCAGGGTCGGCCTGCTCAGGCTTCCGCGGCGCCCCTCGCCGCGACCACGGCGCACCCGTTCCTCCGGCTCACCCCGGCCGAGCAACTCGAGCGTCGCCGCCAAGGGTTGTGCTTCAACTGCGACAAGCCCTACATGCTCGGCCATGTCTGCCTGCAACTCTTCTACCTGGAGGCTGCGGACTACATTGAGGAGGACACCGCCGTCGCCGGGCTCGGCGACCTGCCCGCCCCAGCTGACGCGGAGGTGTTTGGCGCCTGTTGATCACCTCGAGGAGCTCCGCAAGCGCTTTCCCGCCTTCCACCTCGAGGACAAGCTGTTTGTGCATGCGAGGAGAAATGTTATGACCGACATATACTATTTAAGGACTCGTTTGAAGTTAAGCAGAAGCAATCATATTTGCTTGGCTTCCTGAAGGGAGCCGGGAGACCTAACCCTAGCCGTCGCGTCCTACTCCCTCCCTCTCTCACGCACACATGACGACGATGCCCCAGCGCCGGCGACCTCGCCTTCCTCCTCGCCAAGCCCCTTTCCACCCCTACAACATACGAGCTAGACCTTGTAGGATACCATATCCAATCAGAAGTATTATCCATATGAGACGCTTGTGTTAGCATTAGGGAACAAGGGGTGTTTGTGCCGATGGGGTCAGGATCTTGAATGGGATGTTTCATTTTGGAGGCTCGAGGATATTGAAGGACAACAGATGCACATAGCAACTCCAACAGGCCGACCCAAACGGACGGCGATTTTGTCCGCTTTTTGCCCGTTTGGGTCGGCCGCCCGCCAAGCGTCCGCCTTGTTTTAGATTTGGGTCGGCAGTGCACCCAACGCGCCAACCCATATCTGCCGGCGTGGCCGGCTAGCCGCCCTATTTCAACAAACAGGATTGGGGATTGTTTTGACAATAGTGGTCCACTGAAGATAGATACCGTCACCAAGGTAGTATCCTTTGTCGTAGTTGTGCCTGTTGACAGTAAAGTTCACCGGTGTTGTTGCCTTCGGCAAGCCTAGCGAACACCGGTGACCGCTGAAGCACGTTGATATCATTGTGTGATCCGGCCATGCCAAAGAAAGAGTACCAGATCCAGAGATCTTGAGACACCACGGCCTCAAGTATGACAGTGCAAGCCCTGACATGGCCCTTATACTGCCCTTGCCAAGCAGAAGGACAGTTCTTCCACTCCCAATGCATGCAGCCTATACTACCAAGTATCCCTGGGAAGCCCCTACTGGCATTCACCGCCAACAAATGGGCCGTGTCTTCAGCAATCGGCTCTCTGAAGTACTCAGGGGCAAACACAGCAATAACAGCCTTGCAGAACTTATACAGGGACTCTAGGCAAGTAGACTCGCTCATACAGACGTACTCGTCAATGAGATCACCGGGCACTCCGTATGCAAGCATTCGGATGGCGGCAGTGCATTTCTGATAAGAGGAAAAACCAATCTTTCCAACGGCATCCTCTTTGCACTCGAAATAGTCATCATAGCCGACCACCCCCTCTCTAATACAGTTGAAAACATGCCTGCTCATACGGAAAATGGCAGCGGAATTTCTGATGTTTGAACAACGGGTTTGTTGTATCAAAGTAGTCCTTCCAAAGAAGGAAATGTCTGCTCTCTCAGTTGCGATTCAACGCCGGAAGGTGGCCCGGAATGGAGCCACGGAACAATGGCCGCTGGCTGTTGAGGTGGTGATGGACCAGCACGGCAGCCAGTATCTCCTCCTCGTCATCGGAGGATGAATCATCGGAGTCGCAAAGGAAATTGTGAAAAAAGAACTCGTCGGCGGAGTCCATTTTGTACCTTGGCAAACTATCGAACAAATGGCGGCAGTACATTTCTGATAAGAGGAGAAACTAATCTTTCCAACGGCATCCTCTTTGCACTCGAAGTAGTCATCGTAGCTGACCACCCCCTCTCTAATACCATTAAAAAGATGCCTACTCATATGGAAACAACGTTGGAATTTCTGATGTTTGAACAATGAATTTGTTGTATCAAAGTAATCCTTCCAAAGAAGGAAATGCCCGCTCTCCCAGTTGCGATACAACGCCGGAAGGTGGCCCAGAATGGAGCCATGGAACAACGGCCGCTGGCTATTGAGGTGGTGATGGACCAACACGGCAGCCAATATTTCCTCCTCGTCATCGGACGACGAATCGCCAGAGTCGCAAAGGAAATTGTGAAAAAAAAAACTTGTGGGCGGAATCCATTTTGTACCTTAGCAAACTATCGAACAGTTTGCGGGCATCGACGAAGAAGACGCCCGACGAAGGGAGTCGCGGTGCGCACGGACCAGCTAGCTACCCTGCCGGCATCCGACGAGCGTGCCGATGAGGGTCTGGCCAGGGACGGCGAGGCGGCTGCTTGGTCGCGGGGGTGTCGGGGTGGGAAGCAGTCGGTTCTCGGCGGCAAGACGAGGGTGGCAACGTCGGAGGTGGCAGCGTTGCTCAGAGGATGTTGCGGGAGCCGGCAGCTGGCAGAGTCACCGAAAAATGGGCGGCGGCGGCGACGACGAAGGAGGCGGGCATGGTTATTGTTGGATGGGGAAAGGCCAATGTGCCACCGACAAGCGGGCCCGGGGGAGAAGGCGAGCACATGCGTGTCTGTCTTGTGTCCGCGCCGACGCAAATCCGGCTCAAAAATAAGCCGAAAATGGGTCACCCGCGGACGAAAAGCGGATGCACGTCCATTTGGGTCAGCGCATTGGGCTGACTTTTGTGTCCACGCCGACCCAAACGAACGCCAGCGGACCAAATGTGTCGCCCCGTTGGAGTTGCACTCATAGCGCATTTTTGACAAAGAGGGGGAATGACGAGGTAGTCGAGGTGCCAACCCATAGTGGAGCTAGCGGGAGTAATGGCGATGCACAGGTGCTCACAGGGAGAAAGGAAAGGAACCTCTTCCAGAGTAGAAGCGGAATTTACAATCATCCAAGATAATCAGTACAATTATTGATTGCATATAGTACTGGCCATGATATGTGCATGATTCGACAAGGTTTTGTTGGGTTTTGTACACACAAATTAACACCTGCGATCAGGCCATGTGTGTTTCCCCGTAGAAGTCGATGGATCCTATTTGAAACCTTGGATTGGCACTAGATTCTCTCCCACGTAGAAACCGAAATCTGGCAAAGGCAAGCAAAGCTTAGCTTATTTTTAGTCGCAAGAATAATATGCGTAGAATGCAGCATGACTATATCAGCCGATAATAAACCATAAAACCTACCGAAGTACATTTGCTTTGTATCTCTTGTCAACAATAAATGATTTCCTACAGAAACGGCTGCCGAAGATTACAGAACTCCGAGCATCAATAGTATTCCAGGTAGACCCTTGGTCTGTGCTCCCTTCAAGGACCCTGCAATGCTACATTGTTAGTGACTTGCAGAATATTAACATTTCAAGACAAATTTTAGCATGGTCCCTCTTACCTCCCCCTTTCACACGAGAGGTAAGAGTGCATAATGATTTGAGTAAGCAGTGGTCTGATTAACTCTTACCTTCTTACCTCCCATGTGAAAAGAGGGGGTAAGAGGGAGCATGTTAAAATTACTCGCATTTCAAAGAAGGTTAAAAGCAGGCAAAGCTAGTGACATACTCCCTCCGTCCCAAAATAACTGTCTCAAGCTTGGTACAAATTTGTACTAGAGCTAGTACAAAGTTGAGAGACTTATTTTGAGACGGAGGGAGTACTATTCTCTAGCAGGCAACTTCTATTAACAATATGAATAACTTGAGTAGCAAGTAACACTGTTCGCATAAAAACTAGTCCCTCTGTAACTTAATGTAAGAAGTTTTTTAACACTGTCATAGACTCTAAAAACATCTTATAAAAAGTTAGTACTAAAATTAACAATGTTGTCATCGATACAGCAACAAAAATGGCAGGGAAATGTTGCATCACAGAATATCCAGAGGGGTAGGAACGGGAGGAGTATGGAAACAGAATGGATTATTCTCTGATTAACTGATAATAGATATGTGCCCTCCCTGTGGTGGCTGTCTCATCCCCTTAGCAGGCTATCTCCAACTTCTGTAAATAATATTCTTTACCTGGAATCTAATCCTAACAAATCCCCAGGAGATAAAGATGTTCAATTGAGATGCCCTGCCTTGGCCTGGTGTATCCCCTGTAGTTGTAGGGCTATAGGCCCATGACAGGCGCTCATGAGTTATTTTACGCGCATACCATACAGCATAAGTTCGATGGTCATTATACAGAATAGAATCACATCAGACAGCCAAGGAACAGTTTTTTTTAGTAAATGTACCAGTCCATTGGATCCCTCTCGGGAGCATCATTAGCTGACATCAAATCATATGACTCCAACTCGCAAGTTTGGCCACCATGTACCTTGTACATTAGCCAACATCCTGCAAATTGATTTTGCCATACAGCAAATCAATAAAATTCCCCAATCAATCAATCATAAGTAGTTGGAACAATTCAATAGCGTTCTTAAGCACAACATGAAAATTCTGCAGAACATCAGCTCGACAGTTGACCAGACACTACTGTCAAAAACTGGTTGGCTGCATATGACATGAAAATTGTGCTGGCTTTCTGTGGCCGTTGCTTTATAATCTAAAGCGGGGGGAAACCCTGTTTCGAAAACAAATCACAGGAGTACAAACGAGAAAATATATGCTACTACCTCTGTAACTAAATATAGGATGTTTTTGCAGTTCAATTGAACTGAAATGCAAAAACGTCTTATATGTTAGCTTGAAAAACTATCTTATATTGTGGGACGGGTGGAGTAGTGTTTTATAAAGAAAATGAATGATAAGATTGTGAACAAGTTATATTGGTAGCACCAAATTACCTTTGGCTCCATCAGGTTCTTCCCATTTGGACAAGCGAATGCCGTCAAAGGCTGCTGTTGCCTGAAATGATTTCAATATTTTAGGGCAAACCCTGATAAATGGATACATAAAAAATGATTAATTTGCAACACATACAATTCCAATTGGGAACTGCTCACTGCTTGCAAGGACTGAACCTGAACAGAGTCTATTGCCTCTTGGGAATTGATGACCTTTTGTGTAAAAGATATCGCTCTTATAGTTACTTAGTATCTCATCAACTGCATCTAGTGCTACTGGTAATGCTAAGGATGTATGTATTAGATTTCCATCTGTAGCCACGGATGGATCTCTAACAGTGTGTAACTCTGCTTTTAAAGAAATAGCAGAAAGCAACCTTTCAGCAGAGGGAAGTATCTCAAAAATTTGCTGCGATTTTTGATCTAATGTGACTCTCCTGCTTTTGAAGTTGGCATCTTTAAGATTTTGCATCAAGCTCCTCAATGTGACGAAAACTTCAATGATTCTTTCATTAGGGATGTTATTATCACAAAAATGAGAAAGAATAGCTGAAAGAGCATCATGTATTTTTGAAACATGAGCATCCACACATCTCCGAATAGGACACGACGAGCAACTGAGTGAGTCTGCTTGGCCCAATTCTGACCTTGCTGCTCTCCATTCCGCAGAACCACTTTGCCTTCCAGGTAGAGATATGCTGTTGTTAACTTCAAGATAGGTAGCTTTACTAAGTTCCTCGGACTCTTTCCTGTCACGGTTTTCTAAGGCTAAGAGCTCATCACTTGACAATCCACTGCGACACTTTCTAGTTATATTCATCAGAATAGCTGAAACTGTATCCTCGGAGGTAATGGTCCGCCTAGAGAGAACCTGCAAATGTAAAGCCGCATGGCACATTAGGTAAAAATGAGAACAATTTCTTCAAAAACAACAAAGATCGTTCCCAACACACACACGCGCGTGCGCGCCAATACAGCCCCCCTACCCCCAACGCAGCCCCTAACCAAGCAAGAAAATTCTACCTCATGCCACTTTCTGGTGTAGCGTTTTGTTATATCATGTACTCCATCTTTTGAGATACCAATTGCATAATCTAATTTCTTGTTCCACCTAGAAAATCGATACAACACAACATCAATATGAAGTGAAATTAGACAAACTATTAGATGAATTATGTGTCAAAATAATATGCAGAAATCAGTTGAGTAGGATTGTATTTTACCCTTTCTCATACAGCAAGGGATTATCATAGACTCCTTCGCATGGATCTAAGTGAATCCATCTAAACATTCCAGAACTGTGGCATTAATAAAAATGGAAATAAAATACCGCATTTGAAGCTGTGGTGGATAGGTCATACTAACCTCCCATAGAGGTTTGAAAAACATTCTGTCCAAACATGATCAGTGAAATCCAGAATCTGTAAAGTAAAGAATAGGCATGTTCAGTTGTTGACCACAGTAGAATAAAAAAATTAGGGATTCATTTGCTAAAAACAGAATTGTAGCAGAACTTAAATTGCCTTTGTAAAGAAGCATATTTATTGAACTACACTAAGAGCAAAGACTAGTCAAGGCAGCAATATGGCGATTGGACGAGCACTCCAATAAGTGGTTTTTGGAGAAGACAAAGCAACTGAATGATGAAAAAGAATACTCACAAGAAGCAGAGACTGGAACCTTTTCAAGAGATATAATCAGTTACGAATCTAGTCTAGCATTCAGTATTTTTTTTGACCAGGTAGTGTTCAGAACTTCAGTGTCTCATATAATCATAATATTAGCACATGTTATTTCAATGATTAATTGAGTGGGAAATCCAACCAATTGTTTCATACTAACAATTCAGTAACTGAATAATGTTGACATTTGATAATTCTGCATTCAACTAAACCACCGAATATGAATGAATATGCCAGATATGGAAGGCCGTCAAACCATTTGACAAATGTGGAATCACTTACAGTGAAGGAAACCATAATCATTACTGAAGCTAATACGATTATGAGCATTATGAAACTAACCAAACGAGCTTCATATCCAAAAACTCGACAGTAGAATGTGAAGCAATTCGCCCATTCTCCACAGCGTCCTTTCCTAGTTTGTATAAGCTTACAAAAAAGCGACAAATGTTAATTTCCAGCTTGGTTTAAAAAATACACACCCACTACCAGGATCACAGGAGGCTAGGACAGCTTACTCATACCTTATGCGGATCATTGTACCTTGGGAAACGGGTGATGCTCGAACAATGGTTGCACCTAAAAATAGTATATATAGGCAAATGAAGTTGTAAAAGTACTGACAGTACAGCACCAGGTGCGAGGAGATGAAGTATTAAAAGGATAGAAGTACAGTTGTTCTGGTATGTAGGATCTTATAATACTACAGCGCTGTGGGGCCATTCCAGAGCTCTAACTAGCATCTTATCGTGCTCATAAAATATAAAAATACTGATCATGTCAACCTGCAAATGATCCTGCCTAGGATCCTGATCCAGATCCTGACAACCATGGTTATTCAGATAGAGATGACACACAGAAGCGCAAAAAGAATTTGTCTTATGCTGCAGGAACAGTTGCAGGGTACATAATTTCCCGGAATTATACTTCACAGACAATGAACATGAAGGTGATGAGAGCACACCAAAATAAGATAGCATATGTAACCAAGGGGTAACTTGGGTAGGCCTTTAGGTGAGATCTAGCAGAGCACAAGATGCATCTACCCGTGATACGAAATTTCAGATCCAAATTTGGTCCACACATTAGATCCTGCTGCAGACAGGAGCAAATTTAAATCGACAGCTTCCAATTACATTCAAAGCAGAATTTTTCCTTTTCATTTCTGGACGTGTGGGTAAAATGTTTATCAGAAAATGTGTAGCAAGGTAAATGCATAGCACGTGAATGCTATTAGAGAACTCCAGAATTTTTCATAACTTTTGTTCCTCCAAAATAAGTGGTATCACATCTCACCCAAAAAGATGAACCTAGCCAAATTGCTAGTACATAAATAACCAGGCTTCAAGATGTGGAATTGTCATTTACTTGGATATCAATTTTGCAAGTTGTTGAAGGAAACATGACCATTCTAAAAATAAATTTGAATTAAGATAGCAGAAGTCCAACTAAATAAAATTCTACTGAATGCTACCTATAGATCTCGACACGGGAGGCACCGAATTCAATTTCTGAGGGAAGTGGGTTTCCCATTCCAACCGTAGATGTTTCACGGTCACAGATGTCACAAGCTGGTGCATTAACCCATCTGCAAGGACAAGGATCACTGTTAACCAATATGCAAGATAAGCATCATTGTTAACCCATTTGCAAAGATAAGCATCAATGTTAAAAGATGAAGTGTATATGAGTTCTATCTTAAGCTGTTCAACCTGTATGGTGTGTACTGAGTGACGTGGAAGTATAGAAATCGAAAAAAAAATACCACTGACAATACCATAATAAGGCTCGATGAAGTTCAAAAACATAGTGTTTAATCTCTATGTTCCACGGGCTCAAGTGAAGCCATGCAAGTACCACTGGATATTTGTTATGGACATACTAATCACTGAGGCATTTTGCTTTGCTTGACTTCTTTGACAACACTGTTCGATGTTCCAAATAGCATTACTTTTTAGAAACTAAATTCAAGGTTCTTCTATATCTTTCCCTAATAATAAAGCACGGATTGACTCCGTCGGGTTCACCGTCAAACTATTTTATAAAAAAGACCCTGCTATTTTATGTAATTAACCCGCAGGTTATGTCTATAAGTGGTAGAAAAACGTTTCAATTTTTTTGTAATGAGAGAAAAAATGTGCGCCGATGGGGAATCGAACTCAGCACCACGGCCTCAATCATAAGCTCGCAAACCAACTAAGCCAGCTAAGGATCATGCATAAATACAGATTCTACGTAATTTAAGCGGGGCATGGAT
This sequence comes from Triticum timopheevii, assembly GCA_963921465.1. Taxonomy (NCBI): domain Eukaryota; kingdom Viridiplantae; phylum Streptophyta; class Magnoliopsida; order Poales; family Poaceae; genus Triticum; species Triticum timopheevii. Next base: position 237,906,981 of record OY997264.1, on the reverse strand, counting down.
CTGTGTTTGACAGGACTTGGGCCAAAAACACTGCCCCTTTTCGACAGAAAATACGGCCCAAATGACACGCCGTTGGAGGCCTGCCTGTCCGATCGAATTGGGCCTACTAAATAATCCAAAAAATGATTTGTCCTGTGAAGGAATCGATCACGATCAGCCCCTAACGTCCAAGGGCCACAACCCACTGAGGTAACATATACCCCTAAAAAAACTGAGGTAACATATAACTTCACGAGAAGTTCTGGTTCATTTTGCACTTAAATAGTCCCACCTCGCTTTTTTACATTGAATTTCATCAATTCATACATGTTCCAAGTTGCTCTGATCCACGAGCGGAATCGGGAGTCAACAAACAAAGAATGAGAACGAATCTTTAAAAATCACATGAAGAAATTAAAGGAAATATGATATGATTCCCGGGATTGAGGGCTGCCATGCATTCCTAAAGAAGGAAGCTGCACCCGATTGATTGGGCACTGATCACATGAAAAAATTTAAGGAAATATGAATCGCACTAATCGCATAGGAGGACCTAACTAAAGGAGACAACAATTTGAGGATTAGTTAACCCCAACAGTGTGGGGCTGCATAGATTTTTAGCAGCAACGGGCATGGATTTTAATTGTGCCATTTTTTTTCCTCATTGTATTTGCATATGCAATTCTTACTAAACCCGCGCTAATTTTTTCTTCAGTTACAACGGATGACATGTGATGTGTTGCTTGCACTTACTGTCCTTACCAAATTTGAGACAATTTTAATTTCTCTCATTGTAACACACTGGAAGTTATGTTTACACATACAATCCTTACTATATTCACGTTAATTTTTTCTCCCATTGCAACACACGGGCATTTTTGCTAGTAATCTAAAATGGCAAAAGCAATGCCATAGAATATATATATGATAGCTGTCACGTGGGTTGGCCACCCACATGCTATCTTGGGCTCCAGTTAAGGGATATATGGATATATTCCTGTTCTTTTAAGTTAGGAATCGTACCATTTAATAAACTAATTATAGAGAAGATATTAGTTTGCTACCTAGGTTTGAGTTGTTGGGCCTCTATATATAAGGATGACCTCTCGAAATGAATTACTCAAGCAGGAAGAGTTACGATCTATCTCACATCTACTTCATACTCGTAATCCCTAATCTAAACCCTCTTATCAGTTAGCTAACACCCGGCGATCCTCCCAGCGGTAATTACTCTCATGAAACCATATCAGACACAAGACACTAATCATCTGCAAAAAGAAATAACCGAAAAAAGAGTCATGAGAATGTTTCAATAACCTGAATGATTGCTTAAACCAGAAAAGCAATTGCAACAGAAAGGCATGATCCTCTTCATTTTTCGAAGGACTGAAGATCCCTTCCTACGAAAGAATCTTGTATGAGAATTTCTGACAAGACATCCCTTCAAACATAGAACTTGATATAACAATCCACACCATTACGACAACAAAAATATCCAGACGCAGTCATGGTGTTAAAATTTATAATAGTAAAATACGACAACTTCCTATGGAGCCAAACTTGTACCAGAAAATATACTTTATCATCAAGTCCAAGGAAACATAGTTCTATAGAAATATAGAGAACATCAAGACAAAAAAAAAAAGGTAACTAACAGAAACCTTGGCCAGTGAAATCAGCGCCTTCTCCTTAAGTTCATCTACAGGAACCGTCTTCAGAGCTGATTCGTGACGCACCGGATCCTCGTACTACATCCAAAATGAGTGTCAGCAAACAAGAACCAGAAACAACCACAATATTAAGGAATGCTTTGCACATGAAAAGTATTCCAATTACATACCTTCAGAACCTGGCGCATGTATGGCTCAACTCTTTCTCTGAAAACCTCTCCTCCGTCACTTTGTATGCTGTACTGTTGCAGTAGAAGTGCCTCTTCTTCCTCCTAAGAAAAAATCAGTAAGCATAGTTATATATAGGTGCCCTTTGGTTCAAAGGAATGAAAGAACTTCCCAAATTCCTACGGACTGCTTTCCTACACCCAAAATCTATAGAATCATCGCAAAGAGCTACGAAGCACCGATACGTGCAAAACCTGTGTATCCCCGTCCTGTACGTCACCGATGCGGCGATAAGCATGATAATACAGTGATATGCGTATCCCTGGGGTATCGTGACTTTCGATTTAAGACAAAAGAAAAAAAGTGCCGATACACCGCCAACACGTCAGCGACACGGGAAGCCCAGTAAAAGCCCACTCCAGCACTCGCAAAGTCATAACCCTAAACAGCCAGCACTCTCTCTCGCAGTTTGTTGTGCAGCAGATTGGATCGAGGATTCAGGTGCGACCGCACGAGTGCGCCGCCGAGTTGCTACCACCGCCGCCACTGCCTGGATTCTGTTGCAGTCATCTGGACTCGTCTCGCTGCCGCCTGTTGGCCGTCACCAGCAAGGTCCCCCCCCCCCCCCCCCCCCGCCCCTTCCGTGGTGTCTGGTCCTCCCGCTCTTGCTGGCTTGCTGCGTACTGATTCTGTGTGTGCTTCCTGCCGAGTGCGTGCGTGCTGGCTGTGTGTGTGCTTGCTGCGGCGTGCGTTCGTGCTTGGTGTGTCTGTCTGCGTACTTGTTCTGTACTTGTGTGCGTGCTTGCTAGCTGCAGCTGGGCACTGGGTGCTGGCCTCTGCTGTATCAACTATGATTTGCTGCTGACCTGCTGATGTTGCAGCTAGTGCTAGGGAGTGAAATACTGACAATGACATCTGCAGGCCAATCTTCAGTTGAGAGGCTGGGAAGCATCAAGCATGTATCATTGGGTAAGCAAGCTACAAGCCAACGTCTTTACTGTTTTCAGCTTTTCATGCTCAAGTGTTATGTATATTTCAAATTCTAATACTAGCATATGATGTATTTTGCAAGTACCATGAGGATTCAGTAAATTGATGATCATTCAGTCATCGAGACGAGGACTTGATGAAACGAGGCATGGATGCCTATGTTTTCAAAGCGTCCCTAAGGCGACGCCTAGGCGTCGAAGCGCTCCCCCTCCGCTTTGGAAAATCGACCGCTTTGGGCGCCTAGGCGTCCAAAGCGCCCGCCTAGGTGTCGCCTAGGCGCCAAAGCGCCCCCCCTCCCTAAGGCGGTAAGGCGTCGCCTTAAAAACATAGATGGATGCAACTTATGGGGCAGCATTTTGATCTCATCTCATGCATTTAATTATTCTTTGTCTTTATAACATGCCATTTTATTAATTATTTATCTATACTCGCCGCATCGCCGTATTGCTGTTTCTGGAAATTGCCTTATCCCGTATCCCCGTATCCCATATCGCCATATCCATGTCGTCATATCGGTGCTTCGTAGGCGAAGAGGGTAGCCCTCTTGGAAAATGTGTTTATCATGTGGAGCAATCAAACAACTTCTATTACCAATTCCAGTGTTTCCAATTCCTGTATGATTTAGCATGTCATGACTCATGACATCCTATTCCTATGTTCAAAAGGGGATCGATGTTTGGATTTCCTTCTCTCTCTCTTTTCCCCTAGGTGAAGTACTTAAGTATTTAAACAAGGGATGCAATTGTTTGCTGCCCTCAAACTACATTTATGCAAGTTTGAACAGATGCAGGTATGAAAATCGAGCATAGCTCTTGCCCTTTTCACTGCCCAATCAAACAGAAATGATCTTTAACAAATGTAAACAGTACCAGACCTGCCGATACCATCCAAACTGCAATGCCGTAAAATGCAGTGCCCATGTTTCACCCTAGTCCAACCCAAACTCCAAACTCCAAAGCCATCGCGTGAACTAGATTACCAGATCAATTTGCACACTGACCAGGACCAACCCTTGGACCAATTCCATGCCGCACTAGACCATCCGATACAGCCAGGGATGTCATAACGAAACCGCACCTGAATCATCCTCGCGAGCTCCTCGTCGGACTTCTTCTGCGCCCTCGCAGCTGCAGCCGCAGCTGCGTCCACGTCACCCCCCTCGCCGACGGGGACGAGGCGGAGGACCTCAGAAATGGACTCGAGGTCGGTGCCGTCGTCGACTACGGAGCCATCCGCCTCCACCTCGATCTGCACGGGCACTACGCCGGATCAGAGTACAGCGGAGCCAAAACACCCGGATGATCGCGGGGTGTGAGTGGTCTGGGAAACTGCACCTCAATCAACCTCACCAGTTCCTCGTCGGACTTCTCCTGCGCCGGCGCCGCCGCCGAAGCCGCGTCCGCGTCCTCCCCCTCGTAAATGGACATGAGGCACAGGCCCTCGGGAATTGACTCGAGGTCGGTGCCGTCGTCGACCACGGAGCCATCCGCTTCCACTACGATCTGCACGGGCACCACACCGGATCAGCGAACAGCAGAGCGAAAGCACCCGGATGATCGCGGAGTGTGTGTCGTCGGGGCGGGGATCGAACCTTCTGGAGGTCGGGCGGGACGGAGGTGAGCGAGAAGATCTGAAACCGGAGGACGTCGAGTCCGTCTTCCGTGTCGTACTCGACCGTGTGCTCCTCGTCGGCGCGGACCTGCCGGACTACGAACCTGCGAGCCACCATGGCGTTATCTCTCCGTGGACACCAGGTCGCGGCGTAGTCCACTATCAAGGCCTCAAAAGGTTTGCGTGACAGGTGGGACGAAAGGCAATGGCCGAAGAGCAACTCCAACGGGGCGGCCCAAAAACGGACGGAGATTTCCTCCGCTCTTTTATGTTTCGGTCGGCCGTCTGCCCGACGTCCGCCCTGTTTTAGATGCAGGACACCCAATGCGCCGACTCATATGTGCCGGCGTGGTTGTCTGGCCCCTCATTTTTTTTTCATGATTGCAAAGTTTGAATCAAAATAAAATTGTTTTGAACCGAATAAAACTGCATAGTTTATCACAAGCCAAATGAAAATAAAAAGATCTCACATAGCTGTCACATAGTTTTTGCAAACGAATAAAAGAAGATACATTTATTGATTGCCAACATGAGCCCACATATGCTCAACCAAATCATTTTGCAGTTGCACGTGAGTTTCCCAATCACGCATGTCTTCATGAAATTGGGTGAACTGTTCAAACGTTGCCGCTACTCCATACTCAGACACAACATTCTCACCCTGAAACTGAAACCCTTGATCATACAGACGTTCTGGGCGTTCGTCTTCTACGATCATATTATGCATGATCACACAAGCAGTCATCACCTTCCACAGTTTCTGCGTGCTCCAGGTATTAGCAGGATACCGAACGATGCCCCATCGAGATTGCAAAACACCAAAGGCACGCTCGACATCCTTCCTAGCACTATCTTGCTCTTGGTCAAATTTTTTTCTCTTCTCTCCGACAGGGTTGGGTATTGTCTTGACAATAGTGGTCCACTGAGGATAGATACCGTCACCCAGATAGTATCATTTGTCGTAGGTGTGGCCGTTGACAGTAAAGTTCACCGGTGGGATGTTGCCTTCCGCCAGCCTAGCAAACACCGGCGAGCGCTGAAGCACGTTGATATCATTGTGTGATCCGGCCATGCCAAAGAAAGAGTGCCAGATCCAGAGATCTTGAGAGACCACGGCCTCAAGTATGACAGTGCAAGCCCTGACATGGCCCTTATACTGCCCTTGCCAAGCAGAAGGGCAGTTCTTCCACTCCCAATGCATGCAGTCTATACTACCAAATATCCCTGGGAAGCTCCTGCTGGCATTCATCGCCAACAAATGGGTCGTATCTTCAGCAGTCGGTTCTCTCAATTACTCAGGGCCAAACACAGCAATAACAGCCTTGCAGAACTTATACAGTGACTCTAGGCAAGTAGACTCGCTCATACGGACGTACTCGTCAATGAGATCATCGGGCACTCCGTATGTAAGCATTCGGATGGCGGCAGTGCATTTTTGATAAGAGGAAAAACCAATCTTGCCAACGGCATCCTCTTTGCACTCGAAATAGTCATCATAGCTGACCACCTCCTCTCTAATACGGTTGAAAACATACCTACTCATACGGAAAACGGTGGCGGAATTTCTAATGTTTGAACAACGGGTTTGTTGTATCAAAGTAGTCCTTCCAAAGAAGGAAATGCCTGCTCTCTCGGTTGCGATTCAACACCGGAAGGTGGCCCGGAATGGAGCCACGGAACAATGCCCGTTGGCTGTTGAGGTGGTGATGGACCAACACGGCAGCCAATATCTCCTCCTCGTCATCGGAGGACGAATCATCGGAGTCGCAAAGGAAATTGTGAAAAAAGAACTCATCGGCGGAGTCCATTTTGTACCTTGGCAAACTATCGAACAACTTGCAGGCGTCGATGAAGGGAGTCGCGGCGCGCACGGACCAGGTGTTGTCCTACCAGTGTCCGACGAGCATGTCGGTTTCCGACGAGCGTGCCAGTGAGGATCTGGCCAGGCGGCGAGGCGGCTTCTTGGTCGGGGGCAGTTGTGTGGTGGGGCGGCGCGGGGGGCAGGAAGCAGTTGGCTCCCGGCGGCAAGACGGCGGTGGCGGGCGACGTGGGAGTGCGCAGCATAGCTGGCCGGATGTGGAGGCCCCGGCAGCTAGTAGAGTCGCCGGCTAAAATGGGCGGCGGCGGCGGCGACGGAGGAGGAGGGCGAGGCTTACTGTTGGATGGGGGAGGGCAATGTGACACAGACCAGCGGGCCCAGGGGGAGGAGAGGGCGAGCGTGCCCGTGTCCGTCGCGTGTCCGCGCCGACGCAAATCCGACTCAAAAATGGGCCGGGAATGGGTCGCCCGCGGACGAAAAGCGGACGCGCGTTCGTTTGGGTCGGCGTGTTGGCCGCCTTATCTGTCCGCGCCGACCCAAACGGACGGCGGCGGATGAAATGGGTTGCCCCATTGGAGTTGCTCTAAGGGCGTGTTTGCTTCTTTTTTTCCGATTCTATAACTCCCGAACATACCATATTTTTGCTCCTCGTCCGACACATGTCCTGAGCCGTTGATTACAAGTATGCATCTTAAAGCACTTAAAATTGTCAGGTCATGTTTTTCTGGTCGTTCGCTAGAAAGGACATGCGTCCCGAACGTCTCCTTCATCTCGCCTTATCCAGTCGCCCCCTCCCCCCAATCTATCACTCGCCAACCACTGCTCCCCACCGCGCAAGCTCTCGCCGACAGGCTGCTTCGGTGACGCACGAGGAGGCTGAAGCGGAGGAGCTATGCGTGGAGCGGATAGGGGGAATGGTTGTGATGCGCGATGGTGAAGCCGCGTGGAGACCGTAGCTATCCCCATGTCCCTGGCGACGCACAACGGAGAGGAAGGTGGTGATGCGGCTTGAGGCAGGGACTCGATGAAGACCTCTCCCGCATCAGCAGAGAGAAGGCTCGCTGTCGTCGTGGAGATAGACTAGGATTTGTTCTGGCTTGTCTTGTACTCCAAGTAAATCATCGTACTTCTATATATATATGCCCATGAGGCTCAAGCAATACAACAACTATTCCACCAATCCCTCTCTCCCTTCTAATATGGTATCAGTTTTCAGGTTCTAAACCCTAGCCGTCGCCGCTTCCGCACTCGCGCGCCGCCCCTGGGGCGATCGGCCTCCATGACCGCCGTCGGCGGCCACTGATACATCTCCAACGTTTCTATAATTTTTGATTGTTCCGTGCTAATATATTACTTGTTTTGGATGTTTATGGGCTTTATTTTACACTTTTATATCATTTTTGGGACTAACCTACTAACCGGAGGCCCAGCCCGTGTTGCTGTTTTTTTGCCTATTTCAGTATTTCGAAGAAAAGGAATATCAAACGGAGTCCAAATGCAATGAAACCTTCGGGAGCGTGATTTTTGGAACGAATCTGACCCAAAGGACTTGGAGTGAAAGTCAAGAAGCAGCCGAGGCGGCCACGAGGGTGGAGGGCGCGCCCACCCCTACAGGGCGCGCCCCTATCTCGTGGGGCCCTCGAGAGGCCACCGACCTACTTCTTCCTCCTATATATACCCACGTACCCCAAGAACATCAGAACAAGCCACGAAAACCTAATTAGACCGCCACAACCTTCTATATCCGTGAGATCCCATCTTGGAGCCTTCGTCGGCACTCCGCCGGAGGGGGAATCGACCACGGAGGGCTTCTACATCAACACCATAGCCCCTCCGATAAGTTGTGAGTAGTTTACCACAGACCTTCGGGTCCATAGTTATTAGCTAGATGTCTTCTCTCTTTTTGGATCTCAATACCATGTTCTCGTCGATCTTCTTGGAGATCTATTCGATGTAACTCTTTTTGCGGTGTGTTTGTCGAGATCCGATGAATTGTGGGTTTATGATCAAGTTTATCTATGAGAAATATTTGAATCTCCTCTGAATTCTTTTATGTATGATTGAGTTATCTTTGCAAGTCTCTTCGAATTAGCAGTTTACTAGATTAATCTTTCTTGCAATGGGAGAAGTGGTTAGCTTTGGGTTCAATCTTGCGGCGTCCTTTCCCAGTGACAGCAGGGGCAGCAAGGCACGTATTGTATTGTTGCCATCGAGGATAAAAAGATGGGGTTTATATCATATTGCATGAGTTTATCCCTCTACATCATGTCATCTTTCTTAATGCGTTACTCTGTTCTTATGAACTTAATACTCTACAGGCATGCTGGATAGCGGTCGATGTGTGGAATAATAGTAGTAGATGCAGGCAGGAGTCGGTCTACTTGTCACGGACTTGATGCCTATATACATGATCATGCCTAGATAATCTCATAATTATTCGCTTTTCTATCAATTGCTCGACAGTAATTTGTTCACCCACCGTAATACTTATGCTATCTTGAGAGAAGCCACTAGTGAAACCTATGGCCCCCGGGTCTATCTTTTATCATATAAGCTTTCAATCTACTTTTATTTGCATCTTTACTTTTCCAATCTATATCATAAAATACCAAAAATATATTTATCTTATCATACTATCTCTATCAGATCTCACTTTTGCAAGTGGCCGTGAAGGGATTGACAACCCCTTCATTGCGTTGGTTGCGAGTTCTTTGTTTGTTTGTGTAGGTGCGTGGGACTTTTGAGGAGCCTCCTACTGGATTGATACCTTGGTTCTCAAAAACTGAGGGAAATACTTACGCTACTATTGCTGCATCACCCTTTTCTCTTCAAGGAAAACCAACGCAAGCTCAAGACGTAGCAAGAAGGATTTCTGGCGCCGTTGCCGGGGAGGTCTTCACTCAAGTCAAGACATACCAAGTACCCATCACAAACTCATCTCCCTTGCATTTACATTATTTGCCATTTGCCTCTCATTTTCCTCTCCCCCACTTCACCCTTGCCATTTTATTTGCCCTCTCTTTCCCAATCTCCTCTATCTTTCGCTTACCTTTTTCTGTTTGCTTGTGTGCGGATTACATGTCGCCATGGCGCAAGATAATACCAAATTGTATGATTTCTCCAATACCAATAATAATGATTTCCTTAGTACTCCGATTGCTCCTCTTAATGATGTTGAGTCTTGTGAAATCAATACTGCTTTTCTGAATCTTGTTATGAAAGATCAATTCGACGGCCTTCCTAGTGAAGATGTCGCTACCCATCTAAACAACTTTGTGGATTTGTGTGATATGCAAAAGAAGAAAGATACGGATAATGATTTAAGTTATTTCCGTTTTCACTTAGAGATCGTGCTAAAGTTTGGTTTTCGTCTTTGCCTAAAAATAGTATTGATTCTTGGAACAAGTGCAAAGATGCTTTTATCTCTAAGTATTTTTCTCCCGCTAAGATTATCACTCTTAGGAATGATATTATGAATTTTAAACAACTTGATCATGATCATGTTGCCCAATCTTGGGAAAGAATGAAATTGATGATTCGCAATTGCCCTACTCATGGTTTGAATTTATGGATGATCATACAAAAAATTTATGCCGGCTTGAACTTTGCTTTTAGAAATTTTTTAGATTCGGCAGTGGGAGGCACGTTTATGGAAATCACTTTAGGAGATGCTACAAAACTTCTTGATAATATTATGGCTAATTATTCTCAATGGCACACCAAAAGATCTACCAGTAAAAAAGTGCATGCTATAGAAGAAATCAATGTTTTGAGTGGAAAGATGGATGAACTTATGAAATTATTTGCTACTAAGATTGCTCCTCTTGATCCCAATGATATGCCTTTGTCTACTTTGATTTAGAATAATAATGAATCTATGGATGTGAATTTTGTTGGTAGGAATAGTTTTGGAAACAATGCTTATAGAGGAAACTTTAATCCTAGACCGTTCCCTAGTAATTCCTCTAATAATTATGGAAATTCCTACAATAATTCTTATGGTAATTTTAATGATATGCCCTCTGATTTCTAGAATAGTGTGAAAGAATTTATGATCTCTCAAAAAAATTTAATGCCTTGCTTGAAGAAAAATTGCTCAAAGTTGATGATTTGGCTAGGAACGTTGATAGACTTTCGCTTGATGCTGATTCTCTTAAACTTAGATCTACTCCTCCTAAGCATGATATCAATGAGCCTCTCAAAGCCATGAGAATTTCCATTGATGAGTGCAAGAAAAGAACCGCTAGATTGCGTGCTAAGAAAGATTGCTTTGTAAAGGCGTGTTCTTCTAGTTTCAATGAAAATAATGATGAAGATCTTAAAGTTATTGATGTGTCCCCTATTAGATCTTTGTTTTTCAATATGAATCTTAATAATGATGGGACTGGAGATGAATCAACTTTAGTTAAAAGTCGCCCCAATAATTCGGAGTTTTTAGATCTTGATGCTAATTTTGGTAAAATTGGGATTGGAGAGGTCAAGACTTTAAATAGCATTGAACCCACTATCTTGGATTTCAAGGAATTTGATTATGATAATTGTTCTTTAGAAGGTTGTATTTCCTTGTTGCAATCCGTTGTTAATTCTCCTCATGCTTATAGTCAAAATAAAGCTTCTACCAAACATATCGTTGATGCCTTGATGCAATCTTTTGAGAAAAACTTAATTTGGAAGTTTCTATACCTAGAAAACTTAATGATGAGTGGGAACCTACTATAAAGATTAAAACTAAGATCATGAGTGTTATGCTTTCTGCGATTTGGGTGCTAGTTTTTTCACGATTCCGAAAACTTTATGTGACATTCTAGGTTTCCATGATCTTGATGATTGCTCTTTAAATTTGCACCTTGCGGATTCCACCATTAAAAAGCCAACGGGAAGGATCAATGATGTTCTCATTGTTCCAAATAGAAATTTGGTGCCCATAGATTTTATCGTTCTTGATATAGATTGCAATCTTTCTTGCCCTATTATTCTTGGTAGACCTTTCCTTAGAACGATTGGCGCGATTATTGATATGAAGGAAGGGAATATTAGATTCCAATTCCCATTAAGGAAATGCATGGAGCACTTTCCAAGAAAGAAAATTAAATTACCTTATGAATCTATCATGCGAGCCACTTATGAATTGAGTGCCAAAGATGACACTACTTAGATCTATCCTCGCTTTTATGCCTAGCTAGGGGCGTTAAACGATAGCGCTAGTTGGGAGGCAACCCAATTTTACTTGTGTTTTTTGTTTTTGTTTCTGTTTAGTAATAAATTTTGCATCTACCTTATGTTTATATGTGTTTTTATGTTTTAATTAGTGTTTGTGCCAAGTAGAACCTATAGGATAACCTATGGTGATACTTAATTTGATTCTGCTGGAAAACAGAAACTTTGCACGCACAAAATTAGTTTTGTTAAATCACAGAAACGTGCTTTTGTGTTGATTCTTTTTGTTGTAGATCAATAGACAAATTTTCTAGGACTTCCAATTTTGGTAGGATATTTAGAGTTCCAAAAGTATTCGTGGGTTACAGATTGCTGTAGACTGTTCTGTTTTTGACAAATTCTGTTTTTGTGTGTTGTTTGCTTATTTTGATGCATCTATGGCTAGTATTAAATGGTATGAACCATAGAGAACTTGGAATACAGTAGTTTTAACACCAATTTAAATAAAGAATGAGTTCATTACAGTACCTTATGTGGTGGTTTTGCTTTCTTTCACTAACGGAGCTTATGAGATTTCCTGTTGAGTTTTGTGTTGTGAAGTTTTCAAGTTTTGGGTAAAGATTTGATGGACTATGGAATAAGGAGTGGCAAGAGCCTAAGCTTGGGGATGCCCATGGCACCCCAAGATATTCAAGGATAGCCAAAAGCCTAAGCTTGGGGATGCCCCCAGAAGGCATCCCCTCTTTTGTCTTCGTTCATTGGTAACTTTACTTGGAGCTATTTTTTTATTCGCCACATGATATGTGTTTTGCTTGGAGCGTCGTGTATGATATTAGTATTTGCTTTTTAGTTTACCACAATCATCCTTGCTGTACACACCTTTCGGGAGAAGCCCACTTGATTAGAATTTATTAGAATATGCTATGTGCTTCACTTATATCTTTTGAGCTTGATAGTTTTTGCTCTAGTACTTCACTTATATTTTTTAGAGCACGGCGGTGGCTTAATTTTGTAGATATTGCTAGCCTCTCATGCTTCACTTATATTATTTTGGGAGTCTCTTAGAACAGCATGGTGTTTGCTATGGTTATAAAATTGGTCCTAGAATGGTAGGCATCCAAGTTGGGTATAATAAAAACTATCATAGAAAGTGAATTGGATGCCATGATCAATTTGATACTTGATAATTGTTTTGAGATATTAGAGGTGGTAATATTAGAGTCATGCTAGTTGGGTGATTATGAATTTAAAGAATACTTGTGTTGAAGTTTGTGATTCCCGTAGCATGCACGTATGGTGAACCGCTTTGTGATGAAGTTGGAGCACAATTTTATTTATTTATTGTCTTCCTTATGAGTGGCGGTCGGGGAAGAGCGATGGTCTTTTCCTACCAATCTATCCCCCTAGGAGCATGCGCGTAATACTTTGTTTCTGATTACTTGTAGATTTTTGCAATAAGTACATGAGTTCTTTTTCTAATGTTGAGTCCATGGATTATACGCACTCTCACCCTTCCACCATTGCTAGCCTCTCTTGTGCCACGCAACTTTCGCCGGTACCATAAACCCACCATATACCTTCCTCAAAATAGCCACCATACCTACCTATTATGGCATTCCATAGCCATTCCGAGATATATTGCCATGCAACTTTCCACCGTTCCGTTTATATGACACACATCATCATTGTCATATTGCTCTTTGCATGATCATGTAGTTGGCATCGTATTTGTGGCAAGGCCACCTTCATAATTTTCATACATGTCGCTCTTGATCCATTGCATATCCCGGTACACCACCGGAGGCATTCATATAGAGTCATATCTTGTTCTAAGTATTGATTTGTAATTCTTGAGTTGTAAGTAAATAAAAGTGTGATGATCTTCGTTATTAGAGCATTGTCCTAGACCTCAAACAGTCTGATCTCTGTTCTCAGTGTCATCCCTGGATCAGTAATGCTGACACCACACAGTACTTGGAGGATTTATAACAGAGTAGCAATCACACACTTATTACATCGAATGTCTCAAGAGAGAACTTACTGAAATAAATATGGCTTAAGGCCATCTAAATTTGATAACAGTGGAAGTCTTGGAAGATAAGTGAGTCCATCAACTCCAACGGCATCACTGAGTATAGAACCACGACCTAAAAGCATCTTACTCATCGTCTGAAAAGTCTGCAACATGAAACGTTGCAGCCCGAAAATGGGTCAGCACATGGAATATGTTGGCAAAGTAACACATAGAGAATAACAATGGAAATAGGCTATACTACATGCATATTTGGCTGGTGGAAAGCTCTATGGTTACAGTTTTTGCATAAAGCCAATTTTTCCCTACTGCAAAGGAATAAAGTTATTTAACTATCATGGTGGTTGTTAAACATTGAGAATGGTTGACAGCATTCTCAATCCCAATTAAAAGTACTCATTAAAACCCAACAATATTAATTAGAGTAACATGATGAGATTCACATGATAATCAAGTACTAGATACTCAAAACGTCCATAACCGGGGACACGGCTAACCATGATTAGTTTGTACACTCTGCAGAGGTTTGCGCACTTTTCCCCACAAGACTCGATTGCCTCCGTTTGATTCCTCGCACTACATGATGTTTGAGAAACGGATGATCGAGACATAGTCTTTCGGAAGCACTAGCACCTTACATGTGGGTAGACCGGTACACCTACTTTCCCCTACATCTGCTAGTCTACCCGTAAGAGTTCGCACAACTTAGTCAACTATGCCAGAGCCCATAATGGCTTGTGGCTGCATACGTAAGTTTCTAGTTTGAATAATCTCATGATCCCTTTGAGCCTGGGTGGCGGTCCGAAGAAAATACAGGCAAGTCCTGCTAGAAAACAGGTGCCTCAATCCACCCAGATGTGTGTTTAAGTTGCCACCTTAAATAAACCATTGATTAACAATCTCACATCTGTCATGGAAATCCACTCACCCAATCCACGTCTACTAGCATAGCATGGCATAATAAGCAAACGTAGAAGTAACTCCCAAAGGTTTGATAATAAAACAGGTAATAGGTACTACCTCATCTACTTCCCATCCCACATTTTAATTAAATCCTAATCATGCAATGTTTGAGGATTGATCTAATGCATAAAAACTGGGTAGTAGAAAGGTATGATCAAGTGTTACTTGCCTTGCTGATCATCCGCGAAACCTAGAGACTCGAAGTAACAGGCGGTGCACTCCGGGTATTCTATCGCAGACAAACAAACAAGCATATAATAAGTACTCATCTAATGCACAGGTAAAACTCGAATAAAAGATCTAACCAGAATGTTCAACTTAAGAACTCCGGTTTGCAAAAGAAATCAAATCAAACAAAGCAACTAAAGTCAAACGACGAAAGAAAACAGCTTCGTTGTACTAATCTGGATCTAGGTCAAATTTTACAGATGCAAAAACTTGTTTAAGTAGATTATGAGGGTTTCGAGACGAAACTCCAGGCGCTTGAATCGCCTGATTCTGATAAACGAGCGAAAAGTTAAACTAAAACGAAAATCGGATCAGAAATCGCGATCAGAAAAATCGCGGATTTAAATCCGAGAAAAAGAAAAACGACGAACGGGTTAACGAACGAACGTTCGTTAACTAAACTAATCTGACGACATACGTTCATTAAAATGAACGAACGAGCGAACGCTCGCTAATTAAACTAATCCAAAAATAAAAAACCGATCTAATAAAAAAATCGAAAGTAAAAAAAACCCGAAAATAAACCGACGGAAAACCGAACGGTTTTCTAAAAAAAACGGCACGGAAGTCGAGGCGGCGGCGAACCTCGGCGAGCGTGCGGGCGGCGGGGTCGGCGGGGTCCGGCGAGGTCGGCGACGGCGGCGGGGTCGGCGGCGGCTCGGCGGCGCGGGGCGGCTGCGGCGGCGGCGGTGCGGGGCGGCGGCGGCGGCGGATCGGGGCTGGCGGCGGCGGCGGATCGGGGCTGGGGCGGCTAGGGTTTGGGGCGGCTGGGCCTCGGCTTATAAAGCCCCGCGTGCCGGGAGTCCTAGGCGGACACGGCCCGTAGGTCGGTTACGTTTTTTTAAATAATTCCGCGCAGAAGAAAAATAAAAAGAAATACTAAACGGACTCCAAAAATCCCGAAATAATTTTTTCCTGGCTTCTAAAATCAAGCCGGACAAGATGAACATTTATTTGGGGCCTAAATGCAATTTTGAAAAACATGCATTTTTCCTAAATTCAAATAAAAGGGCGAGAAACTCCAAAATAAATCTTATTTGATTTTTTTATTAAATCTTCATTATTTCTTTATTTTGGGAAAGTCATTTTATTCCCTCTCTGAATTTTGGTAGTAGAAATAATTGAAGATAAAATAAATAAAATCAATGATCCTATTTTCAAAATTTGAGAAAAACTCAAATATGAAAATAACGAAAACCCCAACTCTCTCCGTGGGTCCTTGAGTTGCGTAGAATTTTCTAGGATCGAGCCAACAATGCAACAGAAATATGATATGCAATGATGATCTATGTATAACATTCCAAATTGAAAATTTGGGATGTTACAAACCTACCCCCTTAAGATGAATCTTGCCCTCGAGATTCGGGTTGGCTAGCAAATAGGTGAGGGTGGTCCTTGAGCAGATCTTCCTCTCGCTCCCAGGTGACTTCCTCCTGGGAGTGGTGGCTCCACTGAACCTTGCAAAACTTGATAACCTTACTGCGGGTAACTCGGCTGGCATATTCCAGAATCTTAACTGGTTTCTCTACATAAGTCAAATCATCCTTCAACTGAATCGCTTCCAGTGGCACTGTATCTCTCAGTGGTATATCAGCCATCTCCGCGTGACACTTCTTCAATTGTGAAACATGGAACACATCGTGAACTCCTGACAATCCCTCGGGTAATTCCAACTTGTACGCTATTTCTCCCATGCGTTCCAAAACTTTGTATGGCCCCACAAAATGTGGCGCTAACTTTCCTTTAACTCCAAAACGCTTAACTCCTCGAAGTGGGGATACTCGAAGATAAACTCTGTCTCCGACTTTGTATTCTGTCTCCTTGCGTTTTGAATCTACATAGCTTTTCTGCCTTGACTGGGCTGCCTTGAGCCTGTCACGAATCAACTTTACCTTCTGTTCAGACTCCTTAATCAAATCCGGTCCAAACAACTGGCGATCTCCAACCTCATCCCACAACAACGGGGTTCTGCACCTCCTTCCGTACAAGGCTTCGAAAGGGGCCATCTTCAAACTGGATTGATAACTGTTGTTGTAAGAAAACTCCGCGTATGGCAAGTTGTCATCCCAACTTGATCCATAATCCAAAACACAAGCTCTAAGCATATCCTCCAAAATCTGATTGACTCTCTCGGTCTGTCCATCTGTCTGTGGGTGGAAGGCTGTGCTAAACTCCAGCCTGGTTCCCAATGTTTCGTGCAACTGCTTCCAGAACTTTGAGGTGAATTGGGTTCCTCTATCTGACACGATACTCCTCGGAACTCCATGCAAACATACAATCCTTGTCATGTATATCTTAACCAATTTGGCACCGCTGTAGGTAGTCTTTACTAGGATGAAATGAGCTACCTTCATCAAACGATCGACTACAACCCAAATCGAGTCATAGCCTGAACAAGTCCTGGGCAATCCCGTGATGAAATCCATGCCTAGTTTGTCCCACTTCCATTCGGGTATAGGCAATGGCTGCAACAATCCAGCTGGCTTCTGGTGTTCTGCTTTCACCCTCTGACATACATCACAAACTGCTACATACTCTGCAATATCCTTCTTCATTCCGGTCCACCAGAAAGTTTCCTTCAAATCCAAATACATCTTGGTATTTCCGGGGTGAATCGAATATGGTGAATCATGTGCCTCTTGCAGAATCAATTTCCTGATCTCCGGGTCATTGGGCACATAAACACGGTCCTCAAATCGTAGGGTATCGTACTCATCCTCACGAAATCGCTTAGCCTTCCCTTCGCTCATTTTCTCCTTTATAGAGGCAACTTCCTTATCTGCCTTTTGAGCTTCTCTGATTCTATCCATCAATGTAGACTGAATCTCCATTGCTGCTACATAGCCTCTTGGAACTATTTTGAAACATAGTTCGTGAAGATCCTCGGCTAACTCCTTGGGTATTTCTCCCATCATTAGTGTATTGACGTGGCTCTTGCGGCTCAACGCGTCTGCTACAATGTTAGCCTTCCCGGGGTGATAATGCAATCTCATATCATAATCCTTAATAAGCTCCAACCATCTCCTCTGCCTGAGATTTAACTCCTTCTGCGTGAAGATGTACTTCAAACTCTTGTGATCCGTGTACACCTCACAATGATTTCCAATGAGAAAATGTCTCCACGTTTTCAGTGCGTGCACTACGGCTGCTAACTCCAAATCATGAGTAGCATAATTCAACTCATGAGGCTTAAGCTGTCGTGAAGCATACGAAACAACTCTTCTCTCCTGCATAAGCACTGCTCCAAGTCCTCGACGTGAAGCATCGCAATACACTTCATAATCCTTAGTCTGATCTGGCAGAATTAATACTGGTGAGGTAACCAAACGTTTCTTCAACTCTTGGAAACTAGCTTCACACTCTTCAGTCCAAATGAACTTAGTATCCTTCTTCAACAACTCTGTCATAGGCTTCGCAATCTTCGAGAAATTTTCAATGAATCTCCGATAGTATCCTGCGAGTCCAAGGAAACTCCTGATCTCTCCAACTGTGGTTGGTGCTTCCCAGTTTGTCACGGTGACAACTTTAGTGGGGTCTACTGCGATACCTTCTCCGGATATAACATGTCCGAGAAATCCAACTTCCTTCAACCAAAACTCACACTTGCTGAACTTGGCGTATAGCTAATGTTCTCTGAGCTTCTCGAGTACCAAACACAAGTGCTCCTTATGCTCCTCTTCATTCTTCGAGTAAACCAAAATATCATCAATGAACACCACGACGAACTTATCCAAAAACTCCATAAACACCTTGTTCATCATGTTCATAAAATAAGCTGGGGCGTTAGTCAAACCAAATGACATAACGGTATACTCATATAGCCCATACCTGGTGGTAAAAGCCGTCTTCGGTATGTCCTGCTCCCGAATCTTCAATTGATGGTACCCTGATCGCAAATCGATCTTGGAAAACACCTTAGCTCCTTGCAACCGATCAAACAGATCATTGATCATTGGTAGTGGGTACTTGTTCTTGATTGTTACTTCATTCAATCCGCGATAATCAACAACCATTCTTAACGATCCATCCTTCTTCTCCACCAAAAGTACTGGCGATCCCCAAGGTGAAGAACTTGGGCGAATAAAACCTTTGTCCAACAACTCCTTAATCTGCTTCTTAATTTCCTCCAAATCTTGGGCTGGCATCCTGTCTGGTCTCTTGGATATCGGCCCAGTGCCTGGCAGTAGTTAAATTAAGAACTCAATGTCTCTATCCAGTGGCAGGCCTGGCAACTCTTCTGGAAATACATCGGGGAAATCCTTTACCACTGGTACTTCCTCCTGCACAACTCCTGATAAGGAATTTACATGTGCTCTCCTTGGCTCATGCCGTGATACATACTTAATTCTTATTCCTTTTGGTGTTGTAAGCAAAATTGTCTTACTGGCGCAATCAATGTATGCTCCATACATCGACAGCCAATCCATACCAAGAATTACATCCAAACCTTGGGATTCCAATATAATTAAATCCGTTGGGAAAACATGCCTTCCTATACTTAATGGCACCTGAAAGCATCCTTGACTGACCATAAACTCAGCTCCCGGTGAACTTACTAGCATGGGTGTCTTAAGAGTCTTAGTGGGCAGGCTAAACATATCCACAAATCCCCTTGATATGTATGAATGAGATGCACCAGTATCGAAAAGAACAACTGCAGTAAATGCCTTAACCAAAAACTTACCTATTACTGCATCTGGCTGAGCTTCAACCTCCTCCACGGTAACGTGGTTCACTTGCCCCCTGTTGAAAGGGTTCGGCTTCTTTCCTGAACTTCCATTGCCATTTCCATTTTGGGCTTCAGGGCAATCATTTGCATAATGCCCAGTCTTACGGCACTTATAACATGTGATATGGCTCAGGTCTACCTTGGATGGTGTTGACGGGTTGGTGCGGCTTTGTCCATTGCTTCCTCCATTCCCGTTTCCATTCTTTGTGCCATTATGATTGTGCGAGCTGCCTCCTCCGTGAGTATGCTGAAAATGTCCTCCTGGCTTCGGGGTAAAACGTAGCTTCCGCTGAGCTCCAGAATTGTACTTCCCCTGTCCATACTTCCTCTTACACTTATCAATCTGCTGCTGCTTTCCCTCAATCATAAGAGCATGAATCTACTAACTCCTGGTAGTTATTGAAAGTGGCTACCATCAACTGCATGCTCAGCTCATCATTCAGTCCTTCTAGAAACTTCTCCTGCTTAGCTGCTTCTGTAGCTACGTCATCTGGGGCATAACTAGGGATGGCAATGGGTACCCATTACCCACGTACCCTGCGGGTAAAAACCCTATTAGGGTAAGGGTATGAGACAAAAAATTACCCATGGGTATATAAATAGGGAAAAGTTAAACCCATCGAGTAGAGCGGGTACGGGTATGGGATCATATGACCCATACCCACATACCCATGTACCCATATAAAATTTGTATGAACACGAAATTATCTCTAAACTTTGTCATAAATTTGTGAACTCAAAATGTATGACTTATGTGAAGATGTTTCAATGTATTGTTATTTAAGAGAAAGTGATGTTGTTTATTAAGTATGGTGTTGTTTATGATGTGTTGTTGTTTAAAAGTGTGTCTTGTTGTATAATCTGTTGTTTGTTTATAGATTATAATTATATGTTGTTGTTTATGACTATTGGTTGGTCAAACTGATGCTTTGCAAACATGGGTAATTTTACCCGCGGGTGCCCATCTACCCTGTCGGGTAACGGGTATGGGAAAAAATTGTACCCATTGACGGGTATGGGTAAGGGCGATGGGTAAGCTAGGAGCGGACGGGTAAGGGTATGGGGTAGCTCGACCCATACCCAAACCCTGTGGGTGCCATCCCTAGGCATAACGTGCTAGCTTACTGAAATCATCCACATACTGGCCAACTGTCCGTCCTCCTTGGCGTAAGTTGCGAAACTCACGCTTCTTCATGGCCATAGCTCCTGCTGAAACATGGGCAGTACGGAAAGCTTGCTGAAACTGATTCCATGTGACAGTGTCTACAGGGTAAGTGGCTGTAAAATTCTCCCACCATGCTGCTGCGGGTCCGTCAAGCTGATGTGCGGCAAACTTCACCTTTTCTCCATCTGTGCATCCAGTGGTGGTCAACTCCCTCCCTATCTTACGGAGCCAATCAGCTGCTACTATCGGCTCGGTACTACTGGAAAACACCGGCGGATTCAACCTTAAGAAACGTGCCAGATGGTCAACAGGTGGTGGTGGTGGTGGGTTGTTGTTGTTGTTGCCTTGGTTCTGTACCAATGTTTGAATCAAGGTGTTCTGCTGCTGAATCAACTGAGTGATCTCTGGCAGGAAAACAAACTCGGGGTCGCGTCTCGGAGGCATCTGAGGGTTTAAAAGGGGAGAGGAGAGTTAAGAATAGAATGAGGTCTAGTGAGATAACACTACCCATATGCACATGAGACAAAAACACACAATATCATTCCAATCAATTCAAACAAGGGCATACAACGGTCTAACTATCGTTACAAAAGTGCTTGGTCTAAAACTAATTAAATGGTGGAAAATTCTACTACTGTTATGGTGGTCAACTAGAAAAACTGCTCCGATGCAGATTCCATGATATCTGCTCCAGCTTCATCAACATAGTCATCATCGCTGTCGTCGGGATCCGAGTCGGTGTCGTCGATGATGATATAATTATCTGGACAAGTAGGTTCTTCCTCTTCTCCTCGGGGTGCTGATCCTCCCATGAATACTCCAATCTTCTCCTTAAGGTCACCGTTCTGTCTTACTAGAGCGACGATTTCTTCCATATAGTCTTTACGTGTAGCCTTGAGTTCTGCTTCTAGCTCCTTGATCCTGGTCATAGCCTTCTGCAGCTCCTCCATATCTGCGCACATCTGATTCTCCTGGCGTCGGATGTGTTGGTTTAACTCCTGAATATAAGCTGCGATTGATCTGTCCTTCCTGGTGGTGATCATCTCCCAATGCTCATCTCGGCGCCCACAAATCTAGTAGATAGTATTCTTGAGATCGTTGTGGTAAACTTCTCCAATTCGTCCCATGGCGATCTGAGCTGCCATGCTCTTCCCTAGGCTCCATGTTGGTGCATCAAAGGTAAACTCTATTGGTTCCGTGGCTGGTGCAAATGTCCTTCCTGGAATGTAGACTTGAATCCTCCAGCGCTCCTCTTCGGGTAAAGTGGCGTTGAAGGTCCCGGTGAAGCTTGGTACTCCTATGTTCAGGTATCTAGTGTTGGGGAACGTAGCAGAAATTCAAAAATTTTCCTACGTGTCACCAAGATCTATCTATGGAGAAACTAGCAACGAGTAGAAAGGAGAGTGCATCTACATACCCTTGTAGATCGCTAAGCGGAAGCGTTCAAGTGAACGGGGTTGATGGAGTCGTACTCGTCGTGATTCAAATCACCGATGATCAAGTGCCGAACGGACGGCACCTCCGTGTTCAACACACGTACAGCCCGGTGACGTCTCCCACGCCTTGATCCAGCAAGGAGAGAGGGAGAGGTTGAGGAAGACTCCATCCAGCAGCAGCACAACGGCGTGGTGGTGGTGGAGGAGCGTGGCAATCCTGCAGGGCTTCACCAAGCACTGCGAGAGAGGAGGAGCACTTGGGAGAGGGAGGGCTGCGCCAGGGGCAAGGGTTAAGCTCCCATGCGCCTCCCCACTATATATAGGGGTGGAGGGGGCTGGTTTCTTGCCCTCCAAGTCCATTGGGGCGTTGGCCAAGGTGGGAGGAAAGAAATCCCATCATTTCCTTCCCCACCGATTGCTATCCCCCCTTTTTAGGGATCTTGATCTTATCCCTTTGGGATATGATCTTATTCCTTCTAAGGGGGGATCTTGGTGCGCCTTGACCAGGGGTGTGGGGCCTTGCCCCCACTACCCACGTTCATGTGGGTCCCCCCATGCAGGTGGGCCCCACTCCGGAACCTTCTAGAACCTTCCTGGTACAATACCGAAAAATCCCGAACATTTTCCGGTGGCCAAAATAGGACTTCCCATATATAAATCTTTACCTCCGGACCATTCCGGAACTCCTCGTGACGTCCGGGATCTCATCCGGGACTCCGAACAACATTCGGTAACCACATACAAACTTCCTTTATAACCCTAGCGTCATCGAACCTTAAGTGTGTAGACCCTACGGGTTCGGGAGACATGCAGACATGACCGAGACGTTCTCTGGTCAATAACCAACAGCGGGATCTGGATACCCATGATGGCTCCCACATGTTCCACGATGATCTCATCAGATGAACCACGATGTCAAGGACTTAATCAATCCCGTATACAATTCCCTTTGTCTAGCGGTATTATACTTGCCCGAGATTCGATCGTCGGTATCCTTATACCTTGTTCAATCTCGTTACCGGCAAGTCTCTTTACTCGTTCCATAACACATCATCCCGTGATCAACTCCTTGGTCACATTGCGCAAATGATGATGTCCTACCGAGTGGGCCCAGAGATACCTCTCCGCTTACACGGAGTGACAAATCCCAGTCTCGATTCGTGCCAACCCAACAGACACTTTCGGAGATACCTGTAATGCACCTTTATAGCCACCCAGTTACGTTGTGACGTTTGGTACACCCAAAGCATTCCTACGGTATCCGGGAGTTGCACAATCTCATGGTCTAAGGAAAAGATACTTGACATTAGAAAAGCTCTAGCAAACGAACTACACGATCTTTGTGCTATGCTTAGGATTGGGTCTTGTCCATCACATCATTCTCCTAATGATGTGATCCCATTATCAACGACATCCAATGTCCATAGCCAGGAAACCATGACTATCTGTTGATCACAACGAGCTAGTCAACTAGAGGCTCACTAGGGACATATTGTGGTCTATGTATTCACACGTGTATTACGATTTCCGGATAATACAGTTATAGCATGAATAAAAGACAATTATCATGAACAAGGAAATATAATAATACTTTTATTATTGCCTCTAGGGCATATTTCCAACAGTCTCCCACTTGCACTAGAGTCAATAATCTAGTTCACATCGATATGTGATTAACACTCAAGGTCACATCCCCATGTGACTAACACCCAAAGAGTTTACTAGAGTCAATAATCTAGTTCACATTTACCATGTGATTAACACTCGATGAGTTCTGGGTTTGATCATGTTATGCTTGTGAGAGAGGTTATAGTCAACGGGTCTGAACCTTTTAGATCCGTGTGTGCTTTACAAATCTCTATGTCATCTCCTAGATGCAGCTACCACGCTCTATTTGGAGCTATTCCAAATAACTGTTCTACTTGGAGCTATTCTAAAAGTTGCTCCATTATACGTATCCGGTATCTCTACTCAGAGCTATCCGGATAGGTGTTAAGCTTGCATCGACGTAACTCTTTACGTCGAACTCTTTATCACTTCCATAATCGAGAAAATTCCTTAGTCCACTAGTTACTAAGGATAACTTTGACCGCTGTCCTGTGATCCATTCTTGGATCACTCTTGTACCCCTTGACTGACTCATGGCAAGGCACACTACAGGTGCGGTATACAGCATAACATACTATAGAGAGCCTATGATAAAAGCATAGGGGACGATCTTCGTCCTTTCTCTCTATTCTGCCGTGGTCGAGCTTTTAAGTCTTAACTTCATACCTTACATCTCAGGCAAGAACTCCTTCTTTGACTGATCCATCTTGAACATCTTCAAGATTATGTCAAGGTACGTGCTCATTTAAAAGTACCATTAAGCATTTTGATCTATCTTATAGATCTTGATGCTTATTGTTCAAGTAGCCTAATCCAGGTTTTCCATTGAAAAACAGTTTTCAAATAACCCTATATGCTTTCTGGAAATTCTACATCATTTCTGATCATCAATATGTCAACAACATATACTCATCAGAAATTCTATAGTGCTCCCACTCACTTCTTTGGAAATACAAGTTTCTCATAAACTTTGTATAAACCCAAAATCTTTGATCATCTTATCAAAGCGCACATTCCAACTCCGAGATGCTTACTCCAGTCCTTAGAAGGATCGCTGGAGCCAGCATACCTTTTAGCATCCTTAGGATCGACAAAAACTTTTGGATTGTATTACATACAACCTTTCCTTACGAAAACTGGTAAGGAAACTTGTTTTGACATCCATCTGCCAGATTTCATAAATGCAGCTAATGCTAACATGACTCCGACAGACTTCAAGCATCGCTACAGATGAGAAAATCTCATCGTAGTCAACTCCTTGAACTCGTGAAAAACTCTTCGCTACAAGTCGAGCTTCATAGATGGTGACATTACCATCCACGTCCGTCTTCTTCTTAAAGATCCATTTATCTCAATGGCTTGCCGATCATCGGGCAAGTCCACCAAAGTCCATGCTTTTTTCTAATACATGGATCCTATCTCGGATTTCATGGCTTCTAACCATTTGTCGGAATATGGGCCCACCATCGCTTCTCCATAGCTTGTAGGTTCATTGTTGTCTAGCAACATGACTTCCAAAACAGGATTACCGTACCACTCCAAAGCAGTATGCGTCCTTGTCGTCCTACGAGGTTCGGTAGTGACTTGATCTGAAGCTTCATGATCACTATCATAAGCTTCCACTTCAATTGGTGTAGGTGCCACAGGAACAACTTCCTGTGCCCTGATACACACTGGTTGAAGTGATGGTTCAATAACCTCATCAAGTCTCCACCATCCTCCCACTCAACTTTTCGAGAGAAACTTTTCCTCGAGAAAGGATCCGATTCAAGAAACAATCCTTATTGCTTTCGGATCTGATTAGGAGGTATACCCAACTGTTTTGGGTGTCCTATGAAGATGCATTTTATCCGCTTTGGGTTCGAGCTTATCAAACTGAAACCTTTTCACATAAGCGTCGCAGCCCCAAACCCTTAAGAAATGACAACTTAGGTTTTTCTAAACCATAGTTTATATGGTGTCATCTCAACGGAATTACATGGTGCCCTATTTAAAGTGAATGTGGTTGTCTCTAATGCCTAACCCATGAACAATAGTGGTAATTCGACAAGAGACATCATGGTACGCACCATATCCAATAAGGTGCAACTATGATGTTCGGACACACCATCAAACTATGGTGTTCCAGGCTGTATTAGTTGTGAAACGATTTCCACAATGTCTTAATTGTGTGCCAAAACTCGTAACTCAGATATTCATCTCTATGATCATATCATAGACATTCTATCCTCTTGTCACGAAGATCTTAAACTTCACTCTGAAATTACTTGAACCATTCAATAATTCAGACTTGTGTTTCATCAAGTAAATATACTCAACATCTACTCGAATCATCTGTGAAGTAAGAACATAACGATATTCACTGCATGCCTCAGCACTCATTGGACTGCACACATCAAAATGTGTTTGCTTCCAACAAGTTGCTATCTTGTTCCATTTTACTGAAACCGAGGCTTTTCAGTCATCTTGCCTATGTGGTATGATTTGCATATCTCAAGTGATTCAAAATCAAGTGAGTCCAAACGATCCATCTGTATAGAGTTTCTTCATGCATATCTACCAACAAACATGGTTCGCATGTCTCAATCCTTTCAAAAACGAGTGAGTCCAAAGATCCATCAACATGGAGCTTCTTCATGCGTTTTATACCGATATGACTTAAGTGGCAGTGCCACAAGCAGGTGGTACTATCATTACTACCTTTTGGCATGAACATGTGTATCACTACGATCGAGATTCAATAAACCATTCATTTCAGGTGTAAGACCATTTGAAGGTATTATTCAAATAAATAGAGTAACCATTATTCTCCTTAAATGAATAACCGTATTGCGATAGACATAATCCAATCATGTCTATGCTCAACGCAAACACCAAATCTCGATGGTAGAGGGAGCGTGCGATGCTTGATCACATCAACCTTGGAAATACTTCCAACACATATCGTCAGCTCACCTTTAGCTAGTCTCCGTTTATTCCGTAGCTCTTTTATTTCGAGTTACTAACACTTAGCAACCGAACCGGTATCTAATACCCTGGTGCTACTAGGAGTACTAGTAAAGTACACATTAACATAATGTATATCCAATATACTTCTATCGACTTTGCCAGCCTTCTAATCTACCAAGTATCTAGGGTAATTCTGCACCAGTGGCTGTTCCCCTTATTATAGGAGCACTTAGTCTCGGGTTTGGGTTCAACCTTGGGTTTCTTCATTAGAGCAGCAGCTGATTTGCCGTTTCATGAAGTATCCCTTCTTGCCCTTGCCCTTCTTGAAACTAGTGGTTTCATCAACAATTGATGCTCCTTATTGATTTCTACTTTCGCGGTGTCAAACATCGTGAATACCTCAAGGATAATCATATCTATCCCTGATATGTTATAGTTCATCACGAAGCTCTAGCAGCTTGGTGGTAATGACTTTGGAGAAACATCACTCTCTCATCTGGAAGATCAACTCCCACTCGATTCAAGCGATTGTTGTACTCAGACAATCTGAGCACAAGCACAACAATTGAGCTTTTCTCCGTTAGTTTGCAGGTTAAGAAAATTGTCGAAGGTCTCATACCTCTTGACGTGGGCACGAGCCTGAAATCCCAATTTCAGCCCTCGAAACATCTCATATGTTCCGCGACATTTTGAAAAACGTCTTTGATGCCTCAACTCTAAACCGTTTCACTGAACTATCACGTAGTTATCAAAACATGTATGTCTGATGTTCACAACATCCACAAACGACATTTGGGGTTCGGCACACTGAGCGGTGCATTAAGGACATAAGCTTTCTACTGATTGCATAATCGCTACTGTCAACTTTCAACTATATTTTCTCTAGGAACATATGTAAACAGTAGAACTATAGCGTGAGCTATGACATAATTTGCAAAAGGTCTTTTTGACTATGTTCAGGATAATTAAGTTCATCTTATGAACTCCCACTCAGATAGACATCCCTCTGGTCATCTAAGTGATCACATGATCTGAGTCAAACTAGCCCGTGTCCGATCATCACGTGAGACGGACTAGTCATCATCGGTGAACATTTTCATGTTGATCGTATCTACTATGCGACTCATGCTCGACCTTTCGGTCTCCGCGTTCCGAGGCCATGTCTGTACATGCTAGGCTCGTCAAGTTAACCCTAAGTGTATTGCTGTGTAAATCTGTCTTACACCCGTTGTATGTGAACGTAAGAATCCATCACACCCGATCATCACTTGGTGCTTAGAAGCGACGAACTGTAGCAACGATGCACAGTTAGGGGAGAACACTTCTTGAAATTGTTGTAAGGGATCATCTTATTTACTACCGTCGTCCTAAGTAAACAAGATGCATAAACATGATAAACATCACATGCAATCAAATAGTGACATGATATGGCCAATATCATTTTGCTCCTTTTGATCTCCATCTTCAGGGCTCCATGATCATCATCGTCACCGGCATGACGCCATGATCTCCATCATCATGATCTCCATCATCGTGTCTCCATGAAGTCGTCTCGCCAACTTATTACTTCTACTACTATGGCTACCGGTTAGCAATAAAGTAAAGTAATTACATGGCGTTGTTCAATGACACGCAGGTCATACAATAAATTAAGACAACTCCTATGGCTCTTGCCGGTTGTCATACTCATCGACATGCAAGTCGTGATTCCTATTACAAGAACATGATCAATCTCATACATCACATATCATTCATCACATTCTTCTTGGCCATATCACATCACATAGCATACCCTGCAAAAACAAGTTAGACGTCCTCTAATTGTTGTTTGCATGTTTTACGTGGCTGCTATGGGTTTCTAGCAAGAACGTTTCTTACCTACGCAAAGACCACAACGTGATATGCCAATTGCTATTTACCCTTCATAAGGACCCTTTTCATCGAATCCGTTCCGACTAAAGTGGGAGAGACTGGCACCCGCTAGCCACCTTATGCATCAAGTGCATGTCAATCGGTGGAACCTGTCTCACGTAAGAGTACGTGTAAGGTCGGTCCGGGCCGCTTCATCCCACAATACCGTCAAAACAAGATTGGACTAGTAACGGTAAGCATATTGAACAAAATCAACGCCCACAACTACTTTGTGTTCTACTCGTGCAAAGAATCTACGCAATAGACCTAGCTCATGATGCCACTGTTGGGGAACGTAGCAGAAATTCAAAAATTTTCCTACGTGTCACCAAGATCTATCTATGGAGAAACTAGCAACGAGTAGAAAGGAGAGTGCATCTACATACCCTTGTAGATCGCTAAGCGGAAGCGTTCAAGTGAACGGGGTTGATGGAGTCGTACTCATCGTGATTCAAATCACCGATGATCAAGTGCCGAACGGATGGCACCTCCGCGTTCAACACACGTATAGCCCGGTGACGTCTCCCACGCCTTGATCCAGCAAGGAGAGAGGGAGAGGTTGAGGAAGACTCCATTCAGCAGCAGCACAACGGCGTGGTGGTGGTGGAGGAGCGTGGCAATCCTGCAGGGCTTCGCCAAGCACTGCGAGAGAGGAGGAGCACTTGGGAGAGGGAGGGCTGCGCCAGGGGCAAGGGTTAAGCTCCCATGCGCCTCCCCACTATATATAGGGGTGGAGGGGGCTGGTTTCTTGCCCTCCAAGTCCATTGGGGCGTTGGCCAAGGTGGGAGGAAAGAAATCCCATCATTTCCTTCCCCACCGATTGCTATCCCCCCTTTTTAGGGATCTTGATCTTATCCCTTTGGGATATGATCTTATTCCTTCTAAGGGGGGATCTTGGTGCGCCTTGACCAGGGGTGTGGGGCCTTGCCCCCACTACCCACGTTCATGTGGGTCCCCCCATGCAGGTGGGCCCCCCTCCGGAACCTTCTAGAACCTTCCTGGTACAATACCGAAAAATCCCGAACATTTTCCGGTGGCCAAAATAGGACTTCCCATATATAAATCTTTACCTCCGGACCATTCCGGAACTCCTCGTGACGTCCGGGATCTCATCCGGGACTCCGAACAACATTCGGTAACCACATACAAACTTCCTTTATAACCCTAGCGTCATCGAACCTTAAGTGTGTAGACCCTACGGGTTCGGGAGACATGCAGACATGACCGAGACGTTCTCTGGTCAATAACCAACAGCGGGATCTGGATACCCATGATGGCTCCCACATGTTCCACGATGATCTCATCGGATGAACCACGATGTCAAGGACTTAATCAATCCCGTATACAATTCCCTTTGTCTAGCGGTATTATACTTGCCCGAGATTCGATCGTCGGTATCCTTATACCTTGTTCAATCTCGTTACCGGCAAGTCTCTTTACTCGTTCCGTAACACATCATCCCGTGATCAACTCCTTGGTCACATTGCGCAAATGATGATGTCCTACCGAGTGGGCCCAGAGATACCTCTCCGCTTACACGGAGTGACAAATCCAAGTCTCGATTCGTGCCAACCCAACAGACACTTTCGGAGATACCTGTAATGCACCTTTATAGCCACCCAGTTACGTTGTGATGTTTGGTACACCCAAAGCATTCCTACGGTATCCGGGAGTTGCACAATCTCATGGTCTAAGGAAAAGATACTTGACATTAGAAAAGCTCTAGCAAACGAACTACACGATCTTTGTGCTATGCTTAGGATTGGGTCTTGTCCATCACATCATTCTCCTAATGATGTGATCCCGTTATCAACGACATCCAATGTCCATAGCCAGGAAACCATGACTATCTGTTGAT
The DNA here is from genome assembly GCA_963921465.1 of Triticum timopheevii. Classification (NCBI taxonomy): domain Eukaryota; kingdom Viridiplantae; phylum Streptophyta; class Magnoliopsida; order Poales; family Poaceae; genus Triticum; species Triticum timopheevii. The sequence goes on along the minus strand of OY997264.1, from coordinate 237,876,708 downwards.
CACAACGAGCTAGTCAACTAGAGGCTCACTAGGGACATATTGTGGTCTATGTATTCACACATGTATTACGATTTCCGGATAATACAGTTATAACATGAATAAAAGACAATTATCATGAACAAGGAAATATAATAATACTTTTATTATTGCCTCTAGGGCATATTTCCAACATCTAGTGGCTTCCTTCAAGTGATATACAAAAGGTGAGTTCTCATCTGGCTGTGTGAACTTGATCCTTGCATCCGCCATCCTAAAGAATAGAAAAGACGAGGAGTCAGAAATGAGAAGAAAGAGTAGTGATCTAGGTTTTAAGCTTAGTGGCCGTGTCCTACAGTCAACTTGGCTCTGATACCACCTTGTAGCGACCAGACCTCAAATAGTCTGATCTCTTTGCTCAGTGTCATCCCTGGATCAGTAATGTTGACACCACACAGTACTTGGAGGATTTATAATAGAGTAGCAATCACACACTTATTACATCGAATGTCTCAAGAGAGAACTTATTGAAATAAATATGGCTTAAGGCCATCTAAATTCGATAACAGCGGAAGTCTTGGAAGATAAGTGAGTCCATCAACTCCAACGGCATCACTGAGTATAGAACCACGACGTAAAAGCATCTTACTCGTCGTCTGAAAAGTCTGCAACATGAAACGTTGCAGCCCGAAAACGGGTCAGCACATGGAATATGCTGGCAAAGTAACACATAGAGAATAACAATGGAAATAGGCTATATTACATGCATATTTGGCTGGTGGAAAGCTCTATGGTTACAGTTTTTGCATAAAGTCAATTTTTCCCTACTGCAAAGGAATAAAGTTATTTAACTATCATGGTGGTTGTTAAACATTGAGAATGGTTGACAGCATTCTCAATCCCAATTAAAAGTACTCATTAAAACCCAACAATATTAATTAGAGTAACATGATGAGATTCACATGATAATCAAGTACTAGATACTCAAAACGTCCATAACCGGGGACACGGCTAACCATGATTAGTTTGTACACTCTGCAGAGGTTTGCGCACTTTTCCCCACAAGACTCGATCGCCTCCGTTTGATTCCTCGCACTACATGATGTTTGAGAAACGGATGACCGAGACATAGTCTTTCGGAAGCACTAGCACCTTACATGTGGGTAGACCGGTACACCTACTTTCCCCTACATCTGTTAGTCTACCCATAAGAGTTCGCACAACTTAGTCAACTATGCCAGAGCCCATAATGGCTTGTGGCTGCACACGTAAGTTTCTAGTTTGAATAATCTCATGATCCCTTTGAGCCTGGGTGGCGGTCCGAAGAAAATACAGGCAAGTCCTACTAGAAAACAGGTGCCTCAATCCACCCAGATGTGTGTTTAAGTTGCCACCTTATATAAACCATTGATTAACAATCTCACATCTATCATGGAAATCCACTCACCCAATCCACGTCTACTAGCATAGCATGGCATAATAAGCAAACGTAGAAGTAACTCCCAAAGGTTTGATAATAAAATAGGTAATAGGTACTACCTCATCTACTTCCCATCCCACATTTTAATTAAATCCTAATCATGCAATGTGTGAGGATTGATCTAATGCATAAAAACTGGGTAGTAGAAAGGTATGATCAAGTGTTACTTGCCTTGCTGATCATCCGCGAAACCTAGAGACTCGAAGTAACAGGCGGCGCACTCCGGGTATTCTATCGCAGACAAACAAACAAGCATACAATAAGTACTCATCTAATGAACAGGTAAAACTCGAATGAAAGATCTAACCAGAATGTTCAACTTAAGAACTCTGGTTTGCAAAAGAAATCAAATCAAACAAAGCAACGAAAGTCAAACGGCGAAAGAAAACAGCTTCGTTGTACTAATCTGGATCTAGGTCAAATTTTACAGAAGCAAAAACTTGTTTAAGTAGATTATTCGGAAAGAGGGTTTCGAGACGAAACTCCAGGCGCTTGAATCACCTTATTCTGATAAATGAGCGAAAAGTTAAACTAAAACGAAAATCGGATCAGAAATCGCGATAAGAAAAATCGCGGATTTAAATCCGAGAAAAAGAAAAACGACGAACGGGTTAACGAATGAACGTTCGTTAACTAAACTAATCTGACGAAATACGTTCGTTAAAACGAACGAACGAGCGAACGCTCGCTAATTAAACTAAACCGAAAATAAAAAACCGATCTAATAAAAAAACCGAAACTAAAAAAACGAAAATAAACCGACGGAAAACCGATCGGTTTTCTAAAAAAACTGGCACGGAAGTCGAGGCGGTGGCGAACCTCGGTGAGCGTGCGGGCGGCGGGGTCGGCGGGGTCCGGCGAGGTCGGCGACGGCGGCGGGGTCGGCGGCGGCTCGGCGGCGCGGGGCGGCGGCGGCGGCTGGCGGCGGCGGCGGCGGATCGGGGCTGTGGCGGCTAGGGTTTTGGGTGGCTGGGCCTCGGCTTATAAAGCCCCGCGGGCCGGGAGTCCTAGGCGGACACGGCCCATAGGTCGGTTACGTTTTTTTAAATAATTCCGCGCAGAAGAAAAATAAAAAGAAATACTATACGGACTTCAAAAATCCTGAAATAAATTTTCCCCGGCTTCTAAAATCAAGCTGGACAAGATGAACATTTATTTGGGGCCTAAATGCAATTTTGAAAAACGCGTATTTTTCCTAAATTCAAATAAAAGGGCGAGAAACTCCAAAATAAATCCTATTTGATTTTTTATTAAATCTTCATTATTTCTTTATTTTGGGAAAGTCATTTTATTCCCTCTCTGAATTTTGGTAGTAGAAATAATTGAAGATAAAATAAATAAAATCAATGATCCTATTTTCAAAATTTGAGAAAAACTCAAATATGAAAATAATGAAAACCCCAACTCTCTCCGTGGGTCCTTGAGTTGCGTAGAATTTTCTAGGATCGAGCCAACAATGCAACAGAAATATGATATGCAATGATGATCTATGTATAACATTCAAAATTGAAAATTTGGGATGTTACATTCTCCCACTAGTTGGGATGAGACTTCGGACTTTACAAAAAAAAGAAAAAGAAAAAAGTGAAAGGCCCAAAAAAGAGAAACAAATGAGAGAAAAACAGAGAAGGGATAATGCTACTATCCTTTTTACCACACTTGTGCTTCAAAGTAGCACCATGATCTTCATGATAGAGAGTCTCCTATGTTGTCACTTTTCATATACTAGTGGGAATTTTTCATTATAGAACTTGGCTTGTATATTCCAATTATGGGCTTCCTCAAAATGCCCTAGGTCTTCGTGAGCAAGCGAGTTAGATGCACACCCACTTAGTTTCTTTTGTTGAGCTTTCATACATTTATAGCTCTAGTGCATCTGTTGCATGGCAATCCCTACTCACTCACATTGATATATATTAATGGGCATCTCCATAGCCCATTGAGACACCTAGTTGATGTGAGACTATCTTCTCCTTTTTTGTCTTCTCCACAACCACCATTCTATTCCACATATAGTGTTATATCCATGGCTCACGCTCATGTATTGCGTGAAAGTTGAAAAAGTTTGAGATTGCAAAAGTATGAAACAATTGCTTGGCTTGTCATCGGGGTTGTGCATGATTAAATACTTTGTGTGATGAAGATAGAGCAACAGCCAGACTATATGATTTTGTAGGGATAACTTTCTTTAGCCATGTTATTTTGAGAAGACATGAATGCTTTAATTAGTATGCTTGAAGTATTACTATTTCTTATGTCAATATGAACTTTAATTTTGAATCATTTGGATCTGAACATTCATGCCACAATAAAGAAAATTACATTGAGAATTATGCTAGGTAGCATTCCACATCAAAAATTCTGTTTTTATCATTTACCTACTTGAGGACGAGCAGGAATTAAGCTTGGGGATGCTTGATACGTCTCCAACGTATCTATAATTTTTTATTGTTCCATGCTATTATATTACTCCCTCCGTCCCAAAATAAGTGTTTCGAGCTTAGTACAAATTTGTACTAGAGCTAGTACAAAGTTGAGACACTTATTTTGGGACGGAGGGAGTATTTGTTTTGCATGTTTATGGGCTTTATTTTACACTTTTATATCATTTTTGGGACTAACCTACTAACCGGAGGCCCAACCCGTATTGCTGCTTTTTTGCCTATTTCAGTATTTCGAAGAAAAGGAATATCAAACGGAGTCCAAATGCAATGAAACCTTCGGGAGCGTGATTTTTGGAACGAACGTGACCCAGAGGACTTGGAGTGCAAGTCAAGAAGCAGCCAAGGCGGCCATAGGGTGGAGGGAGCGCCCACCCCTACAGGGCGCGCCCCCTATCTCGTGGGCCCCTCGGGCCACCACCGACCTACTTCTTCCTCCTATATATACCCACGTACCCCGAGAACATTAGAACAAGCCACGAAAACCTAATTCCACTGCCGCAACCTTCTGTATCCGCGAGATCCCATCTTGGAGCCTCCGCCGGTGCTCTGCCGGAGGGGGAATCGACCACGGAGGGCTTCTACATCGACACCATATCCCCTCCGATGAGTTTTGAGTACTGTACCACAGACCTTCAGGTCCATAGTTATTAGCTAGATGGCTTCTTCTCTCTTTTTGGATCTCAATACCATGTTCTCCTCGATCTTCTTGGAGATCTATTCAATGTAACTCTTTTTGCGGTGTGTTTATCGAGATCCGATGAATTGTGGGTTTATGATCAAGTTTATCTATGAGAAATATTTGAATCTCCTCTGAATTCTTTTATGTATGATTGAGTTATCTTTGCAAGTCTCTTTGAATTATCAGTTTGGTTTGGCCTACTAGATTGATCTTTCTTGCAATGGGAGAAGTTCTTAGCTTTGGGTTCAATCTTGCGGTGTCCTTTCCCAGTGACAGCAGGGGTAGCAAAGCACATATTGTATAAAAAGATGGGGTTTATATCATATTGCATGAGTTTATCCCTCTACATCATGCCATCTTTCTTAATGCATTACTCTATTCTTATGAACTTAATACTCTAGAGGCATGTTGGATAGCGGTCGATGTGTGGAGTAATAGTAATAGATGCAGGCTGGAGTCGGTCTACTTGTCACGGACTTGATGCCTATATACATGATCATGCCTAGATAATCTCATAATTATTCGCTTTTCTATCAATTGCTCGGCAGTAATTTGTTCACCCATCGTAATACTTATGCTATCTTGAGAGAAGCCACTAGTGAAACCTATGACCCCCGGGTCTATCTTTTATCATATAAGCTTTCAATCTACTTTTATTTGCATCTTTACTTTTCCAATCTATATCATAAAATACCAAAAATATATTTATCTTATCATACTATCTCTATAAGATCTCACTTTCGCAAGTGGCCATGAAGGGATTGACAACCCCTTTATGGCGTTGGTTGCGAGTTCTTTGTTTGTTTGTGTAGGTGCGTGGGACTTTTGAGGAGCCTCCTACTGGATTGATACCTTGGTTCTCAAAAACTGAGGGAAATACTTACGCTACTATTGCTGCATCACCCTTTCCTCTTCAAGGAAAACCAACGCAAGCTCAAGACGTAGCAGCCGCGCCGCCCGTACCTTGGGTTCGTCCGCCGGTCGTGTTGGCCGGCTGCCCTAGAGAGTCTTTTTCCCGAGCCTTTGCTCCGGGTTTTTTCGCTCTCTCGCCGGTCATTTTGATCGGCGTTTTTCTTTTTGGTTTTCCAATCTAATCTTGATCGGTTTGCGTCGCCCGCCGCCGCCGTCGACACCCCGCGCCTTTACTTCGACACCGGCGCGACTGTCGGCATCCTGGACTTGGCGGTATCTGATACGTCCATTTTGCATCATGCTTTTATATCAATATTTATTGCATTATGGGTTGTTATTACACATTATATCTCAATACTTATGGCTATTCTCTCTTATTTTACAAGGTTTACCATGAAGAGGGGGAATGCCAGCAGCTGGAATTCTGGCTGGAAAAGGAGCAAACATTGCAAACCTATTATGCACTGCTCCAAAAATCCTGAAACTCCACGAAACCTGTTTTTGGAATTAATAAGAATTATTGAGCGGAAGAAATACATCAGGGGGGCCACACCTTGGCCAGGAGGGTGGGGGCGCGCCCACCCCTACTGGGCGCGTCCCCTGTCTCCTGGGCCCCCTGGTGCCCCCCCGGTGTCCATCTTCTGCTATATGAAGGCTTTTATCTTGGAAAAAATCGTGGGCAAGCTTACGGGACAAAACTCCGCCGCCACGAGGCGGAACCTTGGCGGAACCAATCTAGAGCTCCGGCGGAGCTGTTCTGCCGGGGACACTTCCCTCCGGGAGGGGGAAATCATCACCATCGTCATCACCAACGACCCTCTCATCAGTAGGGGGTCAATCTCCATCAAAATCTTCACCAGCACCATCTCCTCGCAAAACCCTAGTTCATCTCTTGTATCCAATCTTGTATCCAAACCACAAATTGGTACATGTGGGTTGCTAGTAGTGTTGATTACTCCTTGTAGTTGATGCTAATTGGTTTACTTGGTGGAAGATCATATGTTCAGATCCTTAATGCATATTATTACCCCTCTGATTATGAATATGAATATGCTTTGTGAGTAGTTACGTTTGTTCCTGAGGACATGGGTGCAGTCTTGCTATTAGTAGTCATGTGAATTTGGTATTCGTTCGATATTTTGATGAGATGTATGTTGTCTTTTCCTCTAGTGGTTTTATGTGAACATCGACTACATGACACTTCACCATTATTTGGGCCTAGAGGAAGTCATTGGGAAGTAATAGGTAGATGATGGGTGCTAGAGTGACAGAAGCTTAAAACCTAGTTTATGCGTTGCTTCGTTAGGGGCTGATTTGGATCCATATGTTTAATGCTGTGGTTAGGTTTACCTTAATACTTCTTTTGTAGTTGCGGATGCTTGCAATAGGGGTTAATCATAAGTGGGATTCTTGTCCAACTAAGGGCAGTACCCAAGCACCGGTCCACCCACATATCAAATTATCAAAGTACCAAACGCGAATCATATGATGAAAACTAGCTTGACGATAATTCCCATGTGTCCTCGGGAGCTCTTTTCTCATTATAAGAAATTGTCCAGGCTTATCCTTTGCTACAAAAGGATTGGGCCACCTTGCTGCACTTTATTTACTTTCATTGCTTGTTACTTGTTACAATTTATCTTATCACAAAATTATCTATTACCTACAATTTCAGTGCTTGCAGAGAAAACCTTAGTGAAAACTGCTTATCATTTCCTTCTGCTCCTCGTTGGGTTCGACACTCTTACTTATCGAAAGGACTACGATAGATCCCCTACACTTGTGGGTCATCAAGACTCTTTTCTGGCGCTGTTGCCGAGGAGTGTAGCGCTTTTGGTGAGTGGAACTTGGTAAGGAAACATTTATATAGTGTGCTGAAATTTTCTGTTACTTGTCACTATGGAAACTAATCCTTTGAGGGGCTTGTTCGGGGTATCTTCACCCCGACCAGAAGAGTAAAGAGTTGCTCCTCAACCCACTGAAATTTTTGAAAATATTTACTTTGAGATTCCTTCGGGTATGATAGAGAAACTGCTAGCTAATCCATTTGTAGGAGCTGGAACATTGCATCCCGATTTACACCTTATCTTTGTGGATGAAGTCTTTGGATTATTTAAGCTTGCAGGTATTCCCGATGATGTTGTCAAAAGGAAGGTCTTCCCTTTATCTTTGAAGGGAGATGCATTGAGATGGTATAGGCTATGTGATGATACGAGATCTTGGAATTATAAACGATTGAGGTTGGAATTTCACCAGAAGTTCTACCCTATGCATCTTGTTCATCGTGATCGTAATTACATATATAATTTCTGGCCTCGCAAAGGAGAAAGAATCGCTCAAGCTTGGGGGAGGCTTAAGTCAATGTTATATTCATGCCCCAATCATGAGCTCTCTAGAGATATGGTTATTCAAAATTTTTATGCTCGGCTTTCTCTTAATGATCGCAACCTGCTCGATACTTCCTGTGCTGGTTCTTATATGCTGAAGACTATTGATTTCAAATGGGACTTATTGGAAAGAATTAAACGCAACTCTGAAGATTGGGGTTCCGACGATGGTAAGGAGTCAGGTATGACACCTAAGTTCGATTGTGTTAAATCTTTTATGGATACCGATGCTTTTTGTGGATTTAGCGCTAAATATGGACTTGACTCTGAGATAGTAGCTTCTTTCTGTGAATCTTTTGCCACTCACGTTGATCTCCCTAAAGATAAGTGGTTTAAATATAATCCCCCCATTGAAGTAAAGGTAGTTGCATCTATTACAGTTGAAGAAAAGACTGTCACCTATAGTGATCCTATTGTTCCTACTACTTATGTTGAGAAACCTCCTTTTCCTGTTAGGATAAAGGATCATGCTAAAACTTCGACTGTTGTTCGTAAGAGTAATACTAGGACTTATATACCTTCTGAGCAAATCAAAGTTGAACCTAGTATTGCTATGGTTAAAGATCTCTTGGATGATGATTTAGATGGGCATGTTATTTATTTCTGTGGTGAGACCGCTAATATCGCTAGACCAGATACTAAGATACATAGACCTGTGGTAGGCATGCCTGTTATTTCTGTTAAAATAGGAGATCATTGTTATCATGGCTTATGTGATATGGGTGCTAGTGCTAGTGCGATACCCTATGATTTATATAAAGAAATTATGCACGACATTCCACCCGTTGAATTGGAAGACATAGATGTTACTATTAAGCTTGCTAATAGAGACACCATTAAACCAGTAGGGATAGTAAAAGATGTTGAAGTCTTGTGTGGGAAGGTTAAATATCCTGCTGATTTTCTTGTTCTTGGTTCCCCACAAGATGAATTTTGTCCCATTATTTTTGGTAGACCCTTCTTAAATACAGCTAATGCTAGGATTGATTGTGAAAAGGATACTGTTACAATTGGCTTAGAGGGTATGTCTCATGTGTTTAATTTTGCTAAGTTTTGTATACAACCTCGTGATAGAGAATCACCTAGTAAAGATGAGATTATTGGTCTTGCTTCCATTGCCGTACCTCCTACTGATCCGTTAGAACAATATTTGCTAGACCATGAAAACAATATGTTCATGAAGGAAAGAAGGGAAATAGATGAAGTGTTCCTTAAACAGGAACCTATGCTGAAACACAACCTTCCCGTTGAAATTATTGGGGATCCCCCTCCACCCAAGGGTGATCCCATGTTTGAACTCAAACCATTACCTGATAATCTTAAGTATGCTTATCTTGATGAAAAGAAAATATATCCTGTTATTATTAGTGCTAACCTTTCAGAGCAAGAAGAAGAAAGATTATTGAAAACTCTAAAGAAGCACCGTGCTGCTATTGGATATACTCTGGATGATCTTAAGGGCATTAGTCCCACATTATGCCAACACAAAATTAATTTGGAGGCTGCTGCTAAACCAGTTAGAGATCCTCAACGACGACTGAATCCCAAGATGAAAGAAGTGGTAAGAAAGGAGATACTAAAGCTCCTTGAGGCAGGTATAATTTATCCCGTTGCTAATAGTGAATGGGTAAGCCCTGTCCACTGTGTTCCTAAAAAGGGAAGTATTACCGTTGTTCCTAACGATAAAGATGAATTGATCCCGCAAAGAATTATTACAGGTTATAGGATGCTAATTGATTTCTGTAAATTAAATAAAGCTACTAAGAAAGATCATTACCCTTTACCTTTTATTGATCAAATGCTAGAAAGACTATCCAAACACACACATTTCTGCTTTCTAGATGGTTATTCTGGTTTTTCTCAAATACTTGTGTCAGCTAAGGATCAATCTAAAACTACTTTTACTTGCCCTTTCGGTACTTTTGCTTATAGACATATGCCTTTTGGTTTATTTAATGCACCTGCTACTTTTCAAAGATGTATGATGGCTATATTCTCTGACTTCTGTGAAAAGATTTGCGAGGTATTCATGGATGATTTCTCCATTTATGGATCCTCTTTTGATGATTGCTTGAGCAACCTTGATCGAGTTTTGTAGAGATGCGAAGACACTAGTCTCGTCTTGAATTGGGATAAGTGCCACTTTATGGTTAATGAAGGCATTGTCTTGGGGCATAAGATTTCCGAGAGAGGTATTGAAGTTGATAAGGCTAAAGTTGATGCTATTGAAAAGATGCCATGTCCCAACGACATAAAAGGTATAAGAAGTTTCCTTGGTCATGCCGGTTTTTACAGGAGGTTCATTAAGGACTTTTCTAAAATCTCTCGGCCTCTGACTAATTTATTGCAAAAAGATATTCCTTTTGTCTTTGATGATGATTGTGTAGAAGCATTTGAAATACTTAAGAAAGCTTTGATCACTGCACCTATTGTTCAGCCACCTGATTGGAATTTACCTTTTGAAATTATGTGTGATGCTAGTGATTATGCTGTAGGTGCTGTTCTAGGGAAAAGAGTTGATAATAAATTGAATGTTATCCAGTATGCTAGTAAGACTCTTGATACTGCCCAGAGAAATTATGCTACTACTGAAAAAGAATTCTTAGAAGTTGCGTTTGCATGTGATAAGTTTAGACCTTATATTGTTGATTCCAAAGTTACTATTCACACTAATCATGCTGCTATTAAATATCTTATGGAAAAGAAAGATGCTAAGCCTAGACTCATTAGATGGGTTCTCCAGCTCCAAGAATTTGATTTCCATATTATTGATAAAAAGGGAGCTGAGAACCCCGTTGCAGACAACTTGTCTAGGCTAGAGAATGTTCTTAATGACCCACTGCCTATTGATGATAGCTTTCCTGATGAACAATTAGCGGTCGTTAATGCTTCTCGTACTGCTCCTTGGTATGCTGATTATGCTAATTACATTGTTGCTAAATTTATACCTCCTAGTTTCACATACCAGCAAAAGGAAAAGTTCTTTATGATTTAAGACATTACTTCTAGGATGACCCACACCTTTATAAAGAAGGAGTAGATGGTGTCATTAGACATTGTGTGCCTAAGCATGAACAGGAACAAATCCTATGCAAGTGTCACTCTGAATCCTATGGAGGACACCACGCTGGAGATAGAACTACACACAAGGTACTGCAATCTGGTTTTTATTGGCCTACTCTCTTCAAAGATGCTCGTAAGTTTGTCTTATCTTGTGATGAATGTCAAACAATTGGTAACATTAGTAGACGTCAAGAAATGCCTATGAATTACTCTCTTGTTATTGAACCGTTTGATGTTTGTGGCTTTGATTATATGGGACCTTTTCCTGCCTCTAATGGTTACACTCATATTTTAGTTGCTGTTGATTACGTTACTAAGTGGGTAGAAGCTATTCCAACTAGTAGTGCTGATCATAACACTTCTATTAAAATGCTTAAAGAAGTTATTTTTCCGAGGTTTGGAGTCCCTAGTTATCTTATGACCGATGGTGGTTCACATTTTATTCACGGTGCTTTCCGTAAGATGCTTGCTAAGTATGATGTTAATCATAGAATCACATCTCCTTATCATCCGCAGTATAGTGGTCAAGTAGAATTGAGCAATAGAGAGCTCAAATTAATTTTGCAAAAGACTGTGAATAGATCTAGAAAGAATTGGTCCAAAAAACTTGATGATGCACTATGGTCCTATAGAACTACATACAAAAATCCTATGGATATGTCTCCTTATAAGATGGTTTATGGAAAAGCTTGTCATTTACCTCTTGGAACTTGAACATAAAGCATATTGGGCTATTAAAGAGCTCAACTATGACTTCAAACTTGCCGGTGAGAAGAGGTTGTTTGACATTAGCTCACTTGATGAATGGAGAACCCAAGCCTATGAGAATGCCAAGCTATTCAAAGAAAAAGTCAAACGCTGGCATGAAAAAAGGATACAAAAGTGTGAGTTTAACGTCGGGGATTATGTGTTATTATTCAACTCTCGTTTAAGATTTTTTGCAGGAAAACTTCTTTCTAAATGGGAAGGTCCTTACGTTATCAAGGAGGTCTATCATTCTGGTGCCATAAAAATCAACAACTTCGAAGGCACAAGTCCGAGGGTGGTGAACGGTCAAAGAATTAAACATTATATTTCAGGTAATCCTATCAACGTTGAAACTAATATTATTGAAACCGTAACCCCGGAGGACTACATAAGGGACACTTTCCAGAACGTTCCAGACTCCAGAAAGGAATAGGTATGTGGTATGGTAAGTAAACCGACTCCAAAACAACTCCCATGGCAATTTTTATCAGTTTTGGAATATTTAAGAATTTTCGGAAGAAAGAAGTAGTCCGAGAGGGACACAAGGCCCCCACAAGAGTGGAGGGCGCGCCCACCCTTACTGGGCGCGCCCCCTGTCTCGTGGACACCTTGTGTGCCTCCCGGACTCCGTTTTCTTGCACGTTACGTATTTTGGTCGGTAAAAATTCATTATATAAACTCCCGAAGGTTTTGACCACCGTATCACGCAAATATCCCCTGTTGTTGTTTCGAGCTGTTTCCGTTGCAGATCTAGAGCACCATGATGTCGCCCTCCTCCAACAACGAAGACAAAGATGCTTGGCTATTGAAGATAGAGCTGAAAAGAGAAGAACCGGAAGAGATCATCAAGGACGGAGGGATCAAGAAGGCCATGGAGGTTCAAGCTCCGACGGTGAAAGAAGAAGACATCCCTCAACCTTTACCTAACCTCTTTACTCCAACAGAGATTGAAGCTTTCAAGATGATTGATTTAGCGCGCATACAGAACAAGTATCTCACACAGGAGAATATTTTGTTGAAGGATCATATCGTCGGACTCAAGGGTATTATCCGCTAGCTGGAGGAGCTTTTACGCTCGATGTGCGATTATCCACCATCATCACCACCACCTCCATCACCTTCGAGGACATAATCATATGGGTATGGGCACTCCCCTTGGCAACTGCCAAGCTTGGGGGAGGTGCACCGGTATCGTATCACCATCACACTCCTATCTTTACCGTTTTATTTAGGTCGCTCCCTTTTAGTAGCATCTTGATCTAGTAGATTATGATATCTAGTAGTTTTGAGTTTTGCTTTGTGATCTCTTTATGTAATCGAGTCCGTGAGCTATCTATAATAAAGATTAGTGTTGAGTCAAGGGCTTTGCTATGTTGCTATGATCTTGAGAAAGTAGAAAGAATAAAAGAGTTCATATTGATCTTATGGTTAGTGATGACTTCACACATAGAAAGTATGAGGCATAAAAGTTGTTGAGAGTTGATGAACGTAGTTTTGGTCATCGTTGCAATTAATAGGAAGTAATAAGGAAAGAGGGGTTTTACATACAAATATATTATCTTGGACATCTTTTATGATTGGGAGCACTCATTAAGTATGACATGCTAAAAGAGTTGATGTTGGACAAGGAAGACAACATAATGGTTTGTGTTTTCTCACATCTCAGTTAAAGTATATTGTCATTGACCTTCCAAACATGTTGAGCTTGCTTTTCCCCCTCATGCTAGCCAAATTCCTTGCACCAAGTAGAGATACTACTTGTGCTTCCAAATATCCTTAAACCTAGTTTTTCCATGAGAGTCCACCATACCTACCTATGGATTGAGTAAGATCCTTCAAGTAAGTTGTCATGTTGCAGGCAATAAAAATTGCTATCTAAATATGTATGACTTATTAGTGCAAAGAAAATAAGCTTTTTACGATCTTGTTGTGGAAGTAATAAAAGCGACAGACTGCATAATAAAGGTCCACATACAAGGGGCAATATAAAGTGACGTTCTTTTGCATCAAGATTTTGTGCATCCAACCCTAAACGCACATGACAACCTCTGCTTCCCTCTGTGAAGGGCCTATCTTTTACTTTATGTTTTTACTTTATGCTTGAGTCAAGGTGATCTTCACCTTTCCCTTTTTCATTTTATCCTTTGGCAAGCTCCTCGTGTTTGAAAGATCATGATATATATATATCCAATTGGATGTAAGTTAGCATGTGCTATTATTGTTGACATCACCTAAAGGTGAATACCTTGGGAGGCAACACAATAAGCCCCTATCTTTCTCAGTGTCCGGCTGAAACTCCATAACCACAAGTATTGCGTGAGTGTTAGCAATTGTAGAAGACTACAAGATAGTTGAGTATGTGGACTTGCTGAAAAGCTCTATTGTTGACTCTTTCTGATGTTATGATAAATTGCAATTGCTTCAATGACTGAGATTATAGTTTGTTAGTTCTCAATGAAGTTTCTGAACCATACTTGACATTGTGAATTGATTGTTACTTGAGTATAAGAAATCATATGATAAAATCTATTTATGTTGCTATTATAAGAATGATCATGATGCCCTCATGTCCGTATTTTATTTTTATCGACACCTCTATCTCTAAACATGTGGACATATTTTTCGATTTCGGTTTCCGCTTCAGGACAAGCGAGGTCTAAGCTTGGGGGAGTTGATACGTCCATTTTGCATCATGCTTTTATATCAATATTTATTGCATTATGGGCTGTTATTACACATTATATCTCAATACTTATGGCTATTCTCTCTTATTTTACAAGGTTTACCATGAAGAGGGGGAATGCCGGCAGCTGGAATTCTGGCTGGAAAAGGAGCAAATATTTGAAACCTATTCTGCACTTCTCCAAAAATCCTGAAACTCCACTAAACCTGTTTTTGGAATTAATAAGAATTATTGAGCGGAAGAAATACATCAGGGGGCCCACACCCTGGCCAGGAGGGTGGGGGCACGCCCACCCCTACAGGGTGCGCCCCTGTCTCCTGGGCCCCCTGGTGGCCATCTTCTGCTATATGAAGGCTTTTACTCTGAAAAAAATCGTGGGCAAGCTTACGGGACGAAACTCCGCCTCCACGAGGCAGAACCTTGGCGGAACCAATCTAGAGCTCCGGCAGAGCTGTTCTGCCGGGAACACTTCCCTCCGGGAGGGGGAAATCATCACCAACGATCCTCTCATCGGGAGGGGGTCAATCTCCATCAACATCTTCACCAGCACCATCTCCTCTCAAAACCCTAGTTCATCTCTTGTATCCAATCTTGTATCCAAACCACAAATTGGTACCTGTGGGTTGCTAGTAGTGTTGATTACTCCTTGTAGTTGATGCTAATTGGTTTACTTGGTGGAAGATCATATGTTCAGATCCTTAATGCATATTATTACCCCTCTGATTATGAACATGAATATGCTTTGTGAGTTGTTACGTTTGTTCCTGAGGACATGGGTGCAGTCTTGCTATTAGTAGTCATGTGAATTCGATATTCGTTCGATATTTTGATGAGATGTATGTTGTCTTTTCCTCTAGTGGTGTTATGTGATCGTCAACTACACGACACTTCACCATTATTTGGGCCTAGAGGAAGGCATTGGGAAGTAATAAGTAGATGATGGGTTGCTAGAGTGACAGAAGCTTAAACCCTAGTTTATGTGTTGCTTCATTAGGGGCTGATTTGGATCCATATGTTTAATGCTGTGGTTAGGTTTACCTTAATACTTCTTTTGTAGTTGCGGACGCTTGCAATAGGGGTTAATCATAAGTGGGATGCTTGTCCAAGTAAGGGCAGTACCCAAGCACCGGTCCACCCACATATCAAATTATCAAAGTACCGAACGCGAATCATATGAACGTGATGAAAACTAGCTTGACGATAATTCCCATGGGTCCTCGAGAGCTCTTTTCTTATTATAAGAAATCGTCCAGGTTTATCCTTTGCTACAAAAGGATTGGGCCACCTTGCTGCACTTTATTTACTTTCATTGCTTGTTACTTCTTACAATTTATCTTATCACAAAAACTATCTATTACCTACAATTTCAGTGCTTGCAGAGAAAACCTTACTGAAAACCGCTTATCATTTCCTTCTGCTCCTCGTTGGGTTCGACACTCTTACTTATCGAAAGGACTACGATAGATCCCCTACACTTGTGGGTCATCAGTATCTAGTCCTGCCTGCCTGCGGCCCACCGCGTGGCTTCATTGACGGCCTGGTATGGCCCAGCTTCAACACCAACACAGCAAGACCCTCATGAGGCGGACGACATCAAGACCCCCAAAGGAGTTGGCCTCCTCAGGAGGGCTCCTGAGGGGCGGAGAGTTCTATGCAGCTACCTCATGAGGCTCAGCTGATGTGAGCCATGACGACCAAGGCCAGGTGGGTGCCAGGCTGGTGCAGAGCGCAGGTTTCCTCTTTGGTGCAAGGGAGGCAAGCCACAGGCGCGGAGTCCTGAGGAATCAGCCGAAGGTTTCCATTCTGGTGCAACAAGACCAAGACCGCCAGGACGGCAGGACGGAGGTCATCACCGAGCCCACCGCGGCGTCACGACCAGAGGCTTTTCGCAGGCGAAGACTACTTTTGTCAGGATAGACTGTGCTATTTGTCCCCTTTCAAATCCCGTCGTTGTGGAATCCCTTCCCGCTCATATTCGGGAAGAGGACCAAGGCCACTATATATAGGACTTAGCCACCACCATAGCGGGGGAGAGATCCATTCCGACCCGAGCACCACACCAGCTCAAGAACACCTCACCTCCTGAGGCTTGTTCATCCTTGTAATAGTTCGTCCATAGCCCCTCGAGGCAATCCACCACACCACATTGGATTAGGGTATTACACCACAATGGTGGCCCGAACCAGTATAAATCTCTGTGTCTTTGTGTCTCTCGAGCTCGACGCGCTAGGCTAGGGAGGATCGCGAGTAGGCAGGCTGGGCAGGTTGAGATCTCCGCACGCACCCCAGAGATTGAACCTCTGAAGGGTTGCTGGATCCCTAAATCTGACATTTGGCACGCCAGGTAGGGGTGCATCGGATCTTCTCTTCCGTCGACCAGTCCTCCGCCGCTCCACCGATGCCATGGCTGACACCCCGAGAGCCCACGTCGAGCACTGGGTCGTCCAGACCTCCTCGGCAGCACCCACCGGCGAAGAAGACCTCCACTCTGCCCTGCTCGCGGCCCACGTTCCGCCAGGGGCGACCGGCCGCGGGGGGCGCGCGGCGCAGCCTTCTCCACTAGCGCCGCCGCAGCCGCGCGATCTGTGAACTACGCTGCAGCAACCGCTCCACACTCGCGCCGAGAACAAGCGAACATGCGGGCGGTGTCATCGTGGCCCGAGAACTCCTGCGGTGCAGGCTGCTTGAGAGCGGCTGCGACGCCCTGCTGGAACGGGTCACCGAGCTGCTGGATGCGGCATGCAGGGGGTGGCGCCGTTTTGCACCCTCCTCACGTCGCAGGCGGTTGTGGGTGCGCGCGCTCATCCCCGACACAACCGCGCGCCCCCTTCCAGGGACCACGGGGAGCCTCTCGACGCCGACCAGCCCCGTGGAGCAGCCCGCGCCATCCCGGACATGCCCCCTAGGCGTGGGGCTGCTTCAGGCGACACCACCAGGGGCCGCACTGGAGTGCCAGCCCCTGGCCAACAGGACCAAAGGATGGCAGAAGGGAGCGGGAACGTTAGGCGGCCAGGCGGCGCACCTCGTGCGAACAGCCCGGAAGCCTACATCCCCGTCGCGATGGATCCAAGGCACGCGCTAGGAGAGGGCTCCAGCCGATCCCCCATGCCAAGCTGGGCACTGGACATTCACGAGGCCGAGCTCTCCTTTGAACCACGCCAAGCCCTGCCGACATCGCCAACAACGGTAGCCTCTGGGTACAACTAACGCTGCAGGGGCACGCTTACAATGACCATGGATCGCAGGTAAACCAAGACGCGGCGACCACCAGGACCCTCAGGACAACGGACCCCCCTCAGGAGCGTGAAGGACGTTGAGAGCAGCATGGGGGAAGCCCAGCGGCAGGGCCCTCCTTGCGCTGCACGGAGCAGGATCCAGCCTGGAGGTAGGTTCCTTGCCGGGGAAGGCGCCGGCGAGCCCTTTCCCTCAGCGGGAGGCCTACAGTCGCCGAGGACGCCGCCAGCGTCCCCTTGGACCCTTGGTCTTGTCCTGGTTTCCGATCTCCCCAACGATGGTCAGGGGTGGCACACGACGGGGTCCTCTTCGGATGACATGAAGCAAGGCTCCGGCCTGTGAAGGTCTCCGCTCATGACACTCTCACGTAATAATGAGTGGGGCTGTACACGCCCCGAAGTCTCCTGAGTGCCGCCTTGGGGCCTCATGGGGGCTCCCACCCACATCCTAGTGGAAGCAACATGCTCCGCGCTGGCCGTCGACACTATCACCAATGACTATGCCCAGCCAGTGGAAGCACTTAGCTCCGCGCTGGTGAGAAGACCGAAGACTGAAGACCAGTTAGGCACCGGACGTGGCCGCCTGCTTTTTGCCTCCCTTTTTGTACTTGCTTGCCGACTTTTTGAAGCAGTTTGTTTTCTGTGCGTTTATAAAACGGGCGGAGTTTTTCTTTTTCTCGTTCATGTCGCTCTCTTGCCTTCAGTTCTTGCGTTCTTTTCTTGGAACTCGTGACCGCCGCCCCGCCCTCGAATGCCTCGCGAGCGGGGGCTGGGTACGGTGTGCGCGCTGGTGCTAAACGCCCTGAGGTGATCAAGGGTGCGGTCGCCCCGTGCGCCCACCTCGCCATAGTCTGGCAGTTGGCTCCTCACGAGGCACTCTCCGGCAGGCCAGCAGGCCCGTCGGGAGACACAGGGCCTCGCGAGCCCATAGCAGGCTCACCTCAGGAGAAGGGACCCGGCCGCGATGCCTGGCCCCACGCAAGGCCCCCGAAACCCAAGATAAGTCATAAACAACTACCTTTCTCAGCGACCAATAGCCCTGCGGGGCCTCGCTCCGGATGCCCCTTCCCAAAATGTTCTCACAAGAATATGTTTGAGTTTTCGCTATACAGGTTAAAGCAAAAGAAATACATTCCTAGTTGGACGCGCCTTCTTCGTCACTCCCATCCACACTGCTTGTGCTGAAGCCGCCATCCTCCTCGTCATCTCCACCTGCGCCAGCTCCTTTGGCTGCGAGCACAGCCGTGTCGTCCTTAGGAGTCAGCTCCTTCACCAGAGCATCCACATGACCGTCCACCCACTTGGCAAGCTTGTCTTGGGTGACCGCAGGCACGGGGGCTAGCACGGTGCCGAAGTCGAAGTGGGAGTCAAGGTTTAGGAGGTGGCTGAAGATGCGCGAGAGCACATGCCCAAGAAGGCCCCGGCTCCTCTCCTTAACGAGCTGGTGGGCTTTTGCGGCCTGATCCTCCAGGCGGGTCACGATATCAGTGAAGAAGCAGAGATGGCTGGCATAGTCGCTCTCATGCGGGTGAGGAGCGCTCTCATCACAAACGGCACCCAAGGCATTGTGGGATCTGACGTGCAGACCCTGGAGCATGGGGCCTTGTTCGCGCTCCAGCGTCAGGCGGTGGCACTTTTCACTCGAAGCCTTCTCCAGGAGGGAGGCGGTGTCCTCGGCCTGCTTCCGGATAGAGGATATCTCGGCGCAAGCAGAATCTAGGGCTGATTCGGAAGAACCCAGGGCCTCCCGGGCAGCGCCCTCACACTGCTTCACCGCCTGCAGCTCGGTCTTCAGGACGGAGGTCCGCCCCTCAAACTTAGCCTTAAGCAGCTCCAAGTCCAGGCAATGCCTTCCATCCAGCTCAGCGCGTGCCTTCGCCACCCTCTTCTCCACCTCCACCTGGACCTGAGCTTCTCGGGCAGCGACAGCGTCCACAGCCATGACGGCCCGTCGTTCCCTCACCTCCAGCCTTTCCAGCGCCAAGCTATGTTCCACGGCCTCCAGCGTCAAGTCCTCATGGCGCCTCAGGAGCTCCGCCTCAGCAAGGGCCACCTCACCTGGTGAGGATGCCAGCAGGGCACGACGCTCTTCGATTTCGCGCAGCAGGGCCGCATTTGAAGACAGAAGATCTCGCTCCCGCTCCTCAGCCGCCTCACGATGGCGGTTGGCTGCCTTGGCTCTTCCATGGCGCACGCGCAAGCTTTGCAAGAAGCCGCGGGCGAGGCCTCCGCGCGTGCTTCGGCTTCGTCTCGCTGAAGCTTCCCAAGGTTGATGGCCACCTTCAGCCGCTACCATTCACCCTCCAAGCGGTGGTTTTCCACCTCAAGCCTGGTGTCGACGTTGGCGAGCTCCCCGCCAAGATGGACCATCGCACACATCGCCTCACCGAAGAACCCGAAGCGCACCATGCTATGCCCGCGAGCAAACGCGAGCTCATTGCCAAGATCTTCACCGGCTCCGGAAGTCGCTCGGGAAGCACTGGGCGCTCCGCCAGTTGCCGGCCGGGGGCTGGCAGGCATAGCCCCACAACTTGAAGATGAAGGCTGCCCAGAGGACACCCCCTGCCGGCAATATCAAGAGGGAAGATCACCGGTGCACCCTTTGCCTCGCGGGTAGAGTCGGCGGGGGAGAGAACATGGGGCCCGCCTCCGGGGCGCCCTCGCGGCGTCGTGCTGGATAGAGTTGGACTCACACCCTGTGTAGGCTCGGGGCGCTGGGGGTTGCGCACATGCACCAAGCTGGAGTCCTTGGGGTGCCCGCCTCCGAGGATTTGTCTTCATGGAGATCCTGCAAAACCCCAGCCATGAGAAAACGCGATGCGCGTGGGGATCAAGAGCGAAGGTACTTACTCATCAGTGGCTACGTATCTCCTCGGCTTCAGTGGCCGACAGGTGCCATCGTTGCGACATGGGGACCTCTTCCTCCTCAAGAGCGACTCGAGGCACAGGCGGCGCCGACCCGGTCCCGGCGGGCGATCCTCGGGAGGGGGAGCACCCAGCACGATACTTGGAGCAGGGGTCCCAAGGGCAGGAGCATCCGGCGAGACTTCTTGGCTCACGACTCCGGGGCCATCGTTGGGCTCCTCATCCCTAGCAGCCACTCTGGAGCCATCGTCCCGGGCATCAGAGGCTCCTGCCTTCGGAGCCTGGTGTTGCGTAGGTTCTGCAGCAGCTCCTTCCCGGACCCCAGAAGCATGAGGCTCCTGAGCCTCTAACGAGGCTGAGCCTCCGAAGGGGCTCTCAACAATTGAAGGAGGCGCGCGCCCCTGCCTCCACACTCGGGGCGCACGCTGCAGGGTTGACCAGGAGAGGAGCCACGAAGACGGGATTCTCGCGGGGCCCCTCGATGCCCCAGGAAGCAACCCCCACTCATCGAACAGGGGCATCTGCCCCGCGAAGGCCTCCTTGTTCGAGCACAGATAAAGAAGGCAGCCACCCCCCAGAAGGTCAGCAGGCTCGGGCTCGCCAGTCAGGAGCTTGAGCACCACACTCAAGGTATCGGCAGCAAGCGACGGCTTCTGCGGCCTTATCGGGTCTCCGACGCCTGTGAAGTCCCACATCGGGCGAGAATGGCGCTGGAGGGGAGCGATGCGCTGCTTCACGAATTCCTTCACCACCATTGACGCTGTCATCCCTAGTTCCTAGAGCCTCGCCAACCTCTTCCATACGAAAGCAAGGCGCCGGTCGGTGAGCTTCTCATGGCACTAGCCAGAGCTCGGCAAAGCCGGCGGCCCAGGAATCATGAGCAGGGAGCTGAATGCGCGGGCATCCATCAGGAGCCACTGCTTCCGAAATCCCTTTGTGATGGGCAAGAGCTCGAAGTCGACCCCCGAGCCGGCGATCACGGCCACGGCTTCGAAGGTCATGCACCCAGAGCGTTGGCAAGTGTCCACCAGCCGGAGCAGGAAGAAATGTCGAAACAAGGCCACGAAGGGAGTGATGCCCACCATGGCCTCGCAGAGGAAGGTCAAGATGGCGAGGATGATGACGGAGCAAGGGTCCAGATGCAATAGTTGGATGTGGTAATGCGACATCACGGAGTTGAAGAAAGGGGAAAAGGAAGGAATCAACCCAGCAAGAAGAGCAAGGAGATGGATGGGAATCTCAATGGCACTCATCTCTCTGGTTCGCCAAGACGCAGGGCGGACAGCCATCGCCCTCCCCTCATTGGAATCGGCAGCGAGCGCATGGCGAACCTTGTCCACCGCCTCCTTGTTAATCACCGTCGACTGCTCAAGGGCTGGCTCCAGGGCCGGCGGAGGACCGGCCAGCGCGCGCGGCTTCACCTTCTTCTTCCTTGGCTTGGAAGCCATGGCAAATACCTGAAAGCACAAGTGCTCCCTGGGTGGTTTTGGTAATTAATGTCAACATATCTCTTGTTGGACTAACACTTTTACCTAGTATGTTTCAGACAAGTTCAACAATGGAGTGGCATGGACTAAAGGATGTGGAACCCCTTCAAGATTCTAAGGACAAAGGATTGGCTCAAGCTTCAAGCACAAGACTCTACATTTTCCATTTTAGTGATCCAAGATCACATTGAGTCTATAGGAAAAGCCAATACTATCAAGAGGGGATGAGGTGTTGCTTAATGGCTTGCTTGCTCAAAATTCTTAGTGATATGCTCCAAAGCCCTCAACTACTTTCTCACATCCACATATGACCTAAGCCAAAAGTCTAACTTGGCCCTACCGATTCTTTCTATCCGACGCCACTGAGTTCAGATGTCTTAGCCACTGCCACAAACCCTAGGCAAATCGGTCTCACCGATAGGGATCTCGGTCTCACCGAGATGGGATTGTAATCTTTCTGTGTATGTCCATTACCAAAATCGGTCTCGCCGAGCTTGAGTAATCGGTACTACCGAGATTACAATGCAAACTCTCTGGTTAGCTTATTACCAAAATCGGTCCCATCGAGTTTGTGTAATTGGTCTCACCGAGTTTGCCTGACCAACTCTCTGGTTAACTTATTACCAAAATCGGTCCCACCGAGTTTGTGTAATCAGTCTCACCGAGATTACGTTATGCCCTAACCCTAACCATATCGGTCCTACCGAGTTGCATGTCGGTCCCACCGAAAATCCTAACGGTCACTAGATTTACTAAATCGGTCCGACCGAGTTTCTCAATTCAGTCCCACCGAGATTGGCAAGTTGTGTGTAACGGTTAGATTTTTTGTGGAGGCTATATATACCACTCCACCCACTCTTCATTCGTGGAGAGAGAGCCATCAGAACGAACCTACACTTCTAGCATACATTTTCTGAGAGAGAACCACCTACACTTGTGTTGAGACCAAGATATTCCGTTCCTACCATATGAATCTTGATCTCTAGCCTTCCCCAAGTTGCTTTCCACTCAAATCTTCTTTCCACCAAATCCAAATCCTGTGAGAGAGAGTTGAGTGTTGGGGAGACTATCATTTGAAGCACAAGAGCAAGGAGTTCATCATCAACACACCATTTGTTACTTCTTGGAGAGTGGTGTCTCCTAGATTGGCTAGGTGTCACTTGGGAGCCTCCGACAAGATTGTGGAGTTGAACCAAGGAGTTTGTAAGGGCAAGGAGATCGCCTACTTCGTGAAGATCTACCGCTAGTGAGGCAAGTCCTTCGTGGGCGACGACCATGGTGGGATAGACAATGTTGCTTCTTCGTGGACCCTTCGTGGGTGGAGCCCTCCGTGGACTCGCATAACCGTTACCCTTCGTGGGTTGAAGTCTCCATCAACGTGGATGTACGATAGCACTACCTATCGGAACCACGACAAAAACATTCGTGTCTCCAATTGCGTTTGTATTCTCCAACCCCATCCCTTTACATTCTTGCAAGTTGCATGCTTTACTTTCCGCTGCTCATATACTCTTTGCATGCTTGCTTGTTATGTAATGTGAGTGTTAAACTTGTGCCTAAACTCCACTTAAACTTAAAGAAGTTAAAAATTGCAAATTTTGGTACTTAGTGTCTAATCACCCCCCTTTAGACACCTCTTCTCGATCCTTTCAATTGGTATCAGAGCTTTGGTCTCCATTGCTTTGGTTTAAACACTATTGGAGGAAGATGGATGAGTCTACAATTGGGATTCTTAGACATAGAGTGTCTATACTTGATGGAGAGTATTTTCATGAGTGGAAGAATGAGATGCTTGTGATTTTCAATCAATATCATTTGAACAAGTACATTGCTAGTCCTTGTGCACCTCATGTTGATCCTATGCATCCTACCCTTGATGAGTCAATTGACATGGTTCGCAATCTTAGAACTGTTGAACTTATCATTAGGGGCTTGCCTAGAAACTTGATTGGATGTTTGCCTACTCTTAAGTGTGCCTACACCATATGGAAATTT
The DNA here is from genome assembly GCA_963921465.1 of Triticum timopheevii. NCBI lineage: Eukaryota > Viridiplantae > Streptophyta > Magnoliopsida > Poales > Poaceae > Triticum > Triticum timopheevii. The sequence goes on along the minus strand of OY997264.1, from coordinate 237,852,757 downwards.
CTTGAGGAACGTTTTCCAAATTATTCCTTGAAAAAATCTAGATGAAATTCTCCATAAGTCTATTGCCTTGAGTAAGATGAATTCCGATGATCCTATATTTGGTGATTGTCTATTTGAGCTTACAAACCTTATGCGTGCCAAAGGAAATGTTGGAATTTTTAGTGATATTATTTCCAAAGCTGTAAAGATTCATAAACAAGATCATTGTCAAACTCACTCTAACCAATCACCCTCTCTAGGATTTGATCCACCACATGACGATGTTGAACATGGATACTATGACGAGGATGATGATAGTGGCTTTGATCTTGATGATGCAATGAGACACTTTGGTCTTATGGAAAATCTTCGGGGATATATGGCAGGAGGAAATGAATGGGTTCTTGATAGTGGATGTACCGATCACATGACCGGAGAGAAAGATATGTTTCGTGAGCTTGCTGAAAACGATGGTCCTCAAAAGTATGTCACTTTTGGTGATAACTCAAAAGGTAAGGTGGTTGGCCTCGGTAAGGTGGCCATATCACATGATAGCTCCATACAGAATGTCATGCTCGTTGAATCTCTTGGCTACAACTTACTTTCAGTATCTAGACTTGCTGATTTCGGTTTCAATGTCCTATTTACTGAAGTAGATTGCCAAGTGTTTCATAGAGATAATCATAAAATGGTCTTTATCGGTGTATGTAGAGGTAATCTATACATTGTTGATTTCACTAAAAAGGCTCAACCTAGAACTTGCTTTATGGCTAAATCTTCTAAAGGTTGGTTATGGCATAGACGATTAGGTCATGTCGGCATGTGAAACCTTGACAAGCTTATTAAAGGGAATCATATCCTTGGCATTAACGATGTCATATTTGAGAAGGATAGACTTTGCAGTGCTTGTCAGGCAGGTAAACAGGTCGGAGGGAGGCATCCCGTGAAAAACATCATGACCACAAGGAGGCCACTCGAGCTACTTCACATGGATCTTTTTGGTCCCAACGCCTACAAAAGTCTCGGTGGAAATTCTTTTGGTCTTGTTATAGTTGATGATTTTTCAAGATTTACGTGGGTGTTCTTTCTCGATGATAAATCGCAGGTTCAAAAGATCTTCAAAAACTTCACTAGGAAGGCCCAAAATCAATTTGAAGTGAAGATCAAGAAGGTTCGCAGCGACAACGGAACAGAGTTTAAGAACGCAATTGTGGATACCTTTCTTGACGAAGAAGGTATTTCACACAAGTCCTCCGCTACGTACACACCTCAACAAAATGGAGTTGTTGAGAGGAAGAACCAGACGCTCATCGAAATGGCGAGAACGATGCTTGATGAGTACAAGACGCCGAAGCATTTTTGGGCGGAAGCGGTTGAGACAGCTTGTCATGCAACAAATCGCTTGTATCTTCACAAGCTACTCGGCAAGACGGCATACGAGCTTCTCACCGATAACAAACCCCAAGTTGGATACTTTCGAGTATTCGGATCAAAGTGCTACATTCTTGATAAGCATCATTGTTCTAAATTTGCTCCTAAGTCTCATGAAGGTTTCCTACTTGGTTATGGCTCAAACTCTCACCCATACCGTGTCTACAACAATTTCACCCGAAAGGTTGAAGAAACGGTAGATGTGAAGTTTGATGAATCTAACGGCTCGCAAGTAGATCAATTGCCAATTGATGTAGGAGACAAAGATCCCTCGGAAGCAATCCAAGACTTGTCTATTGGCAAGATTCGTCCAACGGAGGTGAAGGAGAGTACCTCGTCCGTCCAAGTGAAAGCTTCTACCTCACGACAAGGTAAACCAAGAGTTGATACGGGAGCATCCACAAGTGGGACACACCAAGATGAAGAAAACGAGGAAGTGCACCAAGACGAACGTCAACAACCTCCTTCTCCACCACGACAAGAGAACGACAACGTCAACAATGAAGAAGGCCAAGAGGAAGAACAATATGAAGAAGATGTTCAACCAAGACCCAAGCAAAAGCTTTCACGAGTTCAAGCAAGAATTGCTAAAGACCATCCCGTCGAGCAAATCTACAATGATATCCAAACCGGGAGAATCACTCGCTCTAAAATTCGTTTAGCTAACTTTTGTGAACACTATTCATTCATCTCTAGCATTGAACCTATGAAGATTGAAGAAGCATTGGAAGATACGGATTGGATAAACGCCATGCATGAAGAGCTACACAACTTTGAGAGAAATCAAATTTGGACATTGGTTGAGGAGCCCGACAACAACCACAACATCATCGGAACCAAATGGGTGTTTCGCAACAAGCAAGATGAAGATGGACAAGTAGTTCGCAACAAAGCACGTCTCGTCGCCCAAGGCTACACACAAGTCAAAGGTATGGACTATGGTGAGACTTATGCTCCCGTTGAGTCCATTCGCATCTTACTTGCCTATGCTAATCACCATGATATCACCTTGTACCAAATGGACATTAAAAGTGCTTTTCTAAATGGTGAAATAGAGGAGGAAGTTTATGTTAAGCAACCTCCTGGCTTTGTTAATCCTAAGAAACCTGATCATGTTTACAAACTTCACAAAGCTCTTTATGGTCTTAAACAAGCTCCTAGAGCGTGGTATAAATGCTTGACCAAGTTCCTTATTGAAAAAGGCATTGAAATTGGAAAAATAGATTCTACTCTTTTTACTAAAAGGGTTAATGGAGAACTATTTGTGTGCCAAATCTATGTTGATGATATTATATTTGGTTCTACTAACCCTCATTTTAGTGAAAAGTTTCGAAAGCTAATGTCGGAGAAGTTTGAGATGTATATGATGAGTGAACTCAAATTCTTTCTTGGTTTGCAAATCAAGCAAACTAAGGAAGGTACCTTTGTCTCTCAAACGAAGTACACCAAGGACTTATTCAAGAATTTCAATATGCAAGAATGCAAAGGTATGACTACACCCATGCCTACTAGTGGACATCTTGATTTGACCAAAGATGGTGAACCGGTCGATCAAAAGGTTTATCGCTCTATGATTGGTTCATTGTTATATCTATGTGCTTCACGTCCCGATATCATGCTAAGTGTGTGCATGTGTGCACGATATCAAGCTGCTCCTAAAGAATGTCATCTTAAGGCCGTGAAAAGGATAGTGAGATACTTAATCCATACACCAAATTTTGGCATTTGGTATCCAAAGAGGGCCTCCTTCGATCTTGTTGGCTACTCTGACTCGGACTATGCCAGTGACAAGGTTGATAGAAAGTCCACTTCGGGTACTTGTCAATTTCTTGATAGATCTCTTGTGTCTTGGTCTTCCAAGAAACAAAACTCGGTATCCTTGTCCACCGCCGAAGCAGAATACATTGCCGCTGGTTCATGTTGTGCTCAATTGCTTTGGATGACCCAAACTCTTGAATATTACGGTATATATGTGAAACATGTTCCATTACTTTGTGACAATGAAAGTGCTATCAAGATTGCTCACAATCCCGTGCAACACTCTCGAACTAAGCATATTGAAGTTCGTCATCATTTCATTCGAGATCATGTTGCCAAAGGGGACATTAATCTTAAGCACGTTCGCACCAAAAAACAATTAGCGGATATATTCACTAAACCACTTGATGAGAAAGTGTTTTGCAGGTTAAGAGGTGAATTGAACATCATTGATGCCTCAAACTTGGAGTAGGAACTCCATTTGATACATGCAAGGCATGAGCCTATGACTAATCCTTGATATTTCTCTTATGATGATAAGCTTATGTCTGGGATATATTTGCACCTTGCATGTTATCTAACCCATGTAGGTCCTTGGATGAATCTAAATCTATGAGATTGCAACTCACTCACATCTTGAGCAATCTCTACATCACCAAGTCTCTACACGATGGTGGTTGAAGACAAGGAAGCACGAAACCACTCAAACATATCCTTTGACAAACTTCTTATTAACCTTCATGATTGTCATTTTGGACACACAAGTGCTATTCCTTGCAAAAACTAACCCATGTAGGTAGATGAACTCAAATTCCAGGTGGTGCTCCCAACTCTCGATGAGCTACATCAACTTTGAGCAACCCACATAAGTCAAACTACATGATCACGATCAACACCACCACCCAAGGTATGTTATTCCATCTTAGAGAAGCTTTATTCCAAGTCATGAGTCAAAGCAACTCGACAAGATGTGAATACATCAAGATGCTTAAACGAAAAATGGTAACCCCATTTTGAGCTTAAACGATGAGTATGACCTATGATCAAGTGATCTCACTTGACTCCTAAGTCAATATACTCTAACATAGGTGACTTTGTCGCCGACCATCTCTAGATGAAGTTTTCTTGTGTTCTTTTCTGTGCTCTTGCATTTGTCTCATGCATATTTTTTTCCCCTTTCATAGAAATAGTTAGACAGATCAACGTGTGTTTGCTAGACGGGGACACATTCTAATTAAAAGATGCATGCGCGATAGTAATAACGAGCACACACGGTTGTTGGAACAAGACGTGTGCTGACATCGCCTATTGCGGTGCACCCTATGCTGCAAAGGCCACATATGCGGCCGAGGAAGCGTGCCCACGTTACGCCATCCGGGAATAGTGCTGCACTTAGAAATTATAGAACCGTCAACAAATTTTGAGCCTGCGTCTCGTCACATTCCAAATTACTACTACCACACTATATTTAATTGCAAACCTGTTCACAGCGATCAAAACCTAAACAGTTTCCCACTTAGGAGCGTATTAGTACTCGGTTATAAATACTACTACTCCAAGATGACTGCACATTCATCCTGAACTCCTCATCCACAAAAACAAACAAGTCATTCATCATCGTTCCCTTGCGTCTACCATGGTCAGTGTTAGTTCTGAGTGTTGGGGAACATAGTAATTTCAAAAATTTTCCTATGCACACGCAAGATCATGGTGATGCATAGCAACGAGAGGGGAGAGTGTTGTCCACGTACCCTCGTAGACCGTAAGCGGAAGCGTTATTACAACGCGGTTGATGTAGTCGTACATTATCACGATCCGACCGATCCAAGCACCGAACGTACGACACCTCCGAGTTCAGCACATGTTTCATCTCGATGACGATCCCCGGACTCCGATCTTGCAGGGTGTCGGGGATGAGTTCCGTCAGCACGACGGCGTGGTGACGATGATGATGTTCTACCGATGCAGGGCTTCGCCTAAGCACCACAACGATATGACTGAGGTGGAATATGGTGGAGGGGGGCACCGCACACGGCTAAGGAACGATCACGAAGATCAACTTGTGTGTCTAGAGGTGCCCCCCTCCCCCCGTACATAAAGGAGCCAAGGGGGAGGGGCGGCCGGACAAGGAGGGCGCACCAAGGGGGAGTCCTACTCCCATCGGGAGTAGGACTCCCTTCTTTCCTAGTTGGAGAAGGAGAAGGGGGAAGGAGGAGGAAGAGGGGAAGGAAAGGGGGGCGCCGCCCCCCTCTCCTTGTCCTATTCGGACTAGGGAGGGGAGGGGGCGCAGCCCACCTCTTACCTCCTCTCCTCTTCTCCCTTAAGGCCCATGAAGGCCCAATAACCCACGAGAGGGTTCCGGTAACCCCCCGGTACTCCGGTAAAATCCCGATTTCACCAGGAGCGATTCCGATATCCAAATATAGGCTTCCAATATATCAATCTTTATGTCTTGACCATTTCGAGACTCCTCGTCATGTCCGTGATCACATCCGGGACTTCGGACAACCTTCGGTACATCAAAACTTATAAACTCATAATAAAACTTTCATCGTAACGTTAAGCATGCGGACACTACGGGTTCGAGAACTATGTAGACATGACCTAGAGCTATTCTCGGTCAATAACCAATAGCGGAACCTGGATGCTCATATTGGCTCCTACATATTCTACGAAGATCTTTATCGGTCAAACCGCATAACAACATACATTGTTCCCTTTGTCATCGGTATGTTACTTGCCCGAGATTCGATCGTCGGTATCCAATACCTAGTTCAGTCTTGTTACTGGCAAGTCTCTTTACTCATTACGTAATGCATCATTCCGTAACTAACTCATTAGCTACATTGCTTGCAAGGCTTATAGTGATGTGCATTACCGAGAGGACCCAGAGATACCTCTCCGACTATCGGAGTGACAAAACCTAATCTCGAAATACGCCAACTCAACATGTACCTTTGGAGACACCTGTAGAGCTCCTTTATAATCACCCAGTTACGTTGTGACGTTTGGTAGCACACAAAGTGTTTCTCCGATAAATGGGAGTTTCATAATCTCATAGTTGTAGTAACATGTATAAGTCATGAAGAAAGCAATAGCAACATACTAAACGATCAAGTGCTAGGCGAACGGAATGAGTCATGTCAATCACATCATTCTCCTAATGATGTGATCCCGTTAATCAAATGACAACACATGTCTATGGTTAGGAAACATAACCATCTTTGATTAATGAGCTAGTCAAGTAGAGGCATACTAGTGACTTTATGTTTGTCTATGTATTCACACATGTATCATGTTTCCGGGTAATACAATTCTAGCATGAATAGTAAACATTTATCATGATATGAGGAAATAAATAATAACTTTATTATTGCCTCTAGGGCATATTTCCTTCAGTCTCCCACTTGCACTAGAGTCAATAATCTAGATTACACAGTAATGATTCTAACACCCATGGAGTCTTGGTGCTGATCATGTTTTGCTCGTGAAAGAGGCCTAGTCAACGGGTCTGCAACATTCAGATCTGTATGTATCATGCAAATCTCTATGTCTCCCACATGGACTTGGTCCCGGATGGAATTGAAGCGTCTCTTGATGTGCTTGGTCCTCTTGTGAAATCTGGATTCCTTTGCCAAAGCAATTGCACCAGTATTGTCACAGAAGATCTTCATTGGTCCCGATGCACTAGGTATGACACCTAGATCGGAAATGAACTCCTTCATCCAGACTCCTTCATTTGTTGCTTCCGAAGCAGCTATGTACTCCGCTTCGCATGTAGATCCCGCCACGACGCTTTGTTTAGAACTGCACCAACTTACAGCTCCACCGTTTAATAAAAACACGTATCCAGTTTGTGATTTAGAATCGTCCAGATCAGTGTCAAAGCTTGCATCGACGGAACCATTTACGACTAGCTCTTTGTCATCTCCATATACGAGAAACATTTCCTTAGTCCTTTTCAGGTATTTCAGGATGTTCTTGACCGCTGTCCAGTGATCCACTCCTGGATTACTTTGGTACCTCCCTGCTAAGCTTATTGCTAAGCATACGTCAGGTCTGGTACACAGCATTGCATACATGATAGAGCCTATGGCTGAAGCATAGGGAACATCTTTCATTTTCTCTCTATCTTCTGCTGTGGTCGGGCATTGAGTCTGACTCAACTTCACACCTTGTAATACAGGCAAGAATCCTTTCTTTGCCTGATCCATTTTGAACTTTTTCAAAACTTTATCAAGGTATGTGCTTTGTGAAAGTCAAATTAAGCGTCTTGATCTATCTCTATAGATCTTGATGCCCAATATGTAAGCAGCTTCACCGAGGTCTTTCATAGAAAAACTTTTATTCAAGTATCCCTTTATGCTATCCAGAAATTCTATATCATTTCCAATTAATAATATGTCATCTACATATAATATCAGAAATGCTACAGAGCTCCCACTCACTTTCTTGTAAATACAGGCTTCTCCAAAAGTCTGTATAAAACCATATGCTTTGATCACACTATCAAAGCGTTTATTCCGACTCCGAGATGCTTGCACCAGTCCATAAATGGATCGCTGGAGCTTGCACACTTTGTTAGCACCTTTTGGATCAACAAAACCTTCTGGTTGCATCATATACAACTCTTCTTCCAGAAATCCATTCAAGAATGCAGTTTTGACATCCATTTGCCAAATTTCGTAATCATAAAATGCAGCAATTGCTAAGATGATTCAGACAGACTTAAGCATCGCTATGGGTGAGAAAGTCTCATCGTAGTCAACCCCTTGAACTTGCCGGAAACCTTTTGCAACAAGTCGAGCTTTGTAGACAGTTACATTACCATCAGCGTCAGTCTTCTTCTTAAAAATCCATTTATTCTCAATGGCTTGCCGATCATCGAGCAAGTCAACCAAAGTCCATACTTTGTTCTCATACATGGATCCATCGGCTTCTAGCCATTTTTTGGAATCTGGGCTCATCATCGCTTCCTCATAGTTCGTAGGTTTGCGATGGTCAAGTAACATGACTTCCAGAATAGGATTACCGTACCACTCTGGTGCGGATCTTACTCTGGTAGACCTACGAGGTTTAGTAGAAACTTGATCTGAAGTTTCATTATCAATATCATTAGCTTCCTCACTAATTGGTGTAGTTGTCACAGGAAACGGTTCTTGTGATGGACTACTTTCCAATAAGGGAGCAGGTACTGTTACCTCATCAAGTTCTACTTTCCTCCCACTCACTTCTTTCGAGAGAAACTCCTTCTCTAGAAAGGATCCGAATTTAGCAACGAAAATCTTGCCCTCAGATCTGTGATAGAAGGTGTACCCAATAGTCTCTTTTGGGTATCCTATGAAGACACATTTCTCCGATTTGGGTTCGAGCTTATCTGGTTGAAGTTTGTTCACATAAGCATCACAGCCCCAAACTTTAAGAAACGACAACTTTGGTTTCTTGCCAAACCACAGTTCATAAGGCGTCGTCTCAACGGATTTTGATGGTGCCCTATTTAACGTGAATGCGGCTGTCTCTAAAGCATAACCCCAAAACAATAGCGGTAAATCAGTAAGCGACATCATAGATCGCACCATATCTAGTAGAGTACGATTACGACGTTCGGACACACCATTTCGTTGTGGTGTTCCGGGTGGCGTGAGTTGCGAAACTATTCCACATTGTTTCAAATGTAAACCAAACTCGTAACTCAAATATTCTCCTCCACGATCAGATCGTAGAAACTTTATTTTCTTGTTACGATGATTTTCCACTTCACTCTGAAATTCTTTGAACTTTTCAAATGTTTCATACTTGTGTTTCATCAAGTAGATATACCCATATCTGCTCAAATCATCTGTGAAGGTGAGAAAATAACGATACCCGCCACGAGCCTCAATATTCATTGGACCACATACATTAGTATGTATGATTTCCAATAAATCAGTTGCTCGCTCCATAGTTCCGGAGAACGGCGTTTTAGTCATCTTGCCCATGAGGCACGGTTCGCAAGTACCAAGTGATTCATAATCAAGTGATTCCAAAAGTCCATCAGTATGGAGTTTCTTCATGCGCTTTACACCGATATGACCTAAACGGCAGTGCCACAAATAAGTTGCGCTATCATTACCAATTCTGCATCTTTTGGTTTCAACACTATGAATATGTGTATCACTACTATCGAGATTCAATAAAAATAGACCACTCTTCAAAGGTGCATGACCATAAAAGATATTACTCATATAAATAGAACAACCATTATTCTCTGATTTAAATGAATAACCGTCTTGCATCAAACAAGATCCAGTTATAATGTTCATGCTCAACGCTGGCACCAAATAACAATTATTTAGGTCTAAAACTAATCCCGATGGTAGATGTAGAGGTAGCGTGCCGACCGTGATCACATTGACTTTGGAACCATTTCCCACGTGCATCGTCACCTCGTCCTTAGCCAATCTTCGCTTAATCTGTAGTCCCTGTTTCGAGTTGCAAATATTAGCAACAGAACCAGTATCAAATACCCAGGTACTACTTCGAGCATTTGTAAGGTACACATCAATAACATGTATATCACATATACCTTTGATCACTTTGCCATCCTTCTTATCCGCCAAATACTTGGGGCAGTTCCGCTTCCAGTGACCAGTCTGCTTGCAGTAGAAGCACTCAGTCTCAGGCTTAGGTCCAGACTTGGTTTTCTTCTCTTGAGCAGCAACTTGTTTGTTGTTCTTCTTGAAGTTCCCCTTCTTCTTCCCTTTGCCCTTTTTCTTGAAACTGGTGGTCTTATTAACCATCAACACTTGATGCTCCTTCTTGATTTCTACCTCCGCAGCTTTTAGCATTGCGAAGAGCTCGGGAATAGTCTTGTCCATCCCTTGCATATTATAGTTCATCACGAAGCTCTTGTAGCTTGGTGGCAGTGATTGAAGAATTCTGTCAATGACACTATCATCAGGAAGATTAACTCCCAGTTGAATCAAGTGATTATTATACCCAGACATTTTGAGTATGTGTTCACTGACAGAACTATTCTCCTCCATCTTACAGCTATAGAACTTATTGGAGACTTCATATCTCTCAATCCGGGCATTTTCTTGAAATATTAACTTCAACTCTTGGAACATCTCATATGCTCCATGACGTTCAAAACGTCGTTGAAGACCCGGTTCCAAGCCGTAAAGCATGGCACACTGAACTATTGAGTAGTCATCAGCTTTGCTCTGCCAGACGTTCTTAATATCGTCAGTTGCATCAACAGCAGGTCTGGCACCCAGCGGTGCTTCCAGGACGTAATTCTTCTGTGCAGCAATGAGGATAATCCTCAGGTTACGGACCCAGTCCGTGTAATTGCTACCATCATCTTTCAACTTTGCTTTCTCAAGGAACGCATTAAAATTCAACGGAACAACAGCACGAGCCATCTATCTACAACAAACATAGACAAGCAAAATACTATCAGGTACTAAGTTCATGATAAATTTAAGTTCAATTAATCATATTACTTAAGAACTCCCACTTAGACAGACATCTCTCTAGTCATCTAAGTGATCACGTGATCCAAATCAACTAAACCATGTCTGATCATCACGTGAGATGGAGTAGTTTCAATGGTGAACATCACTATGTTGATCATATCTACTATACGACTCACGTTCGACCTTTCGGTCTCCGTGTTCCGAGGCTATATCTGTATATGCTAGGCTCGTCAAGTTTAACCTGAGTATTCCGCGTGTGCAACTGTTTTGCACCCGTTGTATTTGAACGTAGAGCCTATCACACCCGATCATCACGTGGTGTCTCAGCACGAAGAACTTTCGCAACGGTGCATACTCAAGGAGAACACTTCTTGATAATTTTAGTGAAAGATCATCTTAAAATGCTACCGTCAATCAAAGCAAGATAAGATGCATACAGGATAAACATCAAATGCAATCAATATAAGTGATATGATATGGCCATCATCATCTTGTGCTTGTGATCTCCATCTCCGAAGCACCGTCGTGATCACCATCGTCACCGGCGCGACACCTTGATCTCCATCGTAGCATCGTTGTCGTTACGCCATCTATTGCTTCTACGACTATCGCTACCGCTTAGTGATAAAGTAAAGCAATTACAGGGTGTTTGCATTTCATACAATAAAGCGACAACCATATGGCTCCTGCCAGTTGCCGGTAACTTCGGTTACAAAACATGATCATCTCATACAATAAAATATAGCATCACGTCTTGACCATATCACATCACAACATGCCCTGCAAAACAAGTTAGACATCCTCTACTTTGTTGTTGCAAATTTTACGTGGCTGCTATGGGCTGAGCAAGAACCCTTCTTACCTACGCATCAAAACCACAACGATAGTTCGTCAAGTTAGTGCTGTTTTAACCTTCGCAATGACCGGGCGTAGCCACACTCGGTTCAACTAAAGTGAGATAGAGACACCCGCCAGTCACCTTTAAGCATGAGTGCTCGTAACGGTGAAACGAGTCTCGTGTAAGCGTACGCGTAATGTCGGTCCGGGCCGCTTCATCTCACAATACCGCTGAACCAAAGTATGACATGCTGGTAAGCAGTATGACTTGTATCGCCCACAACTCACTTGTGTTCTACTCATGCATATAACATCAACGCATAAAACCTGGCTCTGATACCACTGTTGGGGAACGTAGTAATTTCAAAAAATTTCCTACGCACACGCAAGATCATGGTGATGCATAGCAACAAGAGGGGAGAGTGTTGTCCACGTACCCTCATAGACCGTAAGCGGAAGTGTTATGACAACGCGGTTGATGTAGTCGTACGTCTTCACGATCCGGCCGATCCAAGCACCGAACGTACGGCACCTCCGAGTTCAGCACACGTTCAGCTCGATGACGATCCCTGAGCTCCGATCCAATAGGGTGTCGGGGATGAGTTCTGTCAGCATGACGGCGTGGTGACGATGATGATGTTCTACCGACGCAGGGCTTCGCCTAAGCACCGCAACAATATGATTGAGGTGGAATATGGTGGAGGGGGGCACCGCACACGGCTAAGGAATGATCACGAAGATCAACTTGTGTGTCCAGAGGTGCCCCCCTCCCCCTGTATATAAAGGAGCCAAGTGGGAGGGGGCGGCTGGCCAAGGAGGGCGCGCCAAGGGGGAGTCCTACTCCCACCGGGAGTAGGACTCCCTTCTTTCCTAGTTGGAGAAGGAGAAGGGGGAAGGAGGAGGAAGAGGGGAAGGAAAGGGGGGGCGCCGCCCCCCTCTCCTTGTCCTATTCGGACTAGGGAGGGGAGGGGCGCAACCCACCTCTTGCCTCCTCTCTTCTTCTCCCTTAAGGCACATGAAGGCCCAATAACCCCCGGGAGGGTTCCGGTAACCCCCCGGTACTCCGGTAAAATCCCGATTTCACCCGGAACGATTCTGATATCCAAATATAGGCTTCCAATATATCAATCTTTATGTCTCGACCATTTCGAGACTCCTCGTCATGTCCGTGATCACATCCGGGACTCCGAAACAACCTTCGGTACATCAAAACTTATAAACTCATAATAAAATTGTCATCGTAACATTAAGCGTGCGGACCCTACGGGTTCGAGAACTATGTAGACATGACCTAGAACTATTCTCGGTCAATAACCAATAGCGGAACCTGGATGCTCATATTGGCTCCTACATATTCTACGAAGATTTTTATCGGTCAAACCGCATAACAACATACGTTGTTCCCTTTGTCATCGGTATGTTACTTGCCCGAGATTCGATCGTCGGTATCCAATACCTACTTCAATCTCATTACCGGCAAGTCTCTTTACTCGTTACGTAATGCATCATTCCGTAACTAACTCATTAGCTACATTTCTTGCAAGGCTTATATTGATGTGCATTACCGAGAGGGCCCAGAGATACCTCTCCGACTATCGGAGTGACAAAACCTAATCTTAAAATACACCAACTCAACATGTACCTTTGGAGACACCTGTAGAGCTCCTTTATAATCACCCAGTTACGTTGTGACGTTTGGTAGCACACAAAGTGTTCCTCCGGTAAACGGGAGTTGCATAATCTCATAGTTGTAGGAACATGTATAAGTCATGAAGAAAGCAATAGCAACATACTAAATGATCAAGTGCTAGGCTAACGGAATGAGTCATGTCAATCACATCATTTTCCTAATGATGTGATCCCGTTAATCAAATGACAACACATGTCTATGGTTAGGAAACATAACCATCTTCGATTAATGAGCTAGTCAAGTAGAGGCATACTAGTGACTTTATGTTTGTCTATGTATTCACACATGTATCATGTTTCCGGGTAATACAATTCTAGCATGAATAATAAACATTTATCATGATATGAGCAAATAAATAATAACTTTTTTATTGCCTCTAGGGCATATTTCCTTCACTGAGTCGAGAGATTACCACCAGGGAGAGGAGAGCATGGAAGCAGAAGCAGGAGAGATGTCCCGCCTCACTGTGAAAGCAGCCGACATGTCACGCCGCACGGCCGTACCAGAACAGAGGTCTCGCCGCGCTGTCGAAGAAGCACAAAGGTCCCGCTGCGCCATCGATGCAACAGATTGGTCCGGCCGCGCCGCGGAAGCAGCAGAGATGTCCCGCCACGCCACGAATGCAACAGATATGTCCTCCCATGCCGCGCGCGGATGGGAAAATGTCTCACGGGCAGGCAATCAAAGGCGCATGTGCGCTATGCTTGATGACCGGACGGGTCGGATCTCCGACTGGATGAAGGTGCAGGAGGAGATTAATGCCTCATTTCAAAATGCGACCAACATCATCCAGGGACTAGGGGAGGACAAGGTTAAGCTCCGCACTGAGCACGACCTGCTGAGGGCGAAGATCGCCGGAAGGACGAAGCAGCACGAGGAGACCACTGCATTGTTGAAGAGGACCGACGTCATCATCAAGAAACTTATGGACGAGAATGCCATGCTCTGCATCGAGCGCCAAAGGCTGGTGGAGGAATCCGTGGAAACTCTCAAGCAGCATCTTGAGGACACAAAATAGTTCATTGCCGCTTTCCGCGAGAACTAGTCTCCGCTGCCTACAACAATGCATCAAGAAAGTAGAGATCAACGAGCCAGATCGTTGTCTGCGTCTTCCTTCTTCTTTTGCCCTTGTGTATTTCAGGCGTTGCCGCATGTGGATTTTTTAATTATCTTCCAAAATTTGTAAGACAATTATTATCCACTGTCGTCGTCAATATATTCATCAGTCTTGCTATAAGTCGCAGTCGATGCTATATAGGTTCGTCAGATCTTACATCAAGATCCGTGCAAAACTTTCTTTTTAGATTTTCTTTTTTCTCTCTTAAATCTCAGTCGAGCGAGACATAGCCACACCATGAAACAGGGGCTTGATACGTCCATTTTGCATCATACATTTATATCGATATTTATTGCATTATGGGCTGTTATTACACATTATAGCTCAATACTTATGCCTTTTCTATCTTATTCTACAAGGTTTACATGAAGAGGGAGAATGCCGGCAGCTGGAATTCTGGGATGGAAAAGGAGCAAATATTAGAGACCTATTATGCACAACTCCAAAAGTCCTGAAACTTCATGGAGAATCATTTGGAATTAATAAAAAATATTGGGCGAAGAAAGCACCAGAGGGGGGCCACCTGCCATCCACATGGGTGAAGGGCGCGCCCCCTGCCTTGTGGGCCACGTGGCAGGCCCCCGACGCCCATCTTCTTCTATATGGTGTGTTTTGACTTGAAAAAATCAGAAGGAAGCTTTCGGGACGAAGCGATGCCGTTTCAGGTGGAATCTGGGCATAACCAATCTAGGGCTCTGCGGTGATGTTCTGTCGGGCAAACTTCCCTCCGGGACGGGGAAATCAGAGCCATCATCATCACCAAGGATCCTCTCATCGAGAGGGGGTCAATGTCCATCAACATCTTCACTAGCACCATCTCCTCTCCAAACACTAGTTTATCTCTTGTATCCGATCTCTGTCTCAAAACCTCAGAATTGTACCTGTGGGTTGCTAGTAGTGTTGATTACTCCTTGTAGTTGATGCTAGTTGGTTTATTCGATGGAAGACCATGTGTTTAGGTCCTTAATGATAATTAATACTCCTCTGATTATGAACATGAATATGCTTTGTGAGTAGCTATGTTTGTTCCCGAGGACATGGGAGAAGTCTTGTTATAAGTAATCATGTGAATTTGGTATTCGTTCGATATTTTGATGAGATGTATGTTGTCTCTCCTCTAGTGGTGTTATGTGAATGTCGACTACATGACACTTCACCATTGTTTGGGCCAAGGGGAAGGTATCGGGAAGTAATAAGTAGTTGATGGGTTGCTAGAGTGATAGAAGCTTAAACCCTAGTTTATGCGTTGCTTCGTAAGGGGCTGATTTGGATCCATATGTTTCATGCAATGGTTAGATTTATCATAATTCTTCTTTCGTAGTTGCGGATGCTTGTGAGAGGGGTTAATCATAAGTGGAAGGCTTGTCCAAGGAATGGCAGCACCCAAGCACCGGTCCACCCGCATGTCAAATTATCAAAGTAACGAACGCGAATCATATGAGCAAGATGAAAACTAGCTTGACAGTAATTCCCATGTGTCATCAGGAGCGCTTTGCTTTATATAAGAGTTCGTCTAGGCTTGTCCTTTGCTACAAAAAGGATTGGGCCACCTTGCTGCACCTTAGTCACTTTTGTTACTTGTTACCCATGACGAATTATCTCATCATACAACTATCCGCCACCGATAATTTTAGTGCTTGCAGAGAATACCTTACTAAAAACCGCTTGTCATTTCCTTCTGCTCCTCATTGGGTTCGACACTCTTACTTATCAAAAGGAATACGATAGATCCCCTATCCTTGTGGCTCAGCAAGACTCCTTTCTGGCGCCATTCCCAAGGAGTGAAGCGCCTTTGGTAAGTGGAATTTGGTAAGGAAATATTTATATAGTGTGCTAAAATGTACTGTCACTTGTTACTATGGAATAATCCTTCGAGGGTCTTGTTCGGGGTATCTTCACCTCAAACAGAAGAGCAAAGAGTTCCTCCTCAACCTACTAGACCTACTGAAAATATTTATTACGAAATTCCATTGGGTATGATACAGAAACTGCTAGCTAATTCTTATGCAGGAGATGGAACATTACATCCTGATATGCACCTAATCTATGTGGATGAAGTTTGTGGATTATTTAAAGCTTGCAGGTTTTTCCCAAGGATGTTGTCACGAATAAGGTCTTCCCTTTATATTTAAGGAAAATGCATTTACATGGTATAGGCTATGTGATGATATTGGATCATTGTCACGCCCAATATGCGATACTATCCTAAAGAGACTCGAAGGTCCCACCAAGGATAGAACCGCATATTGATACGCTTTTTCAAGGTGGATATCATTACATCAACATTACATAATAGATGGGGATACATACAAGAGGCATACAATGCCACATGAATACAACATCATCATACATAAGAGCACCATCCGACTACGGATGAAATACAAACAGAGACTCAGACGACATCCACCCTGCTAGCCCAGGCTGCCGACCTGGAACCTATCCCCTGATCAAAGAAGAAGCAGAAGAAGAACTCAACGCAAGCAAGCATCGCTCTCGCGCCATGAACATCGCATAACCTGTACATGCAACTGTTGTTGTAGTAATCTATGAGCCACGAGGACTCAGCAATCCCATTACCATGGGTATCAAGACTAGGAAAGCTTAATGGGAAAGGAAGGGGTAAAGTGGTGAGGTTGCAGCAGCGACTAAGCATACATGGTGGCTAACCTACGCAAATAAGAGCGAGAAGACAGCAAACGGAACGGTCGTGAAGCTAGCAATGATCAAGAGGTGATCCTGAACTCCTACTTACGTCAAACATAACCCAAAACCGTGTTCACTTCACGGACTCCGCCGAAAAGAGACCATCACGGCTACACACGCGGTTGATGCGTTTTAATTCGTATCTGGTGTCAAGTTCTCTACAACCGGACATTAACAAATTCCCATCTGCCACATAACCGCGGGCACGGCTCTCGAAAGTTTATACCCTGCAGGGGTGTCCCAAGTTAGCCCATCACAAGCTCTCATGGTCAACGAAGGATATTCCTTCTCCCAGGAAGACCCGATCAGTCTCGGAATCCCGGTTTACAAGACATTTCGACAATGGTAAAACAAGACCAGCAAGACCGCCCAATGTGTCGACAATCCCAATAGGAGTCGCACGTATCTCGTTCTCAGGACACACCGGATAAGCTAAGCATACAGGTACCGACGTAACCCAAGTTGCCAAGGGATGGTCCCGCACGGTACTCTAGTTTGGACCAACACTTAGACAAGCATTCCCCCCCCCCCCCCGGGGGGGGGGGGGGGGCTAAAATAAAGATGACCCTCGGGTTAATTACTCCCAAGGGAAAGGTATAGGTGGTAGGCAAATGGTAAAACCAATGTTGGGCCTTGCTGGAGGAGTTTTAGTCAAAGCGAACTGTCAAAGGGGTCCCATAAATCACCCAACCGCGTTAGGGACGCAAAATCTGGGAACATAATACCGATATGACAGAAACTAGGGCAACAAGAGTGGAACAAAACACCAGGCATAAGGCCGAGCCTTCCACCCTTTACCAAGTATATAGATGCATTAATAATATAAGAGATATTGTGATATCCCAACATAATCCTGTCCACCATGGAGCAATCTTCAACTTCACCTGCAGCTAGCAACGCTATACGAGGGGCTGAACAAAGCGGTAACATAGCCAAGCAACGGTTTGCTAGGAAGGGTGAAAAGGTTAGAGGCTGCCATGGCAATTTGGGGAGGCTTGAAGAACAAGAGATAGGTAGCGCGGCAAAGCGATAGAACGAAGCAACTAGCATAGCAATGATAGTAGTGAGATCCAGGGTAGCGGTCATCTTGCCTGAAATCCCGCTAGG
The DNA here is from genome assembly GCA_963921465.1 of Triticum timopheevii. NCBI lineage: Eukaryota > Viridiplantae > Streptophyta > Magnoliopsida > Poales > Poaceae > Triticum > Triticum timopheevii. The sequence goes on along the minus strand of OY997264.1, from coordinate 237,834,675 downwards.
AAGAAGAACGAGTCCATGAAGAAGATGAAGCCATGAAGACGAACCAAGCGTAGACGAACGGATCCTCACGATCGCAACCAAACGGGAACTATCGAGAAGAAGCACACAACATGGTAAACACACCACACATAAACATGACAAGATGCTCAACCAAGTATGATGCAAAACAAGACTACATGAAGCTACTCATGACAAGAGATGATGCACAATAACAACACATCCAGGCAAGGTTAAATGAGGCCGGAAACAACATATAACAATTCCGGTAAGTCCTCATATGCAAATTTAGAAATTGGTCCAGAACTGAATAAACCTTATGTTCAAGTTGTTAAACAGCAAGTTAAGATGCACCAAGATGATCTACACGAAATTCTAGTCAAGTTACATATTAAGTTCATTAGATTCGGAGCTACGACCTAGAAGATATGAGCAAAACAAGTTAAACATGGCATTGCTGCTAAATGCATCCAAACATCAAGAAAACACCTCAAAACAATGATGCAACATGATAATATGAAACTACATACAATTCTAAGCAAGTTTCATATAGAGCACACTCAAAACAGAGCAACGGTTCAACACATACACTATACAAGTTTAAAGGACAAGCTGTCCAAAACACAATTAGGCATCTAGCAAGCATCAAAACAATATGCTACAACACCTCATCATGAAATCAAAAGGCATGTAAATGAAGTACAGGTAAAGCATGACAAAACATGAACACTGAGCTATCTCCAGAAGTCACTAGAACATGCTCAAAAGGACATGGCAAGATTGCAAATAATAACAGTTTACAAACTCAGTAGAAATAACATCAGGTTGCAATGTTTAGAGCTATCAAACAACATGGCACAGGAAGCTATCATGGCAAATCACGGCATGGCATGCTAATACTAAAGACAAAGAACAAAACTACCTTACTGAACTAATTCCAAAGATCAACAGAAAACATGGTAGCATCCATGCAAACATGGCAAATGATATGACAGATTCAGACATGGCAGGAACAACGATAAGTAGGCATGTTGGTGAGCTTGTACATCTCACCACAGAGCAATACATGGCATGACAAGGTGACCAACAGTAAGAATACCTGTTTTTGAAGCTAAGCATGGCAAGATCAAGTTCATAAGGTGCATGGATCACTAGCAAAACACATGGCAAAACTGAACTTAATGTTAACAGGCTGACAACAACATTATTTAGCAAGTTTGGAGCAAGATAACAACAAGTTACATCAGGCTATAAATACACCCAGGGAATTGAATGGATATAACATGACATGTATAACAAAACATACTTAGTGAACATCTCTAGATTATGCATAGAATGACTTGTAGCAGCAGGTTTACATGGCAACAAAATATAACAGACTCAGCCTAGCAAAACAGTAACAGCAAGTACCCTATTTCACGAGATCAATGCACTCACTACAAGACTCACAAAAATACATGGATTGCAGCACAGTAAAGATGGCATGATTTAGCACAAAACACATGTAGAGCTCATGCTCATAGGATGCACACACAAAATGCAACGAAAAAGACAAAACAGCAAGTTATAACAGTTTCAGCAAGTTAACATCATATAGCACTCTTGCAACGATGATAAGGGCGTCAAGATGAACTCAAATGAATATGGCACAATGGAATTAAATGTAGAGAATCTCATGATGAACAATTTGATATATTGTGCACGCAAAACGGAGGAGCACACATTAAGTTATGATGCGATGAACATGGGCACAAAATGATGAAAACTTCGGGACTTGGAGAAAATTCGGGGTCAACCTCTTTGGATCTGGATCTGGGGCTTCGGGCACGGGAACCGAGGTCAGACCGGAGCTTCGCCGGAGTAGGAGAGGAGGTGGCCGGAGACGGGGCGTCGGCCGGATCTGGCGGCCGGTCGGCGCGGGGTGGCGGCCGGCGGGCGGGGAGGCTGGGCGGCGCCGACCGGCGGAGGCGGCCGGGGAGACAGCGGGCGGAGAGGTTCCGGCAACGGGCGGAGGCGGCGCCGGCGGGGATCGGGTGGTGGCCGGCGGGAAGGCGCGACGACGCGGGGGTCCAGGCGGCGGGGACGGGCGCGCGGGCCGGGAGGGCCCGATCCGGGCCTCGGCGGGCCGCGGCGTGGGGACGCCGGCGGGGTGACGTGGCAGCACGCCACTGGCTGCGGGCGGCGGCGGGATTCGTCCGGCGGCGGGCGGACATGTCCGGCGCGGAGAGGGGAGGATTTTTAGGGTTTATCTACGAGAATTTCGGGGATGGGCACATATTTACAGGTAGAGGGAGCTAGGAGTGTCCAAATGAGGTGTAGTTTTCGCCCACACGATCGTGATCGAACGACCGAGAGCATGGAGGGGGTTTGGATGGGTTATTTGGCCACTTTGGAGGGGTGTTGGGCTGCACACAAAAGAGGCCTTAGCGGTGACCCGGTTAACCGTGAAGGAGAAAGTATCGCTCAAGCTTGGGGGAGGCTTAAGTCAATGTTATATTCATGCCCCAATCATGAGCTTTCAAGAGAAATTATTATTCAGAATTTTTATGCTTGGCTTTCTCATAATCATCGATTCATGCTCGACACTTCTTGTACTGGTTCTTTTATGAAGAAGGATATTGAATTCAAATGGGATTTATTGGAAAGAATTAAACACAACTATGAAGATCGGGAACTCGACGAAGGTAAGGATTTAGGTATAAACCTTAAGTTTGATTGTGTTAAATCTTTTATGGGTACCGATGCCTTTCGATTTAGCACTATATATGGACTTGACTATGAGATAGTAGCTTCTTCATGTGAATCATTTGCTACTCATGTTGATCTCCCTAAGGAGGAGTGGTTTAAATATCATCCTCCTATTGAAGTTAAAAAAGTAGAACCTATTAAAGTTGAAGAAGAAACTATTACTTATAATGTTGATCCTATTGTTCCCACTTCTTATATTGAGAAACCACATTTTCCTGTTAGTATAAAGGATCATGCTAAAGCTTCAACTGTGGTTCATAAGAATTATACTAGAAAGCCTACACCCCTTGAACAAATTAAAGTTGAACCTAGTACTTCTATGGTTAAAGATCTCTTGGTTGATAATATTGATGTGCATGTTATTTATTTTTATGATGAAGCTGCTAGAATTGCTAAACCCGATACTAAAGAGTAACATAGACCTATTGTTGGCATGTCTATTGTTTCTGTTAAAATAGGAGATCATTGTTATCATGGCTTATGTGATGTGGGTGCTAGTGTGAGTGCAATACCTTATACCTTATGCCAAGAAATTATGAATGATATTGCACCTGCTGAGATAGAAGATATTAATGTTACTATTAAGCTTGCCAATAGAGATACTATATCACCAACTGGGATAGTTAGAGATATTGAAGTCTTGTGTGGGAAAATAAAATACCCTACTGATTTTCTTGTTCTTGGTTCCCCACAAGATGATTTTTAATTTATCCCATTATATTTGGTAGACCTTTCTTGAACACTGTTAATGGTAAGATAGACTGTGAGGAAGATACTGTTACTGTCGGTTTAGGGGATATGTCTCATGATTTTAATTTTTCTAAATTTCGTAGACAACCCCTTGATAAAGAACTTCCTAGTAAGGATGAAATTATTGGTCTTGCTTCTATTGCCATGCCTCCTGCTGATCCATTAGAACAATATTTGCTAGACCATGAAAATGATATGTTTATGAAAGAAAGAAAGGAATTAGATGAAATATTCTTTAATCAAGGGCCTATCTTGAAACACAATTTTCTTGTTGAAATACTTGGGGATCCTCCTCCACCCAAGGGTGATCCCGTCTTTGAGCTTAAACAATTACCTGATACTTTGAAATATGCTTATCTTGATGAAAAGAAGATATATCCTATTATTATTAGTGCTAACCTTTCAAAGCATGAAGAAAAGAAATTATTGAAAACTCAGAAGAAGCACCGTGCCGCTATTGGATATACTCTTGATGATCTTAAGGGCATTAGTCCCACTCTATGCCAGCACAAAATTAATTTGGAGCCTGATGCTAAACGAGTTGTTGATCATCAACGATGGCTAAATCCTAAGATGGAAGAAGCGGTAAGAATTGAAATACTAAAGCTTCTGGAGGCAGGTATAATTTACCCTGTTGCTGATAGTAGATGGGTAAGTCCCATTCATTGTGTCCCTAAGAAGGGAGGTATTACTATTGTTCCTAATGATAAGAATGAATTGATTCCACAACAAATTGTTACACTTTATAGAATGGTAATTGATTTTTGCAAATTAAACAAAGCTACTAGAAAAGATCATCACCCTCTATCTTTTATTGATCAAATGCTAGAAATACTATCCAAAGATACACATTTCTGCTTTCTACATGGTTATTCTGGTTTCTCTCAAATACCTGTATCAAAAGAGGACCAAGAAAAGACCAATTTTACTTGCCCTTTCGGTACCTTTGCTTATAGACGTATGCCTTTTGGTTTATGCAATGCACCTGCTACCTTTCAAAGATGTATGATTGCTATATTCTCTGACTTCTTGTGAAAAGATTGTTGAGATTTTCACAGATGATTTCTCCGTTTATGGAACTTCTTTTGATGATTGCTTAAGCAACCTTGATTGAGTTTTGCAGAGATGTGAAGAAACTAATCTCGTCTTGAATTGGGAGAAGTGCCACTTTATGGTTAATGAAGGTATTGTCTTGGGGCATAAAATTTCTGAAAGAGGTATTGAAGTGGATAAATCTAAAGTAGATGCTATTGAAAAGATGTCGTGTCCTAAAGATATCAAAGGTATAAGAAGTTTACTTGGTCCTGCTGGTTTCTATAGGAGGTTTATTAAAGACTTCTCTAAAATTTCTAGGCCACTCACTAATCTCTTGCAAAAATATGTTCCTTTTGTTTTTGATGATGATTGTGTAGAAGCATTTGAAATACTTAAGAAAGCCTTGATTTTTGCACATATTGTTCAACCACTTGATTGGAATTTACCCTTTGAAATTATGTGTGATGCTAGTGATTATGTTGTTGGTGCTGTTCTAGGGCAAAGAGTTGATAATAAATTGGATCTTATTCATTATTCTAGTAAAACCCTAGACAGTGCCCAGAGAAATTATGATACTACTAAAAAAGAATTTTTAGTGATTGTTTTTGCTTGTGACAAGTTCAGATCTTATATTGTTGATTCCAAAGTAACTGTTCACACTGATCGTGCTACTATTAAATTTCTTATGGAAAAGAAAGATGCTAAACTTAGACTTATTAGATGGGTTCTCTTGCTGCAAGAACTTGATTTGCATATTATTGATAGAAAGGGACCCGAGAACCCCGTTGCAGACAACTTTTCTAGGTTAGAAAATTTTCTTGATGACCCACTGCCTATTGATGATAGTTTTCCTAATGAGCAATTAGCTGCCATAAATGCTCCTCATAATACTCCATGGTATGCTGATTATGCTAATTACATTGTTGCTAAATTTCTACCACCTAGTTTCACATACCAGCAAAAGAAAATGTTTTTCTATGATTTAAGACATTACTTTTGGGATGGCCCACACCTTTATAAAGGAGTAGATGGTGTTATTAGACGTTGTGTACCTGAGCATGAACAGGACTAGATCCTACGATAGTGCCACTCCGAGGCTTACGAAGGACACCATGCTGGAGATAGAACTACAAACGAGTTATTGAATCTGGTTTTTATTGGCCCATTCTCTTCAAGGATGCTCGCAAGTTTGTCTTGTGTTGTGATGAATGTCAAAGAATTGGCAATATTAGTAGATGTCAGGAAATGCCTATGAATTATTCACTTGTTATTAAACCATTTGATGTTTGGGGCTTTGACTATATGGGGCCTTTTCCTTCCTCCAATGGGTATACACATATTTTAGTTGCTGTTGATTATGTTACTATGTGGGTGGAAGCTATTCCAACTAGTAGTGCTGATCATAACACCTCTATTAAGATGCTTAAAGAAGTTATTTTTTTGAGGTTTGGAGTCCCTAGATATTTAATGACTGATGGTGGTTCACATTTTATCCATGGTGCTTTCCGTAAATTGCTTGCTAAATATGATGTTAACCATAGAATTGCATCTCCATATCATACTCAGTCTAGTGGTCAAGTAGAATTGAGTAATAGAGAGATTAAATTTTGCAAAAGACTGTTAATAGATCTAGAAAGAATTGGTCTAAGAAACTTGATGATGCATTATGGGCTTATAGAACTGCTTATAAAAACCCTATGGGTATGTCTCCAAATAAAATGGTTTATGGAAAGGCTTGTCACTTACCTCTTGAACTAGAACATAAAGCTTATTGGGCAATCGAAGAACTCAACTATGATTTCAAACTTGCCGGTGAGAAGAGGTTATTTGACATAAGCTTGCTTGATGAATGGAGAACCCAAGCCTATGAGAATGCCAAGTTGTTTAAAGAAAATGTTAAAAGATGGCATGACAAAAGGATACAAAAGCGTGAGTTTAATGTAGGTGATCATGTTTTGCTATACAACTCTCGTTTCAGATATTTTGCAGGAAAGCTTCTCTCTAAATGGGAAGGTCCTTACATTATTGAGGATGTCTATCATTCCCATGCCATCAAAATCAACAACACCGAAGGCACAAACCCGAAGGAGTTAAACGCTCAAAGAATCAAACATTATATCTGAGGTACTCCCATAAATGTTGAAACAAATATAATTAATACCATAACACCGGAGGAGTACATAAGGGATGCTTTCCAGAATGTTTTAGACTCCGAAATGGAATAGGTATGTGGTACGGTAAGTAAACCGACTCCAAAACTGTTCTAATAGCAAATTTTCTCCATTTTGAAATATTTAAAAAATTAGGAAAATTAAAAGTAGTATGAAAGATACACGAGGAGACCACAAGGGTGGAGGGTGCGCCCTACCCCCCTGGGCACGCCCCATGCCTTGTGGCCACCTCGTGTGCCCTCCAGACTCCGTTTTCTTGCACAATACTTCTTTTGGTCGGTAAAAATTCTTTATATAATCTCCCGAAGGTTTTGACCATCGTACCACGGCAAAATCCCCTATTTCCGTTTTGAGTTGTTCTGTAGCAGATTTGGAGCAAGATGTCTTCGTAAGAGTTAGTCGGGGAGAGTCGTATCTCTCTTCTGACGTCGGGCCCAAGAGAAAACAGTGAAGCTGACCACTTTGGGCCATCAGCGGAGGAAGAGATGGAGGCCGGCTTGAAAAGGGTGGATGCCATGGAGAAGGATCAAGAATTTATCTCTCGTATTCAAACTAGATTCATGATGGAGGAACTTCAGAGCTCAGCAATACCAAATTCGGTCATCCCTCCCAATGATAAAATTCTCTCTTGTGAAAATATGAAAAAGAGTGTTGCTTTTCCCCCACAGCTGTGAAACATCCATGGGTGAATGGAGCTCTAGCCATCACGGGTAAACTCCGCAAGGAGATAATGGATCTTAAGCAGCAAAATAATAGGCTCGAGGAGGAGAATCACATCCTAAGGGGCATCATCGCCAAGAATATCACATCACCACCTCCGAAGAAAGAATCATAAATACATGGGTATGGGCACTCCCCTTGGCAACTGTCAAGCTTGGGGGAGGTGCCCCGGTATCGTATCACCATCACACCCTTACCTTTATCGATTTTCTTAGTTCGATCCTGTTGGTTATATCTTGATCTAGAAGAATAAAGTTTTAAGTTTGATCTAGCTTTGAGTTTTGATTCGATCTCTATCTATGTAATTGAGTCCCTGAGTTATATATAATAAAGAGTAGTTTTGAGTTGAGGGCTTTGCTATCTTACTATGATCTTGAGGGAATAAAAAGAAATAAAAAGATCATATATTGATCTTATGGAGAGTAATGACTTCACATATAAAAAGTATGATGAATAAAAGTTGTTGAGAGTTGACAAACATAGGTTTGGTCATTGTTGCAATTAATAGGAAGTAATAAAGAAAGAGAGGCTTCACATAAAAATACACTATCTTGGACATGTTTTATAATTGTGAGCACTCATTAAAATATGACATGCTAAAAAGTTGATGTTGGACAAGGAAGACAACAAAATGGGTTATGTTTTCTTATATCCGGATAGAAGTTATATTGTCATGGATCCTCCAACATGTTGAGCTTGCTTTTCCCTCTTATGCTAGCCAAATCCCTTGCACCAAGTAGAGATACTACTTGTGCATCCAAACATCCCTAAACCCAATTTTCCATGAGAGTCCACCATACCTACCTATAGATTGAGTAAGATCCTTCAAGTAAGTTTTCATCGGTGCAAGCAATAAAAATTGCTCTTTAAATATGTATGATCTATTAGTGTGAAGAAAATAAGTTTTATACGAACTTGTGATATGGAAGAAATAAAAGCGACGTACTACATAATAAAGTTCTTTATCACAAGCATCAATATAAAGTGACGTTCTTTTGCATTAAGATTTTGTGCATCCAACCATAAGAGCGCATGACAACCTCTGCTTCCCTCTACGAAGGGCCTATCTTTTACTTTCATCTTCTACCCTTATACAAGAGTCATGGTTATCTTCACCTTTCCTTTTTATACTTTTTTTTCTTTTGGCAAGCACTTTGTGTTGAAGAGATCTAGATATATATATCCACTCGGATGTAGGTTATCATAAAGTATTATTGTTGACATTTTTTTTGACTATACACGGTAGGGCAAAACCCCACTGCAATTTTATTTTTATTTTTTAGGGAAATAAATACAAGGTTCCACTGTACACAAGGCTTGAGATAAGCCAAGGAGAAAAAGAAAGAAAAAAAAACTAGCAACTAATATCTAGGATTACAACACAAGATTATCCAGCCAATAACAGTAGGCACCAGCATAACTCTTCTTAATTCTAAATCTAAGAAGATTGAGCTCCTCCAAAGATGGCTTTCCACCTTTGAATGCTAGGCTGGATTTCTTGAAAAATCAGATTGTTCCTGGAAATTCAGATAACCCAAGAGGCAAGGATGATTATCTCCATGAAGAAAGGCACATGAAGTTTCTGCTTGAGATCAAGAAAAGCTTCCATGATTGAAGCATTTGCCTGTCTTGAAGGGCAAACCAGGTCCCAACAATGAGCTGCAAAAGGGCAAGTCCAGAAAAGGTGTTGAAGAGTTTCTTCCTGTGGACAATTATTGACAGCACAATTATAGCTGCCCAGCTGAAAAGACTTTCTTCTCAGAAGATTCCTAGTATTGAGCCTATCATGAAGTAGTCTCCAGAAAACACCTTGTGTTTTGGCTGACAAGAGCTATTCCAGATCCAATTGAACTGCTGTGGCACAACTTTAACTCCCAGCATTACTTTGTAGGCCTTAGCAACATAAAATTTCTCATTTCCCCAAATGTAACTCCAGGTGTCAGTGCAATCTAAAGTATCAGAGGCCCTTAAATCAATGCATATGTCCTCCAAAGCTTCAAATTCCTGGAAAGCTTGCACAGTCAGTGGTAGATGGAATAGATCCTCTAAATATTCAGTTTGGAGAATGGTGTAAAAAGTATCCTCTTTGTTTTTCACAAAAGAGAATAGATGAGGGAACATGTCTTGCAAGCAATTAGAGTGCCAAATATCAGTCCAGAAATAAGCACTCTTGCCATCACCTATGTTGCATTTGGCCAAAGATTTATAGTTATCTATCAGCTTAAGGTTTGCCTTCCACCAAAAGGATACAATCCAGCTATTACCAGGCAGAGTGCCATTGTTGTAATATGATTCCCAAATCAGGTTAACCCAGGGAGTATTGTGTCTGTTGTAGAACTTATGTAGATTCTTAAGCAGCAGGGCCTTATTCTGAACAAAAATATCAATCACTCCCAAGCCACCTTGATTTTTTGGTCTACACACAGTGCTCCATGCCACCATGGTAGGTCTATGGTCTTCCAGATCAGGGCCTCTCCAAAGGCAATGTCTTAAGTACTTTATGGCTTGGGTTTTGATGGTGACAGGTACATCAATGCTTCCCATGAGATAAATCAACAATGAATTTAGGACAGATTTTACTAGCAACAATCTCCCAGCCAATGTCATGAAGGAGGCCAAACCTACAAGCTTCTTCTACAGTCTTGTGACAAGAGGAAAACATTGCTCAACAGTAGGCTTATGAAGACCTAGGGGTGCTCCCAAATATTGAATTGGAAAAGATTCCTGGTTGCAATTGAAAGTATTTATCAAAATCTCCACCTTCTCTTCTGGCACATTTATTGAAATCAAACTTGATTTATTGTAGTTCACTTTAAGGCCAGTGGCATCTACAAAAGTGTTGAGAAGGTCTTTTAGGCAATGAAGTTGCTTTGCACTCCTTGAAGGATAACCAGGGTGTCATCAGCATACTGGACTATTGGAAAGTCAGGGCATGATTCCACATGCAAAGGAGAAGTTAGCATGCCCAGGTGCATTGCCTTGTTTAGGATTGACTGAAGTAAGTCAGCAGCAAGCACAAAAAGTAGAGGGGATAGTGGGTCCCCCTGCCTTACACCTCTAAGGCAATAAACTTTTTTCCAGGAACACCATTAAGCAAAATAGCAGAGGAGGCAGAAGTAAACAATAATTTGATCCATGTAATCCATCTATCCCCAAAACCTTTAGCTTTTAAAATATCCAACATTGCCTGATGTTCAATGGTGTCAAAAGCCTTTTCAAAGTCCAATTTAAGTACAATGATTTCCTCCTTTGACTTATGACATTGATGCAGATATTCATATGCCCACACAAAGCAATCATGAATAGATCTTTCTTTAAGAAAACCATATTGGTTGATGTCAACCAACTTCAGAATCACCTTTTGCAACCTATTTGCCAGAAGCTTAGTAACAAGTTTCAGACAGCAGTTTAAGAGAGAGATGGGCCTAAAATCATTTGCTGTCAATGGAGTACTCCCCTTTGGAATGAGTGTTATATATGAAGTGTTCAAACTCTCAAGAGATATGTGCCCTGCATGAAAATCGTAGATGAATTTGAGCACATCTCCTTCAATAATGTCCTAGCAAGACTTGAGGAATTCATTGTTAAAACCATCAGGGCCAGGAGACTTGTCTGTTGGAAGATCCTTAACTACAACATCAATTTCTTCTTCAGTAAAAGGCAGTTCCAGATTGTCAAAAATATCTGAATGCTGTCTCTGTCCAAATAATGAAACCAAATCAAAGTGCATTGTGGTTTTTTGGGATGTGCCCATTCTTTTCTTGTAAACATCCAAGAGAATTGCAGCTTTGCCAGCATGATCTGATATCTCAACTTGGTCATCATTCTGAAGAACAGCAATATGATTATGTCTGTAGTTAATTGAGGCTTTGGTATGAAAGAATTTTGTGTTTTCATCTCCAAACTTCACCCCCTTGATTTTTCCTCTCTGCTTCCAATAGATCTTTTGATTCCTCAACAAAATAAGTAGTTGTTCTTTAAGAATAGCCCTGCAATTCCATTCATGAACATCCAACTCTCTAAACTCCTCAAAGAAATCCCACATGAATATGAGCTGATTTATCTTTGCAATTTGAGCTTTGAGACAGGAAAGAGATTTAGCCCAGAGCTTCAAAGCTCTTCTTAAGTTCTTGAACTTAGCATTTAAAGTTTTAACAGTATCAAGATTTCCCACTGGTATATTCCAAGAAGAAGCAACTACCTGCTTGAAGTCAGAATGCTGCAACCAATAGTTTTCAAACCTGAACACTTTTGCCTTTGGGATAGAAGTACCCACTTTTATTACACAAGGTAAGTGATCTGATATAGGTTTTGCAAGGGGTAGCACAATAGTGTTAGGGAATGAAGTCATGCAGGAAGCAGAAGTGAAAAACCAGTCCAGTTTGACCAACAGAGGATCCTGCTGCATGTTACTCCAGCTGAACTTTCTTCCATGCAAAGGTAATTCAACCAACCCTTGATTACTAATTGCCTCATTGAACATAAGCATATCATTAACATCCCCCCAGGTATGTTCCTATCTGATGGTGCCCTCATAAGGTTAAAATCTCCCATTAGAATCCAATCAATATCATCAGGAATGTGAATATTCAGGAACCAGTTAATAAACTCCAGTTTGTCTTGAGGATCACATGGACCATAAATATTAGAAAGAATCCAAGACTGGTTAGATAGCAAACTAGTGAACTGCATTGAGATTGAGAACCTGTTTTGTGCAATGATTTCTCCAGAGAATAGAGAGCCATTCCAAGCCACCAGGAGCCCCCCAGAAGCTCCAACAGAGGGAAGGAAAGCAAATTTATTAATTCTAGTGGGGCAATTTTTTTTAAGTAAGCAGTGTCAAAGGTCTCTCTCTTGGTTTCTTGAAGACACAGAATACTGCAGTCACTCTCATCAATCTTCTACCTTAAGGCCAACCATTTGTCCTCAGAATTCATACCTCTAATGTTCCAATTCAGAATATTCTAGCTTCTGTTTGTGTTATTCATCAAAACATATGTAGATTTTGTACCAGAGATCAAGCACCAACACTTGATCACCATCCAAACAAAGATGAAACTGACATAATGCCCTGATCCACAGCATAACATAATTCCAGCATATCATCCAAACATAACACATGGAAGTATTAATAGGAGAGTACATCAGCAGACAGACATGATTCATAGAGTGCCAAAAGCCAAGTCTTACATCCAACAGAAGTAATTACAAACTAGGTTGTGTGGGACTACATATACAATCCCACAACACAACACTCCAAGTATGAGCCCTAAACATTAAGAAGTGCTGGAGGTATGTCCTTCTCCTTTGGCCAAGGGCACCTTGTCCAAATCCTCCTCTTGTTGCCTCCTCTTGGGCTTCTTGGCCAGCTTGTCCTCCAGCTCCCCCTCAACAACCTTACAGAAAGAGGCAGTGAGGTTTTTAACAACTGATTTTTGTATAGTGGGAGGGACAACATTGCAAGGTAAACAATTATTATTGGAGCAGGAGGTTCTCTTGTAACCAACATTGTCTTTCTTAATTCTGTCACTTCTCCTTACCTCAGTTTCCACAAGTGAAATTTTTCCACTTCTTCTCTTTCTCAAGTTTTCTTGTCCAAAAGGCCGCAGCAGAGATTGTGACTCCATATCTTGCATATTGGCAGCCACCCCAATGTTTTCTTTTCCTTTGTCCTGAACACCTTCCTCCATGGCCTGACAGGTAGGTGCATGAGAGGTAGGGCATTTGTCAGGTACATGAAACAGAAAGGCCTGATCCATATTTTCCACAGCAGTGAACAGTTCCCACATTCCAGATTTTAATATATTGACAGTCCAGGCAAACTTATCAGGGGACAGGAGCAGATGAACAATAAAATTAAACCAACTTACAGGAATGTTGGTAGAGAAAGAGCTCCTGCTTTCCAAAGGTTGTTCTTTAAAGTGCTGTTTCCACAGTAACATGCCTTCTTCAGAAACAAAATGCTCATTGTTAGCAGCAGTAGCCATCTGAATACATTTCAAACCAAGAAGAGAAGGTGCCATGGTAAAGTGTTCATTTATTTGGTTAACCCAATTACCTTGGAGCTCTGACTGAAGATATTCTATGTTTTCCACTAGCTGCAAGCTTCCTCTTGCAGTATTAACATGCCCAGAACTACAATCCTAGACTACAATTGATGACCCACTAGCTGCCAAGGGAAGATCAGAAGTCATAGTGGGTGCCAAAACTTCTTCCAGTAGTACCACATCCAAATGCAGTTGTTCTGCAACAACTTGATCCTGTAAGGCAGCCTGAACCAAAGCAACATCCTGTACCTGCTCTTGCACTAGAGGAGGCTCCTCATCATCTGACTGATATGCTTGAATTATGTTCTAAAGTCCATTAGCAATCACAGCAGCAGGAGGATGAAGAATAGAAGGTAAAACAGCCCTAGGATGAACAAGTTCCACAACAGCAGGGGGCAAAAGCATATGTGAGTTGTCTCCTTCAGAAAAAGACATGTCTGAAGAAAAACTACTGTTGCTAGGTGCTGGAAGCAGCTCTTCCCCATCTGCCCAGGCCATTCCTTCCTGCTGCACAGCATCTAAAAGATCATCCAGCTCGGCATTCTGGTTGTTCTGTTGATTCACATCCCAGTTATCGCAGTGCTCAGCAACCTGAACATCCATGTCATTGTTGTTGCCTGCATATTCATGAAAACCCTCTATAGGCTCAGCATTTTCAGGTAGAGGGTGTGGATCCTCATTTGCAGGAGGAAAAGGGTCCTCATCTGCAGGTCCTCCACCAAGTAGCTCACTTGCTAGCACTTCAATGGAAGAAGACCATCCATCTTCCTCAAATTCATCCCCTTCAGACCAGCGCATACTTTTTGGGATGATATCCAAGTTCATGACTCTTGCCTTGACAACAATGCGGCCCATGTGATCATCCTCCTTGTCCCAGGAGATCATGCAGCCAAACTTACTGACAGCACAAGCAAGATCTTCAGTGTTGCGGAAATCAAAAGGAACTCCCGTCAGAAGCAGCCACACAATTCTATTGAAGTGAACCCTCCTATGATTTCTGCCCTCATCATGCCTCATAAAACTAATGAACACATCACCAAATTCATGGGGGCTATTGAGCACTAGCTTATCCCTATCTCTAACCCTCGTGAGCCAAACATATGCTTCGCCAAACGGGCATCGCTGAATATCTCGCAACCCCAACTGTCTATGATCAACAATAAACTCCTCAAGAACGTCTCTTACATTGGGGAATGGAGCATCTACGGGAAGAGGGTGGATGGTCGCAATCGCCCAATCTTCATGGCGACGAGGACGATGCAGCAGCACCACCCGAGCCACACCATTGCACCCAGGGACCTGCTGAATGTCGAATCCATGGGGCACGAATGGGAGAGGGTCGATCGGAATGTTAGCCATCGGAAGCACAGAAGAACGAGGATTCGCCGGCGATTGCAAGCTCAAGGTGACGAGAGAAGAGTTTGTGCACAGTGGTGAAACAGAGGAGCAGAGCGGAGAAGTTGAGGAGGCAAGTGGAAAATGAGGCTGGAAATTAGGCAAAGATCCCAAACATAGCTCGCTAAAAGAGGAAACTAGCGAGGCTCACGGGCCGGGCCATCGGACTTGAACCAGTCCTGAACCGCGTCTAAGTCCCAGGCCACAGAAGGAGGGCTGGGAAAGGTAGCAAACTGAAGGAAAGGGAAAAGCCCAGGAAGGTGAGTGTCATTACAGTCCCGAGCAAAATGGCCCATCTTGCCACACGCGTAGCACTGCAACAAGATATTTGAACGACCCAGATTCCCGCCCGATGAAGCCGCTGCGTGATCCTCTCCTGAGGCATTAACATTGGGCATTAAGGGCGCATTATTGCCAGAGACCACATTATTGGTGGTGGTCGGAATATTCGCCAACCGAGCAGAAACTGACTGCCGTGGTTGATCACCGGAGACTCTACCGGTGGCAGACTGCGGGCATGGTCCACTAGTGACCAAAGTCCGAGAAGCTTCTTCCTCACGATAAAAAAGTTGTTCTTCACGTAGCCAGTTAGGTCCTCCAAAACCCCAAAGATTGAACACTAACTCAAAATCCTTATCAACTACCCGGCCCTGATTATAGATCTCAAAACCCACTGCTTTTGAGGCAACAGAAAACTTGAAGGTTCTGTCTTTGAGATATAGCACATGGAAACCTTGGGGATAACCACCAAAACATGATTGCAACGTGATACTAATCGTGTGACAATCCAACCGGAAACGAGCACGACAGAAAGAGACCACCAAAGTGAATTCTCGTTGACGAAAACCAGGCGAAAACACCACTGGATGACCAAACTTTTGCCTCATTGAAAGTTTAAATTCTTTACCTCGAGCAAAGTTGAGGGAAGGAGGATCCATGGCCTTCCAAGTGATGAAACTTCTCACAGAGAGACCAGAGGCTAGTGGATGGCTACCACCCTCGAAGTGACAAGTGGCAGGAGGGCAGTGGCCGCCGGCACTGGAGTGGCAACTGGCGGTATGAGAGGTGGCCGCCGGGGCCGAAGTGGCCACCGGCGATGATCGCCTAGAGGGAGCCTAGGAGAGGGAGCCTAGGAGTAACCGACGTGCTTGACTTCGACTGTTGACATTACCCTTGAGGTAAAAGGTTGGGAGGCAAAATTATAAGCCCCTATCTTTATTTGTGTCTGATTGAAGCTTTCAACCCATAAGTATCGCATGAGTGTTAGCAATTGTGAAAGACTAAATGATAGTTGAGTATGTGGACTTGCTGAAAAGCTCTTAAATTGACTCTTTCCAATGTTATGATAAATTGCAATTGCTTCAGTGACCGAGATCATAGTTTGTTAGTTTTCAATGAAGTTTCCAATTCATACTTTACCTTGTGATTGAATTGTTACCTTAGCATAAGAAATTATATGACACTATATGTTGCTATTCTAAAGATAATCATGATGCCCCCATGCCGGCATTTTATTTTATCGACACCTATATCTCTAAACATGTGGACATATTTTTTGATATCGGCTTTCGCTTGAGGACAAGCGAGGTCTAAGCTTGGGGGAGTTGATACGTCCATTTTGCATCATGCTTTTATATTGATATTTATTGCATTATGGGTTATTATTACACATTATAGCTCAATACTTATGCCTTTTCTCTCTTGTTCTACAAGGTTTAGATGAAGAGGGAGAATGCCGGCAGCTGGAATTTTGGGCTAGAAAAGGAGCAAATATTAGAGACCTATTCTGCACAACTCCAAAAGTCCTGAAACTTCAGGGAGAGTCATTTTGGAATTAATAAAAAATATTGGGCAAAGAAAGCACCAGAGGGGGCCACCTGCAATCCACAAGGGTGGAGTGCGCGCCCCTACCTTGTGGGCCACCTGGCAGGCCCCCGATGTCCATGTTCTGCTATATAGTGTGTTTTGACCTGGAAAAGATGAGAAGGAATCTTTCGGGACAAAGCTCCACTATCTCGAGGTGGAACCTAGGCAGAACCAATCTAGGGCTCCGGCGGAGCTGTTCTACTGGGGAAACTTCCCTCCGGGAGTGGGAAATCGAAGCCATTGTCATCATCAACAATCCTCTCATCGAGAGGGGGTCAATCTCCATCAACATCGTCACCAGCACTGTATCCTCTCCAAATGCTAGTTCATCTCTTGTATCCAATCTCTGTCTCAAAACCTCAGATTGGTACCTGTAGGTTGCTAGTAGTGTTGATTACTCCTTGTAGTTGATGCCAGTTAGTTTATTCGATGGAAGATCATATGTTTAGATCCTTAATGATAATTAATACTCCTCTGATTATGAACATGAATATGCTTTATGAGTAGTTACGTTTGTTCCTGAGGATATGTGAGAAGTCTTGTTATAAGTAATCATGTGAATTTGGTATTCATTCGATATTTGGATGAGATGTATGTTGTCTCTCCTCTAGTGGTGTTATGTGAGCATCTACTACATGGCAGTTCACTATTGTTTGGTCCTAGGGGAAAGTATTTGGAAGTAATAAGTAGATGATGGGTTGGTAGAGTGACATAAGCTTAAACCCTAGTTTATGCGTTGCTTCGTAAGGGGCTGATTTGGATCCATATGTTTCATGCTATGGTTAGATTTATCTTAATTCTTCTTTCGTAGTTGCGGATGCTTGCGAGAGGAGTTAATCATAAGTGGGAGGGTTGTCCAAGGAAGGGCAACACCCAAGCACCGGTCCACCCACATATGAAATTATCAATGTAACGAACGCGAATCATATGAGCATGATGAAAACTAGCTTGACAGTAATTCCCATGTGTCCACGGGAGCACTTTGCTTTATGCAAGAGTTTGTCTAGGCTTGTCCTGTTCTACAAAAATGATTGGGCCACCTTGCTGCACCTTAGTTACTTTTGTTACTTGTTACCCGTTACGAATTATCTCATCATACAACTATCGGTCACCGATAATTTTAGTGCTTCCAGAGAATACCTTGCTAAAAACCGCTTGTCATTTCTGTCTGCTCCTTGTTGGGTTCCACATTCTTACTTATCAAAAGGACTATGATAGATCCCCTATACTTGTGAGTCATCAAGGCTCAGGCGCCATTAATGGAGACATTGGTAGAGAGGTGGGTGGTGGATAGAGGTCAAAGGGCTCTCCTCCCGATGAGCACGCGCAGGGGTCTGATCGCACACCTCCTGTACTCAAATAGCTACCCCGCATGGCACCTCCTAGCCAATAAAAAAAGGGGACACGTGGCGGCACATAAATGGTAAGTAGAACGCCCATGGTTTCAATAATACTTGTGTTTCCATTTGTAACCTGACAGCACTTGTTCCAAAATGACTTCGTTGATTGTTAATGTGTGCACCTTCGCAAATCACACAAAAAATTTACCACAACATGTTGGTGCTTGTCATGACACCATGCCAAGTTTCATGATTTTCAGGTGAGTTTTGGATTTATGGGAAGTTTATAACCAAGTTTCTCGATGTTTCGGGCCGAGCCAAGACGCCCAGATGTTTGAATTCCTTTCCCACTTCTTGCATGGGACCTAGAAATTCACCCCAAGTACACATAAATGATTTTTCAACTAACTTTTGCACACAGGATCATGCGCTTGTACTTCAAATTTGAATTATGTGCATTAAATTCCCAGAAATTAAATTAATGTATAAAAAGGCCAAACGAACCCAGAATAATTCAGAAATTTAGCATGAAATTCCTATTTGGTTTAAGCTGTCTGTGTAAAAAAGTCAAGGCGGGAGAAGGCAGTGTATGTCGTTTCGACACGGAGGTGACATGTTCCCTCTCGGAACCATGAGCCTTCTTGAGAGAAGCTCCAGTTTGCAAGAAGCTTTTGCCAAAGCTTGTCCCAATTCGGCCAAAAAATTAACAACAACATGTTGGTGCCATGTCATGACACCATGCCAAATTTCATGATTTACAGGCGTGTTTTGGATTTACAGGAATTAAAAAAACCAAGTTTCTCAATATTTCCGGCTAATCCACGAGGCCCAGATGTTTGAATTTCATTCCCATTTCTTGCATGAGACCTAGAAATTCACCCAAGGACACACATGTGATTTTCAACCAACTTTGGTGCACTTGAGCATGTGCTTGTAGTTCAAATTTTAATTATGCACATTAAATGCCCAGAAACTCAATTAATGTATAAAAAGGCCAAACGAACCCGAAATTATTCCAAATTTTAACACAACACTCATATAGTTCTATGTCGCCTCTGTAAAAAAACAAGGGGGGAGGCAGCGTATATTGTTTCGCACACAAAGGTGACAAGTCCCCCCTCGGGAACCACGAGTCTTCTTGAGAGAAGCTCCGGTTTGCAAGAAGATTATACCAAAACTGTTGGGGAACGTAGCATGCAATTTATTTATTTTTCCTACGATCACGCAAGATCTATCTAGGAGATGCATAGCAACGAGAGGGGGAGAAGGTGTCCACATACCCTCGTAGACTGAAAACGGAAGCGTTAGGTTAACGCGGTTGATGTAGTCGAGCGTCTTCACGATCCAACCAATCTAGCACTGGACGTACAATACCTCCGAGTTCAGCACACGTTCAGCTCAATGATGTCCCTCGAACTCCTGATCCAGCAGCGGGTCGAGGGAGAGTTTCCTCACCACGACAACGTGATGACAGTGTAGATGATGTGATCTGCGCAAGGCTTCTCCTAAGCACTATGATGATACTATCAGAGGAGTAAATGGTGGAGGGGGGCACCGCACACGACTAAGACAATGTTGTGCCTTTGGGGTGCCCCCGCCCCCATATATAAAGGAGGGGAGAGGAGGCCGGCCACCAGGGGGCGCGTAATGGAGGGGGGAGTCCCACTAGGACTCCACTCCTAGTAGGATTCGCCACCCCCCACTTTTTCCTTTTTTCCGGAGTAGCAAAGAGGGAAGGAGAGGGAGTAGGAGAAGGAAGGGGGCACTGCCCCCACCCCTTGTCCAATTCGGATTGGCAGGGGGGCATGCGCCACCTCCTATGGCCGGCCCTCTCTCCTCCACTAAGGCCCATGTTGGCCCATTACACTCCAGGGGGGGGGGGGAGTGTGGGGGGGGGGGTGGGGGTGGGGGTTCTGGTAACCTCTCGGTACTCCGAAACTTCCCGAAACCATTCTAGTGTCCGAATGTAACCTTCCAATATATCAATATTTACCTCTTGACCATTTCGAGAATCCTCGTCATGTCTGTGATCTCATTCGGGACTCTGAATAGACTTCGGTCATCAAAACACATAACACATAATACAAATCATCATCGAACGTTAAGCGTGCGGACCCTACGGGTTCGAGAACTATGTAGGCATGATTGAGACACATCTCTGATCAATAACCAATAGCGAAACCTGGATGCTCATATTGATTCCTACATATTCTACGAAGATCTTTATCGGTCAAACCCCATAACGACATACATTGTTCCCTTTGTCATCAGTATATTGCTTGCCCGAGATTCGATCGTCGGTATCTTCATACCTAGTTCAATCTCGTTACTGGAAAGTCTATTTACTCATTCCGTAATGCATCATCCCGTAACTAACTCATTAGTCACATTGCTTGCAAGGCTTATAGTGATGAGCATTACCGAGAGGGTCCAGAGATACCTCTCCGATACACGGAGTGACAAATCCTAATCTCAATCTATGCCAACTCAACAAACACCTTCGGAGACACCTGTAGGGCATCTTTATAATCACCTAGTTATGTTGTGACATTTGATAGCACACAAGGTGTTCCTCCGGTATTCGGGAGTTGCATAATCTCATTGTCAGAGAAACATGTATAAGTCATGAAGAAACTAATAGCAATAAAACTTAACGATCATTATGCTAATCTAAAGGATGGGTCTTGTCCATCACATCATTCTCTAATGATGTGATCCCATTCATCAAATGACAACACATGTCTATGGTCAGGAAACATAACCATCTTTGATTAACGAGCTAGTCAAGTAGAGGCATACTAGGGACACTTTGTTTTGTCTATGTATTCCCACATGTACTAAGTTTCCGGTTAATACAATTTTAGCATGAATAATAAACATTTATCATGATATAAGGAAATATAAATAACAACTTTATTATTGCCTCTAGGGAATATTTCCTTCTGTCTCCCACTTGCACTAGAGTCAATAATCTAGATTACATAGTAATGATTCTAACACCCATGGAGTCTTGGTGCTGGTAAGATTTTGCTCATGGAAGAGGCTTAGTCAACGGGTCTGCAACATTCAGATCTGTATGTATCTTGCAGATCTCGATGTCTCCCTCCTTGTATTGATCGCGGATGGAGTCGAAGCCTCTCTTGATGTGTTTGGTTCTCTTGTGAAATCTGGATTCCTTTGCCAAGGCAATTGCTCCAGTATTTTCACAAAAGATTTTCATTGGACCCAATGCACTAGGTATTACACCTAGATCGGATATGAACTCCTTAATCCAGACTCCTTCGTTTGCTGTTTCTGAAGCAGCTATGTATTCCGCTTCACGCGTATATCCTGCCATGATGCTCTGCCTGGAACTGCACCAACTGACAGCTTGACCATTCAATATAAATATGTGATACGTCTCCAACGTATCTATAATTTATGAAGTATTCATGCTATTATATTATCCATCGTAGATGTTTTATATGCATTTATATGCTATTTTATATGATTTTTGGGACTAACCTATTAACCTAGAGCCCAGTGCCAGTTTATGTTTTTTTCCTTGTTTTTGAGTTTTACAGAAAAGGAATACCAAATGGAGTCCAATTGACGTGCCAATTTTTGATGATTTTTTATGGATCAAAAGAAGCCCCTGGAGTAAAAGAGTTGGGCCAGAAGAGTCTCGGGCTGTCCATGAGGGTGGGGGCGCGCCCACCCCCCCGGGCATGGGCCCCTATCTCGTGGACGATTCGGAGACCCCCTGACGTGATACCGACGCCAAAAATTCCTATAAATACAAAAACCTCCAGAAAATAACCTAGGTCAGAAGTTCCGCCGCCGCAAGCCTCTGTAGCCACGAGAAATCAATCTAGGCCCTCTCCGACACCCTGCCGGAGGGGGCCATCATCACCGGAGGCCATGGAGGAGGATCCCGGAGGGGCCATCATCACCATGAAGGCCATGGACCAGAGGGAGAACCTCTCCCCATCCCTGGGGAGGCCATGGAAGAGGAGGCACAAGGGGGAGGACCTCTCCTCCTCTCTCTCGGTGGCACCAGACTGCCATCGGGAGGGGAATCATCGCTGCGGTGATCGTCTTCATCAACATCACCATCATCATCACCATCCTCATCTCTTTTACGCGGTCCATTCTCCTGCACCCCGCTATAATCCCTACTTGAACATGGTGCTTTATGCCACATATTATGATCCAATGATGTTTTGAGTAGATATCTTTTGTCTTTGGGTTGATTGATGATCTAGATTGGTATGAGTTGTATGTTTTATTTTGGTGCTGTCCTATGGTGCCCTCCATGTCGCGCAAGCGTGGGGGATTCCCACTGTAGGGTGTTGCAATATGTCCATGGTTTACTTATTGTCTGACTCACTTGAGTGACTGAAACACAAACACGGATAAGTGGGTTATGGCGTATGGGAATAAAGAGGACTTGATACTTTAATGCTATGGTTGGGTTTTACCTTAATGAACTTTAGTAGTTGTGGATGCTTGCTAGAGTTCCAATCATAAGTGCATATGATCCAAGAAGAGAAAGTATGTTGGCTTATGCCTCTCCCTCATATGAAATTGCAATGACGACTACCGGTCTTGTTAACAATTGCCTAGGATAATTCCTCACACCGATCCATCATTATTCCACACTCGCTATTTATAATATATAGTATATCTTCTAGCTTTATGATAACATAACCTACTTTTATATTTTAGCTCTCCGATATCGTGCAAAGTTATCCTCTTCATACCCACAACATAGTTTTATTTCTCGTATCTAGTTGGAAGCAAATGTTCGGTGTATGTAGAGTCGTATCAGTGGCAGATAGGACTTTAGCTCCTTGTGGGTTCGACACCCCATACTTATCACTTCCACCTTTGGAAATTGCTACGATGATTCCCTGCACTTGGGGATTATCGAGCTCTTTTCTGGCGCCGTTGTCGGGTAGCAATAGCGTGGGGTTGACATTCTCGTGTGTGCTTGTTTGCTTTCTTCAGTAAGTAGATTTTGTTTTTACTTTTTGTTTCTATTTAGTTGTGGTTGAAACATACAAAAAAATAATTAAAGAATGAAAATACAATTTTTTACTTACCTCTCATGCCTAACAAAGTTTTTCAAAAAGAGAAATGATTGGAAAGTTATGCATTGAAGAAGTGAGGGTCGACCTTGAGCACTTGTGTTCATGCTCACGGAAACAATGTAGACTTTTTCATGGAAGTTTCTCTGTAAATAATTATACCCTTGTATATATCCATTGTATTATAAAAATAATGTGCCAAGCTTTGGTTTTAAGATGATTAGATTGCTTGTTTACTATGTGCAGAACAAAAACAGAAACTTTGGCTGTAGCGCGTGATTTTACATTTTTTACTGGAAGGTCAAATGGATCTGAAACTTTTTTCACATTACTTATGTACAAATGTTTCAAATTTTCATATTTATTTCATAATGTTTGGAGTTGCATAAGTTTACTAGACTTCCAAATTACTACTGACTGTCCTGTTTTTGACAGATTCTGTTTTTCGCGTGTTGTTTGCTTATTTTGATGAATCTATGGCTGGTATCGGGGGGTATGAACCATAGAGAAGTTGGAATACAGTAGGTTTAAAACCAATATAAATAATGAATGAGTTCATTACAGTACCTTAAAGTGGTAGTTTGCTTTATTACACTAACGGATCTCACAAAGTTTTTGTTAAAGTTTGTGTGGATGAAGTGTTCGATGATCGAGCAGCTATCAATATGAGAAGAATAAAGAGAGGCAAGAGTTCAAGCTTGGGGATTCCCAAGGCACCCCAAGTAAATATTTCAAAGGATACTCAAGCATCTAAGCTTGGGGATGCCCCTGTTGGCATCCCACCTTTCTTCTTCAACAAATATCGGTATACATCGGTTTTTGTTTTGTTCACATGATTTGTGTCCTTTGTGTTTTTGCTTTTTTTCCTTTAAGAACCATGCTAGTATGAGTTAGCCCTTCATTTATTTATAGAATACTTCACGTGCTTCACTTATATCTTTTAAGTATGATCTTATAGAATTGATCTTGGTGCTTCACTTAAATCTTTTGAGTATGGTTTTATAGAATGCTTCGTGTGCTCCACTTACATATTTTGAGCTTGGATATTGGTTAGTCTATATTAATTGTAGAATGCTCCATGAACTTCACTTATATATTTTGGAGTATGAATAATACTATCATCTAAAGTGGGTTTGGAAGAGTGTCAACTTTAGGAATTAGTGATCCCACTATTCCGAATGAGAAGAATTTTGCTTATGTGGAGAGTAGAAAAATTCCTATGCTTGTAGATCATGAAAAGAATGCTTTATGTGATGGTTATGTTGTTGAATTCATTAATGATATTAGTGAAAACTATTATGAGGGAGTAATTTATGCTTGTAGGAGTTGCAACAATACCAAGTTTACTCTCTATGTGCTTAAAGTTTTGAAGTTATACTTGTTTTGCCTTCCTACGCTAGTTGATTCTTGTTCCTATAAATTATGTGCTCACAAAATCCCTAGGCATAGGAAGTGGGTTAGATTTAAATGTGCTAGTCATATTCTTCATGATGCTCTCTCTATGTTTCTATTCTTTTCTTTTATGTGAGCATCATTGAAATCATCATGTCTAGCTAAAAGGCATTAAAGAAAAGCTGTCGTGGGGACGAACACCTATGGGGCCGGTCGACCAGGCCCCTTTCGCTTCAGCGGGGGGCGGAGATCGCACGAAGAGCAGATCGAGGCGAAGCACACGAGCGATTTACCAGCTTCGGAGCTCTCCGGAGAGATAATACTCCTACTGCTGCATGTCTGATTATATTGTGTTCTTGCTCGGGAGCGCTAAATGCTACAGTACACTCTAGCTGCTAACTAGACCGAGCGTCAGTGTTTTCTGGTTTTGAACCCCCCCTACGTTGCGCATGGGCCTCCTTTTATATGCTCAAGGGGTCACCGACAGGTGGCAACATG
Source organism: Triticum timopheevii (assembly GCA_963921465.1). Classification (NCBI taxonomy): domain Eukaryota; kingdom Viridiplantae; phylum Streptophyta; class Magnoliopsida; order Poales; family Poaceae; genus Triticum; species Triticum timopheevii. Next base: position 237,809,647 of record OY997264.1, on the reverse strand, counting down.
GACAAGGGTAGAACTGGAAAGGAATTGCGGTTGGTACAATTACTTGTACAGTGTATCATACCTAACCCTGACGGCAGGGGACAAAGGCATTAAATGCCCGTCTGTGTCGCCCAAACAGTGCAAAAAGGGACCGTCAGGGGCGCCACCGCTCGCCACGATGGCAATCTTGTCAGCGTCGCTTGCCACCTCGCACCGCTGGCTGCACGGCCTCTCACCACGCGCGCCTGGAAAGGTCCCAGGGCGACACGTTGGTGGATGTGCTGGAGTGTGGGTACAGAGTGGTAGCTTGCCGCGGCAAGCGCCTTGCCGCGGATGTTGTCTTGTCGCGTCCGGAAGCTTGTCGCTCACCGGGCCTTGGCGGGATGCGAGGCGCGTCGCGGCAAGTTCCTTAAGATGCCTTGATTGGCCTTCCCGACAAGCTCCTCTTGCCGGGGCCTTGTCTCTTTGGCTTAAACACTTTGTTCTTGAATGGCTCCAAAGGAACCACGGAGGACCTTGGCGGTTACCCGGCAAGCCTTGCCGCCGGGTGCTGCAACCGCCCGTGCACAAGTTCGGGATACTAGGGTACCCCTACTCTACTACACCGACAGGAGCCCCCGGGCCTGGGCCACACACGGTGCCGAGCGCTGTTGGGCCAGGCCCAAAACAGGGCACGGGCACGCGCGGCCTGGGTTACGCCGTATCTTACTCCGTATCCACCGCGCTCTCCCCGAACGGCACGCGTTTAATGCGGCATCGTGGGAGAGATCGTGGGTGGTTCTTTATTCAGAAAAATGGAATGTCCGCCCCCTCCCTCTTTATAAGCAGAGGAAACAGGGGCAGTTCGCCCATCTCGCCATTGCTATTCCAATCTCAAAAATCTCCGCCGCTCCCCCTTCTTCCAAAGCCGAAAGAGAGCAGCGCTCCGCCCCCCATCGCCACCGGCGCCACCAATGCCGTTGATCTCCCCCACCACCTACGCCATGGCTCCGAAAGCTGGGAAGGCCATGAAGTCGGCCGAGGCGCTGCGGCTCGAGGCGCTGCGAAAGGAGCGGGTAATCTTCCTCCCCGAGCTCGCTGCGAAGGAGCTGAGGGAGTACTACTACCTCTTCTGGTTGACGGAGATGCGACGCATCCGCGCACGAAGGTACTCTCCGCTGCCGCTTCGGAACGGGCTCCGAACGGATATCCTTTCCTCGCATTGTTCTTCTACTGCGGGCTCTGCCCGCCGTTCTCTGAATTTTTCTGCAACATCATGAACACCTACGGGTTCCACCTCCTTGATTTCACCCCCAATGCTGTTCTGACCATGGCAATTTTCGCGCATCTCTGTGAAAACTTTGTCGGAGTCCGCCCAAACGTAGCTCTTTTCCGCCACTTCTTTATGCCCCGAGTTGAGAGAGGAGAGCCTTTATCCGGCGGAATCGCCTGGATCTCGAGAGCCGGCAAGAAGGAGGCTTATCTGGAGGGGGAGCTCCGCAGCAAATGGGAGGAGTGGAGAGCAGACTGGTGCTGGATTATCGAGGAGAACCCGCAGCCATTTACTGCGCAGCACCAAGCCCCAGCAGTGCGCGGCAACGATTGGAGCAGCGTGGCCCCGGAAGACGATAGGCTGTAGGCACCGTTGGCGTAGATTTTCTTCGCCGCCGCATCACCCCCCTGCAGGAGAGGAGGAGACCCGCCTGGGAATTCGGGGGTTCGGCGGACATTATGAGGCTGCGCCTGGGCCTTAACTTCAACTTCACCGTCCTGGAACTGGACGCGATGCTCAAGGAATTGTTCAAGCACGACCCTCAACATCCCGAATGGTTCAGGTTGCTGAAGGGCGTCGTTCCGCTGTGCAACAATTCCTCGCTCGACCGCATCCGTGCAATGATGCCGTTGTGCGATTCGCATGGAATTGTTCCAACTTGGCAAGAGCCCGCAGACGACGTCGTGCAGGAGTTCTTCGACGGCTTGGTGGAGGTGGCGGTCCGCTCCGATGAGCAGAAAAGCCTCACCTGCGACACAACCGATGCAGAGATGCAGCGCATCGCCACTAGGGCGGAAGAGGCGGCGGTAGCCGCTGCCGCGGGCGAGTTTGGATTCACCGTGGAGGAGGCAGAGGCAGCAGAGGCAGCAGAGGCGGCAAGCCTTGCCGAGCGAGAGTGGCTTGCCGGCGAGGAAGAGCTTGCCGGGCCTGACGCCGGGTCGAGCGAGCCTGCCGAGGGTGCGAGCGGCCCACCATCTTCAAGCAGCTTGCCGCAAGCAGAGCCCCCAGCTCCACCAAGAAGGCGTCTCCACAAGGCCGGGGACGTAGCAGGGTGGCAGACGAGTCAACAACCGTCGCGCCGCGCGACGCGCTCCACCGCGACAAGCACTGCTGCCGCGGGAGCACCTCACGCCGCTGCGGCAACTGGAGCAGGGTCCTCCCGGACCACCGCTTCAGCTCCTGCCGCTGCCCCCGCCAAGCGGTTAAGGGAGCCCACTCCTCCGCCTCATCGCGCCGAAGGTGGGCCAGACTTCGACCTCTCCGCACTCAGCTCCGACGAGGAAGAAGAAGAGTAAGATTCTTTGTTGTACTTGTAGTTCTTCAATTTTTGCTATTTCTGTCTTGTATCTGATTTGCTTTACTCTGAACTCATTCCTTTTCAGGACCCTGGCCCAGAGAGCGGCGAAGAGAGCCAAGGCTCCAGTGATTGTCATCGAGGACGAGCCCACCGCGACAGCAGGGGGCGCGCCCGAGACCACCTTGCCGGACCCGGCAATCATTCCCCAAAGCAGCCCCCAACGCAGCCCCCAGCGTAAGTATATGGTTTACTTCCCGCTGTTATGGCGCGCATGGGTGTTCTTTCTTTGCTGATATCTGACTGTTGGTTTTTGTAGGAGCAGAGCAGCCTCACCAGGAGCACTCGGAAGCCGCCCCCGATATGGTATCTGCTTCGACTACACCGCCAAGGGAGGATTCCCCAGCAAGGGAGCGTTCTCCGGCAAGGGAGAAGTCTCTGGCAAGGGAGAGTTCTCCGGCAAGGGACAGCACCAGCGACCCCCCAGTGGTGGAGACCATGACTGAAGAGCCCATCACAGGTAATCCTCTTGCTTGAAAACTTCCCTTGGGTTCTTCTTTTTCTGATTTCCTTTTTGGATATTTGCTTGACTTTTCTCCCTCTTCCGGCCTTCAGATCCACCTGTCACGGAGCCGATGGAGACCGAGGTTGCCGGTGAGTAGAACGCGGGCGGCAATCTCGACAACGCCGCTGCCACTGAAGAAGCAGCCGACGCTGATGATCCCGCCGGTGAAGAGGCCGCCAAAGCTGCCGCCGCAGACGCCAGCGAAGGATCTGGCGATCGCACTGACGGCCCTGGGGCCGCAGGAGCGACAGGCGCTACGCCGACCGCCGATCCCTCCGCAGCTGCCGCAGCGTCAGACTCCAAAGAGCCCCAGCCCGGCGCCTATCTCAAGGCCGGTGATGGCGTCTTCATCAAGCTCCTCTGGGCGTCAAGCTCCAGGGCGCCGGTCGAAGGAGAAACTTTTGATGGAGAAGTGCTCGCCTCCGCTGGACTGACGCTGGTTGACGCGCCGAGCGGCAACAGCGGCGAGCCTGAGGAGGAGCAGCTGCTACGGAAGCTGGTGTCACTCTACCGCGCTCGACAGGCCAAGCTGGAATCCCGAGAAGCGCTTGTCGCGAAGGCGGGAGTGGACATCAAGAAGCACGCGGAGGAGCTCCGGAGTCGCAACCAAGAAACTCTCCGGTCCTTGGCAGAGGAGCGGGCGCAACTCGCCGAGGCGCGGAAAGCCTTCCTCCTCGAGAAGGCTGAAGCCGAAGAGCAACAGCGGCTTGTCGCCGAGGAGCTGTTTGCGCGGGAGGGCCAGTTGGCGCAGCGAAAGGTTAATCTTGACAGCCATGAGGAGGAGCTTGCCGCGCGCGAGCAAACATTCGGCAGGGCTCTCAAGGAAGCAGAGGATGCTGCCGCAGCTGCCGAGGCCGCCAAGAAGGAGCTGGAGACGAAGGTGGCGCAGCGAAGCGCTTGCCGCGCTCAAGCGTGAGTGCGAGAAGGACGCCTACGCCCATGGCGAGCTGCAGGGTCGTCTCGTCGAGAAGGGCAAGGAGCTTAGCACCGCCAAGGACTCCAACACAGATCTTGAGTTGAAGCTGACTACTTTGACCAAGATGCTGGACGACGCCAAGGAGCAGGAGGTGGCCTTGAAGGAGGAGATCAAGGCCAACGAAGCGCTGCTGACGAGGGCCGCCGAAACCCAAAACACTTTTAGGGAGACTGTGGAACTCTGGACAGAGGGTCTCGTGAATATCGCCGCAGTCATCGACGGGGAGCTGGCACAACTGGGGATGGAGGATTTCGGGTATTCCTCCGATGAGAACCTCCAGCCCAGCGCCAAGCTCACTTTGTTCTTCAAGGGCGTGGCGACGGCCCTCCAGTGACTCCGGGAAAGGATCCCAAAGCAGCTGGCCGACGAGTCGCGCACGATCTGCGCGAGAGTTCTGCAAAAGGTGTTGGTGAAGGTGGCCTTCCGCAACCCATGCCTCAACCTCACCAACGTCCTCAAGAAGCTGCCTCCGGATGCTGATCTGGAAGTGCTCAAGGCCCTTGTCGCACCCATTGTGGACAAGGTGAACGAGGTCAAGAGGGTTGATGGCGACCGCGTAGATTAGGCCGCCCGTTTCCTCCTTTCCTTGTCGCTGCTAGTCATGTTACGAGAACAATCTATTAGAGCTGCGACAAGCTAGCTTGTAATATAACTTTATTTTGGGTATCGATCGCTATGTTATTCCCTTTACTTGATTCCTTCCTTTGTATGTTTTTGCCCTACGCTTCTAGGAACTTGCCGGCGCAGGCACCTTAGCCGCGAGCGCTGAGTGCGGGACGTCAGCATCCTGCTGGCGGTGCCGCTACCGACAAGAAACCTTGTTGCAGCTAGTCGCAGCTCACTTAAGTTGTTGAGCAGACTCGAAACAAAGTAAGGGCACAACTAGCTAAGAGTTGGTTCCTCCGCGCACAGGTTTTCCATACAAAGCACGGTCATTCGAGGAAGATAACTTACAATTTTTAAAACTGATTGCTCAAACTTTGGCTACTTAGCTTTTCTGTTGTTTGCATCCCGACAAGGCGAAACTTTCTTGAACGACGCCTGGTCCACATCATTATCTTCTCCTTTCGCCCCGGCAAACTTGTGGGCGAGGGAACCTTCCTTTTCCTTGAGAAAAAGAAAGAAAAGAAAATAAGGATATGGAGCCTTACGGCTCGTTATTGCTTACCGGGGGTAGGTGCTGCACAAAGTGTCAGATAACACATGCAAAAAATAGAAAGCATGAAATTGACAAGATGTGCGGAGCACATGAGCTTTATTTATGCACGGGGTCTGCGCCCGGCTTTGTACAAAGGATTACATGCAACAGCGGCAAGACTTGTATAAAAGGTGGTTGCCGGAACAGGTTCCGGCAACCGCGCCTTACGGGTAAAACTTACGAAGATGCTCAATGTTCCAGGAGTTGCTCACCGGAAAGCCATCTTCGGTCTCAAGGTGGACAACGCCAGGCCTAGTGACTCGTTTCACCCGGTAAGGGCCTTCCCACTTCGGCGTCAACTTGTTGGAATTCTTGGCGGACTGAACGCGCCGAAGAACAAGGTCGCCTTCCTCGAGACTTCTGGCATTAACTTTGCGGCTATGGTAGCGGTGCAAAGCTTGCTGGTATCGAGCAGCTCGTACAGCAGCCTGAAGACGGTCCTCCTCAAGGAGCAGCGCATCATCTTGTCGCAGCTGCTCTTGCTCAAGCTCGTCATAAGCGAGCACTCGAGGTGACCTGTATACGAGTTCTGTGGGGAGAACTGCCTCTACTCCATAGACTAGAGCGAAAGGTGTCTGGCCAGTGGCTCGATTTGGCGTCATCCTGATCGACCAAAGAACCACCGGCAGCTCCTCAATCCAGTTCTTTCCGCACTTGTGCAGCCTATCGAAAGTCCTGGTCTTGAGCCCACGCAGCACTTCAGCATTTGCCCTCTCCGCTTGACCGTTGCTTCTCGGATGAGCAACAGAAGCAAAGCAGACCTTGGCGCCAAGATCTTGGACGTACTGCATGAAGCTGCGGCTTGTGAATTGCGTGTCGTTGTCGGTGATGATCCTGTTAGGGATCCCGAAGCGGCAAACAATTGACCTGAAGAACTTGACTGCTGACTGTGCTGTCACCTTCCTCACTGCTTCCACTTCCGGCCACTTTGTGAACTTGTCGATTGCGACGTACAAGTATTCAAAGCCCCCGACAGCTCGGGGAAAGGGGCCGAGGATGTCGAGCCCCCAGACCAAAAATGGCCAGGATAAAGGGATCGTCTGGAGAGCTTGAGCTGGCTGGTGTATCTGCTTGGAATGGAACTGGCACGCTTCACACTTGGTTACTTGTGCAGTTGCATCTTGGAGGGCTGTTGGCCAAAAGAAACCTTGCCGGAATGCCTTGCCGGCAAGTGCTCTTGCGCCAATGTGGTGACCACATATGCTTCCATGTATCTCTGCCAACAGCTTTTGTCCATCTTCCCGGTGAATACACTTCAATTTCACACTGTTGAGCCTTCTTCTGTACAGTGTGTTGTCGACAAACTGGTACATACTTGAGTGCCGGGCTACTCTTTCCGCTTCTTCTTGCTCTTTGGGAAGATCTCCTGTCTGAAGGAAATGGACAATCTGCTGTGCCCATGCTGGAGCTTGCGGCTTGACAACAAGGACTAAAGGCACATATGCGGCTGCAGGAACATCCGCTTCTACGGCGAGAACCTGCGGCTCAGCTGGAGCTTGACGTTCCCCGGCAAGCTTGCCGGAGCAAAACTTGTCGGGAGCGTTTGCTTCAACGGAACAAACCCTAGGGTTTGCCGGAGCAGACTGCTCCTCAGCACTCTTGGTGTTGATCTTGGGGACCTTCTTGGCGGCGGCTTCGGGGAGCTCTGCCGGAAAACAGTCACCAGAAATCAACTTCCTCTTCTTGCTCTGTCCAGTTGATGGCGTTACAGACGGTTAAGTCAGTTTGAGCACAAAGATCCCTGGTTCCACTGGTAACTTGAGTGCGGCGCACTTCGACAGGCCATCGGCAACGTCGTTCTGAGCTCTTGGAACATGTTCCATCTGTAGGCCGTCAAAGTGCTCTTCTAACTTTCTCACTTCATCAACGTAAGCTTCCATCAACGGACACTGATAACTCTTGTTCACTTGGCGGACGACAAGCTGCGAGTCACCCCTGACAATGAGTTTCTTGAACCCAAGGTCTGCTGCGATCCTGAGACCGGCAAGCAAACCTTCATACTCTGCGGTATTGTTCGTTGCTTGCTCCTTGGGAAAGTGCATCTGGACTACGTACTTGAGGTGCTCTCCGGTGGGCGCGAGAATTAGCACGCCTGCACCGGCGCCTTGCAGCGAGAAGGCACCATCAAAGTACATCAGCCACTCTTTGCTTGCTTCCTTGAAAGGGATGCTCGTTTCTGGAATTTCTTCATCTGGTGTTGGCGTCCACTCTGCTATGAATTCTGCCAATGCTCTGCTCTGGATAGTTGAAGTGCTCTCAAACTTGAGGCCAAAGCTTGACAGTTCCAGTGCCCACTCGACAATCCTGCCTGTCGCTTCTGGATTCTGCAGTATCCTCTTCAGCGGAAAACGAGTGACAACTGTAATCTCATGTGCCTGGAAGTAATGGCGCAGCTTTGTTGAGGCCATGAGAAGGCCGAAAAGCAATTTCTGCACACCAGAGTACCTTGACCTAGCCCCCTGCAGAAGGGAACTGACAAAGTAAACTGGGTGCTGCACCATTTTCTTCTGTATCCCCTCATGTGCCTACACAGATCCATCTTTGTCGGGACCAGAGCTTGTCGGTGAAGCCCCCTGCTTGTCGCTGGATGCATCTGCCGTGGTTGCTGGCTCATCATCCGCCTCCCTCTCCGCTACTAACGCAGCACTAACCACTTGATTGGTTACCGCTATATATAGCAGCAACTTCTCTTGTGGCTTAGGTGCGACAAGTATTGGAGTGGAGGAGAGGTATCTCTTCAAGTCTTGCAGCGTAGCCTCCGCTTCCGGAGTCCATTTCATTGGACCTGCCTTTTTCAATATTTTGAAAAACGGCAGGGCGCGCTCAGCAGACTTAGAGATAAACCTGCTGAGAGCAGCCACGCAACCGGCAAGCCTTCGTACATCCTTGACGGGCTTTGGTGCTTCAATCTGCTCAATGGCCTTGATCTTGTCGGGATTAGCTTCAATTCCCCGCTGAGACACGAAGAACCCGAGAAGCTTGCCGGAGGGGACTCCAAACACACACTTCTCGGGGTTAAGCTTGAGGTTGATCTTGTGCAGATTTGCAAAGGTGTCATCTAAATCTTGAATCAGAGTTGCCTTGTCCTTGCTCTTGACCACTATGTCATCCATGTAGGCTTCCACATTTCTGTGCATTTGTGGCTCAAAAGCGTCATGGACTGCCCTTGCAAATGTTGAACCAGCATTCTTTAAAACGAAAGGCATCCGTACGAAACAGTATGTGCCACATGGAGTGATGAATGCGGTCTTCTCCTCATCCTCTTCTGCCATGAAGATCTGATGGTATCCTGAGTATGCGTCAAGAAATGAAAGCAAGTCACATCCTGCCATGGAGTCAACAATCTGGTCAATGCGCGGCAAGCGAAATGGGTCTTTGGGACAAGCTTTATTAACATCGGTAAAGTCGATACAAAGCCTCCATTTCCCGTTTGCCTTGCGCACGACTACATGATTGGCCAACCACATAGGATGGAGCACTCCTCTGATAAGGCCTGCTACTTCCAACTTCTTGATTTCTTCTGCGATGAACTCTTGGCGCTCCACTCCTTGTTTCCTGACTTTCTGCTTGACGGGCCACACATGAGGACAGACGGCAAGATGGTGCTTGATTACTTTCCTGGGAACACCAGGGATGTCAGACGGTTGCCACGCAAACACGTCGACGTTCGCCCGCAGGAAAGCAACGAGCGCGCTTTCCTATTTAGGGTCGAGAGTGGCACCGATGGTGAAGGTACCACCAGTGCCGTCCTCCTTGGTGGACACCTTCTTGGTCTCTGGCGGAGCTGCCATTGTCTTCTTGCACTTGCCGGTGGAGCTCGATGGTGCGTCCTCGACGGTAGCGCGGCACTCCAAAGAGGTGCGCTTGCCGGAGTGGGCATGAGAACTCTTGCCAGAGTTGGTCTTCTTCTTCCCCCCAGGAGCTTCAGTGGCAAGTGACTTGCGATCGGCTGCGGCTGCTGTGTCCCGATAGATCTTGTCGGCGCAGATAAGAGCATCCTTCTTGTCGCCAGGGACAGAGATGACACTTATCGGGCCTGGCATCTTTAGCATGTTGTATGCATAATGAGAGGCTGCCATGAATTTGGCGAGCGCTGGATGGCCGAGTATCCTATTGTATGGCAATGGAAAATCAGCAACGTCAAAAGTGACCCTCTCAGTCCTAAAATTCAACTCGCTGCCAAATGTCACCAGCAACGTGATCTTTCCCTTCAGCTTGCTCCTTCCCGGATTGATTCCTTGGAATGTGCCAGTCTCTTCGAGCTCGCTGTCAGGGATCTGGAGTTTCTGGAGTACCGCGGAGGAGATCAGGTTCAAGCCGGCCCCGCCGTCAACTAGCATCTTAGTGACCTTGAGGTTGCGGATAGTTGGCGAAACCAACATCGGCAAGCACCAGACCGCAGTTATGCGATCAGGGTGGTCCTCAATATCAAAGATGATAGGCGTGCTGGACCATTTCAGAGGCTTGCATGACTCGACGGGTGGTTCTGCCGCATTGACTTCCCGCACCCACTGCTTGAGCTGGCGGTGCGAAGTATGCAGAGAAGCACCACCGTCAACGCACAGGACCTCTGTAGCTTTCTGGAACTCCTGCTCATCGGCCTCGTCATCATCCATATCTTCATCGTCGTCGTCATCTTCATCCTTGTCGCGGCCATGGGGAGGTCTGTCTCCTTGCCGCTGCTTGGCCTTGCCGCGGCGTCCTCCCCGGCCGGGACGTTTCTTGCCGGATCGCCCAGTACCTTCTTGGGCCTTCTCCTTGTCGCGTCGCTCGTATTCAGCCTTTTGCTGCTCGACAAGCCGTTCGACTTTCTTGCAGCTCTGGAGATCATGGCCCTTAGTGCGGTGGATCTTGCAGTACTGCTTGTCGGTGCCGTCCTGCTTGTCGGCGGCCGCCACAGCGTTCTTGGCGCCACCTTCGTTGTCGGACTGCTCAAAGACTAGCACATCTTTGCCTTTCTTCTTCCTGTTGTTCCGCCGCCGGTTTTTCCTTGCCGGGGCAGCATCCTCGCTGTCAGATCCTCCTGCTCCTGTATTCTCTCCGGGGAGTTTCCTCCCTTCCTCAGCACGTGCACACTTGTCGGCCAGGGCATATAGCTCACTGACGTCTCTGATCTTGCACATCGCCATCTCCTCCCGCATCCTGCGGTTTCGCACGTTCTGATGGAACGCGCTGATGACCGCGGCAGGGTGGACATCTGGGATGTTGTGCTGTACACGGCTGAATCTCTGAATGATCTTGCGCAGGGACTCTCCTTCCTTCTGGGCGAGCAGATGAAGGTCGCTCTCTTGTCCATGAGGCTTGTGGCCGCCTGTAAAGGCACCGACAAACTGATGGCATAGGTCTGCCCAGGAGGATATGGAATTGTCCGGCAAGTGCATGAGCCAGGACCTGACATTGGGCTTGAGTACCAGCGGGAAGTAGTTGGCAAGGATCTTGTCGTCCCGCCCCCCATCAGCTTGCACTGCGATGGTGTAGATGCTGAGGAACTCCGACGGATGCGACTTGCCGTCATACTTCTCTGGTACATTTGGCTTGAAATTCTTCGTGCTGGGCCACTGGACTTGCCGCAGCTCACGAGTGAATGCAGGGCAACCTACCACGTACGGCAAGTCGCCTGGTTCCCCTGGCGCATGCATGTCAACAGCGGGCCCAGCACGCTGGTCTGATTGACGCCGCGCTTCTCTTCGACGCTCGATGCGCGTACGAGCGTCTTCTTGCTGTCGTTCATGAAGAACGTGGCGCTGATCGCGACGAGCTCGTGGATCTGATGACGCGGTGGAGTCGTTGTCGAGGTTGACCCGGCGAGTCAGCGATCTTGGCCTTCGGGGTGGAGAGTGCACGGTAGTTGCACCCCCACCGGCTTTGTCGCCATCGGCCTGTGCCTAGCAGTCTTGCTGCGGCTGCGATGCATTCGGCTGCCGTGGAGTGTCTCCGTTGGCGAAGCCGATGAGACTCTGAATGGTGGCCCTCCATTCGTCGATCTTGTCCGCCGTTGGAGGGTAATCCAGGAGCAGTTGAGCTCGTGCCAGAGGTTCTGCTAGAGTGGAGGGTGGCAGTGGCAAACGGTGCGAGGAGCGGGATATGCTCGGACTTCTAACTATGTTAGAAGGAGCAGCATCCCGTCCAGGCAACCGTGTCTTGCTCGTGCCAGCATGTTGGCGCGCATGCTAGTCTTGAGCATCCCGAGATCCACCAGCTCGATCTCGGTCCAACGAACGTATGGTACCGCGAGTACCATGACGCTGTTGGTCCCGCACCTCCTAAGATGGGCGCGGTGCATGTACGGACGCCGAGGTCTGTGCAGCCTTGTCCTTGGACCTGGCAGCACCGTGAGCTCCCTTGTCGATGCCCGTTCTTCCGCCGGTGTCTACCCCACCACCCGTTTGCTTCGGCGGCGGTGGGATCGACGTGGACGGAGCAGCCACCTCCGAAGCCTTCTTCTTCGGTGGCATGTCGATGAAGATGACGAAGATCTAGCTCGCATGAATGCCGGATCAGGTTCACACAACCTCGACGCCCCCTACCTGGCGCGCCAAAGATGTCGTGGGGACGAACACCTATGGGGCCGGGCCCCTTTCGGTTCGGCGGGGGGCGGAGATCGCATGAAGAGCAGATCGAGGCGAAGCACACGAGCGATTTACCCAGCTTCGGAGCTCTCCGGAGAGATAATACTCCTACTGCTGCATGTCTGATTATATTGTGTTCTTGCTCGGGAGCGCTAAATGCTACAGTACACTCTAGCTGCTAACTAGACCGAGCGTGAGTGTTTTCTGATTTCGAACCCCCCCTACGTTGCGCATGGGCCTCCTTTTATATGCTCAAGGGGTCACCGACAGGTGGCAACATGGACAAGGGTCAAACTGGTAAGGAATTGCGGTTGGTACAACTACTTGTACAGTGTATCATACCTAACCCTGACGGTAGGGGACAAAGGCATTAAATGCCCGTCTGTGTCGCCCAAACAGTGCAAAAAGGGACCGTCAGGGTCGCCACCGCTCGCCACGATGGCAATCTTGTCAGCGTCGCTTGCCACCTCGCACCGCTGGCTGCACGGCCTCTCACCACGCGCGCCTGGAAAGGTCCCAGGGCGACACGTTGGTGGATGTGCTGGAGCGTGGGTACAGAGTGGTAGCTTGCCGCGGCAAGCGCCTTGCCGCGGACGTTGTCTTGTCGCGTCCCGAAGCTTGTCTCTCACCGGGCCTTGCTGGGACGCGAGGCGCGTCGCGGCAAGTTCCTTGAGATGCCTTGATTGGCCTTCCCGGCAAGCTCCTCTTGCCGAGGCCTTGTCTCCTTGACTTAAACATGTTGTTCTTGAATGGCTCCAAAGGAACCACGGAGGACCTTGGTGGTCACCCGGCAAGCCTTGCCGCGGGGTGCTGCAACCGGCTGTGCACAATTTCGGGATACTAGGGTACCCCTACTCTAGTACACCGACAAAAGCGCTTGTTGGGAGACAACCCAATATCTACCCTTGCTGTCTTTGTGTGTTTACATGATTAAGCAACTGTAGTAATCATGTTTTATAGCTTTTGTTTCAATAAATTGCCAAGTAAGACCTTTGGGAAGACTTGGGTGAAAGTTAATGTGATCTTGCTGTAAAAAACAGAAACTTTGCGCTCACGAGATTAGCTGCCATTTTTTTTACAGAAGAGTGGTTTTGAGTTGATTCTTTTTGCAGAAGATTAATAGACAAATTCCTCACGTCCACTAGTTTATTTCATAATTTTTGGAGTACAGACGTATGGTTGTTGTTCAGATCATTACAGACTGTTTTGTTTCTGACAGATTCTGTTTTCATTGCATAGTTTGCTTGTTTTCTAGTTTCTATGGCTTATATTTCTCAATATAAATTGTAGGAATGATATGGTACAGTAGGCATTGTGTGAGAACAATTATGAACATTGTCTTTGACAGTACCAAAGTGAATGGTTTACTCTTTATCATACTAACCTAACTTACGAAGTTCCGTTAAGTTTTTTGTGATTGAAGTTTTCAAGCTTTGGGTGAGATACTGATATGAGGAGAATAAGGAGCAGAAAGACCCTAAGCTTGGGGATTCCCAAGGCACCCCAAGGTAATATTCAAGGAAGACTCAAGCGCCTAATCTTGGGGATGCCCCGGAAGGTATCCCCTCTTTCATCTTCAAAACTATTGGTATACTTTACTCGAAGATATATTGTTATTTGTCCCATGATATGTGTTTTGCTTGGAGCATATTTTCAATTTTACTTGCTGTTTGAATAAAATCATTGGATCTGAAATCTTGAATGAAAAAGAATCCTCCCATGGCAAGTTAATTATTTGATTACTCAGTGTTCTTCACTTATATCTTTTTGGAGTAGTTTGTCATTTACTCATGTGCTTCACATATATCCTATGAGTAAATGGTTGAATGAATTGAATATCATAAATCTGAATTTATATATGTTTCATATGCTTATACCATGGGGAGTAATGACTTCACACAGAATAAGTATAGGTAGTAAACGTATTGAAAGTTAGCAAACACAGAATTGGTCACTTGAACAATTCATGAAAGAATATTGAAGGAAGAGAGATTTCACATATAAATATACCATCTTGGACATCTTTTGTAATTGTGAGCACTCATTAAAATATGACATGCTAAAAGGTTGATGTTGGACAAGGAAGACAACTTAATAGGATATGTTTTCCTATATCCGAAACGTTATATTGTCTTGGATCATCCAACATGTTGAGCTTGACTTTCCCTCTCATGCTAGCCAAGTTCTTTGCACCAAGTAGAAATACTACTTGTGCTTCCAAACATCCCTTAAACTAGTTTTGCCATGAGAGTCCACCATACCTACCTATGGATTGAGTAAGATCCTTCAAGTAAGTTGTCATCGGTGCATGCAATAAAAATTGCTCTCTAAATATGTATGATCTATTAGTGCAAAGAAAATAAGCTTTATACAAACTTGTGATAGGGAAGAAATAAAAGCGACAGACTGCATAATAAATGTCTCTATCACAAGACGCAATATAAAATGATGTTCTTTTGCATTAAGATTTTGTGCATCCAACCTTAAAATCGCATGACAACCTCTGCTTCCCTCTACGAAGGGCCTATCTTTTACTTTTATCTTCTACCCTTATACAAGAGTCATGGTGATCATCACCTTTCCTTTTTACACTTTTTCCTTTGGCACGCACTTTGTGTTGGAGCGATCCGGATATATATATATATATATATATATATATATATATATATATATATATATATATATATATATATATATATAAATATATATATCCACTTGGATGTAGGTTTTCATAAAGTATTATTGTTGACATTAGCCTTGAGGTAAAAGGTTGGGAGGCAAAACTATAAGCCCCTATCTTTCTCTGTATCCGATTAAAACTTTGAACCCATAAATATCACATGAGTGTTAACAATTGTGAAAGCCTATATGATAGTTGAGTATGTGGGATTTTCTAAATCAAAGCTATTACATAGGCCCTTCCTGAAAATAAGATGAATTGCAATTGTTTGATGACTAAGAGCACTATTTGTTAGTTTTCAAGAAAGTTTATGATCTATACTTTAACATGTGAATAGCTTGTTACTTGATCATGAAAAGTTTTATGAGATGAGCTACTGTTATGACATATAATGATGCTAGAAAATGTGATGTAAATTATCATTGATCAAATTGTGCACCTGCTAGCATTCACACTTCATAAATTATTTCTTTTATCATTTACCTACTCAAGGACGAGCATGAATTAAGCCTGGGGATGCTGATACGTCTCCAATGTATCTATAATTTATGAAGTATTCTTGCTATTATATTATCCATCATAGATATTTTATATGCTATTTTATATGATTTTGGGACTAACCTATTAACCTAGAGCCCAGTGCGAGTTTTTGTTTTTTTCCTTGTTTTTGAGTTTTATAGAAAAGGAATACCAAACAGAGTTCAATTGACGTGCCAACTTTTGATGATTTTGTATGGATCAAAAGAAGCCCCTGGAGTAAAAGAGTTGGGCCAGAAGAGTCCCGGGCTGTCAACGAGGGTAGGGGGCGCGCCCACCCCCCATGGGCGTGGGCCCCTATCTCGTGGACGATTCGGAGACCCCCCTGATGTGAGACCGACGCCAAAAATTCCTATAAATACAAGAACCTCCAGAAAATAACCTAGATCGGAAGTTCCGCCACCGCAAGCCTCTGTAGCCACAAGAAATCAATCTAGGCCCTCTCTGGCACCCTGCCGAGGGGGCCATCATCA
Organism: Triticum timopheevii; assembly: GCA_963921465.1. Taxonomy (NCBI): domain Eukaryota; kingdom Viridiplantae; phylum Streptophyta; class Magnoliopsida; order Poales; family Poaceae; genus Triticum; species Triticum timopheevii. The sequence goes on along the minus strand of OY997264.1, from coordinate 237,794,124 downwards.
CCGGAGGCCATGGAGGAGGATCTTGGAGGGGCCATCATCGCCATGAAGGCCAAGGACCAGAGGGAGAACCTCTCCCCATCCAGGGGAAGCCCATGGAGGAGGAAGCACAAGGGGGAGGACCTCTCCTCCTCTCTCTCGGTGGCGCCGAAGTGTCATTGGGAGGGGAATCATCACCGCGGTGATCGTCTTCATCAACATCACCATCATCATCACCATCCTCATCTCTTTTACGGGGTCCACTCTCCCGCACCCCGCTGTAATCCCTACTTGAACATTGTGCTTTATGCCACATATTATGATCCAATGATGTTTTAAGTAGATATCTTTTGTCTTTTGGTTGATTGATGATCTAGATTGGTATGAGTTGTATGTTTTATTTTGGTGCTGTCCTATGGTGCCCTCCGTGTCGCGCAAGCATGAGGGATTCCCGCTGTAGGGAGTTGCAATATGTCCATGGTTTACTTATTGTCTGACTCACTTGAGTGTTTGAAACACAAACACGGATAAGTGGGTCATGGCGTATGGGAATAAAGAGGAATTGATACTTTAATGCTATGGTCGGGTTTTACCTTAATGATCTTTAGTAGTTGCAGATGCTTGCTAGAGTTCCAATCATAAGTGCATATGATCCAAGAAGAGAAAGTATGTTAGCTTATGCCTCTCGCTCATATGAAATTGCAATGACGACTACCGGTCTTGTTAACAGTTGCCTAGGATAATTCCGCACACCGATCCATCATTATTCCAAACTTGCTATTTATAATATTTAGTAATATATTCTAACTTTATGATAACAACACCTACTTTTATATTTTAGCTCTCCTATATCATGCAAAGTTATCCTCTTCATACCCACAACGTAGTTTTATTTCTCGTATCTAGTTGGAAGCAAACGTTTGGTGTACGTAGAGTCGTATCAGTGGCAGATAGGACTTGAGAGAATATTGATCTTACCTTTAGCTCCTTGTGGGTTCGACACTCCATACTTATCACTTCCACCTTTGGAAATTGCTACGATGATTCCCTGCACTTGGGGATTATCGATACGTATCCAGTTTGCGACTTATAGTCATCCGGATTAGCGTCAAAGCTTGCATCGACGTAACCATTTACGACAAGCTCTTTGTCACCTCCATAAACGTGAAATGTATCCTTAGTCCTTTTCAGGTATTTCAGGATGTTCTTGACCGTTGTCCAGTGATCGACTCCTAGATTACTTTGGTACCTCCCTGCTAAACTTATAGCAAGGCACACATTAGGTCTGGTACACAACATTGCATACCTGATAGAACCTATGGCTGAGGCATAGGGAATGATTATTTTCATTTTCTCTCTATCTTCTGCAGTGCTTGGGCATTGAGTCTGACTCAACTTCACACCTTGTAACACATGCAAGAACCCTTTCTTTGACTGACCCATTTTGAACTTCTTCAAAAGTTTATCAAGGTATGTGCTTTGTGAAAGTCCAATTAAGCGTCTTGATCTATCTCTATATATCTTGATGCCCAATATATAAGCAGCTTCACCGAGGTCTTTCGTTAAAAAATTGTTATTCAAGTATCCTTTTATGCTATCGAGAAATTCTGTATTATTTCCAATCAACAATATATCATCCAAATATAATATTAGAAATGCTACAGAGCTCCCACTCACTTTCTTGTAAATACAGGCTTCTCCAAAAGTCTGTATAAAACCATATGCTTTGATCACATTATCAAAGTGTATATTCCAACTATGAGAGGCTTGCACCAGTCCATAAATGGATCACTGGAGCTTGCACACTTTGTTAGCACCTTTTGGATCAACAAATCCTTCTGGTTGCATCATATACAACTCTGCTTTAAGAAATCCATTAGGGAATGCAGTTTTGACATCCATTTGCCAAATTTCATAATCATAAAATGCGGCAATTGCTAGCATGATTCGGACAGACTTAAGCATTGCTACGGGTGAGAAGGTCTCATCATAGTCAACTCCTTGAACTTGTCGAAAACCTTTCGCAACAAATCAAACTTTATAGATAGAAACATTACCGTCAGCGTCAGTCTTCTTGTTGAAGATCCATTTATTTACTATGGCTTGCCGATCATCGGGCAAGTCCACCAAAGTTGACACTTTGTTCTCATACATGGATCCCATCTCAGATTTCATGGCCTCAACCATTTCGCGGAATGTGGGCTCATCATCGCTTCCTCGTAGTTCGTAGGTTCATCATGGTCTAGTAACATGACTTCCAAAATAGGATTACCGTACCACTCTAATGCGGATTGTACTCTGGTTGACCTACGAGGTTCGGTAGTAACTTGATCTAAAGTTTCATGATCATCATCATTAGCTTCTTCACTAATTGGTGTAGGAATCACTGGAACTGATTTATGTGATGAACTACTTTCCAATTCGGGAGGAGGTACAATTACCTCATCAAGTTCTACTTTCCTCCCACACACTTCTTTCGAGAGAAACTCCTTCTCTAGAAAGGATCCATTCTTAGCAACGAATATCTTGCCTTCGGATCTACGATAGAAGGTGTACCAAACAGTTTCTTTTGGGTATCCTATGAAGATGCATTTCTCCGATTTGGGTTCGAGCTTATCAGGTTGAAGCTTTCCGACATAAGCATCACAACCCCAAACTTTAAGAAACGACAGCTTAGGTTTCTTGCCAAACCATAGTTGACATGGTGTCGTCTCAACAGATTTAGATTGTCCCCTATTTAACCTGAATGCATCTGTCTCTAAAGAATAACCCCAAAATGATAGCGGTAAATCAGTAAGAGACATCGTAGATCGCACCATATCTAACAAAGTACGGTTACGATGTTCAGACACATCATTACCCTGTGTTGTTCCAGGTGGCGTGAGTTGCGAAACTATTCCACATTATTTAAAATGAAGACCAAACTCGTAACTCAAATATTCGCCTCCACGATCAGATCGTAGAAACTTTATTTTCTTGTTACGATGATTTTCCACTTCACTCTAAAATTCTTTGAACTTTTCAAATGTTTCAGACTTATGTTTCATTCAGTAGATATACCCATATCTGCTCAAATCATCTGTGAAGGTCAGAAAATAACAATACCCGCCGCGAGCCTCAACACTCATCGGACCGCATACATCGGTATGTATTATTTCCAGTAAGTTAGTGGCTCGCTCCATTGGTCCAGAGAACGAAGTCTTAATCATCTTGCCCATGAGGCATGGTTCGCAAGCATCAAGTAATTCATAATCAAGTGATTCGAAAAGCCCATCAGCATGGAGTTTCTTCATGTGCTTTACACCAATATGACCTAAACGGTAGTGCCATAAATAAGTTGCACTAACATGACTAACTTTGCATCTTTTGGCTTCAATATCATGAACATGTGTATCACTACGATCGAGATTCAACAAAAATAGACCACTCATCAAGGGTGCATGACCATAAAAGATATTACTCATATAAATAGAACAACCATTATTATCTTATTTAAATGAATATCCGTCTCACATCAAATAAGATCCAGATATAATGTCCATGCTCAACGCTGGCACCAAATAACAATTATTCAGGTCTAAAACTAACCTCGAAGGTAGGTGTAGAGGTAGCGTGCCGACGGCGATCACATCAACCTTGTAACCATTTCCGACGCGCATCATCACCTCGTCCTTAGCCAATCTTCGTTTAATCTGTAGCCCCTGTTTTAAGTTGCAAATATGAGCAACAGTACCAGTATCAAATACCTAGGCGCTACTACGAGCATTAGTGAGGTACACATCAATAACAGGTATATCAAATATACCTTTCACTTTGCCATCCTTCTTATCCGCCAAATACTTGGGGCAGTTCCGCTTCCAGTGACTAGTCCCTTTCCAGTAGATGCACTCAGTTTCAGGCTTAGGTCCAGACTTGGGTTTCTTCCCGGGAGTAGGAACTTGCTTGCTATTCTTCTTGAAGTTCCCTAAGGGAGTCCTAGACTAGGGGGTGTCCGGATAGCCGGACTATCATCGTCGGCCGGACTCCAAGACTATGAAGATACAAAGATTGAAGGCAAGCTTGGCAATACGGACATGTAGATCTCCTACCATTGTAACCTACTCTGTGTAACTCTAGCCATCTCCGGTGTCTATATAAACCGGAGGGTTTTAGTCCGTAGGACGAACAACCATTACAACAATCATACCATAGGCTAGCTTCTAGGGTTTAGCCTCCTTGATCTCGTGGTAGATCCACTCTTGTACTACCCATATCATCAACATCAATCAAGAAGGAGTAGGGTTTTACCTCCATCGAGAGGGCCCGAACCTGGGTAAAAACATCGTGTCCCTTGTATCCTGTTACCATCCGCCTAGACGCACAGTTCGGGACCCCCTACCCGAGATCCGCCGGTTTTGACACCGACATTGGTGCTTTCATTGAGAGTTCCGCTGTGCCGTCGTGATCAGGAAGGATGCCTCTTCCCGTCTTTAAAGATGGTATCATCGCCAAAGGAGCCTTGGCCGCCGGCCAAACTATCCGGCTAGGTGGTTTTCTCATGACCACCTGTTCGGCCACCGCTTCGACGATGACCTCTCGGGTCATCAAAAGCAATCTTCATGTCAACTCGGAATTCGCCGAGCAGCTGGATCCAATAGAGCTCTCATCCGTAAACGAGCTCTTGGATCGCATCGCCGCCCTGGGAGTCGCTACAGACTACAATCATATTGGGCTTAAAACCGATCTGAGAGAGATTAACTCTCCCCAGGTTACCCACCACGTTCCGGTGGTAGAGGAACAACACGGCGACTCTTATTCTATATTGAAAACTAGTTATGTCCGGACTCCCGAACCCTCCATGCCGGATTCCCGCGGAGGGACGGACGTCGATCAAGCACTGAACCTAAAGTCAGGCATCGGACCGGACTCGTTGGACAACATCCAGCAATCCAAGCTTCCAAATTCGGAAACTTTTCGGCCCTTGAGCCTCGAGATGGGCAGGGTTCAGGACTCAATTCCACCCACCCACCCAAACATATGCGATCTATCTCAAATCCGGCAAGAGCCCGCCGAAACAGTACATCATTACTGGGCCAGATTCCTCCTGGTTATGGACAGGATAAAGGACTGCCGTGAGGAAGACGCAATTTCAATCTTCTGCAATAATTGCACGGACAAGGGAATCTTCAACGCCGTAAGTCATCATGAAATTACACGCTTTGCCGACCTGGCGTCCATAGTACGAAAGTACTGTGCGATGGAGAGTTTCCAGAAAACCGAAACTAAGTTTTGGGACAATCCGGCTCCGAATACAACCCCAGTCCAAAACAAAAGGGTGCATCATGCTCAGGCACCCGGTACAAAAACCAAAAAGAAAAAACCCCATAAAGGGTACGGAACCGTACTGGAGGGATGGCTCAGTGGACCCTGTAAAATTCACAGTACAGAGGGCGCCACTCCAACACATAGCCTTCGAGCATGTTGGATACTGTGGCAGGTGGCCAAAAGTGGCGAAGTGCTTCTAGCCCCAGAGAACCACTCCAACAGTACTAGTATGGTATCAACAGTCTTCGAGACTTTCGCATCAAATAATATGCGGAAACGAACGATCCGCAGCCTTGCCGAAGTCTACCAAGTAGCAACAACAAATCCATGGAGCGACACGGCTATCACCTTCAACGCCAGCGACGAACCTAAATTCCGAACTGCCCGAGCACCAGCCGCATTGGTCCTCAACCCAATAGTGGACGGCTTTTGTCTTACGAAAGTACTCATGGACGGCGGCAGCGGATTAAACCTCATCTACGAGGAAACCCTTCGAAAAATGGAAATAGACTGGAGCCGTATTGAGCGAAGCAGCACAACCTTTAGAGGAATAATCCCTAGCCGGGAAGCACGCTGCACAGGAAAAATCACACTTGATGTGGTGTTCGGCTCGCCGGACAATTACAAGTCCGAGGAGGTCACATTCCAAGTGGCCCCGTTCAGCAGCGAATATCACGCTTTATTAGGACGAGAGGCATTCACAATTTTCCAAGCCATACCCCATTACGGGTACATGAAGCTTAAAATTCCCGGGCCCAATGGAACCATCACCCTTGCCAGTGATCCGGACATAGCACTCCGCGCCGAAAACAAGACAGCCGCATTAGCCCTAGAGGCACTATCCGAAGCCCTAGCGGTGGAGGAACTCACTGCGCTGTGCTCTACGGTGAACAGGGATGATGTGATACTCGATAAGAGATCCAAGTCCACCTCTTTTAAACCAGCGGATGAACTAGTCAAATTCCAAGTCCATCCAACGGACCCAACAAAGACGGCCTCCATCGGGGCACAGTTGAACCCTGATGTAGACGCCGCACTACGAGAATTCCTTCGGGAAAATTGGGACATCTTTGCCTGGCACCCTTTAGATATGCCAAGAATCCCATGCAGATTGGCAGAACACAGCCTAAACATCCTAAAAGGATTCAATCCAGTCAAATAGGCTCTTCGGCGATTTTCCGAACCCAAAAGACAGGTAATGGGAGAGGAGCTAGCCAAACTACAGGAAGCCGGATTCATCAGAGACATCAAACATCCGGACTGGCTAGCAAACCTGGTAATGGTACCAAAGAAGGACAAATCCTGGTGCCTATGTGTCGATTTTAAAGACCTCAACAAGGCTTGCCCAAAGGATCCTTTCCCCCTTCCTCGCATCGACCAAATAATCGATGCTACTGCAGGGCACGATTCATTGTGCTTCCTTGACGCATTCTCCGGCTACCATCAAATAAAGATGGCGGAGGCGGACCAAGCCCCAACGGCATTCATTACTCCATACGGACCATTCTGCTTCAACACGATGCCTTTCGGACTCAAAAATGCCGGCGCAACATATCAGCGCATGATTCAGACATGTCTGGCTACCCAGATCGGCAAAACAGTAGAGGCATACATAGACGACGTGGTCATCAAAACCAAACACGTCGAAACTCTAGTAGACGATTTGAGGCTCACATTCGACAACCTCCGAGCATATGACATTGAGCTGAACCCGGAAAAATGCATTTTCGGCGTACCAGCCGGAAAGCTCCTGGGCTTCATTGTATCCGGTAGAGGAATTGAAGCAAACCCAGCCAAGATCCGAGGTGTGTCGCAACTAGATATTCCAAAAGACCTCAAACAAATACAAAAATTGACTGGATGCATGACAGCTCTAAGCCGCTTCATCTCCCGTTTGGGAGAAAAGGCACTGCCCCTATATCGCCTCCTCAGGCGCACCGAACACTTCGAGTGGACGGATGCTGCCACTGCCGGACTCGAAGAAATAAAGGCCGTATTGGCAACAAATCCAGTCCTGGCCACGCCTAACCTGGGCGAACCAATGTTGTTATATATCGCGGCAACACATCAAGTTGTAAGCGCGGTACTAGTCGTCGAACGAGAAACAGAAGGGCATAAATTCCCTCTTCAAAAACAAGTGTACTACGTATCCACTTTCTTAACTCCCTGCAAGTCCCGGTACCCGCATTATCAAAAGATAGCATACGCGGTGTTCATGGCATCCCGGAAGCTCCGACACTACTTTCAAGAGTGTTCGATAACAGTGGCATCCGAAGTACCCCTCAACGACATCATAAACAACCGCGACGCGACGGGCAGGATCGCAAAATGGGCCATTGAGCTCTTACCATTTGACATAACCTACAAACCACAGCGAGCTATAAAGTCGCAAGTCCTGGCTGACTTCGTCGCTGAATGGACCGAAGCCGAACTCCCTAAAGAGTATGGCGCATACTCCAATTGGGTCATGCATTTCGACGGCTCTAAAATGTTGGCCGGCTTGGGGGCTGGCGTCGTTTTAATGTCCCCAACCGGAGACACAGTCCAATACGTACTTCAAATAATGTACACAGACTCCAACAACGCAGCCGAATACGAGGCCCTTCTACACGGTCTCCGGATGGCAATCTCCATGGGCATTCAACGCCTCGAGGTACGCGGGGATTCAAACCTCACAATATCACAAGTAAATGGAGACTTCGATGCCAAAGATCCGAAAATGGCAGCCTACCATAATGCTGTCTTAAAACTGTCAGCTCGGTTTGAAGGACTTGAATTTCACCATGTAGCCCGGGATAATAACCAAGCAGTCGACATGTTGGCACGCATCGGTGCAAAACGCGATGCTGTTCCTCCAAACATCTTCCTGGAGCAGCTCTTTAAGCCATCCGTACTATGGGAAGAGGAGTCCGGAAATAACAACCCGGAAGCAACCGCACCACCCAACACAGAACAATCTGACATAATCGGCGATTCAGCCGATGAAATAACACCCTCAGCCCACGAAATAATGGCAGTAATTGCCCCGTGGACAGAACCATTCCTAGCCTACTTTATTCGGGAGGAACTTCCCGAAGACCAAAATGAGGCCCGCTGCATAGTTCGGCGATCTAAAGCCTACAAGGTCCACAAGGGAGAACTTTATAAGAAAAGCACAACTGGTGTCCTTCAAAGGTGTATCTCCGAAGAGGAAGGGCGAAATCTCCTGGCTAAAATTCACGCCGGACTAGGCGGACACCACGCTGCAGCCTGAGCCCTTGTAGGTAAGGCCTTCCGTACAGGATTTTATTGGCCGATGGCCCGGGCAGATGCTCAGGACTTAGTCCAACGATGCGTCGGTTGTCAGCTCTTTGCTAATTAGAGCCACATGCCACCCACCGCCCTCAAAACTATACTCATCAACTGGCCGTTTGCGGTCTAGGGGCTTGACATGGTTGGACCCCTTAAAGGGGGAACCCACAAGCAAAAATACCTATTGGTCATGGTGGACAAATTCACCAAATGGATAGAGGCCAAGCCAGTCAAAACGGCCAAATCCGGACCTCTGATAGACTTCATATCTGGGGTAGTACACCGCTACGGTGTCCCCCATAGCATCATCACCGATAATGGCACGAACTTCACGGCCGACGAGGTTAAACTCTGGTGCAAAAATATGAGCATTAAGCTCGACTACGCTTCAGTCTATCACCCTCAAACCAACGGTCAAGTTGAACAAGCAAATGGTCTAATCATGAGCGGCATCAAACCCAGATTAGTGCGGTCCCTTATAGAATCTTACACGCACTGGGTAGAGGAGCTCGACTCCGTACTCTGGGGGCTGCGGACCACGCCAAACCGTACTACCGGGTTCACGCCATTTTTTATGGTATACGGCGCAGAGGCAGTTTTTCCCTGCGACATCATTCATGACTCACCTCGAGTGCGCATGTATGAAGAAAGAGAAGCCGAGTTGGATCGGCAGGACAGCTTGGACGCATTAGAGGAGGAGTGCGACATGGCAAAGGCTCGTTCCGCATTCTATCAGCAGCAGGCTCGAAGATATCAAAGCAGAGAAGTACGGGCTAAAACTTACAATGTTGGCGAACTAGTTCTACGCCTGCTGGACAAGAAAAAGGAAAAACTCAAGCCCAAATGGGAAGGTCCCTTCATCATCGACCAAGTCCTGACCAGCGGAGCATACCATCTGCGAAACGCATCGGACAACCGAGTCAAGCCGAACCCATGGAACGCAGCCCGCCTCCGAAGATTCTACGCCTAGCACCAGACTCAGAGTTCGTCTCCTTCCCCCGTCCACATTTTATACTTCAGTTGCCTTTTATCTCTCTTTTATCCCACTTTTTTCATAATTCCCTGGAGGGCCGATTTGCGCATTGTTCGCACACACTTGATGTGCTACCCGCACTCATTATACCTGGGGGCTTCTTTAACAAAAGCTTACTTATACGGGCTTCATGCCCAACACATGTGTCAAACTTCCGCATGTACCTTTTATTCACCATTATATGCATCGATATGACTTAAGTTTTGGCCAAGCTGGGTTGCCTGGCTCCTGTGCTTAACCCTATGTTCCCGATTGTTCGGCTAGGAGCTAAAGGGAGCACCTCTGCGATTGTTACTGCCGGGTCAGCCGGATGTGTACCTCAGACTGGGTGAAGCCGAAAGCTAGCGTTCTTAAGAGAATATTCGGTCGGTGACTTGAAAGATGATTTTTTACCTATTTATTTATCTGCCCCCAGATGTTTTCCTGCTCTTTTCGCAGTCCGGACATGCCTCCCAGGGAAAGGAACCCTTAACGGAACTATTCTCCCTAGAAGATCTTTCTTACTAACCATGTAATATAACATAACTAGTTGGGCACTTGTCTGATAAAGCACTAATGACCTCTACACCTGGTCTCCATGCATGCCCCGGTTTTTTCATAACCGAGAGGGTATTCAGGCACACTCCAGACTCTAAGGTCCCAAGGTCGAAGCAAAAAGGTCGGCAAAGACAAACGATCTACAATCCGGCTAGAAGGCATTTTACATGTCATTTTAAATACATCGTCAAATTGACTGACTGTACTCCTCCTCAATCCCGTATAACAGGATGTCTAATTTACAGTCCCATTGGGAATACTTAGCGGCCAACTCTACTTGGCCGTACACTAAGCTCACAGGGATCTCCTTCCCATCGGGCCCCACAGGTCCGACCTCGGCCATGTGGTTCGGATCCGCCTTCTTGTACCGCGTCTTCACCATGACCCAGGCCTCCCTGGCACCTTGACGGCAGGCCGATATCTTCCATAAACGGAAGCGCTGCCGTACTCCCTGAAGCTTCTCCGCAAGCTCTCCAAGGCCCTCGGGTAGGGAGACTGACGGCCATAAGGCCTGGACGACGCCACTCATCGCCTGCCGAACGCGTCCGAGCAGTTGCACGAGCTCGGGAAGTTGGTCACCCATTGAACCGGGCATTTCCTCCGCAGGGCGACCTGTGAGCACACCTACAGACATAATTCTGTCAATTGACTTCCTCACCGAACTCTTCTTTTCAAAAGAGTTTGCTCAAGCACTTACTATAGATGCCACGACGAAGCCGCTGATTCTCCTTCACGGAGCCAGACAGCTCGGCCCGAAAACCCTTTAGCTCTTCTCCCAGCTGGGTGTGGGCATCCTGGAGTTTGTTCCTCTCCTGCTGCACCTTCATAAGCACCCTCTCGCCGGCCTTGAGCTGGCGCAGTAGCTGTTGCTTGTCCGGATCAAGTCCGGCAACATCTGCAATATCCTTGTCAGACTTATACGCACGCCGCACACCGCTTATCTTTTTGAAATAATGTGTTACCAGGGGGGGTCTCTGTGTCTCCTCCTGCGGCAGCTAGTGTGGCCTCAAGTTGGGCCTTGCACTCTTGTAGCTCCTGGGACAATTGGGTATTCTTCTCTGTAAGATCCTGCACATTATATGATCCTTAAATCAGTTATTTTAACTACTTTAAGTCTCAGGGGCTACTGGCATATACAACTATTATAATCCCTTACCCGTATGTCTTTTACATACTGCTCTGTGGCTCTGGTTAAACCATCTTGAGCAGCACGGAGGTGCGCGTCTCCCGCGTTAAAGGCATTCAATGCCTCAGGGGAGAAACACGCGTCACGAAGAACTGTCCGGCGGCGCCTATGGTTCATGGCGCTCTCCACCTCAGACCTGGTGGCGGACAGCCTGTCGGCATCCTTTGTTGGAGGAGTATCCAGCTCGCGCCTTGCGCTCGCCTCCCCCTCCGGACCAGGTGTTGGAGCCTGGCTGGCGGAGGCTTGGTTGGCAACCTCTCCGGGAACAGTCCGGCGAGTGCTCTTTCTCCTGGAAAAGTCATGAGCATTAATACACCTCCTGGGAATCCTTTTCCTGAATAACGGTCGCGAGCTATACCGTTGCGGTGACGTTTCGATTCGCACCGCACCCCTCTTCCGCCTGCGGGGCCGGACTTACCCTTGTTGGTCATCCACCGCGGGTTCGGCTTCCCGCCTTGAAGGCACCTCCTACAAGACACCATTGTATACGGTGGTCAGAAATACGCAAGGATGAAGTAATGGTGTCAGGACTCCGGTCATAATTACCTGGGAAGCCGGAGTTAGGCCGGGGTAGTCTGCCATAATGGCGACTAGAGCATTGTCCATGCTGAGTTGGTGGAACACCCCGTCAATTAGCTCCACCTTTATGTCCGGATCCTCTTCGGAGGCCGGATCAAGGGATCTTCCCGGATCCTCGGGTTGTGGAGCCGGACTATGTATGCTCTCCACATTCCGGCGCAGTTCCTACATCGAAACCATAAAGTAAGGTACTTAACTTTGAATGCACGGGTCGGATAAATGAACGTCCGCTTACCTAGCTCCGAGGGTTATTCATGGAGAACCCGTTCAATGGGCTCGTCTGGAGGAAGTCCTCCTTCTCCCGCTTGTACAGGCCTGACAGGATCTTTACCAGATCCGCGTCTGATCCCGGCCCCTTACGGCCATGACGGGTGGCGTCATTCTCCCCGTTGAAATCCCACATGGGGTGGCCCCTATATTGGAGCGGCTGCACCCCTCGCATGATGCATGTGGCCATGACTCCGATCATGGTCAATCCGGAATGGGCCAGCAACCTAATCCGGCCCATCAAGTAATGGACACTCCTGTCTTCCTCCTGTTGAGGGCTCTGTGGGCGCCAACTTAGGCGCTTCTTCAGAGGAGCCTTGTTGAACTCCGGGAGGCCGATCCGAACTGGGTCCGGCAGTGGAGCATCTTCCACATAAAACCATTCCGAGGGCCAGTCTTCGGACGCCTTCTTTGGGGTTCCGGATAGATATCCGGTCCCAGGATGCGCCATATTTCGGCTCCGCCCACTTGATATATTGACCCCTCATGAGAATGGGGTATGAGACAGAATAACCTCTTCCACAACGCAAAATGGGGCTCGATGCCCAGGAACAGCTCGCAAAGAGCTACGAAACCCGCGATGTGCACAATAGAGGCAGGCATGAGGTGATGAAGCTGGAGTCCGTAGAACTCCAGAAGCCCTCGGAGGAACGGATGAATGCGAAATCCGAGCCCCCTTATTAGATAAGGGACGAAGCACACCCGCTCCCCATTGGAGGGACTAGGGGTGGCCTCCGCTTGCTTTCCACCTTTGTAAGTGGCCAGCCCGGCTCGGACCGGGACCATAAAGGCCGGAGGAAGGTATTCCTCCGCTTGGAGCGTCACCAGCTCGTTGTGCGGAACTGAACATCTCCGATCTCCTGGTGGAGGGCTGGGAGCACGAGAGGAGGAGCCGCATCGACGGTCCATGATAGAATGGATTTTTGGTCAGAAGCGCTCCGATGAGTACTCGCGGAAGGAAGATGGTGTGATTTGGATCTGGATTCTTGCCTCTCTTATAGGCAGATTATTTGCACAGCTAGGGGGTAAAATATAAAAGTACCCTGGCCTCTTGCATTCGTGCGACACGTGGAAGAGGGCCATTATTGGGCATGGAAGCCAAGGAGCGCAACATTTGTAAAGGAAGCCAGACACTATCCGGGAAACACATGGAATTTGGAGGAGAACCCGCCTTGCAACATCGAAGACAATATACGCGCTGGACTCGTCGTCATTGAAGCCTGGTTCGGGGGCTACTGAGGGAGTCCTGGACTAGGGGGTGTCCGGATAGCCGGACTATCATCGTTGGCCGGACTCCAAGACTATGAAGATACAAAGATTGAGGACTTCGTCCCGTGTCCGGAGGGGACTTTCCTTGGCGTGGAAGGCAAGCTTGGCAATACGGATATGTAGATCTCCTACCATTGTAACCGACTCTGTGTAACCCTAGCCATCTCCGGGGTCTATATAAACCGGAGGGTTTTAGTCCGTAGGACGAACAACCATTACAACAATCATACCATAGGCTAGCTTCTAGGGTTTAGCCTCCTTGATCTCGTGGTAGATCAACTCTTGTACTACCCATATCATCAATATTAATCAAGCAGGAGTAGGGTTTTACCTCCATCGAGAGGGCCCGAACCTGGATAGAAACATCGTGTCCCTTGTCTCCTGTTACCATCCGCCTAGACGCACAGTTCGGGACCCCCTACCCGAGGTCCGCCGGTTTTGACACCGACATTCCCCTTCTTCCCTTTGCCCTTTTTCTTGAAACTAGTGGTCTTGTTAACCATCAACACTTGATGCTCCTTCTTGATTTCTACCTTCGTAGCCTTTAGCATTGAGAAGAGCTCGGGAATTGTCTTTTCCATCCCTTGCATATTATAGTTCATCACGAAGCCTTCATAGCTTGGTGACAGTGATTGAAGAACTCTGTCAATGACACTATCATCAGGAAGATTAACTCCCAGCTGAGTCAAGTGGTTATGGTGCCCTAACATTCTGAGTATGTGTTCGCTGCTAGAACTATTCTCCTCCATCTTGCAGCTATACAACTTGTTGGAGACTTCATATCTCTCAACTCAGGCATTTGCTTGAAGTATTAACTTCAACTCTTGGAACATCTCATATGCTCCATGACATTCAAAACGTCTTTGAAGTCCCAATTCTAAGCCATAAAGTATGGCACACTGAACTATCGAGTAGTCATCAGATCGAGCTTGCCACACGTTCATAACATCAGCATATGCTCCTGCAGCAGGCCTTGCACCTAGCGGTGCTTAAAGGACATAATTCTTCTGTGCAGCAATGAGGTTAATCCTCAAGTTACGGACCCAGTCCATGTAGTTGCTACCATCATATTTCAACTTAGCTTTCTCTAGGAATGCATTAAAATCAAGGGAGCGGTAGCACGGGCCATTGATCTACAACAACATAGATATGCAAAAAAAAAACTATCAGGACTAAGTTCATGATAAATTAAAGTTCAATTAATTGTATTACTAAAGAACTCCCACTTAGATAGACATCCCCCTAGTCATCTAAATGATCACATGATCCGTATCAACTAAACCATGTCCGATCATCACGTGAGATGGAGTAGTTTGAATGGTGAACATCTCTATGTTGATCATATCTACTATATGATTCACATTTGACCTTTCGGTCTCAGTGTTCCGAGGCCATATCTGCATATGCTAGGCTCATCAAGTTTAACCCGAGTATTCTGCACAAGAAAATCTGGCTTACACCCGTTGTATGTGAAAGTAGAGCTTATCACACCCGATCATCACGTGGTGTCTCGGCATGACAAACTGTAGCAATGGTGCATACTCAGGGAGAACACTTATACTTTGAAATTTAGTGAGGGATCATCTTATAATGCTACCGACGTACTAAGCAAAATAAGATGCATAAAAGATAAACATCATATGCAATCAAAATAAGTGACATGATATGGCCGTCATCATCTTGTGCCTTTGATCTCCATCTCCAAAGCACCGTCATGTTCTCCATTGTCACCGGCTTGAAACCTTGATCTCCATCATAGCATCATTGTCTTCTCTCCAACTATTGCTTCTACAACTATTGGTACCGCTTAGTGATAAAGTAAAGCAATTACATGGCAATTGCATTTCATACAATAAAGCGACAACCATATGGTTCCTGCCAGTTGCCGATAACTTATTACAAAACATGATCATCTCATACAACAATTTATATCACATCATGTCTTGACCATATCACATCACAACATGCCCTGCAAAAACAAGTTAGACGTCATCTACTTTGTTGTTGCAAGTTTTACATGGCTGCTACGGGCTTCTAGCAAGAACCGTTCTTACCTACGCATCAAAACCACAATGATTTTTCGTCAAGTGTGCTGTTTTAACCTTCAACAAGGACCGGCCGTAGTCAAACTCGATTCAACTAAAGTTGGAGAAATAGACACCTGCCAGCCACCTATGTGCAAAGCACAGCGGTAGAACCGGTCTCATGAACATGGTCATGTAATGTTGGTCTGGGCCGCTTCATCCAACAATACCGCCAAATCAAAGTAAGACGTTGGTGGTAAGTAGTATGACTATTATCGCCCAATACTCTTTGTGTTCTACTCGTGCAAATCATCTACGCATAGACCTGGCTCGGATGCCACTGTTGGGGAACGTAGCATGCAATTTCAAAAAATTTCCTACGATCACGCAAGGTCTATCTAGGAGATGCATATTAACAATAAGGGGAGAGTGTTAGGTTAACGCGGTTGATGTAGTCGAACGTCTTCACGATCCAAGCAATCTAGCACCAAACGTACGACACCTCCGAGTTCAGCACACGCTCAGATCCAGCAGAGGGTCGAGGGAGAGTTTTGTCAACACGACGACGTGATGACGGTGTTGATGATGTGATGCGTGCAGGGCTTCGCCTAAGCACTACGATTATACTATCGGAGGAGTAATCGGTGGAGGGGGCAGCGCACACGGCTAAGACAATGTTGTGCCTTTGGGGTGCCCCCTGCCCCTGTATATAAAGGAGGGGGGAGGAGGCCAGCCACCAGGGGGCTCGCAATGGAGGGGGGAGTCCTACTAGGACTCCACTCCTAGTAGGATTCGCCCCCCCCCCACTTTTTCCTTTTTTCAGAGTATTACAGGGGAAAAGGAGAGGGAGTCGGAGAAGGAAGGGGGGGGGGGCATCGCCCCCACCCCTTGTCCAATTCGGATTGGCAAGGGGGGCGCGCACCACCCCTATGGCCAACCCTCTCTTCTCCACTAAGGCCCATGTTGGTTCATTACTCTCCGGGGGGGGGGGGGGGTCCGGTAACCTCCCGGTACTCCAAAACTTATATGAAACTTTCCGAAACCATTTCGGTGTCCGAATGTAACCTTCCAATATATCAATCTTTACATCTCGACCATTTCGAGACTCCTTGTCATGTCCATGATCTCATCCGGGACTCCGAACAAACTTCGGTCATCAAAATACATAACTCATAATACAAATCTTCATCGAACGTTAGGCGTGCGGAACCTAGGGGTTCGAGAACTATGTAGACATGATCGAGACACATCTCCGATCAATAACCAATAGCGGAATCTAGATGCTCATATTGGTTCCTACATATTCTACGAAGATCTTTATCGTTCAAACCGCATAACAACATAAGTTGTTCCCTTTGTCATCGGTATGTTACTTGCCTGAGATTCGATCGTCGGTATCTTCATACCTAGTTCAATCTCATTACTGGCAAGGTCTTTACTCGTTTCGTAATGCATCATCCTGTAACTAACTCATTAGTAACATTGCTTGCAAGGCTTATAGTGATGAGCATTACCGAGAGGGCCCAGAGATACCTCTCCGATACATGGAGTGACAAATCCTAATCTCGATCTATGCCAACTCAACAAACACCTTCAGAGACATCTATAGAGCATATTTATAATCACCTAGTTATGTTGTGACGTTTGATAGCACACAAGGTGTTCCTCCGGTATTCAGGAGTTGCATAATCTCATAGTTAGAGGAACATGTATAAGTCATGAAATCATTATGCTAAGCTAACGGATGGGTCTCGTCCATCACATCATTCTCTAATGATGTTATCCCGTTCATCAAATGACAATACATGTCTATGGTCAGGAAACATAACCATCTTCGATTAACGAGCTAGTCAAGTAGAGGCATAAAAGGGACACTTTGTTTTGTCTACGTATTCACACATGTACTAAGTTTCTCGTTAATACAATTCTAGCATGAATAATAAACATTTATCATGATATAAGAAAATATAAATAACAACTTTATTATTGCCGTTTTGCACACAAAGGTGACACGTTCCCTCTCGAAACCACACGCCTTCTTCACAGAAGCTACAATTTGCAAGAAGCTTATGCCAAAACTTGTCCCAATTCGGCCAATTTTTTTACCACAATATGCTGCTGCCATGAATTGTCTCCATGCCAAGTTTCATGATTTTCAGGCGAGTTTGGGATTTACAGGAATTTAAAAATCAAGTTTCTCAATGTTCCTAGCCGAGCCACGATGCCCAGATGTTTGAATTTCATTCCCATTCTTGCATGGGACATATAAATTCAGCCAAAGACACACATGTGATTTTTCAACAAACTTTGGTGCACTAGAGCATGTGCTTGTAGTTCAAATTTGAATTATGCACATTAAATCCCTAGAAACTCAATTAATGCATAAAAATGCCAAACGAACCTAGAATAATTCCAAATTTTAACATGACACTCATGTAATTGCATGTTCACTATAGATAAATGTTCTAGCAATTCAAACACCATCCTTTCCCTCTGTAACACCATTTTGTTTTTCAAAACATAATGAAAAAATCAGGTATACCACAAACACTTACTAGGAAGAATCGTGTGGGATGTGATATAAAATATCTTGGCGCACCGTCTTGTCTGGCTTACGAAGGTAGCTTAGTCATCTACAGTCCCTTGTCCGCGCTTGAACCACACTTGCACACCAGTTTCTTGCGGGATCAAGCGAAATTTTTTTGCCACGGCAGAAATATCTATCTCCCCGCTGCTCCCTCCCACCAAAAGCTACATTTCCACTATTCTTCCTTGCTTTCCAAGTTCAAACCTTCACTGCTGCTTACTGGCAGCTTAGTCTCCTCGCCGGTGACCCTTCTTCTTGCAGTGCAGCCTCCTCGCCAGCGACCCTTCTTCTTGAAGTGCCGCCTCCTCGCCATCGACCATTCTTCTTGCCGCGCGGCCTCCTCGCCGATGACCCTTCTTCTTGCTGCGCGGCCTCGCCGATATGGTCAGGTAATCCGCACCCCACGCACACCATCCTCCTTTCCCATCCCATATGCCCCGACCGACGGCACGACACCTTCCGCTGAAATCAATGGCCTCGTCATCCAATTAAGCATCTCCCACAGCCATTTTGCACGCAGTATAACATGGGCTCAGTAGCATCTAGCAGCAAAGAAGCAAATTGCGGCTGCACGCGCGGATGAGGTCGCTATGGCTGCCATGCGTGACAACCGCCAGATCTTGGAGGAGCACCAGGTCTTTTTTTAACAATTTAAATAGCAGGAGAGGCTCCTACAGTTGCTTCATTAAGAAAAGAACTATATACAGAGTTTACATGGCCTTTGGCCAAGAGTACAGAGATATTAGACAAGAAGGTAATTGAACAAAGATTGTAGTGATAAAAGAGTCCAAGAACTCAGATAGTTCTGGGTTGATTCTGAATTTTATGATCTCTAGTTATCTTTTAAGGAGACGAAGCCAGTCTTGGTGTGAACAGGGATCCCATCAAAGAAGCAGCTGTTCCTTTGCTTCCAAATATTCCATGCTACCAGAATCATGATCTCTTTAAACAGGGGGTGTGCCCATCTGGAAGAGGCCTAAGCAATCATGTCTTGTGTGTCTCTGTTGTAGTCCCATGTTATCCCTAAAGATATCTAGCAATGGGAACTGAAGCTGCATCGGAAGAATAAGTGCTTGTTTATTTCTAGTTGATGGGAGGAGCAAGTCAAGCAATTGTGATCATCCCCAATCTGGAACTGTTTTCTCAAGAGTAGTTCTCTAGTGTTGACTCTATCCATAAACATCAGCCAAGAAAAAACCTTGTGTGTGAGTATGCATGTGCTTATGTTGGTGATGTGTTTTGGCGCCTGTAAGTTTCTGAAGATGAACTTGTAGAATTTTGGTCTGTATGTAGTGTCTCCCCTACTCGATATCCACTGGTCAGTCTCCATCCACTGCTGCAGCAAGGTGCTATACAAACAGTTTTTAACCCCTTTCTGCGACGGTGTTCGGAACCGTCACCTAGTGAGTGTGGGCGATTAGGGGGTCCTTCCCACACGACCCAGAAATCGTCGGGGATATGCCCTCCTGGCACACACGACTCGGCAAAATGAGGTCGTGTGTGACTGGCGAGCGAGCAAATATGGTTATACGTACAGTAGTGCTAAAAACAATTATACAGGCGAAATCATTTCCGGTCGTAAGTACATCCCACACAGTCAGTCCCCGCGACACGTTTCCGTTCATATATACATCCCACATAGTCACTACAAGGAAAACATTTTCGTTCGTAGGTACATCAGACACATTTTCCCCGTTTAATCGTTTGTGATAGCGTTCCCATCACACGCAATATTAAAAAAATTATCATTTGCGTTATTGAATGCATCACACATGGTGCGTGGAAGAAACTGTGTGACAAAGGCTGTCCATCACACACAGGTTTTATGCGATAAACGTTTGCGCAAGGTGGCCTAATGCAAACTGTTTTGAAGAGAATGTCGTGTGTGATTGTTCATCGATCCAGCATGGTTTATTCCTAGAAACTATGTGCGTTGCCTTAAGTCATCCGCCACGGTATTTTCTCAATAACCGTTTGCAATAGCAAAAACCAATTAGCAGGCTAATTCGCCATTAGTAGGCTAATTGCCCTCTTATTAATAATCCATTTCTAATCTAATGAACATTAATATTAAACACATAATATATTTCATTCCCATATTAAGGAAGCATGATTTCATAATTGAAATACATCAGAGTACAACATGATACAGCTTCAGCACTCAGCTACCCCATTACACAACTGCACCAGCACCAAGTTTCACATGACCTTTCAAAATTAGCATCATAGGCTGTACATAGACAGATGCATCTCATTGGGAAAACTGCTGAAGCGGAAGCCAAATATTGAGCCTTTATTTATGTTGAAGGTCTTTGCAACTTTAGGCCAGTGCCTGTGGATTATTGACCGTCCATCCTTCGTCCTCTTCAGGAACACTTCAATATTGAACCATGGCTGTTGTATGAAAGCCTTCCTCGCCTCCTAGCCGTAGAGGTGGTTTGAGAGGTAATCATCAATGAACTGCCTTGGAAAGGCCTAAAAACAAGGATGTGCGTAAATATCTTCTCTCTATTTGTCGGTGTCAAAACTGGCGGATCTCGGGTAGGGGGTCACGAACTGTGTGTCTAGGCGCATGGTAACAGGAGACAAGGGACACGATGTTTTTACCCAGGTTCGGGCCCTCTCAATGGAGGTAAAACCCTACTCCTGCTTGATTGATATTGATGATATGGGTAGTACATGAGTGGATCTACCACGAGATCAAGGAGGCCAAACCCTAGAAGCTAGCCTATGGTATGATTGTTGTAATGGTTGTTCATCCTACGGACTAAAACCCTTCGGTTTATATAGACACCGGAGAGGGCTAGGGTTACACAGAGTCGGTTACAATGGTAGGAGATCTACATATCCGTATTGCCAAGCTTGCCTTCCACGCCAAGGAAAGTCCCATCCGGACACGGGACGAAGTCTTCAATCTTGTATCTTCATAGTCTTGGAGTCCGGCCGACGATGATAGTCCGGCTATCCGGACACCCCCTAGTCCAGGACTCCCTCAGTAGCCCCTGAACCAGGCTTCAATGACGATGAGTCCGGCGCACATATTGTCTTCAGCATTGCAAGGCGGGTTCCTCCTCCGAATAATTCATAGAAGATTGTGAACACCAGGATAGTGTCCGGCTCTGCAAAATAAATTCCACATACCACCGTAGAGAGAATAATATTTACACAAGTTCAATCTGCTGACGTATTCTGTGGCGTGACGTCACACCACTACCAAGCTTTTACTTGAATCGTTTTTATGATACCACCTCCGCGTGTTTAGCGAAGCGGTTTCCTTGGCACGTCTTGTCGAAGCAGCAGAGATCGTGTTCCCCTTATTCTGGGATTCCCAACAATACAGACGTGGGTAACACAACCGCTCCATTGATTGCGGCGCTTGGGAGATAAGCGAGTTTTACCAGGCCGGGGGGACGCATAGTCTTTGTCCGCCCATATATAAGGGGATAAGGATCTGCCTTTTTTACCTACGCCTTCTTCCTCCTTTGCTTATCCATCTCCGCGCACTCGAGCTCCAGCGCCCAAGTCCGCACATCTCGCCTCAACCTTCTCCAGCCATGTCCGGAGCGGGAGGCAAGTGGATGGCCTCCTCCATCACGGAGGGGCACACCAAGAAGCTGCACGGCGCCGGATACCTGTCCGACGACATCGCGCACCGGCTACCCGACGAGGGGCTGCTCATCCCCACCCCCAGGCCCCATGAGAGGGTCGTATTTCTTCCCCACTTCCTCCGCGGACTGGGCTTTCCAGTTCACCCTTTCGTCCGAGGGCTCATGTATTACTACGGCCTGGACTTCCATGATCTGGCGCCAAACATCATCCTCAACATCTCGGCGTTTATTGTCGTGTGCGAGGCTTTCCTCTGCATCCAGCCCCACTTCGGCTTGTGGCTAAAGACCTTCAATGTTAAGCCGAAGGTGGTGAAGGGCGTCCAAGCGGAGTGCGGAGGCGCCATGGTGGGCGAAATGCCCAACGTCACTTGGCTCGAGGGTGCCTTTGTGGAATCCGTCAAGGGGTGGCAATTGGGGTGGTTCTACATCACCTAGCCGCGTGACCCTAAATGGGCAGCGACCCCCGAGTTCAGATCTGGTACCCCCATGCAGCTCACCTCCTGGAAAGAGAAGGGCTTGCTATGGGGTAGTTCGGAGGAGCTGACCGGACACTAGTCCTGTCTCCAGACCCTGGTGAACAAGAAGCTTAAGCTTGTAAACGTGATCCAAGTCATGCTCGTCCGCCAGATGCTTCCCTGCCAGCAACGGGCCTTTAATTTATGGGAGTTTGATCCGGCACAGCACCGGACCCTGAGCGGGCTCTTCGACATGACGTACGAAGCTTCCTGGAGGGTGTTGTTCAAGGGCGGAGAAGCCCCCGCATCTGCAACTGAAGATCGCGGATTCAGCACACAGCGCCCAGCCGGCGAGGTAAGCTATGTTATCCTTTATGGGACACTCATTTCTTTCATAGTTTGACTCTATGTGGGATCTAAACTCCCAATGCCTTTAACAGGACTGGCAGAGGACGTCCGGACAGGTTAACTGTCCGGCTCCCCTTCCAGAAGACCCAGCGGACACCCGTTTGATGGGGCTGCTGATCCCGGCACTTTACGTGATACCGGAGAAGAAGGCCAAGAAGAAGGCCACGGGAACCCGAAGGAGCTCCCGGCGCCAGGTTGTATCGGACTCGTCGTCCGATGGCTCCGAGGCGGACTCCTCCCCCAAAGACGAGGAGGAGAAAGAGGCCTCTCCCCAAGAGGGGGGAGAGAAGAAGAGGAAGGCTTCCCCAACGAGGGAGGCCGAAGGGTCCAAGAAGGGAAGGACCCTTCCTCCGGACTGCTCCGCCAACGCCGGCGACGGCGATGAGGAGTGGCCCTCAAGGGCCAAGCCCCTGGCAAGATTGTAAGTATCCGGATTCCTGAATGATTTATAGTTTCCCTTTGTGCCACGTAGTGTCCTTCTAATGCTGCATACATGTAGTCCGGCCGAGGACGATCTTCCCGCTTCATCGAGCGGGTCCTTGGCTCCGTCGGATGTGGATTCCCTTCCGACCGCCTCAACTCCCCGTGACACTGACGACGCCAAGGTGGGATCCCAGGAGGGGACCCATCAGGAGGAGGAGGCTCCGGAGGTGCCGCAAGGCAACCTCCCGGACTTTGCACCGGACTCCGCTCCGGAACCAGCAGTGGTTCCGGAGTCTGACAGGCGGCCCTTTGTAAGAAGGGCAAGACCGTGACACCGGCAGCCTCCGTCCAACCGGAGGCACCGGACAACTTGTTGGAGGCGCTCAACGGCGCTTCCATCAAGGAAGAACACCACACTATCATGAGTGCGGTGATTCAGAAGGTTCAGCTCGCCAAGAGCGGGCTGACCGAAGCCTGCAGCAGCCTTCTAACAGGCTTTGAGGTAAGAAATTTAAAATATGTAATGTAATACCGCATAGACAGTAGCCCCTGGTGCTCGGTTTGGTGTTCGGAAAGAAAAGCCGGACTGAGGATCTTATAAAGATATACACAGGAGTTCTAAAAGTTATGTCAATATGGGATTGCAGGCTGCGCTGCTGACCTCTGCCGCACTGACTGCGGAGGTCGGTGCTTTAAAGCAGACCCTCGAGCGGTCCGAGAACGAGCTCGGCCTTGCCAAGAAGCAGCTGAAGGACAAAGAAGGTGAGTAACACCGTATTAAATTTGTACCTTACAGAAAAGGATTTTGGTTGCAAGAGAAATGACGAGGATAACGTGGGCACTTCAGGGGCCACGAACGAGGTGGCGACCCTAAAGGAGGCCGTGTCCGCGGCTGAGCGTAATGCGGCTGCGGAACAAGCTGAGAGAGAGAAGCAGGAGGCGCGGGTGGCGGAGGTGCAGCAAGAGCTCCAGGTTCTCGTGGAAAAACATGAGAGTTTGGAGCGCGACTCGAAGACTCGAGAGTCCGAGCTTGGCTCGGCTCTTGAGAGTGCCAAAGCCGCTAAGGCCGAAGCCCATAAGGCCCTCCAGGAGATCGAGGCGGTGAAGAAAATAGCGGCGGGTAAAGCATTTTTCATGCAAAGCAAGCATGTGAATGTGAATTACCTGTTACTTACCCAAATTCGGAGCTCTCCAGGAGCGTTTGCAGATCTGCCTCGCAGCGTGTCCGATGCCGCCGCATTCTACCGGGCCGAGGAGGGGAGCTCGACGGAGAAGGTCTTCTGGTCTCAGTATGCTGAGGCCGGACATCCGGTGCCCCTTAGCGACCAGCTGAAGCAGCTGGTCGAGCTCCACAAGGTGGCCGAACAGGCCATGAAGGGCGTCATAGTTCGGCTGTGGCCCAAGGAGGCCATGCCTGGGAGCTACTTCGGCCTAGTGCGGCGGCTGGTGGATGCGTGTCCCTGGGTGGAAGTCGTCAAGCGCTGTGCCTGCATTGAAGGTGCCCGTCGGGCCCTTGCCCGTGCAAAAGTGCACTGGTGTAGGCTGGATGCTGAGAAGCTTCTGACGGACGCGCCGCCGGCGGGCAAGGAGTATCGCACGCCCAAAATGTATTATAAGAGTGTCCTGAAGGGTGCCCGCAAGATTGCAGATGATTGCTCCAAAGATGTAATATTTGAGTAGACTCGCAATGTGTTATCCTGTGCGCTGAAAACTTTGTTCATATGCGCTAAGCAACGCTTATTGATTTAAAATATTACCTTATGTGCGGCTGTTTATCAAATCTGAGAGATGGCAAGTCGTTGGCTTTAGCCCCCATGCCACGAGTGCTGGGGTGTTCGGGATAAACTTGAGTGCTCTTGTTCCCATTTTTGGGTCCATCTAGGGAGGCGCTCAACACGACGAACAAGGCAACCGGACTTATAATGCTTGAACACTCTCACTTAGCCATAGAATTCTATAATTTTAAATTTTGGCGAAGCCCCTAGTATTCGGAAGACCGAGTTCGGGGCGCTATCCACGCCTGGGCCGGACAAAGCCGGTTCCTCGCTCTAAGCGTCATAAGTCTTTAGGGACTCGAAAAGACCTCTCGAACAGCGACCAGCTCTCGCCTTATCATGACGGTCAGTTTTAGCTTCCTCCACTGAGCCGCTCGCCCAGCTCAACCGGGGCGCAACCGCAGTGGTTCTCCCAGTGCTACCTTAGCCGATAAAACGGAACGTAAGGTACCAAAACATGGGAGCCGGGAAAACCCAACTATTGACCCAAGACATGATTCGGAGTCGATGCATATAATGCTATAAGTTCGGGGTGCCGCACTTGTGAAAGTGTTCGGACTTATCACACCATAATGCGGGGAACATAAGCCCCTGGTGTATTCGGCCGTACCAAAGTGTACGGATGCAAAATGTCATAAACGAACATATATGAGAAAGGGATGCAATTATAAGCAAAAAGCGATGCATTGTTTATTCAGAAATACTGCCATGAATGCAGAGCGATACAAATAGTGCGGCAAGCAAGGGATTGGACTATTAAACATGTCCCCCTCCAGGGGTAGGCTGCAGAATGGTGTATTAAACAGATTTAATGCTCGTAATGGAGACCACCTGAGTGTTCGTCGTACCCTTTCTCCTTCCCTGGCTGTTGCATCGTTAGTTCGGCAGGTCTGCTGCCGAACAGGGCCTCTGGTGAACAGAGTCCTATGGGCAAAAAAAATAAAAAAAGAAAAAGAGCGACACACTTGGGAGCCCCTGGTGTGGTTGAGCCACACTCTGGGCCTGTCGTGGTCGTGCCCCTCCCCCTATGACCATGGTATCTCCAGAGCGTAATGATGTACGCGAAGGACTAGTCTTGCAATCATGCAAGGGCTGGGGTTGGGGCCGCATTGCTACGCGTGCTCGGAACGTGCCAGGTGGTCTTGATGTATGTTACTCCGGGCGCGTTTGGCCATGTCCGGTCGCTTAGCGGCCGGACTTGAGAATTGCCTTAAGAGGCTGCTCTGTACTTCTGCCGCGAGAGCCGCTGTGTGTTGCTCCGTTCGGAGGGAGCGTTCAGTGTTTCCGTTGACCGTGATGACTCCTCAAGGGCCTGGCATCTTGAGCTCGAGGTATGCGTAATGCGGCACCGCGTTGAACTTTGCAAACGCGGTCCGTCCTAGCAGAGCATGATAGCCGCTGCGGAACGGGACTATATCGAAGATTAACTCCTCGCTTCGGAAGTTATCCGGGGATCCGAAGACCACTTCCATTGTGACTGAGCCTGTACAATTGGCCTCTACACCTGGTATGACGCCTTTGAAGGTTGTCTTTGTAGGTTTAATCCTTGAGGGGTCTATGCCCATCTTGCGCACTGTATCCTGACAAAGCAGGTTCAGGCTGCTGCCGCCGTCCATCAGAACTCTGGTGAGGTGAAATCCATCGACGATTGGGTCTAAAACCAATGCGGCGAATCCGCCATGGCGGATACTGGTGGGGTGGTCCCTTCGATCAAAAGTGATCGGGCAAGAGGACCTTGGATTGAACTTCGGGGCGACTGGCTCCATCGCATATACGTCCCTAAGTGCACGCTTCCGCTCCCTTTTGGGTATGTGGGTTGCGTATATCATGTTTACCGTCCGCACTTGTGGGGGGAAACCCTTCTGTCCTCTACTGTTCGGCGCCCGGGTCTCTTCCTCATCGTCGCTATGCAGCCCCTTGTCGTTGTTTTCCTCTACTGTTCGGTGTGATTAGCTGGCTTTTTGGGGGTGCCATGTATCTGGCAAGAGCGGTCGAGTATTCGGTCCAAATTGGACGAACCAGGGGTAGTTCTTTTGAATGGATTTTTCCGCTGACCGGGTTTGGAGCCTCTGAATCCGGCGTTGATTGCCGTATCCTCAGTGTTTTCGCCGTTAACGCGGCATTTGTTTTTGTTTCGACACGACATGCCATTGCGGTCCTTGTTGTCCGAACTGCCAGAATTTTTGCTGAGGTTGTTACTGCGGGCTAGCCAGCTGTCCTCCCCCGCACAGAAGCGGGTCATGAGTGATGTGAGGGCTGCCATGGATTTCGGCTTTTCCTGTCCTAGGTGCCGGGCCAGCCATTCGTCGCGGATGTTATGTTTGAAGGCTGCTAGGGTCTCTGCATCCGGACAGTCGACGATTTGATTTTTCTTTGTTAAGAACCGTGTCCAGAACTGTCTGGCTGATTCGTCTGGCTACTGAATTATGTGGCTTAGGTCATCGGCGTCTGGTGGTCGCACATATGTGCCCTGGAAGTTGTTGAGGAATGCGGCTTCCAGGTCCTCCCAACACCCAATTGACTCTGCTGGCAAGCTGTTAAGCTAATGTCGAGCTGGTCCTTTAAGCTTGAGTGGGAGATATTTGATGGCGTGAAGATCGTCACCGCGGGCCATGTGGATATGAAGGAGATAGTCTGCGATCCAAACCGCGGGGTTTGTTGTGCCATCGTAGGATTCAATGTTCACGGGTTTAAACCCTTCAGGGATTTGATGATCCATTACTTCATCTGTGAAGCATAGTGGGTGTGCGGCGCCTCTATATTGGGCAATATCACGATGTAGCTCGAGGAAGCTTTGTCTACTGTGTTCGGCCCGGCCGGAGTTGCTATATCCGGCGCGACGGTAATCGTCGTGCATCGTGGGGCGCCCACGTGATCCGTAGATCGATCTTGATTGTCTTGCCTTGTCCTC
The DNA here is from genome assembly GCA_963921465.1 of Triticum timopheevii. Classification (NCBI taxonomy): domain Eukaryota; kingdom Viridiplantae; phylum Streptophyta; class Magnoliopsida; order Poales; family Poaceae; genus Triticum; species Triticum timopheevii. The sequence continues at coordinate 237,766,491 of OY997264.1, read as the reverse complement.
GAATATGTCTCGCAAGTCCGGCGCATTCCCCCGTGGCTTCGCGCTTTTCGAGCGGTGCCGGGGTACGGTTCTGGTGGAGGGCCTAGATGCCTCTTTGTCGCGGCCATGAGGTGGTCGGTCTGCCGTATTGTGCGCTGGTGATGAGGGTTTATATGCCTCCTCCTCTAATCGGGGCAGCAACTTGCATTTTGGGTAGCTTTTGGAGGGGCGTTCGAGTTCATGCTCTTCGGCCGCGAGGACTTTGGTCCATCTGTCCGCTAGCAGGTCTTGATCAGCTCGGAGCTATTGCTGCTTTTTCTTTAGGCTGTTTGCCGTGGCCATGAGCCAGCATTTAAAACGCTCTTGTTCGACGGGATCCTCGGGCACGACGAGTTCGTCGTCGTTGAGGCTTGCCTCGTCTCCGGAGGGAGGCATGTAATTATCATCCTCTACCTCTTCATCTGCCGCTCTCTCATGAGGGCTAGCTTCTCCATCCTCCTATGCTGAATCTTGCTGGAGGGGGTTGTCTTCGGCACTCTCTGGGGTGTTATTATCTCCGGTGCCGGAATCTCCATTCTTGCTGTGGCGGGATTTAGAGCGGCGCCGCTGACGCTGGCGCTTAGGCTGTTTCTTAGAGGAATCTGTCTCCGCTGCTTCTTCGCCGTTCCCATCCTTTGGGATGTCCACCATGTATATGTCATATGACGAGGTGGTCTTCCAGTGCCCCGTAGGCGCTGGTTCTTGGCCGTCTCCAGCATCGTCGTCCATACCGTCGATGTCTTCGAAGTCGTAGTATGGCATGTCGGTTAGATCGTCGACAGTGGCTACAAAGTGGGTCGTGGGTGGGTTTTGAATTTCTTCGTCGTCCGCATCCCAACCGTCCTGACCGCAGTCCGGCCAGGGCTCTCCTGATAACGAGAGATACTTTAGCGAATTCAGGATGTCGCCAAAGGGTGAGTGTTGAAAGATGTCCGCAGCGGTGAACTCCATGATTGGCGCCCAATCGGATTCGATTGGTAGGGGCGCAGGAGGTTCGGAGTCCGGCGAGGAGTCCGGCACCTCGGAGTCACGGTCTTTACAAGGGACAGGGTCAGTATTGGGCTCCATCGCTGTAGAGGTTGCAGCCCCCGAGGCAGTGTCTAACCACCCATCCTCGATCTGCGCGGTCGGCTCCGAATTAAGGGTCGGAGCGGACTCTTGTGCGGCCTCCAAGGCACTATCCGGCAGTAGAGCTAAATCATACCCATCGTGACAGTGCGGCACGCTCGGCTGTGGCTCGAATCCATCGAAGATCAAGTCTCCGCGGATGTCAGCCGTGAAGTTTAGGCTTCCAAATCTGACATGATGGCCAGGGGCGTAGCTTTCGATCTGCTCTAGATGGCCAAGCGAATTGGCCCGCAGTGCAAAGCCGCCGAACACGAAGATCTGTCCGGGGAGAAAAGTCTCACCCTGGACTGCGTTGTTGTTGATTGAAGGAGCCATCAAGCCTATCGGGGGCGACACAGAGGAACTCTCAATGAAAGCACCAATGTCGGTGTCAAAACCGGCGGATCTCAGATAGGGGGTCCCGAACTGTGCGTCTAGGCGGATGGTAACAGGAGACAAGGGACACGATGTTTTTACCCAGGTTCGGGCCCTCTCGATGGAGGTAAAACCCTACTCCTCCTTGATTGATATTGATGATATGGGTATTACAATAGTGGATCTACCACGAGATCAAGGAGGCTAAACCCTAGAAGCTAGCCTATGGTATGATTGTTGTAGTGGTTGTTCATCCTACGGACTAAAACCCTCCGGTTTATATAGACACCAGAGAGGGCTAGGGTTACACAGAGTTGGTTTCAATGGTAGGAGATCTACATATCCGTATTGCCAAGCTTGCCTTCCACGCCAAGGAAAGTCCCATCCGGACATGGGACGAAGTCTTCAATCTTGTATCTTCATAGTCTTGGAGTCCGGCCGACGATGATAGTCCGGCTATCCGGACACCCCCTAGTCCAGGACTCCCTCACTATTGGAAATGGGGCAAAGGAATAAAACAAGGCAAGGTATAATAGTTAGTACCATCTTGTAGGGAACTGATGTCTCCTTGATTGTGCAGACAAAGGTATTGTTTTTTTGACGCCAATTTCTTTATCCTAACAATCTTTATGAGTTTCTTGACTTGATTGATATTCATGGACAACTCATTTTCCCATATGCAAAAAGGGTCGAACAGTGGGTCAAAACCTGTGACAGCAGGACCTACATGTGCAAGACCAAATTGCTAAAAACCTAAGTATTAGAATGGTTCCTGCAATTGCACAATAATGTGCTATTAGACAACAGACCATGCACGTGCTAACCTCGATTGTAAACCTCAGTGCTTCCCATTGTTTCCCTACAACACATATAAGGTAGTTAGTCATCAGGTTAAGTAAGGGTTCTCATGCTATCAGTAAAATATGTTGATGAAAAATAAGCACATTGCAGATTCATCAGATTAATTCAAGCCACATGGAAAACCCATTTATCTAAACCAAGAATGATTAAGAACTAGGAAATATAGCACTTGTATATGTTTCTCATGTATTAAGTGCAGCCAAATTCGATTTATTCCTCACATGTACAACAATACAAAATTCCACCCACGACAATTGGACATCACATTGCAGAATTGAACCAAGCAGTTAACTAAACACCACAACAAATGAACCAAACATTAACTGAGCACCACATTGCACAATATAACATACGCCTAATAGAAGATCAGATAGTTAACCGAACCAAGCATGCTTAACAACTTGGAAATATAGCATTTGTATTTGTTTCTCATGTATTTAGTACAGCCAAATTCGATTTACTTCTCACATGGTATACAATAACAGAATGCACCCACAACTATTGAACATCGCATCGCAGAATTGAACCAAAGAGTTAACTAAACACCACAACACAAATGAACCAAACGTTAACTGAGCACCACATTGCCCAATGTATAACCAAACCAAGAATGCTTGAAAACTTGGAAATATATAAATTTTATTTGTTTCGCATGTATTTAGTACATGAAAATTCGATTTACTTCTCACATGGTATACAATAATAGAATGCACCCACAACTATTGAACATTGCATTGCAGAATTGAACCAAACAGTTAACTAAACACCACAACACAAATGAACCAAACGTTAACTGAGCACCACATTGCACAATGTATAACCAAACCAAGCATGCTTGACAACTTGGAAATATATCAATTGTATTCGTTTCTCATGTATTTTGTAAAGATAAATTTGATTTATTTCTCAAATGGAAGACAATACAAAATTGTAGCCTAAAGAATTGAACATCACATTTGTAGAATTGAACCAAACAGTTACTTGAAGATGACAACTAATTAACCAAATAGTTAATAAGTGAGCACCACACTGCACGACATATAGAACATATGCACAGGACCAACAGATTGCATGGTAAAATTAGATAGCACAATTCACTTGAATTTGTTAAGGAAAGGTAGGAGCAGCACACAGAACGGGTAAACCGAGCATGCTTAACCGACGTAGCTAGCAAATGGCAAGGTGCTCCTCCAAGATCTGGGGGTCGGCACGAAAGGTAGCCATCACGACCTCATCCGCGCGTGCGACCACGATTTGCTTCTCCGCTACCAAATGCTCCTTGAGCTCCTGGCTATACTGTGTGCACCATTGCTTAGGGCGGCGCTTACTTGGTGGATGGGTCAGTGATTTGGGTGGTGTGTCGCGCTGGCTATCGGGGCATGTGGGATGTGGAAGGACGAGGAGCATGGGGGTCTGGTGTGGATAACCTGCCTGGATAGACGAGGCCGAGCAACGTGAATGAGGGTCGCTTGCGAGGGGGGCGGCGCTGCAAGCAAGGAGTGAAGGTTTCAACTTGGAAAGGAAGGCGGAAACAGGGGAAATGTGGCTTTTGGTAAGGGGGAGGGGGCAGGGAGGTAGATATTTCCGCGGAAGGCAAAAATTTGGAATCGCTTCAGCGAAAAACTGGCGCGCAAAGTGTCATCAGACACGGTCCCTTATTCAGAACTGTGTACGATATGTGAACCTCACAAATGGTTTAGATAGCTTAACCCGTGTGCGATGAGTTTGAATGTTAAAAATTTTGGTTCCAATTTCCCTGGTTATAGTGCTCATCGACGTCATTGCATAATTTGGGTACACAAAGGAGACTACATCACACCCACACTTCTTAATCGAGCAAGTTCAACAATTAAACAGAGCTAGCTAGCCTAAACATTACTCTAACAAATTAAAGACAGGCGCTCTTAATTAAACAAAACGAAGAGTACTACTACGGCTGGTGCTTGTCGATCTCCGCCTCCTCCTCCATGTCCAGCTCGTGCCCGATGGTCTCCTGGGGAAGGAGCTCCATGGCATCCATCGCACCATATTCGGCAAGCATCTCGCCATCCGTGTCCACCATCTCTTTGGAAAAGGATGCCACGAGCTGGGTGTGGGCGGCCGCAATCTGGGCTTGGACAGGCTTCGTCGTCGCAAGGTATGCGGTGGAGGAACGGACGGCTGCTCGAACGCTCTCAACGATTGCCAACTCTTCAGCCGTGGGTTGCCGACTGTTATCGGAGAAGCTTCATTCGATTTGTGCAGTGACCGCCATGAGCTGGGCATGAGAAGCCTCGACTTGGTCGTGGGCGGCCTCCATCAGGGCTAAGGCCGCCGCTGTGGAACAGACAACTGTTGTGCCGCTCTCGTCATCTGCTATCCCTGAGGCAGATGTTGCTACCGCCACCTGAGAAGCAACAACGGCCGTTTGGGCTGCCATGGCCGCCCGGTCGCAGATTGCGGCCGCGCTCATGCACCTTGTTAGCACGCGCATGGCGGTTGTGGCCGCGCTCTCGCCGGAGTGGGCCACCGAAGTTGCCCTCACGATGCGGGTCCACGTCCCTATCTTTTACTGGCGATGATTGAATAGTGAAATGATATTTGGGGAGCAAGGTAGTGTGCTTGACACGCCGGCTATGGACTATAGCCGACGCACCTTCTCGCGTAAGCCGTAGGCATACTATACACCAACAATGCTCCAGGATATTTTGTACTGCATCTCACACGGTTGGTGATAATAAACTGTGTGGGATCTACCTGATTTTAAATTTTGATTTGAATTACATAATGGGGTCACAGCGGCAATGGATGGTGTTTGAATTGCTAGACCTTTTATCTGAAGTGAACACGCAACTATATGTGTGTCGTAAAAAAATGGAATTGTTCAGGGTTCCTTTTGACATTTTTATACAGTAACTTGGTTTTCTAGGCATTTCTGGTGCACAATTCAAAATTAAACCACATGCTCCAGTCCATAAAAACGGGTTACAAAATTAAATGTTTGTCCTTGGTTGCAAGCTTAGGTCACATGCAAGATATGAGAATGAATGTCAAACACCTTGACACTGTCGCTCAGCCACTAACATTGAGATACATGCTTTTAACATTCTAGTAAATTGAAAACTCGTCTGAAATTCATGAAACTTGACATGATACATGGAACGGCAGCGACATGCCGTGGTAAAAATATTGTCCCATTTGGGGCAGGTGTGGGTATAACCTTCTCGCAAACCAGAGCTTCTCTCACAACAAGCCTGATGGTTTCAAGGTACGTGCCACCTTGGGGGACGAAACGATATATGTTGCCTCTTCTTACTTTCAAAATGTTTCTCGTGTCAACATAGAACAACAGGAGTGTTGTGTCAATTTTTGGGATTTTTCGGGGTTCGTTTTGACATTTTTATGCATTAATTGCGTTTTCAATGCATTTATGAGCACAATTCAAATTTGAACTACATGCACATGCTCTAATGCATATAAATTGGTTGAAAATTCAAATCTGTGTCCTTGGTTGCATGCTTAGGTCCCATGCAAGAAATAGGAATGAATGTCAAACACCCTGCCACCGTCACTCGGCCGCAAACATTGAGATCCCTGCCTTTTAACTAGTAAATCCAAAACTCGTCTGAAATTCAGGAAACTTGGCATGCTATCATGGAGCGGCATCAATGTACCGTGGTAAAAATATTGTCCCATTTGGGCAGGGTTGGGGATATGATTCTCAAAAACCAAAGGCTCTCACAACAAGCCTGATGGTTTTGGTAGGGTACGTCCCACCTTTGGGTACGAAACGATATCCGCTGCCTCTTATTGCTTTCAAAATTTTCTAGTGTCGACATAGAACAATAGGAGTGCTGTGTCAATTTTTGGGATTTTCCAGGGTTCGTTTGGACATTTTTATGCATTAATTGGATTTTCAATGCATTTATGAGCACAATTCAAATTTGAACTACATGCACATTCTCCAATACATATAAATTGGTTGAAAATTCAAATTTGTGTCCTTGGTTGCATGGTTAGGTCCCATGCAAGAAATGAGAATGAATGTCAAACACCCTGCCACCGTCACTTGGCCGCAAACATTGAGATTCATGGTTTTTAAATTCTAGTAAATCCAAAACTTGTCTGAAATTCATGAAACTTGGCATGTGTAGGACCTTGAAGTATGTCTAGAGGGGGTGATTAGACTACTTGACCAATAAAAACTTAACCTTTTCCCAATTTTAGAGTTTGGCAGATTTTAGCTACTTTAGGACAAGTCAAGCAATCATCACACAATTCAAGAAAGCATGCAAAGAGTATATAGGCAGCAGAAATTAAAGCATGCAACTTGCAAGAATGTAAAGGGAAGGGTTTGGAGGATTCAAACGCAATTGGAGACACAGATGTTTTTGGCGTGGTTCCGATAGGTGGTGCTATCGTACATCCACGTTGATGGAGACTTCAACCCATGAAGGGTAACGGCTGCGCGAGTCCACGGAGGGCTCTACCCATGAAGGGTCCACGAAGAAGCAACCTTGTCTATCCCACCATGGCCGTCGCCCACAAAGGACTTGCCTCACTAGCGGTAGATCTTCACAAAGTAGGCGATCTCCTTGCCCTTACAAACTCCTTGGTTCAACTCCACAATCTTGTCAGAGGCTCCCAAGTGACACCTAGACAATCTAGGAGACACCACTCTCCAAGAAGTAACAAATGGTGCGTTGATGATGAACTCCTTGCTCTTGTGCTTCAAATGATAGTCTCCCCAACACTCAACTCTCTCTCATAGGTTTTGGATCTGGTGGAAAGAAGATTTGAGTGGAAAGCAACTTGGGGAAGGCTAGAGATCAAGATTCATATGGTAGAAATGGAATATCTTGGCCTCAACACATGAGTAGGTGGTTCTCTCTCAGAAATGGCAAGTTGGAAGTGTAGGTTCGTTCTGATGTCTCTCTCCACGAATGAAGAGGAGGTGGAGGGGTATATATAGCCTCCACACAAAATCTAACCGTTACATACAATTTACCAAACTCGGTGGGACCGAATTGTTAAACTTGGTCGGACCGATTTAGTAAACCTAGAGACCGTTAGTGATTTTCGATGGGACTGACATGCATCTCGGTGAGATCGATTCGGTTAGGGTTAGGGCAGAACATAATCTCGGTAAGACCGATTACACAAACTTGGTGAGACCGATTTGGTAATAAGCTTTCCAGAGAGTTGGTCAGGTAAACTCGGTGGGACCGATTTGCTCTTTTCGGTGAGACTGAAATGTTACAAATAGGAAACAGAGAGTTTACATTGCAATCTCGGTGGGACCGATCGCTCACTTCAGTTAGACCGAAACGTTATGAAGGGAAACAGAGAGATTGCAACCCCATCTCGGTGAGACTGAGATCCCTATTGGTAAGACTGCTTTGCTTAGGGTTTGTGGCAGTGGCTATGACTTATGGAATCGGTGGCGCCGGATAGGAAGAATTGGTGTGACCAATTTTGACTTTGGGTTTAGGTCATTTGTGGATGTGGGAAAGTAGTTGAGGGTTTTGGATCACTAAGCACATGAAGCAAGAGGCTCATTAAGCAACACCTCATCCCTCCTTGATAGTATTGGCTTTTCCTATAGACTCAATGTGATCTTGGATCACTAAAATGTAAAATGAAGAGTCTTGAGCTTTTGAGCTTGAGCCAATCCTTTGTCCTTAGTATTTTGAGGGATCCACTTTCATCATCCATGCTATGCCATTCATTGAGCTTTCCTGAAATAATAGTCTTGGAATAGCATTAGCTCAATGAGCTATATGTTGTTATGAATTACCAAAACCACCTAGGGATAGATGCACTTTCAATCTCCCCGTTTTTGGTAATTGTTGACAACATATAGATCAAAGCTTCGACAAATGATAATAAGATTGAATAACATCGTCGCTTTGAGAAGTATGTGATAAGCAAGAGCTCCCCCTAAATTTGTGCATAGGTTAAGATTTGCTTTGGACTGCAAATGCGCAATGAATTAGGCTCATGGGTTACTCTTCCATGTCACATACATCTTGGTGGAGCGTTCAAAATAATAAACAATGAATACATGCACTCATCACCAAGCATAGTGAGTGATCACATAAGATAGATAGGATAATATCAAGCATGCATAAGTGTAGCTTATGATCAACCACATGATCATCAATGTCTCACGAGCATAGTATCTCAACCAAAAGCAAACAAAGTTTGAAAAACCACCAAATAAAGCAAGAGAGAATAAAAGCAACACTCTCTCTCTCTCTCTCTCTCTCTCGAAGCCTATGATCTATACATTTCCCCCCCCCCTTTGGCAACAAGTTACCAAAAAGTTCATAGAAAATGCATAGTGCTAGGTCGACTCTCAGGCTTGATCTTTTGGTTGTGGTGTCCTGATAGCTCCTTGGACGAAGGCTTCAGTTGAAGTAGAGGGTGCTGGAGTGGATGCTGGAGCTGGTTGCACTGGAACTGTAGGTGCTGTGGCTGGTGCTGAAGTTGTTGCTCTGGTGTCTGTCACTGGCACTGCAACTGACCTCTGGGCTCTGGGCACTCTGGCAAACACATTGGTGGTTGTCTTGCCCTTCCTCTCCAGCATGTCATCCTACAGCTACTCCACAACTGACTGAATCTCAGTTACTTTAACATCAAGGTCATAGAATTTTTGTTCCATGATTCTCTCAAGGTTCTCCTGATTCTGAGTGAGGGTGGCTAGTCCTTTCTCAATCCTTAGAGTAGATGCTATCAAGTAACCAAGCTGCTCCTGTTTGTTTTTCAAGAAATACTAAGATGCCTCCTCTTGAGTTGGCATCTTGGCAGCCTTCTCCTTCTTTGCCTTCTCCTTCTTCTCCTGAGCTTGAACTGATTGTGGATCATCTTCATTCATGACAACCTCATTGTCCTCAAAGTCTGGATAAAGTGGAAAGTGTTCCTTATCCAACTGATATTTCCCTGTGCCCATCTTTGAGTTGATCAATTCCTGAATCTGAGGTGCATATCCACAACTCCTCTTCTGATCTGCTGCAGTCCTCTAGATTGTTTCAATTATTAGGCTCATGACTTTGAACTTCTGTGGCACATCAAACACATGTAGCATGTTGATGGCATGCCCTCTGATCATGTTATGATCACCTGACTTGGGCAACAGAGTGTGCCTCAGAATCCAATCGATGGTTGGCAACCCTGACAGCAGAAAGTGAACTGATCCAAACTTGTGAGTCTCTACTGCCTTGTCTGGAATCTCCTTTTACATGTGAGCCATTGAATTGTGACCCAACTTCTTCTTTGCATAAATGTCCAGGTCATCCTCATTTTCCTTGGGGGCATTTATCAAATTTGCCCATTCTTCAACAGTGGATTGGTACCTTGTACCTTCAGACATCCAAACAATTCTACCATCTGGGTAAAAATGTGCTGTGGAGTAGAACTACATGATAAGCTCATCATTCCAGTTGGTGAACTTTTGTCCAACAAAATCTGCAACTCCACAATCAACAAAGCTTTCTTGCACTCCAGGATAGTGCTGCTCATTGTCCTTGAGGAATGTCCAGTCGACCCACCTCATGTCACAGACTATAGGCTTCTTGTCCAACAGAATTGTTTCATAAAAGTCCTGCTGTTACTTTGTGTGGAACCTGTAGTCAACAATAGTTCTTCTTCTTGAAGCATATGGGTCTTCCATCCTCCACAGTCTCAGCCCTGAATCCTTCCTGATTCTCATGTCCTCAGCCACAGGATGGGCATCATTATGGTCTGGTATCTTGGGCTTGAGCTTTCTTAGGACCTGTCCTTCTTCATCCTCTTCTTCAGCAACATTGGGCACTGGGGCCTTGTTCTTCTCAGCAGCTGGAATACTCCTAGTATTCCTCTTTGGAACTTGCTTGGCCTTGGAGGCAGCTTTGGGTGCTTCCTTGGGCTTAGATGTTGCAGCCCCTGATCTGATTGCATCTCCCATGAGCTTAGGTGCCTTAGGTGCTGGTGCAGCATCCTCTTCCTCTTCATCAGAATCCCTTCTCATTGAGGGCTTTCCAAGGACCTTGGCAGTTGTGGTTCTAGCTCTCTTCTTTTTCTTGTCCTAATCACCATCATCCTCTGATTCAATTGTGAACTTCATAGTTGCACCAGTGGGGACTTTCTGACGTTTGGATGATGTTTCTTTCCTTGCAGGTGCCTCTTTGGGTTGAGCCTGAGCTGGCACTTGAGTGGACTTTCTGGCCTTTGGCATTGGTGTCCTCTTGGCAGGAACTCTCCTTTTCAGACCTGGTTTTGTGCTCTGTGCAGAGCCATATTCCTTCTTGAGCACCACTTTCTTGGAAGTGGCCTCATCTTCCTCAGTTTTGTAATCTTCATCCTCAGAATCTGAAGTTCTTTTCCTCCTTTGCCTAGTTGCAGCCTTAGGCAAATTGCTAGGAGTACTTCTGCTCCCTTCATCTGTAGTTGAGGGACTAGTGCCCTCACTCAAGTCCATCTGCTCTTCTGACCTGTTCTGGTTGTCTCTCTGATTAGACATACTGCAAAAGCTGACTGCTGACCCTGTGAAGAGTTATAGATGAGATAGAATAGATGAGCATCACAAATGCAGAGATTTTTGCAAAAGAATGATTCGAAAGTTCAGTTTTAGTTTTCCACAGAAAGCATTTCGGATAAACCAATTTTCAAACTCGGTGATACCGAAGCAGTTTTGGAACCTAAACTGATGATCTCGGTTGGACCGAGTTTCAGTTCGGTGGCACCGAGACTGCTAGGGTTTCACAGAATCCTCAAATCGTTCGCAGCGATTAGTAATTCTCGGTCAGACTAAGAGTCACTAGTGCAATGGCATAAGCGAAATCGGTGAGACCGAGTTTTTCAACTCGGTGGGTCCGAGATGGTTTCGGCGGAAACCTAACCCTAAAAACTTGAATATAATCTAATCTATGGATTACTTTGGCTGGATAGAAGAGTCTCAACCGTGGCAAGAATCAATATGAAAACAATGTGCTTGGAATCAGACGTGGATAGCACAAAGATCAAGTCCATACCTTAACTTGGCGGTGGACTTGCTACGACGACAACGGCGGGGACGAAATCCGTTGACGGCGGCGGAGACCAGCGACAGGAGGCTGCTGGCGACGAGGGGACGATCCGGAGACCATGATGGCAGAGCGAGCTGTTGCGCGGGCGAAGGGTCTCAGAGAAATTTCCAAACTTTTGCCCGTGGCTATATATAGCCCGACCCTGTCGGTGTGACCGTGTGGAACAACTCGGTGGCACCGAGATGCACAACTGTGTTCAGTTACAGCAAATCGGTGAGACCGAAAAGTTCAAATTGGTTGCACCGAGATTGAAAACTCAGATCAACTTGATGATCCCGGTAGGACCAAAATGGAAGAATCGGTCTGACCGATAATCACAAATAGGTTTTGGAAGTTTAAGTCTATGACGAATCGGGAACTCCGAGTGCTCCTCACACAGAGTGGTTCGAATCTGACTTGATCAAATTTTGTGATGTAGCATGAATAGAGTTTGAGATGAGAAAAGCATAGATAGCTAAAGGAGGTTCTTAGGCATTCTTGTCCATCCACTTGGCAAAAAGAAAAGGAACCAAACAATCAAAACAACAAGTGGATGTCCTTGAATGACCAAAATATGCACCAATATGATCACACAATGAGATGGCAAATGAAATATGTGGCAGAGCATGCACAACCAATTCTAGCATCTATCAAACAATTGGCGATGACTAGGTCATCTATATATGAGTATATTGACTTAGGAGTCAAATGAGAACATTTGATCATAGGTCATACTGTGGGGACCCCGACTCATGAGTCGAGATAACCGAATGCACATGTACAGTGATCCCAGAGATCAATGCTCACTGAACACACAGAAGCTGAATAACAAGAGTCTTACATCCATACATACCGTCTTACACAAATTATGACCATTATGGTCAAGTCTTACATTGATAAAGCCTTAAGGGCTGAACATCAAATGAAACACAAGCAGCGGAAATCTTCGTCGATAAGTAGAACCCATGCCATCTGCCTTAACCCTACAGGCATTCTGACTGGGAAACGTCCTAGTTCGCATGTTCGTCTCCAAAGAACTCTTCTTCGAACTCCGGTTCTTCCATGCCTGGTCAATTAAATAACCAGTGGCAAGCCAATGAGTACTTTGAATGTACTCGCAAGCAACCCATGTTTTGGTTCAAGATACAACAGTGCATGATATAGGTAAATTTTTGCGGAAAGCTAGTTTTGCGTGCAATAACATGTTCAACAACTTGTAAGATGTGCATCAAGTAATCATGAGGACATGTTTACAGATATCAACATAAATAGAGTGGGCACCAACCCAACTCAATCATGTCAAGTCCTTGGACTTGTCCCAAGTAGTTATGTCAACACACACACACGCACGTTTGTAAGAATCTGGACATAGTTTAAGCAGCACCGCCCAACTGTCCTTGACCGTGGACATGGCTATTCGAATAGTTTTACACTCTGCAGAGGTTGCACACTTTACCCACAAGATCTGGGGAACTTCCGTGTCATCCACGACCTGCGATACCTCAAAGTACCCGGGGTAAGCACCCGATCACTACCTTTCCCTAGACGACACTAACATGGAGTCCACTCGTTGTTCCGTATCCACACGATGTACGTCATACGAGACTCACTCGAGATCGTAACATCCGAGAGGGGAGACAACGGTGTGTCCGGTGCCCTATAAAGACAGTCATGGCCGCCCTACCTGGCCAGATCCCGTCCCGAGAGAGTGCACCAACAACTCTCCCATCACTAGTAATGCGGGCTCCAAGCTAGTATCGGCCTAGGTAATCAATAATGCCCTTTCCCATATAAGGGTAGAGTGGTTGCGCATGTAAGGTTGGGACAGTCATCAAATCTCAAATCTAATCCGTTTTCGAAAACAACACACATACTTGCCTCTGTACGCCACTTCGTCATCAAGTGGTTACCCATCTCAACATCTCCCTCGGGCATAAGTGGCACCCATCGGGGTTTCTGAAAAGTTCTTTGAAAACACTTTGCCTCCATCACCATGCATATTCCCGTCCCTATTTGTGTAGCACTACTTTAGCATCCTATCTACTCCCACCGGCATAACCCTCATAAGGAGGTAGGGTCATGCACAATGCAAGTATCAACGAGGAAGTAACAGCGGCAACCCATCAATGTGGTTACCATCTCATCATGATTCCGATGCAACACTAATAAAGTGCTATATGACATGCAATAAAAAGGGCTTCATAGGTATGGTCAAGGGGCTGCTTGCCTGGCTCAACCAAGTCTTCTGGGTCTTCAAAGTCTTCCGGCCCAACTCCTTCGTCAGCAATGCAATCTATCGTCGCAAAATAATAACGAGAAAATAAGGCAATAGAAAAACCAAAGTGCTCAGAAAAATGTCAACTCATTTTTGTAAAATACTAGGTTGAAAACTAAGAAGGGGAAAATTCCTAGTTTCGGATTTGGTGTAGCAGAATGGGAGAAATGGATTTTCAAAGATATATTTAAATGCTAAAAACCACATTTAAATATTTATAGTGAAGGAAAGGTTGTTGGACTAGAATGGAAGTTGCACCATTAAATAGGTTGCAATATTCTAGGAATTTAGGAATTGGAATTGTTGCATTTGGATTATTATTTAATCCTGTGGAATTTTTGGAATAATGACTGAGGGAGTCCTGGACTAGGGGGTGTCCGGATAGCCGGACTATCAATATCCGCCGGACTCCAAGACTACGAAGATACAAGATTGAAGACTCCGGCTCGTGTCCGGAAGGTACTTTACTTGGCGTGGAAGGCAAGCTTGGCGATACGGATATGTAGATCTCCTACCATTGTAACCGACTCTGTGTAACCCTAGCCCTCTCCGGTATCTATATAAACCGGAGGGCTTTAGTCCGTTGGACATCATACATTACAACAATCATACCATAGGCTAGCTTCTAGGGTTTAGCCTCCTTGATCTCGTGGTAGATCTACTCTTGTACTACCCATATCATCAATATTAATCAAGCAGGACATAGGGTTTTACCTCCATCGAGAGGGCCCGAACCTGGGTAAAAACATCGTGTCCCTCGTCTCCTGTTACCATCCGCCTAGACGCACAGTCCGGGACCCTCTACCCGAGATCCGCCGGTTTTGACACCGACATTGGTGATTTCATTGAGAGTTCCTCTATGTCGTCACCGATAGGCTTGATGGCATCTTCAACCAACAACGACATCCAGGGTGAGACTTTTCTCCCCGGACAGATCTTCGTATTCGGCGGCTTCGCCCTGCGGGCCAATTCACTTGGCCATCTGGAGGAGATCGAAAGCAACGCCCCTGGCCGTCAGGTCAGATTTGGAAGCTTAAACTTCACGGCCGATGTCCGAGGAGACTTGATCCTCGACGGACTCGAGCCACAGCCAAGCGCGCCGCACTGTGACGATGGGCATGATCTAGCTCTGCCGCCGAACAGTGCCTTGGTGGCTGCACACGGATCTGCCCTGGCCATTAGCCCGGAGCCGATCGCCCAGATCGAGGGTCGGTAGATAGATGCCGCCCTGGGGGCTTCAACATCCACGGCGATGGAGCCGAACACTAATCTCGTCCCCTGCGAAACTCATGATTCCGAGGCGCCGGACTCCGAACCTCCCGCGCTCCTACCAATCGATCCGGATTGGGCGCCGGTTATGGAGTTCACTGCCGCGGACATCTTCCGATGCTCGCCTTTTGGCGATATCTTGAATTCACTAAAGCATCTCTGGTTATCAGGAGAGTCCTGACCGGATTATGGCCAGGATGGTTGGGATGTGGACGACGAAGAAATTCAGAGCCCACCCACCACCCACTTTGTAGCCACTGTCGACGATCTAACTGACATGCTAGACTACGACTCCGAAGACATCGACGCTATGGACGACGATGCCGGAGACGAACCAGCGCCCACAGGGCACTGGAAGGCCACCTCGTCATATGACGTATACATGGTGCATACCCCAAAAGATGGGGACGGCGAAGAAACAGCGGTTGCAGATCCCTTAAAGAAACAGCCCAAGCGCCGGCGTCAGCGGCGCCGCTCTAAATCTCGCCACAGCAAGAATGGAGATTCCGGCACAGGAGATAATAATACTCCAGAGAGTGCCGAAGACAATCCCCTCCGGCAAGACTCAGCACAGGAGGATGCAGAAGCAAGCCCCCATGAGAGGGAGGCATACGAAGAGGTTGAGGATCATAATTATATGCCTCCCTCCGAAGACGAAGCAAGCCTCAACGGTGACGAATTCGTCGTACCAGAGGATCCCGTCGAACAAGAGCGCTTCAAGCGCAGGCTTATCACCACAGCAAACAGTCTAAAGAAAAAGCAGCAGCAGCTTCAAGCTGATCAGGACCTGCTGGCCGATCGATGGACCGAGGTCCTCGCGGCCGAAGAGTATAAACTCGAACGTCCCTCCAAAAGTTACCCAAAACGCAAGTTGCTCCCCCGATTAGAGGAGGAAGCATACGTACATCCATCACCAGCGCACGATATGGCTGACCGACCACCTCGTGGTCGTGACAGAGAGGCATCCAGGCCCCCAGCCAAGACCATACCCCGGCATCGCTTCAAAAGTACGAAGCCAAGAGGGAACGCGCCGGACTTGCGAGACATATTGGAGGACAAAGCAAGACAATCCAGATCCATCTATGGATCACAGGGGCGCCCTACGACCCACGACGAATACCATCGTGCCGGATACAATAACCCCGGCCGGGCCGAACACAGTAGACAGCGCTCTCTCGAGCTGCGTCGCGATATCGCTCAATACAGGGGCGCCGCACACCCGTTATGCTTAACTGACGAAGTAATGGATCATCAGATCCCCGAAGGGTTTAAACCCGCAAATATCGAATCTTACGATGGCACAACAGACCCCGCGGTGTGGATTGAAGAATATCTTCTCCACATCCATATGGCCCGCGGCGACGATCTCCATGCCATAAAGTACCTCCCACTCAAGCTTAAAGGACCAGCTCGGCATTGGCTTAACAGCTTGCCTGCAGAGTCGATTGGGTGTTGGGAGGACCTGGAGGCCGCATTCCTTGATAACTTCCAAGGCACATATGTGCGACCACCAGACGCCGATGACCTAAGCCACATCATTCAGCAGCCAGACGAATCGGCCAGACAATTCTGGACACGGTTCTTGACAAAGAAAAATCAAATCGTCGACTGTCCGGATGCAGAGGCCCTTGCAGCCTTCAAACATAACATCCGGGACGAATGGCTAGCCCGGCACCTGGGGCAGGAAAAGCCGAAATCCATGGCAGCCCTCACATCGTTAATGACCCGCTTTTGCGTGGGAGAGGACAGCTGGCTAGCCCGCAGCAACAATTTCCGTAAAAATTCTGGCAGTCCGGATACTAAGGACAACAACGGCAGGTCACGTCGAAACAAAAACAAGCGCCGAATTAACGGCGACGATAAGGAGGATACGGCGATCAATGTCGGATTCCGAGGCTCTAAACCCGGTCAACGGAAGAAGCCATTTAAAAGAACCATTCCGGGTCCGTCCAACCTGGACCGAATACTCGACCGCTCATGCTAGATACGTGGCACCCCTGAAAAGCCAGCTAACCACACCAATAGAGATTGCTGGGTGTTCAAGCAGGTCGGCAAGTTAATTGCCGAAAACAATGACAAGGGGCTAAATAGCGACGACGAGGAAGAGACCCGGCCGCCGAACAACAAAGGACAGAAGGGTTTTCCCCCACAAGTACGGACGGTGAATATGATATACGCGACCCACATACCCAAGAGGGAGAGGAAACGCGCACTAAGGGACGTCTATGCGATGGAGCCAGTCGCCCCAAAGTTCAACCCATGGTCCTCTTGTCCGATCACTTTCGATCGAAGAGACCATCCGACCAGCATACGCCATGGCGGATTCGCCGCATTGGTCTTAGACCCAATCGTCGATGGGTTCCACCTCACGAGAGTCCTGATGGACGGCGGCAGTAGCCTGGACCTGCTTTATCAGGATACAGTGCGTAAAATGGGCATAGACCCATCAAGGATTAAACCTACAAAGACAACCTTTAAAGGTGTCATACCAGGAGTGGAAGCCAACTGTACAGGCTCAGTCACACTGGAAGTGGTCTTCGGATCCCCGGATAATTTCCGGAGCGAAGAGTTAATCTTCGACATAGTCCCGTTTCGCAGCGGCTATCACGCTCTGCTCGGACGAACCGCGTTTGCCAAATTCAACGCGGTGCCGCACTATGCATACCTAAAGCTCAAGATGCCAGGCCCTCGTGGAGTCATCATGGTCAATGGGAATACGGAACGCTCCCTCCGAATGGAGGAACATACAGCGGCTCTCGCGACAGAAGTACAGAGCAGCCTTCTAAGGCAATTCTCGAGTCCGGCCGTTAAACGGCCGGATACAGCAAAGCGCGCCCGGAGCAATATCAACCAAGACCACCTGGCGCAATCAGAGCACGCGTAGCAATGCGGCCCCAACCCTCGCCCGCGTATGATCGCAAGAATAACACTCCGCGTACATCATTACGCTTTGGAGATACCATGGGCACAGGGGAGGGGGCACGATCACAATGGACCCAGAGTGCGGTTCGACCACACCAGGGGCTCGCAAATGTGCCTTTCCTTTTTATTATTTTTCTTCTTTTCTGTACACAGGACTCTGTTAACCAGAAGCCCTGTCCGGCGGTGAACCTGCCGAACTCATGATGCAACAGTCAGGGAATAAAGAAGGCCGCGTCGAACACTCAGGTGGTCTCAATTATGAGCATTAAATTCAATTATATACACCAAATCCGCAGCTCATCCCTGGAGGGGGACATGTTTATTTAGTCCAAATCCCTTGCTTACCGCACTATTTGTATCAGTCCGCTCTACTAGCAGACTTTTCTTTCATTAATAATGCAGCACCTTTATGATCGCAATTGCATTACATTTTATATATATGCTCATTATATGACATCTGGCACCCGTATATTTTGGTACGGCATAATACACCAGGGGCTTATGTTCCCCACTTTATGGTGTGATAAAGTCCGAACACTTTCACAAGTGCGGCACCCCGAACTTATAGCATTATATGAATCGGCTCCGAATCATGTCTTGGGTCAATAGTTGGGTTTGCCCGGCTCCCACGTTTTGGTGCCTTACGTTCCGTTCTGTCGGCTAAGGTGGCACTGGGAGAACCACTGCGATTGCGCCCCGGTTGAGCCGGGTTAACGCCTCAGTGGAGAAAGCTAAACCTGACTGGCATGATAAGGCGAGAGACTGGTCGCTATTCGAGAGGTTTTTTCGGGTCCTTAAAGACTCACGCCGCTTCGAGCGAAGTTCCGGATGATGTCCGATGAAGGCGTGGATAGCGCCCCGGATTCGGTCTTCCGAATAGCAAGGGCTTCGCCGAAATTTAAAATTATAGAATTCTATGGCTAAGTGAGAGTGTTCAAGCATTATAAGTCCGGTGCCTTGTTCGTCGTGTTGAGCGCCTCCCTAGATGGACCCAAAAATGGGAACAAGAGTGCTCAAGTTTATCACCGAACACCCCAGCACTTGTGGCTTGGGGGCTGAAGATAACGACTTGCCATCTCTCAGATTTTATAAACAGCCGCACAGAAGGTAATATTTTAAATTAAACAAGCGTTGCTCATGGCGCATATGAACGAAGTTTTCAGCGCACAGGATAAATAAACAACGAGTTCACTCAAAGATTACATTTCGGGAGCACTCATCTGCAATATTGCAGGCTCCCTTCAGGACAATTTTATAATACTTCTCCGGCGTGCGATACTCCTTGCCCGGTGGCGGTGGGTCCGTGAGAAGCTTCTCCGCATCCAATTTGCCCCATTGCACCTTTATGCGGGCAAGGGCCCGACGAGCACCTTCGATACAGGCGGAGCGCTTGACTACATCCAGCCTGGGGCATGCATCAAACAGCCGCCGCACGAGGCCAAAGTAGCTACCAGGCATGGCCTGTTCAGGCCACAGCCGGACTATGAGGCCCTTCATGGCCTCCTCAGCTACCTTGTGGAGTTCGACCAGCTGCTTCAGCTGGTCGCTTGGGGGCACCGGATGGCCGGCCTCAGCATACTGAGACCAGAAGACCTTCTCCGTCGAGCTCCCCTCCTCGCCACGATAGAATGCGGCGGCATCAGACGCACTACGCGGCAAATCTGCAAACGCCCCTGGAGAGCTCCGAATTCGGGTAAGTGTCAGGTAGTTCACATTAACATGCCTGCTTTGCATGAAAAACGCCTTACCCGCCGCTATTTTCTTTATGTCCTCAACATCCTGAAGGGCCCTATGGGCCTCGGCCTTGGCGGACTTGCCACTTTCGAGAGCCGAGGCAAGCTCGGACTCTCGAGTCTTGGAGTCACGCTCCAAATTCTCATGTTTTTCCATGAGAACCTGGAGCTCTTGCCGAACTTCCGCCACCCGTGCCTCTTGCTTTTCTCGCTCAGCCCGTTCCGTGGCCGCA
The DNA here is from genome assembly GCA_963921465.1 of Triticum timopheevii. NCBI lineage: Eukaryota > Viridiplantae > Streptophyta > Magnoliopsida > Poales > Poaceae > Triticum > Triticum timopheevii. Next base: position 237,746,675 of record OY997264.1, on the reverse strand, counting down.
TTGCGTTCGGCCACGGACACAGCATCCTTCAGGGCTGCCACCTTGTTACTGGCCCCTGCAATGCACATATTATCCTTGTTAATTTTACTTGTAACCAAAATCCTTTTCTGTAAGGTACTTATTCAAAGAGGTGTTACTCACCTTCTTTTTCCTCGAGCTGCTTCTTTGCGTGGCCGAGCTCTTGCTCGGACCGCTTGAGATCCTTCTTTAGCATGTCAACCTCCGCCGTTAGTGCGGCAGAGGTCAGCAGTGCAGCCTGCAAACCCATATTGACATATTTTAGGCAACCCTGCGTATATCTTGTTATAGATCCTTAGTCCGGCTTTTCTTTCCGAACACCGAACTAAGCATCAGGGGGCTACTGTCTATGCGGTATTATATTACATTATCTTAACTTTTTTACCTCAAAGCCTGTTAAAAGGCTGCTGCAGGCTTCGGTCAGCCCGCTTTTAGCAAGCTGAACCTTCTCAATCACCACACTCATGAGAGTGCGGTGTTCTTCCTCGATGGAAGCGCCTTTAAGCGCCTCCAGCAGGTTATCTGGCGCCTCCGGTTGGACGGAGGCCGCCGGTGTCACGGTCCTGCCCTTCTTTCGAAGGGGCCGCTTGCCGGACTCTGGAGCCACTGCGGGTTCCGGTGTAGAGTCCGGCACAAAGTCCGGGCGGCTGCCTGATGGCGCCTCCGGAGCCTCCTCCTGATGGGTCCCTCTTTGGGATCCCACCTCGACGTCCTCGTTGGCATGTGGGGTGGAGGCGGTCGAGATGGAATTCACATCCGACGAAGCCAATGACCCGCTCAATGAGTCGGGGAGATCATCATTGGCCGGACTGCAGGCAGAATGCGGCGTTAGAAGGATACTACGCAACATAAAAATTACACATCAAGGATCCGGATACTTACGATCTTGCCGGACGCCTGGCCCTTGGAGGCCGCTCATCTTCACCAACGCTGATGTTGGCGAAACTGTCCGGGGGGATAGTTCTCCCCCTCTTGGACCCTTCGGCCCCCCCTATGGGGGAAGCCTTCCTTTTCTTCTCTCCCTCCTCCGGGGGAGAGTACTCCTCCTCCTCGTCTTCGGGAGAGGAGTCCTCGTCGTCGTCAGACGCCTGATTGCGGGAACTCTTTCGAGTCCCCGCGGCCACCTTCTTGGCCTTCTTCTCCGGAACCACGTGCGGTGCCGGAACCAGCAGCCCTGTTAAGCGGGCGTTCGCTGGGTCTTCTGGCATGGGAGCTGGGATGATGAGCAGCTTGGCCTTCTCCATCCATTCCTGTCAAAGGAAGAGGCAGAATGAAGCCTCACTAGAGTCAATCTAATTATCACAAGTGTCCCGTAATGGGGTTGAATCACTTACCTCGTCAGTTGGATGCTGCGAGCTGAATGCGCGGTCTTCGGTCGCGGACGCGGGGGCTTCGGCGCCCTTGAACAGCACCCTCCAGGCGCCTTCGCATGTTGTATCGAAGAGCCCGTTTAGCGCCTGGTGCTGTTCCAGATTGAACTCCCACAAATTAAATGCCCATTCTTGGCATGGGAGGATCCGCCGGATGAGCATGACTTGGACCACGTCGACGAGCCTGAGCCTTTCGCTCACCATCTTCTTGATACATGCTCAGAGTCCCGTCACCTCCACCGGATTCCCCCACTGCAAGCCCTTCTGTTTCCAGGAGGTGAGCTGCGTGGGGATGCCTGATCTAAACTCGGGGGCCGCCGCCCATGTGGATTTGCGCGGCTCGGTGATATAGAACCACCCCGATTGCCACCCCTTGACGGAGTCCACGAAGGTCCCTTCTAGCCAAGGGACGTTGGGCAATTTGCCCAACATAGCGCCTCCGCATTCCGCTTGCGTACCCTTTACAACCTTCGGCTTGACGTTGAAGGTCTTGAGCCACAGGGCGAAGTGGGGTCGGATGCAGAGGAAAGCCTCGCACACGACGATAAACGCCGAGATGTTGAGGATAAAGTTCGGCTCCAGATCATCGAAATCCAGGCCGTAATAAAACATGAGCCCCCGGACAAATGTATGGAGCGGAAAGCCCAGTCCACGGAGGAAGTGGGGGAGGAATACGACCCTCTCATGAGGCCCGGGGGTAGGGATGAGCTGCCCCTCGTCGGGCAGCCGATGCGCGATATCGCCGGAAAGGTATCCGGCGCTGCGCAGCTTGGTGATATCCTCCTCCTTGACGGTGGAGGCTAACCATTTACCTCCCACTCCGGACATATTCGGAGAAGGTCGAGGAGAGATGCGCGAGTTAGGGCGTTGGAGCTTGAGTTCGCAGGGATGGATAAGCAAAGGAGGAAGAAGGCGTAGGTGAGAAGGTGAATCCTTATCCCTTATATGTAGGCGGACAAAACTATGCGTCCCCCACCAGCCTGGTAAAACTCGCTTATCTCCCAAGTGCCACAATCAATGGCGCGGTTGGGTTACCCACGCACGTATTGATGAGAATCCCGGAATAAGGGGAACACGATCTCTGCTTCGACAAGACGTGCCAAGGAAACCGCTTCGCTAAACATGCTGAGGTGGTATAATTATTCAAACAAAGACCTGGTGGCGGTGTGATGTCACGCTGCATAATACGTCAGCAGATTGAACTAAGTGTACATTTTATTCTCTCTACGGTGGAATGTGGAATTTATTTTGCAGAGCCGGACACTAACCTGGTGTTCATGATCTCCTCTGGATTATTCAAGGGAGGAACCTGCCTTGCAATGCCGAACATTATGCACGCCGGACTTATCGTCATTGAAGACTGGTTCAGGGGCTACTGAGGGAGTCCTGGACTAGGGGGTGTCCGGATAGCTGGACTATCAATATCCGCCGGACTCCAAGACTACGAAGATACAAGATTGAAGACTCCGGCTCGTGTCCGGAAGGTACTTTACTTGGCGTGGAAGGCAAGCTTGGCGATACGGATATGTAGATCTCCTACCATTGTAACCGACTCTGTGTAACCCTAGCCCTCTCCGGTATCTATATAAACCGGAGGGCTTTAGTCCGTAGGACATCATACATTACAACAATCATACCATAGGCTAGCTTCTACGGTTTAGCCTCCTTGATCTCGTGGTAGATCTACTCTTGTACTACCCATATCATCAATTTTAATCAAGCAGGACGTAGGGTTTTTACCTCCATCGAGAGGGCCTGAACCTGGGTAAAAACATCGTGTCCCTCGTCTCCTGTTACCATCCGCCTAGACGCACAGTCCGGGACCCCCTACCCGAGATCCGCCGGTTTTGACACCGACAATGACAGAAAAAGAAAAAGGAAAAGGGCACTGTGCCACTGGGCCAGAACAGCCGCAGGGCAGCAGGCCCAGCCAGCGAGGCGGCCCAGCGCATAGGTGCACGCGCGCGCGCCAGGTTTAAACCTGACGAGCGGGGCCCAGGCGTCAGGGTGAGGGGCTGACAGATGGGCCCCATGGCCGTCGTCATCAACCCTAGGCCAGAGGAGACGGCGAGCTCACCGGCGACGTTTTCGGGCACGGAGAGGTGAGCTGATGGCACCGCTGGACTCCTCGTCGTGTCGCCGTTCGAGTGGTGCCGGAGTTGGTCGCCGGGGTGCAGGGGTTTGCCGGCGACGAGGTTCGCAGCGGAGGAGCTTCGGGTGTTGATGGCTCCGGTCGTTTCCGGCTGCAAAGGAGTGGGGAAAGGGAGGGAAAATGATCAGGGAGGTGAGGAGAGTCCAGATCGAGAGAGAGAAGGGGCGGAGGGAGCCCGTACCCTGAGATCGACGGCGACCCGAGGCAACGGAGCTCCGGTCGATCCCGAGCACAGAGGCTCTCCGGGGGTGATTGGGTGGTGCGGGCGTGCTCCTGGAGGTGTGAGAAGGAGGCGAATGCCACTGGAGCGGCCCGGGGCGAGCTTATATAGCCGCACGGTGGTCCACCGTGGACCTGTGCACCGGCGAGCTCGTTGCCGTCGCCACGGGTCACGGGGGCCTGCTTGGTTGTGTCTGGGGTGTTCATGGGGGTCGACTACGCCCAGGGGAAGAAGAGAGAGAGGGAGCAGGGGGCTAGAGGTACCGCGCGTGTGAGCCGCGCCATTGGCGCGCTCGGGCGGCCGGTGTCCGTTAGCGCGGAGGCGCGGGGAGGAGGAGAGAGGAGGGGGCCGACCGCGTAGCGTGTCGCGGACGCCGAGGCGCATCGGCAGGTGCGCGGGGGAGGCCCGAGGTGGCCGGAGCTGCTTGGCAGGGGGCAGCTACAGTGCGGGAGCGCACTGTAGCGCGCTCCAGAGCGCCCAAATGGCCGGCATGGCATTTTCTATGCCTTGTGGGCGCGGCCAACCGTGTCCAGTAGCTCAAGGGTGGAGTAAAGAAGGAGGGAGAGGCATTGGATGCTCTAGATGGCCACTGGGGTGAGGAGAGAGGTGAGGAAGAGGGAGAAAGGGGCTGTCCAGAGAGAGAAAGTGGGGTTTTGCCCATCCAATAAGTGAGCTATGAACTTGCCATTGTTACTGGAGGTTAAAGGGGGCTAGGAGGAGCTATGGTAAAAATTTGAGCTCTCCAAGAATAGTGGAAGGGGTCAAAATAGTGGTTTTTGCAAAATGCTAGAAGGTGTTTGATAATGGTTTGGGCTAGCATATGAACTCTCATTGCCATGATACTTAACAGTATGGAAAGATACTTAGAAATAGGGTGTGCCACCAAATTTGAGCTTATTTGGGCAAAGTTGCCAATGCAACTTTTGCAAACCCTAGAAATTAGCAGAATTGGACTTGAGTAGATCTAGTTGAGCAAATCACTTCTCCTTGATGCACCACTTGGTTTAGTGGCCTCATTTGGTCATGTGAACATTCTCACAAAAGTTGGGGTTAAGGGGAGAAAGTTGGTAGTACAAACTTGATCAAATATGGTTCTGGTCAGAGAGGGTTTTGGGGCATTTTGGTGAACCAAAATGACTTTAATTGGCATGAGGCTTTGCAAGGTGATCACAATATTCATTTGTGACTTGCTGGATTTTTCTTGGATTTTTATGAAAATATTTCCTGTAGAAATATTTCAAATCCTTGAAATGGGCAGAAATGGTTTTGGGAGGTTTTGTCCAATATTTTGATCATGACCATATGTTGAAACTCTTATATATGGAAAATATATGTCCACTGAGTTTCCCTGATTTTTCTCAAATATTTTTGAAACAATAAAATAATTTTTCCCTATTAAAGACCATTTCTGGCCTTAAGAAAAAGCTTTTAAATAAAATAGTAAAATAGCGTTTAAAAATATATTTTTGTGGTTTCTAGGTATCCTATATCTAATAGGTTTCAAATATACCTTTTGAAAGATTTTTCACACCTCAAATCAAGTACTTGCAGTGCAAATCTTAATTCAAGGGTTTTTGGAAAACTAATTTTAGAAAATACTTTTAGGCCAAATTATTTTTGTAAGAAAATACTATATTGCTCTATACACATGGCATGATCATTGGACAGAAGTTTGGGGCAAGGAGGTGAAGTATAGAAGGTGGAGTAGTTGACTATTAAGAGCACTTGAAAAACCACATAGAGAAAACCAACTTCAAAATAAGAGCCAAATAATGCAAAAGTTTTTGTTGGTCCAAATTTCCATGCTTTATAAATGCAAATGAAGTGTTACAAAATGCAGGGTGTGACACATACTCATTGTTTAAGCTCAAGTGGGGTTACCACTTTTACATAATGCATTAATGTGTTCACACCATTAGAGTTGCTTTGACTCAATTCTTAGAGTTAAGCTCCCCCTAGATGTGAGATCCCCCCTTAGAGGGATGAACCAACCTTGGGTTTTGTCAATGATGACTCCATGTAGGTGTTGAAGATGTAGATGCTCAATGTTGATGTAGATCATTTGGAGCAATCTTTTGAAGTGAGTTGCACTTTCAACTTACCTACATGGGTTAGTCCCACAAGGAACAAACAAGAATATCCATAGACATAGAGTGATGCACACACAAGATGATGTCCATGAATTCATTGGGTTACCTTGTCCCTTGCCTTACCAACATGAGGGTTTGTGACTCCTTGAACTAGTGCAAGATGTGGAAGTTGACTGCACTTGTTCTTGCCAAAATGATATGAGTGAAGAATGTTGGCAGAGTCACCCTCAAGAACTCTCTAGTTCTTCTTCTTCGGGATCCACATCATCTTGATGGGAATCCTTGGAGTTGTAGTTGTACTTGATGAAGTAGAACTTGACGTAGTCTTGGGAACCCACTTGAACGAGGCTTTAGGTGCTTCTTCAAATGCATCAATCTCTTCTTGAAGCTTGTCCTTGCCTTTGTTCTTGTGGTCTTGTGGTGGAAGATCATCATGAGCTTGTGTTACCTTGAAAGAAGTAGGATTATACTTCTCTTGTTGAGGAACAAACTTCGTCTTGGGGTATTGATCTTCTTCCCACTCAACTCCATTGGCATTGAACTTTCGTTCAAAACCAACACCTTGATTCTTCTGGTGCCTTCCTTGCTTGTGTACAATTTCCGTGAATTGCTTACTCCCGACAAGGCTCTTGTAAACACCTTTCTCTATAATTCCCTTCAATAAGCTATTTTCTTGCTCAAGTGTAACTTGGCTAAGAGAATCATTAGTGGAATCAAGAGAACTACTAGAAGCAACAATATTGGAATTGACACTATTATTGTTACTACTAGAGGAAGTATCTTTCTTGTACTTGTTACTAGACTTGACTTGAGGCATGTAAGTAGATAAGAGTAAATGCTTGGCAATGTAAGAAGAACTTTTCTTGCGGAGATCATCATTGATTGCTTTTAAGAACTCATGCTCTTGCTCAAGATTGATTTTCAAAGCGTAACTTCTCATGAGCCCTTAAAAGTTCTCGATGATCTTCGTAGATAGTTTCATGAGCTAACTTAAGAGAGTTTAGTTCTTTAGTTAGAAGCTCAATATTCTCCTTATCATTGTCATTCATTTTATCTTGATTAGCATGATTAATTGACGTTTCATCATAGTATTCATCACTAGAGTTGTCAACAAGTAAATCATCATCCACAAGCAAGTCATCTTCATCACTATTGAAATCAACATACTCAGGATGTGTTACCTTTGGACCTTTGGCCATGAAGCATCTTCCAACACCTTCATTTGGTGAATCAAATATGTCGTAGGAGTTGGTTGACACAAGTGCTAGACCGGCAACACCTTCATCTTGAGTATATTCGGAGTCGGAGTGATAGCTTCTCTCAGAGTGATTGTCGGAGTCGGAGCCGGATACCCATTCACCAACATGAACTTGATGTCTTTGTTTTGTGTAGCTCCTTGATGACTTGTCCTTCCTTTCCGAATCCTTGCTTCTCCGTGAGGGTCTTCGTTCATAACGATCATCTCTACTCCTCCTCTCTCTTGGTGGTGATTCTTCTCTTTTGCTCCTTCTTCTTGGAGAATCTTCTCTTCTTTTGTAGGGTGCCGTACACTCATTGGAATAGTGTCCGGGTCTCCTACAATTGTAGCAATTGCACTCTCGACTAGAAGATCTCTTGTCATTGTAAGACCTTGACTTGGAGCTTCTTTCTTTGCTTCTACTTTTGTAGAATTTGTTGAATTTCTTCACCATTAAGCTCAATTCTTCATTGAAGGTTGGTTTATAACTCGATGATGTGGGGGCTTCACTTGAGGCTTTGTAAGCACCACTTGACTTGTTGTGAAGTTCCTCCTTATCCTTGAGTGACATCTCATGAGCAACAATTCTTCCAATGACTTCTGTTGGCTTGAGATCTTTGTAGTTTGGCATCATTTGAATCAATGTGCACACGGTATCATACTTTCCATCCAATGCTCTTAAGATCTTCTTAATGATGAATTTGTCGGTCATCTCTTCACTCCCTAAGCCGGCAATCTCATTTGTGATAAGAGCAAGCCTAGAGTACATTTCAGCGACACCTTCACCATCCTTCATTTTGAACTTGTCAAGCTGACTTTGGAGCACATCCAACTTGGATTCCTTGACGGACTCGGTACCTTCATGCATATCAATCAAAGTATCCCAAATTTCCTTTGCATTCTCAAGACGGCTGATTTTGTTGAATTCTTCGGGGCACAATCCGTTGAAGATGATATCACAAGCTTGAGCATTGTATTGCAACATCTTTAATCTTCCGCATTAGCTTCACGGTTCGGTTCTCTCCCATCGAAAAATTCACCTTCCAAGCCAATACAAATAATTGCCCAAATGGCGAGGTTATGTCCAAGAATATGCATTTTCATCTTATGCTTCCAACTAGCAAAATTAGTACCATCAAAGTAAGGACCTCTGTGGTGATAATTTCCCTCGCTAGACGCCATACTCTCCTAGGTTGTGAAACCAAGGCTATGACCACCGAAAGCTATGGAAATCAAAGCAAATGGAGACCAAAGCTCTGATACCACTTGTAGGACCTTGAAGTATGTCTAGAGGGGGGGTGATTAGACTAATTGACCAATAAAAACTTAACCTTTTCCCAATTTTAGAGTTTGGCAGATTTTAGCTACTTTAGGACAAGTCAAGCAATCATCACACAATTCAAGCAAGCATGCAAAGAGTATATAGGCAGCGGAAATTAAAGCATGCAACTTGCAAGAAAGTAAAGGGAAGGGTTTGGAGGATTCAAACACAATTGGAGACACCGATGTTTTTGGCGTGGTTCCGATAGGTGGTGCTATCGTACATCCACGTTGATTGAGACTTCAACCCACCAAGGGTAACGACTGTGTGAGTCCACGGAGGGCTCCACCTACAAAGGGTCCACGAAGAAGCAACCTTGTCTATCCCACCATGGCCGTCGCCCACGAAGGACTTGCCTCACTAGCGGTAGATCTTCACGAAGTAGGAGATCTCCTTGCCCTTACAAACTCCTTGGTTCAACTCCACAATCTTGTCGGAGGCTCCCAAATGACACCTAGCCAATCTAGGAGACACCACTCTCCAAGAAGTAACAAATGGTGCGTTGATGATGAACTCCTTGCTCTTTTGCTTCAAATGATAGTCTTCCCAACACTCAACTCTCTCTCATAGGTTTTGGATCTGGTGGAAAGAAGATTTGAGTGGAAAGCAACTTGGGGAAGGCTAGAGATCAAGATTCATATGGTAGGAATGGAATATCTTGGCCTCAACACATGAGTAGGTGGTTCTCTCTCAGAAATGGCAAGTTGGAAGTGTAGGTTCGTTCTGATGGCTCTCTCCACGAATGAAGAGGAGGTGGAGGGGTATATATAGCCTCCACACAAAATCTAACCTTTACACACAATTTACCAAACTCGGTGGGACCGAATTGTTAACTCGGTCGGACCAATTTAGTAAACCTAGTGACCGTTAGTGATTTTCGGTGGGACTGACATGCATCTCGGTGAGACCGATTTGGTTAGGGTTAGGGCATAACGTAATCTCGGTAAGACCGATTACACAAACTCGGTGAGACCGATTTGGTAATAAGCTTTCCAGAGAGTTAGTCAGGTAAACTCGGTGGGACCGATTTGCTCTTTTCGGTGAGACCGAAATGTTACAAAAAGGAAACAGAGAGTTTACATTGCAATCTCGGTGGGACCGATCGCTCACTTCGGTTAGACCGAAACGTTACGAAGGGAAACAGAGAGATTGTAACCCCATCTCGGTGAGACCGATATCCCTATCGGTAAGACCGATTTGCTTAGGGTTTGTGGTAGTGTCTATGACTTATGGAATTGGTGGCGCCGGATAGGAAGAATCGGTGTGACCGATTTTGACTTTGGGTTTAGGTCATTTGTGGATGTGGGAAAGTAGTTGAGGGTTTTGGAGCATATCACTAAGCACATGAAGCAAGAGGCTCATTAAGCAACACCTCATCCCTCCTTGATAGTATTGGGTTTTCCTATAGACTCAATGTGATCTTGGATCACTAAAATGTAAAATGAAGAGTCTTGAGCTTTTGAGCTTGAGCCAATCCTTTGTCCTTAGTATTTTGAGGGATCCACTTTCATCATCCATGCCATGCCATTCATTGAGCTTTCCTGAAATAATAGTCTTGGAATAGCATTAGCTCAATGAGCTATATGTTGTTATGAATTACCAAAACCACCTAGGGATAGTTGCACTTTCAGCATGCTATCATGGAGCGACATCAACATGCCGTGGAAAAAATATTGTCCCATTTGGGTCAGGTTTCGGGATATGCTTCTCACAAACCAAAGGTTCTCACAACAAGCCTGATGGTTTCGGTAGGGAACATCCGCTGCCTATTATTGCTCTCAAATTTTTTCTAGTGTCAACATAGAACAATAGGAGTGTTGTGTCAGTTTTTGGGATTTTTCGGGGTTTGTTTGGACATTTTTATGCATTAATTGAGTTTTTGATGCATTTATATGCATAATTCAAATTTGAACTACATGCACATGCTCTAATGCATATAAATTGGTGGAAAATTCAAATCTGTGTCCTTGGTTGCATGCTTAGGTCCCATGCAAGAAATGAGAATGAATGTCATGGTTTTTAAATTCTAGTAAATCCAAAACTTGTCTGAAATTCTTGAAACTTGGCATGCTATCATGGATAGGCATCAACATGGCGTGGTAATTTTTTTGTTCCATTTGGGGCAGGTTTGGGTATAAGCTTCTCACAAACCAAAGTTCTCACAACAAGCCTGATGGTTTCGGTAGGGAATGTCCCACCTTTGGGGATGAAATGATATCAGCTGCCTCTTACTGCTTTCGAAATTATTCTAGTGTCAACATAGAACAACAGGAGTGTTGTGTCAATTTTTGGGATTTTTCAAGGTTCGTTTGGATATTTTTATGCATTCATTGAGTTTTTGATGCATTTATGTGCATAATTCAAATTGGAACTACATGCACATGCTCTAATGCATATAAATTGGTTGAAAATTCAAATATGTGTCCTTGGTTGCATGCTTAGGTCCCATGCAAGAAATGGGAACGAATGTCAAACACCCTGCCACCATCACTCGGCCGCAAACAATGAGATTCCTGGTTTTTAAATTTTAGTAAATCCAAAACTCGTCTAAAATTCATGAAACTTGGCATGCTATCATGGAGTGGCATTGACATGCCGTGGTAATTTTTTTGTCCCATTTGGGGCAGGTTTTGGTATAAGCTTCTCACAAACCAGAGCTTCTCACAACAAGCCTGATGGTTTCGGTTGGTAATGTACCACCTTTGGGGACGAAATGATATCTGCTGCCTCTTATTGCTTTCAAAAAATTTCTAGTGTCAACATAGGACAATAGGAGTGTTGTGTTAAATTTTGCAATTTATCGGGGTTCATTTGGACATTTTTATACATTAAATGGGTTTTCTAGGCATTTTATGTGCATAATTCAAATTTGAACTACATGCACATGCTCCAGTGCATATAAATTGGTTGAAAAATCAAATCTTTGTCCTTGGGTGCAAGCTTAGGTCCGATGCAAGAAATGGGAATGAATTTCAAACACCAGGGCACTGTTGATTGCCGACAAAACATTGAGATACTTTGTTTTTAAATTCTACCAAATCCAAAACTCGTCTGAAATTCATGAAACTTGGCATGCTATCATGGAATGGCACCCGACATGTTGTGGTTTTTTTCATGTCCATTTTGAGAGAAGAAGCACTCGAATAACAGCCAACAGAGGAATTTTCAAAGAAAACTGCCACTCCAACCTCGCAAATGTTTGTATAATTCCGTGTGCGTTATGTTAACCATTCACATGACGCCACGTGTCTTCGTTCTAATGGCTATAGGAGGTGCCGTGCGGACAGCTGCTTGACTGAACGGGAGGGTGCGAGCGCAGTCCGGTGCGCAGGCTGACCGAGAGGCGTGCAAGCTGTCCTCCAATGCATAGGCTCACCGGGAAGCGTGCAAGCTGTACGCTGTGCAGGCTCACTCAGAATCAAGCCCTTTGACTTCCATGGCCGCCTTCCTTCCTCTCCATTAATGGCGCCTGAGCCGCTGCTTAATATGGGAGGCCTTACTGTTCGCCTCCCATTTCCCTCCCTCCCGGAGACCTCCACCAATGCCATGGCGCAGAAGGATCGTCTGCCACTAGTATTAAAGTTTGGTGAAGTCGACTCCGAGCCAGAGGAGATAGAAATGAAGGAGGAATGGGGCCTCATGGACATGGCCCAGAACGAGCTGGCCGCGGCTGTTGCTGCCCCCGCTCCCATCCCAGCTGCCATCCCCATGACCGCGCCAGCGACCATTCCCGTAGCACTGACGGGCTGGTCGTCGAGCACTATCGCACAGCTGGAAGCCGCGGGTGTCACCGAGGTCTCCGCGGCCCCGTGCGAGCTCGTGTACCAACCAGCGCCAGCGCCAGTGCCCGTGCGCACCCCTCCACCCACTGCGGCGCTAGTCCTCATGTGTTTGGCTGCACCCGCCGTGCCCGTGCGCGCGCCCCCCTCAGCGGCATGGGATGTCGCCGTCGACCGCTACCTCTCAGCGCCACCAGCTGCCATCCTCCAACGCCCCGCCTGTCGATCGTGCGAATAATGTAGGTTATGATCGAACCCTAGCTAGGACAGATTAGGTAGTATGAACCCTATGTTTTTAAATTAGCTAGGTTTTTAAATTAGGACAGAAATTTAGCTAGGTTTTTAAATTAGGACAAAAATTTATCTAAGTTAATAGAGCTTAGGTGTTTTAGGTGTATTTAACAGAATTCTAGGTGTTTTAGTTGTTTTATGTGTAGTTAACAAATTCTAGGTATTTATTTAGGTAAAGCAATTGTTTTTATTTTTTTAGTTAAAGTAATTTTTCCTGTGATATGCAAATTTGTAGTGGACATGTCATATTTTGAACATGTCACATTTTGGACATGTCATATTTTTTCGAGTGGCCTATGTTTTGCCATAATGTCGATTCGTTTACGTTATGGCAAATTTCAGGCGCTCGATATGTCCTGCTTTTAGCAAAGGTCATGCTGAGTTTTGCTAAGTGTTTATTAATTTTGTTCATAATTAAGCATTTTTTCTCGACATCGATGATGCCTGGCCCGCATCCTTGTCGTCAACTCGGCAGAGGAGGCTTGCTTGATTATAGGGGCCATATCCGGTACTGGGCTCCGCCTGGCTGGTACTCGGAGGTGCTACCTTTCGGGGCGCGCAACTTGGTGAGGAGGCAGCCCGTCATCGACCCGGAACTTCTTTGGTGGCGGTCGCGTGGGCCAGTGACGGTGGGAAGGCCTTCATCCACCGCGGAGGTGGTATCTCACCGTGTCAGCGAGGAGGATGAGCACGTCCGTCGCTACATGATTGCGTTGGAGGGCAGGTTCGGCAGTACCTGGATGGTTCTTCAGGGATCTCACTGGAGCTATGATCTTGTGATGGTTCCTTCTCTTTGGGTGTCCACCGCCCGCGCCGATACCCATCTTTCGCTAGGGTTCTAGCTGTATTAGTGATGTTATATGTATGATACTATTCGAGATGTATTAGTGATAATATTTGATGATGTACGGACGCGAGATGATTTAGTATTCTTATTGAATGCATGCTAATTTGAATACTAATTCGTTTTATGATTTAGTTTTGGTTAGTGAATGCACGTCTGTTTCAACTATATGAACATAGGAAATGTCTGACGATGATAGCGAAAGGGTATTCAGTATGTGCGAATACTGCGAAGACGAGCGTGGCCTATGCGACAGGCCTCGCCTAGTTGGTGGTAGGCGCTTTAGCATCAAGCTGGATGAGAACTTCGAAGTGCATACAACAAGTCACAACGAGAAGTCTTTTTTGGTAATTAAGCATGACTTCTGCTTCTTTTGCTTCAACTTATAATTTTTTTTACTATTCTACTAGCGTATCCCTGCCATGCAAGAATATATGTCTTGGATAAGGTTGGTTTCAGTACTATGGAAACTATGGAGGTAAAAATAGTTAACTTGAGGACCAAGCATGGTTATAGTTTTCTCGCAAAATTATACAATATAGACACCTAAACCCATTTTGAATGCAAACAATGGAGAGCACTATGCAAGGCTTATGCATTTGAGCCTGATATGCTTATCACCTTTGATATTCGTCCGGAAGATGATATTGAAGATAATATCGACATCTGGGTCTATGTGCAGATGCCTCCAGTTCTACCATTATGTAAATTTCTCAACCATATTTATGTCTTGGATAATGTTTATTCAAAAATAGTTGACAACTAATTTATATTGACAACTTATTTCCATTCAAGCAAACATGTCTGGCGCTTGGTAGACATGGCCTACTACTGTCCCGAGGCTGAACTAAACTGCGAGGAGACAAGTCATTATGTTTCATGGCTTGAGGATCTTCATACTGTCAAGACAAATTATTTTCCTGGACTTAGAAATCTTAGTACTCAAAATGTGCGACCAATAGTGTTCGTACTGAACTACGGTCACATCTATTTAGGAAAGATGGTAAGATTTTTACTATTTGTCCTCAGTGCATCTTTTGCATACATTATTTTTTAAGCTAAACTTCATTGCTAAGTATGTTACTACGATGTTCTTCAACATGGACTCTCGATGATAGTTGTGCCTCAGTGAATCGAAGCGGAAAATCGCATGTCCATGGTTAGCATACGACCAAGACTTCCTACATTGCACATGAGTGCATTTAGGATTTCTAGAAGCGAGGAAGTCTTAATAGTCAAAGACTGGAATAAAATTGTGAAGGATCGTAGAGAAGTACTAGGGGGCAGTAACCAGAAGCGTAGCCCACAATTAGGAGACAGGTTCATCTGCATGCTTCAAGATGATGAATCAGGAGCGCTCCACATGTTCTATGCTATTTTACCTGAGAGAGAGAGAGAGAGAGCAGTAGGAGTGATTAGCTAGCTAGAATGAATTTCAATATGATGATGATGTGCTACACTATGTAGCTATGATGATTAGACAATTTTGGTGGTAATGACTAGCTATGATGATTATTAGCTAGTGTTGGTGGTAATTTTCCCTTACTTGCAACTCCTATGCTGAATTAGAGGCTATGTTGATGCTACTACTTATCATTGTTGGTGAAGCAAATGCGTCTGAATTTCCATCCATGAATACTACATTTGAATTTTTATTTTTTAATTTCTAATTAGTTAGCTGTAGCGTGGGGTGGGGAAAGCAACGCTACTAGTCCATACGATAGTAGTAGCGTGTGTGGAGAAAGCAGCGCTACTAGTACTTAGTATATCTGCAGCGTGGGGTAGAAAACGCACTACTGCTAATATTTAGCTATAGTGCCATAGCAGTAGCGCGGGCACCCATGCTACTGGTATGCAAAAACCCACGCTACTGGTAAGGTTTTTCCTCTAGTGTCTCGCGTCCCTCCGGGTGCTCTACCTCATTCCTCCACGCGCGCTGCCAGTGTTTGGGGCCGGTGCATGATCACGCACGTTCATGTGCATGCGGTTGCACCGGGCGCGGCTCCACAATGCAGTGACCCGATGCAAAAACTGCCATGCAGACGCGCCGAGAATCCAGGCCGCCCGGCCCCCATTTGTTCATGCGGCCATTTACCTTTATCTCTCGCATCACATGACACAATATGCACCTCCATGACGACACATACAGAGAGGACATCCAACGGTTCCAATGGCGATCCCCGTGGCTCCAATGGCGCTCCCAGCGGCCGACCACGACAACGGCAGGCAGTTCACCATGCATCACGTAGTGGACACCCACGTGAGGGGGAAGGCCCTCTCGGTGGCGTACACAAATGATCTGGTGTCGGTTGAGAGTTCCATCCAAACTAGGGAGCAGTTCCTTGCCGAGGACAAGTACAGAGTGGTCGGCTTCGACCTCGAGTACACCATCGGTCGTGTCGGGCATGATCAGAAGGTTGGCGTCGCCTAGTTGTGCGTGCGACATGACGTCCTCATCTACCATTACCACCTGGCCACAAGGCCTTGCGAGTGTTTCTCCAGTTTCATCAACAGCTGCAACTACAAGTTTGCTGTAGTGGACACAACCAACGATCTAAAAGCGCTCAAGGTTTCAGGCTTGAAATGCCTGAGTCTTGTCAACATCCAGGACCACTACAAGGTCTGGGGCAGTGCTAAGAATGAACTGAACTCTCTGGTTGACCTCTCCTCGGCCATCATCGACCCCTACTATATGAAGATGAAGGATGAGAGCAACAAGGACAAGGACACCTGGCACAGTGTTTGGCATGCGAGACTGGATGAAGAACACGTCAAGTACACGGCCAATGACGCGTACACGAGCTACGAGATGTACAGGCGGATCATTGACATGAGGAAGTGTCTTGTTCATGACCCAGCCGAGGGATCGAGCCACAGAGCAGTGGCGGGAGCGTCACAAGAAGTAGATGACTAGACGATCGTTTCTCCTACTTTAGAATGCATGCAATTGTTTATTGAGGTGTGTGTGAATGATCTGTATAGTCACTTATGTAATTGGATGTTTATTTCAGTTTTATACACACACACACACACGCACACACACACATGTTATTCTTCTGTAGAAAGAGCAAATCACACGGCTTATTAGCAACAATCATCTGTGTTATTATTGGTCTTCTCACACATTTCTGATCACAGACCTATTTGCCGCGTATCACAAACATATTGTTCAGTTGAACTGTTTCCATTGTGTTGCGCAATAAAGGCTACAAAGAGGGATCTACAGCAGCAAGGACCATTCTTCCCTACCGATAGCTCATCTAATAGAACTCCCAAGTTAACTGTGCTGAGGCTGGAGTAGTCATGAGATGGGTGACCGGATGGGAAGTGGACTCAATAGTAACTAGTTGGATGGTTAACTGCAAAGTTTTATTATAATAAACCTTTGTAGTGACCCATCCCATCTAGTTAATATCGAGGTCTTTGTTTCGTAACTTTTGACATTTTTTGTTTTTTGAACACATGTTGATTGGCTTGAAGATGGTCTATCTCGTTACTTTTTAATAATTTTATATATGCAAGCAACTAGTTTACATTTCTCAAAGTTTTTTGTATGAACATAATCACACACGAACTTACTATAGTAACTGTTTGTGTTATAATTTGTCATCGCAAACAGTTCATCCGAATGGCTGTTTGCTGCGTATCACACACATCTGGTTTACACAAATCGTTTGTGTTCTTTTGGCTGATCGCAAATGCGGCATATCACACACATCTTGTTAAGATGAACCGTTTCTGTTCTCTTGCCTAATCGAAAACAGTTTGGCCGAGTGAACCGTATGCCGTATATCACACACACCTTGATCTGGCTGACTGTTTCTGTTGCATTCCCTAATAGCACACAGTTCATCGAAGGGAACTGTATGCTGTATATCGCACACACATTGATATGGCTGCCCATTTCTGTTGTTCTTCCTCATCTCAAATAGTTTTGCTGGATCAACCGCATGCCCTTCATTGCACACACAACTAAAATCTAAACCGTGTTTGATGCATCCGTCATTGCAAACATTTTGGACATTTTTTACAGTTCTCTGACACCACCGTTTGCGATTATTGCATTGCACACAGTTTCTTGAAGGGTCTCTGATCGTAGTGTCGCGTTAGCAGCATCCTGCAGTAGTGATCGTCATCACCGCCACGCGGTTGTCAACTTTGAAATACAGTTCATGCTGTTTTCTCGAGGCCACCCCCAGTGCCTTCTAGTGATTTGTCCTCTGTAATGTTAATATGCAATTTGATATTCTGAAATGTAATGTTCAGTTAATAGTTTGGTCCAACAATTGCTAAATTTCGTAGTACTGTTCTCAAGCATTCTTTGTTTTGTTATGTTTCTTATCTTCTAGTACATGTTTCTATTTTGCAATGCCGTGCTCAGCTAACTGTTTTGGTTCATTTAGTCTGATGTCCATTTACCTGTTTGGTTCAATTCTGCAATTTGATTTTCATTTGCTGTGGGTACAATTTTGTATTGTTATGCATGTGAGAAACAAGTCGAATTTGGCTGTACTCAATACATATTCTACTAATAGTATGGCAACTCTCAGTTAACCTGATCAAGATCTTCCTTTTATGTGTTGCAGGGAAACAATGGGAGACACTGCGGTTTACCATCGAGGTTTTCTCATGCATGGTCCTTTCGCTAATAACACATTATTGAGCAGTTGCAGGAATCATTCTAATATTTAGGTTTCTTACAATTTAGTGTTGCACATGTAGGTCCTGCTGTCAAAGGCTTGGACCCACTGTTCAGCCCATTTTGCATACGGGGAAATGAGATGTCCATGAATATCAATCAAGTCAAGAAACTCAGAAAGATTGTTAGGATGAAGAAAGTTGCGACAAATAACAGGGAGATCTTTGTTTGCACAATGAAGAGGACATCAGTCAACTATAGGATGGTACTAACTCTTTTACCTTGTTTTTATCCCCTGCGCCATTTCAAAATTTATGACAACGATTTATGCATATCTTTGTTTTTAGTACTTTTCAAAGCAGTTCACCGATGATTACCTCTCAACCACCTGCTTGTTCAAGAGGCAAGGAAGGTATTCATTCAACACCCATAGTACAATATTGAAGTCTTCCTAAAGAGGACGAAGGTTGGGTGGGCAATTATCCATAGCCACTGGCCTAAAGTTGCAAGGACATTCAACATCAGTGAAGGCTCAATATTTGCCTTCCGCTTCTGCAGTTTCCGATGAGATTCATCTGTCTATTTACCGTGTATGATGCTACTTTACAAATGTTTTCGATGTTGCATGTGAAACTTGGTGCTATTGTGTAATGGCGTAGCTAGCTATATCCCTCTTTGGTGTAACTGAGTGCTGAAGCAATCTGATGTAATTCGATTATGAAATCCTGGTTGTCGTTATATGGATATGAAATATCTGGTGTGTTTTATAAGAAATGTCAATTTGATTACTACATGGATTATCAATAATAGGCTAATTACCCTGCTTATTGGGGTTTTCTATTGCAGACGGTTACTCAGGCAACACTGTTGGCGATGAACTCAAACAACCCACACGATATCTAGAAAGTAGGCTTGTTGGATCAACTAACAATCACACACGACTTCCGGTAGAGAACTGTTTGCGTTAGGCCACCTTGCACAAACATTTCCACACAAAAAACTGTGTGTGATATACATACGAATGGAAATGTTTTTCTGGGATTCACCGTGTGGGATGTACATACGGACGGAAACAATTAGGCTTCGATGCCTCGCCTGATTGCACATGAGTTCATTTTGCCCCCGCCTGTGTGGCCGGAGGGCCTGTCCCCAACAGTTTCTGGGTTGTGTGGGAAGGACCCCCTATCCCACACACTCACTAGGCGACGGTTTAAAACTCTGTCATGGAAAGGGGGTAAAACCATTTGTATAGCACGTCTCTGCACCAGTGTAAAGTGGATTGAAATTTCTAAACCAGTAATCATAGCATCCGCAAATCATATGTAAAGGGCATTCAATGTTCATTTCACTTTTGAATGTACAATATACTCGGTCCTTTTTAGTCTACATATAAGTTTTGTGTGTAGTCGAAGTATCTCTACTTGGACCAAACTTACAGAAAAAAGTATCAAGATTCAACAACGCCCAATCAATATTGTTAGACTCGTACGTACTCCTAGATTTTTATTCAAACAGAAAATGGTTTCCAATTTGTATTCAAACACGTGAATGCTTATTCTCGCGCATGCTCTTGCTACTAAGATGTCACCACGTCTAGCTAGTCCAATAGTAGTATTTTTTGATACATCTCCAATGGCGATTTTTGATACGTCTCCAACATATCTATAATTTTTTATTGTTCCATGCTATTATATTACCCGTTTTGGATGTTTATGGGCTTT
The DNA here is from genome assembly GCA_963921465.1 of Triticum timopheevii. Lineage (NCBI taxonomy): Eukaryota > Viridiplantae > Streptophyta > Magnoliopsida > Poales > Poaceae > Triticum > Triticum timopheevii. The sequence continues at coordinate 237,726,993 of OY997264.1, read as the reverse complement.
ATTTTACACTTTTATATCATTTTTGGGACTAACCTACTAACCGGAGGCCCAGCCCGAATTGCTATTTTTTTGCATATTTCAGTGTTTTGAAGAAAAGGAATATCAAACGGAGTCCAAACGTAATGAAACCTTCGGGAGCGATCTTTCTAAAACAAATGCAAACCAGGAGACTTGGAGTGGACATCAAGATTCTTGTTCGTTTGTGTAGTTACGAGGGACTTTTGAGGAGCCTCCTACTGGATTGATACCTTGGTTCTCAACAACCGAGGGAAATACTTACGCTACTTTGCTGCATCACCCTTTCCTCTTCAAGGGAAAACAAACGCAATGCTCAAGAGGTAGCAATTTTCCACGTGTAAAATTCTCATTCACTGACGATCCACGTGTCAGCTCAGTGTTGGGACAGATGTCAACCATCCACTGGACAGGAGTCACCAATGAAACGTTGACACATGGGACGGCCCAATAGAGGCCCATACATGTTTAAAAGCCAGACCAGGAATAGGCCCACAAGATTTCGTCAGAACTAATGCGTCGGACCGTTAACAACCTAACATTTTCTTGACCAAACTATGGCCCATATCAGATACGGCACATTAAAGGATTGCAATATTCTAGGCCAGTTTATGGCCCATATCAGATCCGGCCCGTTAACAACCTGCAATAGTTTGGGCCAAATTATGGTCCATATCTGATCTGGTCTGTTTGCTAACTTCATATCTTGGGCCAAATTATGACCCATAACAGATACGACCCTTTAACAGCTACTGTGCCATTGGGCTCATTGGGGGCCTGATTAGTCTTCGACCTCTTAATGGCCTGCTTAATAGTTTGGCCCGATATTAGTTTCGGCCTGTCAGCGGTCCTGTCTACATATGGGCCTCTTTCGGCCATTTAAAGGAACGAGTTGCACCTTGTCCTAATGCTGGTCCGTAGTGACTTTCGGCCTCTTAACGGCCCTCAGTCTTCGTGGATACATTTTAGCCCAAACTGCCTATCGACCCGTTAACAGAGATAAATCCGGCCTGCTTCCATCCCGTTGATCCCTTGATAGTGTTGGGCCTAATTTTGGCCCATTATACATCTGGCCTGCTTCCAGCCCGTCATGTAATTGGATGAGCCAAGGCCCAAAAATATTTCAGCCTGTTAATGGCCCATCATACCAATGGGCCAATAATGGGTCGATGTATATTACAGCTTGTTGATACGTCTCCATCGTATCTACTTTTCCAAACTCTTTTTCCCTTGTTTTGGATTCTAATTTGCATGATTTGAATGGAACTAACCCGGACTGACGCTGTTTTTAGCAGAACTACCACGGTGTTATTTTTGTGCAGAAATAAAAGTTCTCGGAAAGATTCAAAACTTCATGGAGATAACTTTTGGAATAAAGAAAAAACATTGGTGAAAGAATCAACCGAAGGGGACCCACACCCTAGCCAGAAGGGTGGGGATGCGCCCCCTATCTTGTGGGCCCCCTCGACCTCAACCGACCTCAACTCCAACTCCATATATTCATGTTTGGGGAGAAAAAATCAGAGAGAAGGATTCATCATGTTTTATGATATAGAGCCGCCGCCAAGCCCTGTTCTTCCTCGGGAGGGCAGATCTAGAATCTGTTTGGGGCTCCAGAGAGGGGAATCCGTCGCCATCGTCATCATCAACCATCCTCCATCACCAATTTCATGATGCTCACCGCCGTGCGTGAGTAATCCCATGGTAGGCTTGCTGGACAGTGATGGGATGGATGAGATTTATCATGTAATCGAGTTAGTTTTGTTAGGGTTTGATCCCTAGTATCCATTATGTTCTAAGATTGATAGTGCTATGACTTTGCCATGCTTAATGCTTGTCACTAGGGCCTGAGTGCCATGATTTCAGATCTGAACCTATTATGTTTTCATGAATACATGAGTTTTCTTGACCCTATCTTGCAAGTTATAGTCACCTACTACGTGTTATGATCCGGCAACCCCGGAGTGACAATAATCGAGACACTTCCAGGTGATGACTGTAGTTTGAGGAGTTCATGTATTCACTAAGTGCTAATGCTTTGGTCTGGTTCTCTATTAAAAGGAGGCCTTAATATCCCTTAGTTTCCAATAGTACCCCGCTGCCACGGGAGTGCAGGACAAAAGATGTCATGCAAGTTCTTTTCCATAAGCACGTATGACTATATTCGGAATACATGCCTACATTATATTGATGAATTAGAGCTAGTTCTGTGTCACCCTATGTTATAACTGTTGCATGATGAATGGCATCTGACATAATTATCCATCATTGATCCATTGCCTACGAGCCCGTTTCATATTGATCTCTGCTTAGTTACTTCTCTGTTGCCACTATTACAATTGCTACAAAACTGCTACTGTTAGTTTTGCCACCGTTACCGTTACTTCCATACAACTTTGCTACTAAATATTTGCTGCAGTATTAAGTCTTTTAGGTGTGGTTGAATTTACAACTCAGCTGCTAGTACTTGAGAATATTCTTTGGCTCCCCTTGTGTCGAATCCATAAATTTGGGTTGAATACTCTACCCTCAAAAATTGTTGCGATCCCCTATACTTGTGGGTTATCAAGACCTTTTTCTTGCGCCGTTACCGGGGAGCATAGCTGTACTCTTTGAGTCACTTGGGATTTATCTCTGTTGATCACTATGAGTAATTTGAAAGATCAAACAACCAAGATTTTTCCCTCAACTGCGAGGGGAGGTAAGGAACTGCCATCTAGCTCTGCACTTGATTCACCTTCTGTTTTGTGTAAACTTGCGACACCTACACCTACTATTGATTCTGATATCCCACATGTTACTGATGATGCCACTTCTACTATGCATGATGCTTATGATGATACCACTTCTATGCTTGATAATACTGTGCCACTAGGTGAATTTCTTGATGAACAACTTGCTAGGGTTAGAGAGAATGAAATTACTGAAACTGATGATATTAATGAAAGTGATGATGAAGATTCTCCCCCTAGATATGAATTACTTGTTGTACCTGATGGTTATATTATGGACGAAGAAACTACTAGAGACTTTTTTTGCTTGCAATGAGAGATATGATCTTAAGAAACTATTAGCTAAGCTGAAAGAAATGTCTTTGAATGCTAATATGCAATATGATCCTACGTTATGCTTCACCTATTTGTGTTACTGATAAGGATTATGAATTCTTTGTCGATCCCGAGTTAATTACTTTGGTTGAATCTGATCCTTTCCATGGTTATGAATCTGAAATTGTTGTGGTACATCTTACTAAACTGAAGGATATAGCCACCCTATTTACTCATGAGGGAAAAAATCACTATTACTATATTCTTAAATTGTTTCATTTCTCGTTAAAGGGCGATGCTAAGATATGGTTTAATTCTCTCGCTCCTGGTTGTGTGCGTAGTCCCCGGGATATGATTTACTACTTCTGTGCAAAATATTTTCTTGCTCATAAGAAGCAAGCTTCCTTAAGGGAAATATTTAACTTTGTGCAAATTGAAGAAGATTCTCCCACAAGCTTGGGGGAGGCTTCTCCAATTACTTAATGCTTTGCCTGATCATCCTCTCAAGAAAAATGAAATACTTGATATCTTTTATAATGGACTAACCGATGCTTCTAGGGACCACCTAGATAGTTGTGCTAGTTGTGTTTCCAGGGAAAGAACTACTGAGCAAGCTGAATTGCTATTGAATAATATATTGAGTAATGATAATGATTGGACACTTCCTGAACCAACTCCTAAGGTATTAAAGCTGAAGATGTTAAGAATTTACTGCCTATTAAAGAAATACATGGCCTTGATAACACAACACAAGTAGTAATGTTAAATTCTCTCTATAGATTTTATGAAGGTGATATTCCTCATAATAAGTCTACTAGTCAATGCTTAGATGAGTTTGATAATTTTATTGTTAAACAAGAGAACTTCAATGCTTATGTTAGTAGACAATTGAAACGCAATGCTTACATGCTTGACAACTTGGGTGATTATATGTCTAGAGTTAAAGTGATCTTAAGCTTATTAGTAAACATGCTTCCATGTTACAACTCAAGTAGAACAAGTACTTAAGGCACAAGATGATTTTCTCAATGAGTTAAAAAATAAGAACAATGATAATGTAGTTACGACTAGAGGTGGTAAAATGACCCAGGAACCTTTGTATCCTGAGAGCCATCCTAAGAGAGCTGAGCAAGATTCACAAAGAATTAATACTGATGCACCTAGTCCCGCTAATAAAAAGAAAAAAAATACTGATTGGACTTTGCATGCTTCTAGTGAACCTGTTATAGACACACCTAAGAACCCAAATGATATTTCTATTTCTGATGCTGAGACACAATCTTGTGATGAACATGAGCCTAGAGATAATGTTAATGATGATGTTCATGATGATTCTCAACCTAGTAATAATAATGAAGTAGAAGTTGAACCTGCTATTGATCTTGATAACCGATAATCAAAGAATCGACGTTATGATAAGAGAGACTTCATTGCTTGGAAGCACGGTAAATAAAGAGAACCATGGGTTCAAAAAACCACGCCTTTTCCTCCTAAGACATCCAAGAAAAAGTATGATGAGGATTTTGAGCGCTTTGCTGAAATGATTAGACCTATCTTCTTGCATGTGTGTTTGACTGATGCCTCCTTATGCTAAGTATATGAAAGGTATTGTTACAAATAAAAGAAAGATACCGGAAGCTAAAATCTCCACCATTCTTGCCAATTATACTTTTAAGGGTGGAATACAAAAGAAACTTGGAAATCCAGGAGTACCAACTATAACATGCTCCATTAAAAGAAACTATGTTAAAACTGCTTTATGTGATCTTGGAGCTGGTGTTAGTGTTATGCCTTTCTCTTTATATTGTAGACATGATTTGAATAAGTTGACACCTACTGAAATCTCTTTGCAAATGGCTGATAAATCAACTGCTATACCCATCGGTATTTGTGAGGATGTGCCTGTTGTGGTTGCAATCGTTACTATCTTAACGGACTTTGTTATTCTTGATATTCCCGAGGACGACAATATGTCGATCATCCCTGGTAGACCCTTTCTGAATACTGCAGGGGCTGTTATTGATTGCAACAAAAGCAATGCCACTTTTCATGTTATATGGTAATCAGCATACGGTACACTTTGCGAAGAAACAACCTCAAGTTCATAGTATCAATTCTATTGGAAAAATTTCAACTAGTACTATTGGAGGTTTTGAATTCCCTCTTCCTACTATCAAAAAGAAATATGATATTCTTATTGTTGGGGACATGCATATCCCCGTTGAGGTAATCTAGTGCCATTCGAAAATTCTCCGGTTTCATGTTATTCGGAAGAGGTTTGTTAATAAGACTTGATCAACCTTGTTAATGGATTCCTTTTGACATGAGAGGGATGAATTTAGAAGGCACAACTTTCTGTACCCTCCTTTTACTTTCTGTTATTTAGTATAAATAAAGAAAAATTAGTATTTTCTGTCTATTTTCTGAATTATCCTCGCAATAGAAAAATACCCCAAAAATAAAAGTTCTCCAAATGCCCTGAAAATTTAGTATAATTTCTTGTAGAATATTTACGAATTACTAGAACTTAGAACACACCAGGGGGCCACACCAGCTAGCCACAAGGGTGCAGGGCGTGCCCTACCCCCTGGGCACGCCCTCTGTCTTGTGGGCCCCACATGGCCGCCCTCCACTTATTCGAGCACCCATCCACTAAGTCTTCCTCCAGAAAAGTCCTCCTGTAGCTCAAACTCATGTTCTTTCTCATTTTTCTACCATTTTCGTTCTCCTTGCTCAAAGCTCCATACACAAAACTGCTTTGGGGGATTGTTCTTTGGTATGTGACTCCTCCAATGGTCCAATTAGTTTTTGTTCTACTGCTTTACTTATTGCAAAATTTTGCTGCTGAGGTGACCATGTTCTTGAGCTTGCATGTCAAATTTATATATCCCAAAGTAGTTTGAATGCATGATTTAGCCTATAGACACTTGTGGGAATAGTTGCTATCAATCTTGTTGAGTTTGGTTCACTTTTATTTTGAGTCACTAAAAATTTCAGAAATTTTCCGAGGAAGAAAATGTTGAGATGATTGTTGAGAGGCTCCTTGAGTCGTGGTTCGAAGGAAAAGGAGAATGAAGAGAATGAAAAGCCCAAGTACAACCTTCCTCGTGCTGTGGAGGTCCGGCCGTGTGAATGGCCAAGCGATGCATTCTTGGAGGCAGCCGGAATTTATGAAGATTTCTATTACTTGGCTGAGAATGCGGGCATCACCGACTTTCTCCATGATAAGTGTGAATAGTATCTCCTACTCACTAATATTTCTTGCAAAATTTTCACTTTCATGCTAGGAGATCACGACCCTGAGTAGAATTTTATTTATATGTTGAGTATAAGGAGATGTCCATCTATGATTTTTGTGAGGTTTGCAAGATACCTTTTGAGGGCAACATCGAGGAACCACATCCTAGTGATGTGGAAGATTTTATTAAGGATATTATTGTAGGGAAAAGGAAAAAGGTGTCGGTAGCTCCAACATCTAGTATACATTTTCCTGCCCTACGCTACTACTCATTATTTGCTAGTAGATGTTTAATTAGTCGCGGGGACAGTGGAGGCCATAGTGCTCCTGACCTTGCCAGTTTTCACCATGCTTTGGTTTGTGATAAAACTCTCAGTTTAGGCGCTATGGTTGCTAAACGGTTGAGTTTAAACCGTACAAAGGGTACTATCTTTGGAGGTATCTATGCCTCTCGTCCTGCTAAATATTTTGAGATACCTATTAGACACTATGAGAAAGAAGAAAAGTTGCGTTCCACTATTTACTTAGATTATAAGAGTACGGTAGCACATGATTTTCTTCGTTGTGATAAGGAAAAGAGACTCATTTATAACTTGACTGTTACCTTGCTTACACCTATTTTGTTCGATCTTCATTCAGGCAGGTACTTTGTTTTGTCCGCGGATATTCATGCATATTGGAAAGGGACACTGTAACGCCCCGAGATTGATGCGCCAGGTGTCTTCGAGTTATTCGCCGTCGTTGCCATGTCATTTGCTTGCATTTTGCTATTTGCCATGTCATCATCAGCATTTCATCTGCATGTTTTTCAAAACTTCCTTCCGTCCAGGTCCTCCCAGTTCTCTCCGTTGTCTGTTCTAAGCCCAAACACACTCGCACGCGCCCGCGGCACCTCCCAGATCTTGTTTTGTGAGCCACAGAAAAACCTTCTCGGAATGGGCTGAGAGTGGACGAGTGGTCTTGGTACATCACCGGTAGACCGCGTGTCAAATTTCGTTCCATTTGGAAGTCGTTTGATGCCCCAACGGTTAACCGCCTTAACCACCGGACCCCTTTCTCTTTGCAGCCCAGCACCCCTCCACACAGCCCACCTAGCCCATCTAAACCCCCTCCATGTTCATCGTCGTTGGATCACGATCGTGTGGGCGAAAACGGCACCTCATTTGGACTCTCCTACTCCCTCTACCTATAAATAGACCCTCTCCCCGAAATTTACGGACGAAACCCTAGCCAGCTCCTCCTCCACGCCACCGGACACGTCCGCCCGCGCCGGACATGTCCAGCCGCCGCCCGCACCGCTGCTCCCGACCAACAGGAGGCTGCCACATTGCCTTGCGCTGTCCCCGCCGCCGCGGCCCACCGGGGCCGAAGGTTAGACCGCCTCGGGCCGCGACCGGGCCGAGCCGCCCCGCTGGGGCCCAAGGCCGGCCCGCCCCGGGCCGCGACCGGGCTGAGCCGCCGCGTGCCAGCGCTGCCTGCGCCCCACCGCCGACCACCGCACCATCGCGCCGCCAACTGCCATCACGCCCTCCACCTCCTCGCACCGCGTGTGCTGCCGCTCGCCCGAGCCCGACCGCCTCGCCCCACACAGCTCCAGCCCCGCCGCCGCCCTAGCGCCGGCGCCGCCCGTGCCTGCCTCCGCTCCCCGTGCCGCCGTGCTCCGTCCCACCGCCGCCTCCTCGCCGGCTCGCCGTTGCCCAGCCGCCGCCTCCTCGCCAGCTCGCCGCCGCCCGCGACCGGCGCCGCCCCGCGCCCTCCGTCGCCATCCAGCCCGTCCTCGGCCAGATCCGGACGGATCCGGTCCAGGACCGCCTCGCCATGGCCTCCCCACACCTCCGACGACCTCCTCGCCCCCAACTCCGGCGAGCCGCCGCCGCCTCGGTTCGCGTTGACCTCATGGTTTTTCATCTCATGTGCACTTGTTTGACCTAGCATATCTTTGAGCTTATTGCTTAGTTTTGCGTGCATAATATGTCAAAATGTTCATCCGAGAGTGCTCTACATAAGGGAGTAGTTTGCATGCATATTACCGTTCATCTTGATGCCTTAATCTTTGTTGAAAAACTGCTAAGTGATATAAACTGCTGAAAACTGCTGCATGTTAGCATCATTTAGTTGTCTTGTGAGTGGTAAACTTTGTATCTGTTGATGATATTGTGATGACCTTTATATGCACATGTTCTGCTCCTCATGGTTTACATGTTGGTGTGCTTTGCATTCATGTTAGGGTGCATCTTGACATGTTAATCCCTATTGCGAAAGTGCATGTTGCTGTTAACTACTGAACACTGTTATAACTTGCTTATTTGTCATTTTTATATCTTTTTGTGTGATTTTCTTTTGATCATCATGTCTACATGTTTTAGTAGAATAATTATGCCGTATTTGCTGCGGTGCCCTCCATGTATTTTGGTATGTCCTGTAGTGAGTGCAACAAGCTTATGAAGTGGGCTACTTGCCGTTAATGTTCTGTCAATGCTGAATCTATTATATCATGATGCCATGTTTGCTTGATGCTATCAATTAATCCATGCATAATCTGGAGATGCTTAGTTGACATGTTTTGATGTTCATGTTATTCGATATCATGCCATGCCAGTTGATGCCTCATATATGTCCTGTAGAATTTGTTTTTATTGCCATGAACATGCCTATATGTTGTTCCACTTTTCTATTAACTTCATGATGCCATGTTGTGAGCTTGATAGTAATTATTCTATGGCTCTTTTGGAGATACTCCAATTACATGATTTGCAGTACGATATGATTGCTCTGCGCGCATGCCATGTTCGATAATTTTGTATAACATATGCCTCGGTTCCATGCTTGCAAATATGCTATCATGATGTTACTGTTTTACACTTGCTGAAATTGTTTCAACATTCAATCTTGTCTTGTTGGTTCCCACTAATCCATTAGCCATATGTATATGATGCTTTGATGTTATTCACTCTTTGTTATGTGTAATTTGATGCCATGCCCTTGGTTGCCATGTATAGTTGCTGTAGCGTCTTTGTTTCATGCCTCCAACATGCCATCATATTAACTCTACTCATGTATATGCTCCTTTGTTATAAACTATGATGCATGCCCTTGGTTTAATATTGATTCCTATTAACCTAAACCTTAATGATATCTGAAGTATGTTATCCATAATCGAAGTGCATGTCAAGTGTGTGCTCATATGATTCCTGTAGCATGTTGTTTTGATGATTGCAAAGTGCTTAGTTGCTGTTTTGGGCAGATTGTTGTTATATCTTATGAGTGTATGTGTTGAACCGTTGCTCTTTTTTGAGCATACCATATATCAAACTTGCTTAGAATTGAATGTAGTTTCATATTATCATGTTGCATCCATGATTAGAGTGTGTTTCCTTGATGTTTCAATGCATTTTGCATCAATGCCATGTTTAACTTGTTTTGCTCATATCTTTTAGGCCGTAGCTCCGAATTAAATGAACTTTATATGTAACTTGACTAGAATGTCGTGTAGATAATCATGGTGCATCTTAACTTGCTGTTTAACAACTTTAACATAATGTCTTTTCAGATCTGGACTAATTTCGAAATTTGCATATGAGGAGTTATCGGAATTGTTATATGTTGATTCCGACCTCATTTAAACTTGCTTTGATGTGATGTTCTTGTATGCGTCATCCCTTGCCATGAGTAGCATCATGCAGCCTTGTCATGCATCATACTTGGTTGTGCATCATGCCTTGTTTATGTGTTGTGTGTTTACCATGTTGTTTGCTTCATTCCGGTTGTGCTTCTTCTCGATAGTTCCTGTTTTGTTGCGATCGTGAGGATTCGTTTGACTACACTTGGTTTGTCTTTGCTCATCCGTCTTCTTCATGGAATCGTTCTTCTTCCTAGCAAGATTTCAGGCAAGATGACCGTTACCCTAGATCTCACTACTATCATTGCTATGCTAGTTGTCTTGATGCTATCGCTATGTCGCGCTACCTACCACTTGCTTATCAAGCCTCTCAAATTGCCATGACAACCCCTAACCTTTTTCACCCTTCCTAGCAAACCTTTGTTTGGCTATGTTACCGCTTTGCTCAACCCTTCTTATAGCGTTGCTAGTTGCAGGTGCAGTTGCAGGTTATTCCATGTTATTACATGGATATCATGGATATTTTTTGGGATATCACAATATCTCTTATTTAATTAATGCATCTATATACTTGGTAAAGGGTGGAAGGCTCGTCCTTATGCCTGGTGTTTTGTTCCACTCTTGCAGCCCTAGTTTCCGTCATACCGGTGTTATGTTCCTTGATTTTGCGTCCCTAACATGGTGAGGGGTATGGGACCCTCTTGATAGTTCGCTTTGAATAAAACTCTTCCAGCAAGGCCCAACATTGGTTTTACCATTTGCCTCATAATAACTAAAACTTGCATAGGGGATTTTCTCCGGACCTCGAGTTACTTTAATCAATTCCCGGGCCAGTGCTCCTCATGAGTGTTGGTCCAAATTAGAGCACCTTGCGGCGCCACCTGGGCAACTGGAAACCTTAGTGCTCGTAAGCTTAGCTCATCCTTCGTGGCCTGAGACGAGATACGCGCGGCTACTATCAGGGTGTCGGCACGCCAGGAGGTCTTGCTGGTTTAGTTTTACCACTGTCGGAATGTCTTGTGCACCGGGACCCCGAGTCTGATCGGATGTCCCGCGATGGAGGATTGTGTCCGCGGATCGTGAGCTTGTAATGGGCTAAGTTGGGACACCCCTGCAGTGTATAAACTTTCAAGATCTGTGCCTGCGGTTATGTGGCAGATGGGAATTTGTTAATATCCAGTTGTAGAGAACTTGGCACCAAATTCGAATTAAGATACCCAACCGCGTGTGTAACCATGATGTCTCTTTTTGAGTGGGTCGAGAAGAGAACATAGTGGTGTTATGTTTGAATGTAGGTAGTTCAGGATCACTTATTGATCATCACTAGTTTGCGACCGTTTGTGCAACTTCTCATCTCATTATTGTATTCATAAGTTAGCCACCATACTTTGCTTAGTCGCTGCTGCAACCTCACCACTTATCCATTCCATACACATTAAGCTTTGGTAGTCTTGATACCCATGGTAATGGGATTGCTGAGTCCTCATGGCTCACAGATTACTGCAACAACGGTTGCAGGTACAGGTAATGCGATGATCATGATGTGAGAGCGATGTTTACTTGTTTTGGAGTTCTTCTTCTGCTTCTTCTTCGATCAGGGGATAGGTTCCAGGTCGGCAGCCTGGGCTAGCAGGGTGGATGTCATTTGAGTTTCTGTTTGTGTTTCATCCGTAGTTGGATGTTGCTCTTGTGGATGATGTTGTTGTATTCATGTGGCATTGTATGCCTCTTGTATGTTTCCCCAACTATTATGTAATGGTACGATGTAATGATATCCGCCTTGCAAAAGCGTCTCCAATATGCGCTTCTATTCTTGGTGGGACCTTCGAGTTCCTTTAGGATAGATCGCATATTGGGCGTGATAAGTTGGTATCAGAGCCTCAACCGATCATAGGAGCCGCCTTGATTGATCGTAGTTGGCCGTTGTCAAGTCTAGAAGAAAACTATTTCCGAGTCTAGTTATATCAGAGAGTAGGAATTCTTTTTACTCATTTGCTCCTTCGTCGCTCAGTTTAGGAATCTTGACGTAGGTGTTTTGAATTACTCCTCTTCACTTTCAATTTTTTTAGGATCACGCAGTTAGTTTTTCCGATTGTTGTGATGTCAGCTCTTTTCATCTGGTGCATTTCTAATCAAGTTGGCTCGACCCTATGGGTATTTTGCAAGATCACCCTCAGCTCTTTCTCGGACGGGGAAGCAACATCGTCGGAATAGAGACAATGTCATCCTTAGTTGTTTTATTTCCCACCCACCCACCCTTTTGCTTCTCGGAGCCGGAGTCGTAATCGAGTATCCATCCTACTCGTGCAAAGCCTTTGCATTCTTTCCTCAATTATTCAACCGGTGTTTTCTCTTCAATTTATTCGTCGGTTCCCCCTTCCAAGTTGCCTTGTTTTTCCCGCCCTCCCACCCCTTTTCTTCCTGGTGTCTGAGTCTCTATTCCAGCAACAGTTTCATTCATGCGGAACTTCTTCAGTCTTTCCTTAATGGTCTCGACCGGTAAATTCTCATCTAGTTCATCATTGTTTGTCTCGTTTTGTTCTCCAGTGGATTCAATTCCATTTTTTGGTGTTGATTGTATTTTTTCCCTTGGATCAAATGTTTCCTCATGCTCGTTCGCCTCTCACTATTCTATCATTCCGGAGTTTGGAAGACATCTCAGTAGTTTTGTCTGTGTTTCAATTCATTCGAGGTTATCACCTCATTCTAATCTTTGAATTGTTTCGGTGCATCATTTCTTATTCAACAATACTTTTTCAACGGTGTTTTCTCTTCAGTGGGCCCTAACCCACATGTCTTTTCTCAGGATCTTACCCGACTCTTCTAATTTTCTGAAGTGGTTCTCAAATTCTTTTCAAAGTGTGACGTAAGAATGGATTCCATCAGGCACATGCCTTCTCCAAGATCACTTTCAAATTCTTTTCATTGCTCGTTCAACTTTTCCTCTTTTCATTCTTCCGGTGTGTCTCAATAATTTCGGTGGTGTTTCTCGTCTTCATCCTCAGCATTTGAAGATCAAAGTAGAGTTTCTCTTAAATCTTGTCTGTTCTCTTGAAGATTCGTGGTTCCAGCTTCTTCTTATCCTCTTGAATTATTCTGTTTGTCATAAATTCTTTCCTTGCCCATCCGGAGTATGTCAGGAATTGTTTTCTGTTTCGTTTCACTGGAGGCCACCATTCCAGAGGAATTCTTCGTCCTCACATTCCAGATATCGTTATCCAATTATCCCGGCGCATCTGTCAAGTCTTCTTTACTCAACTCATTATCTCTTCGTTCTTTTGCATCTAAATCCCCTCAAGCATATTTGTTCTTCTAATTCTTCCTGGTGATTCATTCTCTTTCATCGGTCATTTTCGAATTCTTACGGTGGTTCCTTCAGCATTCCTCTTCCTTTGTCATCATATTAATTCGTTCATTCTTTCAAATCCTACCGGTGGTTCGTTGAAGCCCTTCCTCAAGGTTGCGCCATATCCCCCTTAATCCTTTTCAACAAGAATAAGTAGTATGCAAAATCCATTGCTTGTCATCAATTTAATTTGATGATGGATAAGCATACAATAAATCTTATTCTTATTTCCTCTAAGTGATTAATCTTTTCTTCCGGAGCTTGTTCTCGTTATCAATTTCTCGGTTCTAAGTTATTCATCTTTTCTTTTCTGGAGTTCCAAGTTTTACTCGCTTCTCTCGTCGGAAGCTCCATCTTAATCACCGCAGGGCCTTAATCTTATTATTTTCATTATTCAATTCTATCTCATTATCCTTTTGTCACCAGAGTTCTTCATGGTGTTTCTTCATGATTTAATTCATTCTTTCAAGTGTTCATCAATATTCTTGTTGGTGGAGTTCAAGTATCTTTTCTTCTTGCATCTCGAAGTGCAATTAATTCTCCGTATTGTTTTGAAGTGGAGTTTTGCATTTCTTTGTTCTTCTCAGCTATTCAAGTATTCTGTTGTGGCATAATTTCACCTCAAGTTTTGAGATGTTTTTCCATAATTCCTCAACAAGATGATTCTTTTGTTGTTGATTTTCTCAACAACTCCATTCAATTCTTCCATCTAAGGATGCTATCGAGTTCATTCGTCGTTGAAGTTGTTGTTCTCTTATCCTTTCTTTTCATTGCACTATTTTAATTCTTCCGGAAGCATTGTGTTCTTCATCTCGTCAAGTGTCATTCCATCTTGTGAAGTTCATGTTCTATTCCTTCCATTTTCGGTCAGAGTGCTACCCAATTTCTTTTGTTCTTATTCTTTTCCTATCTTATTTTAACCAGAGCGGTTTTAGAGTCTATCTTTTTCCTTGAGCTTTTGATTCTCGTCATATTCGCCATTCCTCTTTTCTACCCGAGTGCTCTCGACTTTGTTCATCTTGTCTCTTGCGTTCTCACTTCACCCCTTCCTCTTTCTCTTCCGTCTCATTCCTAAGATCTCAGGACGAGATCTTCTTTTAGTGGAGGAGAGTTGTAACACCCCAAGACCGATGGGCCAGGTGTCTTCCAGTTATTCGCCGTCGTTGCCATGTCATTTGCTTGCGTGTTGCACTTTGCCATGTCATCATCTACATGTTTTTCAAAACTTGCATCAGTCCGGGTCCTCCCAGTTCTCTCCGTTGTCCGTTCTGAGTCCAGACACACTCGCATGCACCCGCGGCACCTCCCAGATCTTGTTTTGTGAGCGGCAGAAAAACCTTCTTGGAATGGTCCGAGATTGGACGAGTGGTCTTGGTACATCACCGATAGACCGCCTGTCAAATTTCGTTCCATTCGGAGGTCGTTTGATGCCCCAATGGTTTACCGCATTAATCGTTGGACCCCTTTCTCTTTGCAGCCCAGCATCCCTCCACACATCCCACCTAGCCCATCTTAACACCCTCCATGTTCATCGCCGATGGATCACGATCGTGTGGGCGAAAACTGCACCTCATTTGGAGTCTCCTAGCTCCCTCTACCTATAAATAGACCCTCTTCCCCGAAATTTGCGGATGAAACCCTAGCCACCTCCTCCTCCGCGCCGCTGGACACGTCCGCCCGCACCGGACATGTCTAGCCGCCGCCCGCGCCGCCGCTCCCGCCGAACGGGAGGCTGCCACGTTGCCCCGCACCGTCCTCGCCACCGCGGCAAGCCAGGGCCTGAGGCCGGCGCGCCCCGGGCCGAGCCGCCCCGCAGCAGCGCCGCCCGCGCCGTGCCGCAGACTACCGTGCGCCACCGCCTGCTGCCGCACCCCGGGCGCCCTCCGCCGCCTCGTGCTATGCACGTCGCTGCTCGCCCGGGCCCGAGCGGCTCGTCCCACGCATCTCCAGCCCCGCAGCCACCCGAGTGCCTGCGCCGCCCGCGCCTAGCCTCCGCTCCCTGCGCCGCCGTGCTCCATCCTGCCACCGCCTCCTCGCCGGCTCGCCGTCGCCCCGCCGCCGCCTCCTCGCCAGCACGCCGCCGCCCGCGACCGGCACCACCTCGCGCCTTCCGCCGCCGTCCAGCCCGTCGCCGGCCTGATCCGGCCGGATCCGGTCCGGGACCGCCTCGCCACGGCCTCCCCGCACCTCCAGTGACCTCCTCGCCCTCAACTACGGTGAGCCGCCACCACTTCGGTTCACGTTGACCTCGGAACCCTAGATCCAAGAAGTAGAAATTCTGACAAGTCCCAACGTTTTTCATCTCATGTGCACTTGTTTGACCTAGCGTATCTTTGTGCATATTGCTCTGTTTTGTGTGCATAATTTGTTAAAATGTTCACCTCAGAGTGCTCTACATGAGGGAGTAGTTTTCATGCATGTTACTGTTCATCTTGATGCTTTAATCTTCGTTGCAAAACTCCTAAGTGATATAAACTGTTGAAAACTGCTGCATGTTAGCATCATTTAGGCTGTCTTGCGAGGGTGTAACTTTGTACCTATTGATGCTATGGTGATGATCTTGATATGCACATGTTCTGTTACTCAATATCTACATGTTGGTGTGATTTTCATTCATGTTAGGGTGCATCTTGACATGTTAATCCCTGTTGCAAAAGTGCATGTTGCTGTTAACTGCTGAAAACTGTTATAACTTGCCTATTTGTCATTTTTTATATCTTTTTGTGCAATTTTCTTTTGAGAATTATGCCTACATGTTTTAGGAGAATAATTATGCCATATTTGCTGTGGTGCCCTCCATGTATTTTGGTATGTCTTGTAGTGAGTGCAACAAGTTTGTGAAGTGGGCTATGCTGTTAATGTTCTGTCAATGCTGAATCTGCTATATCAGGATGCCATGTTTGCTTCATGCTACCAATTAATCCATGCATAATATGGAGATTCTTATTTGACATATTTTTATGTCCATGTTATTCTCTATCATTCCGCACCAGTTGATGCCTCATATATATCCTGTAGGATATGTTTTCATTGCCATGAACATGCCTCTATGCTGTTCCACTTTTCTATTAACTTTATGATGCCATATTGTGAGCTTGATAGTAATTATTCTATGGCTCTCTTGGAGATACTCCAGTTACATGATTTTCAGTATGCTATGAGTGCTCTGCTCGCATGCCATTTTTGATAATTTTGGATACCATATGCCGCTGTTCGATGCTTGCAAATATGCTATCATAATGTTGCTGTTTTACACTTGCTGAAACTATTTCAACATTCAATTTTGTTTTGGTGGTTCCCACTAATCCATGAGCCATATGTATATAATGCTCTGATGTTATTCACTCTTTGTTATGTGTAATTTTATTCCATGCCCTTGGTTTCCATCTATAGTTGTTGTAGAATCTTTGTTTCATGCCTCCAACATGCCATCATATTATACTCTGCTCATGTATATGCTCCTGTGTTATAAAGTTGCATTTCAATTGATCATATTGGTTTAATATTTATGCCTATTAACATGAATCTTAATGATATTTGGAGTTTGTTATCTGTACTTGAAGTGAATGTTAAGTGTGTGATCATATGATTCCTGTAGCATGTTGTTTTGATGATTGCAAAATGCCTAGTTGCTGTTTTGGGCAGATTGTTGTTATATCTTGTTTGGAGTGTAGGTGTTGCACCGTTGCTCCATTTTGAGCATGATCTATATCAAAATTTCTTAGAATTGCATGTAGTTTCATATTATCATGTTGCATCCATGCTTTGAGTGTGTTTTCTTGATGTTTGAATGCATTTTGCATCAATGTCATGTTTAAGTTGTTTTGCTCATATCATCTAGGCTGTAGCTCCGAATTAAATGAGCTTTATATGTAACTTGACTAGAATGTCGTGTAGATCATCATGGTGCATCTTAACTTGCTGTTTAACAACTTGAACATAATGTCTTTTCAGATCTGGCCTAATTTCAAAATTTGCATATGAGGATTTACGGGAATTGTTATATGTTGTTTCCGGCCTCATTTAAACTTGCTTTGATGTGATGTTCTTGTATGTATCATCCCTTGCCATGAGTAGCATCATGTGGCCTTGTCATGCATCATACTTGGTTGTGCATCATGCCTTGTTTATGTGTTGTGTGTTTACCATGTTGTTTGCTTCTTTCCGATTGTGCTTCTTCTCGATAGTTCCTATTTCGTTGCGATCGTGAGGATTCGTTTGACTAAGCTTGGTTCGTCTTTGCTCGTCCGTATTCTTCATGGACTCGTTCTTCTTCCTGGTGGGATTTTAGGCAAGATGACCATTACCCTGGATCTCACTACTATCATTCCTATGCTAGTTGTCTCAATGCTATCGCTATGTCGCTCTACCTACCACTTGTTTATCAAGCCTCCCAAATTGCCATGACAACCCCTTACCTTTTTCACCCTTCCTAGCAAACCTTTGTTCGGCTATGTTACCGCTTTGCTCAACCCTTCTTATAGCGTTGCTAGTTGCAGGTTGTTCCATGTTGGAAAATGGATATCAAGGATATTTTTTGGGATATCACAATACCTCTTATTTAATTAATGCAGCTATATACTTGGTAATGGGTGGAAGGCTTTGCCTTATGCCTGGTGTTTTGTTCCACTCTTGCCGCCCTAGTTTCTGTCATACTGGTGTTATGTTCCTTGATTTTGTGTCCCTAACACGGTGAGGGGTATGGGACCCTCTTGACAGTTCGCTTTGAATAAAACTCTTCCAGCAAGGCCCAATATTGGTTTTACCATTTGCCTCATAATAACTAAAACTTGCATAGGGGATTTTCTCCGGACCTCGAGTTACTTTAATCAACCCCCGGGCCAGTGCTCCTCATGAGTGCTAGTCCAAATTAGAGCACCTTGCGGCGCCACCTAGGCAACTGGGACCTTGGTGCTCGTAAGCTTAGCTCATCCTTTGTGGCCATATACGAGATACGCGCGGCTACTATCAGGGTATCAGCATGCCGGGAGGTCTTGCTGGTTTAGTTTTACCATTGTCGAAATGTCTTGTGCACCGGGACCCCGAGTCTGATCGGATGTCCCGCGATGGAGGAGTGTCTCCGAGGATCGTGAGCTTGTAATGAGCTAAGTTGGGACACCACTGGAGGGTATAAACTTTCGAGAGCCGTGCTCGCAGTTATTTGGCAGATGGCAATTTGTTAATATCCAGTTGTAGAGAAGTTGGTACCAGATTCGAATTAAAATACCCAACCGCGTGCGTAACCGTGATGGTCTCTTTTCGAGTGGGTCGAGAAGAGAACACGGTGGTCTTATGTTTGAACATAAGTAGTTCTAGATCACTTATTCATCATCACTAGTTTGCGAACGTTTTCGTAATTTTCATCTCATTCTTGTATTCGTAATTTAGCCACCATACTTTGCTTAGTCGCTGCCGCAACCTCACCACTTATCCATTCCATACCCATTAAGCTTTGCTAGTCTTGATACCCATTTACCATGGGATTGCTGAGTCCTCGTGGCTCACAGATTACTACAACAATAGTTGCAGGTACATGTAAGGCAATGATCATGATGTGAGAGCGATGTTTACTTGATTTGGAGTTCTTCTTCTGCTTCTTATTTGATCAGGGGATAGGTTCCAGGTTGGCAGCCTGGGCTAGCAGGGTGGATGTCATTTAAGTTTCTGTTTGTGTTTCATCCGTAGTCGGATGTTTCTCTTGTGTATGTTGTTGTTGTATTCATGTGGCATTGTATGCCTCTTGTATGTTTCCCCAACTATTATGTAATGGTACAATGTAATGATATCAACCTTGCAAAAGCGTCTCCAATTTTTGCTTCTATTCTTGGTGGGACCTTCGAGTCCCTTTATGATAGGGTCGCATATTGGGTGTGATAGACACGATCCCCAGATCCAGAGCCAGAGCCATCACCTGATCCATATCAGGAGTCTATTTATCAGTGGGATCCGTAGGAGCTTGCTAACCAGTGGAACCCCTAGGATCCTCCTCACTACACCGAAGAGGGCTACTTTGATCCATGGGCTTAGACCAACTTAGGACAAAAGCCTAATCTTGGGGGAGTACATATTTCACACCAACATTACATTCATGCTCACACACTCATTCTAGTTGTCGGTGTTCATACTCTTTCATTATATTATCCATGCTAGTTTATTTTCTTTTCCTGCTTTCTTCTTGTGTGTTTGAAAAACTTTGAGAAAAACCAAAAAAATTAGTTATAGCTTATAGCTAGTTTACTTTTCATGCTTGCTTAGTAGTACCATTAAAGAAAATCCAAAAAGATTTCTCGTTCTTCTTTTGCTTGTTGGGAGCTTTCCCGTGTAAATAGTTTTTCTCGTTCTTTGAAATTCTTTTCTTTTCTTTTGGGGGTCGAGAGGAGAAGATCACGATGAAAATGTTGAGTGACTGTCATATGCATTATTGTTGATCTAATAAAGAGCCCATATTACCTTGTCTTCTCCTTTGAATAAATGTTTGCAGATTCCAGCTTAGTCGAATGCACATGCACTTTTATTATTTATCCACATCGTTCGGTCGTGCAAGTGAAAGGCAATAATGACGATATATGATGAAATGATTGAGAAAAGGAAAAGCTGGTATGAACTCGACCTATCTTGTTTTTGTAAATATGATTAGTTCATCATTCCTGATTCAGCCTATTAAGAATGAAACATGTTTGCAATGAGCATTAGAGATTATAGTTACTCATGGCATGCTTAATTACCTAGGAGTTTATAATGGTTTACCTTGCATGCCAACATGCTATTAAAATGGTTGTGATGTAGTATGATAGGATGGTATCCTCCTTTGAATGATTCGAGTGACTTGACTTGGCACATGTTCACGCATGTAGTTGAAACAAAATCAACATAGCCTCCATGATATTTATGTTCATGGTGATTTATATCCTACTGATGCTTCCACTCATTGTTGGTTAATCTTAATGCATGTTTATGACTGTGTTGCTCTCTAGTTGGTTGCTTCCTAGTCTCTTTCTAGCCTTCATTTGTACTAAGCGGGAATATTGCTTGTGCATCCACTTCCATAAACCCCAAAGTTGTTCAATATGAGTCCACCATACCTACCTGTATGCGGTATTTACATGCCGTTCCAAATAAATTTGCATGTGCCAAAATCTAAACCTTCAAATGAAATTCTGTTTTGTATGCTCGAATCGCTCATGTAGCAACTAGAGTTGTTTATATCTTCTATGCTAGGTGGGTTATTCTCATGATGAGTGGACTCTGGTCATCATTCACGAGAAAATGGCTGGTAACCAGGATGCCCAGTCCTGTTCTCAAATCAAATCAAAATAATTGCAAACAAAACTCCCCCAGGAATGTTGTTAGTTGGACAGTAGCCGTTGTTACGGACCAGCCGTGGAATGTGCTTGTTGGTGGTGGGGGAGTATAAACTTTACCATTCTGTTTGTGAACCGCCTATAATGTATGTAGCATGGAAGATACCGAGATCTCTTGGTTGTTATGTTGACAATGAAAGCATACCGCTCAAAATATTATTTATCTCTATTTCAAAAACTCGACCTCTCGCACCTCTGCAAATCCCTATTTCCCTCTATGAAGGGCCTATCTATTTACTTTCATGTTGAGTCATTTCTCTCTTATAAAAAGCACCAGTTAGAGAGCACCACCGTCATTTCTTTGCATTGCTATTAATTTATATTGAGTATGACTGTGACTGGATCTCTTTGGCCATGAATTACAATGTCTAGTCAGTCCTTGATCTTCAGTGGTGATCTGCATTTATGTTTCGCGGTCTCAAAAAGGGCTAGCGAGATACCATCTTGTTATATCATATCATGATTGTTTTGAGTAAGTGTTGTCATCTGTGATTTATTATTACTAGTTGATTCCCCGCGCGTTGCAGCAGGATGATTTGCACCAATCATAGATACACTTTCAGAAAGAAAAGAAGAAACAAAAGTGAAAATTGTTTGCTAACCTGCATGAAAGGATTAACCAAGATTAATAATAAGCCATCTCAATCCATTGTATATCTGCACAAATATCGACAAAGAAGTACAAAAATCATCATATATTTAACTCATGGGATTTTGAGTACTTACCAAGGACACAACATGAGACATTTTGGAGATGATCACCGTCTTTACTAATGCAGACAACAAACAGATGGAGTAACCCAGACATGTTCAGCTTAAATCAATCGATCAGATCCCAAATATATCTGAGAGTTGTTCCAAGAATCACTGAAACGACAAGTGATGGCTGGAGAAGATCAATTCAATGATAAATCCACAAACCAAATCCCTAGTGATAGAACGCTGCCTCCATGCCCAGAGACAAACTTGACCACCTCTGCAGTCTTCGTTGTTGCATCATAGAAGGCCAATGAAATTAAAGCTTGGTGATTGCAGCAAGGCCAAGATGCATGTTTTTTGTTTCTTGAGAAAAGGACATTTATGCCTCATGTATTGAAACATCAAACAGGACAACACATACGCGCACAGACACAAAGACGGAAATATAACTTTCTAGACCAAGCCACCGAAGCAACATGAACCCCACTGAAACACAAAAGAGGCTGGCCGCTCTGTGTCTACTTAAGCAGCAGCCGAGAAACCATCATCTGCATCGCCATCAAAAGCTTTGGAGGCCACATGTATGTCCTGTTCTAGAGAAGAGGATCAAAGATTGGGTTACGGTGCATCAGTCGGGTATAATCCTACAGATTGGATTGCCCATGCCTCTACCAAGACTCCAGCTCGCCGGAGACACGAAGGAGATTGCCGCAAACCTCTCCCAAGAACAGGGATTGAAGCCCCCGGCCGTAACCGTTGCCTCGCCGGGAACAGCCACCATCACCGGCGCAACTTCCGACGAAGAGAACCACGACCACATACTCCGGTCGACCGGATCCGGATACAATAGGCGCACGGCTCCTTGCCGGCACCGTATCTGATGCCGTATGGACGGCGAGAAGCCTAACCATTCCTTATTCCACTCGCCACCACCTCCCCTCCATAGTGACAACGACGGGACACCACATACCACACCCCTAAACCATACCCTATGTACACATCCACGC
Organism: Triticum timopheevii; assembly: GCA_963921465.1. Lineage (NCBI taxonomy): Eukaryota > Viridiplantae > Streptophyta > Magnoliopsida > Poales > Poaceae > Triticum > Triticum timopheevii. The sequence continues at coordinate 237,704,661 of OY997264.1, read as the reverse complement.
ACGGATCCCGGTTCCCCTCAGTCGCTCGACATTGAATCGTCCGCCGGAAGTGAAGGGAACCGCCCGAGGGCACCTTCGATGTGTTGACTTTTTTCGCCCTCTATTCTGTGGCACGGGGAAGGCTGAGAGATTTTGGGGCTGATGGCATGCGTCCCTATGGGAGCCGAGGAAAGCGGAGCCATCTTGAAAGCATGGACTACCGGAAATCAACTCTTGGGCTACCCCGTGGCTAATCAAACGACTCTAGCATTTATTTTATGGTGGCTGATCTGTGCAGAGTGATTATGAGGGCAGAAAAAATGCCATGCATGCAGAATTGGAAGGATTGGCAAAGTGGAGGGTTAGTGCTGACATGGCAATATGAGAATGGTTGCTGATGTGGATAGGCTGCATGTTTAGTTAAATAGGTTAGTGGGGATGAACTATTTATGTATTATAGATTACTCGCTAGTTGATTATGCCATTGAAATGAGTAAACGTGAGACCTAAATGTTATTGTGAATATGGTTAGTTCATGATCTTTGCTGAAAACTTGAATGCTGGCTTTACATATTTGCAACAACAAGATCAAACAGAGTTTGTAAAACTTTTTCTTTATCACTTTCAGTTTGTCAGCTGAATTGCTTCAGGACAAGCAATGGGTTAAGCTTGGGGGAGTTGATACGTCTCCATCGTATCTACTTTTCCAAACTATTTTGCCCTTGTTTTGGATTCTAATTTGCATGATTTGAATGGAACTAACCCGGACAAACACTATTTTCAGCAGAACTGCCATGGTCTTATTTTTGTGCAGAAATAAAAGTTCTTGGAATGACCTAAAACTTCACGGAGATAAATTTTGGAATAAATAAAAAACATTGGCAAAAAAATCAACTGAAGGGGACCCACACCCTAGCCACAAGAGTGGGGGCGCGCCCTACCCTCCTGGGCGTGCCCCCCTATCTTGTGGGCCCCCTAGACCTCCACCGACCTCAACTCCAACTCCATATATTCACGCTCGGGGAGAGAAGGATTCATTGTGTTTTACAACACGGAGATGCCGCCAAGCCCTGTTCTTCCTCGGGATGGAAGATCTGGAGTCCGTTCGGGGCTTTAGAGAGGGGAATCCATTGCCATCGTCATCATCAACTATCCTCCATCACCAATTTCATGATGCTCACCGCCGTGTGTGAGTAATCCCATCGTAGGCTTGCTGGACGGTGATGGGTTGGATGAGATTTATCATGTAATCAAGTTAGTTTTGTTAGGGTTTGATACCTAGTATCCATTATGTTCTAAGATTGATGTTGCTATGACTTTGCCATGCTTAGTGCTTGTCACTAGGGCCTGAGTGCAATGATTTCAGATATGAACCTATTATGTTTTCATGAATATATGAGTGTTCTTGATCCTATCTTGCAAGTTATAGTCACCTGTTGGGGAACGTAGTAATTTAAAAAAATTCCTACGCACACGCAAGATCATGGTGATGCATAGCAATGAGAGGGGAGAGTGTTGTCCACGTGCCCTCGTAGACCGAAAGCAGAAGCGTTAGAACAACGCGGTTGATGTAGTCGTACGTCTTCACGGCCCGACCGATCAAGCACCGAAACTACGACACCTCCGAGTTCTAGCACACGTTCAGCTTGATGACGATCCTCGGACTCCGATCCAGCAGAATGTCGGGGAAGAGTTCCGTCAGCACGACGGCATCGTGACGATCTTGATGTTCTACCGTCGCAGGACTTTGCCTAAGCACCGCTACAATATTATCAAGAACTATGGTGGAGGGGGGCACCGCACACGGCTAAGAGATCAAGAGATCAATTGTTGTGTCTATGGGGTGCCCCCCTCCCCCGTATATAAAGGAGTGGAGGAGAGGGGGCCGGCCAAGGGGGTGGCGCGCCCTAGGGGGGGAGTCCAACCCCAACCGGGAGTAGGACTCCCCCCTTTCCTATTAGGAGTAGGAGAGGGAAGGAAGGGGGGGAGGGAAGAAGGAAAGGGGGGGCCGCCCCCCTCCTAATTCGGATTGGGCTTGGGGGGGGGGGGCGCCCCCTCCTTTTCTCCTTCTCCCTCCTTTCCACTAAGGCCAAATAAGGCCCATATACCTACCGGGGGGTTCCGATAACCTCCCGGAGCTCCGGTATAGTCCCAATCTCACCTGGAACCTTTCTGGTGTCCAAATATAGTCGTCCAATATATCGATCTTTATGTCTCGACCATTTTGAGACTCCTCGTCATGTCCGTGATCACATTCGGGACTCTGAACAACCTTCAGTACATCAAAACTCATAATAAAACTGTCAACGAAACCTTAAGCGTGCGGACCCTACGGGTTCGAGAACTATGTAGACATGACCTAGAACTGTTTCCGGTCAATAACCAATAGCGGAACCTGGATGCTCATATTGGCTCCTACATATTCTATGAAGATCTTTATCGGTCAAACCGCATAACAACATACATTGTTCCCTTTGTCATCGGTATGTTACTTGCCCGAGATTCGATCGTCGGTATCCAATACCTAGTTCAATCTCGTTACCGGCAAGTCTCTTTACTCGTTACGTAATGCATCATTCCGTAACTAGCTCATTAGCTACATTGCTTGCAAGGCTTATAGTGATGTGCATTACCGAGAGGGCCCAGAGATACCTTTCTGACAATCGGAGTGACAAAACCTAATCTCGAAATACGCCAACTCAACATGTACCTTTGGAGACAACTGTAGAGCTCCTTTATAATCACCCAGTTACGTTGTGACGTTTGGTAGCACACAAAGTGTTCCTCCGATAAACGGAAGTTGCATAATCTCATAGTTATAGGAACTTGTATAAGTCATGAAGAAAGCAATAGCAACATACTAAACGATCAAGTGCTAAGCTAATGGAATGGGTCAAGTCAATCACATCATTCTCCTAAAGATGTGATCCCGTTAATCAAATGACAACACATGTCTATGGTTAGGAAACATAACCATCTTTGATTAATGAGCTAGTCAAGTAGAGGCATACTAGTGACATCAAGTTTGTCTACGTATTCACACATGTATCATGTTTCCGGTTAATACAATTCTAGCATGAATAATAAACATTTATCATGATATGAGGAAATAAATAATAACTTTATTATTGCCTCTAGGGCATATTTCCTTCAGTCTCCCACTTGAACTAGAGTCAATAATCTAGATTACACAGTAATGATTCTAACACCCATGGAGTCTTGGTGCTGATCATGTTTTGCTCGTGGAAGAGGCTTAGTCAACGGGTCTGCAACATTCAGATCCATATGTATCTTGTAAATCTCTATGTCTCCCACCTGGACTTGGTCCCGGATGGAATTGAAGTGTCTCTTGATGTGCTTGGTCCTATTGTGAAATCTTGATTCCTTTGCCAAGGCAATTGCACCAGTATTGTCACAGAAGATCTTCATTGGTCCCGATGCACTAGGTATGACACCTAGATCGAAAATGAACTCTTTCATCCAGACTCCTTCATTTGCTGCTTCCGAAGCAGCTATGTACTCCGCTTCGCATGTAGATCCCGCCACGACGCTTTGTTTAGAACTGCACCAACTGACAGCTCCACCGTTCAATATAAGCACGTATCCGGTTTGCGATTTAGAATCGTCTGGATCAGTGTCAAAGCTTGCATCGACGTAACCATTTACGACTAGCTCTTTGTCACCTCCATAAACGAGAAACATATCCTTAGTCCTTTTCAGGTATTTCAGGATATTCTTGACCGCTTTCCAGTGATCCACTCATGGGTTACTTTGTTACCTCCCTGCTAAACTTATTGCTAAGCATACATCAGGTCTGGTACACAGCATTGCATACATGATAGAGCCTATGGCTGAAGCATAGGGAACATCTTTCATTTTCTCTCTATCTTCTGCTGTGGTCGGGCATTGAATCTGACTCAACTTCACACCTTGTAATACAGGCAAGAATCATTTCTTTGCCTGGTCTATTTTGAATTTTTTCAAAACTTTATCAAATTATGTGCTTTGTGAAAGTCCAATTAAGCATCTTGATCTATCTCTATAGATCTTGATGCCCAATATGTAAGCAACTTCACCGAGGTCTTTCATTGAAAAACTTTTATTCAAGTATCCCTTTATGCTATCCAGAAATTCTATATCATTTCCAATTAATAATATGTCATTTACATATAATATCAGAAATGCTACAGAGCTCCCACTCACTTTGTTGTAAATACATGCTTCTCCAAAAGTCTGTATAAAATCATATGTTTTGATGACACTATCAAAGCGTTTATTCCAACTCCGAGATGCTTGCACCAGTCCATAAATGGATCGCTGGAGCTTACACACTTTTTTAGCACCTTTTGGACCGACAAAACCTTCCGGCTGCATCATATACAACTCTTCTTCTAGAAATCCATTCAGGAATGCGGTTTTGACATCCATTTACCAAATTTCATAATCATAAAATGCGGCAATTGCTAACATGATTCGGACAGACTTAAGCATCGCTACGGGTGAGAAAGTCTCATTGTAGTCAAACCCTTGAACTTGTCAAAAACCTTTCGCAACAAGTCGAGCTTTGTAGACAGTTACATTACCATCAGCGTCAGTCTTCTTCTTGAAGATCCATTTATTCTCGATGGCTTGCCGATCATCGGGCAAGTCAACCAAAGTCCACACTTTGTTTTCATACATGGATCCCATCTCAGATTTCATGGCCTCAAGCCATTTTGCGGAATCTGGGCTCATCATCGCTTCCTCATAGTTCGTAGGTTCGCCATGGTCAAGTAACATGACTTCTAGAATAGGATTACCGTACCACTCTGGTGCGGATCTTACTCTGGTAGACCTACGAGGTTCGGTAGTAACTTGATCTAAAGTTTCATGATCATTATCATTAGCTTCCTCACTGATTGGTGTAGTTGTCACAGGAACCGGTTCTTATGATGAACTACTTTCCAATAAGGGAGCAGGTACAGTTACCTCATCAAGTTCTACTTTCCTCCCACTCACTTCTTTCGAGAGAAACTCCTTCTATAGAAACGACCCAAATTTAGCAACAAAAATCTTGCCCTCAGATCTGTGATAGAAGGTGTACCTAATAGTCTCTTTTGGGTGTCCTATGAAGACACATTTCTCCGATTTGGGTTTGAGCTTATCTGGTTGAAGTTTCTTCACATAAGCATCGCAGCCCCAAACTTTCAGAAACGACAACTTTGGTTTCTTGCCAAACCACAGTTCATAAGGCGTCGTCTCAACGGATTTTGATGGTGCCCTATTTAACGTGAATGCGACCGTCGCTAAAGCATAACCCCAAAACGATAGTGGTAAATCAGTAAGAGACATCATAGCTCGCACCATATCTAGTAAAGTACGATTACGACATTCGGACACACCATTTCATTGTGGTGTTCCGGGTGGCGTGAGTTGCGAAACTATTCCGCATTGCTTCAAATGTAAACCAAACTCGTAACTCAAATATTCTCCTCCACGGTCAGATCGTAGAAATTTTGTTTTCTTGTTACGATGATTTTCCACTTCACTATAAAATTCTTTGAACTTTTCAAATGTTTCAGACTTGTGTTTCATCAAGTAGATATACCCATATCTGCTCAAATCATCTGCGAAGGTGAGAAAATAACGATACCCGCCGTGAGCCTCAATATTCATCGGACCACATACATCAGTATGTATGATTTCCAACAAATCAGTTGCTCGCTCCATAGTTCCGGAGATCGGCGTTTTAATCATCTTGCCCATGAGGCACGATTCACAAGTACCAAGTGATTCATAATCAAGTGATTCCAGAAGTCCATCAGTATGGAGTTTCTTCATGCGCTTTACACCAATATGACCCAAACGGCAGTGCCACAAATAAGTTGCACTATCATTATCAAATCTACATCTTTTGGTTTCAACATTATGAATATGTGTATCACTACTATCAAGATTTAATAAAAATAGACCACCCTTCAAGGGTGCATGACCATAAAAGATATAACTCATATAAATAGAACAACCATTATTCTCAGATTTAAATGAATAACCATCTCGCATCAAACAAGGTCCAGATATAATGTTCATGCTCAACGCTGGCACCAAATAACAATTATTCAGGTCTAAAACTAATCCCGATGGTAGATGTAGAGGTAGCGTGCCGACTGCGATCACATCGACTTTGGAACCATTTCCCACGCACATTGTCACCTCGTCCTTAGCCAATCTTCGCTTAATCCATAGTCCCTGTTTCGAGTTGCAAATATTAGCAATAGAACCAGTATCAAATACCCAGGTGCTACTGCGAGCATTAGTAAGGTACACATCAATAACATGTATATCACATATACCTTTGTTCACTTTGCCATCCTTCTTATCTGCCAAATACTTGGGGCAGTTCCGCTTCCAGTGTCCAGCCTGCTTGCAGTAGAAGCACTTAGTCTCAAGCTTAGGTCTAGACTTGGGTTTCTTCTCTTGAGCAGCAACTTGCTTGCTGTTCTTCTTAAAGTTCCCCTTCTTCTTCCCTTTACCCTTCTTCTTGAAACTGGTGGTCTTATTGACCATCAACACTTGATGCTCCTTCTTGATTTCTACCTCCGCAGCTTTTAGCATTGCGAAGAGCTCAGGAATAGTCTTGTCCATCCCTTGCATATTATAGTTCAAGACAAAGCTCTTGTAGCTTGGTGGCAGTGATTGAAGAATTCTGTCAATGACACTATCATCAGGAAGATTAACTCCCAGTTGAATCAAGTGATTATTATACCCAAACATTTTGAGTATATGTTCACTGACTAAACTATTCTCCTCCATCTTACAGCTATATAACTTATTGGAGACTTCATATCTCTCAATCTGGGCATTTGCTTGAAATATTAACTTCAACTCCTGGAACATCTCATATGCTCCATGAAGTTCAAAACGTCGTTGAAGACCTGGTTCTAAGCCGTAAAGCATGGCACACTGAACTATCGAGTAGTCGTCAGCTTTGCTCTGCCAGACGTTCTTAACGTCGTCAGTTGCATCTGCAGCAAGCCTGGCACCCAGCGGTGCTTCCAGGACGTAACTCTTCTATGCAGCAATGAGGATAATCCTCAAGTTACGGACCCACTCCATGTAATTGCTACCATCATCTTTCAACTTAGCTTTCTCAAGGAACGCATTAAAATTCAACAGAACAACATCACGAGCCATCTATCTACAACAAACATAGACAAGCAAAATACTATCAGGTACTAAGTTCACGATAAATTTAAGTTCAATTAATCATATTACTTAAGAACTCCCACTTAGACAGACATCTCTCTAGTCATCTAAGTGATCATGTGATCCAAATCAACTAAACCATGTCCGATCATCACGTGAGATGGAGTAGTTTCAATGGTGAACATCACTATGTTGATCATATCTACTATATGATTCACGTTCGACCTTTTGGTCTCCATGTTCCAAGGCCATATCTGTATATGCTAGGCTCGTCAAGTTTAACCTGAGTATTCTGCGTGTGGAACTGTTTTGCACCCGTTGTATTTGAATGTAGAGCCTATCACACCCGATCATCACGTGGTGTCTCAGCACGAAGAACTTTCGCAATGGTGCATACTCAGGGAGAACACTTCTTGATAATTAGTGAGAGATCATCTTAAAATGCTACCGTCAATCAAAGCAAGATAAGATGCATAAAGGATAAACCTCACATGCAATCAATATAAGTGATATGATATGGCCATCATCATCTTGTGCTTGTGATCTCCATCTCCGAAGCACCGTCGTGATCACCATCGTCACCGGCGCGACACCTTGATCTCCATCATAGCATCATTGTCGTTTACGCCATCTATTGCTTCTATGACTATCGCTACCGCTTAGTGATAAAGTAAAACGATTACAGGGCGTTTGCATTTCATACAATAAAGCGACAACCATATGGCTCCTGCCAGTTGCCGATAACTTCGGTTACAAAACATGATCATCTCATACAATAAAATATAGCATCACGTCTTGACCATATCACATCACAACATGCCCTTAGATGTCCTCTACTTTGTTGTTGCAAATTTTACGTGGCTGCTACGGGCTGAGCAAGAACCGTTCTTACCTACGCATGAAAACCACAACGATAGTTCGTCAAGTTAGTGCTGTTTTAACCTTCGCAAGGACCGGGCGTAGCCACACTCGGTTCAACTAAAGTTGGAGAAACAGACACCCGCCAGCCACCTGTGCGCACAGCACGTCGGTAGAACCAGTCTCGCGTAAGCGTACGCGTAATGTCGGTCCGGGCCGCTTCATCCAACAATACCGCCGAACCAAGGTATGACATGCTGGTAAGCAGTATGACTTGTACCGCCCACAACTCACTTGTGTTCTACTCGTGCATAGAACATCTACGCATAAAACCTGGCTCGGATACCACTGTTGGGAATGTAGTAATTTCAAAAAATTTCCTACGCACACGCAAGATCATGGTGATGCATTGCAACGAGAGGGGAGATTGTTATCCACGTACCCTCGTAGACCGAAAGGGGAAGCGTTAGAACAACACGATTGATGTAGTCATACGTATTCACGACCCGACCTATCAAGCACCGAAACTACGGCACCTCCGAGATCTAGCACACATTCAGCTCGATGACGATCCCCGGACTCCGATCCAGCAGAATGTCGGGGAAGAGTTCCGTCAGCACGACGGCGTGGTGACGATCTTGATGTTCTACCGTAGCAGGGCTTTGCCTAAGCACCGCTACAATATTATCGAGGACTATGGTGGAGGGGGGCACCGCACAAGTCTAAGAGATCAAGAGATCAATTGTTGTGTGTATGGGGTGCCCCCTCCCCCTTATATAAAGGAGTGGAGGAGAGGGGGCCGGCCAAGGGGGTCGCGCGCCCTAGGGGGTGTCCAATCCCAACCGGGAGTAGGACTCCCCCTTTTCCTATTAGGAGTAGGAGAGGGAAGGAAGATGGGGGAGGGAAGAAGGAAAGGGGGGCCGGCCCCCCTCTCAATTCGAATTGGGCGTGGGGGGTGCACCCCCTCCTTTGCTCCTTCTCCCTCCTTTCCACTAAGGCCCAATAAGGCCCATATACCTACCGGGGGGTTCCGATAACCTCCCGGAGCTCCGGTATAGTCCCAATGTCACCCGGAACCTTTCCGGTGTCCAAATATAGTCGTCCAATATATCGATCTTTATGTCTCGACCATTTCGAGACTCCTCGTCATGCCCGTGATCACATCCGGGACTCCGAACAACCTTCGGTACATCAAAACTCATAAACTCATAATAAAACTGTCAACAAAACCTTAAGCGTGCGGACCCTACGGGTTCGAGAACTATGTAGACATGACCTAGAAATATTTCTGGTCAATAACCAATAGCGGAACCTGGATGCTCATATTGGCTCCTACATATTCTACGAAGATCTTTATCGGTCAAACCGCATAACAACATACGTTGTTCCCTTTGTCATCGGTATGTTACTTGCCCGAGATTCAATCGTCGGTATCCAATACCTAGTTCAATCTCGTTACCGGCAAGTCTCTTTACTCGTTACGTAATGCATCATTCCGTAACTAACTCATTAGCTACATTGCTTGCAAGGCTTATAGTGATGGGCATTACCGAGAGGGCCCAGAGATACCTCTCCGACAATCGAAGTGACAAAACCTCATCTCGAAATACGCCAACTCAACATGTACCTTTGGAGACACCTGTAGAGCTCCTTTATAATCACCCAGTTACGTTGTGATGTTTGGTAGCACACAAAGTGTTCCTACGATAAACGGGAGTTGCATAATCTCATAGTTATAGGAACTTGGATAAGTCATGAAGAAAGCAATAGCAACATACTAAATGATCAAGTGCTAAGCTACGGAATGGGTCAAGTCAATCACATCATTCTCCTAATGATGTGATCCCGTTAATCAAATGACAACACATGAGTATGGTTAGGAAACATAACCATCTTTGATTAATGAGCTAGTCAAGTAGAGGCATACTAGTGACATCAAGTTTGTCTATGTATTCACACATGTATAATGTTTCCGGTTAATACAATTCTAACATGAATAATAAACATTTATCATGATATGAGGAAATAAATAATAACTTTATTATTGCCTCTAGGGCATATTTCCTTCATCACCTACTACCTGTTAAGATCCGGCAACCCCGGAGTGACAATAGTCGGGACACTTCCCGGTGATGACCGTAGTTTCATGAGTTCATGCATTCACTAAGTGCTCTACTAAAAGGAGGCCTTAATATGGTACGGTTCTCTACTAAAAGGAGGCCTTAATATCCCTTAGTTTCCATTAGGAGCCCGCTGCCACGGTAGCATAGGACAAAAGATGTCATGCAAGTTCTTTTCCATAAGCACGTATGACTATATTCGGAATACATGCCTACATTATATTGATGAATTGGAGCTAGTTCTGTGTCAACCTATGTTATAACTGTTGCATGACGAATGCCATCCGACATAATTTTCCATCATTGATCCATTGCCTATGAGCTCGTTACATATTGATCTTTGCTTAGTTATGTTTCCGTTGCCACTATTACGATTGCTACAAAATTGCTACTGTTACTTTTGCCACCGTTCCTGTTACTGCCATACTACTTTGTGCTACGTCTTGAGCTTGCGTTGGTTTTCCTTGAAGAGGAAAGGGTGATGCAGCAAATTAGCGTAAGTATTTCCCTTAGTTTTTGAGAACCAAGGTATCAATCCAGTAGGAGGCTCCTCAAAGGTCCCACGCACCTACACAAACAAACGAGAACTCACAACCAACGCAATAAAGGGGTTTTCAATCCCTTCACGGCCACTTGCGAAAGTGAGATATGATAGGGATAATATGATAACATAAATATATTTTTGGTATTGTATGATATAGATTGGAAAAGTAAAGATGCAAATAAAACTAGATGATAAATTTAAATGATAAAAGATAGACCCGGGGGCCATAGGTTTCACTAGTGGCTTCTCTTAAGATAGCACAAGTATTACGGTGGGTGAACAAATTACTGTCGAGCAATTGATAGAAAAGCGAATAATTATGAGATTATCTTGGCATGATCATTTATATAGGCATCATGTCCGTGACAAGTATAACAACTCCTGCCTGCATCTACTACTATTACTCCACACATCGATCGCTATCCAGCATGCATCTAGAGTATTAACTTCATAAAGAACAGAGTAACGCATTAAGAAAGATGACATGATGTAGAGGGATAAACTCATGCAATATGATATAAACCCCATCTTTTTATCCTGATGGAAGCAATACAATACGTGCCTTGCTGCCCCTACTGTCATTGGGAAAGGACACTGCAAGATTGAACCTAAAGCTAAGCACTTCTCCCATTGCAAGAAAGATCAATCTAGCAGGCCAAACCAAACTTATAATTCGAAGAGACTTGCAAAGATAACTTAATCACACATGAAATAATTCAGAGGAGATTCAAATATTTCTCATAGATAAACTTGATCATAAACCCACAATTCATCAGATCTCGACAAACACACCGCAAAAAGAGTTACATAGAATAGATCTCCAAGAAGATCGAGGAGAACTCTTTATTGAGATTCAAAGAGAGAGAAGAAGCCATCTAGCTAATAACTATGGACCCGAAGGTCTATGGTAAACTACTCACAACTCATCGGAAGGGCCTTGGATATGATATAGAGGCCCTCCGTGGTCGATTCCCCCTCCGGCGGAGCACCGGCGAAGGCTCCAAGATGGGATCTCGCGGATACAGAAGGTTACGGTGGTGGAAATAGATTTTCGTGGTGCTCCTGGATGTTTTCGGGATCCGTGGATATATATAGGAGGAAGAAGTAGGTCGGTGGACGCTCGAGGGGCCCTTAAGGATGGGGGGCGCGCCCACCTGTAGGGCACCCCTCGTGGCCGCCTCGCTTTTTTCTTGACCTCCACTCCAAGTCCTCTGGATCACGTTTGTTCCAAAAAGATCGCTCCTGAAGGTTTCATTCCATTTGGACTCCGTTTGATATTCCTTTTCTTTGAAACACTGAAATAGGCAAAAAAACAATAATTCGGGCTGGGCCTCCGGTTAGTAGGTTAGTCCCAAATATGATATAAATGTGTAAAGTAAAGCCCATAAACATCCAAAACGGGTAATATAATAGCATGGAACAATCAAAAATTATAGATACGTTGGAGACGTATCAAGCATCCCCAAGCTTAATTCCTACTCGTCCTCGAGTAGGTAAATGATAAAAACAGAATTTTTGATGTGGAATGCTACCTAGCATAATTCTCAATGTAATTTTCTTTATTGTGGCATGATTGTTCAGATCCAAATGATTCAAGATAAAATCTTATAAAACATAAAAATAGTAATACCGGAAGCATACTAACAAATAATCATGTCTTATCAAAATAGCATAGCGAAAGAAAGCTTATCCCTACAAAATCATATAGTTAGGCCATGCTTCATCTTTACTACGCAAAATACTCCCATCATGCACAACCTCGGTTTCAGCCAAGCAATTGGTTCATACTTTTTAACGCGCTTCAGCTTTTCAACTCTTACGCAATACATGAGCGCAAGCCATGGACATAGCACTATATGTGGTATATGGTGGTTGTGAATACAAAAAACGGAGAAGATAGTCTCACATCAAGTAGGCATATCAATGGGCTATGGAGATGCCCATTAATAGATATCAATGTGAGTGAGTAGGGATTGCCATGCAACGGATGCACTGGAGCTATAAATATATGAAAGCTCAACAAAAGAAACTAAGTGGGTGTGCATCCAACTTGCCTGCTCATGAATACCTAGGGCATTTTTAGGAAGCCCATCATTGGAATATACAAGCCATGTTCTATAATGAAAAATACCCACTAGTATATGAAAGTGACAACATAGGAGACTCTATCATGAAGATCATGGTACTATTTTGAAGCACAAGTGTGTAAAAGAGATAGTAGCATTGTCCATTCTCTCTTTTCTCTCATTTTTTTGGTGGGCTCATTGGCCTCTTTTTTTATTTGGTGTGCTCTTTGGCCTCTTTATTTTTAAAGTCCGATGTCTCATCCTGACTTGTGGGGGAATCATAGTCTTCATCATCCTTTCCTCACTTGGGACAATGCTCTAATAATGAAGATCATCACACTTTTATTGATTTACAACTCAAAAATTACAACTCAATACTCAGAACAAAATATGACTCTATGTATATGCCTCCGGCGGTGTACCGGGATATGCAATGAATCAAGAGTGACATGTATGAAAAATTATGAAGGTGGCCTTGCCACAAATACGATGTCAACTACATGATCATGCAAAGAGCAATATGACAATGATGGAACATGTCATAATAAACGGAACGGTGGAGAGTTGCATGGCAATATATCTCGAAATGTCTATGGAAATGACATAATAGATAGGTATGGTGGCTGTTTTGAGGAAGGTAAATAATGGGTGCATGATACCGGCGAAGGTTGCGCGGCATAATAGAGGCTAGCAAAGTGGAAGGGTGAGTGTGCGTATGTCCATGGACTCACATTAGTCATAAAGAAGTCATATACTTATTGCAAAAGTCTACTTGCCCTTGAAGCAAAGTACTACTACGCATGCTCCTAGGGGAAGGGTTGGTAGGAGTTAACCATCACGCGATCCCGACCTCCACTCATAAGGTAGACAATTAAAAGAGCACCCCATGCAACAAATTTGTCACATAACTTTTACCATGCTTGCATGCTACGGGACTTGCCAACTTCAACACAAGTATTTCTCAATCTCATAATTACCCAACTAGCATGACTCTAACATTACCACCTTTATATCTCAAAACAATTATCAAGCATCAAATTGATCCTAGTGTTTAATGCACTTTCTATGATAGTTTTTATTATACCCAACTTGGATGCTCATCATTCTAGGACCAAATTTATAACCATAGAAAATACCATGTTGTTCTAAAAGACTCTCAAAATAATATAAGTGAAGCATGAGAGATCAACAATTTCTTCAAAATTAAGCCACCGTCGTGCTCTAAAAGATACAAGTGAAGCACATAGAGCAAAACTATCTAGCTCAAAAGATATAAGTGAAGCACATAGCGTATTCTAATAATTATAATCAAGTGGGCTTCCCCCCAAAAGGTGTGTACAACAAGGATGATTGTGTAAAACTAAAAAGCAAAAACTCATATCATACATGACGCTCCAAGCAAAACACATATCATGTGGCGAATAAAAATATAGTTCCAAGAGCTTAGGCTTTTGGTTATCCTTGAGTATCTTGGGGTGCCATGGGCATCCCTAAGCTTAGGCTCTTTCCACTCCTTATTCCATAGTCCATCAAATCTTTAGCCAAAACTTGAAAACTTCACAACACAAAACTCAACAGGAAATCTCATAAGCTCCGTTAGTGCAAGAAAGAAAAACCACCACATAAGGTACTGTAATGAACTCATTCTTTATTTATATTGGTGTTAAACCTATTGTATTCCAACTTCTCTATGGTTCATACCCTACATACAAGCCATAGATGCATCAAAATAAGCAAGCAACACACGAAAAACAGAATCTGTCAAAAACAGAACAGTCTGTAGCAATATGTAACTCTAGAATACTTCTGGAACTCTAAAACTCCTAACAAAATAGGAAGTCCTGGGAAATTTATCTATTGATCTACAGCAAAAAGAATCAACGCAAAAGAACGTTCCTGTGAATTACTAAAATTATTTTCGTGCGTGCAAAGTTTCTGTTTTTCAGCAGAATCAAATTAACTATCACCCTAGGTTATCCTATAGGTTATACTTGGCACAAACACTAATTAAAACTTGAAAACACGTCTAAACAGAAGGTAGATGAAAAATTTATTACTAAACAGAAGAGAAAAAACTAAAATACAATTGGGTTGCCTCCCAACTAGCGCTATTGTTTAACGCCCCAAGCTAGGCATAAAAGCGAGGATAGATCTAAGTAGTGCCATCTTTGGCACTCTTTTCATAAGTAGCTCGCATGATAGATTCATAAGGTAATTTAACTTTATTTCTTGGAAACTGTTCCATGCCTTTCCTTAATGGAAATTGGAATCTAATATTCCCTTCCTTCATATCAATAATTGCATCAATCGTTCTAAGGAAAGGTCTACCAAGAATAATAGGACAAGAAAGATTGCAATCTATATCAAGAATAATAAAATCTACGGGCACATAATTCCTATTTGCAACAAAAAGAACATCATTGATCCTTCCCATAGGTTTGTTAATGGTGGAATCCGCAAGGTGCAAATTTAAAGAGCAATCATCAAAATCATGGAAACCTAGAATATCACATAAAGTTTTCGAAATCGTGGAAACACTAGCACCCAAATCACATAAAGCATAACACTCATGATCTTTAATTTTAATCTTTATAGTAGGTTCCCACTCATCGTAAAGTTTTCTAGGTATAGAAACTTCCAAATTAAGTTTTCCTCATAAGATTGCATCAAGGCATCAACAATATGTTTGGTAGACTATAAGCATCAGGAGAATTCAACACGGATTGCAACAAGGAAATACAATCTACTAAAGAACAATTATCATAATTAAATTCCTTAAAATCCAAGATAGTGGGTTCAATGCTATTTTAAAGTCTTGACCTGTCCAATCCCACTTTTACCAAATTTAGCATCAAGATCTAAAAACTCTGAATCATTGGGATGCCTTTTAACTAAAGTTGACTCATCTCCAGTCCTATCATTATTAAGATTCATATTGCAAAACAAAGATTTAATAGGAGACACATCAATAACTTTTAGATCTTCATCATTATTTTCCCCTAACCCTTCTGGTTTTCCAGCCATCTAATTGACCAAGGTGGACTGCTTATTAGAAATTTGGGCTATTGATTTTTCAAGACGAGTAATTTCCGAGTTCAAACAATAAAATTCTTTAGACATATCATCAAGCTCTTTGTTCATATACCCCATAAAACCTTTTTGTTCTTTAAGCTCTTTTCTGAAGAAACTATTATGCTCAAATTGTAAAGTCATAAAACTTCTAATGTTCGATTCAATCTCTTCCAACCTTCTAAGATGAAGGTTGGTGTTCTTAGGCAAAGCCATAAGGGCAAACAAGCACACAAGAAAACAAGCGAAAGAGAGAGGAGATTGGGAAAGAGAGGGCGAATAAAACAGCAAGGGTGAAGTGGGGGAGAGGAAAACGAGAGGCAAATGGAAAATAATGTAATGCAAGGGAGATGAGTTTGTGATGGGTACTTGGTATGTCTTGACTTCAGCGAAGACCTCCCTGGCAACAGCGCCAGAAATCCTTCTTGCTACGTCTTGAGCTTGCGTTGGTTTTCCTTGAAGAGGAAAGGGTGATGCAGCAAAGTAACGTAAGTATTTCCCTCAGTTTTTGAGAACCAATGTATCAATCCAGTAGGAGGCTCATCAAAAGACCCATGCACCTACACAAACAAACAAGAACTCGCAACCAACGCAATAAAGGGGTTGTCAATCCCTTCACAGGCACTTGCGAAAGTGAGATCTGATAGAGATAATATGATAAGATAAATATATTTTTGGTATTTTATGATATAGGTTGGAAAAGTAAAGACGCAAATAAAAGTAGATGATAAACTTATATGATAAAAGATAGACCCAGGGGCTATAGGTTTCACTAGTGGCTTCTCTCAAGATAGCATAAGTATTACGGTGGGTGAACAAATTACTGTCAAGCAATTGATAGAAAAGCGAATAATTATGAGATTATCTAGGCATGATCATGTATATAGGCATCGCGTCTGTGACAAGTATACCGACTCCTGCCTGCATCTACTACTATTACTCCACACATCGACCGCTATCCAGCATGCATCTAGAGTATTAAGTTCATAAAGAACAGAGTAACGCATTAAGAAAGATGACATGATGTAGAGGGATAAACTCATGCAATATGATATAAACCCCATCTTTTTATCCTCGATGGCAACAATACAATAAGTGTCTTGCTGTCATTGGGAAAGGACACCGCAAGATTGAACCCAAAGCTAAGCACTTCTCCCATTGCAAGAAAGATCAATCTAGTAGGCCAAACCAAACTGATAATTTGAAGAGACATGCAAAGATAACTTAATCACACATAAAAGAATTCAGAGGAGATTCAAAAATTTCTCATAGATAAACTTGATCATAAACCCACAATTCATCGGATCTCGACAAACACACCGCAAAAAGAGTTACATCGAATAGATCTCCAAGAAGATCGAGGAGAACTTTGTATCAATATTCAAAGAGAGAGAAGAAGCCATCTAGCTAATAACTATGGACCCGAAGGTCTATGGTAAACTACTCACAACTCATCGGAAGGGCCTTGGAGATGATGTAGAGGCCCTCCGTGGTAGATTCCCCCTCCGGCGGAGCACCGACAAAGGCTCCAAGATGGGATCTCGCGGATACAGAAGATTACGGCGGTGGAAATAGTTTTTCGTGGTGCTGCTGGTGTTTTCGCGGTCCATGGATATATATAGGAGGAAGAAGTAGGTCGGCGGACGCTCGAGGGGCCCACGAGGATGGTGGGGGGGGGCGCCCACCTATAGGGGGCGCGCCAGGCACCCTCGTGGCCGCCTCGCTTGTTTCTTGACCTCCACTCCAAGTCCTCTGGATCACGTTTGTTCCAAAAAGATTGCTCCCGAAGGTTTCATTCCATTTGGACTCCATTTGATAATCCTTTTCTTCGAATCACTGAAATAGGCAAAAAAACTGCAATTTTGGTTGGGCCTCCGGTTAGTAGGTTAGTCCCAAAAATGATATAAAAGTGTAAAGTAAAGCCCATAAACATCCAAAACCGGTATTATAATAGCATGGAACAGTCAAAAATTATAGATACATTGGAGACGTATCACTTTGCTACTAAATAGTTTCCTGCAGATATTAAGTCTTTCAGGTGTGGTTGAATTGACAACTCATCTCTAATACTTGAGAATATTCTTTGGCTCCCCTTGTGTCAAATCAATTAATTTGGGTTGAATACTCTACCCTCAAAAACTTTTGCGATCCCCTATACTTGTGGGTTATCATCTGCTGTCGTCCCGCGATTTATTCGCTACTGTCGGTGTCAAAACCGGCGGATCTCAGGTAAGGGGTCCCGAACTGTGCGTCTAATGCTAATGGTAACATGAGGCGGGGACACAATGTTTACCCAGGTTCGGGCCCTCTCGATGGAGGTAATACCCTACTTCCTGTTTGATTGATCTTGATGATATGAGTATTACAAGAGTTGATCTACCACGAGATCGTAGAGGCTAGACCCTAGAAGCTAGCCTATGATTATGATTGTTATTGTACTACGGACTAAACCCTCCGGTTTATGTAGACACCGGAGGGGGCTAGGGTTACACTGAGTTGGTTACAGAGAAGGAGATCTACATATCCGAATTGCCAAGCTTGCCTTGCACACAAAGGAGAGTCCCACCCGGACACGGGACGAAGTCTTCAATCTTGTATCTTCATAGTCCAACAGTCCGGCATAAGCATGTAGTCTGGCTGTCCGAGGACCCCCTAATCCAGGACTCCCTTAGTAGCCCCTGGACCAGGCTTCAATGATGATGAGTCCGGCACGCAGATTGTCTTCAGCATTGCAAGGCGGGTTCCTTCTCCGAATACTCCATAGAAGATCTTGAACACAAGGATCGTGTCTGGCTCTACAAAACAATTTCCACATACCACCGTAGAGAGCACAATATTCCACAAATCTAATCTGCTGAATACTTTTCATAGCGTGACATCATGCTGCGGCCCGGTCATTATTCGAACCATTTCGCAACCTGCTACCGCACATATCGCAAGCCGCTTTTATTGGAACGTCTTGTCAAAGCAGAGATCATGTCCCCTTATCACGAGATTCTCATCAATACGGGTGTGGATAACCCAACCGCGCAATCAACACGGCGCTTGGGGAATAAGCGAGTTTACCGGGCAAGTGGGGAGGCGCAGGATCCCTGCTGCCTTTATAAAGAGATAAGGACTCCCCTTTTTCACCCACGCCTTCTTCTTCCTCTGCTTATCCACTCTATCTCGCTCAAGCTCCAGCGCCCAAGCATTCGTCTTCTCCGCCTACCAAGGCCCTCCGAAAATGTCCGGATCCGGAGCAGGAGGCAAGTGGATGGCCTCTACCGTTCGGGAGAAGGATACAAAAAAGCTTCGGGAGGCCGGGTATCTGGCCAAGAAAATCAGCCATCGTCTCCCGATGGCGGAACAGATCCTTCCGACCCCGGAACCCCATGAGAGGGTTTTATTCCTCCCTCACTTTGTCCGCGGGCTAGGGTTTCCCCTCCACCCATTCGTTCGCGTCATCATGTATTACTACGGGATCGATTTTCATGATCTATCCCCAAATTACTTCCTCAATATCTCGACATTCATCGTCGTGTGCATCTCACCACACTTCGGCTTATGGCTGAAGATTTTTAATGTGAAGCCCAAGGTAGTGAGCAGCGAGAATGCCGAGTGCGGAGGTGCCATGGTGAGCAAGATACCCAACGTCACATGGCCATCAGGTACTTTCAATGATTCCGGCAAAGGGTGGCAACGGCAGCGGTTCTATGTCACTGAGCCGCCCAACCCAAAATGGGTCGCAGCTCCTGAATTCCGATCCAAAGCTCCCCTGCGGCTTACGTCCTGGCCCAAGAAGGGCCTGAACTTGTCTTCCCCTGACGAATTGTCAGTGCTCCAGATGCACGTCAAGGATATGGAAGACAAGAATATCAAACTTGTCAATGTAGTCCAGGTGATGTTAGTTCGCCGAATTCTTCCTTGTCAACACAGGGCTTGCAATTTATGGGAATTTGACTCGGCCAAGCACCAGACCCTGCTAGAGCTCTTTGGCTCCTCGCACAAGGACATCTAGAAGGTGCTTTTTAAGTCTGGCAAATCGTGGCCAGACTCCGCTGAGGACCGCGGGTACCAATTGTCCCACCCTCCAAGTTCGTAAGTCATTATATGTTGGCAAGTCATACGTTTTATTCGCATAACCCAAGGGAAATGCTTAACGTGTTTTCCACAACTCTCCTAGGGCTGGACGAAGAAGGCGTCGCGGATCTACTGTCCAGCCCCACTGCCAGAAGAACCGGCCGGCCCACTTCTGACAAAGATGCTGGTCCCAGCGCCTTACAAGGCGCCGAAGAAGAAGGCCGAGAAGGAGGCCAAAAAGACCAGGGGCAGCCTTCATCGCCGTGGCACTTCGGACATAATATCCGAAGACTCCGATGCCCGCTCTTCCTCCGGAGAGGTAGAGGAAGAGGAGGAAGACCAATCCCGAGTGATGGGAAGAAAGAAAAGGACGGCCTCCACATCCTTGGAGGCCCAGTCGCCTAAGAAGGGGAAAACTCCCCTTCCGGAGGAGTCCACCGCCGCTACCGACAGTAGCCCGGCGTGGGATCCCAGGGCCCAGCCCCTGGTGCACTCGTGAGTATATAAAATCCGAACACGTTTACGCATCCAGGCTCACTATGGCATGATGTTCTAAACATTGAGCCATACTGTTTTGCAGTCCGGCGAGGTCCCGCACCGAACAATCCTCATCGCAAGATTTACTGGGCTTGGATGCTATGAACAATGGACACCCCCGAAGGCCCCCTCCCCAAAACACATGAACGATGCTGAGGTATTGTCCTAGAGGGACCTAGGCCAAGGAGAGGGGGAAAAGATCATCAAGGCGGCGCCCGAAGGCCAAACTTCAGGGGCCGGACACACGGGAGAAAAGGCCCCCATGGATGTCGACGGCGGGGCTATCTCGAATTCGGCCCCCAGCCGGATGCAATTCCGGAGACCGATACGGCTCCAGAATCAGGAAGGCAGCCCCCCTCGGCTAGAGGGGTTGCGCCTGTTCCACCAGCGACCTCTGTCCAACCAGAGTTGCCGGATACTTTATCAGCGGCGCTAAAGAGCGCCTCCATCGTCGACGAACACCGTGCCCTTATGGGTGCGGTGATTGAGAAGATTCAGTCTGCTGAGAGTGGACTGAATGAAGCCCGTATTAGCCTTATAACGGGCTTTGAGGTATAATTTGTGAGGTTTCAAAGAGTGTCATAGTATAGGTAGTAGCCCCTGATACACTATTCGGTGAAAGAAAGAACCGGACAGAGGATCAAATATATGTTCGCAGGAGACTTACTTTATGGCATCTATCCCTCTTTTTTTATAAGCAGGCGTCTGTGGTGACTGTCGCCTCTCATACTGCAGAAGTATTCGAACTGAAGCAAAGTCTGGAGCGGCCCAGAGAAGAACTCGGCCGAGTGAAGAAGCATGTGGAGGATAACCAAGGTATGCAAAAAACCTTGCTCGCGTTCAGCGCGAATGAATAATTTAGTATGATAAAAATATTTTTATGATGTGCTCTAGGGGCAATGACCGAAGTCGAGGCTCTTAAGAAGGCTGTGGCTGAGGCCGAGAAAAAGGCAGCTGCAGAGCAGGCTCTTCGTGAGAAGCACGAGGCCAGGGTTATTGAAGCTGAGCAAGAGCTCCAAGAAGCTGTGAAGAAATGCGAGACCTTGGAGCAGAGTTTAACGGAGAAAGGGTCCGAACTCACCAAGGCTCATCGAGCCGCACGCGATGCCCGGGGGGAAGCCCAAGGCGCCCTGCAGGAAATCCAGGAGGCGAGGAAGATCGCGACGGGTAAGGCTTTGGCTATGTAAAGCAGGTATTCGAAGGGAGAAAATCACGTTTACTAATTTGAATTCGGATTTCTCCAGGGGTATTTGTGGAGCCGCCATGCAGCATATCTGATGCCGCACAATTCTATTGAGCCGAAGAAAGGAGCACTTAGGAGAAGCTCTTCTGGTCGCAGTATCTGGCGCTGGTGTATCTGGTGCCCTTTGCCGATCAGCTGAAGCAGCTAACTGAACTGCATAAGGCGGCCGAACTAGCCATGAAGGTTTTAATTATTCGGCTATGGCCTGCTGAGCTGATTCCAAGCAACTACTTTGGACTCGTGAAGCGGCTTGTGGGTGCCTGCCCTCGACTTGAAGTCATCAAGCGGTCGGTCTGTATGGAGGGTGCGCGAATGGCCTTCGCCCGCACAAAGGTGCACTGGGCGAAGATGGATGCTGAAAAGCTGATGACCGAGGGACCG
This sequence comes from Triticum timopheevii, assembly GCA_963921465.1. Classification (NCBI taxonomy): domain Eukaryota; kingdom Viridiplantae; phylum Streptophyta; class Magnoliopsida; order Poales; family Poaceae; genus Triticum; species Triticum timopheevii. Next base: position 237,682,617 of record OY997264.1, on the reverse strand, counting down.
CCGGAGGGGAAGGAGCACTGCAAGCCCGAGTTATATTATGATAGTGTACTGAAAGGATACCGCCATGTGAGGGAGCAATGCAGCAAGGACAATATATTTCCATGTATACAGTCATGTTGTCCTTTGTAATGTTGAACAAGGTCATTTCTATTATTTATTGCCTGTTATTTGAAAAAATTTCATCCTGCGCGGCCATTTTATGTATTAATCATGAGAGTTGGCTAGTTGTCGGCTTCTGCCCCCACGTAGGGAGTACGGGGGTGTTTGGGATAATCCTGAGCACACTTCATCCCAGTTTTGGGTCCTTGAAGGAGGTGTTCAACGCAACGAACCAGGCAATCGGACTATAAGGCTTTATCACTCTCACTTAGCCATAGGAGTTTGACAAAAGGAAGGTAGGCGCAGCCCCTGGTGTTCGGAAGACCGCACGACAGGCTCTATAAGCACCTGATCGAAAGAAAAGTCGATCCATCGCATGCTGCATTAGTTATCGCATAATGCGGAAGAAATCCTTAAAGATTTTACAACCTCTCGAACAGCTGACCAGCTCTCGTCGTATCATGACAGTCGGTTTTCGGCTTTCTCTACAGAGGCACTCGTCCGGAAGAACCGGGACATAATCGCAGTAGTTCTCCCTGTGCCGCCTTAGCTGATATAGCGGAACGTAAGGCAGCAAAACATGGGAGCCGGGCAAACCCAACTATTGACCCAAGACATGATTCAGAGTTGATGCACATAATGCTATAAGTTCGGGGTGCCAAACGACAGCGAAGGTGTCCAGACTTTATTGCCATATTATGGGTACAATGAAGCCCCTGGTATATTAAGGCATATCACGGTGTACGGATGCCATTTGACAAAGAGTGTCAATAAGAAATAACAGCAAATAAGCGTCATGTAAAGCCACGTGTTGTAATTGAATAACACGTCGATGCATACGAGTACAGGTAATGTGATAAAAAGAAATATGACTTCAGAACCTGTTGAGACCAGGCGGGAGGAGGCTGTTTGCGGATCCGGAGTGTAATCATATGGTCATCGAGGGGAATATCTAAGGATTCCCTTATGCGTTCGAGTTGTTTCCATGTCGCCAGTCCTAGCCTACGCGAAAGTGAACCTGCAAAGAAAATGCAATAAACGTTTGTGTGCCACAGAGCGGTTGAGTCGCAGTGTGTTGCCTATCCTGGCTTTGCCTCCGTCTACTGCCGGAGTGTTTTAATTGATCTCCGGACGAGCCGGGCTATACTGCCGCGTAGTAGTTCGGACTCCCTTGAAGGTGTCCGGGAGCTTGGCCATCGAGTCGAGGTTCGACTGAAAGATGCCACTCGTTGCTTCTACTGTTAAGGAGGCAGTATATGCTTCGGCACAGAGGGAAAGTTCGGCCTTGCCATTAACAGTTATGACGCTGCGCGGACCAGGCATCTTGAGCTTTCGGTAGGCATAATGTGGCACCGCATTGAATCGAGCAAACATGGTTCGTCTGAGCAATGCATGATAATTACTGTGGAAAGGGACGATGTCAAAGATTAACTCTTCGGTACGGTAATTGTCCGGTGATCCGAAGAGTACCTCTAGTGTGATGGAGCCTGCCCAACGGGCTCCACACCTGGTATAACACCTTTAAAGGTGGTTTTAGTGGGCTTGATTATTGAAAGATCAATACCCATCTTGCGCACTGTGTCCTGATACAACAGGTTTAGACTGCTGCCTCTGTCCATAAGGACTCGTGTGAGGTGGAATCCGTCAATTATTGGGTCAAGGACTAGTGCGGCTGAATTGCCCTGATTGGTATTGACCAGACGATCCGTATGGTCGAAGGTGACCGGCCATAGTTTATATTGTGCGGCAACTGGCTCCGTTAAGTCGACATGCCTAAGAGTGCACATCCGTTCCAGCTTGGGAATGTGGGTAGCGTTTATTATATTCACCATTTTGATTTGCGGGGGAAATTTCTTTTGCCCTCCTGTGTTCGGTGATCGGGGCTCCTCGTTGTCGTCATCGCTTTGAGACCCCTTCTCCTTGTTTCCGGCACCTGACCTGCTGGCTTGTTTGAATACCCAACATTCTCTGTTGGTATGATTGGCTGGTGTTCCTGGGGTCCCATGAATTTGGCATGGACGGTCGAGTATGCGGTCCAGACTGGATGGGCCCGGATTGTTCTTTTTGAATGGCTTTTTCCGCTGACCGGACTTAGAGCCACTGAATCTGGCATTGACGGTCGTGTCTTCGGCATTATCGCTATTATTGCGACGCTTTTGTTTGTTGCATCAGGGATTGCCATTGCTATCTCTGGCCTCTGATGTGCCAGGATTGCTTGCTGTGCTGTTGCTACGAGCCAACCAGCTATCCTCGCCCGCACAAAAGCGGGTCATGAGTGTCGTGAGGGCTGCGATGGACTTCGGCTTTTCTTGGCCGAGATGTCAAGAACGCCACTCGTCACGGATGTTATGCTTAAAGGCCGCTAGGGCTTCGGCATCCGTAGGTTTGAAAATTTGGTTCTTTTTAGTTAGGAACCGAGTCCAGAATTTCCTGGCTGACTCTCCGGGCTGTTGGGTTATGTGACTTAAATCATTAGCATCCAGTGGTCGCACATAAGTTCCCTTGATGTTGTCCAGGAATGCATCTACCAGGTTGTCCCAACTTCCAATGGATTTTGTTGGCAAACTATTCAGCCAATGCCGAGTCGGTCCTTTGAGTTTTAGTGGGAGGTACTTCATGGCGTGTAGATCATCCCTGCAGGCCATGTGGATGTGGACAAAGAAATCTTCTATCCATACTGTGGGGTCTGTAATCCCATCGTAGGGCTCGATATTTACGGTCTTAAACCCTTCTGGGAATTCATGATCTATTACTTCGTCAGTGAAGCATAGGGGGTGTGCGGCGCCTCTATGCCGGGCTACATCACGACGTAGTTCAAATGAGTCTGGTCTGTTGTATTCGGCTCGGCCGGATTTGTATTTAGTATATCCGGGGTGACGGTCATCGTCACACGTTGGGGCGCGCCCCCGTGATCCGTAGATCGATCTGGACTGTCCTGCTTTGTTTTCCAATTTGTCTCGCATGTCATGCGTGTAGCCCCGGGCCTTCGTGTTTTTGCTTGTTTGGCGACGGGGTGTGGACTGGACTTCAGGCTGATATGCCACTTTGTCTCGGCCACGAGGTGGCCGGTCAGCCGCGTCCTGTGCTGGTAGTGTAGGCTTTAATGCCTCGTCCTCGAGTTGAGGTAGCAACCTGTGCTTTGGGTAACTTTTGGTTGGGCGCTCGAGTCTGTATTCCTAGGATGCTAGGACCTCAGTCGATCTATCAATTAGTAGATCTTGATCAGCTTGAAGCTACTGCTGCTTTTTCTTCAACCTTTTTGCAGTGGCTATAAGCCGGCGTTTAAGCGCTCCTACTCGACAGGGTCCTCATGCACGATAAACTCTTTGTCGCTGAGGCTCACCTCGTCTTTGGAGAAAGGCATGTAATTGTCGTCCTCTGAATCTCCATCCATTGTCTGTTCATCAGGGCTAGCTTGCCCATCCCCACGTCCGGCTTGCTCGACGCTTGGCTAGGCGGGATTGTTTTTGTCTTTGGCACCATCCGGAGTGCTATTGTCTCTTGTGCCGGTATCACTATTTTTGCTATGGCGAGGCTTAGAGCGGCGACGCTGACATTGGCGCTTAGATTGTTTCTCAAGGGGATTATCCTCCATTGCCTCGTCGCCATTGCTTTCTTTGGGCGTGTCCACCATATATATCATATGATGAGGTGGTTGTCCAGCGCCCTGTGGGCGGTGGTTCCTGTTCTTCTCTGACGTCGTCGTGCATACCGTCGATGTCTTCGGAGTCGAAATCAAGCATGTTGGTTAAGTCATCGACAGTGGCTATTAAGTGGGTGGTGGGTGGGGAACGAATTTCTTCGTCATCCGCTTCCCACTCGAGCCGGACATAGTTCGGCCTAGAGTCTTCTGACAGGGAGAGAGATTTCAGTGAATTTAGTACGTCGCCAAGGGCGAGTGCTGAAAGATATCCGCGGAGGTAAACTCCATGATCGGTGCCCAATCAGGTTCGATGGGCACGGATGCATGCGGTTCGGAGCCTATGGCCGGATACGAGTCTGAGGGTCCGATGACACAGACCTCATTGGAGGTGAAGTCCGTGTTCGGCTCTATCGCCGATGAGTGTACGGCCTCCGGGGCGGGGTCTATCCACCCGTCCTCGGATGGCACAATCTGCTCCGGATCTAAGGCTAGGGCAGCTGCAGGTGCGTTCTCCTAAACACCATCCGATGGCAGGTCTAAGCCATGCTCATCGCGACTGTACGACGCACCTATCATGGGCTTGAATTTGTCAAAGATCAAGTCTTCGGGGATGTCGGCGGTGTAGTTCAGGCTTCCAAACCTGACCTGATGGCCAGGGGTGTAGCTATCGATCTGCTCCAGATGGCCAAGCGAGTTGGCCCACAGTGCGAAGCCGCCGAATACGAAGATCTATCTGGGGAGGAAAACCTCACCCTGGATCGCATTGTTGTGGATGATTGAAGGAGCCATCAAGCCTTATCGTGACGACATGGTGGAACTCTCAATGAAAGCACCAATGTCGGTGTCAAAACCGGCAGATCTCGAGTAGGGGGTCCCAAACTGTGCGTCTAAGGCTAATGGTAACACGACGCGGGGGACACAATGTTTGCCCAGTTTTGGGCCCTCTCGATGGAGGTAATACCCTACTTCCTGCTTGATTGATCTTGATGATATGAGTATTACAAGAGTTTATCTACCACGAGATCGTAGAGGCTAAACCCTAGAAGCTAGCCTATGATAATGATTGTTGTTGTCCTACGGACTAAGCCCTCCAGTTTATATAGACACCGGAGGGGGCTAGGGTTACACAGAATCGGTTACAGACAAGGAGATCTACATATCTGAATTGCCAAGCTTGCCTTCCACGCAAAGGAGAGTCCCACCCGGACACGGGACGAAGTCTTCAATCTTGTATCTTCATAGTCCAACAGTCCGACATAAGCATATAGTCCGGCTGTCCGAGGACCCCCTAATCCAGGACTCCCTCGGCTACCATTAAGGCTCAATCTAGATCTGTGCCTGTTAAAAGCCTATTTAATTTTTTGGCCCAATTAAGGCGCGGTTTACTTGGCCTTTTAAAGGCTCGAAACTAATAGTGGGCCAGATTAAGTCTAGACCTAACTAATGGCCCAAGATGATTGTTGGCCCACGGTTCACCCCGTACTCGCGATTGGCGACCTGCCAGTTTTAGTGTCAAAATTAATTTTATATAAACCTAACCTATTGGCTGATTGCACTCTGATCGAAGATTACGACCTTTTCTCAGAGCGACGACATCATAGAAATCGAATAAATTATAGCATCATGATGAAGAATAAACCTAGACTATACAACAAAGCAATTACAACATATTACATCCCCTGGGTATCAAAGTTCGCCGTGAGTGATAATAAAGTGCAACCAGACAACAGATTCCATACACTGGGCAAGTTGCCACCAGTGGACGTAAACACGTCGATAAAATAATAGACAAAACCGACAACACTTCAACACAATTCAAGAAAGGTTAGCCCTGCCCAAGAGTTGCAGCACAAGCAGCTTAGCAACCTGATGAGACTGCGCTTGTTTGACGCTTATATCCACCAACTCAAGCTGCATAGCATCAATAGACATCCTCTACTTATGGTTAATCTTGCATAGACATTAGAGTTCTAGTCGGATTTGAGCGGAAGCATGTATTTTTGCTTGAATTTCAGACTGAAGAAGTCTAACAGATTCAGGCGGCGACCTCATCGAGCTTACGTCACCGAGTAAGTCCGACACTACATCAAGACATGACTTTGGGGTTTTATCGCTACCCTCAAGATGTGTTGCCTTCTTCTCTAGAATATACGTTAAGAGGGACAAATGATGGGTTCGTCTAACTAACATTGTGGTAGTGCTTCCTAGATTCAGTGCTATCACCCTGAAAGAGAAACAAGTAGGTAGACAACAGGTTTTGCACATATAAGCATAGGCGCTGTCAATTCATCTCATTTCTTTGTGAGAAATAAAGTGACATGGTTTAAAATAGCATTAACATAATAGGCATTATTCATGGTTAAGACAGCAGGAAATGGCATTGTGCAGGAGTGGCCAGCTTCACCATACCACTGGATTACAGCTCAAGAACACAAGCATACATGTAGTGCTAAACAATGTATAAGCATGAACGGTGAGTGTACTGTCAATTTATACCATTTCAGATTGGTAAACAAAGAGTCATGATTCAAATAACATTAATATAGTATTGCATTGTTCATAGTTAAGACATAGCAGGATATGATATTGTGCCTGAGTTGGTAGTTTCCCCATACCACTGGATTACAGATCAAGAACACAAGCATACATGGAGTGCTAAAGAAGATAACTTGCTATGTTTAGTTTAATTTACATGGTATGAATAAGGAACTACGTTGTACAACTAAAGACTAAAATTAAGAGGACAAACTTATGTTTATGTACTTCTTCGTTATAAACTTTGAACAAGCAATTTGATGCAAACGGAAAAAATAAAGATCATTTTCACTCATATCTATCCAAATATACACAACAAAGTTTGAAAGCTCGGGGAGGACAAACTTACATTAGTAGTTAAGACCGGCTCTCCAAAGCCGTTGTCCATATTGATGGGGCCTTTTCCTTTATTCTACATTTCGTTAAGAGTAAATATAGATGTGAAATTATAGGAACACATGGCGATTATTTAAGCTAGATGCAGAGTACAAATGCAAATACAACATTGTCGGATTCAGGGGCCGACAGACCCAAGAAGGTTTGAACTCTGGGGCGTGTGCAAAGATCTCAACCTCTCAAGTCTCAAGCTCATTGCCCTACGGCCTAGCCTCGTCGAGTTCGCTTGAGCGGGGAAGAAGATGAACTTGGCAGTTTACCTAGGTTCGGGCCACCTTGCGATGTAAAACCCTACTCTTGCTTTGTGGTGGATTGGCCTCACGAGGAGGTTGGGGATGAACAAGTACAGAAGAGGAGCATCACGAGGGCTCTGGTGGTGAAGGTGGAAAATGGTCCCCTCGTCTACGGTGGTGGCCAACCTATATTTATAGCAGCCTTGGTCCTCTTCCCTCAAAACTTAGGCAGGACGGGATCCCACAACGGCCAATTTCAAAGGGGACATGAAGTACATCTAATCCTGATGAAAGGTGGTCTTCTCCTGCAAAGCTTCTGGTCATGACGCAGTGGTGGGCTTGGTGATGACATCCATCCCACGGAGCCTGTGGTCTTGGTCTTGTTGCACTGGAATCAAATGTTTTGGAGGATTCCTTTGGAACAAGTGTTTATCCTTGCTCCCTTAGCAGTGAAAAGGAAAATGTCTCCTCTGCCCCCGCTGGCGCCCACCTGGTCTTGGTCGTCATGGCTCACGTCATCGCAGCCTCGGGAGGCTGGGTACCTGCATAGAAATCTATGCTCCTTGGGAGGCGACATGGGGAGGCCGTCCCTTTGGAGGTCTTGATGCCACTCTCCTCGCAACGCTAGGGCCCTCGCGAGGGTCTTGACTTAGCAGCCCTGCAGCTGGGCCGTACCAGGCCGTCGAGGGAGAGCCGAAGGGTTTAGTCCGTAGGACATATACAATCATAATCATAGGCTAGCTTCTAGGGTTTAGCCTCTGCGGTCTCGTGGTAGATCAACTCTTGTAATACCCATATCATCAAGATCAATCAAGCAGGAAGTAGCGTATTACCTCCATAGAGAGGGCCCGAACCTGGGTAAACATTGTGTCCCCCGACTCCTGTTACCATTAGCCTTAGACGCATAGTTCAGGACCCCCTACCCAAGATCCGCCGGTTTTGAACCAACACCCAGCGGCACGCGGTGTATGAAGAAATTTCACTTAGCCTCTTGCGAGCTGGAATGCCGCTTGATCGCGGCGTGTCCTTATGGGGTGGTGAGGTGTTGGCAAGCCTGCTCGAGGTCCTATCTCTGGAGGCTCCTACATATTAGTTAGTTGCCAAATACACGGGGCAGCCGCGTGTGGGCACCCCGACTCATGAGTCGAGATCACCGAATGCACGTGTAGAGTGATCCCAGAGATCAATGCTCACAGAACACACAGAAGCTGAATAACAAGAGTCTTACATCCATACATACCGTCTTACACAAATTATGACCATTATGGTCAAGTCTTACATTGATAAAGCCTTAAGGGATGAACATCAAATGAAACACAAGCAGCGGAAATCTTCGTCGATAAGTAGAACCCATGCCATCTGCCTTAACCCTACAGGCATTCTGACTGGGAAACGTCCTAGTTCGCATGATCGTCTCCAAAGAACTCTTCTTCGAAATCTGGTTCTTCCATGCCTGGCCAATTAAATAACCAGTGGCAAGCCAGTGAGTACTTTGAATGTACTCGCAAGCAACCCATGTGTTGGTCCAAGATACAACAATGCATGATATAGGTAAATTTTTGCGGAAAGCTAGTTTTGAGTGCAATGACATGTTCAACAACTTGTAAGACATTCACCAAGTAACCATGAGGACATGCTACAGATATCAACATAAAGAGAGTGGGCACCAACCCAACTCAATCATGTCAAGTCCTTTGACTTGTCCCAAGTAGTTATGTCAACACACACACACACGTTTGTAAGAATCTGGACATAGTTTAAGTAGCACCGCCCAACTGTCCTTGACTGTGGACACGGCTATTCGAATAGTTTTACACTCTACAGAGGTTGCACACTTTACCCACAAGATCCGGGGAACTTTCGTGTCATCCACGATCCGCGATACCTCACGTATCCGGGGTAAGCACCCGATCACTACCTTTCCCTAGACGACACTAACAAGGAGTCCACTCGTTGTTCTGTATCCTCATGATGTACGTCATACGAGACTCACTCGAGATCGTAACATCCGAGAGGGGACACAACGGTGTGTCCGGTGCCCTGTAAAGACAGTCATGGCCGCCCTACCTGGCACGACCCCGTCCCGAGAGAGCGCACCAACAACTCTCCCGTCACTAGTAATGCGGGTTCCAAGCTAGTATCGGTCTAGGTAATCAATAATGCCCTTTCCCATATAAGGGTAGAGTGGTTGCGCATGTAAGGTTGGGACAGTCATCAAATCATAAATCTAATTCGTTTTCGAAAACAACACACATACTTTCCTCGGTACACCACTTCGTCATCAAGTGGTTACCCATCTCAACATCTCCCTCGGGCATAAGTGGCACTCGTCGGGGTTTTTGAAAAGTTCTTTGTAAACATTTTGCCTCCATCACCATGCATATTCCCGTCCCTTTTTGCGTAGCACTACTTTAGCATCCTATCTACTCCTACCGGCATAACCCTCATAAGTTGGTAGGGTCATGCACAATGCAAGTATCAGCGAGGAAGTAACAGAGGCAACCCATCAAAGTGGTTACCATCCCATCATGATTCCGATGCAACACTAATAAAGTGCTATATGTCATGCAATAAAAAGGGCTTCATAGGTATGGTCAAAGGGCTGCTTGCCTGGCTCAACAAAGTCTTCGGGGTCTTCAAAGTCTTCTGGTCCAACTCCTTCGTCAGCAACGCAATCTATCGTCGCAAAATAACAACGAGAAAATAAGGCAAAAATAAAACAGAAAAACCAAAGTGCTCAGAAAAATGTCAACACACTTTTGTAAAATACTAGGTTGAAAACTAAGAAGGGGAAAATTCCTAGTTTTGGATTTGGTGTAGCACAATGGGACAAATGGATTTTCAGAGATATATTTAAATGCTAAAAACCACATTTAAATATTTATAGTGAAGGAAAGGTTCTTTTATTAGAATGGAAGTTGCACCATTAAATAGGTTATAATATTCTAGGAATTTAGGAATTGGAATTAATTCATTTGGATAAATATATAAATCTGTGGAATTTTTGGAATAGAGACAAAAAAAGAGAAGGAAAAAGGGCACTGTGCCACTGGGCCAGAACAGCCGCAGGTCAGCAGGCCCAGCCAGCGAGGCGGCCCAGCGCACAGGTGCACGCGCGCGCGCCGGGTTTTTAAACCTGACGAGCGGGGCCCAGCTGCCAGTGGGAGAGAGAGGGGGCGAGAGAGAGGTGAGGATGACAGGCGGGGCCCGCCTGTCATCTCTGACCTCGCGACCAGAGGGCCGACATGCTCACCGGCGGCGATGCAGAGCACGGCGGGTCGAGCTGATAGCACGGTTGGGCTCAGCGTGGAGTCGCCATTCGGGTGGTGGTGGTGGACGTCGCCGGAGTTGCCTGGTTCGCCGACGATGAGGAACTGCGGCGGAGGAGCTTCGGGAGGCGGTAGCTCCGGCCGTTTCCAGCAGCAACAGAGAGGGGAAACAAGGGGAAAAGGGTCAGGGGGATGCAGGGGTTCCAGATCGAGGCAAAGGAGGAGCGGGGGAGGCTTATACCTCGCGAACTCCGGCGTGCCGACGCGGTGGAGCTCGAGCTCGATCTCGAGCTCGGGCGGCGTTGGAGGCGAACTGGGGGTGCAGGGGGAGGTTTTGGTGGTGTAGAGAGCGAGGGGTGAGGGTGGAAGGGCTCGGGGAGGCCTTTATATAGGCGAACGGTGGTCCACCGTGGGCTCGTGCGCCGGCGGGCTCGTGCTCGTCGCTACGGGCCTCGGGAGGGCGCTGCACCGTGTCTAGTGTGCTTGTGGGGGTCGACTACGCCCAGGGGAAAGAAGAGAGGGAGCAGGGAGAGGTCAGAGACGCCGCGCGTGTGAGCCGCGCCATTGGCGCGCTCGGGCGGCCGGTGTCCGTTAGCGCGGAGGCGCGGGGAGGAGGAGAGAGGAGGGGGTCGACCGCGTAGCATCCCGTGGACGCCGAGGCTCATCGGCAGGCGCGCGGGGGAGGGCCGAGGTGGCCAGAGGTGGTTGGAAGGGGGCGGCTACAGTGCGGGAGCGCACTGTAGCGCGCTCCAGAGCATGCCTTTGGCTGCCATGGCATTGTTTAAAGGGCAGGGGCGTGTCCACTAGTGTCTAGCAGGTCTAGGGGGGAGTAAAGAAGAGGAGAGGGGCATTGGATGCCCTGGAGAGCCAGTAGAGTGAGGGGAGAGGAAGAAGAGGTGTGCAAATGGGCTGACCAGAGAGAGGAAGTGGGGTTTTACCCATCCAATAAGTGAGCTATGGACTTGCCATTGTTACTAGAGGTGAAAGGGGGCTAGGAGGAGCTGTGGAAAAAATTTGAGCTCTCCAAGAATAGTGGAAGGGGTCGAAATAGTGGTTTTTGCAAAATGTCAGAAGGTGTTTGATAATGGTTTGGGCAAGCAAATGAACTCTAATTGCCATGATACTTAACAGGATGGAAAGACACTTAGAAATAGGGTGTTCCACCAAATTTGAGCTTATTTGGGCAAAGTTGCCAATGCAACTTTTGTAAACCCTAGAAATGAGCAGAAATAGACTTGAGTAGATCTAGTTGAGCAAATCACTTCTCCTTGATGCACCACTTAGTTTAGTGGCCTCATTTGGTCATGTGAACATGCTCACAAAAGTTGGGGCAAGGGGAGAAAGTTGGTAGTACAAACTTGATCAAATTTGATTCTGGTCAGAGAGGGTTTTGGGGCATTTTGGTGAACCAAAATGACTTTAATTGGCATGTGGCTTTGCAAGGTGATCACAATATTCATTTGTGACTTGCTGGCTTTTTCTTGGATTTTTATGAAAATATTTCCTGTAGAAATATTTCAAATCCTTGAAATAGGCAGGAATGGTTTTGGGAGGTTTTGTCCAATATTTTTTTCATAACCATATGTTGAAACTCTTATATATGGAAAATATATGTCCACTGAGTTTCCCTGATTTTTGACAAATATTTTTGAAACAATAAAATAATTTTTCCCTATTAAAGACCATTTCTGGCCTTAAGAAAAACCTTTTAAATAAAATAGAAAAATAGCTTTTAAAATTATATTTTTGTGGTTTCGGGGTATCCTATATCTAATAGGTTTCAAATATACCTTTTGAAAGATTTTTCACACCTCAAATCAAGTACTTGCAGTGCAAATCTTAATTCAAGAGTTTTTGGAAAACTAATTTTAGAAAATACTTTTTGGCCAAATTATTTTTGTAAGAAAATACTATATTGCTCTATACACATGGCATGATCATTGGACAGAAGTTTGGGGCAAGGAGATGAAGTATAGAAGGTGGAGTAGTCGACTTTAAAGAGCACTTGAAAAACCACATAGAGAAAACCAACTTCAAAATAAAAGCCAAATAATGCAAAAGTTTTTGTTGGTCCAAATTTTCATGCTTTATTAATGCAAATGAATTGTTACAAAATGCAGGGTGTGACACCGCGCTTGCTGATCTGCTCTTGATCGTTCCGTTAGAATACGAAGGCACTAAGGACTTGGTGAAGTGACGTGCACGAGATTGGCCCGTGAGCCAGAGCTCAGTCTCCTAGATTTATCGGTGCTGCAGGGACGGACCTAAGCATAGGCGCCGTGCCAGTAGCCCCCTCTCGAGGGACGTTCGGGGGGAGAGCTAGCAATGTGCGAAGCTCGCAGAGGCAACTCCAGAGGGAATACACGGTCAGGCGCAAGGTTAGCAACCATAGCGGCTTATGCAAGCATAACTGATCCAAATTACATGAATCAAAATAGTGTAGCTGCAGGGGTGGACCCCGACAGCCTGAGGATAATGTTGCCCGAGGGGTGCCCTCAACTGAACAAACCAAAAAGTCACCTGTCACTAGTGTTGTAGAAGCGTCAGGGTAGCTGAAGAAGCGAGCCGTGGAGATCGCTCCTCACGAGCTAGGTGGCTCCATAGGCCCAAAGGGCTCATGAGGGTCCGAGACCTCCTCAGACATAACCGCCAAGCGCCTGGCCTCATGAGATGCCATAGCATGCTGCACGAGGCACTAGTATGTGGCGCCCATGTTCAGCAGGCCAAATGGCATGCAGATGTAACTGCAGGGGTAGCTCCCGCTCCGGCCGACGCAGGACGGCTAGAGGAGGTCTTGCGAAGCGGCCCTGTTAAGGCCCGGTATGTTGACGTAGATGCGCAACTCATCCCCCGCGTCAGCGGGTGCAGCTGCATCGGGTGGTGTGGGGGGACGCTCACTGAGGGAGTCCTGGACTAGGGGGTGTTCGGATAGCCGGACTATCATCGTCAGCCGGACTCCAAGACTATGAAGATACAAGATTGAAGACTTCGTCCCGTGTCTGGATGGGACTTTCCTTGGCGTGGAAGGCAAGCTTGGCAATACGGATATGTAGATATCCTACCATTGTAACTGACTCTGTGTAACCCTAGCCCTCCCCGGTGTCTATATAAACCGGAGGGTTTTAGTCCGTAGGACGAACAACCATTACAACAATTATACCATAGGCTAGCTTCTAGGGTTTAGCCTCCTTGATCTCGTGGTAGATCCACTCTTATAATACCCATATCATCAGTATCAATCAAGCAGGAGTAGGGTTTTACCTCCATCGAGAGGGCCCGAACCTGGGTAAAAACATCGTGTTCCTTGTCGCCTGTTACCATCCGCCTAGACGCACAGTTCGGGACCCCCTACCCGAGATCTGCTGGTTTTGACACCGACATTGGTGCTTTCATTGAGAGTTCCTCTGTGTCGTCACCGATAGGCTTGATGGCTTCTTCAATCAACAACAACGCGGTCCTGGGTGAGACTTTTCTCCCCGGACAGATCTTCGTGTTCGGCGGCTTCGCACTGCGGGCTAATTCACTTGGCCATCTGGAGCAGATTGAAAGCTACGCCCCTGGCCATCAGGTCAGATTTGGAAGCCTAAACTTCATGGCAGATATCCGCAGGGACTTGATCTTCGATGGATCCGAGCCGCAGCCGAGTGTGCCGCACTGTTACGATGGGCATGATCTAACTCTGCCGCCAGACAGTACCGTGGAGGCCACGCACGAATCCCCTCCGACCCATAGTTCGGAGCTGATTGCGCAGATCGAGGACGGGTGGCTGGACACCATCTCGGGAGCTGCAACTTCCACGGCGCTGGAGCCGAAAACTGACCTCGTCCATTATATAGCTCGTGACTCCGAAGTGCCGGACTCCTTGCCGGACTCTGAACCTCCTGCGCCCCTGCCAATCAAATCCGATTGGGCGCCGATCATGGAGTTCACCGCTGCGGACATCTTTTAGCACTCACCCTTTGGCGACATCCTAAATTCGCTAAAGTATCTCTCGCTATCCGGAGAGCCCTGGCCGAACTACGGCCAGGATGGTTGGGATGCGGACGACGAAGAAATTCAAAGCCCACCCACCACCCACTTTGTAGCCACTGTCGATGATCTAACCGACATGCTAGAATACGACTCCGAAGACATCGACGGTATGGACGACGATGCCGGAGACGATCAAGAACCAGTGCTCACCGAGCAATGGAAGGACACCCCAACACATGGTGTATATATGGTGGACACCCCAAAAGGAAGCGATAACGAGGACCAACGGGGTGCGGCAAAGGATAATCCCGCCGACAAACAACCAAAACGGCGACGCAGACGCCACCCTAAGTCCCGCCTCTACAAAAACAGTGCTCCTAATGACCCAGCAATAGAGCAGGGCAAACCAGTGGACGACGAACATGCAACCAAGCAACCGTCCGAACAGGACAAATCGGATAATCAATCCATGCCCGGCGAAACCAACAGTCTAGACGACCTCACGCCGGACACACCTTAGGAGCATAAGAACCTTCACAAAAGACTCGTCGCCACTGCAAGAAGTCTGAAGAAGGAAAAACGGAAGCTCAAAATAGCGGAAGACATACTCAGAATGAGGTGGAGCAAAGTGCTCAAAACCGCAGACAAATACGGCAATGGCCACCAATCAAAGAGCTACCCGAAGCGCAAGCTGCTGCCAGAATTTGACGAGGAAGCCATAGAGCCACCACAGTCAAAAAATAAAGAAGCCGCCTGGCCGGATAGACGACCAGATGACAGGCCAAAAGAGACAAGCGGCGCCGCGCACAAGCCAACTCATGATCCTCGGAAAACAAATGGCCCGGTCAGGTCCATTTACGGGCCAAAAAAGAGGGCCCAAGGAAGCAACACAACACGCCAAGTGTTCGAAGACAGCAGCACACCAAAATACAGGGGCGCCGCACACCCACTATGTTTCACCAATGAGGTGCTGGATCATGAATTTCCAGCAGGGTTTAAACCCATAAACATAGAGGCTTACGATGGAACAACAGACCCTGGAGTCTGGATAGAGGATTATATACTACACATACACATGGCTAGAGGAGATGATCTCCACGCCATAAAATATCTACCCCTCAAGCTCAAAGGGCCAGCTCGGCATTGGCTCAAAAGCCTCCCAGAAAACACTGTTGGAAGTTGGGAAGAGCTCGAGGACGCTTTTAGAGCAAATTTTCAAGGGACTTATGTCCGCCCTCCGGATGCAGACGATCTAAGTCATATAACTCAACAGCCCAGAGAGTCAGCGCGCAAATTCTGCAACAGGTTCCTTACCAAAAAGAACCAAATAGTCGACTGTCCGGACGCTGAAGCCTTAGCAGCTTATAAACACAACGTCCGAGATGAATGGCTCGCCGGACACCTCGGCCAAGAGAAGCTGAGGACAATGGCCGCGCTAACAAGCCTCATGACCCGCTTTTGCGCGGGGGAAGACAGCTGGCTAGCAAGACGCAGCACCAGCGACCCGAGTACATCCGAGATCAGAGATGGAAATGGAAAATCACGGCGCAGAAAGGATCAGCGCCGGAATAAAGAAAAAAGCCCAAAGAACACGGCGGACAACGCCGGATTCAAAAGCTCGCGGCGAAACAACAAAACACTGCCTCTTAAGGACAACAGTGATGAGCTATCCAACTTAAACAAAATTTTGGATCGGATATGTCAAATCCACAGTACCTTCGGAAGGCCTGCAAACCACACCCACCGAGATTCTTGGGTTTTCTAACAGTCCGGCCGACTCAACGCCGAACACAAGGGGCTCGACACACAAAGCGAGGATGATGATGAACCCCACCAGCAGAGTACCGGAAAACAAAAGACTTTCCCACAAGAAGTCAAAATAGTAAACTCACTTCATGTGATATTACGGAAAAACAATACGGCACCCGCTAAAATAAGTGCCGCACGGTCCACCCCAGCGGAACCTCGAAGTTGGATGGCAAAACCAATCACTTTCGACCACCTGGATTATTCCAGAAGCATTCGAAGCGCAGGATGGACTGCTCTGATATTGGATGCTATAGTCGACGGACTACAATTTACACAAGTCCTGATGGACGGCGGCAGCGATTTAAACCTGCTATATCCGAACACAATCCGCAAGATGGGGATAGACCTTACTAAAATTCGACATAGCCGCACTTCCTTTAAAGGAGTGACGCCAGGCCCTTACGCCAAGTGCACAGGCTCCTTATTACTAGAAGTTGTGTTCAGGACATCTGACAACTTCCGACGCGAAAGGCTAATCTTTCATGTCACCCCATTCAAAAGTAGCTATCAAGCACTATTGGGACGTGAAGCTTTTATCCGTTTTAACGTAATACTGCATTACGCGTCTCTTACGCTTAAAATGCCTGGTCCATGCGGCATCATTTCATTAAAAGGTCATTTAAGACCCCGGACACGGCTAGACGAGTCCGGAATAAATAAGCTAGGGGCTCCCTAGCCGCACACCTGTAACGCCCTCGATGCGGCTATATCTCCCACGTGTCGAAGCACGACTTAGAGGCATAACCGCATTGAAAGAAATGTCGCAAGTGAGGTAATCTTCACACAACCCAAGTAATACATAAGGGAAAGAGATACATAGTTGGCTTACAGTCGCCACTTCACACAATACATAAATAAACATCCATCATTCAGTTTACACTCAAGGTCCGGCTACGGAACCAAAATAAAAGAAGACTACCCCAAATGCAACACAGATCCCCGATCGTCCCAACTGGACTCCGCTACTGATCGTCTGGAAATGAAACATAGTAACGACCAAGGGCCTCATCAAATTCCCACTTCAGCTCAGTTGCGCCCTCTCCGCTGGTATCATCGGTACCTGCATCTGTTTTGGTAGAATCTGTGAGTCACGGGGACTCAGCAATCTCACACCCGCGAGATCAAGACTATTTAAGCTTAAGGGAAGGCTGGTGTAATGAGGTGGAGCTGCAGCAAGCGACTAGCATATATGGTGGCTACATCGCAAAAGAGAGCGAGAAGAGAAGCAAGGCACGGTCGTGAAGCTAGTAGCGATCAAGAAGTGATCCTGAAACTACTTGCGTCAAACATAACTCCAACACCGTGTTCACTTCCCGGACTCCGCCGAGAAGGGACCATCATGGCTACACCCGCGGTTGATGTATTTTAATTAAGGTCAACTTCGGGTTTTCTACAACCGGACATTAACAAATTCCCATCTGCCTCATAACCGCAGGCACGGCTTTCGAAAGATAATACCCTGCAGGGGTGTCCCAACGTAGCCCATCACAAGCTCTCACGGTCAACGAAGGAATAAACCTTCTCCCGGGAAGACCCGATCAGTCTCGGAATCCCGGTTCGCATGACATTTCGACAATGGTAAAACAAGACCAGCAAAGCCTCCCGAATGTGCCGACAAATCCCGATAGGAGCTGCACATATCTCGTTCTCAGGGCACACCGGATGAACACTACGTACGGCAACTGAGGATACCCCAAGTTGCCTCAGGGCGGCACCGCAAGTGGCTCTAGTTTGGACCAACACTCAGAGGAGCATTGGCCCGGGGGGGGGGGGGGGGGGGGTTAAATAAAGATGACCCTTGGGCTCGCGAAAACCCAAGGGAAAAAGGCTTAAGTGGCAAATGGTAAAACCAAGGTTGGGCCTTGCTGGAGGAGTTTTATTCAAAGTGAACTGTCACGGGGGTCCCATAAATCACCCAACCGCGTAAGGAACGCAAAATCAAGGAACATAACACCGGTATGACGGAAACTAGGGTGGCAAGAGTGGAACAAAACACCAGGCATAAGGCCGAGCCTTCCACCCTTTACCAAGTATATAGATGCATTAATTAAAACAATAGATATTGTGATATCCCAAAATATCCGTGTTCCAACAAGGAACAAACTTCATCTTCACCTGCAACTATCAACGCTATAAGAGGGGCTGAGCAAAGCGGTAACGTAGCCAATCAACGGTTTGCTAGGACATGGATGGTTAGAGGCTTGACATGGAAATATGGGTGACATGATATAGCAAGTGGTAGGTATCGCAGCATAGGCATAGCAAAAGAGCGAGCATCTAGCAAGCAAAGATAGAAGTGATATCGAAGGTATGGTCATCTTGCCTGCAAGGTTCTCAGAGTTGTCGAAGGCTTGATCCTCGTAGGCGTTCTCAACAGGTTCCTCGTTCACGTACTCATCTCCCGGCTCTACCCAAAGCAAGAACACAAGCAACGGAACCACAATCAAACAAGGAACAATGCACAAGCAATATGATGCAATACATGACATGCGATGCGAGATGTGATATGCAATGCATATGTGTGCTCCGGAAGGAAAATGATGAACCGGGCATCAACTTGGCAAAGCAAGTATGCCGCTGGAAAGATGAGATGATTTCGGTTGAAATCGATATAAAGATCACCGGAATAGGATGCACGGTTTGCAAATGGCAAGCAAAACAATAATGGCACAAATCTGCGTTTAACAGCACGATGCTACTTAGCATGCAACAAGAAACTATGCTACAGCACCCCAACATGCCAACAAAGCATATGACAGTGATCTACAGGAGATGCTTAACAAAAGAGGAACACTGAGCTACGGCTAAATCACATCATAACAGGTTCAAACAAGCATGGTGAAAGTGCAAAAAAATATCAGGTTCACAGACTTAGTGAAAATACTAGTATGCCAGAAATTAACATCAGGAAGGCATGTTTAGAGCAAGCAAACAACAAGCTACAGGAACTTATAATAGCAAAACAAGGCATGGCATGATTCTACTCAAAGCATAGATCAAAAGTCCCTTACTGACCATAAGCCAAAAAGTACCATAAGAAATGATGGCACCCATGTAAACATAGCAAGTTTTATTAACAGTTCCAGACTTAGTGAAATTCCAGGGCATGGCAAAAACAGATTCAACATGGTATCTTTACAAGCTTGATTAACTCACTAACAGGCATATCATGGCATGGAACAAGTACTAGCATGAAGTAGGCATGAAAATGAAGCTATCCTTGTGCAAAACAACCTCATAGCATGCTTGAAATAAAACACACAAAAATGACAAGACAACATCATGATGTAAAATGACATGTTCATGAACTTGCTCAAATGCAGAAACTAATGCCACCACTGGATTGGTGGGAGTTTTCTACCCCAAATACATATATAATATGTTAGGGTTGCTGTAGAAAAATATTCACAAGTGCATTAAGTTAAAACCTGCCCTAAATGGAATATGACAGAAATGGCATTTTCCATATTTGGAAACGTCCAGAAATGGACTTGCCCGAAATGGAAAGGTTCTACATGCCAGAAATGGAATATTCGCAGGAACAGGAATAAAACACTTAATAAAAATAAAAATAAACAAATAAAATAAATAATAAAAAAAACAGACAGGTTAGGAGAGTATGACAGGTGGGGCCACCCTGTCATACGCACAGTGCAATAATGGGATTAAAAGGGGGGTTAAATATGCATCCGCGGGGGATCGAACCCGGGTCTCCCCGGTGTGGCTCTGCTGCTGCAGCCACTGGGCTAGGCGGGCGCTGCTGACAGAGGGGGGGTTCTGCTCCTTTTAGCAACTGCTACGGCGACAACCAAAACAGAGGAAAACAGCGGAGAGCACCGGCGCGGCCAGAGGCGGCGGAGGGATCACCGGAGCAGCTCCGGCGCCCTAACGGAGCGGCGTAAGGGTGCTACGGGACCACAAGGGGATCCCGCACTCGCGCTTGGAACGCATGACGCCCAACAGCGACGGCAACGCTGCCGGCGACGAGGTCCCGAGCGGGCGGCGACGAGCTAAACCACGACGAGGCGCTGGGTCTAAAGAGCGGCAGGGAGCACGGATCTACCCTACGTGATATGGCGAAGTCTATGGACATGCGCAGAGAGGCTAAAGAGGTCGGAGCACTCGCCGGAGACGAGGTCCGATGGCGGCGAGATCGGGCGCCCGCGGCGGCCGCGGTTAGAGCATGCAAACGAGGGGGAAAAGGGCCAGGAAGCTGTGTGTGCTCACCACAAGCACGGAGGTGCGCTTGGCTTGGCGGGAGGTGGACGAAGACGGCGATGGTGGTGGTCGAACACGTCGGCGGCCGGGTTCGAAGACGAGGAAGAAGCGGTCGTTGCAGGGGCTCCAGCTCCACGTAGTCGACGACGGGGACATAGTGGACGACGGGGAAGAAGATGGACACGCCAGGCGGGGTAGAGGCCGAAGGAGAGCACGCCGGCGACGTGGACGCGCTCTCTGATGCGTTCGGGATGGCGATGGCGCGATGGATCTGGTGGCTAAACTTACCAGGAAACGGCGGCGGCGGATGAGGGAAACCCTAGGCGATGTAGGGGACACGGAAACGGGGGCTTAAAAGGGCTAGGGCGAGCGGCGCGAGCTCACGCGCGGTCGTGCTCGCGGTCCCCATGGCGACGGCGAGAGGAGAGGGAAAAGGTGGGTGCGGGGAACAGGGGAGGCGCTGACGAGCGGGACCCAACTAGCCACGTGGGCGTACGGGCTGCTGGGTAACGTGGCGGCTGGGTGAGAAATGCCCAGCGGGCAAGCGGACTGGATGGCTGGCTGGGCTGCGCGGTGCGCTAGCTGGGCCGGCCTGGGAGGCCGAGGCCCAGGGGGGGGGGGCTGCTGCGCTGGCTGCAGGCTGCTGCTCTGTTTCTATTTAAAATAAACAAAAATAGAAACAGAAAATCTCAGGAAAGAAAGAGAGGAGTTAGAGCATAAAGAAAATACTCTCCAACTCCTGGAATTATCCACTATTTTAGAGGTAGAAAAATAAGACAAGTTTGAAATATTTTCAAACTTGTGTCATTTTTGAACCTGACCAAAACAACTTCAAATAAGGATATCTTTGACAAAGAGGTTTAGGGCAAGGAGCAAGATTTACAGGGAGAAGATGAACATTAATAGAGAAAGAAAAATGGCACTTGATAAGAGAAGGAAAGGAGGAGAAGTGAAGGTGCCATGGTTGGAAGGGGGGGGGGACAAGGTTATGCCCATGATGCTCATGGCAACAACATGAATGACAACATGCAACATGAGATGGCATGAGATGAAGATGCACTACATGATGAGGATGAATGCAAAATGACAAGAGGCACAAATGCAAAATGGCTAAAAGGGAAAATGACAAAGAAAAGAATAAAACCACACATAACCAAAACAAGATGAGGCCAAACATGATAAACCCCACAAGAAATGGATGAAGGTCAAATTGATATATTGCCAAAAATGGACATGTTACATCTGGGGTGTTACAACTCTCCTCCACTACAAGAGGATCTCGTCCCGAGATCTAGGACTGAAAGAACTCCGGATATTCGGAACGGAGGTGATCCTCGCGCTCCCAGGTGGCTTCTCGGTCGGAATGGTGTGACCACTTTACTTTCAGGAATTTGATTGACTTGTTGCGAGTCTTGCGCTCAGTTTCTTCAAGAATAGCAATGGGGTGCTCATGGTAAGAGAGATCTTCTTGGAGGTAAATTTCTTCGAAGTTGATAGTGCGCTCAGGAATCTTGAAGCACTTGCGGAGCTGTGACACGTGAAACACATCGTGCACGTTTGCAAAGTTGGATGGAAGCTCAAGTTGATAGGCGAGATCGCCTCTTTTGCCAATGATCTTGAAAGGACCCACGTATCTAGGGGAAAGCTTCCCTTTGATACCAAAGCGATGAGTGCCTTTCACTGGAGAGACACGGAGGTAGACATGGTCTCTGATTTCAAAAGCCACATCACGGTGCTTGTCATCATAATAGCCCTTCTGGCGCGATTGCGCGGCTTTGAGATTCTCACGAATGACTTTGCACATCTCTTCAGCTTCTGTGATCAAGTCGTTGCCAAGAAGTTGGCGTTCACCTGTCTCGGACCAATTGAGAGGAGTACGACACTTTCTGCCATAGAGAATTTCGAATGGGGCCTTGCCCGAACTTGCTTGGAAGCTGTTGTTGTAGGAGAACTCGGCATATGGAAGACAATCTTCCCACTTCATGCCAAAGGAAATGACACAAGCCCTGAGCATATCTTCAAGGATTTGATTGACTCGCTCGACTTGGCCACTAGTTTGAGGATGGAAAGCTGTGCTGAAATGAATGTTGGTGCCCATGGCCTTCTGAAAGGAGTCCCAGAACTTAGAAGTGAAGATGCTTCCACGGTCTGAAGAGATCAATTGCGGAATACCGTGCAAGGAGACAATTCTGGAGGTGTATAGCTCTGCCAGCTGAGCTGCTGTGATAGATTCTTTGATAGGAAGAAAATGAGCCACTTTAGTAATATTGTCAATGACAACGAAGATAGCATCATTTCCACGCTTGGACTTAGGAAATCCAGTCACGAAGTCCATCACGATATGATCAAACTTCCATTCTGGAATAGCAAGAGGTTGGAGGAGACCAGCTGGTCTTTGGTGTTCTGCTTTCACCCTTCTGCAGACATCACATTCATTCACGAATTGAGCAATTTCTCGCTTCATTCGAGTCCACGAATATGACTGCTTGAGGTCATGGTACATCTTCGTACTTCCAGGATGAATGGATATGAGGGAATTGTGTGCCTCGTTCATGATGACTTTTCTCAAATCGCCTTTGGGAACCACAATTCGATCCTCGAAGAAAAGAGTGTCTTTGTCATCCAAGCGATAGCACTTGTATTTGGAAATGCCCTTGTCAATACCACGTATCACCTTCTTCACCATGGTATCCAGGAGTTGTGCCTCACGAATTTGATCTTCCAAAGAAGGAGAGACTATGAGGTTGGCAAGAAAGCCTTGAGGAACAACTTGAAGATTCAGCTTGCGGAAAGCTTCACAAAGATCCGGTTGGAAGGGCTTGAGAATTAAGCTGTTGCAATAAGCCTTTCTGCTCAGAGCATCTGCAATCACATTCGCCTTGCCAGGAGTATATTCAATACTTGGATTGTACTCTTGAATCATTTCGACCCATCGAGTTTGCCTGAGGTTGAGGTTTGGTTGAGTGAAGATATACTTGAGACTCTTGTGATCGGTGAAAATGTCCACTCTCCTTCCCAACAAGAGATGTCTCCATGTTATCAATGCTTGGACAACTGCTGCCAACTCGAGATCGTGAGTGGGGTAGTTCTTTTCGTTGGGCTTCAACTGACGAGAGGTATAGGCCACAACTTTCTTCTCTTGCATTAACACAGCACCGAGACCTTGCAAGGAAGCATCACAGAAAACTTTGAATGGCTTGGATTCATCAGGAGGAGTCAAGACAGGAGCTGTTACTAGCTTCTCTTTGAGGGTGTTGAAAGCGACATCACACTCAAGCATCCAGACATACTTGACATGCTTCTGGAGGAGGTTGGAAAGAGGCTTTGCAATCTTAGAGAAATTCTCAACGAATCTTCGGCAATAGCTTGCAAGACCAAGAAAACTGCGGAGCTGCTTGACATTCTGAGGAGGTTCCCAATTCAGAACCGCAGAAACCTTCGCCGAATTAACAGCAATACCCTTGGCGGAGATGATATGACCAAGATAAAGAACTTCATCAAGCCAGAACTCACATTTGGAAAACTTCGCATAGAATTGATGCTCTCTGAGCTTGTCGAGCACCAATCGCAAATGTTTGGCATGATCCTGCTTGTTCTTGGAGAAGACCAAAATATCATTGAGATACACCAAGACAAAATCATTGGTGTAGGGGTTGAAGATAAAGTTCATCATGCGAGAGAAAGTTGGAGGAGCATTGACAAGGCCAAAAGACATGACAGTATATTCATAAGAACCAAAGCTTGTTCTGAATGCTGTCTTGGGAATATCTTGTTCACGAATGCGAATCTGATGATAGCCCATACGAAGGTCAAGCTTGGAGAATACTTTAGCACCTTTGAGTTGCTCAAAAAGCTCATTGATGTTGGGAAGTGGATACTTGTTCTTGATTGTCTTCTTGTTCAATGGACGGTAATCGACGCAAAGTCGGTCCGTGCCATCCTTCTTCTGGACAAAAAGAACTCCACATCCCCATGGAGATGAACTCGGTCTGATCAAACCCAGACGCTCTTGTTCATCGAGCTGCTTCTTCAATTGTTTCAGCTCCTTGGGTCCAAGCTTGTAAGGACGCTTGCAAACGGGTTCAGTGCCGGGCTCAAGATCGATAACGAATTCGACTGGCCGATGAGGAGGCATACCCAGAAGCTCTTCTGGAAAGACATCTTGGTACTCACAAACGACTGGAATCTGAGAGATAGCATCTAACTCGCCCTTCTCATTGAGAGAAAACAACCGAATGGTTTCATCACGAGCGGCATAGATGATAACATCCTCAGAAGAGTGTGTCAATTGAATCTGCCTGGCAGCACAATCAAGTTGAGCTTTGTGCTTAGAAAGCCAGTCCATACCGAGAATTAGATCAATATCCGAGTCAAGAAGGACAATTGGAGAAGAAAGAAATCTATAGTCGCCCATCTTGATAGAAACGTCCGGGACACAATTATTAGATGTCATTTGCTTACCCGGGGACACAATCTTCAACGGGACAGGAATCTTTTCCGTCACAAACTCATGCTTGGTAACAAAAGGTCTTGAAATGAAAGAAAGCGATGCACCAGTATCAAATAAGACTTTTGCAGGAATATCATTAATTGAGAGATTACCCATTATCACATCTGAAAAATCCTCCGCTTGAGCTGCATTCATCATATTCACCTTTGCATGCTTTGGATTATGCTTGACCACTGCATTGCTTGAAGATCTCACAGGAGGAGGAGGCGGAAGGCGCCTTTGGTTGAAGCATTTGTTCGCATAGTGACCCTTCTGCTGGCACTTGTTGCAGGTCACCTCTGAGAGCAGACGGTGATAAGGAGCATTTGACATTGGAGCTTGAGGCTGAGACTTGTTCTGGTAGCTTGGGTTGGGTGGGTGGGAAGATCCACGACCACCTGAGTTCTTCTGTTGAAAAGGCTGACGGAACGGAGGAGGAGGAAGGTAGAACTTTTGCTGCTTTGCTGCCACTTGAGAGGAAGAAGAAGACTGAACTGCATCCCTGATTCTCTTCTTAGAAGCCTCACACTTGAGCTGAGCACCTTCTTGCTTGAGGGCCATATTGTAGAATTGATCAAACTGAGTAGGCTCAACAAGAACGAGAGATAACTGCAGATCCTCTCTAAGGCCACCTCTGAACTGATAGATCATACTCTTTTCGTCAGGAACGTCTTGTTTAGCGAAGCGAGCAAGTTTCTGAAACTGTTTGTTGTATTCGTACAATGACATGTTTCCTTGCTTGAGATTGCGGAACTCCTCACGCTTGCTCTCAACAACACTGGTAGGAATGTGGTGAGCTTTAAAGTCCCGACAGAAATCAGTCCAAGTAATCACTCGACCTCCTCTGGAATCCATGTATTGCTGGAACCAATCAGCTGCCTGATCCTTGAGCTGAAAAGACGCGAACTTGACGTAGTCCTCAGGTCTGACATTGCTGCATTCGAAATGCTTGTTGATATCCACGAGCCAATCGTCGGCGTCTGTGGCCTCAACACAGTAGCTGAAAGACTTTGGCTGATTTGCAAGGAACTGGTTGAGGGTAGGGAACTGAGGCTGATGGTAGAACTGCCCTTGACCTTGATTCCCTTGGTTGCCTTGGCCTTGGTTACGCTCTTGCATCAGCTGAATCAACAACTGAGCATTGGCGTTAGTGGTTGCCATCAAAGTTTGCCATGCCTCCGGAGGCGGAGGTGGAGGTGGAGGGTTCGCCTGACTCCCATCACTGCGTTCTGGATTCTGACGCGTTGGCGGAGCCATCCTGAAGAGGGTGACATCCGTTAGCATCTTGATTGACAGCTAGACAAGTTGAATCAACGGATAGAAATTGCAACATATAGTCTTCACAATAAACATTCGAACAGGGATGAACGAATGAATTCCAAAGTAAACATCACATCCATTAAGGTGAGAAGTCACTTGATAAGAGATATTGACGAAAGAAAAATAAAAACAAGGTATGAATGGAACAAATAAGTGGTAAGGATTACCCAATCACAAACCAAATATCTGCGGGAAGAAGTGCTAGAGCTACTTGAATCCCACCAATAAACTCCCGAAACTTTCCGGTTATGCAATCAGGTGTTGGGGATACAGGGGAAGCAATATATCTCACCCAAACTAACAATCCCTACATCCAGCTGTATCCATCCGTCAACACATAACCAAGAAACCTTCGGAAATCGTGTACCTCAACCTTCGAAAAGCATCCGTTATACGAGTCATGGCAATACTCCCGTACTCACCTCAGTACTGGGTTAATGGGGTTATCTCACCAACAACTGCATAAAAGAGATTTTCGATGTCGGCGTACTAAACTCAGGTATTCCAGAACTGCAACGATAAAATTATGATGACAACACCTCAGAGCTCAATTCCCCGAGACACTTCCACTAAACCCCTGACAGGAGGCACCAAGACAATGTTCTCATCATAAAACCATCGGAACGATTCCAAGATACCCGCGTGATCCTAAAATTTTTTTTAGTGAAATTTGAGGACAGGAAAGTCAAAACTTCTACATCAGGAGACCTCACCAGAGCAACGAAGGGACTAAGGAGTAAAAAGAATTCCAAACTCTCCGATATATATAATCCTAAATGACTCAAAACTTTTTTTTCTAGACACAACTCAGCCGCTAAAAACGATCAAGCAGTGGGGCTCCTAAGGTCGGGGAAGGCTCTGATTACCAACTTGTAACGCCCTCGATGCGGCTATATCTCTCACGTCTCGAAGCACGACTTAGAGGCATAACCGCATTGAAAGCAATGTCGCAAGTGAGGTAATCTTCACACAACCCAAGTAATACATAAGGGAAAGAGATACATAGTTGGCTTACAGTCGCCACTTCACACAATACATAAATAAACATCCATCATTCAGTTTACACTCAAGGTCCGGCTACGGAACCAAAATAAAAGAAGACTACCCCAAATGCAACACAGATCCCCGATCATCCCAACTAGACTCCGCTACTGATCGTCTGGAAATGAAACATAGTAACGACCAAGGGCCTCATCAAATTCCCACTTCAGCTCAGTTGCGCCCTCTGCGCTGGTATCATCGGTACCTGCATCTGTTTTGGTAGAATCTGTGAGTCACGGGGACTCAGCAATCTCACACCCGCGAGATCAAGACTATTTAAGCTTAAGGGAAGGCTGGTGGAGCTGTAGCAAGCGACTAGCATATATGGTGGCTACATCGCAAAAGAGAGCGAGAAGAGAAGCAAGGCACGGTCGTGAAGCTAGTAGCGATCAAGAAGTGATCCCAAAACTACTTGCGTCAAACATAACTCCAACACCGTGTTCACTTCCCGGACTCCGCCGAGAAGGGAGCATCACGGCTACACACGCAGTTGATTTATTTTCATTAAGGTCAACTTCGGGTTTTCTACAACCGGACATTAACAAATTCCCATCTGCCTCATAACCGCGGGCACGGCTTTCGAAAGATAATACCCTGTAGGGGTGTCCCAACTTAGCCCATCACAAGCTCTCACGGTCAACGAAGGAATAAACCTTCTCCCGGGAAGACCCGATCAGTCTCGGAATCCCGGTTCGCATGACATTTCGACAATGGTAAAACAAGACCAGCAAAGCCTCCCGAATGTGCCGACAAAACCCGATAGGAGTTGCACATATCTCGTTCTCAGGGCACACCGGATGAACACTACGTACGACAACCGAGGATACCCCAAGTTGCCTCAGGGCGGCACCGCAAGTGGCTCTAGTTTGGACCAACACTCAGAGGAGCATTGGCCCGGGGGGGTTAAATAAAGATGACCCTTGGGCTTGCGAAAACCCAAGGGAAAAAGGCTTAGGTGGCAAATGGTAAAACCAAGGTTGGGCCTTGCTGGAGGAGTTTTATTCAAAGCGAACTGTCACGGGGGTCCCATAAATCACCCAACCGCGTAAGGAACGCAAAATCAAGGAACATAACACCGGTATGACGGAAACTAGGGGTGGCAAGAGTGGAACAAAACACCAGGCATAAGGCCGAGCCTTCCACCCTTTACCAAGTATATAGATGCATTAATTAAAACAATAGATATTGTGATATCCCAAAATATCTGTGTTCCAACAAGGAACAAACTTCATCTTCACCTGCAACTATCAACGCTATAAGAGGGGCTGAGCAAAGCGGTAACATAGCCTGTCGGTGTACTAAAGTAGGGGTACCTTAGTATCCCGAACTTGTGCACGGGCAGTCGCAGCGACCCGCGGCAGGGCTTGCCGGGCGTCCGCCAAGATCCTCAATGGCTACTTTGATGCCATTCAAGAACAGAGTACTCAAGCTAAGGCCCCGGCAAGAGGAGCTTGCCGGGAAGGCCAACCAAGGCCCTGGCAAGAGGAGCTTGCCAGGAAGGCCAACCAAGGCCCCGGCGAGAGGAGCTTGCCGGGAAGGCCAACCAAGGCCCCGACACGAGGAGCTTGCCGAGAAGAAGACAAGACCCCGGCAAGAGGAGCTTGCCGGGAAGGCCACTCAAGGCATTCCAAGAAAACTTGTCGCGACGCCCCGCGCTTCCCGGCAAGGCCCGGCGAGCAGCAAGCTTGCTGGTGCGACAAGATAAGGGCCGCGGCAAGGCGCTTGCCGCGGCAAGGCTGCCACTCTGCGCCCACGCTCCAGCGCATCCGACGACGTGTGGCCACAAGATCGCTCCTGGTGCACGTGGCGGGTAGCTGTGCAGCATGGCGGTGCGAGGCGGCAAGCGAACCAGACAAGGAGGCCATCGTGGCAATCGGTGGTGCCCCTAACGGTCATTTCCTTACACTGTTGGGGTGACCGGACGAGCATTAAATGCCCTTGTCCCCTGCCGTCAGAGTTAGGTAGGGGACACTGTTGGTAGCAGTTGTACCAACCCGCGTTTTTACCTTTCTACCCCTCTTTCTACGCTGCCACCTGTCGGTGACCCCTTTAGCCTATAAAAAGGAGGCCCATGCGCATGTAGAAGGGGTTCGGAACTTTGGTTCCGCAGATTGGGGGACGGCCATTCTCACGCTCGGTCTCGCCAGCTGCTTGAGTGTACTGTAGCACTCGTCGCCCCTGAGCAAGAACTCAATACAACCACCAAAGCAGGAGTAGGGTTTTACGCATCCGTGCGGCCCGAACCTGGGTAAATCGCTCGTGTGCCTCGCCTCGATCTGCTCTTTGGGCAACCACGCCCCCCAGCCGAACCAAGAAAGGGGCTCTGGTCCGCCATGGTCCCATAGGTGCTCGTGGGTCAGCCATCAGCCCCGACATCTTTGGCGTGCCAGGTAGGGGGTGCGTCGAGGTCGTGCGAACCTGATCCGGCGTTTGCGCGCGCTACATCAACATCTTCGTCGACATGCCACCGAAGAAGAAGGCTTCGGAGGTGGCCGCTCCGTCCGCATCTATCCTACCGCCGCCGGAACAAACGGGCGGCGGGGTAGATGCCGGCGGAGGAGCGGGCGCCAGTGGAGGGACTCACATCGTCACTCGGTCCAAGGACAAGGCCCCGCAAGCTTCAGCGTCTATACATCCGCCGCACCCCTCCCAGGAGGTGCAGGATCGACAACGCCACGGTGCTCCTAGCACCGTACTCGCGCTAGAACAAGGCCAAGCTGGTGGGTCGCAGGACGCTCAAGGCTAACATGCGCGACAGCATGCTGGCGCGAGCGCGAGACGGTCGCCTGGGCGAGATGTTGCTCCTTCTAACAATGTTAGAAGTCTGAGCATATCCCGCACCTCGCGTCGTTCGCCACCGCCACCCAAGACTCCAGAGGAAGCGCTGGCCCGAGCCCAGCTGTTTCTAGACTACCATCCAACGCCAGACAAGATCGACTACTGGAGGGCCACCATTCAGAGCCTTATCGGCTTGGCCAACGGCGACAAGCCCCGGCAACCGAGCACATCGAAGCCCCGGAGAGACGCCCGGGCGCAAGCCGACGCCGATAAGACCGCTGGGGGTGCCACCACCGTGCACTCCCCTCCACGAAGGCCAAGATCGCCGACTCGCCGGACCAACCTCGACGCCGATTTCACCGCATTGTCGGACCTGCGAGCCCGCCGCAATCAACGCCAAGTTCTCCAAGAATGATGGCAAGAAGACACTCGTACTCACATCGAGCGCCAAAGAGAAGCGCGGCGTCAGTCAGACCAGCGCGCTGGGCCCACTGTTGATATGCACGCGCCGGGGGAACCAGGTGACTTGCCGTACGCGGTAGGTTGCCCTGCGTTCACCCGTGAGCTGCGGCAGGTCCAGTGGCCCAGCACCAAAAACTTCAAGCCAGATGTACCCGAGAAGTACGATGGCAGGATACATCCGTCGGAGTTCCTCAGCGTCTACACCATCGCGGTGCAGGCTGCCGGGGGGCGCGACGAGAAGATCCTCGCCAACTACTTCCCGCTGGTGCTCAAGCCCAACGTCAGATCTTGGCTAATGCACTTGCTGGACAACTCCATCTCTTCGTGGGCGGACCTGTGTCATCAGTTTGTCGGCGCCTTCACGGGCGGCCACAAACCTCATGGCCAGGAGAGCGATCTTCATCTACTCGCCCAGAAGGAAGGGGAACCCCTGCGCAAGTACATACAGAGATTCAGCCAGGTGCAGCGCAACATCCCAGACGTCCACCCTGCCGCGGTTATCAGCGCGTTCCATCAGAACGTGCGTAACCGCATGATGGGGGAGGAGATGGCGATGTGCAAAATCAGAGATGTCAGCGAGCTATATGCTCTGGCCGACAAGTGTGCACGTGCTGAGGAGGGGAAGAAACTCCCCGGAGAGAATGCAGGAGCAGAAGGATCTGATAGTGAGGATGCCGCCCCGGCGAAGAAGAACCGGAGGCGGAACAACAGAAACATAAGAGCTAAGGATGTGCTAGTCGTCGAGCAGTCCGGCAGTGGAGGTGGCGCCGAGAAGGCCAAAGCTGGGGACTCCGGCGAGGCTATGGTGGCCGCCGACAAGCAGGACGGCTCCGGCAAGCGGTACTGCAAGATCCACCGCACCAAGGGCCATGACCTCCAGGCCTGCAAGAAGGTTGAGCAGGTCGTTGAGCTACAGAAAGCTGAATCTCAAGCGCCGCAACAAGGAGAAGGCCCAGGGAGGTGGCGGAGGATCCGGCAAGAAGCGTCCCGCCCAGGGGGGGTGCCACGACAAGGCCAAGGAGCGGCAAGGAGAGAGGCCTTCCCGCGGCCGCGACAAGGACAAAGACGAAGACGAAGATGATGAGATGGAGGAAGATGAGGCCGACGAGCAGGAGTATCAGAAGGCAACAGACGTGTTGTGCGTTGACGGCGGTGCCTCTCTGCACACCTCGCACCGCCAACTCAAACAGTGGATGCGTGAGGTGAACGCAGCAGAACCGTCCATTGAGTCGCGCAAGCCCCTGAAGTGGTCCAGCACGCCCATCATCTTCGACGTTGAGGATCACCCTAACCGCACAACTGCGGTCGGGTGCTTGCCGATGTTGGTTTCGCCAACGATTCGCAACCTCAAGGTCACGAAGATGCTGGTTTACGGCGGGGCCGGCCTGAATCTGATCTCTTTCGCGGTACTCAAGAAGCTCCAGATCCCCGACAGCGAGCTCGAAAAAACCGGCACCTTTCAAGGGATCAATCCGGGAAGAAACAAGCCGAAGGGGAAGATCACGCTGCCAGTAACGTTTGGCAGTGAGCTGAACTTCAGGACAGAGAGAGTCACGTTCGACGTTGCCGATTTTCCATTGCCCTACATTGGGATACTTGGCCGTCCAGCGCTTGCTAAGTTCATGGCAGCCTCTCATCACGCCTACAACGTGCTCAAGATGCCCGGTCCGATAAGTGTCATTTCTGTCCATGGCGACAAGAAAGATGCACTTATCTGTACCGACAAGATCTACCGGGAAGCAGCAGCCGCAGCGGAACACAAACCACTTGCCGCTGAAGCTCCCGGGGGGAAGAAGAAGACCAAGTCCGGCAAGAGTGGCTCTGATGCCTACTCTGGCAAGCGCACCTCTTCGGAGTGCTGCGCTACTGTCGAGGACGCAACATCGAGCTCCACCGGCAAGTGCAAGTCCGGCAAGAGTAGCTCTGATGCCTACTCCGGCAAGCGCACCTCTTCGGAGTGCTGCGCTACCGTCGAGGACGCACCATCGAGCTCCACCGGCAAGGGCAAGAAGGCAAAGATAGCTTCACCACAGACCAAGAAAGTGGCCGCCAAGGAGGACGGCACTGGTGGTACCTTCACCATTAGTGCCGCGCTTGACCCTAAATAGGAAAGCGCGCTCGTTACTTTCCTGCGGGCGAATGTCGATGTATTTGCATGGCAACCATCTGACATCCCCGGTGTTCCCAGGAAAGTAATTGAGCACCACCTTGCCGTCTGCCCTCATGCGCGACCCGTCAAGCAGAGAGTCCGAAAACAAGCAGTAGAACGCCAAGAGTTCATTGCAGAGGAAATCAAGAAATTGGAAGCAGCAAGCTTGGTCCGAGGAGTACTCCATCCAACGTGGTTAGCAAATCCAGTAGTCGTGCGCAAAGCAAGCGGGAAGTGGAGGCTTTGTATTGACTTCATAGATGTTAATAAAGCTTGTCCCAAGGATCCATTTCCCTTGCCGCGCATCGACTAGATTGTCGACTCCATGGCAGGATGTGATCTGCTTTCATTCCTTGATGCATACTCAGGATATCATCAGATCTTCATGGTAGAAGAGGATGAAGAGAAAACCACATTCGTTACTCCATGTGGCACGTACTGCTTTGTACGGATGCCTTTCGGACTAAAGAATGCCGGTTCAACATTTGCAAGAGTAGTCAGCCATGCTTTTGAGCCACAGCTGCACAGAAATGTAGAAGCTTACATGGATGACATATTGGTCAAGAGCAAGGACAAAGAAACTTTGATCCGAGATCTGGATGAGACTTTTGCAAATCTGCGCAAGATCAATCTCAAGTTGAATCCCGAGAAGTGCGTGTTTGGAGTCCCTTCCGGCAAGCTTCTCGGATTCTTTGTGTCCCAGTGAGGGATCGAAGCCAATCCTGACAAGGTCAAGGCCATCGAGCAAATCGAAGCACCGAAGCGAGTCAAGGATGTGCGAAGGCTTGCCGGCTGTGTTGCTGCTCTCAGTAGGTTCATCTCTAAGTCTGCTGAGCGCGCCCTGCCATTTTTCAAAATTCTGAAAAAGGCAGGTCCAATGAAATGGACTCCGGAAGCGGAGGCTGCGCTGCAGGACCTGAAGAGATACCTATCCTCTACTCCAACACTTGTCGCACCTAAGCCACAAGAGAAGTTGCTGCTATATCTGGCGGCAACCAATCAAGTGGTTAGTGCCGCGTTAGTAGCGGAGAGGGAGGCAGATGCTGAGCCAGCGACCGCGACAAGCGAGTCCAGCGACAAGCAGGGGGTTTCCCCGACAAGCTCTGGCCCGACAAGCCCTGATCCGGCAAGTTCCGGTTCCGGCAAGGATGGATCTGCGCAGCCGCAAGAAGGGAAGAAGAAGAAGGTGGTGCAGTGCCCAGTTTACTTTGTCAGTTCCCTTTTGCAGGGGGCTAGATCAAGGTATTCTGGTGTGCAGAAATTGCTCCTCGGCCTTCTCATGGCCTCGAGGAAGCTGCGCCATTACTTTCAAGCGCATGAGATCACAGTGGTCACTCGCTTTCCGTTGAAGAGGATATTGCAGAATCCAGAGGCAACGGGCAGGATTGTTGAGTGGGCACTGGAATTGTCAAGCTTTGGCCTCAAGTTCGAGAGTACCTCAACTATCTAGAGCCGAGCATTAGCAGAATTCATAGCAGAATGGACGCCAACGCCTGATGAAGAAACTCCGGAGAGGAGCATCCCCGTCAAGGAAGCAAGCAAGGAATGGATCATGTACTTTGACGGTGCCTTCTCGCTGCAAGGCGCCAGTGCGGGCGTGCTACATGTCGCACCCACCGGAGAGCACCTCAAGTACGTGGTCCAGATGCACTTTCCCAAGGAGCAGGCAACAAACAATACTGCAGAGTATGAAGGCTTGCTTGCTGGACTCAGGATCGCGGCAGACCTTTGGATCAAGAAGCTTATTGTCCGGGGTGACTCACAGCTTGTCGTCCGTCAAGTAAACAAAGATTATCAAAGTCCGTTGATGGAAGCCTACGTCGACGAAGTGAGAAAGCTAGAAGTGCACTTTGACGGCCTGCAAATGGAACACGTTCCGAGAACCGAGAACGGCGTTGCCGATGGCCTGTCAAAGTGCGCCGCACTTAAATTACCTGTGGAACTAGGGATTTTTGTGCTCAAGCTGACTCAACCGTCCGTGACTCCATCAACCGGGCAGTCTAAGAAGAGGAAGTTGGTTTCTGGTGACTATCTTCCGGCAGAGCTCCCTGAAGCCGCCGCCAAGAAGGTCCCCAAGATCAACATCAAGAGCGCTGAGGAGCGGTCTGCTCCGGCAAGCCCTGGGCCTTGTTTCGTTCGAGCAGAGGCTCCCGACAAGTTTTGCTCCGGCAAACTTCCCGGGGAATGTCCTGCTCCAGCAAGCCCCAGGCCTTGTTCCGTTCGACCAGAATCTCCCGGCAAGTTCTGCTCCGGCGAACTTGCCGGGGAACGTCAAGCTCCGGCAGAACCGTCAGTTCTCGCTGTAGAAGCGGGCGTTCCAGCAGCACCAGATATGCCTTTAGTCCTTGTTGTCGAGCCACAGGCTCCAACATGGGCACAGCCGATCGTCCGTTTCCTTCAGACAGGAGAACTTCCCGAAGAGCAAGAAGAAGCGGAAAGAGTAGCCCGGCAGTCAAGTATGTACCAGTTCGTCGACCAGACACTGTACAGAAGAAGACTCAACGATGTGAAATTGAAGTGCATTTCCCGGGAAGATGGACAGAAGCTGTTGGCGGAGATACATGGAGGCATATGTGGTCACCACGTTGGCGCAAGAGCACTTGCCGGCAAAGCTTTCCGGCAAGGTTTCTTCTGGCCGACAGCCCTCCAGGATGCAACTACACAAGTAACCAAGTGTGAAGCGTGCCAGTTCCACTCCAAGCAAATGCATCAGCCAGCTCAAGCTCTCCAAACAATCCCTTTATCCTGGCCATTTTTGGTCTGGGGGCTCGACATCCTCGGCCCCTTTCCCCGAGCTGTCGGGGGCTTTGAGTACTTGTACGTTGCAATCGACAAGTTCACAAAGTGGCCTGAAGTGGAAGCAGTGAGGAAGGTGACCGCACAGTCAGCAGTCAAGTGCTTCTGGTCAATTGTTTGCCGTTTCGGAATCCCTAACAGGATCATCACCGACAATGGCACACAATTCACGAGCCGCACCTTCATGCAGTACGTCCATGATCTTGGCGGCAAGATCTGCTTCACTTCTGTTGCTCACCCGAGAAGCAACGGTCAAGCGGAGAGGGCAAACGCTGAAGTGCTGCGCGGGCTCATGACCAGAACTTTCGACAGGCTGCACAAGTGC
The DNA here is from genome assembly GCA_963921465.1 of Triticum timopheevii. Classification (NCBI taxonomy): domain Eukaryota; kingdom Viridiplantae; phylum Streptophyta; class Magnoliopsida; order Poales; family Poaceae; genus Triticum; species Triticum timopheevii. Next base: position 237,647,083 of record OY997264.1, on the reverse strand, counting down.
GGAAGAAATTGGATCGAGCAGCTGCCGGTGGTTCTTTGGTCGATCAGAACGATGCCAAATCGAGCCACTGGCCAGACACCTTTTTCTCTAGTATATGGAGCAGAAGCAGTTCTCCCCACGGAACTCGTATACGGATCGCCTCGAGTGCTCGCTTATGATGAGCTCGAGCAAGAGCAGCTACGCCAAGATGACGCGCTGCTCCTCGAGGAAGATCGTCTTCAGGCTACTGTACGAGCCGCTCGCTACCAGCAAGCTTTGCGCTGCTACCATAGCCGCAAAGTTAAAGCCAGAAGCTTCGAGGAAGGCGACCTTGTTCTTTGGCGCGTTCAATCCGCCAAGAATTCCAACAAGTTGACGCCAAAGTGGGAAGGCCCTTATCGGGTGAAATGAGTCACTAGGCCTGGCGCTGTCCGCCTAGAGACCGAAGATGGCGTTCCGGTGAGCAACTCCTGGAACATAGAGCATCTTCATAAGTTTTATCCGTAAGGCGCGGTTGTCGGACCCTGTCCGGCAACCACCTTTCTGTACAAGCCTTGCCGCTGTTGCATGTAACCCTTTGTACAGAGCCAGGCGCAGACCCTGAGCACAAGTAAATGAAGCGCTGATACCCCGGGGTTATAGCATGCATGCTAGGTCGAGTCTCGTCCTTGGTTAGGGTTGATAGTGCCTAATAGCAACTAACCCTTAGCTTAGAGGTCGAGAGTCCGGCCTTTTGCTTTTCCTTCGTTCGCAGGGCTCGCACATCCTGGCCAGACCGCTTGAGAACAAAAAGGAGAAGAAGGGCGCGCCGGCACCTAGGCCCCGGCAAGCCAGTATCGCTGGGGGCTGCGAGTGCCAAGATTCGTCCCCGGCAAGCCAGAGTTGCCGGGGGCTGCAATATCAGATAAGTCTTGCGTCCCTCTTCATGCATCCTTTTATGGACTGGGGAATGCGAAACCACGTTTCTTCCCAAAAACTGCCGTGCTCCCTCAACTCTAGGCCCTGGAGCCCGTTCCCGGGGCCAAGTTTGGTCCTAGTCGCGGCAGCGGAGGGATAAAACGAGGACGCTGCACCCATCTCGTTCCCGCCCCCGTGAAAGGCGTGAGAAAGGTCGAGCGATGGGGGAAGGCGGCAGGGCCTGTTGCCGAGAGGCGAACTGTCTGTCCGAGGGATACCAAGGATTTGCTCCTTGGCGTGGGTTTGACCCGCGAGACAAATAACCCGGCAAGCAACCCCTTTTTCATTAAAAAAACATCCCACTCAGGTACAGTCCATAAAGGATGAAAAACATGAAAGAGAGGATTACAAGTTTTAGATGCAGCTAAGGCCCGAAGGCTTACAAATTAAAAAGATAAGGTGCCCGTAATGCCTTTCCTATCCCTCTCTTCAGGAGGTAGGTCAAGGAGGTGAAAAGGGCAAAAGGAGCGCCTAGGCGAGCTACGGGTGCCAGAAGACACCAAGAGAACAGCCCGGGGGCTGTCCGAAGGCTGGACGGTGATGGCAGCGCCGGAAGCAGGGCTCGAAGACGGGGCGGCAGGACGTCAGCACGCTGTCAAGGGCACCACGCCCTCGTACTCTGACCTGACAGCCTTGCTAGCCCTCTTCCCCTTCCGCATCCTCCCTACGCCAGCCGCCCAAGGAGATGACCCCGGGGAGTTCAAGGAGCCGGCAACGCGGATGATGGGGTCGCCGGTGACGCGCGGAGCGGCACCCGACACCTAGTCAGACCCGCCACTCCGTCGCCCGCTACCCTCGTCGTCGCTGTTGCTCTCCTCATCGTCACTCTCGCTCGAGGAGGAGTCTTCGCTATCGGAGGAGCTGTCCATGCCGCACCTCGCCCGGATGCCGGAGTCCCCGAAGACCTTGACGGAGAGGAGGTCGCCCTCCATTAACTTAAAATGGAGGGTAAACCCCGCTGTCAGGCTGTGGATACGGGTGAACGACTTCCACCCTCGATCAAGATACATCACATTGGGAGCTGGGAATACAACGCGGACTCGCGTGCCGCTGATCCCACAGCCCCTCATCTGCAGTCTCAGCGTCTCGGGCGGGTCCGATTCCATCGCGCTCACGAAAGGAGTTGGAAGCCGGAGGTGACGACGAGGCGCCCGACGCAGCCTTACGAAGAACTCGCAAGGATCGTCCCCTATGTGGACCGCCGTGGGGGGAGGAACCGCCGGCTGAGGCGAAGCTGGCGCGTCGCCCCGTCCGCCTCTTCCCGAGCGCCTCGACCTCATCCGCGACCTCGCCCCCTCCCTCTTCCCCTTATGGACGGCTCTCCCGCCAAGGGTGCGAGAGAGGGAGAGGTGCGCTGTCTGGCGGCGACCCTCGCCGCCACCGATGAAGAGCCAGGGTTCCCTTTCTCCATGGCGAATGGGAGAAAGGAGAGAAGGAGCTGAAGAAAGGAGGAGATGAGAGAGTGCGGGCTTCTGTGCCCCCCTCCTGCTGTTTATAAAGGAGCAAGGTGGGGGCCCGGCCGCCCCGCTCAGCGAATCAAGCCACGGGAAGAGCAGGGAATCGGGACTGACCCGCTGCCTCTGCTCGCGACGGCGCAGATTCCCACTCCCACCGTCCGTGACCCCAAGCGCATGGGAGCCGCGTGGCAGAGATGCAGAGCCGAGGCGACGGGTGAGGCAGTCTCGCCCCACCCCGTGATCGTGGGATTGGACACCTCGAAAACCACGCACTGGCCCCGTCCAGTAAATGCGCCATGCCCCCACGCCTACCTCCGTTTAGGTAGGAGGGCGTGAGCCGTCCCTTTCATCATGGCTTGATGCATGCTCACGGGGCACAGCCCCGCACACGCCGCCCACGTCACCCACGATGCCGCGTTTGACGCGTGCCGTTCTGGGCGTGCGCGGTGGAAGCGGAGAGATATGCGGAGTGACCTAGGCCGCGTGTGCCCGTGCACTGTTTTGGGCCTGGCCCAAGAGCGCTCGGCACCGTGTATGGCCCAGGCCCGGGGGCTCCTATCGGTGTACTAAAGTAGGGGTACCTTAGTATCCCGAACTTGTGCACGGGTAGTCGCAGCGACCCGCGGCAGGGCTTGCCGGCATCCGCCAAGATCCTCAACGGCTACTTTGATGCCATTCAAGAACAGAGTACTCAAGCTAAGGCCCCGGCAAGAGGAGCTTGCCGGGAAGGCCAACCAAGGCCCCGGCAAGAGGAGCTTGCAGGGAAGGCCAACCAAGGCCCCGGCGAGAGGAGCTTGCCAGGAAGGCCAACCAAGGCCCCGGCAAGAGGAGCTTGCCGGGAAGAAGACAAGACCCCGGCAAGAGGAGCTTGCCGGGAAGGCCACTCAAGGCATTCCAAGAAAACTTGTCGCGACGCCCCGCGCGTCCCAGCAAGGCCTGGCGAGTAGCAAGCTTGCTGGTGCGACAAGATAAGGGCCGCGGCAAGGCGCTTGCTGCGGCAAGGCTGCCACTCTGCACCCACGCTCCAGCGCATCCGACGACGTGTCGCCACAAGATCGCTCCTGGTGCACGTGGCGGGTAGCTGTGCAGCATGGTGGTGCGAGGTGGCAAGCGAAGCAGACAAGGAGGCCATCGTGGCAATCGGTGGCTCCCCTAACAGTCGTTTCCTTACACTGTTGGGGCGACCGGACGGGCATTAAATGCCCTTGTCCCCTGCCATCAGAGTTAGGTAGGGGACACTGTTGGTAGCAGTTGTACCAACCCGCGTTTTTACCTTTCTACCCCTCTTTCTACGCTGCCACCTGTCGGTGACCCCTTTAGCCTATAAAAAGGAGGCCCATGCGCACGTAGAAGGGGTTCGGAACTTTGGTTCCGCAGCTTGGGGGACGGCCATTCTCACGCTCGGTCTCACCAGCTGCTTGAGTGTACTGTAGCACTCGTTGCCCCCGAGCAAGAACTCAATACAACCACCAAAGCAGGAGTAGGTTTTTACGCATCCGAGCGGCCCGAACCTGGGTAAATCGCTCGTGTGCCTCGCCTCGATCTGCTCTTTGTGCAACCACGCCCCCCTGCCGAACCAAGAAAGGGGCTCCGGTCTGCCGTGGTCCCATAGGTGCTCGTGGGAACACAAGCAACGGAACCACAATCAAACAAGGAACAATGCACAAGCAATATGATGCAATACATGACATGCGATGCGAGATGTGATATGCAATGCATATGTGTGCTCTGGAAGGAAAATGATGAACCGGGCATCAACTTGGCAAAGCAAGTATGCCGCTGGAAAGATGAGATGATTTCGGTTGAAATCGATATAAAGATCACCGGAATAGGATGCACGGTTTGCAAATGGCAAGCAAAACAATAATGGCACAAATCTGTGTTTAACAGCACGATGCTACTTAGCATGCAACAAGAAACTATGCTACAGCACCCCAACATGCCAACAAAGCATATGACAGTGATCTACAGGAGATGCTTAACAAAAGAGGAACACTGAGCTACGGCTAAATCACATCATAATAGGTTCAAACAAGCATGGTGAAAGTGCAAAAAAATATCAGGTTCACAGACTTAGTGAAAATACTAGTATGCCAGAAATTAACATCAGGAAGGCATGTTTAGAGCAAGCAAACAACAAGCTACAGGAACTTATAATAGCAAAACAAGGCATGACATGATTCTACTCAAAGCATAGATGAAAAGTCCCTTACTGACCATAAGCCAAAAAGGACCATAAGAAATGATGGCACCCATGTAAACATAGCAAGTTTTATTAACAGTTCCAGACTTAGTGAAATTCCAGGGCATGGCAAAAACAGATTCAACATGGCATCTTTACAAGCTTGATTAACTCACTAACTGGCATATCATGGCATGGAACAAGTACTAGCATGAAGTAGGCATGAAAATGAAGCTATCCTTGTGCAAAACAACCTCATAGCATGCTTGAAATAAAACACACAAAAATGACAAGACAACATCATGATGTAAAATGACATGTTCATGAACTTGCTCAAATGTAGAAACTAATGCCACCACTGGATTGGTGGGATTTTTCTACCCCAAAAACATATATAATATGTTAGGGCTGCTGTAGAAAAATATTTACAAGTGCATTAAGTTAAAACCTGCCCTAAATGGAATATGACAGAAATGGCATTTTCCATATTTGGAAACGTCTAGAAATGGACTTGCCCGAAATGGAAAGGTTCTACATGCCAGAAATGGAATATTCGCAGGAACATGAATAAAACACTTAATAAAAATAAAAATAAACAAATAAAATAAATAATAAAAAAACAGACAGGTTAGGAGAGTATGACAGGTGGGGCCACCCTGTCATACGCATAGTGCAAGAATGGGATAAAAAGGGGGGTTAAATATGCATCCGCGGGGGATCGAACCCGGGTCTCCCCGGTGTGGCTCTGCTGCTGCAGCTACTAGGCTAGGCTGGCGCTGCTGACAGAGGGGGGGTTCTGCTCCTTTTACCAACTGCTACGGCGACAACCAAAACAGAGGAAAACAGCGGAGAGCACCGGTGCGGCCAGAGGCGGCGGAGGGATCACCGGAGCAGCTCCGGCGCCCTAACGGAGCGGCGTAAGGGTGCTACGGGACCACAAGGGGATCCCGCACTCGCGCTTGGAACGCACGACGCCCAACAGCGACGGCAATGCTGCCGGCGACGAGGTCCCGAGCGGGTGGCGACGAGCTAAACCACGACGAGGCACTGGGTCTAAAGAGCGGCAGGGAGCACGGATCTACCCTACGTGATACGGCGAAGCCTATGGACATGCGCAGAGAGGCTAAAGAGGTCGGAGCACTCGCCGGAGACGAGGTCCGACGGCGGCGAGATCGGGCGCCCGCGGCGGCCGCGGTTAGAGCATGCAAACGAGGGGAAAAGGGGCCAGGAAGCTGTGTGTGCTCGCCACAAGCACGGAGGTGCGCTTGGCTTGGCGGGAGGTGGACAAAGACGGCGATGGTGGTGGTCGAACACGTCGGCGGCCAGGTTCGAAGACGAGGAAGAAGCGGTCGTTGCAGAGGCTCCGGCTCCACGTAGTCGACGACGGGGACGTAGTGGACGATGGGGAAGAAGATGGACACGCCAGGCGGGGTAGAGGCCGAAGGAGAGCACGCCGGCGACGTGGACGCGCTCTCTGATGCGTTCGGGATGGCGATGGCGCGATGGATCTGGTGGCTAAACTTACCAGGAAACGGCGGCGGCGGACGAGGGAAACCCTAGGCGAAGCAGGGGACACGGAAACGGGGGCTTAAAAGGTCTAGGGCGAGCGGCACGAGCTCACGCGCGGTCGTGCTCGCGGTCCCCATGGCGACAGCGAGAGGAGAGGGAAAAGGAAGAAGATGAACATTAATAGAGAAAGAAAAATGACACTTGATAAGAGAAGGAAAGGAGGAGAAGTGAAGGTGCCATGGTTTGAAGGGGGGGGGGGACAAGGTTATGCCCATGATGCTCATGGCAACAACATGAATGACAACATGCAACATGAGATGGCATGAGATGAAGATGCACTACATGATGAGGATGAATGCAAAATGACAAGAGGCACAAATGCAAAATGGCTAAAAAGGAAAATGACAAAGAAAAGAATAAACCCACACATAACCAAAACAAGATGAGGCCAAACATGATAAACCCCACAAGAAATGGATGAAGGTCAAATTGATATATTGCCAAAAATGGACATGTTACATCTGGGGTGTTAAAACACCCCTTCACAAGGGGCTGCGCACATAAGCAATAATGAGCTAATATAGGCTCAGCTTTATTCATTTATTAATACTTTTTATGCACTTTTTCGCACGATTTCCTTTCAAACTAAGTTCCTCTCTTTTTACAGATGAACAACGTGCACGCCCGTCCAGAATAACGGCACAACGGAGACAGAGGCGCAGACGTGCAGTAGGGACCCGTTGCAAGGATTCTTTTCAGATTAAGACCCTGCGTAAACCTTTTTTACTGTCTTTTGTTGCTATAATCCCCTGGTTTCTCATTATAACCAGAGTGGAGACTGACGTTTTGGCATTGGCCGCGTTAGAGGACCTCGCTCGTACCTGGACACTAGGGGCTCAGGGCATTGTTCTGCCCATTATTATAAAGACCGAACACCTTAGGGAGTGTTCGACGTCTCGAGTTAGGCCTTATATGCATCAGCTCCGAATCATGTCTTTGGTCAAATGTTGGGTTTGCCCGGCTCCTGTGTTTTGCTGCCTTACGTTCCGTATCATCGGCTAACGCGGCACCAGGAGAATTACTGCGATTGTGCCCCAGTTCGGCTGGGCGAGCACCTTAGTAGAGAAAGCCGAAAACTGACTGTCATGATACAGCGAGAGACTGGTCAACCACTCGATCGACCACCGGAATGTTTAGAATTCCTCCGCTTTGACGAAGGACCGTTTCCCGATCAGGCACGTACGCGCCCCGAATTCGGAGAGCACGGTGCCCCCAGGGGCTATGTCGTAGCCCCACCCTCAAACTCCCATGGCTAAGTGAAAGTGATAAAGCATTATAGTCCGGTTAACTCGTTTGCTACGCTACCACCTCCTTCACAGGACCGAGACATCGGAATAAGTGTGAAAATGCACTATTTTTGCGAACACCCCCGCACCTTGTGCGTGGGGGCTGAAGCCGACGACTGCCATCTTTCAGGTTATACACACGTATACATAAACGGCCATACAACAGATATTTCAATACTTGAACGCACAAGTATACAAAGTGCCTACATCATAAGTATTGTTTTACAAAATAAACCGTTCATTTGAACGTGACATTTTTTGAGCACTGCGACTCTATTACACGAGCACCACGCAGAACTTCCCCAAAATAGTGCTCGGCGGGTAACCGGCTTTCGTCCGAACCCTGGGTCGCAACAGCGGTGGCATCCATCTCGGTCCAATGTGTCTTCACACGGGCGAGGGCCATCCGCGCACCCTCTATGCAGGCCGACCGCTTCATCGCCTTGATATGCGGCACCGCCCCAAGAAATTGCTGCAATAAGCCAAAATAGCTCTTCGGCTTGGACCTATCCGGCCAGATATGAGTCACGATATCCGTCATGGCAAGTCCGGACAACCTATTCAGCTCAGCCCATTCGGCCAACCGATCGGTCAGCGGAAGTGAACGATCCAGACTATGATATTGAGACCAAAACAGCTCTTCTGTCTTGTGATCCTTCTGACTTCGGAAGTGCACAACGGCATCCGCCGCACTCGCCGCTAAGTCCATATAAGGATCCTCCGGACCCCACAGCTGGCCAAGCTGGGCATACTTTGGATCCGTAAACCTTCGGCGCAGCAGAAAAGGCTTGCCAGCCACAATGTCTCCGGCCTGGCACTGCTCCTCCTTTATAGCCCGCATTGCAGAACGGGCATCCTTGGCTTCGGCGGTGGCCTTCCCCAGGTCTTCCCGCTCCGATAGGCGCTCCTTTTCAAGAGCCTCATTCCGGTCGGTAGCATCCTTTAACTTAACGGCCATTTCGGCCATCTCTTCCCTGCTTCGGCAGTGTGCAGCCATTTCGGCTTCTAAGTCCTCGGCCGCCCTCGAGGCAGCCGCATCACTCCTTCTGGCTTGCTCCTTGGCTTGAGCAAGTTTTGCCCGAAGGCTCTCCACAGCAGCGGCACCATCTGCATTTCAAACACATGTTGTAAGGAGTGAGCTTTGGCTCCCTTACCAAGTGACCGCACAAGAAACACTTACCTTGCGACTCATCAAGTTACCTGTTGACTAGCGCGATGTCTGCATCCGCAACGTCGAGTTGCCGCTTTAGTTCAGCAACTCCATCAATCCGGCTGGCCCCCGGAGGATCCGCCACCTGCATAGGAACGGCGAAAATTGAAACATGTGATTTTGATCCTCGGTACGCTGTCGCTTTCGACAACCTACTGAGTCTCAGGGGCTAGTATCTATACAGGGCACACTGTTACGTGCAAAACTGTCAAAAAGGTGTGTCGTTTTTACGTACCTCAAACCCCGCCAGCAAACTCCTGACGGCATTATGCAATCCGCTTTCGGCGGACGAAATCCTCCCAATCACCATGCTCATCAATTCATGGTGGTCTTCTGAGATGGACGCCTTCTCAAGTAGATCCTTCAGCTCCCCCGACCGAACTCTAGTCGGCGCCGAACTCTTCGGCTCTGCCGGGCTCGGGGATACCCTCCGTGATGACACTTCAGGCTCGTCCGCCCTATCCGACGGCGCAGCAGACGGAGGCGTCTTGCTCTCCACCATCTCCGGATGAAGGTCCCCCGAAGACGAGCTCATCTGAGAAGGTCGGAGATCCGAACTGCAAGGTTAAAATTTCGGTTATCCTTAGAAGCACAAATAGGGATGTCTCTTATTACCGAACCCCCTTTTTTCTACTCACGGCTCGTCGGAGGACTGATTCTTTAGGGGAGACTGTGCGGCCAGGGCCTCCTCGGACGCAGGACCCTCTGGTGAAGATTTCTTCCCCCGCTTAGGGGCTTTGGCCTCCGGGTCTTCAGAGGCGGTCCTCTTCTCCCCCTGGAGGGAGGGATTCTCGATCCCCCCTTCTTCAAGAGCCTCCTTGGGCGAGGCGGTAGCTCCTATGTTTTCCCCTTCGCCTTCCTTTGAAGGCGCAACCTCCAGCATCCTCACCAGCACGGGATCCGGCGCGGTCTCTGGGAGGGGAGCTGGACACCGTATCAGTTTTGCTTGTGCTGTCCACTCCTATTTAGGAGGAAATCGGTCAAAAGGCTAATCATAGAAAGGCAAACAAACGGTATGTCCGGACTCGGAGCTACTTACTTGTGTATCCGGGCGATTGCAGCTTAGGCCGGCATCCTCGGTCAGTTCCGGACACGCCTCTCGTGATCCGAAGAATAATTTGTACGTCTCCACGGGTGTCGTACCCATGAAGTGTTGGAGAATCCGTGGTCCCTCTGGATTAAACTCCCACAGCCGCAGAGGGCGGCGTTTGTAGGGTAGGAGACGCCTAATCAGCATGACCTGCATTACCACCACCAGATCGATCTCCCTCGCTTGGAGGTCTCAAATCCGGCCCTGCAGTAGGGGCACGTCCTTTGACGGCCCCCAATTAAGCCCTTGGTTGACCCACGACATCAACCCTCGTGGAGGTCCCGAGCGGAATAAGGGCAGCGGTTTCTGCCTGCTGCCCTTCGGAGCGGTGATATAGAACCACTCCTGCTGCCACAAGCCGAGCTCCTCTTGGAAGGAGCCCTCGGGCCACGGGGCATCGGCCCTCCTGCTTACGGCCGCCCCACCGCACTCTGCTTGACGCCCCCCGATCATCTTCGGCTCCACATTGAAGGTCTTCATCCATAGGCCGAAGTGGGGGGTGACGCGGAGGAAGGCTTTGCACACAACAATGAATGAGGAAATATGGAGGATGGATTCCGGAGCCAAGTCATGGAATTCCAACCCATAGTAGAACATGAGCCCTCTCACAAAAGGATCCATCGGGAAGCCTAAACCCCGATGGAGGTGGGACACAAATACGACGTACTCGTCGGGCTCGAGGGTGGGGATGGCCTGCCCTTCGGCAGGTAGCCTGTGCGAAATCTCGTAAGACAGGTACTTGGCTTCTCGCAGCTTTAGCACGTCCTCCTCCGTGATGGAGGAGGGCATCCACCGGCCCTTAAAGTCAGAGCCGGACATTGTTGAAGGTCCGAAGCGCTCGAATCTGGGGCTCTGGGTGTTGGAACTTGGAGCAAGGAGAAGATTCGAGGGAGGATTGAAGAAAAGAAACGAGCCTTGGTCCTATTATAAAGAGGAAGAATACCAGGAGCCGTATCCGTGACCGTTCGGGACTCACCTTCGATATAGGGGCCGTGGCGACGGGCGCGGTTGGGTTACCCACGTCCGTATTGATGAGAATCCCGGAATAAGGGGAACACGATCTCTGCTTCGACAAGACATGCCAAGGAAACCGCTTCGCTAAACGCGCTGAGCTGGTATAATAAAAAACAATTCAAGTAAAGGACTGGTAGTGGCGTGACGTCATGCTACAAGATACGTCAGCAGATCAAACCTGTGTACATGATATTCTCTCTATGGTGGAATGTGGAAATTATTTTGCAGAGTCGGACACTATCCTGATGTTCGCAATCTTCTATGAATTATTCGGAGGAGGAACCCGCCTTGCAATGCCAAACAATATGCGCGCCGGACTCATCGTCATTGAAGCCTGGTTCAGGGGCTACTGAGGGAGTCCTGGACTAGGGGGTGTTCGGATAGCCAGACTATCATCGTCAGCCGGACTCCAAGACTATGAAGATACAAGATTGAAGACTTCGTCCCGTGTCCGGATGGGACTTTCCTTGGCGTGGAAGGCAAGCTTGGCAATACAGATATGTAGATCTCCTACCATTGTAATTGACTCTCTGTAACCCTAGCCCTCCCAAGTGTCTATATAAACCAGAGGGTTTTAGTCCGTAGGACGAACAACCATTACAACAATCATACCATAGGCTAGCTTCTAGGGTTTAGCCTCCTTGATCTCGTGGTAGATCCACTCTTGTACTACCCATATCATCAATATTAATCAAGCAGGAGCAGGGTTTTACCTCCATCGAGAGGGCCCGAACCTGGGTAAATACATCGTGCTCCTTGTCTCCTGTTACCATCCGCCTAGACGCACAGTTCGGGACCCCCTACCCGAGATCCGCCAGTTTTGACACCGACACTCACCATGCATGGCTCGAACCTCCTGAAGCTCCTTGATCGCCTTGGTGATGAATGCTGACGTGCCTGGCGCCTTGCGCCTTACGCCGTGAGCCTTGCTCGTGGGGACGCGCATCGAAGCACGCCTCCAAGTCATGCCCGAGCACCTCCCTCGTCGTGCTGGTCAGGTCAGAGGCTCTCTGAGGGAGTTCTGGATTAAGGGGTCCTCGGACAGCCGGACTATATGCTTATTCTGGATTGTTGGACTATGGAGATACAAGTTAGAAAACTTAGTCCCGTGTCTGGGTGGGACTCTCCTTTGCCTGGAAGGCAAGCTTGGCGATTCGGATATGTAGATTCCCTTCTCCGTAACCGATGTGATGTAACCCTAGCCCCCTCCGGTGTCTATATAAGCCGGAGGGTTTAGTCCGTAGGACATATACAATCATAATCATAGGCTAGCTTCTAGGGTTTAGCCTCTGCGATCTCGTGGTAGATCAACTCTTGTAATACTCATATCATCAAGATCAATCAAGCAGGAAGTAGGGTATTACCTCCATAGAGAGGGCCGAACCTGGGTAAACATTGTGTCCCCCGCCTCCTGTTACCATTAGCCTTAGATGCATAGTTTGGGACCCCCTACCCGAGATCCGTCAGTTTTGACCCCTGACATTGGTGCTTTCATTGAGAGTTCCACTGTGACGTCGAAAAAAGGTATGATGGCTCGCCTTGTTATCAAGGATAACATCGCCTCCGGGGGAGCCCTGGCCTTAGGCCAAACCCTCCGACTAGGCGGCTTCGTCATGACCGCCCGTTCGGCCGCCGTGCCGATGATGACCTCTCAGGTCATCGAAAACAGCCTCCACGTCAGCTCGGAATATGCCGAGCGGATGAATCCAATTGAACTTTTGTCCTTGAACGAGCTCCTGGATCGCATCGCCGCTTTGGGAGTCGCTACGGACTATTATTGGATTGGGCTTAATCCCGAGCAAAGAGAGATTAACTCTTCGCCGATCACCCATCAAATAGAGGTGGTGGAGGAGCAATGCGGCAACTCTTCCTCTATTTTGAGGAAGAACTATGTCTGGATTCCCGAGCTCTCTGAGCCGGATACCCGCTCGCGGGAGGACATGACCCAAACTCTGAATTTAGAATCGGACAGCAGGCCAGAAAAATTGGGTAACATCCCGGAACCCGAACTACCAAGTTCGGAAGCTCCTCATCCTCTGGGTCCCGAATATGGTCAGGGTTCGGACTTAAATCCACCCACCCACCCAGATACAAGTGATCTTTCCCACATCAAACAACAATCCCAAGAGACAGTACATCACTTTTGGGCAAGATTCCTCCTTGTAATGAGCAAGGTAAAGGACTATCGCAAGGAAGACGCAATCTCATTCTTTTGCAAAAATTGCAAGGAGAAGGGAATCCTTAACGCCATAAGTCACCGTGACATATCACACTTCACTGACTTGGCAGCCATAGTACAGAAGTACTGTGCGATGGAAAGCGCCTAGAAATCCATGCAACATTCTGGGTCTTGTGGCTCTCACTAAACCCCTCGTCCGAACCAAAAGGGTGCACTCTCGCAAGTCACCCGATCCAATCACAAAGAAGCCAAAGCCCAATACAGGGCGTGGAACCCTATTGGAGGGATGGCTCAATAGGCCATGCAAAATCCACACCAGACCAGATACCGTACCAACACACAGCCTTAGAGCATGTTGGATACTTTGGCAGGTGGCCAAGAGCGGTGAGGATCTCCTCGTTAACAATATCGCAGAGCATCATCCCGCAGAAAACAACAATACAGTGTTGACAATCTTCAAGACTTTCGCCTCGAATAACAGGCGCAAGAGAGCACTCCGCGGCCTCACTGAAGTCTGCCACGTTGCAGCAATGAATCACTGGAATGACATGGCTATAACCTTTAATGCTAGTGACGAACCTCAATTCCGAACAGTCTAAGCACCAGCCGCTTTGGTCCTTAGTCCAATTGTGGACAGCTTTCGGCTTACTAAAGTGCTCATGGACGGCAGCAGCGGATTAAACCTCATCTATGAGGAAACTCTCAAGAAAATGGAGATAGATAAGAGCCGCATTGAGCAAAGCAGCACGACCTTCCAAGGAATTATCCCTAGTCGGGAGGCATGATGCGCGGGAAAAATCACACTTGATGTGGTATTCGGCACGCCGGAAAATTATAGGTCCAAAGAGATAACATTCCAAGTGGCCCGTTTCAGTAGTGGATACCACGCCCTTTTAGGGTGGGACGCATTCGCGAGCTTCCAAGATATACCCCATTATGGGACATGAAGCTCAAGATGCCCGGGCCCAACGGAATCATCACTCTAGCCAGTGATCCGGACATAGCACTCCGCACCGAAAAAAAACTGTCGCCCTGGCCCTTGAGGCATTATCCGAAGCCCTCATGGACAAAGAATTAACTGCATTACGCTCCACAGTGGATAGGGACGCCATGATACTAGATAAGTGATCCAAGTCCACCTCTTTTAAACCAGCGGACGAAATAGTTAAATTCCACGTCCACCCAACAGACTCTACAAAAACAGCATCCATGGGGGCACAGCTGAACCCCACAATCAACGACGCACTACGGGCGTTCTTACGCGAGAATTGGGACATCTTCGCCTAGCACCCTTCAGATATGCCAGGGATCCCACGCAGGCTGGGCGAGCATAGTCTCAACATATTGAAGGGATACAAGCCGGTCAAGCAAACACTACGACGCTTTTCAAATCCTAAACAACAAGCTATGGGAGAGGATCTAGCCAAGTTACTCGAGGCCGAATTCATCAGAGAAATAAAACAACCGGACTGGCTAGCAAACCTGGTGACGATACCAAAGAAGTATAAATCCTGGCGCCTATGTCTCGATTTCAAGGACCTCAATAAGGCTTGCCACAAGGATCCCTTCCCCCTCCCCCGCATCGATCAAATCACCAACGCTACCGTAGGACAAGACTCATTATGCCTCCTCGATGCATACTCCGAATACCATCAAATCAAAATGACGGAGTCCGATCAAGCTGCAACGACATTTATCACCCCATATGGCCCTTTGTATTTCAACACCATGCCTTTCGGGCTCAAAAATGCCAGTACAACCTACCAACGCATGATTCAGACATGCGTGGAAAAACAAATCGGCAAAACAGTTGATCCATGCGTGGACGACATGGTCATCAAGACCAGACACGTCAAATCCTTAATAGACGACCTGAGGCTCACGTTCGACAACCTACGAACATATGATATCAAGCTCAATCCGGAAAAATGTGTTTTCGGCGTTCCTGTCGGAAAACTGCTCGGCTTCATCGTTTCCAACAGAGGAATTGCAGCAAACCTGGTTAAAATCCGAGCTTTGTCACAGTTGGCTACGCCAACGGACCTCAAACAAATCCAGAAATTAACTGGATGTGTGGCAGCCTTAAGCTGCTTTATCTCCCTATTGGGAGAAAAGGCACTACCCCTTTATCGCCTTCTTCTACGCACCGAACACTTCGAGTGGACGGATGCGGCAACAGCCAGACATGAAGAAATAAAGGCCCTCCTGGCCAGCAACCCAATCCTGGGAGCATCAAACATTGTCGAACCCATGTTGTTATATATAGCTGCAACACACCAAGTTGTAAGCACAGTGCTTGTCGTCGAACGAGAGGAGGATGGACATAAGTTGCCACTTCAAAAACCGGTATACTACGTATCCACTGTCCTCACACCATGCAAGTCACGGTACCCACATTATCAAAAGATAGCATACGCGGTCTTCATGGCATCCCGGATACTATGACACTACTTTCAAGAGTGTTCAATCACGGTGGACTCCAAAGTACCACTCAACGATATAATAAATAACCTCGATGCCATGGGCCAGATTGCTAAGTGGGCCATCGAGCTCCTCCCGTTCGACATTATATATAAACCACGGCGGGCCTTAAATCGCAAGTACTAGCTAACTTCATCGCGGAATGGACAGAAGCCGAACTCCCTAAAGAATAGGGCGCATACTCTAATTGGATCATGCACTTTGATGTCTCTAAAATGCTGGCTGGTCTAGGAATGGGTGTTTTCTTGACATCCCCCACTGGAGATACAGTCTAATACGTACTCCAAATACTATACACGCACTCCAACAATGCAACCGAATGTGAGGCTCTGTTACATGGTCTTTGGATGGCTATCTCCATGGGCATCCAACGCCTAGAAGTGCGTCGGGATTCGAACCTCACAATATCTCAAATAAATGGAGACTTCGACACCAAGGATCCGAAAATGGCGGCTTATCGTAATGCCTTCCTCCAAATGTAAGCTCAATTCGAGGGGCTTGAATTTCATCATGTGGTTCAAGAAAACAATCAAGCAGTGGATATCCTAGCCCGCATCTGTGCTAAGCGCGACCCCGTCCCACCTAACATCTTCTTGGGAAGGCTGTTCAAGCCATCCGTGGTGTGGCAAGGGGAGATCGGCAATACTAGTCCGGATCCGACCACAACCCCAGATCCCGAACACACTGACATAATTGGAAGCTCTGCCACCAAAATAACACCTTCGGCCCATCTGATCATGGATGTCATCGCGCCATGGGCCAAACCCTTCTTAGCCTACCTAAATAGGCAAGAACTCCCCATGGATCAAAATGAGGCACGCTGCATTGTGCGATGCTCTAAAGCCTACAAGGTCCACGAGGGAGAGCTTTATAAGAAAAGCGCTACCGGAGTACTTCAAAGATGTATCTCCGAAGAGGAAGGGCGGCAGCTCTCGACTGAAATTCATGCTGGACTCGGCGGCCACCACGCTGCAGCTCGGGCCCTTGTAAGCAAGGCCTTCCGTATAGGTTTCTACTGGCCGACAGCCCGAGCAGACGCACAGGACCTCGTCCAACATTGCGTCGTTTGCCAGCTCTTCGCCAACCAAAGCCATATGCCGCCCACCGCTCTCCAAACAATCACCATAACTTGGCCCTTTGCGGTCTGGGGGCTCGATATGGTCGGACCCCT
Source organism: Triticum timopheevii (assembly GCA_963921465.1). Lineage (NCBI taxonomy): Eukaryota > Viridiplantae > Streptophyta > Magnoliopsida > Poales > Poaceae > Triticum > Triticum timopheevii. The sequence continues at coordinate 237,630,508 of OY997264.1, read as the reverse complement.
TAAAGGAGGAATCCACAAGAAAAAATACCTGTTGGTCATGGCGGATAAATTCACCAAATACTTAGAGGCCAAACCAGTTAAAACGGCCGAATCCGGACCAGTGATATACTTCATATTAGGGTTGTGCACCGCTATGGTGTCCCCCACAGCATCATCACCGATAATGGCTCCAATTTCATAGCCGATGAGGTGAAAACTTGGTGCGGCAATATGGCCATTAAGCTCGATTACGCCTCTGTCTATCACCCTCAAACAAATGGGCAAGTCGAACAAGCAAAGGGTCTTATTATGAGCGGCATCAAGCCCAGACTAGTGCAATCTCTGAAGGAATCAGCCACGCACTAGGTCGAGGAGCTTGACTCCGTACTATGGGGGCTGCGGACCATGCCAAATTACACTACCGGATACACACCCTTCTTCATGGTGTACGACGCAGAGGCGGTATTGCCCTGCGATATTATTCATGACTCACCTCGAGTGCGCATATATGAAGAGAGAGAAGCCAAGCTTGATCGGCAGGACAGTTTAGATGCCCTGGAGGAGGAGCACGACATCGCAAAAGCCCGTTCTGCATTTTATCAGCAACAGGCTCGCAGGCATCAAAGCAGAGAAGTACGGTCCAAAACTGATAAGATTGTCGAACTTGTTCTACGCCTACCGGAGATGAAAATGGACAAGCTCAAGCCCAAGTGGGAGGGTCCCTTCATCATTGATAAAGTTCTCACCGGAGGAGCGTACCACCTACGTGATGCATCAGATAATGGACTCGAGCCGAACCCATGGAACACCGCCAGACTTCGAAGATTCTACGCCTAGCGCCGAACTCTTTGTTCGTCTCCTTCCCTCCGCCTTTTTTTTATGTTTCAGTTATATTCTCTCTCTTTCTTTTTATGGCTCTAACGCTTTAAGTGTGACTCGACTACACACTCGTGACGCGCTAATCCTCAAGTTTGTGCGCTCATTATACCTGGGGGCTTGCCATACATAAGCTTAATATAATTATCTTCCGGGCATCATGCCCACTTCATATGTGTTTCTTTCCCATATGTACCTTTTCTTCACCATTATATGCATCGATATGACTTAAGTTTTGGCCAAGCTGGGTTGCCTGGCTCCTGTGTTTATGCCCTACGTTCTCGTTAGTTCGGCTAGGGCATAAGGGGAGCACCTCTGCAATTGTTACTGCCGGGTACTCCGGATTGTACCTCAGACTGGGTGAAGCCGAAAGCTAGCATTCTTAAGGGAATATTCGGTCGGTGAACTAAAGATGTTTTTTACCTATTACAATACAAACCCCCAGATGTTGCATATACTGTGTTTTTTCTCGCAGTTCGGACATGCACATTAATGCATGCGTACCCAGGGAAAGGAATCCTTAACGGAACTATTCTCTCTGGAAGATGTTTCTTACTATCCATGTAATATAACATAGCTAGTTGGGTACTTGTCTGTTCAAGCAATTATGACCCCTACGCTTGCTTTCCACGCGTACCCTAGTTTATATAACTAAGCGGCTATTCGGAAACACTCCGGATTGTCGGGTCCGGAGGATGAAGCGAAAAGGTCTGCCATGACAAATGATATACAATCCGGCAAGGGACAAATATGTCAATTGAAGTACATAGTCACTTAGACTCACATACTTCCTCTTCTATGCCATCCAATAGGCTGTCTAGCCTACAATCCTATTGGGAATACTTTGCGGCTAATCCTACCTGGTCATATACCGGACTAACGGGAATCTCATTCCCATTTGACCCTACAGGTCCAACCCGGGCCATGTGACTCAGATCGAGCTTGGTATACCGTGTTTTTGCCATGGCCCAAGCTTCCCTCGCACCTTGTCGACAGGCAGATATCTTCCATAGTCGGAAAGGCCGCCGCGCTCCCTTGAGTAGTTGTACAAGCTCCTCCATGCTTCCTGGAAGGGAGGCGGATGGCCACAAGGCCTTGGCGACACCTTGCATCACCTGCCGACTTGTTCGTGCAGTTGCGAAAGCTCTTACAGAAGATCGCCTGAGGAACCGGGCATCTCCTGTTCGGGACGACCGGTCAGCATACCTACATACATAACTCCGTTAGCCCGTTTCTTCGCCGAACTATATAAAGGTTCGTGTGGGAACATACTAAAAATGCCGCGTTGAAGCCTTCTATTCTCCCTCACGGAGTCAGCTAGCTGGGCCCGAACATCTTTCAACTCTACGCCCAGCCGGGTATTGGCATCCTGGAGATCGTTTTTCTCCCGCCCGACCTGTGTAAGTACAGGCTCGCCAGCGTCTAGATGTCGTTGAGCTCTTGGTTCATCCTCTTGTAGGATCTCTGGATTCACCCCGGGATTACCTGCGGAATATATTGTTAGATCTGCAATGTGCCGAACACCGAATGGTACATGTAATTACGTTTTTTCTCGATCGAGAGAAATATTACGAGATGAGGCCTCCTTGGATTCCTCTATTTCGGCAGCTGCAGCCCTTAGCTGGGCTTGACACTTCTCCAGCTCTTGAGACAAAAGGGTAGTCTTCTATGTAAGAACCTGTTCACACAATGATCCTTAAATCAGTTGTACCAACTGTTTCAAGTCTTAGGGGCTACTGATATACATAATTATCAGATTTTGCTTACCCGTATATCTTTTAAATACTGGTTTGTGTCTCTAGCAAGCCCATCTTGAGCAGCTCGGATGTACGTGTCTCCTGAGTCCACCTCGTCGGAAAAACTAGGGTCGCGGAGTGCGGCCCGCCGACACTGATGATTCATAGCGCTCTCCACCTCGGAATTCATAGCGGATATTCTATCCGAATCTTCTATAGGAGGACCGTCCAGTGTCGTCCCCGCGTTAGCTTCTACCCTCGAGACCGGTACCGGAATCCGGCCAGTAGAGCCGTGACGGGCAGGATCCTCGGATATAGTCTGGCGGATGTTCTTTCTACCAAGACACATCGGATATTGTTATATTTTAAAGATGACAATCACGGAGCATGTTTTAAACCATAACTCTTCGATGGCGGCTCGGCCATGTCTCTACTTGCTTTCCTTTTTGGAAGCCTACCCGGCTTGGGCGCCCCTTTTTGGTGAGTTGCCGCGGGTTTGGCATAGCGCGCTGATGGCCTTCCCTTTATAGAATAATATATGTGTGGTGGGTAAAGTAGAAAGAGTGAATCCTTTTCGGAAGATATGTCCCCTATTTACTTACACGTGATGCTGGGAGGAGGCCGGGGTAGTCGGCAATGAAGGCCACCAAGGTGCCGTCATAGCTTGACTGGTTAAACACCCTGTCGCCAAGCTCCACAAATATGTCCGGATCCTCTTCGATTCCAGGGTCGAGGGCCCGGTTGTGGTCCTATGGCTGTGGAGACGGGCTGTGAATCTCCCTCGTAGCTTTCCGCTACGAAGATGGGCTGTGGAGACGGCCTGTTATGGACTAGCGAGGTAAATATTTGTGATGAAAGACTATGGGAATGAATAGACCTGAATAAGAGATAGCAACTCACCCAGCTAGGGGGGTTGTACATGGAAAATCCATCCCGTGGCTTAATGCGGATGAACTCCTCTTCTTCTCCTTTGTATAAATCGGACAATATTTTCGCCAGAGCGGTGGCGGAGTCGGGACCTTTCCGACCACAGCGCGTGGCATTGTCTTCTCTGTTGAAGTACCACATGGGACGCCCTCGATACTGGAGTGGCTGCACCCCCCGCATTATGCATATTAACATGACCTCAATTATTGTCAATCCGGATTGGGCAAGCGTTTTTATCCTACCATTCAATTGAAGGACCTCTCTGCTATCTTCCTCCTTGGGGCTCCGGGGACGCAAGCTATGACCCTTTTTCAACGGAGCATTTGTGAACTCAGAAAGACCCATTTAGATGGGGTCAGGAAGGGAGACGTCCTCTATATAAAACCACTCGGAAGGCCAATCTTCGGATGACTTCTTCGGAGTGCCGGACAGGTATCCGGTCCCGGCGACGTGCCATATTTCGGCTCCACCCACTTGGAATATTGATCCCTCTTGATTGCGAGGGACGAGGTAGAACAGCCTCATCCATAGCTCGAAATGAGCTTCGCAGCCCAGAAATAACTTGCAAAGGGCGATGTAACCTGCGATATGCAGGATGGAGGTAGGGGTGAAATTGTGCAGCTGGAGGCCATAGTGCTCCAGGAGCCCACGAAGGAATGGATGGATTGGAAATCCGATGCCCCTCAACAAGTAAGGGACAAGGCACACTCGCTCCCCCCTGGATGGGTTGGGAAAACTCTCCACTTGCTCCCCGCCATCAAAGATGGCTAATCCGACTCGAACAGGGACAAGATATGCAGGTGGAAGAAACCCCTGGGTCTGCAACTTCACCATTGGCCGTGGGATATGGTACAGTTCTCCCAATGACCTGGCTTGGCGCTATAGGGACGGGTGGAAGAGCTGCGGTGCACGGCCATGATGGGATGGTTTTTACGGGCGCACTCTGATGGATCCTCGCTTGGGGAAGATGGTATGATTTGGATCTGAAGTTCCCCGTCTCTTTAATAGACGGTTTATTTACATGGTTAGGGTGGCAATTGTAAAAATGCTCTGGCTTCTCGCATTCGTTCGACACATGGAGGCTGACACTATTAAGGTACAGAAGCCGATGAGTGCAACATTAAATGGGAAGCCGGACACTGCTTGTTACAACAGGTGCTCTGGAGAATTGGGAGAAGGAACTCACCTTGCAATGGCGAAGACGATCTGCATGCTGGACTCATCATCATTGAAGCCTGGTTCAGGGGCTACTGAGGGAGTCCTGGATTAAGGGGTCGTCGGACAGCCGGACTATATGCTTATGTCGGACTATTGGACTATGAAGATACAAGATAGAAAACTTCGTCCCGTGTCCGGGTGGGACACTCCTTTGCGTGCAAGGCAAGCTTGGCGATTCGGATATGTAGATTCCCATCTCTATAACCGAACTGATGTAACCCTAGCCCCCTCCGGTGTCTATATAAGCCGGAGGGTTTAGTCCGTAGGACATATACAATCATAATCATAGGCTAGCTTCTAGGGTTTAGCCTCTGCGATCTCGTGGTAAATCAACTCTTGTAATACTCATATCATCAAGATCAATCAAGTAGGAAGTAGGGTATTACCTCCATAGAGATGGCCCGAACCTCGGTAAACATCGTGTCCCCCGCCTCCTGTTACCATTAGCATTAGACGCACAGTTCGGGACCCCCTACCCGAGATCCATCGGTTTTGACACCGACGCTCTCCAGGTGGGAGCCCCCGAGCCCGACCTGAGGGGGGCACCGGGCGCTCCTTCCTATGCAGGAGGAAGGGGCGCCCCAGTAGTAAGCGCGGGGCCCGAGGCATCGCCAGTGGGCGCCTCAGGCTCCTGACAGCTCTTGGGAAGGAGCTGCTTCTTCTTCTTGGGGGTAGCCTCAGGAGGTAGGACGTCACCCTCATCGCCAGAGTTGTCAGCCGCGGTGGCTTGGTAGGCGCGCTCAGGAGAGAACACCACACCTTTCTCATCGCTGGCGACCATGATGATGCTGCCACTCCCTGGCATCTGGCGGACATTGTAGCCGTGGTAAGTTGCCGCCATGATCTTGGCGAGGGCCGGATACCCAAGAATGGCGTTGTACGAGAGGCCGATGTGGGAGACGTCAAAGTCGATGAGCTTGGTGTGGTAGTTGTCGAGTTTGCCGAAGGTGAATGGGAGGCGTATCTACCCCAAGGGGTGGCAGAGCCCTTGACCACCCCCAAGAAGGGCTTGGTGTGCGCTAGCTGGTTGTAAGGCACCTGAAGCAGGTCGAAAGCTTCCATGGAGAGGGCGTTGAGGTCGGCGCCACTGTTGATGAGGGTCTTGGCGACCGCGACATTACTAATGGTGGGTGTGCATAGCATGGGAAGCGCACCAGCACCGACCGTGGTTTTGGGAAGATCCCTATAGTCGAAGGTGATGTCGGTCTTAGGCGCTGCGCGGCCTCTAGAAGCCTCATGCCGCGGCCAAGTAGCACTCGCCAACAAAAGACCTGCTTGACGTGGCGGCCTGAGGCACGCACCTACGACCTGCCGATGATGGACGTGACTACGTGGGGCACTAGTGCTGCAAAGCGCGTGGTGAATCGTCCATGAAGCTCCTTCCAGGGAGACACCGAGGCCTCCGGGAGGCCACGCAGCCAGGAGCGAGGCATCTCTGTGAGGGCCATAGGGAGCCAATTCACCATGGCCTTATTGTTGCCACCCGCCACATGGATGGCCTGTGTGTACAGCCAAAGGAACTCCTCGGGGTCCGTCACTCCATCATATCATGGGGGCAGCGCCGACCTAAACCTCTCTTGCCACTGCACCTGACGCAGGCTGGGGGGTGAAGGCCGGATGGCCCGTTGTGCCCCCATAGGCACCCGGCGGCCATGTCGGTGGGACGGCGCCTGCCATGGGAACCACGAGGCAAGGGCGGACCGCGGTTGGTGAAGGGGTGAAGCTTCGACACGCCCCAACCTAGTGCGCCTAATGTCGGACTCAGGGCTCCACAGACCCAAGAAGGTTCGAACTCTAGGGCGTGTGCAAAGATATCAACCTCTCAAGTCTCAAGCTCGTTGCCCTACGGCCTTGCCTCGTCGAGTTCTCCTGAGCGGGGAAGAAGATAAACTTGGGCGTTTACCCAGGTTTGGGCCACCTTGCATTGTAAAACCCTACTCCTGCTTTGTGGTGGATTGGCCTCATGAGGAGGCTGGGGATGAACAAGTACAGACGAGCCGCCTAGCGAGGGCTCTGGTGGTGAAGGTAGAAAAGGCTCCCCTCGTCTATGGTGGTGGCTAACCTATATTTATTGCGTCCTTGGTCCTCTTCACTGCGGGAAGGGATCCCACAATGACCAATTTGAAATGGTACAAGAAGTACATCTAATCCTAACGAAAGGTGGTCTTCTCCTGCAAAGCTTCTGGTCGTGACGTAGCAGTGGGCTCGGTGATGACATCCATCCTGCCGAGCCTGTGGTCTTGGTGTTGTTGCACTGGAGTGGAATTCTTTGGAGGATTCCTTGGGAACCCACGTCTGTCCTTGCTCTCTTAGCATCGAAAGGGAAATTGTCTCTGCAGGCTCGGGAGGCTGGGTTCCTGCATAGAAATCTCCGCTCCTCGGGAGGCGACCTGGGGAGGCCGTCCCTCTGGAGGTCTTGACATCGCTCTCCTCGCGAGGCCAGGGCCCTCGTGATGGTCTTAACTTAGCACCCTTGTAGCTGGGCCACACCAGGCCATCGAGGGAGTCACGTCATGGGTTGCAGGCAGGCAGATCTGGGTACCCCTAAACCTAGAAGGCCGACAAGCATACGAGCGAAAGGCATTGACAAGAGCAATCCAGAGCTAAACTTCTTCAGTAGCATTGGTTTTATTCAATATTTTGGAAATAGTAAATATATATCTGATGTGTAGAAAATGGAGGGCAAGGGAAAATAAGTTGCAAAGTGTACATGAAAAACTAGTTGACAATATAAGTACAGTGATGAAGGACAACAAATACTTACAAGAACAATGCAGAATGAAATTTCTTCATAAGCATTGGGTTTATTATACATTAATGTAAGCATTAATATAGATCTGATAATTTAGATCAAACAGTGGATAAGCAAGCTATAATGCACAATGATGTCACATAATCCACCAGGTATGAATGTAAGTATAACGATAGGACAATAGGTACTGACAAGAGCAAAGCAGCGACCAACATAGTTGTGATATCCTAGGTTCTGCGGCACTGATTCTATCGCCAATATAAGTGGGGTGCTATCTGATTTCTCTGGTACCACCACCTTTTTCAAGGACTTTGCTTGTACTCCTTGAGGTTCTGCAATCACCCTCTTCCTTTTGGATGTCTGAAACAAAAGAACATCATGTGAATGGAAAAACATGGTATGACAACAAATGGAATAGGTAATGATAATGGATGGGCATGGCATCTTCACATATATCATGAGTAAACTAAGCAGATGGCGGTGCAATGAAGCATAATAAATGCAAGACAGCTTATGAAAGATACATGCAACCAATAAAACCTTGCCAAATTAGAACAGGCACCTTATTGGGTGAATAGGATAGACCATCTGCCTTTGAATCCTTGAGATCAGAATAGTCATTAGGATCATATTCTAAATATGAATCTATAGGTCGGGGGCATGTGGGTTTCATTGCATCACAATGGACCACAGTCCCTTGATGCCAAGTTTGTTAGCCATTGAACTGTTTTGCGATATTTTGATGTGCGCATTTTTATATTCAATGTGATTATGTATAATATCTAAGAAGCATGAAAACATAAATAGAAGTGAGATTATGTTTGTAATGTAGAGGATATTGTAATATAATAGGGGCTCCCTGTAAACCCTTGTGTGCTATCCCTAGATTCTAATGAGAGAGCCCATGTGTGCTGTAATATGGTGAGTAGATTAATATAATCTGTCACAACTACACAAAAAATAGGCTCCCTGTTGGGAGCTCCAGATGTAAGGATAGTTGGCAGATGATAGGTTCATAATATATCGTATAGAAAGTTTATTGCCAAACCATGATAACGAGATTGCACAGCCACTAGGCAGATCGTAGTGTAGATAAAAGGGGTACACCATAACCACCATAAATAAATCAGGAAAGCGGAATTGGCTGGAAAATATAGGGTTGTATTGCCGCTACTAATATGCAGCCTATGGATCACCTATAGGACAGCTCTATTCATCTAAAGACACACTACTGTTACTATCAGTCTAGTCTATCAAAGACAGCGTGGCTCCCACCATTTCAGCGATATTATGGCAGACCAACTCGAAGCGTTGAAATCATGTCCCAGAAGCGGCCCAATAGAGCTGTCGACTACAGATGTCCTTGGTCCTCTTCCTGATAAAGAACATACTATACTTACTAAAGAAGAAAAGAAGAGGAACATGTTAAAGAATATACGGGGAAGCATATTATTGAGATTCCCCTTCTTTCTATACAATGTTGGTTACCCACCCATGATGAATCAGAGCGCCCAAAGAAATGCCATCCCATGGTGTCTCTCTATATGTGGCCACATGCATTTGGAAACTCAAGTGGGAGCATTAGCTAACCAATTAAATGTGTGTCCATTAGCTAATGCCAGTATCATATCACATTCGTATTTGAAGAAGCTTAGGGCGTATGATTGGTGTGTTATTTATGTTTAAAGGGTGGACTGCTGCTAGTAGGACACAAAGCACCTACGCAGGTCATAGTGTAAATATAATGGGAAAACCCTAAGCATCAGGACTAAAATCAGGAAAATGGAACTTGCTAGGAAATATGTGCTAGTATTGCCGGTATGGCTAGATAGGCTTTGAATACCAGCTCTCTACAACTGAAGGCGCAATACTGTTACTATTAGTCTAACTCTCAAAGGCGACACATACAACTGAATAAGAAGAGTTGAAAGCGTCCATGACAAGCGACATGAAGACCAACACGAAGAGTTGAAAGCGTCCATGACAAGCGACCGAATAGACCTGTAAACTGCAAATGTCCCTGCTCCCCTTCCCTACAAGGAACATACTGTACTACTATTATACTCCCTCTGTCCCTAAATACAAGTCCTTGTAGAGATTCCACCATGGATCACATACGGATGTATATAGATACATTTTAGAGTGTAGATTCACTCATTTTTCTCCGTATGTAGTCCATGGAGGAATCTCTACAAAGACTTATATTTAGGAATGGAGAGAGTACTTACAAAAGAAGAACAGAAGAGGAGCATGTTAAAGAAGAGCAAGCAGATTTTGGATAATAAAATGTTCGTTGCCTACACATGATGAACCAGAGCTCATAAAGAATGCAACTCCCTGCTGTCCCTCGATATATGGTGCATGTGCCTTTCGAAAGTGTCGCCGCACGGGAGGGCGAGCACCTATGCGGCAGGGCCCCTTTTTAGTCCGGCAAGGGGGCGGAGGGCGCACGAAGAGCAGATCTAGGCGGAGCGCGCGGGGGATTTTTACCCAGCTTCGGAGCTCTCCGGAGAGATAAAACTCCTACTGGTGCTTTGTGTTTCTATATTGTTCTTGCTTGAGGGTGTGGGTGCCCTCTAATTTTGAATGAGTCGACCCTCTCCTAGTCTTGAGTGAGCCGAACCCCCCTTACGTTGCACACGGGCCTCCTTTTATATGCTCAAGGGGTTACCCACAGGTGGCAACGGAGGAAAGGGGCAAAAATGGAAGAGTGGTGGTTGGTACAGCTTCTTGTACAGTGTTATCATACCTAACCCTGGCGGCAGGGGACAAGGGAATTAATTGCTCGTCTGTGTCGCCTAAACAGTGCCGAAAGGGACCGCTAGGGACGCCACCGTTTGCCATGATGGTTATCTTGCCAGCGCCTGCTTGCCACCTCGCACCCCTAGCTGCACGGCCTCCTGCCACGTGAGCTTGGGAAGGTCCTAGAGTGACACGTTGGCAGGTGTGCTGGAGCACGGGCGCGAAGTGGGGGCTTCCCGCGGCAAGCTCCTTGCCGCGGTCGTCGTCTTGTTGCGTTCGGGAGCTTGTCGCTCTCCGGGCCTTGCCGGGGCGCGTGGTGCATCGCGGCAAGTTTTCTTGGAATGCCTTGAGTGGCCTTCCCGGTAAGCTCCTCTTGCCGAGGCCTTGGTTGGCCTTCCCGGCAAGCTCCTCTTGCCGGGGCCTTAGTTTGAGTACTTTGTTCTTGAATGGCATCAAAGTAGCCGTGGAGGATCTTGGCGGACGCCCGGCAAGCCCTGCCGCGGGTCGCTGCGACTGCCCGTGCACAAGTTCGGGATACTAAGGTACCCCTACTTTAGTACACCGACAGGAACCCCCGAGCCTGGGCCATACACGATGCCGAAAGCTGTTGGGTCAGGCCCAAAACAGTGCACGGGCACGCGCGGCCTAGGTCACACCGCATATCTTTCCGCTTCCACCGCGCACGCCTAGAACGGCACGCGTCAAACGCGGTGTCGTGGGTGACGTGGGCGGCGTGTGCGGGGCTGAGCCCCGTGAGCATGCATCAAGCCATGATGAAGGGGACGGCTCACGCCCTCATACCTAAACGGAGGTAGGCGTGGGGGCGTGGTGCATTTACTGGATGGGGCCAGTGCGCGGTCTTCGAGGCGTCCACTCCCGCTATCACGGGGTGGGGCGAGGCCGCCTCACCCGTCGCCTCGGCTCTGCATCCCCACCACGCGGCTCCCATGCGCTTGGGGTCACGGACGGTGGAAGTGGGAATCTGGGCCGCCGCAAGTAGAGGCAGCGGTTCGGCCCTGACTCCCTGCTTTTCCCGTGCCTTGATTCGCTGAGCGCGGCGGCCGAGCCCCCACCTCGCTCCTTTATAAAGAGCTGGAGGGGAGCACAGAAGCCCACACTCTCTCATCTCCTCCTTTCTTCAGCTTCTGCTCCCCTTTCTCCCATTCGCCATGGAGAAAGGGAACCCTGGCCCTTCATCGGTGGCGGCGAGGGTCGCCGCCAGACAGCGCACCTCTCCCTCTCTCGCTCCCTTGGTGGGAGAGCCGGCCATAAGGGGAAGAGGGAGGGGGCGAGGTCGCGGACGAGGTCGAGGATGAGGTCGAGGCGCTCGGGGAAGAGGCGGACGGGGCGGCGCACCAGCTTCGCCTCCGCCGACGGTTCCTCCCCTCACGGAGTTCCATGCAGATGACGATCCTTGTGAGTTCTTCGTCAGGCTGCACCGGGCGCCTCATCGTCGCCTCCGGCTTCCAACTCCGTTCGCGAGCGCGATGGAATCGGACCCGCCCGAGACACTGAGGCTGCAGATGAGGGGCTGTGGGATCAGCGGCACGCGAGTCCGCGTTGTATTCCCAGCCCCCAATGTGACGTATCTTGATCGAGGTTGGAAGACGTTCGCCCGTATCCGCAGCCTGATGGAGGGGTTCACCCTCCATTTTAAGTTGATGGAGGGCGATCTCCTCTCCGTCAAGGTCTTCGGGTGCTTCGGCACTCGGGCAAAGTGCTGCGTGGACAGCTCCTCCGATAGCGAAGGCTCTCCCTCGAGCGAGAGTGACGGGGAGGGGAGCGATAGCGACGACGAGGGTAGCGGGCGGCGGGATGGCGGGTCCGACTAGGTGTCGGGCGCCGCTTTGCACAGCACCGGCGACCCCATCATCCGTGTCGCGGCTGGCGTGGGGAGGCTGCGGAAGGGGAAGAGGGCTGGCGACAAGGCCGTCAGGTCGGAGTACGAGGGCAAGGTGCCCTCGACAGCGTGCTAACGTCCTGCCGCCCCGTCTTCGAGCCCCGCTTCCGGCGCCGCCATCACCGTCCAGCCTCCGTACAGCCCCCGGGCTGTTCTCTTGGTGTCTTCTGGCACCCGTAGCTCGCCTAGGCGCTCCTTTTGCCCTTTTCGCCTCCTTGACCTATCTCCTGAAGAGGGGGACAGGAAAGGGATTACGGGCATCTTATCTTTTTAATTTGTAAGCCTTCGGGCCTTAGCTGCATCTAAAACTTGTAATCCTCTCTTTCATGTTTTTCATCCTCTATGGACTGTACCTGAGTGGGATGTTTTTTAATGAAAAAGGGGTTGCTTGCCGGGTTATTTGTCTCGCGGGTTAAACCCACGCCAAGGAGCAAATCCTTGGTATCCCTCGGACAGACAGTTCGCCTCCCGGCAACAGGCCCTGCCGCCTTCCCACGTCGCTCGACCTTTCTCACGCCTTTGACGGAGGCGGGAACGATGTCGGTGCGGCCTCCTCGTTTCATCCCTCTGCTGCCGCGACTACGACCAAACTTGGCCCCGGGAACGGGCTACAGGGCCTAGAGTTGAGGGAGCACGGCAGTTTTTGGGAAGAAACGCGGTTTCGCATTCCCCAGTCCATAAGAGGATGCATGAAGAGGGACGAAAAACTTATCTGATATTGCAGCCCCCGGCAACTCTGGCTTGCCGGGGACGAATCTTGGCACTCGCAGCCCCCAGCGATACTGGCTTGCCGGGGCCTAGGTGCCGGCGCGCCCTTCTTCTCCTTTTCGTTCTCAAGCGGTCTGGCCAGGATATGCGAGCCCTGCGAATGAAGGAAAAGCAAAAGGACGGACTCTCGACCTCTAAGCTAAGGGTTAGCTGCTGTTAGGCACTATCAACCCTAACCAAGGACGAGACTCGACCTAGCATGCATGCTATAACCCCGGGGTGTCAGCGCTTCATTTACTTGTGCTCAGGGTCTGCGCCTGGCTCTGTACAAAGGGTTACATGCAACAGCGGCAAGGCTTGTACAGAAAGGTGGTTGCCGGACAGGGTCCGACAACCGCGCCTTACGGATAAAACTTACGAAGATGCTCTATGTTCCAGGAGTTGCTCACCGGAAAGCCATCTTCGGTCTCAAGGCGGACAGCGCCAGGCCTAGTGACTCGTTTCACCCGATAAGGGCCTTCCCACTTCGGCATCAACTTGTTGGAATTCTTGGCGGATTGAACGCGCCGAAGAACAAGGTCGCCTTCCTCGAAGCTTCTGGCTTTAACTTTGCGGCTGTGGTAGCGGCGCAAAGCTTGCTCGTAGCGAGGAGCTCGTACAGCAGCCTGAAGACGATCTTCCTTGAGGAGCAGCGCGTCATCTTGGCGCAGCTGCTCTTGCTCAAGCTCATCATAAGCGAGCACTCGAGGCGATCCGTATACGAGTTCCGTGGGGAGAACTGCTTCTGCTCCATATACTAGAGCAAAAGGTGTCTGGCCAGTGGCTCGATTTGGCGTCGTTCTGATCGACCAAAGAACCACCGGCAGCTCCTTGATCCAATTTCTTCCGCACTTGTACAGCCTGTCGAAAGTTCTGGTCTTGAGCCCGCGCAGCACTTCAGCGTTTGCCCTCTCCTCTTGACCGTTGCTTCTCGGGTGAGCAATAGAAGCGAAGCAGATCTTGGCGCCAAGATCTTGAACGTACTGCATGAAGGTGCGGCTCGTGAATTGTGTGCCATTGTCAGTGATGATCCTGTAAGGGATTCCGAAACGGCAAACAATTGACCGAAAGAACTTGACTGCTGACTGTGCGGTCACCTTCCTCACTGCTTCCACTTCAGGCCACTTTGTGAACTTATTGATTGCGACGTACAAGTACTCAAAGCCCCCGACTGCTCGGGGGAAGGGGCCGAGGATGTCGAGCCCCCAGACCGAAAATGGCCAGGATAAAGGGATTGTTTGGAGAGCTTGAGCTGGCTGATGTATCTGCTTGGAGTGGAACTGGCACGCTTCACACTTGGTTACTTGTGCAGTTGCATCCTGGAGGGCTGTCGGCCAGAAGAAACCTTGCCGGAAAGCTTTGCCGGCAAGTGCTCTTGCGCCAATGTGGTGACCACATATGCCTCCATGTATCTCCGCCAACAGCTCTTGTCCATCTTCCCGGGAAATGCACTTCAATTTCATTCCGTTGAATCTTTTTCTATACAGTATGTCGTCGACAAACTGGTACATACTTGATTGCCGGGATACTCTCTCCGCTTCTTCTTGCTCTTCGGGAAGTTCTCCTGTTTGAAGGAAATGGACAATCCGCTGTGCCCATGCCGGAGCCTGTGGCTCGACGACAAGGACTAAAGGCGCAAATGCTGCTGCGGGAACATCTGCTTTCACGGCAAGAATCTGTGATTCAGCCGGAGCGTGATGCTCCCCGGCAAGCGTGTCGGGACACAGCTTGTCGGGAGCGTCTGCTTCAATGAAACAAACCCTAGGGCTTGTCGGAGCAGGCCGCCCCTCAGTGCTCTCTGTGTTGATCCTGGGGACCTTCTTGACGGTGGCTTCGGGGAGCGTTGCCGGAAGGTAGTCGCCAGTAATCAACTTCCTCTTTTTGCTCTGTCCAGTTGATGGTGTTACAGATGGTTGAGTCAGCTTGAGCACAAAAATCCCTGGTTCCACAGGTAACTTGAGTGCAGCGCATTTTGACAGGCCGTCTGCAATGTCATTTTGAGCTCTTGGAACATGTTCCATTTGCAGGCCGTCAAAATGCTCTTCCAGCTTCCTCACTTCATCAATGTAGGCTTCCATCAACGGACTTTGATAATCTTTGTTTACTTGACGGACGACAAGCTGTGAGTCACCCCGGACAATAAGCTTCTTGATCCCAAGGTCTGCCGCGATCCTGAGTCCGGCAAGCAAGCCTTCATACTCTGTAGTATTGTTTGTTGCTTGCTCCTTGGGAAAGTGCATCTGGACCACGTACTTGAGGTGCTCTCCGGTGGGTGCGACAAGTAGCACGCCCGCACCGGCGCCTTGCAGCGAGAAGGCACCGTCAAAGTACATGATCCATTCTTTGCTTGCTTCCTTGACGGGGATGCTCCTCTCCGGAGTTTCTTCATCAGGTGTTGGCGTCCATTCTGCTATGAATTCTGCCAATGCTCGGCTCTGGATAGTTGAAGTACTTTCAAACTTGAGGCCAAAGCTTGACAATTCGAGCGCCCACTCGACAATCCTGCCTGTTGCTTCTGGATTCTGCAGTATCCTCTTCAACGGAAAGCGAGTGACTACTGTGATTTCGTGCACTTGAAAGTAATGGCGCAGCTTCCTCGAGGCCATGAGAAGGCCGAAAAGCAATTTTTGCACACCAGAGTACCTTGATCTAGCCCCCTGCAGAAGGGAACTGACAAAGTAAACTGGGCGCTGCACCATCCTCTTCTTTTTCTCTTCTTGTGGCTGCGCAGATCCATCCTTTTCGGAGCCAGAACTTGTCGGGGAAGCGCCCTGCTTGTCGCTGGACTCGCTTGCCGCGGTCGCTGGCTCATCATCTGCCTCCCTCTCCGCTACTAACGCAGCACTAACCACTTGATTGGTTGCCGCCAGATATAGCAGCAACTTCTCTTGTGGCTTAGGTGCGAGAAGTGTTGGAGTGGAGGATAGGTATCTCTTCAAGTCCTGCAGCGCGGCCTCTGCTTCAGGAGTCCATTGCATTGGACCTGCCTTCTTCAAAATTTTGAAGAATGGCAGGGCGCGCTCGGCAGACTTAGAGATGAACCTACTGGGAGCAGCAACACAGCCGGCAAGCCTTCGCACATCCTTGACACGCTTCGGTGCTTCGATCTGTTCAATGGCTTCGATCTTGTCGGGATTGGCTTCGATCCCTCGCCGGGACACAAAGAATCCGAGAAGCTTGCCGGAAAGGACTCCAAACACGCACTTCTTGGGATTCAACTTGAGATTGATCTTGCGCAGATTTGCAAAAGTCTCGTCCAGATCTTGGATCAAAGTTTCTTTGTCCTTGCTCTTGACCACTATGTCATCCATGTAAGCTTCTATATTTCTGTGCAGCTGTGGCTCAAAAGCATGGCTGACTACTCTTGCAAATGTTGAACTAGCATTCTCTTCATCCTCTTTCGCCATGAAGTAATGAATCCGTACAAAGCAGTACGTGCCACATGGAGTAATGAATGCGGTTTTCTCTTCATCCTCTTCCGCCATGAAGATCTGATGATATCCTGAGTATGCATCATGGAATGAAAGCAGATCACATCCTGCCGTGGACTCGACAATCTGGTCAATGCGCGGCAAGGGAAATGGATCCTTGGGACAAGCTTTATTAACATCAGTGAAGTCAATACAAAGCCTCCACTTCCCATTTGCTTTGCGCACGACTACTGGATTGGCTAACCACGTTGGATGGAGTACTCCTCGAACCAAGCCTACTGCTTCCAATTTCTTGATTTCCTCTGCAATGAACTCTTGGCGTTCTACTACTTGTTTTCTGACTCTCTGCTTGACGGGCCGCACGTGAGGGCAGACGGCAAGGTGGTGCTCAATTACTATCCTGGGAACACCGGGGATGTCAGATGGTTGCCATGCAAATACATCGACATTCGCCCGCAGGAAAGCAACGAGCGCGCTTTCCTATTAAGGGTCAAGCGTGGCACTAATGGTGAAGGTACCACGAGTGCCGTCCTCCTTGGCAGCCACTTTTTTGGTCTGTGGTGAAGCTGTCTTTGCCTTCTTGCACTTGCCGGTGGATCTCGATGGTGCGTCCTCAATGGTAGCGCAGCACTCCGAAGAGGTGCGCTTGCCGGAGTAGGCATCAGAGCTACTCTTGCCGGACTTGGACTTGCCGGTGGAGCTCGATGGTGCGTCCTCGACGGTAGTGCAGCACTCCGAAGAGGTGCGCTTGCCAGAGTAGGCATCAGAGCTACTCTTGCCGGACTTGGTCTTCTTCTCCCCGGGAGCTTTAGCGGCAAGTGGTTCGTGTTCTGCTACGGCTGCTGCTTCCCGGTAGATTTTGTCGGTACAGATAAGTGCATCTTTCTTGTCGCCCTGGACAGAAATGACACCTATCGGACCGGGCATCTTGAGCACGTTGTAGGTGTGATGAGAGGCTGCCATGAACTTAGCAAGCGTTGGACGACCAAGTATCCCATTGTAGGGCAATGGAAAATCAGCAACGTCGAATGTGACTCTCTTTGTCCTGAAGTTCAGCTCACTGCCAAACGTTACTGGCAGCGTGATCTTCCCCTTCGGCTTGCTCCTTCCCGGGTTGATCCCTTGAAAGGTGCCGGTTTCTTCGAGCTCGCTGTCGGGGATCTGGAGCTTCTTGAGTACCGCGGAAGAGATCAGATTCAGGCCGGCCCCGCCGTCAACCAGCATCTTCGTGAACTTGAGGTTGCCGATCGTTGGCGAAACCAACATCGGCAAGCACCCGACCGCAGTTATGCGGTCAGGGTGATCCTCAACGTCGAAGATGATGGGCGTGCTGGACCACTTCAGGGGCTTGCGCGACTCAACGGACGGTTCTGCTGCGTTCACCTCCCGCATCCACTGTTTGAGTTGGCGGTGCGAGGTGTGCAGAGAGGCACCGCCGTCAACGCACAAAACGTCTGTTGCCTTCTGATACTCCTGCTCGTCGGCCTCATCTTCCTCCATCTCATCATCTTCGTCTTTGTCTTCGTCCTTGTCGCGGCCGCGGGGAGGCCTGTCTCCTTGCCGCTCCTTGGCCTTGCCGCGGCGCCCTCCTTGGGCGGGACGCTTCTTGCCGGATCATCCGCCACCTCCCTGGGCCTTCTCCTTGTCGCGGTGCTCGTATTCAGCTTTCTGTAGCTCAACGAGCTGCTCAACCTTCTTGCAGGCCTGGAGGTCATGGCCCATGGTGCGGTGGATCTTGCAGTACTGCTTGCCGGACCCGTCGTGCTTGTCGGCGGCCACCACAGCCTCGCCGGAGTCACCAGCTTTGGCCTTCTCGGCGCCACCTCCACTGCCGGACTGCTCGACAACTAGCACATCCTTAGCTCTTCTGTTTTTGTTGTTCCGCCTCCGGTTCTTCTTCGCCGGGGCGGCATCCTCACTGTCAGATCCTTCTGCTCCTGCGTTCTCTCCGGGGAGTTTCCTCCCCTCCTCAGCACGTGCACACTTGTCGGCCAGAGCATATAGCTCGCTGACATCTCTGATTTTGCACATCGCCATCTCATCCCTCATCCTGCGGTTACGCATGTTCTGATGGAACGCGCTGATAACCGCGGCAGGGTGGACGTCTGGTATGTTGTGCTGCACCTGGCTGAATCTCTGTATGTACTTGCGCAGGAGTTCTCCTTCCTTCTGGGAAATCAGATGAAGATCGCTCTCCTGGCCATGGGGTTTGTGGCCGCCTGTGAAGGCGCCGACAAACTGATGACACAGGTCCGCCCACGAAGAGATGGAGTTGTCCGGCAAGTGCATTAGCCAAGATCTGACGTTGGGCTTGAGCACCAGCGGGAAGTAGTTGGCGAGGATCTTCTCGTCGCGCCCCCCGGCAGCCTGCACCGCGATGGTGTAGACGCTGAGGAACTCCGACGGATGTATCCTGCCATCGTACTTCTCGGGTACATCTGGCTTGAAGTTTTTGGTACTGGGCCACTGGACCTGCCGCAGCTCACGGGTGAACGCAGGGCAACCTACCGCGTACGGCAAGTCGCCTGGTTCCCCTGGCGCATGCATATCAACAGTGGGCCCAGCGCGCTGGTCTGACTGACGCTGCGCTTCTCTTCGGCGCTCGATGCGAGTACGAGCGTCCTCTTGTCGTCGTTCTTGGAGAAATTGGCGCTGATCGCGGCGAGCTCGCGGGTCCGACGACGCGGTGGAATCGGCGTCGAGGTTGGCCCGGCGAGTCGGCGATCTTGGCCTTCGTGGAGGGGAGTACATGGTGGTGGCACCCCCAGCGGTCTTGTCGGCGTCGGCTTGCGCCCGGGCGTCTCTCCGGGGCTTCGACGTGCTCGGTTGCCGGAGCTTGTCGCCGTTGGCGAAGCCGATAAGGCTCTGAATGGTGGCCCTCCAGTCGTCGATCTTGTCCGGCGTTGGAATATAATCTAGAAGCAGCTGGGCTCGGGCCAGCGCTTCCTCTAGAGTCTTGGGTGGCGGTGGCGAGCGACGCGAGGTGCGGGATATGCTCAGACTACTAACATTGTTAGAAGGAGCAACATCTCGCCCAGGCGACCGTCCCGCGCTCGCGCCAGCATGTTGTCGCGCATGTTGGCCTTGAGCGTCCCGCGACCCACCAGCCTGGCCTTGTTCTAGCGCGAGTACGGTGCTAGGAGCACCGTGGCATTGTCGATCCTGCACCTCCTGGGAGGGGTGCGGCAGATGTACAGACGCTGAAGCTTGCGGGGCTTTGTCCTTGGACCGAGTGACGATGTGAGCCCCTCCGCTGGCGCCCGCTCCTCCGCCGGCATCCACCCCACCGCCCGTTTGCTCCGGTGGCGGTAGGATAGACGTGGACGGAGCGGCCACCTCCGAAGCCTTCTTCTTCGGTGGCATGTCGATGAAGATGTTGGTGTAGCGCGCGCAAACGCTGGATCAGGTTCGCACAACCTCGACGCACCCCCTACCTGGCGCGCCAGAGATGTCGCTGCGCGGGAGGGCGAGCACCTATGGGGCAGGGCCCCTTTTTAGTACGGCAAGGAGGCGGAGGGCGCACGAAGAGCAGATCGAGGCGGAGCGTGCGGGGGATTTTTACCCAGCTTCGGAGCTCTCCGGAGAGATAAAACTCCTACTGCTGCTTTGTGTTTCTATATTTTTCTTGCTTGAGGGCGTGGGTGCCCTCTAATTTCAAATGAGTCGACCCTCTCCTAGTCTTGAGTGAGCCGAACCCCCCTTACGTTGCACACGGGCCTCCTTTTATGTGCTCAAGGGGTTACCCACAGGTGGCAACGGAGGGAAGGGGCAAAATGGAACATTGGTGGTTGGTACAGCTACTTGTACAGTGTTATCATACCTAACCCTGGCGGCAGGGGACAAGGGCATTAATTGCCCGTCTGTGTCGTCTAAACAGTGCCGAAAGGGACCGCTAGGGACGCCACCGTTTGCCACGATGGTTATCTTGCCAGCGCCTGCTTGCCACCTCGCACCCCTAGCTGCACGGCCTCCTGCCAGGTGAGCTTGGGAAGGTCCTAGAGCGACACGTTGGCAGGTGTGCTGGAGCGCGGGCGCGAAGTGGGGGCTTCCCGCGGCAAGCTCCTTGCCGCGGTCGTCGTCTTGCCGCGGTCGTCGTCTTGTCGCGTTCGGGAGCTTGTCGCTCTCCGGGCCTTGCCGGGGCGCGTGGTGCGTCGCGACAAGTTTTATAGGAATGCCTTGAGTGGCCTTCCCGGCAAGCTCCTCTTGCCGGGGTCTTGTCTTCTTCCCGGCCAGCTTTTCTTGCCGGGGCCTTGGTTGGCCTTCCCGGCAAGCTCCTCTTGCCGGGGCCTTGGTTGGCCTTCCCGACAAGCTCCTCTTGCCGGGGCCTTAGTTTGAGTACTTTGTTCTTGAATGGCATCAAAGTAGCCACGGAGGATCTTGGCGGACGCCCGGCAAGCCCTGCCGCGGGTCGCTGCGACTGCCCGTGCACAAGTTCGGGATACTAAGGTACCCCTACTTTAGTACACCGACAGAAAGTAAAGTAGGAACATTAGCAGACCAATTAAACATTCTCTGTTTTAGTACATCTCAGCATCATATCAGGTTTGTATTTGAGCAACTAAGTTTGGGATTATGAGTGGCATGTTGTTTAGCTTGATGGGTTAAGGGCACTACTTGCACGTACATCTCGAAGCACCTACGATGAAGGTACTGAATATATGGGAGTTTCTACGTGAAAGTCATGAGACTTTCGTCATTTGGGTCAATCGACCATTTTAAGCGGTTGGATGAAAATCCTACGTCTGCTAACCCTTCTACTTCCATGCCTCTTATTCTTCCCCTATAAACCACCGCACTGGCCACCGGTAAAGAACCACCGGCCCCCGCCCTCCCCTGAACCACCCACCACCTCCGGTCTTCCGCCCCCGACCATCCCTCTAGCTAACCCCTCCTCCCCACCCACGTCGAGTTTTGCCTCCGGCGAGGCCCCACCATAGCCCGACGACAGCCCCCCCACAACCACTGTCCCCACCCTAAACCCTATGATAGGTAATGGGGCAGCCCTCCAGTGAGCCCCTTCCCTCCGACGAACTCCCAAAAATGGACTGACCCCAATTTGAAATTCAATCGACTGTCATTTAAGCTAATATGGAATATAAAAGGGGAAAACCATAAGCATTGCGAGTATAGTTGTGAGCATGCCATGGCGGGTCTGAAGGTGCAAACCAGACAAAGGCAACTTTGCATCAAATGTTTGGTTTCAACTAGCAAGTAAGATTCTAAGTGATGGACAAGAAAACACAGTAAAGCAGTGACAATCTATTTTGTTACCGAGATAAATAAATTGAGCAGATACAAAAGAATACCACCTCTGGTGTGGCGCCATGTAAGAATCTGCTGAGGCGATGAGGGTGATGTGGTAGCGATGGCTATCGGTGGTGTGGAAGCAGATCTAGGAGGGCATACAATGGCGGTGAGGGAAATATCCCGGCGCGGTGGATGAGACGGTCATACGAGCGGCCTCGACAAGGTGGACGACAGCGCAGATGAAGCGAGAGGACGCGATGCAAGGATCCTAGTCCAAAGCCATGGATGAGAGAGGTTGATATCTTCTAATGGACGACGGCATCGGGGTATCACCTCCGGCATGGTGTAGGAGGAAGGTGGTGGATGAGGTGGCGGACGGAGGAGACTGCGGCGGAGAGGGTGTTTTGGCGCCCACTGTCGGTGTTAAAACTGGCAGATCTCGGTTAGGGGGTCCCAAGCTGTGTGTCTAAGGATTGATGGTAACAAGCAGACAATAAGGACACGATATTTTACCCAGGTTTCGGCTCTCTTAAAGGAGATAAACCCTACGTCCTTCTTGATTGTATTCGAATAGTATAGGGGTTCCAAGAGTTGATCTACCTCGAGATCGTGATGGCTAAACCCTAGCTATTTAGCCTATGATTATTCGGATGGCCTCTACGGACTAAATTCTCTGGTTTATATACACACCGGAGGGTCCTAGGGTTGTATAGAGTCGGTTTCCTGAGGAAGGAAATAGTACATACGGACACCAAGCTTGCCGTCCACGCATATAGGAGTCCTACCCGGACAAGGGGGATAGTCTTCTTTTTTATCTTCATGGCCCATCAGTCCGGCCCATATCGAATAGAACAGACGCCCGAGGACCCCCTAATCCAGCACTCCCTCAGTAGCCACTGAACTAGTCTTCGATGATGATGTGTTCGGCACACGGATTCTCTTCGGCACTGCAAGGCGGGATTATTCTCCTGAATATTTTAAGTTAGCTTCCAGCATAAAAGAGTTGTGTCCGGCTCTGTATAATCAGTACAACCCTTAGCCACGAAGGCAGGACGTCAGAATAGGAATAGTGTCTTTTACTGACAACTTTTTTAGCGAGGCGTCACACTTAACTCTTTAATATTCGAACCATTTTTACGCCTCCCATTTCGAGTTTCGAGGTCTGGCCTCCATTGGCACGTGTCTTCAAAACAGAGATTAAGCCCGCCCATTATGGGATTCTCATCAATATGGTTTGGGTAATCCAACCGCGCCTTACACACGATCTCGTTGGGAACAGGCGAGTTTTATGGCTTGAGAAGGGACATTTGGTATTTTCACCGTCTATAAGAGGATAAAGATCCCTCCTTTTTCTTCACGCCTTCCTCTAGCTTCCGTCTCCCAATCTCCAAACTCCAGCGCCCATAGCTTCGACCTCCTCCGCGGCCACCTCCCTTCAACAATGGCTGTGTCTGGCTCTAATGGCAAATGGGAGGCCTCCTCTGTCACCGAAAAGGATGTGAAGGATCTCCGGAGCATGCACTATCTGTCCGTGGATATCGCGCATAGGATCCCTGACAAAGATAAGGTTGTTCCTACTCCGGCCGGGTGAGAAGGTTGTGTTCATCCCCCACTTCCTTCGGGGGCTAGGATTTCCCCTCGACCCCTTTGTTTGGGGTCTCATGTTTTACTACGGACTAGATTTGCACGATCTAGCCCCAAATTTCTTTCTCCACATATCGGCTTTCATAGTCGTGTGTGAGGCTCTTCTCCGCATCCCCCCACACTTTGGCCCGTGGCTCAAGGTCTTCAATCTGAAGCCGAAGGTGGTCGACAGACAACATGCAGACTATGGTGGGGCTATTGTAAGGAAGATCCCCAACGCCGTCTGGCCCAAAGGGGCATTTGTATAGACAATCAAGGTATGGTTGTAGGAGTGGCTCTATATCACCAAACCTCACGACGCCAAATGGGCGGCCATGCCTGACTTCAGATCCGGACCCCCCATGATACTCAGCTCATGGACCACCAAGGGCCTTGATTGGGGGTCCAAATCAGAGGTGCAGATGCTACAGAAACGCATCTCCAACATGTTGGGCACAAACACCGGTCTCATGAATGTGATTCAAGTGATGCTCTTCCGCCGCACCCTTCCCTACCACCTCCGGCCTCCCCCATGTGGGAGTTCAATCTGGAGGAGCCACGGACCCTGAAGCGCTTCTTCGACACTACACACGAATATATATGGAAGCAGCTCTTCAAGGCTCAGAAAAAGTGGCCGAAGAAGACTAAAGACATCAGGTTCGACATCGAGAACCCGGCCACAACGGTAAGCACAATCTTTCCGAAGACCTATCCGGTCAATATTTCAGATATAATAAAGGTTATGCTGCCTACTTTCTGGGCTAGATGGCAAAGGCGGAGCGGATCAACTGTTCGGTGCCGCTGCTTGAGAACCCAACCACACCCAAGCTGACGGAGATGCTGGTCCTGGCGCCCTATCAGGCGCCGGAGAAGAAAACAAAGAAGAAGAAAAAGCAAGGAGGCCAAGGGTGGCCCTTGCCACAAAGGTCCTCCGAAAACAGTGTTCGGAGAGACTGAAGCCCTCTCTTCCCACGAGGGAGATGAGGAAGAAGAGGAGGACGAGCTAGAAAGTGACTCACCCCATAAGGGGTGAAGAAGAAGAGGGCGGCCTCCGAAGACCCGAAGGGGGAGGCGCCTAAAAGAGGGAAGATGACCCTCTCAGTCAGTTCGGACTCAGAGTCTGAACTAGTCCACAAGAAACCTCCCAGGGTGAAGCCCCGGGCCACATCGTAAGTATTCAGAAACTTACTATTTATCTTTGGTGTACCGCCTTCCATTATATACGTTATTTTGTTATTTTCCTTTCACCCCTCTCTACGTGCTCCCACAAACTCCACTATCGAAGGGGAATTCTCTGCCCCCGAAATGGCAGAGAGTGACACACCGCCACGAGCCCCCTCGCCTATCACCATGGAGCACACCGAAGTGTCATCCCAACGGACCTCTCTTGGCCGAGGTGGGCGGGGGGGGGGGGGGTGAACAAGGCCGTCGGGAGAGTGCCCGAGGTTAATACCTCGGTCCCCGGAGACGTAGGGGAGGCGACCCCAACCGATGGTGGGGACCCTCAACAATCCTGGCCCTAGACAAACACCATGCCAGAGACCAGCATGGCTCTGGGCTTAGATAAGCAGCCCCCTATGAAAGAGGGGGGAGGAGCACCCGCTCCCACGACAGCCTTCACTAATCAGGAGGCGCCCAAGGCTCTGGAGGAAGCACTACAAAGTGCTTCCGTCATGGAGGAGCATCGCACCCCTGATGGGTGTAGTTATCGAGAAGGTTCAGTCTGCTAAAAACGGACTAAATGAAGCCTTCTACAGCCTATTAACAGGCTTTGAGGTATGCAACGTAATGTTTCTAAAAACTTTTTGCATAAAGGAATAAACCTGTGTATAGATAGAAGCCCCTGAGAATCCACCTAGTATTCGGGAGAGTAACATATTGTGCTGTTATGTAAAAGGCTTCCATGTTGTCGGCAACTCCCCATGCCACGAAAGTTTTCGAACTCAGTTGGAAGCTTCGGGTGGCAGATGAGGAACTTGATGCATTAATAAGCGGTTCGATGAGATGCAAGGTATCGTACAATGTTAAGAAGGAATGTATTTTTATATTAGAAGTGATATGCATATTGGGAGGTTAACTCATAAAATGCTTTGATTATAAGAACAGTTGGCACGGCCGAGATCAAGACCCTCAAAGGTGCCCTTGCCTAGGCCAAGAAAGAGGCGGAGGCGGATAAGGAAGCCGCTGACAAAGCGGCTGCATAGCTGAAGACCGAGCAAGCTGCCCGCCACCAACATGAAGCTTGGGTCGCTAAAGTCAAGCAACAGCTGAAGGATGCCATCAGCAAATGTGAAACCTTGGAGAAAAAGACTTCGGACCAGTCATTAGAGCTTGCCAAGGCTCTCCATGATGCCAAAGTGGCGCGGATCGAGTCCTCGAGTGCTCGCGAGGAGATCCATCAGGCGAAACACATAGTGGCTGGTAAGGCCTTTCTTATGCAGAGTATCTCTGGAGGTAAGAGGTATGCCTTGCTTACCCGAGTGTGGAATTATCCAAGCACATTTGCGGATATTGCAAGGAGTGCCGCTGATGCCGCATAGTTCTTCCAAGCTCAGGAGGGGAACTCGACCGAGAAGTTGTTTTGGTCGTAATTTCTCATGCTGGAGCACTCGACGCCTCTTAACAACCAGCTGGAGCAACTGACAGAGCTGCATAGGGTTGCGGGCTTGGCCATGAAGGATCTAATACTCTAGCTCTGGCCAGCCGAGCCTATTCCCAGCAGCTACTTCGGTTTGGTGAATCGGCTTGTCAATGCACGGCTATGGATTGATGCTGTAAAGCGTTCGACATACATGGAGGGTGCCCGGATGGCCTTCGCCTGCGTCAAGATGCAATGGGCGAAGATGAAGGCCACCGAAGTGGCATCCGCAGGTCCGCCCAAAGGCAAAGATCATCGGAAGCCGGAGAGGTACTCCGATGATGTCCTAGAGGGAGCCCGAGTGATAGAGGCTCAATGTTCAAATGACATAATATTTGATTGAATATGTCCGGGTTGTACAAACTATGTTATGAACCCATGCTATTATATATCTTATGTTTGCGCATCAAGCGATTTTTCCTCCCATGCGGCCGTTTTTCTATTATATTTCTGAAAGTTACCAGTCGTCGGCTTTAGCCCCCATGTAGGTACTACAGGGGTGTTCGACGTAAGGCGTGACCACACGTTATCCAACGTCTTGGTCCATAAAGGAGGTGTTCACGAGGTGAACCAAGAAATCGGATTATGCGGCTTTATTACTTTCACTTAGCCACAGGAGTTTGACTGTGGAGCTAAGTACTAGCCCCTGGTATGTGTGCGGCTACCCGGACTATGGTGCATTTGCCATGCGGCTGGACGAAGACCAGCCCCTCGTATAACATGGGATGAATCGCTATTGATTTGTAGTATAAGACTAAGTCTCTGAATTGCCGACCATCTCTCGCCTATCATGACAGTTAGTTTTTGGCTTTCTCTACTGAGGTACTTGACCGAACGAACCAGAAATACAATCGCAACAGTTCTCCCTTTACTACCTTAGCCGAACGAGCAGAACGTAAGGTAGTAAGCACTGGAGCCGGACAACCCAACTATAGACCAAAGACATGATCCAGAGTGATGCATATTATGCAATATCCGGGGCACCGAAGAGTACCCTATTGCTGTTCAGACTTGAAATATGCAGGGTTGAATACAACCCCCGGTGTTAAGACCGTACTAAGGCACGTTTGGCAGTCTGAGGTAGGGAGGGAACACAGATGATCATATAAAATAAAATGCCTGCCAAACAAAGTTGTGATCAACTGTTTCCTTTATACCCTGATTAGTACGTCGAGCCATGTTCTCACTGATAATGCCAAAAACGTTGAGGTCATTTTACATGCCCAAACTTTATACAAGGGAAAGGTTTACATAGAGCCTAAATCAAATGGTTTGAAAATCCCAATGATGCCCTGCTGCACGTCTGCGCTGTTTCTCCTTGGTGAGGTATCCTTGAAGGGGAGGAGTCGATGGTCGCCTAGAAAAAAGGTCCCTGCGCGACCATAGATAAGGTAGGTTCTTTAATGAACTAACAGTGGAAGAATATTTGAGGTCCGAATAGGGTCAAGCCATACTATATACCTTTTCGGCTGTGTTCCTCCAGCGCTGCCCAAGGTATTTTAAGGGCGTAATTGTGTATGCGAGGCACATATATCGAAACCTTATGGGGAAATCGACAGAGGCTAAACTGCTATTCAGGCTCAGGTTCCGTTGAGCTACTGCATTGTAACACGGCTCAAATGCGTTTAGTAGTGCCGTGGGTCTTAATGACCTATGAGTTGTTTGGCTTGATGAGGCCACCCTCTACTTCGGTTGCTAGAGTCGCGGTATGTTCTACAGTGCGGAGGGAGAACTCCATATTCCCATTTACTATGATGACGGCATGAGGTCCGGGCATTTTGAGCTTTAGATAAGCATGATAACCACTGCAAAAAGGGACGATGTCGGAGATCAATTCAGCGCTTCAGAAATTATCTAGAGAGCCAAATACTACTTCCAATGTTTTTTTGAGAGAATACTACTTCCAATGTTAATGAGCCTGTACAGCGGGCTTCCACACCGGGTATCACTCCTTTGAAGGTAGTGTTGCTAGGCTTGATTCTTGACGGGTCGATACCCATCTTACGGACAGTATCCTGATAGATCTAGTTGAGACTGTTGCCGCCGTCCATAAGGACTCTAGTGAGATGGTATCCGTCGATGATAGGATCGAGTACCAGGGCCGCCGAACCTCTGTGACAGATACTTGTTGGGTGGTCCATGCGATCAAAGGTGATCAGACAAGCTGACCATGGCTTGAATTTTGGGGCGACGGGCTCAACGGCGTAGACACCGCTTAATGCGCGTTCGCACTCCCTCTTTGGGATGTGGTTAACATAGATCATGTTTACCGTTCTCAACACGAGGGGAAATTGCTTCTGTCCCCCAGTGTTCGGATGACGGGGGCTCATCATCGTCCTTGGTTGGAGCTCCTTTCCCCTTATGTTCGGTATTTAATTTACCGGCCTGCTTGAAAACCCAGCAATTTCTATTGGTGTGGTTGGCAGGCTTGTTAGGGGTGCCATGAATCTGGCAAGGCCTCTCTAGTATTTTGTCCAAGTTGGACGGGCCGTCTCTATTACCCTTGAACGACTTCTTCAGGTGACCGGGTTTGGGACCATTGAATCCGGCATTTACCGTCGTATCATCTATTTCTTCGTTATTGTTCCAACACCTATTTTTGTTGCCTCATGGCCTGCCATTGCCATCCCTGGTCTCAGAAGTGCTGAGGTCGCTGGTACTATTGCTTCTACGAGCCAACCAGCTATCTTCGCCTGCACAAAAGCAGGTCATAAGTGCAGTAAGAGCTGCCATAGTCTTCGGCTTCTCCTGCCTGAGGTTTCAGGCGAGCCATTCATCACGGACGTTCTGTTTGAATGCCGCTAAGGCTTCGACATCTGGACAGTCCATGATTTGTTTTTTTAATTAAGAACCGACTCCAAAGTTTGCGAGCTGACTCTCCAGGTTGTTGGACTATGTGACTTAGGTCATCTGCATCTGGTGGCCGGACATAAGTGCCCTAAAAGTTGGCCTGAAAAGCATCTTCTAAATATTCCCAGCTTCCAATGGAGTTCTCTGGGAGGCTATTTAGCTAGGGCCATGCTGGTCGTTTCAGCTTTAGAGGAAGGTATTTGATGGCGTGGAGGTCATCTCTGTGAGCCATGTGAATGTGGAGAAAAAAATCTTCAATCCATACGGCAGGATCCGTAGTTCTATCATACTGCTCGATGTTCATGGGTTTAAACCCTTCCGAAAATTGGTGCTACATTACCTCATCGACAAAGCACATAGGGTGTGCGACACCTCTATACCGGGCAACATAGCGATGGAGTTCGGGTGACATCTGTGTTCGGTGGTGACCCTGATTTGATTATATTTATCGTGCCAGGCTTCATGGTCATTATCTCGTGTTGGGGCATGTCCTCTTGATCCGTAAATTGATCTAGTCTGGCCGGCTCTATTGGCCAGGTCCTGATGCAGGTCGTACGTGTAGCCCGGGGCCGCTGTCTCCCTGCCTCTATGGGGTGGGGGCCTGGGCTGGTGTTCGACATGATTAGCCGTTTTGTCCTGTCCACATGGTGGTCGGTCCAGTTGATCAGCCTGATTGTAATTTGACGGTATTGGCGCAAGGGCCTTGCCGTCGAATTGTGGTAGTAGCCTATGTTTTGGGTAACTCTTTGTTGGGCGCTCGAAGCCGTATTCTTCGGCGGCTAGGACTTTGGTCCATGTATCTTTAAGTGTATCCTGTTCGGCTTGAGGCTGCTGCTATTTCTTTCTCAGGCTCCGTGCGGTGGCGATGAGCTGTCACTTGAAGCATTCTTGTTTGAGGGGTTCCTCTGGAACGATGAAATCATCATCACCAAGGCTAACATCCTCTTCGTAAATAGTTACTATCTTCCGAATCCTCGTGATCGGCATGCTCGGGGCTGTATTGACCCTCTTCCTTTCATCATGCTCAAATGCAGGTTTGACAGGATGGTCGGGGCCTTCGGCGTTGTCTGGAGTGTCATTATCTCCGGTGCCGACATTGCTTTTGCCCGATGCAATCGTGAGTGTCGCGTTGACGCCGGCGCTTTAGTGGTTCATCGACGGGCTTGTCCTCGTCTGGATCTTGAGTGCCATCGTCATCCTTCTTCTCAGGTGTATCCACCATGTATACATCATAGGTATAAGTGGCCGTCCAACACCGGGTGATGGGCGGGTCGGATCTTGGTTCGATTTCAACGTCGTCGTCCATGCCATCGATGTCTTCGGAAGCGTAATCCAGCATATCAGTTAGATCCTCGACACTGGCTATTAAGTGGGTGGTGGGTGGGACGTAAAGTTCCCTATTCTCGGCCCTCGTTCGAGTTTGGCATAGTTCGAAGGCGATACTTCCGTGATGGTGAGAGATTGTATTAAGTCCAGCGTTTCATTTAAAAGCGAGAGCTGGACATGTGTTTGAGGATCTGCGGAGCTAGGCTCGACGATAACCTCTTGCCTGAGCTCGAAGGATGCAGACTTTGAGAGTTCCGAATTCGTGTCCGGAGGCGAGTCTGGCTCCCCGACAACAAGAAGAGTTCCGTTTGACTCCATGTCCACCAATGGTGCTGTCGTCTCTGAGTCTCCGGCTGGAAGCTCCATGGGGGAAAAGAGTCCAACGGGTTTATCCTCCCGTCTTCGGACAATGTGGTCCGCTCCAGATCTAAGGCCAGGGCGAGCATGAGTGTCGACGCTTGGACGTGGTCTGATAGTAGATCTGAAGGGCCTTCTTCCTACGGGCGAGGAGCGGCAGCCGAGGCTGTTAATCGCTTGAAGATCATATCTCCATGGATATCGGCAATGTAGTTTAGACTTCCAAACCTGATCTGGTGACCAGGGGCGTAGCTGTACACCTGCTCGAGGTGACCAGTCGAGTTGGCACATAGCACAAAGCCGCCAAACACAAAGATTTGGCCAAGAAGAAAGGTCTCCTCGGAAACAGCATCATCGTTGATGACGAGGCACGCCATCAATTCTTCCGCCGACAACACAGCAGAATCTCAATGAAAGCACCAATGTCGGTGTTAAAACCAGCAGATCTCGGGAAGGGGGTCCCAAGATGTGTGTTTAAGTATCGATGGTAACCAGGAGACAATAGGGGCATGATGTTTTACCCAGGTTCGGGCCCTCTTAAAGGAGGTAAAACCCTACGTCCTGCTTGATTGTAGTCGAATAGTATACGGGTTACAAGAGTTGATCTACCTCGAGATCGTGATGGCTATACCATAGCTGTCTAGCCTGATTATTCTGATGGCCTCTACGGACTAAACCCTCCTGTTTATATACACACCGGAGGGTCCTACGGTTGTACAAAGTCGATTTGCTGAGGAAGGAAATAGTACATCCGGACACCAAGCTTGTAGGGACACCAAGCTTGTAGGGATCATACCCTAACATGGGGGATATACACACCGGAGGGTCCTGTTTATATACGCATATAGGAATCATACCCGAACATGGGGGATATTCTTCTATTTTATCTTCACGGCCCATCAGTCCGGCCGATATCGAATAGACCGGACACCCGAGGACCCCTAATCTAGGATTCCATCACCCACGGAGTACGAATGGGGAAATGGAGGGAGAGAGGTAGGGGGAGCCATGTCTTCAGGGCGCGCTCTTCTCAAATGCGAGGAAATTTACAAACTTAGCCCCCGCTTAAAATTTCCTACATCACAGCAATATTAGTCGGTTGGGGATAGGACGGTAATCTCGCATACACCGAATATTTGCCGACGGAGATTTTGGCCGAGAAGAGTTTGTTTTGGCGCCCACCGTGTATGAATCGGGGAGGTGAGAGGCGATTTCGACCGAGGATCAACTGTGTTTTGGCGCCCACCGTGTATGAATCTGCGGAGGTGAGAGGAGGACGCGGTTATGTCATGTTTGAGTAAAATTACGAGCCTACCCCTATCGAAACCTATAGAAATCAAGCCGATAGGCTTTGCCTGTCAGGGATAGGCAGTTATTTCATCTCGCAGATTTTGGTTTCGGGCGGTTACTATGAGTTTCCTCGCTTCATTCAATTTTTTGCAGAAAAAGAGTGCATGTTTACTGTGCCAACTCAATTCGAATCCATTTTGTATTTTTTTCAGGCAGGATCCATTTTGTATTCGAGTACAAATCTTTATACATCATTTTTTTTAAATATACTTTCAAAATCACAACACCCTATATACATAAATATGGTTTATAAATGGCATGATCTCAGATTCATAAGGCCGGATCCATCTTAATTTGGATTTTCAAATATTTGAAACCACTTTATGTTGAAATCCAATGTATGCATTTCTCGCTAATTGTCTCCAATTAATGTGTGTTTCATGCGGGTTTTTTACTTCTCAAACACATATAATGTGTTTGACACACACAACATATAGTGTAATCCCGTTTATACATTAATTGCATATAAACCATGCATTATCACTAATTAAAGAATCTATGGATCACTAATATTGATAAACTATATAACATTACACATGTCCCCAAAATCAAATGAACATGCATGTTTGATAGACCAATTTTTGTTATGATATTATCGATGTCGTGATCTCTAGGTTAAATATTTGAATCCCCTCTAATCCATATATTCGTCTCATATAGATATCACTCATGATTATATATTTCTCTAGACCTATACATCTTCACCATCTCACAGGTATCTCTCGTGCTACTTGTATATCAACAACGGTCTTTTATCTTCGTAACACACTGACGATACTCTCTCCCTTGACATTCACTCTATCTCTCTCTAAGTATATGTCACTCCCTGCTATGTGTCTCTAACTATGATTCTCCCTATGAAATCTCTTTCTCGCACACAAACACAAACTTCGTCTTCTGGTTCTCATTTCTCTCTACAATTTCCCTGTATGCTGCTTGCACACTCCCTCTCACACAGAGATGTCTTGCGCTACTTAGGTATGAGAAGCTAAGACTCTCCCTCTTAAATATCTCTTTCTCACACACAAACACAAACTCTGTCTCCCAGGGTCTCATATCTCTCCACCATTCCCCTGTATGTTGCCCAGACACACTCTCTCTCCCTAGCGATATCTTGTGTTCCCTGATATGTCTCTCTAGCTATGACTCTCCTTGTGAAATATCTTTCTCTCTCGCCGACACAAAACTCCATATCTCGGGATCTCATTTCTCTCTACTATTCGTTTGTATGTGACTCACATGCACCCTCTTTCTATCTCTCGCACACCCACACACATAACTCAGCCTTCTGATCCACTCGACTCTTATATCTAACACACACACACTAGCCGATCTCCCTCTAGCTAGCATCTCTATCTTTCTATTTATCTATTTCTCCATCAACCTTCTTTCTCGCCCTCACTCTTGCTTCCTATCAAGCACACTATATATGTTTCTCTCTACATGCAGTCATGTGCCCTCTTTTTATCTTTCTCTCACACACACATAACTCACCCCCTTGAACCACTCGGTGGTTATCTCTAACACACAAACTAGCCGATGTTCCTCTAGCTAGCATCTCTATCACTCTATCTATCTATAGTTTCTCCATCAACCTTTCTTTCTCGCACAGACTCTTGCTTCTTATTACGCGCACTATATATGTCTCTCTATACATGCATCTATAGGTTGATCTTTTTTGCACAATCATTGTGTCTCGCTCTCTCTGTTCGCCATAGATGCTTGCTCCAGCCCACGCCATTATCTCTTAAAGACAAAAACACATGTTCAATTATCGGGCCTTCTTCCCTCTACTCTCACATGCATGCATACTGTCATATCGATCGGTCTCTCCCATGCCGTTGATCTTATGACTTATGTCTTCTTTCTTTTATCTTGATCATGCGCGCGCACACGCGAGCGCGCGCGCACACACACACACACATCCCACGTATACATGTATACCTCTCGCACATGCATGTTCAAGGTCTCCTATGTCTCCATACGTAGTTAATCACCATCAGCCCTCACCCCACATCGAATTGTTCTCTTCTTGTGCGCAGATGACTTCCTCCTGGATGGGTATCTTCTATA
The DNA here is from genome assembly GCA_963921465.1 of Triticum timopheevii. Taxonomy (NCBI): domain Eukaryota; kingdom Viridiplantae; phylum Streptophyta; class Magnoliopsida; order Poales; family Poaceae; genus Triticum; species Triticum timopheevii. The sequence goes on along the minus strand of OY997264.1, from coordinate 237,596,736 downwards.
AAACACACACTCACACTTAACAATCTCCTTCTAGGTAAACCCCTCTCTCACTCCTTCCCTATATCCCAGAAACCAATAAGACTATCCTTTCATTTAATTCCCGCCTACATGCACCGTCGATATATAGTAGTCTTCCTCAGTGTCTCTCTAACAAACATGTTATCTCAAAGTCTACTCCCACTACAAAAAAAGACACATCCATGACATTTTGGGCCAAACGAATTTTTTCTATCATGCTTATGACACTTCTATGGCTATAATTGTGACTAAACCCGGTATCATCATAGATGTGGTGGGCTCCTACTTCCATGACAAAAAATCATGACAGAAAATGGGCTTTTCGTCCTGGGAGGGCCAGAGACGCAGCTGCATGACATTCTTTGGGCCGTCTGTGACGGAAAAACCATGGTAGAAGCGAGGGCGAGGAAAATATCGGGGAGTTCCCGGTTACGGTGGGTGGTCGGGGCTGAGCGATGCACATAGGGATTGCGTGTTTCTTCGTACATGAATGCGCATGGGTGCGAGGCCTTGGGCTCTAACTGAACCCGAGCAAGGCATTCGCCTATTGAACCCAAGCGATTGAACTGGCTACACGTTACTGAACCCGAGCGATCGACCGGTCCCTGGCTGTTAACTGAACCCGATCGAGCGATTCCTTCGCTACTGCTGCTAACTGAAGCCAATCGACCTGCTACCTCTTAATGAATAGTGAGCGTTGTTGGGGGTTAAATGAACAGTTCCCTATGGGGTTAGATGAATGGGACCCCATGGTAGTAGAGGCCGTTGCCGCTAGATGAACAGGACCCCGATCGAGCCTGTTGGGGGTGGATGAACAGGACCGCGTGGAGGGCTACTTGAACAGTAGCTGGTGGAGGGCTGGATTTAAAAGTAGCCTGTGGAGGGGTGGTTGAATAGTAGCTAGTGGAGGATGGATGAACTGGAGCCCGTGGATGAACAATAGCTGGTGGAGGCAGGAGGGAGATGCCGTAGATGAACAGTCATAGGTGGAGGCTGGAGGAGGTCGACTGTGGATGAACAATAGCCCGTGGAGGGTGGAGCAAGGCAGTAGACGATGGATGAACAGTAGCCCGTGGAATCCCATTTTGCGGTACACCACACCCTCCCGATGAACAGGACCCCTGTTTCAACCATAGGAGGTCAAAGATAAGTCCATTTCCGCTGTTTTGAGGTACGCCACACCCCTCCCGATCAACAGGACCCCGTTTCGATCGTAGGAGGTCGAAGAGAAGTCCGTTTCCTTCATTTTGCGGTACGCCACACCCCTCCCGGTGAACAGGATCCCGTTTCGACTGTAGGCAATCGAACAGAAGGCCATTTCCTCCATTCTGCGGTACGCCAGGCCTCATTTCGACTGTTTCGTCCAAGCCGGTTGGCTCCTGATGAACATGACGCATTCCGTTCCCTCCCAATGAACATGACGATGCAGTTTCTCTGTTTCGACCCAGCCGGTTGGCTTCTGATGAACACGAAACCGTTGCTGCCGTCCGTGGCCTCTCCATGTACACGAGCCCCGGTCGTACGTATCCGCGAGTAGGCGTTTGAGAGCCCGCCTGTATGTATGTATGTGGCCGGATTTACTTTCTTGCACCCTGGTTGTACGTACGTGTACACGATATTGACAGGACCGCATGACATGCTACGTCCGCGCCTCTTCTACGACACGTGCCCTTCCTTACTCGGCAACGGTTCATTGCTGCAGCCTGCAGATAGACCGATCGACCAGTATGTACGTATAGTTCGCGACCAGAATGACAATGCTATGCACGCTTTGACCAGGTGGGTCCCAACTGTCAGGGAGGGTAAGAAGGCACTTCCTTGCATGCGAAGTTATTCCTGGTGGGTCCCAGTTGTCAGGGGGAGAATCATTTTTTTACCCATAATATGGCCGCACTTCCTTGCGTGCGAAGATGTAGTTGGTGGGTGCTAGCAGTCAGTGGGAAACGTTTTTTCATGAAATAGGGTGGCCCGTTCGGTGGGTCCCCACTGTCAAGTGAAGGAATAATTATTTTATGCATAATAAGGTTGCACTTACTTGCTACAGTTGTGGAACCAGCAGTCAGCCTCTCCACATACAGTACTCTTCCAATGGAAGTTGTTCCTTGACCACATTGACCACGCTGCGCCGAGAGCACCAAGGCGGTGGACGACGACAAGGCCTAGGAAGGGGACGACGTAGAGCCGGGGAAGATGCAGAAGTCGATGCCCATGCGGAGAGTAGTACAAGGGTTGACTGGTTCCATTGCGGTGTGAGGCTGCTGTCGCCATAGAATAACAGGGGTTGTGGGTGAGTAGAGGGATGTCTTGGCCAGAGGTTGGAGTAGGGTGGGGCGGTTAGGCCTGCGCGACAGCAGAGCCGGCCATCGGAGGCAGGAGTAGGCAGCACGACCGTTGCTCGTTTGGGCGGCTAGAGCAAGAAGACCAGAGGTTGAAGAAGCACTACGGTCCTTGGATGGACATCGTATGGTCACTAGTGCTAGGATCGTTCATATTGACTAAGTTGACAAAGCCCTATGTCCGCGTCAAGTTAGTAGGCCAACAAGTCAGCCTCCCACTATGCTGGGTCCCAGCTAGCAGGGGGAGTCTTCATTTTTTTGCCCGTAATATGGCTGCACTTCCTTGCGTGCGAAGGTACAGTTGGTCGGTCCGAGCTATCAGCGAGGGAAACGTTTTTTTCACGAAATACAGAGGCCCTTCCGGTGGGTCCCTGCTGTCAGGTGGTGGAATAATTTTTTACGCATAATAAGGTTGCACTTCCTTGTTGTGGCCGTGGACCCATCTGTAAGCCTCTCCATTTACAGTGGTCTTCCTATGGAAGTCCTTCCTTGACCACATTGACCACGCCGCGCCGAGAGCACCAAGGCGGTGGACGACGATGAGGCCTAGGAAGGGGACGACACGGAGCCAGGGAAGACGCGGTAGTGGATGCCCACACGGAGAGGAGTACGAGGGTTGACGGCTTCGGCTGCCGTGTGAGGTTGCTGTCGCCGCAAAATAACAGGGGTTGTGGGTGAGTAGAGGGATGACCTGGCTAGGGGTTGGAGTAGGGTGGGGCGGTCAGGCCTGCACGGCAGCAGAGCCGGCCACCTGAGGCAGGAGGAGGCGGCACGACCAGCGCTAGTTTTGGTGGCTGGAGCAAGAACACCAGAGGTTGAAGAAGCACTACGGCCGTTGCATGGACATCGTAGGGTCAGTGGAGCTATAATCATTCATATTGACTAAGTTGAGAAAGCCCTCCGTCCGCGTCTACTTAGTACGCCAACAAGTCAGCCTCCCACTATGGTGGGTCCCAGCTAGCAGGGGAAGTATTGTTTTTTTGTGCGTCATAAGGAGGTAGTTTCTTGCATGCGAAGATATAGCTGGTGGGTCCGATCTATCAACGGGAGGAACATTTTTTCGTGAAATTCAGAGGCCCTTCCGGTGGGTCCCAGCTATTAGGTGGAGGAATCATTATTTTGCACGTAATAAGGAGGCACTTCCGTGCGTGCGGTTGTGGACCCAGCTGTCAGCCTCTCCACGTACAATCGTCTTCTGATGGATGTCGTTCGTTGACCACATTGACCATGCCACCGAGAGAACCAGGGTGGTGGACGACGGCGAGGCCCTAGACTGGAACGACCCGAATAAGCCCACTGTTTTCGCGTAATAAGGAGGCACTTGCTTGTGTGGGTCCCTACTGTCAGCCTCTCCACTTACATCCCTCTTTCGGTGGCTGTTGTTTGTTGACCACGTTGACCATACCGCGCCGAGAGCACAAACACGATGGACGAGGGAGAGGCCCAGGAAGGGAATGACCCGGAGCAGCGGATGCCCATGATGAAGGGAGTACGAGGGTTGTCTGGTCGGCTGCGGGGTAAGGTTGACGTCGCCGGAAAATAACAGGATGTGCGGGTGGGTAGAGGGATGGCCTGACGGCAGCACAACCGGCCACGGGAGGAGGAGGAGGGAGCAGGCAGTCCCGCCAGCGCTGGTTTGCGTGGCTGGAGCAGGAAGAGCAGAGATTGAAGAAGCACAACGACCGTTGGATGGACATCCCACAGTCACTGCTCTATCTTGACTAAGGTGACAAAGCCTTGCGTACGCGTCAAAATGTTTTTTAGGACAACATCATCGTCAACCAAGTAGGCCTAGAAATCAGCCTCCAAATCTGTGGAAAACAGCATACAACCCATTAGCCATTATTTTCAATAATTTACAGCCCATACGCTAATTCTTAAGGATATTTTGAAGCCTATATTCTTTTTATTAACATTACAGACCATATTTTGGGCACTGCTAAAAAATTCAACAAAATTTTGCATATTTCGGTGGGGTCTGAACTCTTTTAATCACGAAATTTCAAGTCACGTTAAAAATAATTTTTAAAAACTTATATCAAAATAAAATTCAAAAAAAATCTCCACAAAAAATGATTGAAATTTAAAATCTTAACTAGCAAGATGCACGTGCGTTGCATGGAACATGAAGATGCATTTGTATGAGTAGTTTATCTTGTGGGAGAAGAAGGATGAACGAGCGAAGGCCTTATCTACAAATGTGGAGAGGAGTGTGGGTAAATTGTCATAGTTTCCTTCCTATCCGTTAGAGATAGATTAGACGGCATATATTGCAGGATGGCATGCACACCATCATCGCCAACTCTGTATTTTATAATAGTAGATAGTAGAGATAGAGATAGAGATAGAGAAACCTGTGTGGAATGCGAGAAACCCACTCCGGCCACACACGTCCGTTCAGGAGCAGGACTCCAGCCAAGCTCCTCCTTCCACCATTTTTTGCTTTTTATAAGAGTAGAGAAGTCCAGAAAAAACAATATTTGAACGTAATTGCCGGTTGGCTTCGGTTTAAAAATTTACAGTCCATTTCTTACAACTTATAGCCCATTTTCTGCGGAAGCCCATTTCTTACTACTTACATACCTCCTCGTCTTGAAAGATTTGCAGGCCAACAGGGTTGAGAAAAGCAAGTAGGCCTCGGTTGGGTATTCTCCAAAAAGAACCGAGCTAGCCATTTTCAGAAAGAAAAAAGATAACAACTGGGCTCGTCATGTGCTTAAATAAAAGTGTAAGCATGGGCTAGACGGGCCACAGCCCCCGCACAGCCCGTAGTTGAGCTCCGTCTCTAAAACTAATAAACAACTGGGTGAGCTACTAGGTCCCTGGTGTTATCCGCTCGTTGTGTAATTTTCTCGTTTATTGACTACATTGACAATGGTGTGGGACCTCGTTGTCAAACAATTAGAAGGAAGTTTTTTGTCTTGTGATAATGAGGCACCTACTTGCGTAACGCAATGACCCTGGTGGGTCCCTACTGTCAGCCTCTCCACGTACAGTCATCTCCTGATTACTCGCGGTTGTTGATGATGTTGGCAACGCCAGACGGCGGTGGGCACATCGAGCAAACCAAGGCGGAGAACGACGGTGAGGCCTCGGACGGGAATGAACAGCAGCCGTGGAAGATGTGGCAGTGTAGTGGCAGGTGGAGGGGGGTACTACCAGTAGCGGAGCTAGGTTCAGCCTATGTCCTGATAACCCACAAGTATAGGGGATCGCAACGGTTTTCAAGGGTAGAGTATTCAACCCAAATTTATTGATTCGACACAAGGGGAGCCAAAGAATATTCTCAACTATTATCAGCTGAGTTCTCAATTCAACCACACCTTAAAGACTTAATATCTGCAGCAAAGTATTTAGTAGCAAAGTAGTATGGAGGTAACGGTAACGGTGGCAAAAGTAACAGTAGCTGTTTTTAGCAGTCGTAACAGTGGCAATGGAAAAGTAACTAAGCAAAGATCAATATGTGAAAAGCTCGTAGGCAATGGATCAATGATGGATAATTGTGTCGGATGCAATTCATCATGCAACAATTATAACATAGGGTGACACAGAACTAGCTCCAGTTCATCAATGTAATGTAGGCATGTATTCCAAATATAGTCATACGTGCTTATGGAAAAGAACTTGCATGACATCTTTTGTCCTACCCTCCCATGGCAGCGGGGTCCTATTGGAAACTAAGGGATATTAAGGCCTCCTTTTAATAGAGTACAAGACCAAAGCATTAGCACTTAGTGAATACACGAAATCCTCAAACTACGATCGTCACCGGGAAGTGTCCCGACTATTGTCACTCTGGCGTTTGCTGGCTCATAACACGTAGTAGGTGACTATTGACTTGCAAGACAGGATCAAGAACTCACATATATTCATGAGAAAATAATAGGTTCAGATCTGAAATCATGGCACTCGGGCCCTAGTGACAAGCATTAAGCATTGCAAAGTCATAGCAACATCAATCTTAGAACATAATGGATACTAGGGATCAAACCCTAACAAAACTAACTCGATTACATGGTAAATCTCATCCAACCCATCAGCTTTTAGCAAGCCTACGATGGGATTACTCACGCAGGATGGTGACCATCATGAAATTGGTGATGGAGGATGGTTGATGATGACGATGGTGACGGATTCCCCGCTCCGTAGCCCCGAACGGACTCCAGATTAGCCCTCCCGAGGAAGATTAGGGCTTGGCCGTGGCTCCGTATCGTAAAACATGATGAATCCTACTCTTTGATTTTTTCTCCCCGAATGTGAATATATGGAGTTGGAGTTGAGGTCGGTGGAGTTCCAGGGGGCCCACGAGGCAGGGGGCGCGTCCCTGGCGGGTGGGGGCGCCCTGCACCCTCGTGGACAGCATGTGGGCCCTCTTACATTGATTCTTTCGCCAATATTTTTTATTAATTCCAAAATGTGTCACCATGGATTTTCAGGTCATTCCAAGAAATTTTATTTCTGCACAAAAATAACACCATGGCAATTCTATGGAAAACATCGTCAGTCCGGGTTAGTTCCATTCAAATAATGCAAGTTAGAGTCCAAAACAAGGGCAAAAGTGTTTGGAAAAGTATATACGTTGTAGACGTATCAACTCCCCCAATCTTAAACCTTTGCTTGTCCTCAAGCAATTCAGTTGACAAACTGAAAGTGATAAAGAAAAACTTTTACAAACTCTATTTGATCTTGTTGTTGCAAATATGTAAAGCCAGCATTCAAGTTTTCAGCAAAGATTATGAACTAACCATATTCACAATAACTTTTAGGTCTCATGTTTACTCATATCAATGGCATGAAAGAGACTGGGAAGCGACCAACTAGAGAGCGACAATATGATTATAACTAGCAAGCAATAATAATAAATCTCGGATGAAAAAACTTTCTCAAAACAATCATAATATGATATAACAAGGTGGTATCTCGCTAGCCATTTCTGAGACTGCAAAACATAAATGCAGAGCACCCCTGAAGATCAAGGACTGACTAGACATTGTAATTCATGGCAAAAGAGATCCAGTCACAGTCATACTGAATGTAAATTAATAGCAATGCATGCAAATGACAGCGGTGCTCTCCAACTGGTACTTTTTAATAATAGCATGATGACTCAATATAAAAGTAAATAGATAGGCCCTTCGCAGAGGGAAGCAGGGATTTGCAGAGGTGCCAGAGCTCGGGTTTTGAAATAGAGATAAATAATATTTTGAGTGTCATACTTTCATTGTCAACATAACAACCAAGATATCTCGATATCTTCCATGCTGCATAAATTATAGTCAGTTCCCAAACTGAATGGTAAAGTTTATACTCCCCCACCACCAACGAACATCAATCCATGGCTGGCCCGAAACAACGTGTGCCGTCCAACTCACAACAATCCTGGGGGAGTTTTGTTTGCAATTATTTTGATTTGATTTGAGCATGGGACTGGGCATCCCAGTTACCGGTCGTTTTCTAGTTAATGATGAGCAGAGTTCACTCATCGTGAGAATAACTCACCTAGCATGGAAGATATAGACAACCCTAGTTGATACACGAGCTATTCGAGCATACAAAACAAAATTTCATTTGAAGGTTTAGAGTTTGGCACATACAAATTTACTTGCAACGGCAGGTAAATACCGCATATAGGAAGGTATGGTGGACTTGTTTGGAATAACATTGGGGTTTATGGAAGTGGATATACAAGCAGTATTCCCGCTTAGTACAAGTGAAGGCTAGAAAGAGACTAGGAAGCGACCAACTAGAGAGCAACAATAGTCATGAACAAGCATTAAGATTAACTAACAATGAGTGAAAGCATGAGTAGGATATAAATCACCATGAACATAAATATCGTGAACGCTATGTTGATTTTGTTTCAACTACATGCGTGAACATGTGCCAAGTCAAGCGACACGAACCATCCAAGGGAGGATACCACCCTATCATAACACATCACAACCATTTTAATAGCATGTTGGCACGCAAGACAAACCATTATAAACTCCTAGCTAATTAAGCATGGCATCAACAACTATAATCTCTAATTGTCATTGCAAACATGTTTCATTCATAATGGGCTGAATTAGGAACGATGAACTAATCATATTTACAAAAACAAGATAGGTCGATTTCATACTAGCTCCTCTCATCTCAATCATTTCATCATATATCATCATTATTGCCTTTCACTCGCGCGACCGGACGGTGCGGATAATAATAATAGTGCACGTGCATTGGACTAAGCTGGAATCTGTAAGCATTTAATACATAGGAGAAGACAAGGTAATATGGGATCTTGGTTAGATCAACAATAATGCATATGAGAGCCACTCAACATTTTCATTATGGTCTTCTCCTCTCGACCCCCAAAGAAAAGAGAAGAACTAAAACTATTTACATGGGAAAGCTCCCAACAAGCAAAACAAGAACGGGAAATCTTTTTGGGTTTTTCTTAAGGCATGGAAAGTAAACTAGCTAAAGGCTACAACTAATTGTTTTGGTTTTTCTTAAGGTTTTTCAAACACACAAGAAGAAATCATGAAAAGAAAATAAACTAGCATGGATAGTACAATGAAAAAGCATGAGCACCAACAACTAGAATGACTGTGTGAACATGAATGTAATGTCGGTGAGAAATACGTACTCCCCCAAGCTTAAGGTTTGGCCTAAGTTGGTCTATGCCCACGGATTGAAGCTACCCTCTCCAGTGTACTGAGGAGGGTCCTCGGGGTGCCATTGGTTAGCGAGCTCCTCCGGATCCCACTGATAAACAGACTGCCGATATGGGTCAAGTGGTGGCTCTAGCTCAGGCTCTGGAACTTGTGTCAGCCTCCAGTATGCATAAAAGTTCTCGGGCAGGATGAGGTATGTGCCTGAAATTATGTTAAACAAAGAGGGTGCATGCAAGGTAATAGTCTCACAATGAGTTTTAGCAAATATCAAGTTATACTTAAGCATCTTCTTGTTATATTTAGCAATAAAGTCATGTGCTACCATACTCTTATAGTCTATAAAAATAGTGGGCAACAATTTTTCCTCTTTCTCATGATGCCTAATAGGTATCTCAAAGTGTTTAGCAAGGCATGAAGCAAATATACCTCCGAAGATGGGGCCCTTTGTACGGTTCAGACTTAACTGTTTAGCAACAATAGCGCCTAGATTAAAGGTTGTATCACGAAATAAAGCATGGCGCAATATAGCAAGGTCAGGAGCACTAAGGTTTCCAGTGTTCCCGCGACTAATTATGCATCTTCTAGCAAATATTGCAAAGTAACGTAGAACAGTAAAATGTATACTGGTAGTCCTTGCATCTGAAACTTTTCTCGTTTCCCCTACAGCAATTTGATCAATAAATCCATCCACATCACAAGGATGTGGTTCCTCGATGCTGCCCCCAAAGGGCAACTTGCATAACAAACAAAAATCATAGACTGACATCTCGTTAACCTCATCATATAAGTGAAACTCCACTGAAGGTGGTGATTTTCTAGCATGGAAATAAAAGTTTTGAACGAAAATATTAGTGGTTAGGAGATACTGTTCATGGTGGTCGTGGAGGAAGTTGGCGAGGCCTGTATTTTCAGCCAAATAATAAAAGTTGTCGTAAATGCTGGCGGCTCTCAAGAACGCATCACAAGGCCATTCACACGGCCGAACCTCCGTGGTGTGAGGAAGATTGTATTTGGGCTTTTTATTATCCTCATTCTACTTCTCCTTCGAGCTTCGGCTCGAGGAGCCCCACAACAATCTCTTCATCATTTTCTTTCTCTAAAAGAATTTAGAAATTTTTAGTGACTCAAAATAAAAGTGGACCGAACTCAACAAGATTGATAGCAACTACTCCCACAAGTGCCTAGAGGCTATATCATGCATTAAAACTACTTTGGACCAAATAAATTTGACATGCAAGCTCAAGAACAGGGTCACCTCAGCAGCAAAAATTTGCAATAAATAAAGCACTAGAACAAAAACTAATTGGACCATTGGAGGAGTCACATACCGAAGAACAATCCCCTAAAGCAGTTTTGTGAATGGAGCTTTGAGCAAGCAGATAAAAAATGGCAGCAAAACGACCTAGAACACGGGTTTGAGCTACGGGAAGATTTTTTCTGGAGGAAGACGAAGTGTATGGATGCTGGAATAAGTGGAGAGGGGCCACGTGGGGCCCACAAGGCAGGGTGGCGCGCCCCAGGGGGTGGGTGCGCCCTGTGCCCTTGTGGCCAAATGGTGGGTCCCCCTGGTGTGTTCTGACTGCCAGAAATTCTTAAATATTCTACAAAAAATCATACTCCATTTTCAGGGCATTTAGAGAACTTTTATTTTTGGGGTATTTTTAATTGCACGGATAATTCAGAAAACAGACAGAAAGTACTAGTTTTACTTTATTTAATCGAAATAATAGAAAGTAAATGGAGTGTACAGAGAGTTGTGCTTTCTAACTTCATCCATCTCATGCTCATCAAAAGGAATCAACTAACAAGGTTGATCAAGTCTTGTTAACAAACTTCTTCCGAATAACACGAAACTGGAGAATTTTCGAATAACACTAGGTTACCTTAACCGGGATATGCATGTCCCCAACAATAAGATTGTGGGTTATCAAGATCAACAGCAGGTTCAATCTCTACATCATTGTTATTACTATGTTGAGCATCAACATGAACATCATCATTAACATTGTCACTAGGTTCGTGTTCATTACCAGATTGTGTTTCAACATCAGAAATAGAAATATCATTGGGATTCTCAGGTGTGTCTATAGTAGGTTCACTAGAAGCATGCAAAGTCCTATCATTTTTCTTTTTCTTTTTCTTTTTCTTAGAAGGACTAAGTGCATCAACATTAGTTCTCTGAGAATCTTGCTCAACTCTCTTAGGGTGGCCCTCAGGATACAAAGGTTCCTGGGTCATTCTACCACCTCTAGTCATAAATCTAACTACATTATCATTATTCTTATTATTAAACTCACTGAGCAACTCATCTTGTGCTTTAAGTACTTGTTCTACTTGAGTGGTAACCATGAATGCATGTTTACTAATAAGCTTAAGGTCACTGTCGGTGTCAAAACCGGCGGATCTCGGGTAGGGGGTCCCGAACTGTGCGTCTAGGTGGATGGTAACAGGAGACAAGGGACACGATGTTTTTTACCCAGGTTCGGGCCCTCTCGATGGAGGTAAAACCCTACTCCTGCTTGATTGATATTGATGATATGGGTAGTACAAGAGTAGATCTACCACGAGATCAAGGAGGCTAAACCCTAGAAGCTAGCCTATGGTATGATTGTATGTTGTGTATGTTGTCCTACGGACTAAAGCCCTCCGGTTTATATAGATACCGGAGAGGGCTAGGGTTACACAGAGTCGGTTACAATAGTAGGAGATCTACGTATCCGTATCGCCAGGCTTGCCTTCCACGCCAAGTAAAGTACCTTCCGGACACGAGCCGGAGTCTTCAATCTTGTATCTTTGTAGTCTTGGAGTCCGGCGGACATTGATAGTCCGGCTGTCCGAACACCCCCTAGTCCAGGACTCCCTCAGTAGCCCCTGAACCAGTCTTCAATGACGATAAGTCCGGCGTGCATAATGTTCGGCATTGCAAGGCGGGTTCCTCCCTTGAATAATCCAGAGAAGATAATGAACACCAGGATAGTGTCTGGCTCGGCAAAATAAATTCCACATTCAACCGTAGAGAGAATAAAATGTACACTTAGTTCAATTTGTGACGTATTATGCGGCGTGACATCACACCGCCACCAGGCCTTTGTTTGAATTACTATACCACCTCAGCATGTTTAGCGAAGCGGTTTCCTTGGCATGTCTTGTCGAAGCAGAGATCGTGTTCCCCTTATTCCGGGATTCTCATCAATATGTGCGTGGGTAACCCAACCGCGCCATCAACGGTGGCGCTTGGGAGATAAGCGAGTTTTACCAGGCCGGTGGGGGACGCATAGTTTTGTCCGCCTATATATAAGGGATAAAGGATTCACCTTCTCACCTACGCCTTCTTCCTCCTTTGCTTATCCATTCCCGCGAATTCAAGCTCCAACGCCCGAACTCGCGCATCTCACCTCGACCTTCTCCGAATATGTCTGGAGCGGGATGTAAATGGCTAGCCTCCACCGTCAAGGAGGAGGACATCACCAAGCTGCGCAGCGCCGGATTCCTTTCCGGCGATATCGCGCATCGGCTGCCCGACGAGGGGCAGCTCATCCCTACCCCCGAGCCTCATGAGAGGGTCGTCTTCCTTCCCCACTTCCTCCGCGGACTGGGCTTTCCGCTTCATCAATTTGTCCAGGGGCTCATGTTTTACTACGGCCTGGATTTCCACGATCTGGCGCCGAACTTTATCCTCAACATCTTGGCGTTTATCGTCGTGTGCGAGGCCTTTCTCTGCATCCGGCCCCACTTCAGCCTATGGCTCAAGACCTTTAACGTCAAGCCAAAGGTTGTGAAGGGTATGCAAGCGGAATGCGGAGGCGCTATGTTGGGCAAATTGCCCAACGTCCCTTGGCTAGAAGGGACCTTCGTGGACTCCGTCAAGGGGTGGCAATCGGGGTGGTTCTACATCACCGAGCCGCGCAAATCCACATGGGTGGCGGCCCTCGAGTTTAGATCAGGCATCCCCACGCAGCTCACCTCCTGGAAAGAGAAGGGCTTGCGGTGGGAGAATCTGGTGGAGGTGACGGGACTCCGAGCATGTATCAAGAAGATGGTGAGCAATAGGCTCAGGCTCGTCGACGTGGTCCAAGTCATGCTCATCCGGCGGATCCTCCCATGCCAAGAACGGGAATTTAATTTGGGGGAGTTCAATCCGGAACAGCACCAGGCGCTAAACGGGCTCTTCGATACAACATACAAAGGCGCCTGGAGGGTGCTGTTCAAGGGCGCCGAAGCCCCCGCGTCCGCGACCAAAGACCGCGGATTCAGCTCGCAGAATCCAACTGACGAGGTAAGTGATTCAACCCCATTACGGGACACTTGTGATAATTAGATTGACTCTAGTGAGGCTTTATTCTGCCTCTTCCTTTGACAGGAATGGATGGAGAAGGCCAAGCTGCTCATCAGCCCGGCTCCCATGCCAGAAGACCCAGCGAACGCCCGCTTAACAGGGCTGCTGGTTCCGGCACCGCACGTGGTGCCGGAGAAGAAGGCCAAGAAGGTGGCCGCGGGGACTCGAAAGAGTTCCCGCAATCAGGCGTCTGACGACGACGAGGACTCCTCTCCCGAAGATGAGGAGGAGGAGTACTCTCTCCCGGAGGAGGGAGAGAAGAAAAGGAAGGCTTCCCCCATCGGGGGGGCCGAAGGGTCCAAGAGGGGGAGAAATATCCCCCCGGACAGTTCCGCCAACATCAGCGTTGGTGAGGATGAGCGGCCTCCAAGGGCTAGGCGTCCGGCAAGATCGTAAGTATCCAGATCCTTGATGTGTAATTTCTTTTATGTCACGTAGTATCCTTCTAACGCCGCATTCTGCCCGTAGTCCGGCCAATGATGATCTCCCCGACTCATCGAGCGGGTCATTGGCCTCGTCGGATGTGAATTCCATCCCGACTGCCTCCACCCCACGCGCCAACGAGGACGTCGAGGTGGGATCCCAGAGAGGGACCCATCAGGAGGAGGCTCCGGAGGCGCCGTCAGGCAGCCCCCCGGACTTCGTGCCGGACTCTACATCGGAACCCGCAGTGGTTCCAGAGTCCGGCAAGCGGCCCCTTCGAAAGAAGGGCAGGACCGTGACGCCGGCGGCCTCTGTCCAACCGGAGGCGCCGGATAACCTACTGGAGGCGCTTAAAGGCGCTTCCATCGAGGAAGAACACCGCACTATCATGAGTGCGGTGATTAAGAAGGTTCAGCTCGCGAAAAGCAGGCTGACCGAAGCCTGCGGTAGCCTTTTAACAGGCTTTGAGGTAATAAGTTAAAATTATGTAATATAATACCGCATAGACAATAGCCCCTGATGCTTAGTTCGGTGTTCGGAAAGAAAAGCCGGACTAAGGATCTATAACAAGATATACGCAGGGTTGCCTAAAATATGTCAATATGGGTTTGCAGGCTGCACTGCTGACCTCTGCCGCACTAACGGCGGAGGTTGAGGTGCTGAAAAAGGATCTCGAGTGGTCCGAGCAAGAGCTCGGCCATGCAAAGAAGCAGCTCGAGGAAAAAGAAGGTGAGTAACACCTCTTTGAATAAGTACCTTACAGAAAAGGATTTTGGTTGCAAATAAAATTAACAAGGATAATATGTGCATTGCAGGGGCCACTAACGAGGAGGCAACCCTGAAGGATGCCGTGTCCGCGGCCGAACGCAATGCGGCCGCGGAACGGGCTGAGCGAGAAAAGCAAGAGGCGCGGGTGGCGGAATTTCGGCAAGAGCTCCAGGTTCTCATAGAAAAACATGAGAGTTTGGAGCGTGACTCCAAGACTCGAGAGTCCGAGCTTGCCTCGGCTCTCGAAAGTGCCAAGTCCGCCAAGGCCGAGGCCCATAAGGCCCTTCAGGAGGTTGAGGACATAAAGAAGATAGAGGCGGGTAAGGCGTTTTTCATGCAAAGCAGGCATGTTAATGTGAACTACCTGACACTTATCCGAATTCGGAGCTCTCCAGGGGCATTTGCAGATCTGCCGCGTAGTGCGGCTGATGCCGCCGCATTCTATCGTGGCGAGGAGGGGAGCTCGACGGAGAAGGTCTTCTGGTCTCAGTATACTGAGGCCGGCCATCCGGTGCCCTCAAGCGACCAGCTGAAGCAGCTGGTTGAACTCCACAAAGTAGCTGAGGAGGCCATGAAGGGCCTCATAGTCCGGCTGTGGCCTGGACAGGCCATGCCTGGTAGCTACTTTGGCCTCGTGCAGCGGCTGGTGGATGCATGCCCTAGGCTGGATGTAGTCAAGCGCTCTGCCTGTATCGAAGGTGCTCGTCGGGCCCTTGCCCGCATAAAGGTGCAATGGGGCAAATTGGATGCGGAGAAGCTTCTCATGGACCCACCGCCACCGGGCAAGGAGTATCGCACGCTGGAGAAGTATTATAATATTGTCCTGAAGGGAGCCTGCAATATTGCAGATGAGTGCTCCCGAAATGTAATCTTTGAGTGAACTCGCTGTTTATTTATCCTGTGCGCTGAAAACTTCGTTCATATGCGCCATGAGCAACGCTTGTTTAATTTAAAATATTACCTTCTGTGCGGCCGTTTATAAAATCTGAGAGATGGCAAGTCGTTGGCTTCAGCCCCCAAGCCACAAGTGCTGGGGTGTTCGGTGATAAACTTGAGCACTCTTGTTCCCATATTTGGGTCCATCTAGGGAGGCGCTCAACACGACGAACAAGGCGACCGGACTTATAATGCTTGAACACTCTCACTTAGCCATAGAATTCTATAATTTTAAATTTCGGCGAAGCCCCTGGTATTCGGAAGACCGAATCCGGGGCGCTATCCATGCCTTCATCGGACATAATCCGGAACTTCGCTCGAAGCGGCGTGAGTCTTTAAGGACCCGAAAAAACCTCTCGAACAGCGACCAGTCTCTCGCCTTATCATGCCGGTCAGTTTTAGCTCCACTGAGGCGTTAACCCGGCTCAACCGGGGCGCAATCGCAGTGGTTCTCCCAGTGCTACCTTAGCCGACAGAACAGAAACGTAAGGTGCCAAACATGGGAGCCGGGCAAACCCAACTATTGACCCAAGACATGATTCGGAGCCGATTCATATAATGCTATAAGTTTGGGGTGCCGCACTTGTGAAAGTGTTCGGACTTTATCACACCATAAAGTGGGGAGCATAAGCCCCTGGTGTATTATGCCGTATCAAAATATATGGGTGCCAGATGTCATATAATGAGCATATATATATATAATGTAATGCAATTGCGATCATAAAGGTGCTGCATTATTAATGAAAGAAAAGTCCGCTAGTAGAGTGGACTGATACAAATAGTGCGGTAAGCAAGGTATTTGGACTAAATAAACATGTCCCCCTCCAGGGATGAGCTGCGGATTTGGTGTACATAATTGAATTTAATGCTCGTAATTGAGACCACCTGAGTGTTTGACGTGGCCTTCTTTAGTCCCTGACTATTGCATCATGAGTTCGGCAGGTTCACCGCCGGACAGGGCTTCTGGTTAACAGAGTCCTGTGTACAAAAAAGAAGAATAATAATAAAAGAGGAGCACATGTGCGAGCACATGGTGTGGTCGAACCGCACTCTGGGTCCGTTGTGATCGTGCCCCCTCCCCTGTGCCCATGGTATCTCCAAAGCGTAATGATGTACGCGGAGTGTTGTTCTTGCAATCATACGCGGGCGAGGGTTGGGGCCGCATTGCTACGCGTGCTCTGATCGCGCCAGGTGGTCTTGGTTGATATTGCTCCGGGCGCGCTTTGCTGTATCCGGCCTTTTAACGGCCGGACTCGAGAATTGCCTTAGAAGGCTGCTCTGTACTTCTGCCGCGAGAGCTGCTGTATGTTCCTCCGTTCGGAGGGAGCGTTCCGTATTCCCATTGACCGTGATGACTCCACGAGGGCCTGGCATCTTGAGCTTTTGGTATGCATAGTGCGGCACCGCGTTGAATTTGGCAAACGCGGTTCGTCCGAGCAGGGCGTGATAGCCGCTGCGAAACGGGACTATGTCGAATACTAACTCTTCGCTCCGGAAATTATCCGGGGATCCGAAGACCACTTCCAGTGTGACTGAGCCTGTACAGTTGGCTTCCACTCCTTGTATGACACCTTTAAAGGTTCTCTTTGTAGGTTTAATCCTTGATGAGTCTATGCCCATTTTGCGCACTATATCCTGATAAAGCAGGTTCAGGCTACTGCCGCCATCCATCAGGACTCTCGTGAGGTGAAACCCATCGACGATTGGGTCTAAGACCAATGCGGTGAATCCGCCATGGCGTATGCTGGTCGGATGGTCTCTTCGATCGAAAGTGATCGGACAAGAGGACCATGGGTTGACCTTTGGGGCGACTGGCTCCATCGCATAGACGTCCCTTAGTGCGCGTTTCCTCTCCCTCTTGGGTATATGGGTCGCGTATATCATATTCACCATCCGTACTTGTGGGGGAAAACCCTTCTGTCCTCTTTTGTTCCGCGGCCGGGTCTCTTCCTCGTCGTTGCTATTTAGCCCCTTGTCATTGTTTTCGGCAATTAACTTGCCGGCCTGCTTGAACACCCAACAATCTCTATTGGTGTGGTTAGCTGGCTTTTCAGGGGTGCCATGTATCTGGCATGAGTGGTCGAGTATTCGGTCCAAATTGGACGGACCCGGAATGGTTCTTTTAAATGGCTTCTTCCATTGACCGGGTTTAGAGCCTCGGAATTCGGCATTGACCGCCGTATCCTCCTTGTCGTCGCCGTTAATTCGGCGCTTGTTTTTGTTTCGACGTGACCTGCCGCTGTTGTCCTTAGTATCCGGACTGCCTGAATTTTTATGGAGATTGTTGCTGCGGGCTAGCCAGCTGTCCTCTCTCGCACAAAAGCGGGTCATTAACGATGTGAGGGCTGCCATGGATTTCGGCTTTTCCTGCCCCAGGTGCCGGGCTAGCCATTCGTCTCGGATGTTATGTTTGAAGGCTGCAAGGGCCTCTGCATCCGGACAATCGACGATTTGATTTTTCTTTGTCAAGAACCATGTCCAGAATTGTCTGGCCGATTCGTCTGGCTGCTGAATGATGTGGCTTAGGTCATCGGCGTCTGGTGGTCGCACATATGTGCCTTGGAAGTTATCAAGGAATGCGGCCTCCAGGTCCTTCCAACACCCAATTGACTCTGTGGGCAAGCTGTTAAGCCAATGCCGAGCTGGTCCTCTAAGCTTGAGTGGGAGGTACTTTATGGCGTGGAGATCGTCGCCGCGGGCCATATGGATGTGGAGAAGATAGTCTTCGATCCACACCACGGGGTCTGTTGTGCCATCGTAAGATTCAATGTTTACGGGTTTAAACCCTTCGGGGATCTGATGATCCATTACTTCATCAGTGAGGCATAACGGGTGTGCGGCGCCCCTGTATTGAGCAATATCGCGACGCAGCTCGAGAGAGCGCTGTCCGCTGTGTTCGGCCCGGCCGGGGTTATTGTATCCGGCACGACAGTATTTGTCGTGGGTCGTAGGGCGCCCGCGTGATCCATAGATGGATCTGGATTGCCTTGCTTTGTCCTCCAATATGTCTCGCAAGTCCGGCGCGTTCCCTCTTGGCTTCGTAATTTTGAAGCGATGCTGGGTATGGTCTTGGCTGGGGGCCTGGATGCCTCTCTGTCATGACCACGGGGTGGTCGGTCAGCCATATCGTGCGCTGGTGATGGATGTACGTATGCTTTCTCCTCTAATCGGGGGAGCAGCTTGCGTTTTGGGTAACTTTTGGAGGGACGTTCGAGTTTATACTCTTCGGCCGTGAGGACTTCGGTCCATCGATCGGCCAGCAGGTCCTGATCAGCTTGAAGCTGCTGCTGCTTTTTCTTTAAGCTGTTTGCTGTGGCGATAAGCCTGCGCTTGAAGCGCTCTTGTTCGACGGGATCCTCGGGTACGACGAATTCGTCATTGTTGAGGCTTGCTTCGTCTTCGGAGGGAGGCATATAATAATGATCCTCAACCTCTTCGTCTGCCGCCCCCTCATGGGGGCTTGCTTCTGCATCCTCCTGCGCTGAGTCTTGCCGGAGGGGATTGTCTTCGGCACTCTCTGGAGTATTATTATGTCCTGTGCCGGAATCTCCGTTTTTGCTGTGGCGAGATTTAGAGCGGCGCCGTTGACGCCGGCGCTTGGGCTGTTTCTTTAAGGAATCTGCCTCCACTGTTCCTTCGCCGTCCCCATCTTTTGGGGTATCCACCATGTATACGTCATATGACGAGGTGGCCTTCCAGTGCCCTGTGGGTGCTGGTTCGTCTCCGGCATCGTCGTCCATAGCGTCGATGTCTTCGGAGTCGTAGTCTAGCATGTCGGTTAGATCGTCGACAGTGGCTGCAAAGTGGGTGGTGGGTGGGCTCTGAATTTCTTCGTCGTCCGCATCCCAACCATCCTGGCCATAATCCGGCCAGGACTCTCCTGATAACGAGAGATGCTTTAGTGAATTTAAGATATCACCGAAAGGCGAGCATTGGAAGATGTCCGCGGCGGTGAATTCCATAACCGGCTCCCAATCTGGATCGATTGGTAGGGGCGCGGGAGGTTCGGAGTCCGGCGAGGAGTCCGGCACCTCGGAATCACGAGTTTCGCAAGGGACGGGATTAGTGTTCGGCTCCATCGCCGTGGATGTTGAAGCCCCCAGGGCGGCGTCTATCCACCGGCCCTCGATCTGGGCGACCGGCTCCGGGCTAATGGCCAGAGCGGATCCGTGTGCGGCCACCAAGGCACTGTTCGGCGGCAGAGCTAGATCATGCCCATCGTCACAGTGCGGCGCGCTTGGCTGTGGCTCGAGTCCATCGAGGATCAAGTCTCCTCGGACATCAGCCGTGAAGTTTAAGCTTCCAAATCCGACCTGACGGCCAGGGGCGTAGCTTTCGATCTGCTCCAGATGGCCAAGTGAATTGGCCCGCAGTGCAAAGCTGCCGAATACGAAGATCTGTCCGGGGAGGAAAGTCTCACCCTGGACAGCGTTGCAGGTTGAAGATGCCATCAAGCCTATCGGTGACGACACAGAGGAACTCTCAATGAAAGCACCAATGTCGGTGTCAAAACCGGCAGATCTCGGGTAGGGGGTCCCGAACTGTGCGTCTAGGCGGATGGTAACAGGAGACAAGGGACACGATGTTTTTTACCCAGGTTCGGGCCCTCTCGATGGAGGTAAAACCCTACTCCTACTTGATTGATATTGATGATATGGGTAGTACAAGAGTAGATCTACCACGAGATCAAGGAGGCTAAACCCTAGAAGCTAGCCTATGGTATGATTGTATGTTGTGTATGTTGTCCTATGGACTAAAGCCCTCCAGTTTATATAGATACCGGAGAGGGCTAGGGTTACACAGAGTCGGTTACAATAGTAGGAGATCTACGTATCCGTATCGCCAGGCTTGCCTTCCACGCCAAGTAAAGTACCTTCCGGACACGAGCCGGAGTCTTCAATCTTGTATCTTCGTAGTCTTGGAGTCCGGCGGACATTGATAGTCCGGCTGTCCGAACACCCCCTAGTCTAGGACTCCCTCAGTCACCTTTAACTCTAGACATATAATCACTCAAGTGTTCGACCATATAAGCATTACGTTTCAATTATCTACCAACATAAGCATTGAAGTTTTCTTGTTTAACAATAAAATTATCAAACTCATCCAAGCATTGACTAGCAGACTTATTACGAGGAATATCACGTTCAGCAAATCTATAGAGAGAATTTTCCTTTACTACCTGTGTCGGGTTATGAAGACCATGTATTTCTTCAACAGGTGGTAAATTCTGAACATCTTCAGCTTTAATACCTTTTTCTTTCATAGATTTCTTTGCATCTTGCATATCTTTAGGACTGAGAAATAGAATACCCATTTTCTTCGGAGTTGGCTTCGGATTTGGTTCAGGAAGTGTCTAATCATTATCATTACTCAATATATTATTCAATAGCAATTCAACTTGCTCAACAATTCTTTTCCTGAAAACACAACCAACACAACTATCCAGGTGGTCTCTGGAAGCATTGGTTAGTCCATTATAAAAGATATCAAGTATTTCATTTTTCTTGAGAGGATGATCAGGCAAAGCATTAAGTAATCGGAGAAGCCTCCCCCAAGCTTGTGGGAGACTCTCTTCTTCAATTTGCACAAAATTAAATATTTCCCTTAAGGCAGCTTGTTTCTTATGAGTGGGAAAATATTTTGCAGAGAAGTAACAAATCATATCCTGGGAACTACGCACACAACCAGGAGCAAGAGAATTAAACTATATTTTAGCATTGCTTTTTAATGAGAAAGGAAAAAAAAATTAAGGATATAATAATAGCGAATATTTCCTCATGAGTAAATAGGGTGGCTATATCATTCAATTTAGTAAGATGTGTGCCACAACAGTTTCAGATTCATAGCCATAAAAAGGACCAGATTCAACCAAAGTGATTAACTCAGGATCGACAGAGAATTCATAATCCTTATCAGTAACACAGATAGGTGAAGTGGCAAAAGCATGGTCATATTTCATTCTAGCATTCAAAGACTTTTCTTTAAGCTTGGCTAACAATTTCTTAAGATCATATCTATCATTGCAAGAAAGAAAGTCTCTAGCAGTTTCTTCATCCATAACATAACCCTTAGGTACATGAGGCAATTTCATTCCCTCTAACCCTAGCAAGTTGTTCATCAAGAAATTTACCTAATGGCAAAGTATTATCAAGCAGAGAAGTAGTTTCATCATAAGCATCATGCATAGCAGAAGCATCATCATCAATGACATGCGACATACCAGAATCAATAGCAGGTGCAGGTGTAGGTATCACAAAATTACTCATAAGAGAAGGTGAATCAAGTGCAGAGCTAGATGGCAGCTCCTTACCTCCCCTCATAGTTAAGAGGAAAATCTTGGTTCTTTCATCTTTCGAATTCCTCATAGTGATCAACAGATATAAATCCCAAGTGACTCAAAGAATAGAGCTATGCTCCCTGGCAACCGCGCCAGAAAAGGGTCTTGGTAACCCACAAGTATAGGGGATCGCAACCGTTTTCGAGGGTAGTGTATTCAACCCAAATTTATTGATTCGACACGGAGCCAAAGAATATTCTCAAGTATTAGCAGCTGAGTTGTCAATTAAACCACACCTGAAAGACTTAATATCTGCAGCAAAGTATTTAGCAGCAAAGTAGTATGGAGGTAACGGTAACGGTGGCAAAAGTAACAATAGCAGTTTTGTAGCAATCTTAATAGTGGCAGCGAAAAAGTAACTAAGAAAAGATCAACATGTGAAAAGCTCGTAGGCAATGGATCAATGATGGATAATTATGTCGGATGCAATTCATCATGCAACAATTATAACATAGGGTGACACAGAACTAGCTCCAGTTCATCAATGTAATGTAGGCATGTATTGCGAATATAGTCATACGTGCTTATGGAAAAGAACTTGCATGACATCGTTTGTCCTACCCTCCCATGGCAGCGGGGTCCTATTGAAACTAAGGGATATTAAGGCCTCCTTTTAATAGAGTACCGGACCAAAGCATTCACATTTAGTGAATATACGAACTCCTCAAACTACGGTCATCACCGGGAAGTGTCCCGACTATTGTCACTCTGGGGTTTGTCGGCTCATAACATGTAGTAGGTGACTGTTGACTTGCAAGATCAGATCAAGAACTCACATATATTCATGAAAACGTGATAGGTTTAGATCTGAAATCATGACACTCGGGCCCTAGTGAAAAGCATTAAGCATGGAAAAGTCATAGCAACATTAATCTTAGAACATAATGGATACTAGGGATCAAACCCTAACAAAACTAATTCGATTACATGGTAAATCTCATCCAACCCATCACCGTCCAGCAAGCCTACAATGGGATTACTCACACATGGCGGTGAGCATCATGAAATTGGTGATAAAGGATGGTCGATGATGACGATGGCGACGGATTCCCCTCTCCAGAGCCCCGAACGGACTCCAGATCAGCCCTCCCGATGGTCGATTGTAAAACGCGATGAATCCTTCTCTCTGATTTTTTCCTCCCCGAACGTGAATATGGAGTTGGAGTTGAGGTCGGTGGAGTTCCAGGGGAGCCACGATGCAGGGGGCGCGCCCCAGGGGGTGGGCGCGCCCTGCACCCTTGTTGACAGGGTGTGGGCCCCCTTATGCTGATTCTTTCGCCAATATTTTTATAAATTCCAAAACGTGTCTCTGTGGATTTTTAGGTCATTTCAAGAACTATTATTTTTGCACAAAAATAACATCGTGGCAATTCTGCTGAAAACAACGTCAGTCCGGGTTAGCTCCATTTAAATCATGCAAGTTAGAGTCCAAAACGAGGGCAAAAGTGTTTGGAAAAGTAGATATGTTGGAGACGTATCATGTCCCATGTAAGCAATGCAACTTCAGTGAGCTATAGTGTCATTTCTGCTATAGTACACTATAGTTAATAAAGAACAAATCCACCATCCCAGTGTCAAGATCATTAAGATATGATACGCCATGTTTGCGCTATGCATCGAGAAAAGAAGTTGTGTGTTGTTGTGCTACTTTGGGACCGGTGGACGTCGAGGAACAAAGCCAATGCAGGTGAAGGACAGAAGATGGCAGCAGAAATCAGTTCTTTCATCACAGAATACATGACTAATTTCACTTCGGTGAACATTCAGAAAACGCCCCAGCCGCAACAACCCCAGGTTTGGATCCCTCCATCTACAAAGTTGATGAAGATCAATATGGATGCTTCTTTTCATGTGGAGTTTGAGACTGGTGTGTGGGGTTTCATTGCGAGAGATGAAACTTGCGATTTCCTGGCGGCTGCTGCTGGCAAGATGTAGCACCCCGTATGTAACTTTCCATAATTGTAACTCCAAATCTTTCCATTTCCGGCTATGTGATATGTTATTTCCTTCGTGGTTGGGTTTTGTCTTTTGTTTTGCATTTTCTTCATGTCATGCATCTCATCTCATAGCATCATGCGCATATCATCCGCATGTTTTCATAAAACTCGTAGTCGTTCGTGGTTGTCGTTTCTCCCTTTGTCTCCGTTGATCTTTTGTCAGGCCTCTTTCTCTTTGTCGACCTCTCTCAGAACCCTCACGCGTGTCCGAAACTTACCTGAACCAAACCCGCTCAGTCATCACCATTGCATTCGGTTCATCCCCAAACATCCCCTAAATACCTTCGGTATCTTATTTGGACTTCCTAAGCCTATTTTATCTCGACCGTCTGATTTCGATCGGATGATCCAAACTCCCCTCTTCCTTATATATATAGTCCACCCCTAGTCCATTTGTGGACAACCCTAAATTTTCTCCCCTTGTCCCGTCCATCTCATCCACCGCCGCCACCCACCTACCTTTCTTCCTTCGGATCCCCTCATTCCTCCCGATCTAATCCCACCAACCGGACTCCACCCGAGGCCTCCCCTCGATCCAAATCATCTTCGCTCTCCTCGTCGACCAGGGAGACGAGCTCCTCCCAAGACCAGCCCTTGCTCGACCCTCACCGTCTTAGATGAGCGCCACCCTAGCGCCCTTCTCTCCTTCCTTCGGTTCCCTTGGACTCATCTCTCTCTCTCTTGTTATGGTCAGGAGAGCAACCATGGCCATCTGTCCATGGAGATGAGCCATGCCGCCCTAGTCACATGCGACCTCGGGTTGCCTCCACGTCGAGCCGCTGATAGCCATCCCCATCATTCCCACATCAGATTCCCCCGTCCCGTGGGTCGGCGGCCTCCTCCCTGCCCATCCTCCTTCCCGTGATCCCCCTCTTCTCTCATTTCCTCTCTCTCTTCTCTGTACCAGGGAGCCCCTCGAGCTCTGCTGCGCCACCGCACCTTCTTTGATCCAACACGGACCGGCCGGCCGAAGCCCCGATCCGCCCGTCCGCTTCGTCCCTGTCGTCCCGCCAGAGTCCCGCCGTCGACGGAGTCTAACCCCAAGCCGTTGCCCCACCAAGTCCCTCATCCTCCTCTACTTCAAGAAGGAGGACAAAACGCGCCCGATCCGCCTCGTTCACTCATCAGGCGCTCAAGCACGAGCTCGCCCCCGCGCCGTCGTCCATGTTGTCGTGCCTCCCCTCCTGAGACCACCCAGACCGCCTCCTCTGCATCACGGTCGCGTCGCCCTCGTAGTCGCCTCGCTCCTCTGCTTCCAGCGTCGCTTGCGGCCGCTTCAGTGCTTCCCATGCTCCAGATCGAGCGAGCCAGGAGAGCGCCTGCATTGACTTGCCTCTTCGCAAGGTGGGTCGTGCGCCCCGCAGCCCAGCGCGGCTCCTGCTGTCGGCCTTCTTCCTCAAGGCCCAGCCTCCAACAGGCCCAATGTGAGCCACCACCCAGTCCATCTCTGTTGGCCAAGCTGTGCTCTAATTCAGCTCGCATGTGTTTTTTTTCCTGCCGCAAATTTAACATTATCCAGTGTATTGCATTTTTGTAGAAAACCCCTCCAGGTTCATGCATATAATAACTCATAAACCGTGCATCAGATGTTAAAACTTCAAATATGAAAAGTTCTTTGAATTTACTCTAGTTCCATAATATGCCACTTTCATCCATGTTAAAAATGTTTAAAATGATGTTTGCATTTAATTTGCTTAAATGCCATGCTAAAATGATTTATTTCATAACTAAATAACCGTAGCTCCAATTTTAATAAACTTTATATGTAAATGGGGTGGAAAATGCATAGATTAATTTTGTGCACTTTATTTTAATGTTTAACAACATTAAAATATGGTTTAGGGCCGAACAGTACCAAATTCAAAATATGGACATGAGGATTTTCTGGAATTGTTGTCTGTTATTTCCGGCCTCATTTAAACTTTCCTAAATAGTTAGTTTACTTATGCTTCACCTCTTGCCATGTTTAACAACATTTAATATTGTTGTGTACCTAAACGAGAACGAACTAAATAACTCGAATGTGGTGCTTCGTCAATAAGCAACTCATTGCATATATAGCTCCACTTAATTTGTAGTATTGTTTGTGCACTTTGCCATGCCATGCCTCATTAAACGGGACATGCATCATACTTGTTTGTGCATCATGCCATGTTTATTCTTGTTGGTTTACCATGTTGTTTGCTTCTTTCTGGTTTGCTTCTCTCGTTAGCTTCGGTTTCATTCCGGAGTTGTGAGGATTCATTCGACTACATCCGTTTGTCTTCTTCCTTGCGGGAATTCAGGCAAGATGACCATTACCCTCGACATCACTTCTATCTTTGCTTGCTAGTTACTTCGTTCTATCGCTATGCTGCGCTACCTATCACTTGTTTACCATGCCTCCCATATTGCCATGTCAGCCTCTAACCTTTTCACCCTTCCTATCAAACCGTTGTTTGCCTATGTTACCACTTTTTCTCAGCCCCTCTTATAGCATTGTTAGTTTCAGGTGAAGTTGAAGATTACTCCATGTTGGAACAGGATTATATTGGGATATCACAATATATCTTATTTAATTAATGCATCTATATACCTGGTAAAGGGTGGAAGGCTCGACCTTTTGCCTGGTGTTTTGTTCCACTCTTGCCGCCCTAGTTTCCGTCATACCGGTGTTATGTTCCTTGATTTTGCATTCCTTACGTGGCTGGGTTTATGGGAACCCCTTGACAGTTGGCTTTGAATAAAACTCCTCCAGCAAGGCCCAACTTTGGTTTACATTTGCCTAACAACCTATAACCCTCCCTTGGGCAGGCCAACACAAGGGTCATCTTTATTTTAACCCCCCCAGGCCAGTGCTTCTCTAAGTGTTGGTCTGAATCGAGCAGCCGGCGGGGCCACCTCGGGGAAACTTGAGGGCTGGTTTTACTCGTAGCTTGACTCATCCAGTGTGCCCTGAGAACGAGATATGTGCAGCTCCTATCGGGATTTGTCGGCACACTCGGGCGATCTTGCTGGTCTTGTTTTACCATTGTCGAAATGTCTTGTAACCGGGATTCCGAGACTGATCGGGTCTTTCCGGGAGAAGGAATATTCTTCGTTGGTCGTGAGAGCTTATAATGGGCTAAGTTGGGACACCCCTGCAGGGTATAAACTTTCGAGAGCCGTGCCAGCGGTTATGTGGCATATGGGAATTTGTTAATATCCGGTTGTAGAGAAATTGACACTTGACTTAATTAAAATGCATCAACCACGTGTGTAGCCGTGATGGTCTTTTTTCGGCGGAGTTATGTTTGAAGGTAAGTAGTCTTCAGGATCACTTCTTGATCACTTCTAGATGACGACCGTTGTGTAGTTTCTCTTCTTACTCTTGTACTCGCCTGTTAGGCACCATAGTTTGCTTATCAATTGCTGCAGCTCCACCTTATCACCTTATCCTACCCATAAGCTTAAATAATCTTAATCTCGCGGGTTTTGAGATTGCTGAGTCCTCGTGACTCATAGATACTACCAAAACAGTTGCAGGTGCTGATGATACCAGTGCAGGTGATGGAATCGAGCTCAGTTGGGAGTTCTATGAGGATCTTGGTCGTTACTATGTTTCATTTCTTAATGATCAGTAGTGGAGCCCAGTTGGGACGATTGGGGATCTAGCAATTGGGGTTGTCTTCTTTCTTTTGGATTTGTCCGTAGACGAACCTATGTGTGTACTCTGAATGATGTATGATTTATTTAAGTACTTGTGTGAACTGGGATTGTAAGCCAACTCTTCATCCCTTTCTTGTTCATTACATGGGATTGTGTGAAGTTGACCCTTCTTGCGACGAAACCACAATGTGGTTATGCCTCTTAAGTCGTGCCTCGACACATGGGAGATATAGCCGCATCGTGGGTGTTACAAGTTGGTAATCAGAGCCATCCCCGACTTAGGAGCCCCCTGCTTGATCGAATCGCTAACGTTGTTGAGTCTAGAACAAAAATGTTTTGAGTCTTAGGATTATATATATTGAAGAGTAGGATTCTTTTTACTCCTCAGTCCCTTCATCACACTGGTGAGGCCTCCTGACGTAGATGTTTTGACTTTCCTCGCCTCAAATTTCACTATTTTTTTGTTTTAGGATCATACGGGTATCTTGGGATCGTTTCGATATTCTTGTGACGAGAACATTGTTCTTGGTGCCTGCTAACATTTAGGGGTTGTGGCAGTGTCCCAGGGAGTTGAGCTCCGAGGTGTTGTTGTCACAATTTTATCGTTGCAGTTCTGGAATCCCTGAGTTTTCGCCGACATCGAAAATCTCTTGTATGCAGTTGTTGGTGAGACAACCTCGACGCCACCAGTACTGGGGCGGGAGTTCGGGAGTATTGCCATAGCTTGTATAACGGATGCTTTTCGAAGTTTGAGGTACATGATTTCCGAAGGTTTCTTGTTTATGTGTTGACGGATGGATACAGCTTGGATGTAGGTATTGTTAGTTTGGGTGAGATATTTATTGCTTCCCCTGTATCCCCAACACCAGATTGCATAACTAGAAAGTTTCGGGAGTTTTATAGGTGGGAATTCAAGTAGCTCTAGTTTTTTTCTTTCCAACAGATGCATGATATGAGATTGGGGTTCGACGTCTAGTGGTCCACCTATCCATAGCCATTTTTATAGTGGTCTCGTTGTGTCTTAGGAGTCCTTGGCTATGCTGACTCGGGGATGCTTCGTATGTCATGTGCACTGCCTTGTACATGATGGTGTTGTACGATCGAGCCCGTGTGGGTCCCACCACGAAAACTTCGGACGAAATCTCTATCATATGTTGGTTTCTGGCATATTCTGCAAGCCAAATCTTTTGTTTTGTTTTATTTGTGGTATTCGAGTTGCTTCAAAGTCAAATGTTGAATCCATACCTTTCCTAAATGGTGTAGTCATATTGCTGTGTGAATACTAATCCTTCTTGATCATCAAGGTCGCCATGTTAATTCTTTTCCAACCGCCGTGCTTCTCTTCAAGTGGATCCGATCATTTCAACATTTGTGAGATCAATCCTAAGTTTTCTCAATGGTGTTTGTTTCATCCGTCCCAAGTTGTCTTTGTTTTCCCGCCCTCCCACCCTTTTCTTCAAGGACTCAGATTTCTTAATCGGGTATCCACTTTATTGACAGGAAGTCTCTCCATTCTTTTCCATCAATGTTCTTATCCGGTGATTCTCAGGAAGATACTAATGGAGCTTCAAGTTTATTATTCTTCGTCTCTTTTCTTCTTTGGTGGATTAATTTCAAGCTTCGGTGTTGCTCATATCTCTTCCTTGTGTTTCGCATATCTCCCCACGTGAATTTCTTATCCAAGGCTCTCTTATTTATTCACCTCTCCTAGTTCATATCCGGAGTGTTGAAGATATCTCGGAATATTCATGTTTTCCATTCTTAATCCGTTCAAGCTATTTGGAGATTATTATCTCATTGAAGTCATTTCATTCAAATGGTGTAACCCCCCCTTTCTATAAATCGTTAAACGGTGTATCTTTTTAGTGGGCTCTAACCCACAGGTTTTTTTTCCAGGATCTTATCTGACTCTTCTAATTTTTCCGGGAGCCATTCCCAAATTCTATTCGAAGTTTGACGTAAGAATGAATTTCATCAGTCAGATGTTTTCCAAGATCGATTTCAAAACATTTTTCATTGTTGGCACAACCACTTTGTTTTTCATTCTCCCAGAGTATCTCAACAATTCATGGTGGTGTTTCTCATCGTCATTCTCAACATAGAAGACCGAGGAAGAGATTTCTCCTAAAATCTTGGTCCATTCTATTGAAGATTCATAGTTCTAGCTTCATGCCATCCTCATAATTGTTTTTGATTGTGACAATTCTTTTCTTACCATCCGAAGAATTTCATGAGTTGTTTCCATTTCTTTCCTCCGAAGGCCATCATGTCATAATTATTCATTCTCAGCGTATAGCTATCGTTCTCCAAATCTTACCGGTGAATCGTTCAAATATCCTCTAATCAGTTCATGATCTCTTCGTTCTCATGTATCTAAATCCCCTCAAGTATCTCCATTCATTTTCCAATTCTTCCCGGTGAATTGTGCCTTTGCTACTTTCATTTTCAATTCTTCCCGATGAATTGTGGTTCGTTCAAGATTTCTCTTCCTTCGTTATCATATCAATTCATTCGTTGTTTCCAATCCCACCGGTGGTTCCAGCAATACCTTCTCAAGTTTGCGCTATATCTCTCTTAATCCTTTCTACGGGAATAAGTAGTATGCCAAGTCCATTGATTGTCATCAATCTAATTTGATGAAGGATAAGCATACAATAAGTATTATTCTTATTTCCTTGAGGTGATTCAATTCTTTTCTTCCGGAGATTGTTCATGATGAAGTAATTCTCAGTTCTAGTGTTTCATCTTTTCCTTTTTTGGAGTTCCAAGTTTTCTCGGTTATATAGTCACGAATCTCTATCTAAATCATTGCAAGGCTTCACCTTGTGTTTTCAACTTCTCTTTCTTTCTATCATCCTTTTATTACCAGAGTTCTTCACGGAGGCTCTACATGGTGGTTCGCCAAGGATTCTTTTCATTCTTCAATTGTTCTTCAAAATTTCCCTCGAAGCTAAGATCCGCCAAGCTATACTCAAAATTAAACAGGGTGCTCAACACATGTTTTGTTTTGAGGAGTTCAAGTATTCTCATCTTGCATTCCAAAGTGCAATTCCTTCTACCTTATCTTTGGAGATGGTGTTATATCATTCTTGACAATTTTCATTCATGTTTCGCGATTCACATGTTGTCAAGAATCAGGTATCTTAAACCCATCATTTTCTTCCTTGGAGTTATCTTGGTAAAGATTTCACCTAAAAGCCTCCCCGAAGGAATGCTGCTAATTGTGGTGCTTATCAATGACCTAAGTTCTCTAGTTATCTTCTTGTGAAAGAAGTTTCTCTTATCTTCATTGATCTCAACCAATCAATTGTTTCTGTTAGTGGCTGGTTGTCACCTCATCATTTTGAGATGTTTGCCATAAGCCCATAACAAGCATGTGCTTTTCATCGTTGATTTTCCAACAACTCTATTCAATTCTTCTTTGCAAGGATGCTTTCCAAGTTCATTTGTTGCAGAAGGTGTCATTTTCTTCTCCGTCCCTTTATCCCAACAATCTAGCTTCTATTCTTTCGTTCCGGAGGCATTGTGATGTTTCTCTCTTCACCCATCACCTCATTTTGTCAAGATCACGTTATTTTCTTGCTCATCCATTTAACCGGAGTGTTGTGTTCTCATTCAAGTTCTTTCATCTTATAAAGTCATGTGTCTCTTTTCAACCGGAGTGCTGCCCAAATTCTTTATTCTTATTCCTTGTCCAGCTAATTTTAACCAGAGTGGCTTCAAAATCTACCTTGTCCCCTAAGCTCTTGGTTCTCATCATATTCCTTGTTCCTCTTGTCCAACGGGCCATTTGCAATCTTTTTCATCTCCGTTGTTTTGTTTCTTTCAATTTGTTCAACCTCTCAAGGTTCATGGTTTCACTCATTTGTCGAAGAAGCAACTTAGTTTTACCTCTTCTCTTCCTCTTCCATTTCTCTCCGATACCATCCTAGACCTCGGGACGAGATCCTCTTGTAGTGGTGGAGAGTTGTTACACCCCAGATGTAACTTCCCATAATTGTAACTCCAACTCTTGCCATTTTAGGCTATGTGATATGTTATTTCCTTCATGGTTGGGTTTTGTATTTTGTTTTGCATTTTGTTTATGTCATGCATCTCATCTCATAGCATTATGCGCATTGCATCCGCATGTTTTCATAAAACTTGTAGACGTTCATGGTTGTCATTTCTGCCTTTGTCTCCGTTGACCTTTTGTCAGGCCTCTTTGTCTTTGTCGACCTCTCTCAGAACCCTCGCGCGTGCCTGAAACTTACCCGAACCCAACCCGCTCAGTCATCACCATTGCATTCAGTTCATCCCCAAACATCCCCTAAATATCTTCGGTATCTTATTTGGACTTCCTAAGCCTATTTTATCTCGACCGTCTGATTTCGATCGGATGATCCAAACTCTCCTCTTCCTTATATATATAGTCCACCCCTAGTCCATTTGTGGACAACCCTAAGTTTTCTCCCCTTGTCACGTCCATCCCATCCACCGCCGCCACTCACCTACCTTTCTTCCTCGGGATCCCCTCATTCCCCCCGATCCAATCCCACCAACCGGACTCCACCCGAGGTCTCCCCTCGATCCAACTCATCTTCGCTCTCCTTGTCAACCACGGAGACGAGCTCCTCCCAAGACCAGCCCCTTCTCGACCGTCACCGTCTCAGATGAGCGCCCCCTGGCTCCCTTCTCTCCTTCCTCCGGTCCCCTCGGACTCATCTCTCTCTCTCTCTTTTTCTGGACAGGAGAGCAACCATGGTTGTCTGTCCATGGAGATGAGCCGTGCCGCCCTGGTCACCTGCGACCTCGGGTCGCCTCCACGTCGAGCCGCCGGCAGCCATCCTCGTCGTTCCCGCATCGGATTCCCTCATCCCGCAGGTCGGCGGCCTCCTCCCTGCCCTTCCTCCTTCTCGTGCTCCCCCTCTTATCTCATTTTCTCTCTCTCTTCTCTGTACCAGGGAGCTGCCCGAGGTGTGCTGCGCTGCCGCACCTTCTTCGATCCGGCACGGACCGGCCGTCCCAAGCCCGGATCCGCCCGTCCGCTTCGTCCCTGCCGTCTCGCCGGAGCCCGCCATCGACGGTGTCTGATGCCAAGCCGTCACCCTGCCAAGTCCCTCATCCTCCTCTGCTTCGAGTAGGAGGACAAGACCCGCCCGATCCGCCTCGTTGATACGTCTCCAACGTATCTATAATTTTTGGTTGTTCCATGCTATTATATTACCCGTTTTTGGACGTTTATGGGCTTTATTTTACACATTTATATCATTTCTGGGACTAACCTACTAACCGGAGGCCCAGCCCGTATTGCTGTTTTTTGCCTATTTCAGTATTTCGAAGAAAAGGAATATCAAACGGAGTCCAAATGGAATGAAAACTTTGGGAGCGTGATTTTTGGAACGAACGTGATCTAGAGGACTTGGAGTGCAAGTCAAGAAGCATCCAAGGCCTCTACAAGAGAGGAGGGAGCCCCCCCTATAAGGCGCGCCCCCCTGTCTCACGGGGCCCTCGGGCTGGCCACTGACGTACTTCTTCCTCCTATATAAGCCTACGTATCCTGAAAACATCCGGGGAGCCAACGAAACACAATTTCCACCGCCGTAACCTTCTGTATCCGCGAGATCCCATCTTGGAGCCTTCGCCGGTGCTATGCCGGAGGGGGAATCGACCATGGAGGGCTTATACATCAACATCCTTGCCCCTCCGATGAGTTGTGAGTAATTTACCACAGACCTACGGGTCAATTGTTATTAGCTAGATGGCTTCTCCTCTCTTTATGGATCTCAATACAATGTTCTCCCTGTCTCTTTTGGAGATCTATTCGATGTAAACTCTTTTTGCGGTGTGTTTGTCGAGATCCAATGAATTGTGGGTTTATGATCAAGTTTATCTATGAGAAATATTTGAATCTTCTCTGAATTCTTTTATGTATGGTTGAGTTATCTTTGCAAGTCTCTTCGAATTATTAGTTTGGTTTGGCCTACTAGATTGATATTTCTTGCCATGGGAGAAGTGCTTAGCTTTGGGTTCAATCTTGCGGTGTCCTTACCCAGTGACAGCAGTGGTTGCAAGGCACGTATTGTATTGTTGCCATCGAGGATAAAAAGATCGGGTTTATATCATATTGCATGAGTTTATCCCTCTACATCATGTCATCTTGCTTAAGGCGTTACTCTGTTCTTATGAACTTAATACTCTAGATGTAGGCAGGAGTTGGTCGATGTGTGGAGTAATAGTAGTAGATGCAGGCAGGAGTCGGTCTACTTGCTGCAGACGTGATGCCTATATACATGATCATGCCTAGATAATCTCATAATTATTCGCTTTTCTCTCGATTGCTCGACAGTAATTTGTTCACCCACCGTAATACTTATCCTATCTTGAGAGAAGCCACTAGTGAAACGTATGGCCCCCAGGTCTATCTCTTATCATATTTGCTTCCAATCTACTTTTATTTGCATCTTTACTTTTTGCATCTATCTTATAAAATACCAAAAATATATTTATCTTATCATACTAGCTCTATCAGATCTCACTTTCGCAAGTGGCCGTGAAGGGATTGACAACCCCTTTATTGCGTTGGTTGCGAGTTCTTTGTTCGTTTGTGTAGGTGTGTGGGACTTTGAGGAGCCTCCTACTGGATTGATACCTTGGTTCTCAAAAACCGAGGGAAATATTTACGCTACTATTGCTACATCACCCTTTCCTCTTCAAGGAAAACCAACGCAACCTCAAGACGTAGCAAGAAGGATTTCTGGAGCCGTTGCCGGGGAGGTATTTGCTCAAGTCAAGACATACCAAGTCCCCATCACAAACCCATCTCCCTCGCATTTACATTATTTGCCATTTGCCTCTCGTTTTCCTATCCCCCACTTCACCCTTGTCGTTTTATTCGCCCTCTCTTTCCCAATGTCCTCCTCTCTTTTTGCTTGCCTTTTTCTGTTTGCTTGTGTGTTGGATTACTTGTTGCCATGGCGCAAGATAATACCAAATTGTGTGATTTCTCGAATACCAATAATAATGATTTCCTTAGTACTCCGATTGCTCCTCTTAATGATGTTGAGTCTTGTGAAATCGATACTGCTTTTTTGAATCTTGTTATGAAAGATCAATTCGCCGGCCTTCCTAGTGAAGATGCCGCTACTCATCTAAACAACTTTGTTGACTTGTGTGATATGCAAAGGAAGAAAGATACGGATAACGATATTGTCAAATTGAAGTTATTTCCGTTTTCACTTAGAGATCATGCTAAAGTTTGGTTTCGTCTTTGCCTAAAAATAGTATTGATTCTTGGAACAAGTGCAAATATGCTTTTATCTCTAAGTATTTTCCTCCGCTAAGATTATCACTCTTAGGAACGATATTATGAATTTTAAACAACTTGATCATGAGCATGTTTCCCAATCTTGGGAAAGAATAAAATTGATGATTCGCAATTGCCCTCCTCATGGTTTGAATTTATGGATGATCATACAAATATTTTATGCCGGTTTGAACTTTGCTTCTAGAAATCTCTTAGATTTTGCCGCGGGAGGCACGTTTATGGAAATCACGTTAGGAGATGCTACAAAACTCCTTGATAATATTATGGCTAATTATTCTCAATGGCACACCTAAAGATTTTCTTGTAAAAAAGTGCATGCTATAGAAGAAATCAATGTTTTGAGTGGAAAGATGGATGAACTTATGAAATATTTTGCTACTAAAAATACTCCTCTTGATCCCGATGATATGCCTTTGTCTACTTTGATTGAGAATAATAATGAATCTATGGATGTGAATTTTGTTGGTAGGAATAGTTTTGGAAACAATGCTTATAGAGGAAGCTTTAACGCTAGACCGTTCCCTAGTAATTCCTCTAATAATTATGGAAATTCCTATAGTAATTCTTATGGTAATTTTAATAAGATGCCCCCTGATTTTTAGAATAGTGTGAAAGAATTTATGATTTCTCAAAAGAATTTTAATGCTTTGCTTGAAGAAAAATTGCTCAAGTTGATGATTTGGCTAGGAACGTTGATAGACTTTCGCTTGATATTGATTCTCTTAAACTTAGATCTTCTTTTCCTAAGCATGATATCAATGAGTCTCTCAAAGCAATGAGAATTTCCATTGATGAGTGCAAGGAAAGAACCGCTAGATTGCGTGCAAAGAAAGATTGCTTTATAAAAGCGTGTTCTTCTAGTTTCCATGAAAATAATGATGAAGATCTTAAAGTTATTGATGCGTCTCCTATTAGATCTTTGTTTTGCAACATGAATGTTGATAATTATGGGACTGATGATGCGTCAACTTTGCCTAGAAAGCGTCCCAAGAATTCGGAGTCTTTAGATCTTGATGCTAAATTTGGTAAAAGTAGGATTGGAGAGGTCATGACTTTAAATAGCATTGAACCCACTATCTCGGATTTCAAGGAATTTGATTATGATAATTGTTCTTTAGAAGGTTGTATTTCCTTGTTGCAATCTGTTGTTAATTCTCCTCATGCTTATAGTCAAAATAAAGCTTTTACCAAACATATCGTTGATGCCTTGATGCAATCTTATGATGAAAAACTTAATTTGGAAGTTTCTATACCTAGAAAACTAAATGATGAGTGGGAACCTACTATAAAGATTAGAATTAAAGATCATGAGTGTTTTTCTTTGTGTGATTGGGTGCTAGGGTTTCCACGATTCCGAAAACTTTATGTGATATTCTAGGTTTCCATGATCTTGATGATTGCTCTTTAAATTTGCACCTTGCGGATTCCACCATTAAAAAGCCAATGGGAAGGATCAATGATGTTCTCATTGTTGCAAATATAAATTTAGTGCCCGTAGATTTTATCGTTCTTGATATAGATTGCAATCTTTCTTGCCCTATTATTCTTGGTAGACCTTTCCTTAAAACGATTGGTGCGATTATTGATATGAAGCAAGGGAATAGATTCCAATTTCCATTAAAAAAAGGCATGGAGCACTTTCCAAGAAAGAAAGTCAAATTACCTTACGAATCTATCATGCGAGCTACTTATGAATTGAGTGCCAAAGACGACACTACTTAGATCTATCTTCGCTTTTATGCCTAGCCAGGGGCGTTAAACGATAACGCATGTTGGGAGGCAACCCAATTTTCTTTGTGTTTTTTGTTTTTGTTCCTGTTTAGTAATAAATCTTGCAACTACCTCCTGTTTAAATGTGTTTTAGCATGTTGATTCTTTTTGCTGCTGATCAATAGACAAATTTTCCAGGACTTCCTATTTTGGTGGGATTTTTAGAGTTCAAGAAGTTTGCGTTAGTTACAGATTGCTACAGACTGTTCTGTTTTTGACAGATTCTGTTTTTCGTGTGTTGTTTGCTTATTTTGATGCATCTATGCCTAGTAAAATAGTTTATAAACCATAGAGAAGTTGGAATACAGTAGGTTTAACACCAAAATAAGTAAATAATGAGTTAATTATAGTACCTTATGTGGTGGTTTTGTTTTGTTTCACTAACGGAGCTTATAAGATTTCCTGTTGAGTTTTGTGTTGCGAAGATTTCAAGTTTTGGGTAAAGCTTTTATGGACTATGGAATAAGGAGTGGCAAGAGCCTTAGCTTGGGGATGCCCATGGCACCCCAATATATTCAAGGATAGCCAAAAGCCTAATCTTGGGGATGCCCCGGGAAGGCATCCCCTCTTTCGTCTTCGTTCATTGGTAACTTTACTTGGAGCTATATTTTTATTCGCCACATGATATGTGTTTTGCTTGGAGCGTCGTGTATTATATCAGTCTTTGCTTTTTAGTTTACCACAATCATACTTGCTGTACACACCTTTTGGGAGAAGCCTACTTGATTACGATTTGCTAGAATACTCTATGTGCTTGACTTATATCTTTTGAGCTTGATAGTTTTTGTTGTAGTACTTCACTTATATTTTTTAGAACACGGTGGTGTCTTAATTTTGAAGAAATTGTTAGTCTCTCATGCTTCACTTATATCTTTTTGAGAGTCTTTTAGAACAGCATGGTATTTGCTATGGTTACAAAGTTGGTCCTAGAATTGTGAGCATCCAAATTGGGTATAATAAAAACTATCATAGAAAAGAATTGGATGCTATGATCAATATGATGCTTGATAATTGTTTTGAGATATGGAGGTAGTGATATTAAAGTCATGCTAGTTGAGGTGATTATGAAAAGTACTTGTGTTAAGGGTTGTGATTCCCGTAGCATGCACGTATGGTGAACCACTTTGTGATGAAGTTGGAGCAGAATTTAATTTATGGATTGTCTTCCTTACGAGTGGCGGTTGGGGACGAGCGATGGTCTTTTCCTACCAATCTATCCCCCTAGGAGCATGCGCGTAGTACTTTGGTTTTTGATGACTTCTAGATTTTTGCAACAAGTACATGAGTTCTTTTGACTAATGTTGAGTCCATGGATTATACGCACCTCACCCTTCCACCGTTGCTAGCCTCTCTGGTGCCGCGCAAATTTCGCCGGTACCATACACCTACCATATACCTTCCTCAAAACAGCCACCATACCTACCTATTATGGCATTTCCATAGCCATTCCGAGATATATTGCCATGCAACTTTCCTCTGTTCCGTTCATATGACACGCATTACTTTTGTCATATTGCTTTTTGCATGATCATGTAGTTGATATTGTATTTGTGGCAAGGCCACCTTCATAATTCATACATGTCGCTCTTGATTCATCGCATATCCCAGTTCACCGCTGGAGGCATTCATATAGAGTCATATCTTGTTCTAGCTTTGAGTTGTAATTCTTGAGTTGTAAATCCATAAAAGTGTGATGATCTTCATTATTAGAGCATTGTCCTAGTGAGGAAAGAATGATGAAGACTATGATTCCCCCACAAGTCGGGATGAGACTTTGGACTTTACAAAAATAAAAAAAAAGAAAGAAAAAAAGGCCAAAAAGAAAAAAATAAGCCCAAAGAAAAAAAAGGAGAAAAAAAAGAAAAAGAAAAAAACTAAAATGAGAGAAAAAGAGAGAAGGGACATTGTTACTATCTCTTTTTCCCACACTTGTGCTTCGAAATAGCACCATGATCTTCATGATAGAGAGTCTCATATGTTGTCACTTTCATATACTAGTGGGAATTTTCATTATAGAACTTGGTTTGTATATTCCAATGATGGGCTTCCTCAAAATGCCCTAGGTCATTGTGAGCAAGCGAGTTGGATGCACACCCACTTAGTTTCTTTTGTTGAGCTTTCATATATTTATAGATCTAGTGCATCCATTGCATGGCAATCCCTACTCACTCACATTGATATTAATGGGCATCTCCATAGCCCATTGATACACCTAGTTGATGTGAGACTATCTTCTCCTTTTTTGTCTTCTCCACAACCACCATTCTATTCCACATATAGTGCTATGTCCATGGCTCACGCTCATGTATTGCGTGAAAGTTGAAAGAGTTTGAGATTATTAAAGTATGAAACAATTGCTTGGCTTGTCATAGGGGTTATGCATGATTAAATACTTTGTGTGATGAAGATAGAGCAACAGCCAGACTATATGATTTTGCAGGGATAACTTTCTTTGGCCATGTTATTTTGAGAAGACATGATTACTTTGATTAGTATGCTTGAAGTATCACTATTTCTTATGTCAATATGAACTTTTATTTAGTATCATTTGGATCTGAACATTCATGCCACAATAAAGAAAATTACATTGAGAATTATGCTAGGTAGCATTCCACATCAAAATTTTCTTTTTTTATCATTTACCTACTCGAGGAAGAGCAGGAATTAAGCTTGGTGATGCTTGATACGTCTCCAACGTATCTATAATTATTGATTGTTCCATGCTATTATATTACCCCTTTTGGATGTATATGGGATTTATTTTACACATTTATATCATTTCTGGGACTAACCTACTAACCGGATGTCCAGCTGGTATTGCTGTTTTTTTGCCTATTTCAGTATTTCGAAGGAAAGGAATATCAAACGGAGTCCAAACAAAATGAAACCTTCAGGAGCATGATTTTTGGAACGAACGTGATCCATAGGACTTGGAGTGCAAGTCAAGAAGCAGTCAAGGCCTCCACGAGATAGGAGGGCCCCCCTATAGGGCGCGCCCCTTGTCTCGTGGGCCCCTCGGGTGGCCACCGACGTACTTCTTCCTCCTCTATAAGCCTACGTACCCCGAAAACATCCGGGGAGCCAACGAAACACAATTTCCACCACCATAACCTTCTGTATCCGCGAGATCCCATCTTGGAGCCTTCGTCGGCGCTCTGCCGGAGGGGGAATCGACCACGGAGGGCTTCTACATCTACATCCTTGCCCCTCCGATGAGTTGTGAGTAGTTTACCACAGACCTACGGGTCCATAGTTATTAGCTAGATGGCTTCTTATCTCTTTTTGGATCTCAATACTATGTTCTCCCTGTCTCTTGTGGAGATCTATTCGATGTAAACTCTTTTTGCGGTGTGTTTGTCAAGATCCGATGAATTGTGGGTTTATGATCAAGTTTATCTATGAGAAATATTTGAATCTCCTCTGAATTCTTTTGTGTATGATTGAGTTATCTTTGCAAGTCTCTTCGAATTATCAGTTTGGTTTGGCCTACTAGATTGATCTTTCTTGCCATGGGAGAAGTGCTCAGCTTTGGGTTCAATTTTGCGATGTCCTTACCCAGTGACAGCAGGGGTTGCAAGGCACGTATTGTATTGTTGCCATCGAGGATAAAAAGATGGAGTTTATATCATATTGCATGAGTTTATCCCTCTACATCATGCCATCTTGCTTAAGGCGTTACTCTGTTCTTATGAACATAATACTCTAGATGCAGGCAGGAGTCGGTCGATATGTGGAGTGATAGTAGTAGATGCAAGCAGGAGTCGATCTACTTGTTGCGGACGTGATGCCTATATACATGATCATGCCTAGATAATCTCATAATTATTCACATTTCTATCAATTGCTCGACAGTAATTTGTTCACCCACCATAATACTTATGCTATCTTGAGAGAAGCCACTAGTGAAACCTATGGCCCCCGGGTCTATCTCTTATCATATTTGCTTCCAATCTACTTTTATTTGCATCTTTACTTTTTGCATATATCTTATAAAATACCGAAAATATATTTATCTTATCATACTATCTCTATCCAATCTCACTTTCGCAAGTGGACGTGAAGGGATTGACAACCCCTTTATTGCATTGGTTGCGAGTTCTTTGTTCGCTTGTGTAGGTGCGTGGGACTTTTGAAGAGCCTCCTACTGGATTGATACCTTGGTTCTCAAAAACTGAGGGAAATACTTATGCTGCTATTGCTGCATCACCCTTTCCTCTTCAAGGAAAACCAATGCAAGCTCAAGACGTGGCACTCGTTCACTCGTCAGGCGCTCGAGCACGAGCTCGCCCGCGCGCCATCGTCCATGTTGCCACGCCTCCCCTCCGGAGACCACCCAGACCGCCTCCTCTGCATCGCGGTCGCGTTGCCCTCGTAGTCGCCTCACTCCTATGCTTCCAGCATTGCCCACGCCCGCTTCAGTGCTTCCCCTGCTCCAGATCGAGCGAGCCAGGAGAGCGCCCGCGTTGACTTGCCTCATCACCAGGTGGGTCGTCCGCCCCGCAGCACAGCGCGGCTCCTACTGTCGGCCTGCTTCCCCAAGGCCCAGCCTCCAACAGGCCCAATGTGAGCCACCACCCAGTCCATTTCTATTGGCCGGTCGTGCTCTCATTCAGCCCGCATGTGTTTTTTTTCCTGCTGCGAATTTAACATTATCTAGTGTATTGCAGTTTTGCAGAAAACCCCTCCATGTTCATGCATATAATAACTCACAAACCGTGCATCCATGTTAAAACTTCAAACATGAAAAGTGCTTAGAATTTACTCTATTTCCATAATATGCCACTTTCATCCATGTTAAAAATGTTTAAAATGTTGTTTGCATTTAATTTTCTTAAATGCCATGTTAAAATGATTTATTTCATAACTAAATAACCGTAGCTCCAATTTTAATAAATTTATATGTAAATGGGGTGGAAAATGCATAGATTAATTTTGTGCACTTTGTTGTACTATTTAACAACATTAAAGTATGGTTTAGGGCAGAGCAGCTCCAAATTCGAAATGTGGACATGAGGATTTTCCGGAATTGTTGTTTGTTATTTCCGAACTCATTTAAACTTGCCAAAATAGTTAGTTTAATGCTTCACCTCTTGCCATGTTTAACAACATTTAATATTGTTGTGTACCTAAACGAGAGCGAACTAAATAACTCGA
Source organism: Triticum timopheevii (assembly GCA_963921465.1). Lineage (NCBI taxonomy): Eukaryota > Viridiplantae > Streptophyta > Magnoliopsida > Poales > Poaceae > Triticum > Triticum timopheevii. The sequence continues at coordinate 237,555,072 of OY997264.1, read as the reverse complement.
ATGTGGTGGTTCGTCAATATGCAACTCGTTGCATATTGAGCTCCACTTAATTTGTAGTATTGTTTGTGCACTTTGCCATGCCATGCCTCATTAAACCGGACATGCATCATAATTGTTTTTGCATCATACCATGCTTATGCTTGTTGGTTTAACATGTTGTTTGCTTCTTTCCGGTTTTCTTCTCTCGTTAGCTTTGGTTTCATTCCGGAGTTGTGAGGATTCGTTCGACTACGTCCGTTTTTCTTCTTCTTGGAATCGTTCTTCTTCCTTGCGAGAATTCAGGAAAGATGACCATTACCCTCAATATCACTTCTATCTTTGCTTGCTAGTTGCTTCGTTCTATTGCTATGATGTGCTACCTATCACTTGTTTACCGTCCCTCCCATATTGCCATGTCAGCCACTAACCTTTTCACCCTTCCTAGCAAACCGTTGTTTGGCTATGTTACCGCTTTTTCTCAGCCCCTCTTATAGCGTTGTCAGTTGCAGGTGAAGTTGAAGATTGCTCCTTGTTGGAACAGGATTATGTTGGGATATCAAAATATATTTTATTTAATTAATGCATCTATATACCTGGTAAAGGGTGGAAGGCTCGGCCTTTTGCCTGGTGTTTTGTTCCACTCTTGCCGCCCTAGTTTCCGTCATACCGGTGTTATGCTCCTTGATTTTGCTTTCCTGACGCGGCTGGGTTTATGGCAACCCCTTGATAGTTTGCTTTGAATAAAACTCCTCCGCAAAGCCCAACTTTGGTTTTACATTTGCTTAACAACCTATAACCCTCCCTTAGGCAGGCCAACCCAAGGGTCATCTTTATTTTAACCCCCCGGGCCAGTGCTTCTCTAAGTGTTGGTCTGAACCGAGCTGGCGGCGTGGCCACCTCGGGGAAACTTGAGGGCTGGTTTTAATCGTAGCTAGACTCATCCAATTTGCCCCAAGAACGAGATATGTGCAGCTCCTATCGGGATTTGTCGGCACATTCGGGCGGTCTTGCTGGTCTTGTTTTACCATTGTCGAAATGTCTTGTAACCGGGATTCCGAGACTGATCGGGTCTTTCCGGGAGAAGGAATATCCTTCGTTGGTCGTGAGGACTTATAATGGGCTAAGCTGGGACATCCCTGCAGGGTATAAATTTTGGAGAGCCATGCCCGTGGTTATGTGGCAGATGGGAATTGTTAATGGGCTAAGCTGACACTATACAAAAATAGCATCGTAATTACTGCAGCCTGTGGCAGCATCATAAATGTTGTATCACAACAAAATAAATTCCAATCATACAATAAAAGGCCTATTTGCATAAAGTGTACAGTGCTTCCAGTTAAAAGCACCATCAGATGTATAGAAGCACATATCATTTGACCTGAGTGCTAATGTTTCAGGCTGTAGAATCTGATGGAGTAGCACGATCTCCACCTTTTTCCGCCATTGTTCTTCAACAACAAAGTGAACGACTTATAGTCTAGTTTCAAAACCATTCATATCTTGACGACATTTCTCAACCACTATTCTTGTTTCCGAAACAACGTCATACAACCCACAAGTATAGGGGATTGCAACAGTTTTCGAGGGTAAAGTATTCAACCCAAATTTGTTGATTCGACACAAGGGGAGCCAAAGAATATTCTCAAGTATTAGCAGCTGAGTTGTCAATTCAACCACACCTGGAAACTTAGTATCTGCAGCAAAGTGTTTAGTAGCAAAGTAATATGATAGTAGTGGTAACGGTAACAAATGTAAAGACAACAAAAGTAATGTTTTTGGTATTTTGTAGTGATTGTAACAGTAGCAACGGAAAAGTAAATAAGTGTAAACCAGTATATGGAAAACTCGTAGGCACCGGATTAGCGATGGATAATTATGCCAGATGTGGTTCATCATGTAGCAGTCATAACATAGGGTGGCACAGAACTCACTCCAGTTCATCAATGTAATGTAGGCATGTATTCCGTATATAGTCATACGTGCTTATGCAAAAGAACTTGCATGACATCTTTTGTCCTACCCTCCCGTGGCAGCGGGGTCCTATTGGAAACTAAGGTATATTAAGGCCTCCTTTTAATAGAGAACCGGAACAAAGCATTAGCACATAGTGAATACATGAACTCCTCAAACTATGGTCATCACCGGGAGTGGTCCCGATTATTGTCACTTCGGGGTTGACGGATCATAACACATAGTAGGTGACTATAGACTTGCAAGATAGGATCAAGAACACAAATATATTCATGAAAACATAATAGGTTCAGATCTGAAATCATGGCACTCGGGCCCTAGTGACAAGCATTAAGCATAGCAAAGTCATAGCAACATCAATCTCAGAACATAATGGATACAAGGGATCAAACCCTAAAAAAACTAACTCGATTACATCATAAATCTAATCCAACCCATCACCATCCAGCAAGCCTACGATGCAATTACTCACGCACAGCCGTGAGCATCATGAAATTGGTGATGGAGGATGGTTGATGATGACGACGGCGACGAATCCCCCTCTCCGGAGCCCCGAACGAACTCCAGATCAGCCCTCCCGAGAGAGATTAGGGCTTGGCTGTAACGCCCCGGATACAACTTTCCATATTCGTAACTCCAAATCTTGCCTTTTCCGGAGATGTGTTATGATATTTCCTTCGTGGTTGGGTTTTTGTCATTTTGTTTTGCATTTTATTCTTGGCATGCATCTCATCTCATGGCATCATGTGCATTGCATCCGCCTGTTTTTCATAAAACTCGTTTCCATTCGTAGCTGCTGCGTCCCCCCCCCCCTTGCTTTCGTTGCTCGTTCTGAGACCAACCTTGTTCTTCGTTTTCCCTCTTGACTAAACCGGAGTCTCTCTCAAACCTCTCGCGCGCGTCCAAAATCTCCCCCGAACCCGGCCCGGGTTGTCGTCACCGTTGGATCCGGATCATCCCCTAACATCTACAAAACATCTCCGTTTTCTTAATTGGACTCCCTAACCTATTTTTCCCGACCGTCCGATTTCGATCGGAGGGACTAGATAGCCCCTAAGCTAACCCTTCCTATAAATAGACTCCTAACCCTAAATTTTAGGGATCCTGTCCCATCCACCCACTCCCGAGCGCCGCCACACTTCCTGTCCCTTCCTCATCGGGATCCTCCCCGATCCAAAATCCCCTTCTCCTCGATTTCAGCCACCAAGCCAACCATCGCTCTCTAGCTCCTCCCTGTTCGATCCTCAACCACCTCGACCGCGCCTGAGACCAGCAGCTCCACCACCAAGCCGCTCCCTCGCCTGCGCCCCGATCCCTTGCACCACCACGCCGGAGCTCCTCTCCAGCATGCCGCCGGCAAGCAGCAGCAGCAACCAGGCCGAACCCGCTCGCTGCTTCTCTTTCCCTTCTTTTCTCGTTCCCTCTGGGTTCCTCTCTCACATGCTGTCTCTCTTCTCCATAAAACTTGCAGGAACTCCATGGCGTCCCCGAGACCAACCATGGACAGCTACTCCCGGAGCTCGTATTCCCCGCCCGCAGGTGCCCGCCACCGGCAAGAGCCCCAGGCCAGTGAGCCAAGCCTCTCCCTTGCCTTCTCCTTTTCTCGTGCTCCCTTTTTCTCTTCCCCCGCTAACCTCCCTTCTGCTCTCTGAACGGCAGCCATGGACAGCCCCAGGAGCTCCCTCGCAGCCGCCTGAATCTGGCGTTTCGCCGGAGAACGCCGTCCTCGCCCAGGACCTCATCGCCCCTTCGCCCCGCTCGCCGGAGCTCTGCTCCCAGTCACCGGCGCCCTACTCGCCTCCTCTGCATCGCCCTAGCCCCTGCCTCGAACTGCTGCTGTTCCTGGTCTTCAGGAAACGAGAGCAGCTCACTCGTCGTCCCGTTGACCGTGGCCCCGCACCTCCTCATTCGATCCAGCGAGGCCCAGATCCCGCCAGCGCCCGCGACGCGCATGGGCCTCCTTGCCTCCCCTGCCTCCTCCACCGACCGGGCCTCAGCCCAGGGTGAGCCTCCAAAGTTCCTGTAGCTCTAGATTCGGCCGATGTATTATTTTTTCCTGCCTGCGAATTTTGACATTATCCAGTGATTTTCAGTTTTACAGAAAAACCCTTGCTGTTCATGCATTTAATAACTAATCAATCATGCATCATATGTAAATAATTTATATATGAAAAATGCTTAGTTTTTCATCTAGTTTCACATTATGCCACTTTCATCCATGTTTAAAATGTTTAAAAGGCTGTTTGTTTAAATTTGCTCAAATGCCATGTTAAAATGATTTATTTCATAACTAAATAACCGTAGCTCGGAATTTAATAAACTTTATATGTAAATGGGGTGGAAAAATGCCTAGTTTAACGTGGTGCACTTTATTTTTCTGTTTAACAACTTTAAAATTGTGTTTAGGACAGAACAGTACCAAATTCTAAATATGCATATGGGGATTTTCCAGAATTGTTGTTTGTTGTTCCGGCCTCATTTAAACTTGCCTAGATAGGTAGTTTAATTATGCTTCACCTCTTGCCATGTTTAACAACATTTAATATTGTTGTGTACCTAAACCGAGAGAGAACTAAATAATTGAATGTGGTGTTTTGTCAATATGCAACTCGTTGCATATTGAGCTCCACTTAACTTGTAGTATTGTTTGTTGCACTTTGCGGTGCCATGCCTCATTAAACCGGACAAGCATCATACTTGATTGTGCATCATGCCATGTTTATGCTTGTGCATTTACCATGTTGTTTGTTTCTTTCCGGTGTTGCTTCTTAGTTCCGGTAATGTTGCGATTGTGAGGATTCGTTCGACTACTCCCGTTCGTCTTCTTCATGGACTCGTTCTTCTTCCTAGCGGGATTTCAGGCAAGATGACCGCTATCCTGGATCTCACTACTATCATTGCTATGCTAGTTGCTTCGTTCTATCGCTATGCTGCGCTTCCTATCACTTGTTCCTTAAGCCTCCCAAATTGCCATGAACCTCTAACCTTTGACACCCTTCCTAGCAAACCGTTGTTTGGCTATGTTACCGCTTTGCTCAGCCCCTCTTATAGCGTTGTTAGTTGCAGGTGAAGTTGAAGATTGCTCCGTGGTGGACAGGTTTATGTTGGGATATCACAATATCTCTTATATTATTAATGTATCTATATACTTGGTAAAGGGTGGAAGGCTCGGCCTTATGCCTGGTGTTTTGTTCCACTCTTGCCGCCCTAGTTTCTGTCATACCGGTATTATGTTCCCGGATTTTGCGTTCCTTACGCGGTCGGGTGATTTATGGGACCCCCTTGACAGTTCACTTTGAATAAAACTCCTCCAGCAAGGCCCAACCTTGGTTTTACCATTTGCTTCACCACCACCTACTTTTCCCTTGGCAGTCGCTCTCTCGAGGGTCATCTTTATTTAGCCCCCCCGGGCCAATGCTTGTCTAAGTGTTGGTCCGAACTAGAGCCACTTGCAGCGCCACCTCAGGGAAACTTGAGGTCTGGTTTTAGTGGTACGTAGTGTTCATCCAGTGTTGCCCTGAGAACGAGATATGTGCAGCTCCTATCGGGATGTCGGCGCATCGGGCGGTCTTGCTGGACTTGTTTTACCATTGTCGAAATGTCTTGTAAACCGGGATTCTGAGACAGATCGGGTCTTCCTGGGAGAAGGAATATCCTTCGTTGATCGCGAGAGCTTATCATGGGCTAAGTTGGGACACCCCTGCAGGGTATTATGTTTCGAAAGCCATGCCCGCGGTTACATGGCAGATGGGAATTTGTTAATGTCCGGTTGTAGATAACTTGACACCAGATCCGAATTAAAACGCATCAACCGCGTGTGTAGCCGTGATGGTCTCTTTTCGGCGGAGTCCGGGAAGTGAACACGGTTTCTGTGTTATGTTTGACGTAAGTAGGAGTTCAGGATCACCTCTTGATCATTGCTAGCTTCACGACCATTCCGTTTGCTCTCTTCTCGCTCTTATTTGCGTATGTTAGCCACCATATATGCTTAGTCGCTGCTGCAACCTCACCACTTTACCCCTTCCTTTCCCATTAAGCTTTGCTAGTCTTGATACCCATGGTAATGGGATTGCTGAGTCCTCGTGGCTCACGGATTACTACAACAACAGTTGCCGGTACAGGTTATGCGATGATCATGATGCGAGAGCGATGTTTGCTTGTTTTGGAGTTCTTCTTCTGCTTCTTCTTCGATCAGGGGATAGCTTCCAGGTCGGCAGCCTGGGCTAGCAGGGTGGATGTCGTTTGAGTTTCTGTTTGTGTTTTCATCCGTAGTCGGATGATGCTCTTATGTATTGTGATGTTGTATTCATGTGGCATTGTATGCCTCTTGTGTGTATCCCTATCTATTATGTAATTGTCGATGTAATGATATCCACCTTGCAAAAGCGTCTTCAAGATGCGCTTCTATCCTTGGTGGGACCTTCGAGTTCCTTTAGGATAGGGTCGCATCTTGGGCATGACAAGTTGGTATCAGAGCCCCGACCGACCATAGGAGCCCCCTTGTTTGTTGGCCGTTGTTGAGTCTAGAAGAAAACTATTTTGAGTCTCAAGATTATATATATCAGAGAGTAGGATTCTTTTTACTCCTCAGCCCCTTCGTCGCTTTGGTGAGGACTCCTGACGTAGATGTTTTGTCTTTCCTCTCCTCAAATTTCACTAAAAAAATTTAGGATCACGCGGGTATCTTGGAATCGTTCCGATAGTCTTGTGACGAGAACATTGTTCTTGGTGCCTCCTGACATTTAGGGGTTGTGGCAGTGTCCCGGGGAGTTGAGCTCCGAGGTGTTGTCGTCATAATTTTATCGTTGCAGTTCTGGAATACCTGGGTTTTGCCGACATCGAAAATCTCTTTTATGCAGTTGTTGGTGAGATAACCTCGACGTCACCCAGTACTGGGGAGTTCGGGAGTATTGCCATAGCTTGTATAATGGATGCCTTTCGAAGGTTGAGGTACACGATTTCCGGAGTTTTCTTGGTTATGTGTTGACGGATGGATACAGCTTGGATGTAGGTATTGTTAGTTTGGGTGAGATATATTGCTTCCCCTGTATCCCCAACACCAGATTGCATAACCAGAAAGTTTCAGGAGTTTTATAGGTGGGAATTCAAGTAGCTCCTAGAATATCTTTCCGACAGATGCATGATATGGGATTGGGTAAATCTCTATCATATGTATTTGTTCCGGCTTATTCTGCAAGCCAATCCTTTTTGTTTGTTTGTTTTATTTGTGGTATTCGAGTTGCTTCGAAGTCAAATGTTGAATCCATACCTTTCCTAACGGTGTTCTCATATTGCTATGTGAATACTAATCCTTTTTGATCATTGAGGTTGTCATGTTAATTCTTTTCCAACCGGTGCGCTTCTTTCGAGATGATCCCATCATTCTCCCCATCCGGAAGATCAATTCTAAGTTTTCTCAATGGTGTTTGTTTCATTCATCCCAAGTTATCTTTGTTTTTCCCCACCCTCCCACCCTTTTCTTCAAGGACTCATTTATTTTAATCAAGTATCCATTTATTCATGTGAAGTCACTTCACTCTTTTCAATCAATGTTCTTATCCGGTGATTTCCCTCGTGAAGATGCTCACGAGCTTCAAGTTCATCATTCTTCATTCTCGTATTCTTGTCTGGTGGATCCAATTCAAGCTTTCGATATTCATCATATTCCTTTCCTCGTTTCTAATGCTTTCTCATGCCGATGCACCTCTTAATCATTCACCTCTTCCTATTCATTTGTTCTGGACTACTGAAGATATCTTGGAAGATTTGTGTTTCCATTCTTAATCCATTCAAGCTATTTGGGGATTGTTATCTCATTCAAGCTATTAATTCAACCGGTGCCATCTCTCTTTAAAAACATTTCCAATGGTGTTTTCTTGTGAGTGGGCCCTAACACACAGGTCTTTTCCCAGGATCTTACCTGACTCTTCTAATTATTTTCATTGTTGGCTCAACCTCTTTGTTTTTTTCTTTCTCCCGGAGTATCTCAACAATTCATGGTGGTGTTTATCGTCGTCATTCTCAGATTTTGAAGACCGAAGAAGAGTTCCTCTTAAATCCTTACCCATTCTTCCAAAGGTGCGTAGTTCAAGCTTGATGCCATCCTCTCATAATTGTTTTCGATTGTGAGAATTCTTTTCACCCATCCGGAGCATTTCATGAGTTGTTTCCATTTCTTTCCTCTGAAGGCCATCATGTCATAATTCTTCATTCTCAGCATGTAGCTATTGTTGTCTAAATCTTCCCTGTGCATCGTTCAAATATCCTCTAATCAATTCATGATCTCTTCGTTCTCTGTATCTAAATCCCCTCAAGTATCTTCATTTGTTTTCCAATTCTTCCTGGTGAATTCTGCCTTTGCTACTTTCATTTTGAATTCTTACGGTGGTTCGTTCAAGATTTCACTTCCTTCGTTATCATATCAAATATTCGTTGTTCCCAAATCCCACCGGTGGTTCCATCAATACCTTCTGAAGTTTACGCTATATCCACTCTTAATCCTTTCTACGAGAATAAGTAGTATGCCAAATCCGTTGCTTGTCATCAATTTAAATTGGTGAAGGATAGGCATAACGTAATTATTATTATTGTTTCATCGAAGTGATTAATTGTTTCCTTTGGAGTTTGTTCTTCAGGAATAAATTCTCGGTTCTAAGATCATCTTTTCTTTTCGGAGTTCCAAGTTCTCTCGATTATATCATCGCGAAGCTCCATCTAAATCATGGCAAGGCTTAACCTTGTGTTTTCAACTTCCCTTTCTTTTTTTATCATCCTTTTATTACCGAAGTTCTTCATGGAGGCTCTACATGGTGGTTCATCAAGTATTGTTTTCATTATTCAATTGTTCTTCAAGATTTCTCTTGAAGTTAAGATCAGCCAAGCTATACTCAAAACTAAACATGGTGCTCAACACATGTTTTATTTTGAGGAGTTCAAGCATTCTTCATCGTGCATCCCGAAGTGCAATTCTTTCTACCTTTTGAGGTGGTCTTATGTCATTCTTGACAATTTCCTTCATGTTTCATGATTCATATGTTGTCAAGAATGAGATATTTAAATCCATCATTTTCTCTTCGTTCAAGAGATCTTTTCGACCAATCAATCTCCTTGTTGGAGTTATCTTGGGTTAGATTTCACCTAAAGCCTTCCCTAAGGAATGTTGCTCGTTGTGGTGTCTATCAATGATCCGAGTTTTTCTCCTATCCTCTCGGTGAAGAAGTTTTTTCATATCTTTGGTGCTCTCAATCAAATCAATGGTTTCCATTAGTGGCCGGTCGTCACCTCATAGTCTTGAGATGTTTTACATAAGCCCACTACAAGCTTATTCTTTTCGTTGTTGGTTTTGCAACAACTCCGTTATAACCTTCTTGGAAGGGTGCTTTCCAAGCTCATTTGTGGCAGAAGTTGGCATTTTCTCCTACATTATGTTATTCAAATGATCTACTTCTATTCTTTCTTTACGGAGGCGTTGTGATGTTGTGCTCTTCACCCATCACCTCGTTTGGTGAGGATCGTCTTCTTTTCTTGCTTATCCATTTAACCGGAGTGCTGTCCAAATTCTGTCATTCTTGGTCCTTGGCTATCTCATTATACCGATGTGGTCATATTCTTTTCGTTCGTGAAGCTCTTATTTCCATGTCCTTGCAACCTTAAAGTTCTCGTAATGTTCCTTGTTCCTCTTTTCTAACGGATTGTTTGCAATCTCGTTCATCTTTGTTGTACTCTTTCTTTTAAATTGCTCAACCGCTCAAGGTTCATGGTTTCACTCGTTCGTCAAAGAAGCAACTTAGTTTTACCTCTTCTCTTCCTCTTCCGTTTCTCTCCGGTGCCATCCTAGATCTCGGGACGAGATCCTCTCGTAGTGGTGGAGTGTTGTAACGCCCCGGATACAACTTTCCATATTCGTAACTCCAACTCTTGCCTTTTCCGGAGATGTGTTATGATATTTCCTTCGTGGTTGGGTTTTTGTCGTTTTGTTTTGCATTTTATTCTTGGCATGCATCTCATCTCATGGCATCATGTGCATTGCATCCGCATGTTTTTCATAAAACTCGTTTCCATTCGTAGCTGCCGCGTCCCCCCCTTGCTTTCGTTGCTCGTTCTGAGACCAATCTTGTTCTTCGTTTTCCCTCTTGACTAAACCAGAGTCTCTGTCAAACCTCTCGCGCGCGTCCGAAATCTCCCCCGAACCCGACCCGGGCTGTCGTCATCGTTGGATCCGGATCATCCCCTAACATCTACAAAACATCTCCGTTTTCTTAATTGGACTCCCTAACCTATTTTTCCCGACCGTCCGATTTTGATCGGAGGGACTAGATAGCCCCTAAGCTAACCGTTCCTAAAAATAGACTCCTAACCCTAAATTTTAGGGATCCTGTCCCGTCCACCCACTCCCGAGCGCCGCCACTCTTCCTGTCCCTTCCTCGTTGGGATCCTCCCCGATCCAAAATCCCCTTCTCCTCGATTTCAGACACCAAGCCAACCATCGCTCTCCAGCTCCTTCCTATTCGATCCCCAGCCACCTCGACCGTGCCTGAGACCAGCAGCTCCACCACCAAGCTGCTCCCTCGCCTGCGCCCCGATCCCCTGCACCACCTCGCTGGAGCTCCTCTCCAGCATGCCGCCGGCAAGCAGCAGAAGCAACCAGGCCGAACCTGCTCGCTGCTTCTCTTTCCCTTCTTCTCTCGTTCCCTCTGGGTTCCTCTCTCACATGCTTTCTCTCTTCTCCATAAAACTTGCAGGAACTCCATGGCGTCCCCGAGCCCAACCATGGATAGCTACTGCCGGAGCTCGTCTTCCCCGCCCGCGCGTGCCCGCCGCCGGCAAGAGCCCCAGGCCAGTGAGCCAAGCCTCTCCCTTGCCTTCTCCTTTTCTCGTGCTCCCTTTTTCTCTTCCCCCGCTAACCTCCCTTTTGCTCTATGAACGGCAGCCATGGACAACCCCAGGAGCTCCCTCGCAGCCGCCTGGATTTGGCGTTTCGCCGGAGAACGCCGTCCTCGCCCAGGACCTCGTCGCCCCTTCGCCCCGCTCGCCGGAGCTCTGCTCCCAGTCATCGCGCCCTGCTCGCCTCCTCTGCATCGCCCTGGCCCCTGCCTCGAACTGCTGCCGTTCCTGGTCTTCAGAAAACGAGAGCAGCTCGCTCGTCGTCCCGTTGACCGCGGCCCCGCGCCTCCTCGTTCGATCCAGCGAGGCCCAGATCCTGCGAGCGCCCGCCAGCGCCCGCAACGCGCATGGGCCTCCTTGCCTCCCCTGCCTCCTCCACCGACCGGGCCTCAGCCCAGGGTGAGCCTCCAAAATTCCTGCAGCTCCAGATTCGGCCGATGTATTTTTCCCCTGCCTGCGAATTTTGACATTATCCAGTGATTTTCAGTTTTATAGAAAAACCCTTGTTGTTCATGTATTTAATAACTAATCAATCATGCATCATATGTAAATAATTTATAGATGAAAAATGCTTAGTTTTTCATCTAGTTTCACATTATGCCACTTTCATCCATGTTTAAATTGTTTAAAAGGCTGTTTGTTTAAATTTGCTCAAATGCCATGTTAAAATGATTTATTTCATAACTAAATAACCGTAACTCGGAATATAATAAACTTTATATGTAAATGGGGTGGAAAAATGCCTAGTTTAACATGGTGCACTTTATTTTGCTGTTTAACAACTTTAAAATTGTGTTTAGGACAGAACAGTACCAAATTCTAAATATGCATTTGGGGATTTTCCGGAATTGTTGTTTGTTGTTCCGGCCTCATTTAAACTTGCCTAGATAGGTAGTTTAATTATGCTTCACCTCTTGCCATGTTTAACAACAATTAATATTGTTGTGTAGCTAAACCAAGAGAGAACTAAATAATTGAATGTGGTGTTTTGTCAATATGCAACTCGTTGCATATTGAGCTCCACTTAACTTGTAGTATTGTTTGTTGCACTTTGCGATGCCATGCCTCATTAAACCGGACATGCATCATACTTGATTGTGCATCATGCCATGTTTATGCTTGTGCATTTACCATGTTGTTTGTTTCTTTCCGGTGTTGCTTCTTAGTTCCGGTAATGTTGCGATTGTGAGGATTCGTTCGACTATGCCCGTTCGTCTTCTTCATGGACTCGTTCTTTTTCCTAGCGGGATTTCAGGCAAGATGACCGCTATCCTGGATCTCAGTACTATCATTGCTATGCTAGTTGCTTCGTTCTATCGCTATGCTGCGCTTCCTATCACTTGTTCCTTAAGCCTCCCAAATTGCCATGAACCTCTAACCTTTGACACCCTTCCTAGCAAACCGTTGTTTGGCTATGTTACCGCTTTGCTCAGCCCCTCTTATAGTGTTGCTAGTTGCAGGTGAAGTTGAAGATTGCTCCATGGTGGACAGGGTTATGTTGGGATATCACAATATCTCTTATATTATTAATGTATCTATATACTTGGTAAAGGGTGGAAGGCTCGGCCTTATGCCTGGTGTTTTGTTCCACTCTTGCCGCCCTAGTTTCCATCATACCGGTATTATGTTCCCGGATTTTGCGTTCCTTACGCTGTCGGGTGATTTATGGGACCCCCTTGACAGTTCCCTTTGAATAAAACTCCTCCAGCAAGGCCCAACCTTGGTTTTACCATTTGCTTCACCACCACCTACTTTTCCCTTGGGAGTCGCTCTCTCGAGCGTCATCTTTATTTAGCCCCCCCGGGCCAATGCTTGTCTAAGTGTTGGTCCGAACCAGAGCCACTTGCAGCGCCACCTCGGGGAAACTTGAGGTCTGGTTTTAGTTGTACATAGTGTTCAACCGGTGTTGCGCTCAGAACGAGATATGTGCAGCTCCTATCGGGATGTCGGCGCATCGGGCGGTCTTGCTGGACTTGTTTTACCATTGTCGAAATGTCTTGTAAACCAGGATTCCGAGACAGATCGGGTCTTCCTGGGAGAAGGAATATCCTTCATTGATCGCGAGAGCTTATCATGGGCTAAGTTGGGACACCCCTGCAGGGTATTATCTTTCGAAAGCCATGCCCGCGGTTACGTGGCAGATGGGAATTTGTTAATTTCTGGTTGTAGATAACTTGACACTAGATCCGAATTAAAATGCATCAACCGCGTGTGTAGCCGTGATGGTCTCTTTTCGGCGGAGTCCGGGAAGTGAACACGGTTTCTGTGTTATGTTTGACGTAAGTAGGAGTTTAGGATCACCTCTTGATCATTGCTAGCTTCACGACCGTTATGTTTGCTCTCTTCTCGCTCTTATTTGCGTATGTTAGCCACCATATATGCTTAGTCGCTGCTGCAACCTCACCACTTTACCCCTTCCTTTCCCATTAAGATTTGCTAGTCTTGATACCCATGGTAATGGGATTGCTGAGTCCTCGTGGCTCACAGATTACTACAACAACAGTTGCAGGTACAGGTTATGCGATGATCATGATGCGAGAGCGATGTTTGCTTGTTTTGGAGTTCTTCTTCTGCTTCTTCTTCGATCAGGGGATAGCTTCCAGGTCGGCAGCCTGGGCTAGCAGGGTGGATGTCGTTTGAGTTTCTGTTTGTGTTTTCATCCATAGTCGGATGATGCTCTTATGTATTGTGATATTGTATTCATGTGGCATTGCATGCCTCTTGTATTTATCCCTATCTATTATGTAATTGTTGATGTAATGATATCCACCTTGCAAAAGCGTCCTCAAGATGCGCTTCTATCCTTGGTGGGACCTTCGAGTTCCTTTAGGATAGGGTCGCATCTTGGGCGTGACATTGGCGGCAGCTCCGTATCGTAAAACGCGATGATTTCTTCTCTCTGATTTTTTTCTCCCAAAAGCCAATATATGGAGTTGGAGTTGGCGTCGGAGGGCCACCAGGGGGCCCACGAGGTAGGGGCACGCCCAGGGGGGCGCCCCCACCCTCATGAGCAGGGTGTGGGCCCCCTGGTCTTCATCTTTTGCGAGGATTTTCCTTTATTTTTTCTAAGGTGTTCCGTGGAGTTTCAGGACATTCCGAGAATTTTTATTTTCTGCACAAAAAACAACACCATGGCAGTTTTGTTTGTAGTTATTTTGATTTAGTTTGCATAAAGCTTGGGACTAGGTATCCCGGATACCAGCCATTTTCTCGTGAATGAGGAGCGGAGTCCACTCCTCTTGAGAATAACCCGCCTAACACGGAAGATAAGGGCAGCTCTAGTTGACATATGAGCTATTCGAGCATGCAAAACAGAATGTTTATCTGAAGGTTTAGAGTTTGGCACTTACAAATTTACTTTGAACGGCAGGTGAATACTGCATATAGGAAGGTATAGTGGACTCATATGGAATAACTTTGGGGTTTAAGGATTTTGGATGCACAAGCAAGATTCCCGCTTAGTACAGGTGAAGGCTAGCAAAAAACTGGGAAGCGACCAACTAAGAGAGCGACAACAGTCGTAAACATGCATTAAAATTAATTCACACAGAGTACAAGCATGAGTAGGATATAATCCACCATGAACATAAATATCATGAAGGCTATGTTGATTGGATTCAACTACATGCGTGAACATGTGCCAAGTCGAGTCACTCAATGCATTTAAAGGAGGATACCACCCCATCATACCACATCATAATCATTCTAATAGCATGTTGGCACGCAAGGTAAACCATTATAACTCATAGCTAACCAAGCATGGCACAAGCAACTATAATCTCTAAATGTCATTGCAAAAATGTTTACTTCATAATAGCTGAATCAAGAACGATGAATCTTCATATTTACAAAAACAAGAGAGGCCAAGTTCATACCAGCTTTTCTCTTCCCAATAAGTCCATCATATATCATCATCATTGCCTTTCACTTGCACGACCGAACGGTGTGTATAATAATAAGAGTGCACGTGCATTGGACTAAGCTGGAATCTGCAAGCATTCAACTCAAGAGAGAAGACAAGTAATATGGGCTCTAAGTTAAATAAGCAATCCTGCACATAAGAGCCACTTCAACAATTTGATCATGGTCTTCTCGACCCCCAAAGAAAGGAAAAGAAAATAAAAATTATTTACACGGGAAAGCTCCCAACAAGTATAAGAAGAACGGGAAATATTTTTGGGTTTTCTTTTTAATTACTACAGCAAAGAAATAAACTACTACTATTTTTTTGTTTTTTCTTAAGATTTATCAAACACACAAGAAGAAAGTAGGAAAAAGAAATTTAAACTAACATGGATATTACAGGGAAAGAGTATGAGCACCGACATCTAGCAATGAGTGTGTGTGAACATGAATGTACTGTCGGTGGGGAAATACGTACTTCCCCAAGCTTAGGCTTTTGGCCTAAGTTGGTCTATTGCCAGGGATAGCCTGGCAGATATCCGTAGGTGAAGCTGGGGTCATACTGCGATGTAGAAGACTCTGACTGCCACTGGCTGGTAGCCTCCTCTGGATCCCAAGAATAAACAGATAGTCATGGAGGCTCATCTTGTGGCTCCGGCTCCGGGGCTGGTGCAGGGTTCTGATAAGCTTGAATAGCCGACCACAGAACAATGTGAGGCTCTACATACAAGTAAAACAAAGAAGGAGCAGGCAAAGTAATAGTCTAAGGGTGATGTTTATCAAAGTATAATTTATATTTGAGCTCCCCACCGCAACTCTTAACAAGAAAATCATGCGCTATCATACTCTTATAATCTAAATAAGCACGGGGTAGTGCTGTTTCTTCTTTCTCCGCATGCCTAATAGGTATTTCAAAATGTTCAGCTAGGCGTGAAGCATAAATGCCTCCAAACATGGGGCCCTTAGTACGGTTCAGACTTAACCATCTAGCAACAATTCCACCCATACTAACAGAGTTATTGCGGTATAAACCATGGAGCAAAATAATAATATCAGGAATACTAAGGTTCCCACAGTTTCCGCGTCCAATTAAACAACGACTAGCAAATAAGGCAAAGTAGCGTAAAACAGGATAATGTATGCTAGTTATTCTCCCACCGTGATAGTGTTAATAAAAGCTTCTACTTCATTACGGTGGGGTTCATCTAAGGTGCCCTCAAAGGGTATTCTACAAACCTCGCAGAATTCAGCTAATGTCATCTCTTTAACAACGTCATATAAATGAAACTCTATTGTTAGAGGTGATTTCTTAGGGAAAAAGTAGAAGTTTTGCACAAAAGTATTTGTGAGTAAGAGATACTGATGACGTTGGTCGTGGAGGAAGTTGGTGAGGCCGGCGTTCTCAATCAATAAATAGAAATCCTCATAAATCCCGGCTCTCCTCAAGAAGTCATCGGAGGGCCATTCACATGGCCGGACCTCCGTGGTGCGAGGCAAATTAAATTTGGGCTTCTCCTCTTCTTCCTTTTGTTTTTCCTTAGAGCTTCGGCTCGACGAGCCCCTCAAAAGTCTCTTCATTATTTCTGAAACAATCTGAAATTTTTAGTAACTTCAAATAAACGTGAACCAACTTCAATAAGATTGATAGTAACAACTCCCACAAGTGCCTAGGGCCTATATCAAGCATTAGAACTACTTGGAACCATATAAATTTGACATGCAAACTCAAGAACATGGTCACCTATGCAGAACAAATTTGCAATGAATAAAGCACTAGAACAAAGACTAATTGGACCAATGGAGGAGTCACATACGAAGGAACAATCTCCCCAAGCAGTTTTGCGAGAGGTGCTTTGAGCAAGGAGATCGAAAATCACAGCAACGGGGGCTGGAACTCGTGCTTGAGTTGGTTTTTCGTGTTTGTGTGAGGCAGAGGAAGAAGATGGGTGCAGAAATAAGTGGAGGAGGGCCACCATGGGCCCACGAGGCAGGGGGGTGCGCCTAGTGGGTAGGGCGCGCCCTCCACCCTCGTGGCCAGGTGGCAGCTCCCGCCGTGGTAATTTTTGCACAGTAAATTCTTAAATGTTCCCGAAAAAATCATATTAAATTGGCATGGCATTCTGAGGACTTTTATTTTCGGGATATTTTTATATTGCACGGATAAGTCAGGAGACAGACAGAAAATACTATTTTAATTTTATTTCTACTAAATAACAGAAAATATAAAAAACGGTACAGAAGGTTCTACTTCTAGTTTCATCCATCTCGTGATCATCAAAATTAACCCACTAACAAGGTTGATCAAGTCTTGTTAACAAACTCATTCCGAATAATCACGGAAACAGAGAAATTTCGAATAACACTAAGTTAACTCAACGGGGACATGAAAATCCCCAACAATAAGAATATCATACTTTTTCTTGACAGTAGGGAGAGTAAATTCAAAACCTCCAAATATAATCGATGGAACTTTTCCAATAGAGTTGATACTATAAACTTGAGGTTGTTTCCTTGGAAAATGTACCGTGTGCTCATTGCCATTAACATGAAAAGTGACATTGCCTTTGGTGCAATCAATAACAGACCCTTTACTACCTGTGTCTGGATATCTGTAGGTTCTTCAGTGAATAAGTAATTGTGATCATATACTTCTTCAACAGGCGGTAAATTAAGACCATGTATCTCTTCAATAGGAGGTAAATTCTTAACATCTTCAGCTTTAATACCTTTTTCTTTCATATATTTCTTTGCCTCTTGCATATCTTTGGGACTGAGAAATAGAACACCTCTCTTCTTCGGAGTTGGTTTAGGAATAGGCTCAGTAATTGGCTCAAGAACTGGCTCAGGAGGTAGCTCGGGAGGTGCCCAATTATTTTCATTAGCCAACATATTATTCAATAGAATTTCAGCGTCATCCGGTGTTCTTTCCCTAAAAAGAAAACCAGCACAACTATCCAGGTAATCTCTGGAAGCATCAGTTAGTCCATTATAAAAGATATCAAATATTTCAGGTTTCTTAAGAGGACGATCATGCAAAGTGTTAAGTAACTTGTGAAGCCTCCCCCAAGCTTGTGGGAGACTCTCTTCTTCAATTTGCACAAAATTGTATATTTCCCTCAAAGCAGCTTGTTTTTTATGCGCAGGGAAGTATTTAGCAGAGAAGTAATAAATCATATCCTGGGGACTTTGCACTCAACCAGGATCAAGAGGATTATACCATATCTTAGCATCACCCTTTAATGAGAACGGAAATATTTTGAGTAAATAAAGGTAGCGCGATCTCTCATTATTAGTAAACAGGGCAGCTATATCATTTAACTTAGTAAGATGTGCCACAACAGTTTCAGATTCATAGCCACAGAAAGGATCAGATTCAACCAGAGTAATTATATCTGGATTAACAGAAAAAATCATAATAATCCTGATCAGGAACACAGATAGGTGAAGTAGCAAAAGCAGGGTCGGGTTTCATTCTATCTCTAAAAGATTCTTTACTCCATTTAACTAGCAACCTCTTAAGTTCATGTTTATCCTGGCAAGTAAGAATAGCTGCAGAAGATTCAGCATCAAAAAGAAAACCCTCAAGAATAGCAGACATAGATTCATCATGTCTAACATCATCGTGTTCAGGTTCAATAGTTTCTCTTTCTCTAGACCTAGCAATTTGCTCATCAAGAAATTCACCAAGTGGCACAGTAGTATCAAGCATAGAAGTAGTTTCATCATAAGTATCGTGCATAGCAGAAGTGGCATCATCAATAACATGCGACATATCAAAATCAATAGCAGTAGAAGGTTTAGGTGTCGCAAACTTACTCATAACAGAAGGAGAATCTAGTGCAAGGCTAGATGGAAGTCCCTTACCCCCCCCCCCCTCGTAGTTGAGGGCAAAATAGTAGTTCGATCATCTTTCAAGTTCTTCATAGTGTTCAGCAGATATAAATCAAAAGTGACTCAAAGAATAGAGCTATGCTCCCCGGCAATGGCACCTGGAAATAGTCTTGATAACCCACAAGTATAGGGGATCGCAACAGTTTCCGAGGGTAAAGTATTCAACCATAATTTATTGATTCGACACAAGGGGAGCCAAAGAATATTCTCAAGTATTAGCAGCTGAGTTGTCAATTCAACCATACCTGGAAACTTAGTATCTGCAGCAAAGTGTTTAGTAGCAAAGTAATACGATAGTAGTGGAAACGGTAACAAAAGTAAGGACAGCAAAAGTAATGTTTTTGGTATTTTGTAGTGATTGTAACAGTAGCAACGAAAAAGTAAATAAGTGTAAACGAGTATAAGGAAAACTCGTAGGCACCGGATTAGCGATGGGTAATTATGCCGGATGTGGTTCATCATGTAGCAGTCATAACATAGGGTGACACAGAACTCGCTCCAGTTCATCAATGTAATGTAGGCATGTATTCTGTATATAGTCATACGTGCTTATGGAAAAGAACTTGCGTGACATCTTTTGTCCTACCCTCCCGTGGCAGCGGGGTCCTATTGGAAACTAAGGGATATTAAGGCCTCCTTTTAATAGAGAACCGGAACAAAGCATTAGCACATAGTGAATACATGAACTCCTCAAACTATGGTCATCACCGGGAGTGGTCCCGATTATTGTCACTTCGGGGTTGCCGGATCATAACACATAGTAGATGACAATAGACTTGCAAGATAGGATCAAGAACACACATATATTCATGAAATCAAAATAGGTTCAGATCTGAAATCATGGCACTCGGGCCCTAGTGAAAAGCATTAAGCATAGCAAAGTCATAGCAACATCAATCTCAGAACATAATGGATACTAGGGATCAAACCCTAACAAAACTAACTCGATTACATGATAAATCTCATCCAACCCATCACCGTCCAGCAAGCCTATGATGCAATTACTCACGCACGGTGGTGAGCATCATGAAATTGGTGATGGAGGATGGTTGATGATGACGACGGCGATGAATCCCTCTCTCCGGAGCCCCGAACGGACTCCAGATCAGCCCTCCCGAGAGGGATTAGGGCTTGGCGGAGGTCCGTATCGTAAAACGTGATGATTTCTTCTCTTTTATTTTTTTCTCTCCGAAAGCCAATATATGGAGTTGGAGTTGCATCGGAGGGCCACCAGGGGGCCCACGAGGTAGGGGGCGCGCCCAGGGGGCGCGCCCAGGGGGCGCCCCCACCCTCGTGAGCAGGGTGTGGGCCCCCTGGTCTTCATCTTTTGCGATGATTTTTCTTTATTTTTTCTAAGGTGTTCCGTGGAGTTTCAGGACATTCCGAGAATTTTTATTTTCTGCACAAAAAACAACACCATTGCAGTTCTGCTGAAAACAGCGTCAGTCCGGGTTAGTTCCATTCAAATTTACAAGTTAGAGTCCAAAACAAGGGCAAAAGTGTTTGGAAAAGTAGATACGACGGAGACGTATCAACGTACATTAGGGATTGGACTTGTGTCTGGAGCACAGATATATCACTCTGTCTAGCAGGAAGATTTTGTTCAGTAGGCAATTTGGACGAGGTTACCTTGACAACCAACCCAAAATTACGCAGGAAGGTGTTTTTTGCACTGTTAGTGGAGAGATACTGACGCACTGCAGCAAGAGGTGACATTGTGCCTGTAGTAGCGTCGTCACCTTCAGGTGGTTGTGGCTTTGTTCCATAGCTTCCTGAATGTTTGAACTTGTAGATCACTGTACTAGATCAGTTACTAATGAGACAAAAACAAACAAAGTAGGTTAAACGTTTATACATAACTTATTTTGGTGAACTACTGTAATACATTAGCATGTATTGTAGTGGCAACTACATAATAAAATCACTTTCGGAACATATGTCCATGTAGCATGCCTACTGTATTATGTATTTCCTCACATTCGTTGACATCTAAGTATAAAGAGACATAGTTTAAAGTACGATGAAAATAGTATGACATCATTCATATCATGGGCAAACAGATATAAAACAAATAGGCTATTTTATCATTGTGTGCGCACGTGAACATAACAACTAGATTACAGATCAAGACCAAAAGAATATCCTTCATCTCTTTTAAACCATGTAAGGTGAAATGATACTTTGAGACAACTGTGTATAAAAGTGAACAGAGTAAGTGACATTGACTACAAACCAAGTAGTTAAATGAACACATCACAGTACCAATCAGTACAAGGCAGGAGGAGTAAGGACTTACAACAGCGGCTTGAACTGGTGTGCTCATGCCCTTCATCTTGCTGGTGTGGCAATCCTTGAAGATTTGCACTGCATTCGGTTCAGGTTCTTTTTGGTCCGCACGGGATTTCCTCTATATTTGGAACAAGTCAATATAGATACGATAATATGGCACACAAAAAGAAGGAAGTAGCAGCTATTTACAAGAGCCTCGTAGTGTGCAATATAGCTACGAGATGCTGTTGTCTGTTGGAATTTCACTTTAGAACGGTTGGTTTTGTTCTTCAAACAGTTAGCCTAGAAGAAGATACACTTGTAACGCACATAAATAAATACAAGTTCAATATATGGTCTGATCAAATACATATAGCCTACATGATACTTTGGATCAGACTAGTGTTTAACAAAGGCTGTCCAGTCTTCATCTGTAATATATTCCACTGGAGATGTTTGGGCGATTTCATTGTTAGCTTTGCCTTCAAAGTGAGATTTTCTAAGGTGGTACCGATACTGTCGCAGAGCAGACTGAAAAACATGAGTGCATGCTTGTTTAGTTGCATCATCTTTCGGATCCAACTTGAACCTCATCTGTTGAAAAAACAATGTGAGTCTTATTAGGAGGAAGCTAGAAAGTATGGGACAGAGCAAGACAATATTACTAATTGCGATGAATAACATTACTTACGGATAAATGGTCAAGGAAGGTGTTAAACTGGGTATTGTCTTTCTCATTCCTGTACTGGATCCACGTTGGGAGGATACACGCGTGACACCTAACGGCAACGGCTGCCTCTGATACTAACTTGGCTGACTCTGTAGCATCACGTGGCCTTTTTAAACCTGCCTCAAAATGGATCTCCATTCTTCCTCCTTTAGATTTTGGTAATCTGTCAATCATTATCCCTGATGTCTGTTTCCGCTTGCGCCGTGGTGCTAGTTCAACAACGAATATCGAAAGTGTTAGTGTACATCAAACTGTGAGAGTATATATAAAGGAGCATGCAACTGCAACTTGACTCGGTCAGGTACCGTCTTGGTGTTGATGCTCATGAGGTTCATCTGATCTTGCCAAGTCCTGTTGTGTCAGCAGTGCTTCGGAAGTAGTGTTAGGTGTGAAGGCGGCTTGGGAACTGGCCAGTTCCGGAGCAAACAAACGAGTAACTGGTTAAGATGCTGGTACAGTTGAAGCGGATGCTGCAGCTGGTGGAGCAGGTGATACTGTGTTTGTAGATTTAGTCGGTGGACTTGGACCTTCTACTGCGCTATAAGTACCAGCAGAATCTCGATGGTAGAACCTTTTCCGTTTCACCCGACGAGTAACAGCACTCCCTACTATATTATTTTCCTTGCTCTTTTTTTACTTTGCCATGTCAAGTTGTACCCACAACAAAAAAGAATAAAATCACTCTTCAGAACTCATTGATGCATGATACAGACAAACAATACTTTGATGTAAGACAACCATATGAGGATGGCATATGTAAGAAAAACAGGACGACATGACATATTCATAGCTACAATGTGCAAACTAAGCAGAAGGATTTTCAAGAAAATAGAAGTAATGCAAGCTAGACACCATATGAAAGATGCAACCAATATTACTCTGCCAAGTTAAAAGTGTCTTGTCATAAGTGGCAATTCGAAAAATTAGAAGCAGTACAACGTAGAAATCAATGCAAGATGCAACCACTATCAAACTGCCATGTTAAAAGCGTCCAATCATGAGTTACTAATGCGGGATAAGCAACAGCAGTACTTTGATGTAAGAACATGGTATGATAGATAGATGCAGTGTATTCTAGACACATAAAGCCATGTCATGTGCACATGTATAACATATAAACTCAGCAGGTGCAATTTAATCAAAATATTAAAAAATACAGGCTAGACAACATATGCAACATGAAACCAATTATCACACTGCAACTTAGAGCAAGCACCTGCAATGGTGGAGTGCGGGAGATGAACTCATCATGTAGACTTGGGACTTCAACTTCATTAGCAGTAGCAGTGGCAAATCTAGAGAGTCTCTGTTTGCGTCGTGCGGAGTACCACCAACATCCCCTAACCTACTCTTTTCCTTCCTATTTTCTGATATTGCCTTATGAAGTCAAAACCACAAGAAGATGAATAAAATTAGCTCTGCATAACTGGTTGATGCATGATACAGACGAACACTACTTTGATGTGAGGCAAGCACAGGATAGGAGGATGGAATATATACAAAAAAGACAGCGTTTCATATTCACACGTACGATAGGAGGATGGAATATGTATGAAAAAATAGTAAGCGGAAGGCATTTCAACAAAATTAGAAGAAATGAAAGCTAGGCACCATATGAACATGCAACCAATATCACTCTATCAGGTAAATAGTGTCTCGTCGTAAGTGCCATTTCAAGAAAGTAGAAGCAGTACAAGCTAGAAGACAATGCAAGATGCAACCTACATCACAATCCCAAGTTAAATGTGTCTTATGGGTAAGTGATCGTTGCAGGTATAAGTTGTAAGCTACGCAGATGCAATTCTACATAATCAAAAGCAATACAAACTAGACATCATACGGAAAACGCAACCACGTATAATAGTTCCAAGTAAGAGCAAGCACCTGTGATGGTGGAGTAGGGGAGATGTGCTCATCATGTACACGTATGATCTAGAAATAGGAACATGTGTCATATTCACAGGCATTATGTGTAAAGTAAGCAGATGCAATTCAAGTTAGAAGCAATACAAGCTAGACATCATACGCAACATGCAACCACATATAATAGTGTCAAGTTAGAGCAAGCACCTGTGATGGTGGAGTAGGGGAGATGTGCTCATCATCTACACAGCTATGTTGATTGTCCAGCCTTGTGTTGTCTTGCGAATCTTGTTGGGAGGATGGCGGAGTAGAATCTCTAGAGACCCCCTGTTTGAGTTGCAATGAAGGACCACCATCATCCACTGCCGGACTAATTTCCTTGAGCTGTAATGATTTTGCATTGTGAAGTCAAACCGATAAGAAAAAGGTATAAAATTCGCTCTTCAGAACTCATTCATGCAAGATACTGACGAACACTACTCGGATGAAAGGCAAACACATGATGCGAGGATGGAATATGTACGAAAAACAGGATGGTGTGACAAATTCACACCTATGATGTGGTAACTAAGAAGAAGGCATTTCAACAATTTAGAAGCACTTCAAGCTAGACACCATATGAAAGATGCAACCAATATCACTCTGCCAAGTTCAAACTGTTTGGCATTTCAACAAATTAGAAGCAGTATATGCTAGAAATCATATGCAAGACACAACCAATATCACAGTGGCGACTTAAAGGTGCCTTATCATAAGTGACTGATGCGGGATATGTAAGAATAGTAGTCTGATTTAGAAACAGGAACACATGTCATATTCACAAGCATTATGTGTAAAGTAAGCAGATGCGATTCAACAAAGTTAGAAGCAATACAAGCTAGACATCATATGCAACATGCAACCACATATAATAGTGCCAAGTTAGAGCACGCACCTGTGATGGTGGAGTAGGGGAGATGTGCTCATCATCTACACAGCTACGTTGACTGTCTAGCCTTGCGTTGTCTTGCGAATCTTGTTGGCAGGATGGCGGAGTAGAATCTATAGAGAACCTCCGTTTTAGTTGCTCGGAAGGACCACCATCATCCAATGCCTTGCCAATTTCCTTCAGCTATATTGATTTTGCATTGCGAGGTCATACTGACAAGAAAAAGGAATATCATTCGCTCTTCAGAACTCATTCATGCATGATACTGACGAACACTACTCTGATGAAAGGCAAAGTCATGATACGAGGATGGAATGTGGACGAAAAAATGGACGGCTTGACATATTCACACCTATGATGTGCTAACTAAGCGGAAGGCACTTCAACAAATTAGAAATACTACAAGACACCATATGGGAGGTGCAATAAATATCACTCTGCCAAGTCAAAACTGTCTCGTCATAGGTGGCGTTCATCAAACTAGAAGCAATACATGCTAGAAATCATATTCAAGACGCAAACCAATATCACACTGCCAACTTAAAGGTGTCCCATCATAAGTGACTGATGCAGGATACACAAGAAGAGTAGTTTCATGTAAGAACATGGTGTGATAGACAGATATAGTATGTACCAAAAATAGGAAAGCGTGTCATATTCACATATATCATGTGTAAGCTAAGCAGATGCAGTTTACACTAATTAGGAGTAATACGAGCTAGACACCATATGCAACATGCAACCAGATATCACACTGCCAAGTTAGAGCAAGCACCTTGGATGGTGGAGTAGGGGAGCGGAGACTTGGACCTTGTAATGCACTATCAGTACAAGGAGAATCGGTACAGATGCTCCATTTACGTTGCTGCATAGGACCACCATCATCGCCTGCCTTACTCTTTTCCTTCCTCTTTCTTGATTTTGCCTTGTCAAGTCAAACCCACAAGAAAAAGGAATAAAATTTGCTCTTCAGAACTTATTGATGCATGATACTGACGAACACTACTTTCATGTAAGTCAGCCGCATGATAGGAGGATGGAATATGTATGAAAAACAGGACGGCGTGACATATTGACATGTATGATGTATAAAGTGTAAACTAAGCACAAGGTGCTTGAACTTGTTAGAATCCGTGCAAGCTAGAAACCATATGAAAGATGAAACCAATATCACTCTGCCAAATTAAAAGGGTGCCCTAACAAATGTATTTGACCAAATTAGAAGCAATACATGGCAACAGACTAGAAATAATATGCAATATGCAACGAATAAAGGTGACTCATCGTAAGTTATTGATGCAGGATACAAAGAGAGGTAGTTTCATGTAAGAACAAGGTTAACACATAGATGTAGTGTGTACCAAAAATAGGAAGGCATGTCATATTCACATGTATAGTGTGTAAACTAAGCAGATGCAATTTACCCTAATTAGAAGCATTACAAGCTAGACACCGTATGCAACATGCAACCACATATCACACTGCGAAGTTGGAGCAAGCACCTGTGATGGTGGTGTAGGGGAAGTGCTGTCTTCAGGTACAGAGCAATGTTCAATATCTTCATTTAGGCTTGCTGTTTCTTGAGAATCACGTGGAGAGGATGAAATTGCATTCTTTATAAGAGTATTGTGTATCATATTAACCCACACGCGTGACTGTCTCATCATAAGCGATAGACGCAGGATACACAAGAACAGTAGTTTCATGTAAGAACATGGTGTGATAGGTAGATGTAGTATGTACCAAAAACAAGAAGGCGTGTCATATTCACATGTATAATGTGTAAGCTAAGGAGATGCAATTTAACAAATTAGGAGCATTGATGAGGGATACACAAGAAAAGTAGTTTGATGTAAGAACATGGTTAATTGAAAGACATAGTATGTACCAAAAACAGGAAGGCATGTCATATTCACAGGTATAATGTGTTAACTAACCAGATGCAATTTACCCTAATTAGAAGCATTACAAGGTAGACACCATATGCAACATGCAACCACATATCACACTGCCAAGTAAGAGTAAGCACCTGCGATGGTGGTGTCGGGGAATTGTGGTGATCAACTAGAGAGCTACGTTGACTATCTTCATTTAGCCTTGCTGTTTCTTGAGAATCATGTGGGGAGGATGACACTGCACTCTTTAAACGAGTAGGGCGTCTCATAGTAACCCACCCGGGTGACTGTCTCATCATAAGTGATTGACGAGGGATGCAAAAGAGCATTAGTTTGATGTACGAACATGGTTAATAGAAATATGTAGTATGTATCAAAAACAGGAAGGCATGTCATTATCAAAGGTATAATGTGTAAAGTAAGCAGATGCAATTTAACCAAATTGGAAGCAATACAAGCTAGACACCATATGCAACATGCAACCACATTTGACAGCGCGAAGTTAAAGCAAGCACCTGGGATGGTTGTGTGTGGCAATTGAGATCATCAACTGCAGAGCTACGTTTATTGTCTCCAACTGCTGACACTGCACCCATTAGAGCGCTGAAACGCTTAGTGGTTATCTTCGAATTACACTGGAGCGACTTCTGTCTTTTCTTTTCTGCATTCATCAACACTGCGTCAAAGTCTGAAATACCCATGCATAAAAAAACAATAGTGTGAGTACGGGTGAAGTGTGTGCAGAATTAGTACAGTGTAAAGGTAGCAGATAGCAGGTCGGTGAGAAATAAATGACGGGAGACATATGATAGCTCTACAACATGCATGGCACACTCAATTACTACAGGATTCTATGAAAATAACAGTCGACTGAAAGCAAATAGGTCAGTCCATTTTTTCTGCACCGTCCGATGTACAAAGAACGGGCAGATCGCCTTCATCTACCTCCAGCCAGTCAGTGTTGACGATCTTCCTCGAAACGCCAGCAACCACCGGCCTAGTATTCCTCCCCTGCCTACGCCCTCCCCTCGACCTCACTGCACCGCCGTGCGTGGCACCGCCCCCCCTCCCCCCGGCCATCCATTCAAGCCCCGCCGACCTCCAGATCGGGCGCAAGCAGCTCCTGCACCCCACACCCCTATGATAGACACCGATGCGCCGCTTCCCTGGGGAACAGGCGGACTAGGTGTTCCGCGCGTCTAAGTGGGTGCTGCTTCTTTTAATTGCAGTTCGACTGACCCTGAATTGAAATCCAGGCGGGCTACTGACCTCTAGCAAAGGTGAAATAGTAAAAGGGAGGAAACCTTGTGCATTTAGTATCACGAAGAAGATGCAGTAAGAAGCGCTCAACTAGTTTCTTTTGTGGGATGAATACGGTGTGAGCGGAGACGTAAGATTTGCATGAATAAGGGAAGAGGAGTACCTCTTTCTCCTGGCAGTATTGTGTCCTCCTTCTGTTTTTCTGACGATCTTGTTGTTCGCGGGAAACCAGAAGATATGAGCCCTTGTGTCTGTACCGTGTTATGGTTCTGCGAATAGGAGGTCGCGGCTATGGTTGTCGAAGCCGAGTGCAAGCGCCTACTTTAGAACTTACGGCACGAGGCTCGTGTGCCGGCCGTTTGAGACTACTACGCCTCGCAGGGTATTAGGAGGGCCAAGAAGAAGTGTCGCAACAAATTTCTGAGTAGGGAGAAGTACTTGTCAGTAACTATACCTATTCTTAAGGCCTTGAACTTAGTTTTCTTGATTTCATTGGTAGCGCTGAAATTTCTCTTGGCTCACAAGTGCCCCCGAGATGGTGTGTCGATAAGATGGACTGTTGGGAGGTGTTGGTGGATGCGTGATGCTCTCCCAAATGGCAGCTCGAACACCAAAGGGCCAAGGATAAGCGCGACCAAATGGAAGGTGTGCCACACCATCAAGGGAGCTCCAACCTGTTTGAGTACGGGGATAACTGGGTATGTGGTTTGCCACATGATTCATGCAATTTCATTCTTCATTGTAGCATTTATCCTTTCCAAAATGACTTAATATGTTTAGTTAGTTAAAATGACATAATAACTACCTTGGATAGTTCATTTATGACATATTTAGCTCTAAAATGACATAATAACCTTTAGATAGCTCTATAAAATGACTTAATATGCTTTAGTTAGTTAAAAAGGCATAACTTCCTTCGATAGCTCAATAATGACTTAATATGCTTTAGTTAGCTAAAAAATAGCATAACTACCTTGGATAGCTCAATAATGACATAATTAGCATACTTTGGTCAAAATGGCATAATAATCTTTCTTAGCTCCAAAATGACCTAAACTTAGCTTAGTTTCCTCGAAAATGACATAATAACCTTTCTTAGCTCCAAAATGAACTACTTACATAGTAATATCATTCTTAATGCTAGCTTGAGCCCTAATTAGCTAATATTTTGTTCCTCTCTCTCAGGCGCACTACCACAAGAAGCCTGTGTCTACTCTGTTCGACCTCTATGGCATGGCCCATATGGCCCCGTACAAGTAGGCTAAGGCATTCACAAAGTCTGACCTAGATCATTCTAAGAACTTCACCAACATCTCCTCCCACCACAAGCTTGTGAAGTATAGAGACGAGGGGAACATGAGGAAAGGGGAGGACTTTAACCTGAGCTAGGATCCTTTTGATACAGAGCTGGTGATGATATCTGGTGACGGGAGGTCGCATGGCTCTCAAGCCATTGGTGATGGACTGATACGTTGTCCTAAGACTCTCGCATAGATCAAGAAGCGCCTGAGTAGCTCTGATCCTAAGATAATGCCTCGTGCATGGCCCGCGGAGATCACCGTGGAGGTTAGTTATACGGACTCTCTGACCTTTCCTCCATTACATTGTGTGTGCGTCCGTCGATGATTACAATGCTAATGAGAAGTGTTGTTTTGCACGCAGCGGTTCAAAAAGAGAGATTGAAGACCCAGGTGCTTTTGGAGGAGGCAAAAAGGGAGGCGGCGGAGAGGGAGAGGGAGAGTGAGGAGAAGATGGCTAAGCTGTTGGAGGAGGAGAGGAACCGGGCCCAATACGAGCTCATCGTGGTATGTTTCTTGTGCATATTAGCCCAATCATGCACGCAATGTTCGCATTACTAACTAATATGACTGACTCGTGAGAACCAAATGTGTAGACCATATGCGAGAAAAACGGTTAGGCCCCTCCGCCGATGCCCCAGATTGCTCCGGCGGGCATGGTGAGTTCGATTTGAATGGTCCTTAGTTACTACTATTCACATTTCAGTTTGCATCATGCTAACGAGACATTATTGGAAAGGATCTTTGGTTCATCATGGCTCCCGACAAGCATCGACCAATCCTTCAGCGTCTGCCAATGCCGGAACCCCGATCGGTCGTTCACCTCCGTCTGCCAATGGTGCAGCCCCGACCATTCCTACACCTCCGTGATAATGGTATTTTTCTTCTTATTTAGCCTGTTTAGTCCATTTATGACATAATTTAGCCTATTTAGTCCACAAATGACATAATAAGATGAAGAAAATCAAGGAAGAGGAAGGGAAGGAATAGGAAGAAAAGAAGAAGAAGAAGAAGAAGAAGAAGAAGTTCTACTTCTTTTCTTCTTCTTCTTCTTCTTCTTCTTCTTTTCCTCCTCTTACTTGTTTTTATTCGTAAATGGCATCATAACCTTGCTAACCTCATAAATGTCATACTTAGCTTGTTGTCCTCTAAAATGACACAATAAGCTTAGTTAGGTAAAAAAATGGCATAATTTTCTACGTTAGCTCAAAAATGGCATTTTTCTTCTTACTTAGCCTATTTAGTCCATTTATGACATAATTAGCCTATTTAGTCCACAAATGACATAATAAGATGAAGAAAATCAAGGAAGAGGAAGAAAAGAAGGAATAGGAAGAAAAGAAGAAGAAGTTCTACTTCTTCTTCTTCTAGTCTTCTTCTCCTTCTTCTAGTTTTCTTCTCCTTCTTCTCCTCCTTCTTCTTCTTCTAGTTTTCTTCCTCTTCTTCTTCTAAATTTCTTGTTTCCCATTTTGCAGATTTAATTCACTATACAGAATCTTTCATGGATGGATTGCTTGTTCCTCTGTTCTTCTATTTGTTTTTCTCGAAGAATAATGTGGAACTTTGTTATATGGATGCATGTGTTGGATGAACATTGTTATAGTAGTGTTGGATGAACATTGTGATAGTAGTGTTGGATGAACATTGTGATAGTAGTGTAAGATGTATGGATGAAATTGTGTTTCTTATGTATGTATATATGTTGTCATGGCTGGAGCTATGTGTTGCATAGATCATATGTCTACTGTGCCTGTGAAAAAATAATATATGTATATATGTGTGTGAATTCCAGTGAAATTAAATGGATATAAATGAAAACACGTGGCAGCTTCCTGTAGAGATTGGGAACACTGGCTGCCTATTTGGTCAGCTATGTCGTCGGCTAGCGGATGGCAAAAACCTTTGAATCTTTGTCGTCTGCTGGCAGACGGCATAGCTGGCCACGTGGCAGCTTACTAGTGCTGGCCTAACTGAGCTCTTTGCCGTCCGCTGGCGGATGGCAAAGACCTTTGAATCTTTGTCGTCTGCTGGCGGACGGCAAAGCGCGCCGGTAACGCCCTAACGGCTCTGACGCCACCCCACTGTCATCCGTAGTCTTTGCTGTCTGCTGGCCTCAGACAGCGCACGACACAATCATTTCCCGTTAGTTTCGTGGAAGCGGACGGCAAAGAAGGCCTTTGCTGGCACCTGTTCAGACGGACAGTTTGCCGTCTGCTGGTGGACGGCAAAGATGTTTGCCATCTAGGATCTATGCCTTTGCCGTCTGCCATGGCGGACGACAAAGAAGGTGTTTCCAGTAGTGCATGGAGAATAAGCATCAGGAGAAGCTTTAGGTGTGCATTCTCTCTTATGTGATAAGCTTTGATGTGCTCTCTCTCTCCCCCTTTGACATCAATTTCCAAGAAGGGACCTTCTAGAGCATGAGTCAAGTAGGTTTGATCCTTGAGTCACATTACAAAGCAATATGTAATATAGGATGCTGGTAGAGGACAAGAATCATTTAGTGGAGCTAGAACAAATATGCTGAATGCAAATGGCAAAGTGTTTTCTCAGCATTGAAATCGGTAACACCGAGCTGTTATCTTTGGTGTCAACGAGGTGGTTCGGTTTAGCCAAAAGAAACAAACCGGTGAGTTCGAGTTCAACACAGAGAGAAAACAATTGTCATCTCAACTCACTTAGGCAAATAAGATCTGACAAAGATTTGCAAGCAATTAACTAAAGGATTTGCAATGAATTGGATGCAGGGAATGCAAAACATAATAGAGAAAAGAAAAGAAATCTAGATGTATTTTTTTGAGAGGGAACTGTAATGCCCGGATAATTAAGCTACAGTGAACCTCTGCTAATGATGCCACGTCAATTCCCTTACTGGTGCTAATCTCGAGTTAGTTCAAAATCGGTTCAAAAATCAAATTCAAAATATATTAAACCACCAATTTTTCGAACTTTGAGACAAAAATGTTCGGTTGATGCCAGATATTGCACATGTAATAATAGTGGAGGAAACTCATTTTTAGAAAGTGCCTAAATATTTCAAAATGAATTAAATCATAAAAGAAAATAAATGAAAGAACTAAATTTAAAGCAAAAAAGGGAACAACCACCCCGGGCCACGGCCTAGCAGGCCACCAGCCGCCCGACCGGCCCACCTAGCCCAACCAACCGGTCGGCCCACTCCATCTCCATAACCCCTCGAAACCATAGCCGTCCCCCCGCCCCCCCCCCCCCCCCCCGCGTCGCCCCACTCACTCCCCCATTACCCCCTCGTTTGGATCTGGATCGGCAGGAGCCCGATCCCCTCGCCCCTCGTCCTCCTCCTTCCCGGCCTCTGCTCAAGGCCGACCATACGCACGTGCACCACCGCGTCGTCCACACCGTCGCCCCCCTTGCCATTCTTGGTCATGCCTCGTCGCGAGGTGCAGCAGCTGCTGCTGTGCTGCGGCGCTGTCGCCACCACCACTGCAGCCCCCGCGCTCGCCCGCTCGTTTGTGGCCGTGCCCACTCACGAAGCGCGTTCGCGCCCCTTTCTCCGCCATTCCTCACGCGCGCCCCGACTCCTCCTTCGCCCCCCCCCCCGTGTGCCCACGCGCACCGCCGCGTCCTTGTCCCCTTGTCGCTCGTGCCGTTTCCCCCTACCCCGTCGCCCACTCCGTTGCCGCATCCTACTGTCACCGGCGCCACCCCTCGTCTTCGCCCATCGTGGCCCCGGCTGGCCGCGCCGGCTTGCCCCGCCGTTGGTGCCCCAGCGAACTCGTCCCGCCCTACGAGCGAGTGCCCGCTTGGGTGCGCCCGCACCCGGTAGCCCAACCCGCTATGCCCCTAGGGCCTATGGAAAACGGGGCCCAGCCCAGAACGTTTTAATAAAAGAATGAATAATAATAATAATAATAATAATAATAATAATAATAATAGTAATAATAATAATAAATTAAAATATTAATTAATTAATTAAGATAATTAATTAACTTAATTAATACTTATTAGATTAACTTAATCTGTTAGGTTAGTTAACAATCAATGACAGCTGGGACCCACACGTCAGTTTGACCCGGCCAACGCCCTGTTGATGTCATGATGACATCATGATGACGTCAGCATACACTATTCTGGATAATGTTGATGTAAAATAATTAAATAAATTCTAAAAATGATTAAATCTTGTAAAATTAATATAAAATAAACCGTAGCTCTGATGGAAAAACTTTGTACATGAAAGTTGCTCAGAACGATGAGATAAATCTAGATATGCAGCCCGGTCATCCGCCACTAGCATAGTGAACTTGCAACATTTCACCTCCGGTTCATTTGTCCGAAGACGCGAAACACCGGGGATACTTCCCCGGATGTTTCCCCCTTTCACCGGTATCACCTACTACCGCGTTAGGGCACACCTAACACTGCTCATTGTCATGTCATGCATCATCATGCTTATGTTTGCATTGTATTTACTGTTTCTTCCCCCTCTTCTCTTGGTAGACTACGAGGCCGACGCTGCTGCTGCCCAGTTCGACTACAGAGTTGACGACCCCTCCTTCTTGCCTGAGCAACCAGGCAAGCACCCCCCCTTGATCACCAGATATCGCCTATTCTTCTCTCTACTACTTGCATTAGAGTAGTGTGGCTTGTTACTGTTCGGTTACTCCTATTCTGTTGCATAGCCTGTCATTGTTGCTACAGTCGTTGATACCTTACTCGCAATCCTAAATGCTTAGTATAGGATGCTAGTTTATCATCATATGCCCTACATTCTTGTCAGTCTGCCTTGCTATACTATCGGGCCGTGATCACTCGGGAGGTGATGACGGGTTTATACTATACATATATACATACTATACAGATGGTGACTAAAGTCGGGTCGGCTCTCATTGAGTACCAGCAAGTGATTTGGATATGGGGGCTGAAAGGACAGGTGGCTCCATCCCGGTAGAGGTGGGCCTGGGTGTCACAGCCCTAGATCTTTGTTTGTAATTAGTTGCATCTTCATCCATGTCATCATGTTTAAATTTCAGTTAAACTTGAAATGGGGATATTCAAACCCTAGCACCAAATGGAACTCAACTAGGTTCAATCCAAAATCTTTTTCAAAGAACCCAAAATGCCCTTTGAAAATGTTCATGGTTTCTGATAAAGGTGAAAACCTCTGCTAAAATGATGAATATATTTCCAGGACATTCTGGATCTCTGAATTAACTCATATCCTATTTTAATTAGAGAATTTAAATCCTATAAATATTTTTAAATGCTCTAATAATTCTGAAACTAGTTTTGGGTTGTTAGAAATAATCCAAACACTGCCCACCATTATTTTCAGGATTTTACAAAATGGATTAGTATTTTTACTAATTCAAAACAGAATAAAAGAAATAGAAAACAGGAAATAAAAGAGAGAGAGAGACTTACCTGGACCTACCTTCTATGCAGCCCACCTGGCCGGCCCAGCTGGCAGCCCAGCCAACTGGCCTAGCCCACCACCGCCTCCTCCCCTGTCTTCTTCCTCCTTTGCCAGGAGGACGGGCGCGTGCCCGACGCGTGTGCACCGCCGTGCGGCCACCTCCTGCCTGCTTGCTCGCTGCTGGAGACGGCCCCGAGCACCACGCACTCCCCCTCGACCGCCCCGTATGCTCTCACTCTCCCGTGCCCATTCCCCTCCTCTCCCTCACTCTCTCGCGCGACGCCCAAGGACCACCGTCACCGTCATTCGCCTTTGCCGTGGCCACCAGCATCCCCATGCCAAGCCAGCTAGTCCACGAGCTCCGCCTCATCTGCCTCTTCCTCCTCAACGATTCTCCCGGCCTCGGACGCGCTACTTCATCGTCACCATCGCCGTTTCCGTCGCCGGCCACCGAAGCTCATCGCCGCCGATTCGGGAGCTACCGGACGTCCCCGACCTCGCCCTCGCGCTCATTGGACTCGTTGTGAGCACCTGCATCTAACCCTCCTAACCCCGCTGCCTCTTGCTCGCCGTAGCCGTCGCCCCCTTGCTACCTGCAGCACGCCGCCGGCCGAGCTCGCCGTCAACGCAGTTCTGGTGACCATTTGGTCACCCCGGCAACTCCAACACGCTCGTAGAACCCCGTAGAGCAGCCCCAGCGCATCAGTTGGCTTGCTTGCGAGCTGCAACACCGAACCCGCAACTCACCCGAGCTTCGGCCGCCGCCGAGCTTGTCGCCGGTGCCACTCCGGCCACTCCCCGGCCGCGCCACCACCACGGTTGGATGCGGACGAGCGTCCGCATCCCGTGGCTGTGCTCCGCACGCCAAACGGTGCTCTGTAGGCGAAACCCGCAGCGCACCACCGCGTCTGGCCTCGCCGGTGGCTAAACGCCGGCGAGTTGACCCTGTTGACTGAGTTGATCAGGTGGGCCCAGTTTGACCCTTGGGTCTATGACAGCTGGGGCCCGCCCTGCTAACTAACCCAGGATTAGCACTAACTAAATTTAGTCAGTTTAACTAACTACTGACAGACGGGACCCACTGGTCAGTTTGACCTGGACCGCCCCGTTGACCGCTGACGTCACCCTGACGTAGTGTTGACGCGTTAATTCAATTACTGGAATTATTCTTATACAGGAAATTCCAGAAAATAGTACAAACTTCTAAAAATCATATAAAATCAACCGTAGCTCCAAATCAAATAAATTATATATGAAAAATGATCAGAAAAACCCAATCTATCCATATGCACTAGTTTCATGCATGTTTAAACAAGTTAACCTTCTGTTTAGTGCAGAACAAGATAAAGCACTAATGATGACCATGCATGAGCTTGAAACTTGAATCTTTGATTCAAAATGGTTCAAACCCATCTGGTTGTAGTTGCATCAGGCCAACACACTCATATTGCCATCTATTGCTTAGAGTTGAGTCAGGTCTGATTCATCGGGGATGAATCAGAGGTGTGTGAACATGTCCTATTGTGTGCGAGCTAAGTGTGTGAACACGATTTGGTAAAGGTAGCGGTGAGAGGCCATGTAGGAGTACATGGTGGGTTGTCTCATTGAAGCTGTCCTTAGGAACTGAGTTCTGTGTTTGTGGTGCATGATTCAGCTACTACCATGCATTGGGCACTGAAATATGACCCCGCTCGACTTCTTAATCACCCTTGTCCTCTGTCCAGGAGTTGCAAGTAGTTTCTGGTGTTTGTAGTATGCTGGAGGCCATGCGCAGCGCTGACCGGAGGGGTGGGCTGTGATGCCGTAGGCACGTGGCACGGTGTACCGGGCGCCCGTTTGGTGTCTCGGGAACCCTGCACACATCATTTGGGGCTGTGAGCAAAACTCCGGCCGGATCTCCTCGCGGATGGAACCCGAATAGGTGATAAACCTGGACTAGAGACTTGAGTGTTTAGGTAGGTCGTGGTCTACACCCACGCCGGCTTTCGCTTGAAGTCTGCCGAGCACATGTCGTGTGCAGACGCTAAGTGGTGGAAACATGTATGAAGAAGTACACCCCTGCAGGGTTAACATCATCTATTCGAATAGCCGTGTCCGCGGTAAAGGACTTCTAGGTTGCCTATAACAGTTCATAGACAAGTGAAAGTGGATACTCTAAAATACGCAAGATAAGCGTGAGTGCTATGGATGGCGTTCTCGTAGGGAGACGGGAGCGGATCCATAGTGGTGTATTGACATGGTGAATATGTGGACTTGTGTGCGCCACCTCAAAAGAGTTACTTGCAGTCGTAGTTCAGGATAGCCACCGAGTCAAAGCTGGCTTGCTGCAGTTAAACCCCACCATCCCTTTGTTGATAATGATGCATATGTAGATAGTTCTGATGTAAGTCTTGTTGGGTACATTTGTACTCACGTTTGCCTATTCTATGTTTTTGCAGAGAGACGTCAGTCTCGTTAGTAGTTCCGCGTGGACTTCGACGTTTAGCTTGTTACCTCATCTACGATCTTGTGCCCTCGGCAGGATCTGGTAGATAGTCAGGCTTTCAAGCCTTTTTCATTTGTAGATGTATGTACTCAGACATGTTAAGCTTCCGCATGTGCTTTGATTTGTATGCTCTGAATCTTGGGTCATGAGACCTATGTTTGTAATATCTCGCTCCGCGGAGCCTATTGAATAAAATACTTGAGTCGTAGAGTCATGTTGTGATGCCATGTTGTATTTGCACATATCGAGCATATTGTGTGTAGGTTATTGAAATGCTTGGTATGTGTGGGATCTGACTATCTAGTTGTTTATCCTTAGTAGCCTCTCTTACCGAGAAATGTCTCCTAGTGCTTCAACTGAGCCATGGTAGCTTGCTACTGCTTCGGAACACTTAGGCTGGCCGGCATGTGTCCTTCTTCATTCCTGTGTCTGTCCCTTCGGGGAAATGTCACGCGATGAATACCGGAGTCCTGCTAGCCTGCTACATCCCGGTTCACCGGAGTCCTGCTAACCCAGTGCTACAGCCTGGATTCACTCGCTGATGACCGACACGTTCGATGTTGGGTCATGGATGCCTATCCCCGTAAGTTTGTGCCACTTTGGGTTTATGACTAGCCATGTTAGCCCGGGCTCCTTATCATACGGATGCTAGCGACACTATCATATCCGTGTGCCAAAAGGCGCAAACGGTCCCGGGCAAAGGTAAGGTGACACCCGTGGGAATACCGTGCGTGAGGCCGCAAAGTGATATGAGGTGTTACATGCTAGATCGATGTGGCATTGAGTCGGGGTCCTGACACTAGGTTCCCGACGGCCCCCGACTATTACTTTGAGGCGGAGCGACAGGGCAGGTTGAGACCACCTAGGCGAGAGGTGAGCCTAACCCTGGTCGGCGTTCGTGGTTACTTCATAATAACACGCTTAACGAGATCTTGGTATTTGATCTGAGTCTGGCCACTAGCCTATACACACTAACCAACTATGCGGGAACAGTTATGGGCACTCGACATTGTGGTATCAGCCGAAGCCTTCTTGACGTCAGCAACTGAGCGGCACACGCCGGGTTGGAACGCATAACGCAACTTCCTTTGTAATGGAGGTTGCTAGGTCTGCTCACCGGCCGCCCACGCAATGTGCAGGTGTGCAATGGGCGATGGGCCCAGACCACTACGCGCATAGAATTTAGACCGGCGTGCTGACCTCTGTATTGTGCCTAGGTGGGGCTGCGACGTGTTGATCTTCCGAGGCTGGGCATGACCCAGGAAAGTGTGTCCGACCAGAGGGATAGAGAGTGTTGGGTTATGTGGTGCACCCCTGCAGGGAAGTTTATCAATTCGAAGAGCCGTGTCCCTCGGTAAAAGGACAACCGAGAGTTGTACCTTGACGTTATGACAACTAGAACCGGATACTTAATAAAACACATGCGGACAAGTTCCGGAGATAACCGGTGATTGCTTTCCCACAAGGCGATGAGGGGAGGATGTCGGATTTCGGGTTCCGGCAGACCCTTGAGGTTCGAACACTGGGTTGCGCGCGGAGATTTCGCCCTCTACCTACCTGTTCCTCACCGGCTCGCTGAGATCTAACCTATGAAAGGAACAACACAAGAGACATAGAGTTTATACTGGTTCAGGCCAACATTGTGGTGTAATACCCTACTCCAGTGTGTGGTGTGGTGGATTGCCTCTTGGGCTGATGATGAACAATACAAGGAAGAACAGCCTCGCGAGGGTCTGTTCTTGGCTGGGACGATGAACTGCTAGGAGGAGTTCAGCCGCCCTTCTCTTTCTCTCTCTCTCTCTTGATTCAGGTTCAGATGCCTCTCTAGATGCCTCTACCCTAGGGGTGGCTAGTCCTATTTATAGGCAAAGGCCCTGGGCCTCTTCCCAAATATTGAGCGGGAAGGGCGCCAACAATTGGCCATTTTGAAGGGGAATATCGGGTACACTTATCCTGACTAAAGTTGGTCCTCGCCTGTCAAAGGCTCTGGTGGTGACGCCTGCTTGGGCTCCACAATGACTTCCTTCCTGCCGTTGGGCTGGTCTTGGTCTTGTTGCACCGAAATGGATGCCTTTGCTTGATGCTCTCGCCTGCGCTTGCTCCCTTTGCACCAAAGAGGAAAGGAGGACACTGCGCGGGCTTGCGCCCGACTGGCGCCCGACTGGCGCCCTTGGTCGTCATGGCTGGCGTCATGGGCACCTTGCGAGGTACCCCGCCTTGATCTCTCCGCCTCTTCGCGAGCTAGCCTGATGAGGCCGTGCCTGAGGAAGCTCCTTGTCGTCCGCCCCGTGAGGCTTGGCCCCTCGCGAGGGTCTTGAGCTTGTTTTGATGAAGATGGGCTGTGCTGGGCCCCCTTTTGAGCCACGCCGCAGGCCGCAGGAAGGCAAGTCTGGGGACCCCCGTTCCCAGAACGCTGATAGTAGCCCCCGGGCCCAAGGCGCGCCCGGGCTTGGCCGAGCAGAGAGGCGAAAGGGCAAGTGCAAAGCACCGTGGGCCCTAACAGCCTGCGGCCTTGAGCGCCGCGTGGCGGTTGATTGGACGTGGGCGTCTCCACTTCCCCACTACGCCTCGGCAATTGCACGAATTGACAAGTCCCTACATGTAAAGTGGGTGATGATTACCTGCGATCGTGGACGTCGGCGGTTGGCCTCCTCTGGCTTTAAGTATGGCACGGCGCGTGCCCTTCCAGTCTATCTCTTCTTGCTTCTCCTTCTTCCCGGTCCTTGCTCCGTCTTGCTGCAATGGCTCCGATCCGCCGGTTCTCTGCAGCAGAGAAGGGAAAGGCTCCCCGAGAGGATCCTGACCCGCTTCCGCCGAAGAAGCGGCTAGCCCTCTGCCATCGGGGTGAGGGCGCCCGCCAAGAAGTGTCGAGGCCCTGGTGTGAGCGGCCACCACCAGGGTTCCTGCTTCCCTTGTACGCCCACATCGAGGGCTCTGAAGGAGTCGATGCCGAATGCCACGGGCGGCGCCGGCACCGACGCCGGCGGGTCACGAAGGTGTGCGTCTTTCCCCTTGGAGTCCACGCCAAGGGTTCCTCCCGAGAGTTCGTGCTTCACGCCGCCGTGCCTCCCAAGTCTTGGATTAGCCTTCCTCCTTTCTTCGCCTCCGTCATCCCGCAGGGGCAACTCCTGGGGCTTTGGCTGTAGCACGCTGGCTGCAGCACCCTCGCGACCAGGGCAGAGGTCGCGCTCGTTGCCCCGGGCGAGGTCTTCATGACTCGAGGCTGGGGCGAGATCGCCCGGGTCTGTAGGACAAGGGGCGCCCTCGCGTTCCACCTGGAGTACGAAGGTCTTCGATGCGGAGGGTCGCCGGCTGGAGTGCTGCCACGGGAGAGGCGGTCGGGACCCCGCTACGGCGAGGCCGAGGCCGGCTAACCTCTCCCTTGGCAGCTCCTCAGGCGATGGAGGCGCCGGAGGATCCAGCGACTCCGCCGAGCTCTTTGTGACTTCGGAGACGAGCGACGACAGCTACGAGCCCCCGAGCCTGCGCCACTCCCGGAGCAGGGCGGGCTCGTCAGGCCGTCGCCGCCTCTGATCTGGATGGGGTTGGCGCTGATGCCGGACGGCCCACTGTTGATGATGGCGTCTGCCGTGATGGTTCCTGTAGTTAGGACTCCTTAGGATACGCGTCTTTTGTTCCTGCGAGGAGCCAAGAATATACCCCGTGGGGGCTTGTAAGGTGTTTGTAGCTCCGTTTGTCAATATGATCCTCATCGTGAAGTAGTGCGAGATGCTTATTCCGTCTTAGCTTAGTTTCTTCCTTTCGGACCTCGTGAGGGCTTGATGCTCTGCGCCGACAAGTCCCAGTCCCAAGGCGGCTTCAGCCCTTGCTGGTATGCCAGGTCGCGATGTCGTGGCCAAGGCCAGGAGGTGAGCGGCCTGAGGTCCGGTAAGAGCCCCTGAGTCGCGATGCTCAGGAGGCCCCCTTAGCGCTCAAGCAGCCATCATTCGGTGAGAAAGGAGAGCGATGTTGCTAGCACGGGATTGCATTAGGTGCGGGGATGGTGCTGCGATAGCTAGTGTTTCCGGAGAGTGACTTATCTCGAGGGTCAGGAAACGCTTCCTGGTGCGGCGCTAGGTCTGTGCCTTGGCCGGCGAGGGGTTGCTTGGCGAGTTCCTCGCGTGCCTCTCCCCTCTCGCCTTCGCTCCCCTTTCTGCTCTACGTCCTCGGATCCCGGCCCTCGAGCGAGTCTCAGCCGTCGCTGGTATGCCAGGTCGCGATGCCGTGGTCAAGGCCAGAGGGTGAGGGCTGGAGAGCCAGTAGGAGCCCTGAGTCGCGATGCTCAGGTACCCCCCCTTTAATGTGCAAGCGGTTTGCACGGACGATAGTGAAGAAGGCACCATGAGGGCCTCGCCTGACGCTGCTCCTTGAAGAGATCCTGCAGGCTCATCATAGAAAGAATAAGAGTTCGCCGTGACAATCGACAGTCAGCCGTTGGTTGCTCTGGAGAGGTGGGAGGCACTTAGGGCTTGACGAGGTAGCGCTATGCGGGGCTGCCGCGGCCAGAGCTCAGCCATTCAGGTTTGTCGGCGTTGCAGGGACAGACCCATGCGCAAGCGTCGTGCCGTTTGGGAGCAGCTCCATCAGTTGGTGTTAGTTGAGCGGGCAACTAGGTCAAGCATGTTAATCGCGGAGAAGTGAATTCATTCAAATAGATGCTGGGAAGGCGGACATCGCTGGGTCTGGCCCGAGCGACATGGGGATAATGCAGCCCGAGGGGCGCCCCCAACAAAGTAAGCTAAAAACACGAGCAAAAGGGATACACGCCGCAGGGACGGACCCACGCGGCCTGGGAATAATGCAGCCCTGAGGGCGCTCCCAGCTGGAAATGAAACTTGAAATGTGTCACCTGATAGTGTTGACAACGAAGGGGTGTTGGTGTAGCAGACTTGGTGGGCTGCGGGAGCTGATCCTCATGAGCCCCCAGGCCCCGGGGCCTCGGGAGGCTCCGGAGGCGCTGGTGGCTCCTCGGGGACCATCTCCATCTCCGCCAGGGCTGCGGAACGCCTGAACTCTTGAGCCTCCAGGATGCCCCTCATGAGGCACTGGTACATGGCAGCCGCGTTCGGCAAGCCGTAAGGCATGCGAACATAGCTGTGGGTGGACCTTCGCAGCGCCCC
This sequence comes from Triticum timopheevii, assembly GCA_963921465.1. Taxonomy (NCBI): domain Eukaryota; kingdom Viridiplantae; phylum Streptophyta; class Magnoliopsida; order Poales; family Poaceae; genus Triticum; species Triticum timopheevii. The sequence goes on along the minus strand of OY997264.1, from coordinate 237,513,203 downwards.
ACTTGCAAGGGCCAGAGGGGCTCTTGAGATGCGGCTCGGTTGAGCCCTGGTATGTCGATGCAGAGGCGCAGCCGACCATCCTCGCCTAAATGGGGGGCCACAACGGGTAAGTGGCAGCTGCCTCTCATGACTCTTGACTCCTGTAGCTCCTGATTGGCCTTGCTGACGAACTCCTGAGGGTTTGGCCCTCCTTGCCTTGCTCCTTCTTGAGGGAAACGTGCTTCGAAACACGCCTCCAAGTGGTACCCAAGCGCCTCCCTCGTGACCTTGGCGAGGTCGGCGGCCCTCCAGGGGAGAGCCCCCGAGCCCTTCCTAAGGAGGGCACCGGGCGCACTTCCCTATGCGATGGAAGGAGGTTCCCCCTGAGCAGGTGCGGGCCCTGAGGGGCCTGCCTCCTGAGGGGCCGGGCCGGACGATGTCTTCTTCGTCTTGGGGCGGCCTCGGGAAGCCTCCTACTTCCGCGATCCGGGTCTTCCAGTGATGCGGCCTGAAAGGCTCATTCCAGGGAGGACACTGCGTCTTTCTCTTCGTAGGGCACCGTGATGACTCCGCCACTTCCTGGCATCTTGAGGACGTTGTAGCCGTGGTGGATTACGGCCATGAACTTGGCCAGCGCTGGGTACCCGAGGATGTCTTTGTATGGCAGGCGAATGTGGGCGATGTCGAAGTCGATGAGCTCGGTGCGGTAGTTGTCGCGTGCCCCGAAGGTGACAGGGAGGCGGACCTGCCCAATCGGGACCGTGGAGCCGTCGGTGACCCCGTAGAAAGGCTTGGTTGGCCGAAGCTGATTGTAGGGCACTTGGAGATTGTTGAATGTTTCCATGGACAGGACGTTGAGCCCTACCCCGCCATCGATGAGGGTCCTGGTGACTAGCACATTGCTGATGATTGGGGAACAAAGCATTGGGAGAACTCCAGCTGTGGCCGTGCACTTGAGCTGATCCGCCGAGCTGAACGTGATGGTGCACGCCGACCACCTGAGAGGGCGCATGGCTTCAAGCTTGGGGAGGACTGCATTTACTTCGCGGGCGAACTGCTTGAAGATGCGTTGAGAGGCTGGGGCTTGAGCTCCGCCCAGGATGCAGGCGATCGCACGTGGCTCCTGGAAGCCCCCAACCCCCTCGTCCTGATGACGGTCCTCATTTCTCCTTGGCTGCGGCGGCAGCGGAGGGAGGCCTGCGTTACCTTGCGGGCAATCCTCGCGAGGCTGATCCCTCCAAGCTCCCTCGCGAGGCGGGTCCTGCCAGTGATCCCCGCGAGGTTGGTCGAACCACCCTTGGCGAGGGCCGCGGTCTTCCCAGCGTCCTGCGTTCCTTCCTCCTCCTCGGCCGTAGCCCCGGTCGCTGCGGTCGGGACGTCGGGCGACCCTTCCTTCACGCACGGCTCGGAGCTCTTATCATACATTGGTGTTGTGGGTGTGGAGGTCGTGGTACACGTAGTACCGACTGCCCTTGGACGATTCGGGCTGATCTCTGCCCTGCTTGGTGTCCGGTTCTGCCGCGAGCAAGGAAACCCCCTTGCGCTTCACGTCCTTGGCCTTGGGTTTCTTCTCTTCTAGGTCTGCGGCAAGCAGCTCGAGGAGGGAGAGACGCCCTTCCTCAGCCCTGGCACACTTGGTTGCCAAGTTGAACAGCTCCAAGGAAATGCACAGGTCTTCATGCATCGCCAGCTCCTCCTTCATCTTGACGTCGTGCACACCGTCGGAGAAGGCTGAGATGATGGCCTCCTCGGTTACCTTGGGAATCTTGAGGCGCGCGTTGTTGAAGCGCTGGATGTACTTCTGCAGGGTTTCCCCTGGTTGCTGCTTGATACGGCGCATGTCGCTCATGGCGGGTGGCCGGTCGCGAGTACCTTGGAAGTTGGCGATGAAGCGGGTGCGCATCTTGTCCCAGGAGGAGATCGTGCTTGGAGCCAGGTTCACGAGCCAGGTGTGGGCCCCATCCTTGAGTGCCATGGGAAACCAGTTCGCCATGACCTTCTCGTCTCCGTTGGCAGCCTCGATGCCCAGCTCGTAGAGCTGGAGGAACTCTGCAGGGTCAGCCGTACCGTCGTAGCGAGGAGGCAGATCTGGCTTGAACTTGTCGGGCCACGCGACGCTGCGCAGCTCGGCGGTGAAGGCGCGGCAGCCCGCTGTGGCCACGGGAGGCCTTGGGTGACGAAGAGGTTGGTCCTATGGGTCCCCATGCGCTGCAGCTGGGAGCAGCTCGGGGTCTTGACGTGCTGGAGCAGGAGTGTGTTCGCGACGAGCCGGAGCAGGGAGCACTCGGGCAGCTTCTCGAGGGCGAGTGACTTCTTGGCAGCTCTACTCTGGCCGCGCTGGCACCTGACGGAGTGGGTTCCGTCCAAGGGCCACGCGCCTTGGGGCTAGGGCGCCTTCTTGAGGGGGAGGCGGCTGAGGCGCCCCCGGAGCTTCATTTCCAACGCAGGGCGGGGCGCAGTGCAGCAAAAAGGATGAAGCAGGGGAGCCCCCAGCGGCGCAGACGAGCTCGGCGACTCGGTCAAGCCACTCTTCATAGACGTCATCGATTGGGCGGTAGCGCAGGAGCTCGTTTGCCGCGATGAGCGCAGCTCGAGCCTCCATGGCCGCATGGGGCACGCGGGACGAAGAACTAGCTGGGGTGAGCGAGGGTGTAGCAGTGCGGCCGTCTCGCCTCATGGATGGATGCTGGGACGATGCTTGCTGCTCGTTCCCCGTCGGGCCGGTGGCGGCGTTGACGGCAGGCGACGGGGAACGACGGGGGTGGCCACCAACGGGGTCCGTCTGGGCGACACAGGAAGCGAGAGAAGCTCGGCGCTCAGCGCGGGCCCAACAAGCATCAGACATGGATGCGACGGTCGGAGAAGAACAGGGCGACGGAAGACGAATTCCGGCGCACCCCTACCTGGTGCGCCAAATGTTGGATTTCGGGTTCCGGCAGACCCTTGAGGTTCGAACACTGGGGTGCGCGCGGAGATTTCGCCCTCTACCTACCCGTTCCTCACCGACTCGCTAAGATCCAAATTATGAAAGGAACAACACAAGAGACACAGAGTTTATACTGGTTCAGGCCACCATTGTGGTGTAATACCCTACTCCAGTGTGTGGTGTGGTGGATTGCCTCTTGGGCTGATGATGAACAATACAAGGAAGAACAACCTCGCGAGGGTCTGTTCTTGGCTGGGACGATGAACTGCTAGGAGGAGTTCAGCCGCCCTTCTCTTTCTCTCTCTCTCTTGATTCAGGTTCAGATGCCTCTCTAGATGCCTCTACCCTGGGGGTGGCTAGTCCTATTTATAGGCAAAGGCCCTGGGCCTCTTCCCAAATATTGAGCGGGAAGGGCGCCAACAATTGGCCATTTTGAAGGGGAACATCGGGTACACTTATCCTGACTAAAGTTGGTCCTCGCCTGTCAAAGGCTCTGGTGGTGACACCTGCATGGGCTCCACGATGACTTCCTTCCTGCCGTTGGGCTGGTCTTGGTCTTGTTGCACCGAAATGGATGCCTTTGCTTGATGCTCTCGCCTGCACTTGCTCCCATTGCACCAAAGAGGAAAGGAGGACATTGCGCGGGCTGGCGCCCAACTGGCGCCCTTGGTCGTCATGGCTTGCGTCATGGGCACCTCGCGAGGTACCCCGCCTTGATCTCTCCATCTCCTCGCGAGCTATCCTGTTGGGGCCGTGCCTGAGGAAGCTCCTTGTCGTCCATCCCGCGAGGCTTGGCCCCTCGTGAGGGTCTTGAGCTTGTGTTGATGAAGATGGGCCGTGCTGGGCCCCCTTTTGAGCCACGCCGCAGGCCGTAGGCAGGCAAGTCTAGGGACCCCCGTTCCCAGAACGCCGACAGAGGGTCGCTGGGTAGGATTATGCTATGCGATGCTACTTGGAGGACTTCAATCTACTCTCTTCTACATGCTGCAAGATGGAGGCTAGTGAAGCGTAGTCTTCGATAGGACTAGCTATCCCCCTCTTATTCTGGCATTCTGCAGTTTAGTCCACCGATATTGCCTCTTTACACATATACCCATGCATATGTAGTGCAGATTCTTGCTTGCGAGTACTTTGGATGAGTACTCACGGTTGCTTTGCTCCCTCTTTTCCCCCTTTTTCCTCCTCTTCTCAGATGCCGCAACTAGACGTTGGAGCCCAGGAGCCAGACGCCACCATCGATGATGACTCCTACTACACTGGAGGTGCCTACTACTACGTGGAGGCCGCTGTTGACGACGAGGAGTAGTTTAGGAGGATCCCAGGCAGGAGGCATGCGCCTCTTTCGATCTGTATCCCAGTTTGTGCTAGCCATCTTATGGCAACTTGTTTAACTTATGTCTGTACTCAGATATTGTTGCTTCCGCTAACTCATTTATGTTCAAGCACTTGTATTCGAGCCCTCGAGGCCCCTGGCTTGTAATATGATGCTAGTATGACTTATTTTACTTTTAGAGTTGTGTTGTGATATCTTCCCGTGAGTCCCTGATCTTGATCGTACACATTGGCGTGCATGATTAGTGTATGATTGAATCGGGGGCGTCATAGGAACAAGCATGCAAGAGACAAATGCAAGAACACAGAGAAACAATAGATAACTTCATCTAGAATTGATGGGCAACAAGGTCACCTATGTTAGAGTATATTAATTTAGGAGTCAAGTGAAGGCACTTGATCATAGGTCATACTCATCGTTTAAGCTCAAAATGGGGTTGCCATTTTTCATTTAAGCATTTTGATGTATTTGCATCTTGTTGAGCTGCTTTGACCCATGAGTTGGGGTAAAGCTTCTCTAAGATGGAATAACATACCTTGGGTGGTGGTGTTGATCATGATCATGTAGTTGAACTTGTGTGGGATGCTCAAGGTTGATGTAGCTCATCAAGAGTTGGGAGCACCACTTGTAATTTGAGTTCATCTAACTACATAGATTAGTCTTGCAAGGAAGAGCACTTGAGTATCCAAAATGACAATCATGAAATTTGATATAAAGAAATTGTCAAAGGATATATTGAAAGGATTCGTGCTTCCTTGTCTTCAACCACCATTTTGTAGAGTCTTGGAGATGTAGAGATTGTTTACAATGTGATTGAGTTGCCATCTCATAGAGTTGGGCTTATCCAAGTACCTACAAGGGTTAGATGACATGCAATAGTACAAGAATATCCAAGACATATGATCATCATCATCAGAGAAATATCAAGGATTAGTCATAGAAAGGCTCATGCCTTGCATGCATCCAAATGCAATTACTACTCCAAGTTCGAGGCATCAATAATGTTCAATTAACCTCTCAAACGGAAGAGCACTTTCTCATCAAGCGTTTTGGTGAATATATCCGCCAATTGCTTATAATTACAGACATGTTTAAGATTAATATCCCCTTTAGCAACATGATCTCGAATGAAATGATGACGAACTTCAATATGCTTAGTTCGAGAATGTTGCACGGGATTGTGAGCAATCTTAATAGAACTTTAATTGTCACAAAGCAACGGAACATGTTTCACATATATCCCATAATCTATAAGGGTTTGGGTCATCCAAAGTAATTGAGCACAACATGAACCGGCGGTAATGTATTCCGTTTCGGCGGTGGATAAGGACACCGAGTTTTGTTTCTTGGAGGACCAAGACACAAGAGATCTACCTATAAATTGACAAGTACCCAAAGTGGACTTTCTATCAACCTTGTCACCGGCATAGTCTGAATCGAAGTAGCCAACAAGATCAAAAGAAGACCTCTTAGGATACCAAATGCCAAAATTTGGTGTATGAATTAAGTATCTCACTATCCTTTTCACAGCCTTAAGATGACATTCTTTGGGGGCCCCTTGATATTGTGCACACATGCACACACATAGCATAATATCGGGACAAGAGGCACATAGATATAACAATCAACCAATCATACAGTGGTAAACCTTTTGGTCAACCGGTTCGCCATCCTTAGTCAAGTCAAGATGTCCACTAGTAGGCATGGGTGTATTCATATCTTTGCATTCTTACATGTTGAAATTCTTGAATAAGTCCTTGGTATACTTTGTTTGCGAAACAAAGGTACAATCTTTGGTTTGCTTGATTTGCAAACCAAGAAAGAACTTGAGTTCAATCATCATGCACATCTCAAACTTCTCCGACAGTAGCTTTCCAAACTTTTCACTAAAAAGTGGGTTATTCGAACCAAATATGATATCATCCACATAAATTTGGCACACAAAAAATTCACCATTAACCCTTTTAGTAAAAAGTGTAGAATCGATTTTACCAATTTCAATGCCTTTATCAATAAGGAACTTAGTCAAACATTTATACCATGCTCTAGGAGCTTGTTTAAGACCATAAAGAGCTTTGTGAAGTTTGTAAACATGGTCGGGTTTCTTAGGATTAACCAAGCCAGGAGGTTGTTTAACATAAACTTCCTCCTCAATTTCACCATTAAGAAAAAGCACTTTTTGATGTCCATTTTATATAAGGTGATGTTATGATGATTGGCATAAGCAAGTATGATGCGAATGGACTCAAGTCTAGAAAGGGGGGCATATGTCTCACCATAGTCCATACCTTCGACTTGAGTGTAGCCTTGAGCAACGAGGCGAGCCCTGTTGTGTACAACTTGTCCATTTTCATCTTGCTTGTTCTGAAACACCCATTTGGTTCCAATGACACTGTGCTTCTTATCAGGCTTTTCAACCAACGTCCACACTTGATTCCACTCAAAGTTGTGTAGCTCTTCATGTATGGCATTTATCCAATCCGGAACTTCAAGAGCATCTTCAACCTTCATAGGTTCAATGCTAGAAATGAATGAGTAATGTTCACAAAAATAAGCCAAACGAGTTTTAGAGCGAGTAATTCTCCTGGTATGAATGTCATCAAAGATTTGTTCGATGGGATTGTCTCCTGAGACTCTTGCTCTAACTCGTGAGAGCTTTTGTTTGGGTCGGGGTGGAACGCCTTCTTCATCATCTTGTTCTTCCTCTTGGCCTTCTTTGTTGTTGGTGTTGTTGTTCTCTTGTGGAGGTGGAGAAGGAGGTTGATGAGGTTAATCTTGGTGCTCTTCCTTGTTTCCTTCATCTTGGTGTGTCCCACTCGTGGATGCCTCCGAGTCGACTCGTGGTTCACCTTGTCATGAGGTAGAAGCTTCCACTCAGACGAGGTACTCTCCTTCACCTCCGTTGGACGAATCTTGCCAATAGACAAGTCTTGGATTGCTTCCGAAGGATCTTTGTCACCTACATCAATTGGCAATTGCTCTACTTGAGAGCCGTTAGATTCATCAAACATCACATTTACTGTATCTCCAAACTTTTGGGTGAAATTGTTGTAGACATGGTAAGTGTGAGAGTTTGAACCATAACCGAGTAGGAAACCTTCAGGAGAATTTGGAGCAAATTTCGAACGACGATGCTTCTTAAGAATGTAGCACTTTGAGCCGAATACCTGAAAGTATCCAACTTGGAGTTTGTTACCGATGAGAAGCTCGTATGCCATCTTGTTGAGTAGCTTGTGAAGATATAGACGATTCGTTGCATGGCAAGCTGTCTCAACCGCTTTCGCCCAAAAGTGTTTTGGCATCTTGTACTCATCAAGCATCATTCTCGTCATTTTGATGAGCGCCTGGTTCTTCCTCTCAACAACTCCATTTTGTTGAGGCGTGTACATAGCCGAGAACTCATGTGAAATCCCTTTTTCGTCAAGAAAGGTGTCCACCTTGGCGTTCTTGAACTCCGTTCCGTTGTCACTGTGAACCTTCTTAATCTTCGCTTCAAATTGATTTTCGGCCTTCCTAGCAAAGTTCTTGAAGATATTTTGGACCTGCGACTTATCATCACAGATAGCACACACCTAAATCTTGAAAAATCATCGACTATGACTAAACCAAAAAAGTTTCCACCGAGACTTTTATAGGTGTTTGGACCGAAGTAGCTCGACTGGTCTTCTCGTGGTCATGATGTTCTTCACGGGGTGGCTTCCTCCAACCTGTTTTCCTGCTTGACAAGCACTGCACAATCTATCCTTATCAAATATAACGTCTTTTACTCCGAGGATATGATCACCTTTAATAAGGTTATCAAGGTTTCACATGCCCACATGACCTAACCTTCTATGCCACAACCAACCTTTAGAAGATTTAGCAATTAAGCAAGTTCTAGGTTGAGCCTTTTTAGTGAAATCAACAATATATAGATCACCTCCACGTATGCCGGTAAAGGCCATTTTATGATTACCTCTTTGAAACACTTGGCAATCTACTTCAGTAAATAGGACATTGAATCCAAAGTCAGCTAGTCTAGATACAAAAAGTAAATTATAGCCAAGAGATTAAATGGGCATAACATTTTGTATGGAGCTATCATGTGAGATGGCCACCTTACCAAGGCCAACCACCTTACCCTCATGTGAGATGGAGTGACATACTTTTGAGGGGCGTTGTTTCCAGCAAGCTCACGTAACATATCCTTGTCTCCGGTCATGTGATCAGTACATCCACTATCAAGAACCCATTCCTTTCCTCTAGCCATGTAGCCCTGAAGATTAGCCATAGGACCAAAGTGTCTCATAGACTGATAAAGATCAAAGTCACTATCATCATCCTCATCATAATATCCATGTTCAACATCGTCTTGCAATTGACTATTTTCTAGAGAGTGTGATTCATTAGATATATGATCTTAACAATGTTCATCTTTATGAATTCTAGTGACTTCGAAAATGATGTTGCTAATGATTCCAACATCTCCTTTGGCATGCATAAGGTCACGAAGCTCAAATAGACAATCACCAAACTTAGGATCATTGGAATTCATCTTACTTAAGGCAATTGACTTATGAAGAAACACATCTAGATTTTGCAAGGAATAGTTTGGAAATCGTTCCTCAAGAAATTTCCATATGGCGTAGGCACAATCAAGAGTAGGCAAGAAAACTATCAAATTTCTAGGCAAACCTCTAGTAATAAGATTTATAGTTCTAAGATTGCGAATCATGTCAATAGACTCATTGGGGGTGGGATGCAAAGGATCAATAAGGGACGCACAAGGGATAGTAATGTACTTGTTCAAGTGATATTCATTGAAAATCTCAAGCATCTCATTTTTTGATTCATGAAAGAACTCTCCATCTTTCTCTAGTAGTGATTAAACCAAAGCAATGGAGACCAATGCTCTGATAACATTTCAAAGGATCAAGAAGAGGTGTCTAGAGGGGGGGGGTGATTAGACCCTCAACAAGTAAAGGTAGCAGGTTTTTAAGTTTTTCAAGTTGAGTTGGAAATTAGCACAATTTCAAACATTCACAATACAATTCAAGCAAGCATGGCAAGAGTATATGAGCAGCGTAAAGTAAAGCATGCAACTTGCAAGAAAGTAAAGGGATGGGATTGGAGTGTGCAAACGCAATTGGAGACACAGAGATTTTTGGCATGGTTCCAACAGGTGGTGCTATCCTACATCAACGTCAGTGGAGACTTCAAACCACGAAGGGTAACGGTTGCGTGAGTCCACGGAGGGCTCCACCCACCAAGGGTCCACGAAGAAGCAACCTTGTCTATCCCACCATGGCCATTGCCAATGAAGGAATTGCCTCACTTGGGTAGATCTTCACGAAGTAGGCGATCTCCTTGCCCTTATAAATTCCTTGGTTCAACTCCACAATCTTGACGGAGGCTCCCAAGAGAAACCTAACCAATCTAGGAGATACCACTCTCCAAAAGGTAATAGATGGTGTGTTGATGATGAACTCCTTTCTCTTGTGCTTCGAATGATAGTCTCCCCAACACTCAACAATCTCTCACAGATATGGCTATGGTGGAGAGATGATTCGAGTGGACAGCAACTTGGGGAAGGCTAGAGATCAAGATTCTTGTGGTTGGATTGGAATGTCTTGGTATCAACATATGAGTAGGTGGTTCCCTCTTAGAAAATGAGTAGTCGAAGTGTAGGCACGTTCTGATGGCTCTCCCCACAAATGGAGAATGGGTGGAGGGGTATATATAGCCTCCACAAAAAATCTAAACATTACACACAAATTCCCAAACTCGGTGAGACCGAATAGTGAAACTTGGTCGGCCTGATTCAGTTCAAAATGTGAATGTTAGGCTTTTCGGTGGGACCAACAACATCAACTCGATGGGACTGATGTGCTAGGGTTAGGGTGAAACCTCAACTCGGTTTGACCGATTACACAAACTCGGTGAAACCGATTTTGGTAATAGGCAAACAGAGAGTTGGTCAAGCAAACTTGGTGGGACCGATTGCATATCTCGATGGGACCAAAATTATTGCAATAGGAAATAGCGCCGCCCAAGGTATTTTTAGTGCGTAATTGTGTATGTGCGGTACGTAAGCTGCGACCTGATGGGGCGATCGGCAGAGGCCGAACTGCTAATCAAGGTTCGTTGACTTATCGCGATTGTGTGCGGACCGGACTCGTTTAAATACGTCATTGGATTTATTGGCCGGTGAACTATTCGGCTTGGTTTCTATACACTTCGGCTGCAAGGGCCACGGTGTGCTCTTCAGTACGGAGTGAGCGCTTCATATTACACTACAAAAAAAAGACACATCCGTGACATTTTGGGCCGAACAAAATTTTATCTGTCATACTTATGAAACTTCTATGACAATAATTGTGACAAAACCCGGTATCATCATAGATGTGGTGGGCTCCTACTTCTATGAAAATCATCATAAAAAATGGGCTTTTCGTCCTGGGCGGGCCGGAGACGCAGCTGCATGACATTCTTTGGGTCGTCCCTGACGGAAAAAACCATGGTAGAAGCAAGGGCGAGGAAAATTTCAGGGAGTTCCCAGCTACGGTCGGTGGTCGGGGGCGAGGGATGCGCGTTTCTGTCGTACACGTACGCGCGTGTGTGTGAGGCGTTGGTCTCTAACTGAACCAGAGCGAGGCGTTGGGCTCCAATTGAACCCGAGCAATTGCACTAGCTACGTTACTAAACCCAAGTGATTCCTTCGCTACTGCTGCTAACTGGAGCCAATCGAACCTTGCTACCTCCTTCCCTTGAAGAACAGTGAGTGTTGTTGGGGGGTTTGGATGAACAGTTCCCGGTGGGGGTGGATGAACAGGACCCCGTGGTGTTGCCTCTGGATGAATAGGACCTTGATCGAGCCGGTTGGGGGTGGATGAACAAGACCCCGTGGAGGGCTGGATGAAGAGGACGACCACGTGGAGGGCTGGATGAACATTAGCCGGTGGAGGGATGGATGAACAGTAGCCCGTGGAGGGGTGGTTGAGCAGGACCCACTGGAGAGGGCTGGTTGAACAGTAGCCAGTGAGGAGCGAGCAGTGGAGGCTGGATGAACAGGAGCCCGTGGATGAACAGTCGCAGGTGGAGGCTGAAGGAGGTCGACGGTGGATGAACAGTAGCCTGTGGAGTCCCATTTTGCGGTACACCACACCCCTCCCGGTGAACAGGACCCCGTTTCGACCCTAGCGCTCCAACACAAGTCTGTTTCCTCCATTTTGCGGTACGCCACACACCTCCCGATCAACAGGTCCCCGTTTCGACCGTAGGAGGTCCAATGGAAGTCTGTTTCCTTCGTTTTGCGGTACGCCAGACCCCTCCCGATGAACAGGATCCCATTTCGACCGTGGCCAGTCGAACACAAGGCCTTTTCCTCCATTTTGCGGTACGCTAGGCCTCCTATCCATCGGCTATTCCATCCAAGCCGGTTGGCTCCCACACGTTCCGTTGCCTCGTGGTGAACACGGCGCATTTCGTTGCCTCCCCATGAACACGACGACGACGTAGTTTCTCCATTCCGACCCAGCCATGTACACGAGCCCTGGCCATACGTATGCATGAGTAGGCGTTTGAGACACCGCTCGTATGTACATACATGGCCGTATTTTCTTTCTTGCACCCTGGACGATGTACGTGCGTGTACATGCTACGGGCGCGCCTCTACTACGACACGTGCGCGCCTCTACATCGACCAGTATGTGCGTACATGTTCAGGACCAGAATGACAACGCTACGTATGCTTCGACTAGGTGGGTCCCGACTGTCAGGCACTTCCTTGCGTGCGACGATATAGCTCGTGGGCCCAGCCTTCAGGGGGCGAATTGTTTTTTTGGTAATATGGACGCACTTCCTTGCGTGCGAAGATGTAAATGGTGGGTCCCAGCAGTCAGGGAAAACATTTTTTTTCACGAAAAATGGTGGCTTGTCCGGTGGGCCCCTGCTGTCAGGTGGAGGAATCATTATTTTCCGCGTAATAAGGAGGCACTTCCTTGCTGCGGCCGTGGACCAAGCTGTCAGCCTCTCCACGTACAGTGATCTTTCGATGGAAGTCGTTCCTTGACCACGTTGATCACACCGCGCCGAGAGCACCAGGGCGGTGGACGACGGTGAGGCCTAGGAAGGGAGCCACGCAGAGCCAGGGAAGACACGACAGTGGATGCCCACGTGGAGAGGAGTACGAGGGTTCACTGGTTTGGCTTCGGTGTGACGCTACCATCACCGGAGAATAAAAGGGGGTGTGCGTGAGTGGAGGGATGGCCTGGCCAGCGGTGGGAGTACTAGGGGGCGGTGAGGCCTCCGTGATACGTATCCAACGTATCTATAATTTTTGATTGTTCCATGCTATTATATTACCCGTTTTGGATGTTTATGGGCTTTACATTGCACTTTTATATCATTTTTGGGACTAACCTAAGAACTGGAGGCCCAGCCCGTATTGCTGTTTTTTTTGCCTATTTGAGTGTTTCGAAGAAAAGGAATATCAAACGGAGTCCAAACGGAATGAAACTTTCAGGAGCATGATTTTTGGAATGAACATGACCCAGAGGACGTGGAGTGGAAGTCAAACAACAGCGGAGGCGACCACGAGGGTGGAGGGTGTGCCCCCCCTACTGGGTGCGCCCCCTGTCTCATGGGCCCCTCGGGCGTCCACCGACCTACTTCTTCCTCCTATATATACCCATGTACCCCGAAAATATCAGGGGAGCCAACGAAAACCTAATTCCACCATCGTAACCTTCTGTATCAGCGAGATCCCATCTTGGAGCCTTCGCCGGCGCTTTGCCGGAGTGGGGAATCGACCATGGAGGACCTCTACATCATCTCCAAGGCCTCTCCGATGAGTTGTGAGTAGTTTACCACAGACCTTCGGGTCCATAGTTATTATCTAGATGGCTTCTTCTCTCTCTTTGAATCTCAATACCAAGTTCTCCTTGATCTTCTTGGAGATCTATTCGATGTAACTCTTTTTGCGGCGTGTTTGTCGAGATCCGATGAATTGTGAGTTTGTGATCAAGTTTATCTATGAGAAATATTTGAATCTCCTCTGAATTCTTTTATGTGTGATCAAGTTATCTTTGCAAGTCCCTTCGAATGATTAGTCTGGTTTGGCCTACTACATTGATCTTTCTTGCAATGGGAGAAGAGCTTAGCTTTGGGTTCAATCGTGCGGTGTCCTTTCCCAGTGACAACAGGGGCAGCAAGGCACATATTGTATTGTTGCCATCGAGGATAAAAAGATGGGGTTTATATCATATTGCATGAGTTTATCCCTCTACATCATGTCATCTTTCTTAATGCGTTACTCTGTTCTTTATGAACTTAATACTCTAGATGCATGCTGGATAGCGGTCGATGTGTGGAGTAATAGTAGTAGATGCAGGCACGAGTCGGCCTTGTCACGGACGTGATGCCTATATACATGATCATGCCTAGATAATCTCATAATTATTCACTTTTCTATAAATTGCTCGACAGTAATTTGTTCACCCACTGTAATACTTATGCTATCTTGAGTGTAGCCACTAGTGAAACCTATGGCCCCCGGGTCTATCTTTTATAATATAAGCTTTCAATCTACTTTTATTTGCATATTTACTTTTCCAATCTATATTATAAAATACCAAAAATATATTTATCTTATCATATTATCTCTATCAGATCTCGCTTTCGCAAGTGGCCGTGAAGGGATTGACAACCCCATTATTGCGTTGGTTGCGAGTTCTTGTTTATTTGTGTAGGTGCGTGGGACTTTTGAGGAGCCTCCTACTGGATTGATACCTTGGTTCTCAAAAAGTGAGGAGAAATACTTACGCTACTATTGCTGCATCACCCTTTTCTCTTCAGGGAAAACCAACGCAAACTCAAGATGTAACAAGAAGGATTTCTGGCGCCGTTGCCGGGGAGGTCTTCGCTCAAGTCAAGACATACCAAGTACCCATCAAAAACTCATCTCACTCGCATTTACATTATTTGCCATTTGCCTCTCGTTTTCGTCTCCCCCACTTCACCCTTGCCGTTTTATTCGCTCTCTCTTTCCCAATCTCCTCTCTCTTTCACTTGCCTTTTTGTTTGCTTGTGCGTTGGATTACTTGTCGCGATGGCGCAAGATAATACCAAGTTGTGTGACTTTTCCAATACCAATAATAATGATTACCTTAGTACTCTGATTGCTCCTCTTAATGATGTTGAGTCTTGTTAAATCAATGCTGCTTTGCTGAATCTTGTTATGAAAGATCAATTATCCGACCTTCCTAGTGAAGATGTCGCTACCCATCTAAACAACTTTGTTAATTTGTGTGAGATGCAAAAGAAGAAAGATACAGATAATGATATTGTTAAATTGAAGTTATTTCCATTTTCACTTAGAGATCGTGCTAAAGTTTTGTTTTCGTCTTTGCCTAAGAATAGTATTGATTCGTGGAATAAGTGCAAAGATGTTTTTATCTCTAAGTATTTTCCTCCCGATGAGATCATCTCTCTTAGGAACGATATTATGAATTTTAAACAACTTGATCATGAGCATGTTGCCCAATCTTGGGAAAGAATGAAATTGATGATTCGCAATTGCACTACTCATGGTTTGGATTTATGGATGATCATACAAAATTTTTATGCCGGATTGAATTTTGCTTCTAGAAATCTTTTAGATTTGGCCGCGGGAGGCACGTTTATGGAAATCACCTTAGGAGAAGCTACAAAACTCCTTGATAATATTATGGCTAATTATTCTCAATGGCACACCGAAAGATCTACTAGTAAGAAAGTGCATGCTATAGTAGAAATTAATGTTTTGAGTGGAAAGATGGATGAACTTATGAAATTGTTTGCTACTAAGAGTTCTCCTATTGATCCCAATGATATGCCTTTGTCTACTTTGATTGAGAATAATAATGAATCTATGGATGTGAATTTTGTTGGTAGGAATAATTTTGGTAACAATGCTTATAGAGGAAACTTTAATCCTAGACCATTCCCTAGTAATTCCTCTAATAATTATGGAAATTCCTACAATAATTCTTATGCTAATTTTAATAAGATGCCCTCTGATTTTGAGAATAGTGTTAAAGAATTTATGATCTCTCAAAAGAATTTTAATGCCTTACTTGAAGAAAAATTGCTTAAAGTTGATGATTCGGCTAGGAACGTTGATAGACTTTCGCTTGATGTTGATTCTTTGAAACTTAGATCTACTCCTCCTAAACATGATATCAATGAGTCTCTCAAAGCTATGATAATTTCCATTGATGAGTGCAAAGAAAGAACCGCTAAATTGCGCGCTAAGAAAGATTGTTTTGTAAAAGCGTGTTCTTCTAGTTTTCATGAAAATAATGATGAAGATCTACAAGCTATTGATGTGTCCCCTATTAAATCTTTGTTTTTCAATATGAAATGAATCTTAATAATTATGGGACTTGAGGTGAGTCAACTTTAGTTAAAAGGCGTCCTAATGATTCGGAGTTCTTAGATCTTGATGCTAAATTTGGTAAAAGTGGGATTGGAGAGATCAAGACTTTAAATAGCATTGAACCTACTATCTTGGATTTCAAGGAATTTAATTATGATAATTGTTCTTTAGAAGATTGTATTTCCTTGTTGCAATCCGTTGTGAATTCTCCTCATGCTTATAGTCAAAATAAAGCTTTTACCAAACATATTGTTGATGCCTTGATGCAATCTTATGATGAAAAACTTAATTTGGAAGTTTGTATACCTAGAAAATTTTATGATGAGTGGGAACCTACTATAAATATTAAAATTAAAGATCATGAGTGTTATGCTTTATGTGATTTGGGTGCTAGTGTTTCCATGATTCCAAAAACTTTATGTGATATTCTAGGTTTCCATGATCTTGATGATTGCTCTTTAAATTTGCACCTTGTGGATTCCACCATTAAAAATCCAATAGGAAGGATCAATTATGTTCTAATTGCTGCAAATAGGAATTTGGTGCCCGTAGATTTTATCGTTCTTGATATAGATTGCAATCTTTCTTGTCTTATTATTCTTGGTAGACCTTGCCTTAGAACGATTGGTGCGATTGTTGATATGAAGGAAGGGAATATTAGATTCCAATTTCCATTAAGGAAAGGCATGGAGCACTTTGCAAGAAAGAAAGTCAAATTACCTTATGAATCTATCATGCGACTACTTATGAATTGAGTGCCAAAGATGACACTACTTAGATCTATCCTCGCTTTTATGCCTAGCTAGGGGCGTTAAACGATAGCGCTAATTGGGAGGTAACCAAATTTTATTTGTGTCTTTTGTTTTTGCTTCTGTTCAGTAATAAATTTTGCATCTACCTTCTGTTTACATGTGTTTTTATGTTTTAGTTAATGTTTGTGCCAACTAGAACCTATAGAATAACCTATGGTGATAGTTAACTTGATTCGGCTAAAAAACAGAAACTTTCCACGCACAAAATAATTTTAGTAATTCACAGAAACGTGCTTTTGCGTTGATTCTTTTTGCTGTAGATAAATAGACAAATTTCCCAGGACTTTCTATTTTGGTGGGATTTTTTAGAGTTTCAGAAGTATTCGAGAGTTACAGATTGCTACAGACTTTTCTGTTTTTGACAGATTCTGTTTTTCGTGAGTTGTTTTCTTATTTTGATGCATCTATGGCTAGTATGTAAGGGTATGAACCATAGAGAACTTGGAATACAGTAGGTTTAACACCAATATAAATAAAGAATGTGTTCATTACAGTACCTTATGTGGTGGTTTTTCTTTCTTTCACTAACGGAGCTTATGAGATTTCCTGTTGAGTTTTGTGTTGTGAAGTTTTCAAGTTTTGGGTAAAGATTTGATGGACTATGGAATAAGGAGTGGCAAGAGCCTAAGCTTGGGGATGACCATGGCACCCCAAGATATTCAAGAATAGCCAAAAGCCTAAGCTTGGGGATGCCCCGGAAGGCATCCCCTCTTTCGTCTTCGTTTATCGGTAACTTTACTTGGAGCTATATTTTTGTTCGTGACATGATATGTGTTTTGCTTGGAGCGTATTGTACGATATTAGTCTTTGATTTTTAGTACACAATCATCCTTGCGATATACACCTTTTGGGAAGAAGCCCACTTGATTATAATTTATTAAAATACTCTATGTGCTTCACTTATATCTTTTGAGCTTGATAGTTTTTGCTCTAGTGCTTCACTTATATCTTTTAGAGCACGGCGGTGGCTTAATTTTGTAGAAATTGTTGATCTCTCATGCTTCACTTATATTATTTTGATAGTCTCTTAGAACAGCATGGTATTTGCTTTGGTTATGAAATTGGTCCTAGAAGTATGGGCATCCAAGTTGGGTATAATAAAAACTATCATAGAAAGTGAATTGGATGCTATGATCAATTTGATGCTTGATAATTGTTTTGAGATATAGAAGTGGTGATATTAGAGTCATGCTAGTTGGGTGATTATTAATTTAAAGAATACTTGTGTTGAAGTTTGTGATTCCCGTAGCTTGAACGTATGGTGAACCGCTTTGTGATGAAGTTGGAGCATAACTTTATTTATTGATTGTCCTCCTTATGAGTGGCGGTTGGGGACGAGCGATGGTCTTTTCCTACCAATCTATCCCCCTAGGAGCATGCACGTAGTACTTGTAGGTTTTTGCAATTGGTACATGAGTTCTTTATGACTAATGTTGAGTCCATGGATTATACGCACTCTCACCCTTCCACCATTGCTAGCCTCTCCTGTGCCGTGCAACTTTTGCCGGTACCATACACCCACCATATACCTTCCTCAAAACAGCCACCATACCTACCTATTATGGCATTTCCATAGCCATTCGAGATATATTGCCATGAAACTTTCCACCGTTTCGTTTATATGACACGCATCATCATTGTCATATTGCTCTTAGCATGATCATGTAGTTGACATTGTATTTGTGGCAAGGACACCTTCATAATTTTCATACATGTCACTCTTGATTCATTGCATATCCCGGTACATCGCCGGAGGCATTCATATAGAGTCGTATCTTGTTCTAAGTATTGAGTTGTAATCTTGAGTTGTAAGTAAATAAAAGTGTGATGATCTTCATTATTAGAGCATTGTCCCAGTGAGGAAAGGATGATGGAGACTATGATTCCCCCACAAGTCGGGATGAGACTTCGAACTTTAAAAAAAAAGTCCAAAAAAAAGAGAAAGGCCAAATACAAAAATAAAAAATGAGAGAAAAAGAGAGAAGGGATAATGCTACTATCCTTTTTTACCACACTTGTGCTTCAAAGTAGCACCATGATCTTCATGATAGAGAGTCTCCTATGTTGTCACTTTCATATACTAGTGGGAAATTTTTATTATAGAACTTGTCTTGTATATTCCAATGATGGGCTTCTTCAAAATGCCCCAGGTCTTCGTGAGCAAGCGAGTTGGATGCACACCCACTTAGTTTCTTTTGTTGAGCTTTCATACATTTATAGCTCTAGTGCATCCGTTGCATGGCAATCCCTACTCACTCACATTGATATCTACTAATGGGCATCTCCATAGCCCGTTGATACGCCTAGTTGATGTGAGACTATCTTCCTCCTTTTTTGTCTTCTCCAAAACCACCATTCTGTTCCACTTATAGTGCTATGTCCATGGCTCACGCTCATGTATTGCATGAAAGTTGAAAAAGTTTGAGATTACTAAAGTATGAAACAATTGTTTGGCTTGTCTTCGGGGTTGTGCATAATTAAATACTTTGTGTGACGAAGATAGAGCAACAGCCAAGCTATATGATTTTGTAGGGATAACTTTCTTTAGCCATGTTATTTTGAGAAGACATGATTGCTTGATTAGTATGCTTGAAGTATTATTATTTCTTATGTCAATATGAACTTTTTTTTTGAATCATTTCGATCTGAACATTCATGCCACAATAAAGCAAATTACATTGAGAGTTATGCTAGGTAGCATTCAACATCAAAAATTATGTTTTTATCATTTACCTACTCGAGGACGAGCATGAATTAAGCTTGGGGATGCTTGATACGTCTCCAACGTATCTATAATTTTGATTGTTCCATGCTATTATATTACCCATTTTGGATGTTTATGGGTTTACTTTACACTTTTATATCATTTTTGGGACTATCAAACAGAGTCCAAACGGAATGAAACCTTCGGGAGCGTGATTTTTCGAACGAACGTGATCCAGAGGACTTGGAGTGGAAGTCAAGCAACAGCCATGGCGGCCATGAGGGTGGAGGACGCCCCACCTACTGGGCACGCCCCCTGCCTCGTGGGCCCCTCGGGCATCCACCGACCTACTTCTTCCTCCTATATATACCCATGTACCCTGAAAACATCAGGGGAACAAACGAAAACCTAATTCCACCGCCGTAACCTTCTGTATCCGTGAGATCCCATCTTGGAGCCTTCGCCGGCACTCCGCCGGAGGGGGAATCGACCATGGAGGGCCTCTACATCATCTCCAAGGCCTCTCTGATGAGTTGTGAGCAGTTTACCACAGACTTTCGGGTCCATAGTTATTAGCTGGATGACTTCTTCTCTCTCTTTGAATCTCAATACCAAGTTCTCCTTGATCTTCTTGGAGATCTATTCGATGTAACTCTTTTTGTGGTGTGTTTTTCGAGATCCGATGAATTGTGAGTTTATGATCAAGTTTATCTATGAGAAATATTTGAATCTCCTCTAAATTCTTTTACGTGTGATTAAGTTATCTTTGCAGGTCTCTTCGAATTATCAGTTTGGTTTGGCCTACCAGATTGATCTTTCTTGCAATGGGAGAAGTGCTTAGCTTTGGGTTCAATCTTGCGGTGTCCTTTCCCAGTGACAGCAGGGGCAGCAAGGCATGTATTGTATTGTTTCCATCGAGGATAAAAAGATGGGGTTTATATCATATTTCATGAGTTTATCCCTCTACATCATGTCATCTTTCTTAATGCGTTACTCTGTTGTTTATGAACTTAATACTCTAGATGCATGCTGGATAGCGGTCGATGTGTGGAGTAATAGTAGTAGATGCAGGCAGGAGTCGATCTACTTGTCACGGACGTGATGCCTATATACATGATCATGCCTAGATAATATCATAATTATTCGCTTTTCTATCAATTGCTCGACAGTAATTTGTTCACCCACCGTAATACTTATGCTATCTTGAGAGAAGCCACTAGTAAAACCTATGGCCCCCGGGTCTATCTTTTATCATATAAGCTTTCAATCTACTTTTATTTGCATCTTTACTTTTCCAATCTATATTATAAAATACCAAAAATATATTTATATTATCATATTATCTCTATAAGATCTCACTTTCGCAAGTGGCCGTGAAGGGATTGACAACCCCTTTATTGCGTTGGTTGTGAGTTCTTGTTTGTTTGTGTAGGTGCGTGGGACTTTTGAGGAGCCTCCTACTGGATTGTGTCGGAATTCTAGAAACGGGGGTCCCCAGACTTGCCTGCCTGCGGCCTGCGGCGTGGCTCAAAGGGGGGCCCAGCGCGGCCCATCTTCATCAACACAAGCTCAAGACCCTCGCGAGGGGCCAAGCCTCGCGGGGCGGATGACAAGGAGCTTCCTCAGGCACGGCCTCATCAGGCTGGCTCACGAGGAGGCGGAGAGTTCAAGGCGGGGTACCTCGCGAGGTGCCCATGACGCAAGCCATGACGACCAAGGGCGCTAGTCGGGCGCCAGCCCGCGCAGTGTCCTCCTTTCCTCTTTGGTGCAAAGGGAGCAAGCGCAGGCAAGAGCATCCAGCAAAGGCATCCATTTCGGTGCAACAAGACCAAGACCAGCCCAACGGCAGGGAGGAAGTCATTGTGGAGCCCAAGCAGGCGTCACCACCAGAGCCTTTGACATGCGAGGACCAACTTTAGTCAGGATAAGTGTACCCGCTGTTCCCCTTCAAAATGGCCAATTGTTGGCGCCCTTCCCGCTCAATATTTGGGAAGAGGCCCAGGGCCTTTGCCTATAAATAGGACTAGCCACCCCCAGGGTAGAGGCATCTGGTATCTGGCATACATCTAGAATAGAGAGAGAGAGAGAGAGAGAGAGAGAGAGAGATTGCACTCCTCCTAGCAGTTCATCGCACCAGCCAAGAACAGACCCTCGCGAGGCTGTTCTTCCTTGTATCGTTCATCATCAGCCCAAGAGGAAATCCACCACACCACACACTGGAGTAGGGTATTACACCACAATGGTGGCCCGAACCAGTATCAACCATGTGTCTCTTGTGTTGTTTCTTTCGTAGTTTAGATCCTAGCGATTTGGTGAGGAGCTGGTAGGTAGAGGGAGAAATCTCTGCGCGCACCCCAGTGTTCGAACCTCAAGGGTCTGCCGGAACCCGAGATCCGACATTTGGCGCGCTAGGTAGGGGTGCGCCGGAATTCGCCTTCCGTCGTCCTGTTCTTCTCCGACCATCGCATCCATGTCTGATGCATGTCGGGCTCGCGCCGAGCGCCGAGCCGCCCTCGCTTTCCGCGTCGCCCAGACGGCTCCCGTGGCGGGCACCCTCGTCGTTCCCCGTCGCCTGCCGTCAACGCCGCCACCGGCCCGGCGGGGAACGAGCAGCAAGCATCGTCCCTGTCACGCCCAATATGCGACCCTATCCAAAAGGAACTCGAAGGTCCCACCAAGGATAGACCCGCATATTGAAACGCTTTTGCAAGGTGGATATCATTACATTAACATTACATAATAGATGGGGATACTTACAAAAGGCATACAATGACACACGAATACAACATCATCTTACATAAGAGCACCATCCTACTACGGATGAAACACAAACAGAAACTCAAACGACATCCACCCTGCTAGCCTAGGCTGCCGACCTGGAACCTATCCCCTGATCGAAGAAGAAGCAGAAGAAGAACTCCAAACAAGCAAACATCGCTCTCGCGTCATGATCATCGCATAACCTGTACCTGCAACTATTGTTGTAGTAATCTGTGAGCCACGAGAACTCAGCAATCCCATTACCATGGGTATCAAGACTAGCAAAGCTTAATGGGAAAGGAAGGGGTAAAGTGGTGAGGTTGCAGCAGCGACTAAGCAATGTATGGTGGCTAACATACGCAAATGAGAGCGAGAAGAGAAACAAAGGAACGGTCGTCAACTAGCAATGATCAAGAGGTGATCCTGAACACCTACTTACGTCAAACATAACCCAAAGACCGTGTTCACTTCCCGGACTCCGCCGAGAAGAGACCATCACGGCTACACATGCGGTTGATGCGTTTTAATTCGGATATGGTGTCAAGTTATCTACAACCGGGCATTACCAAATTCCCATCTGCCACATAACTGCGGGCACGACTTTCAAAAGATAATACCCTGCAGGGGTTTCCCAACTTAGCCCATGATAAGCTCTCGTGGTCAACGAAGGATATTCCTTCTCCCAGGAAGACCCGATCAGTCTCGGAATCCCGGTTTACAAGACATTTCGACAATGGTAAAACAAGACCAACAAGACCTCCCGGCGTGCTGACATCCTGATAGTAGCTGCACGTATCTTGTCTCAGGCCACGGCCGGATGAGCAGTACGTACAACTAGAACCAGCCCTCAAGTTTCCCCGAGGTGGCGCTGCAAGTGGCTCTAGTTTGGACCAACACTTAGACAAGCATTGGCCCAGGGGGGCGGGGGGGGGGGGGGGGCTAAAATAAAGATGACCCTTGGGATGCGCGACTCCCAAGGGAAAAAGCTAATAGGTGAGTCAAATGGTAAAACCAATGTTGGGCCTTGCTGGAGGAGTTTTATTCAAAGCGAACTGTCAAAGGGGTCCCATAAATCACCCGACCGCGTTAGGAACGCAAAATCCGGGAACATAACACTGGTATGACGGAAACTAGGGCGGCAAGAGTGGAACAAAACACCAGGCATAAGGCCGAGCCTTCCACCCTTTACCAAATATATAGATGCATTAATAATATAAGAGATATTGTGATATCCCAACATAAACATAATCCAACATGGAGCAATCTTCATCTTCACCTGCAACTAGCAACGCTATAAGAGGGGCTGAGCAAAGTGCTAACATAGCCAAACAACGGTTTGCTAGGTATGGTGTCAAAGGTTAGAGGTTCATGGCAATTTGGTAGGCTTGAAGAGCAAATGATAGGTAACGCAGCATAGCGATAGAACGAAGCAACTAGCATAGCAATGATAGTAGTGAGATCCAGGGTAGCGGTCATGTTGCCTGAAATCCCGCTAGGAAGAAGAATGAGTCCATGAAGAGGATGAAGCCACGAAGACGAACCACACGTAGACGAACGAATCCTCACGATCGCAACGAAACGGCAACTATCGAGAAGAAGCACACAACATAGTAAACACACCACACATGAACAAGACATGATGCACAACAAGCATGATGCATGACAAAGCTACATGAAGCTACTCATGGAAAGAGACGATGCAAACAAGAACAACACATCAAGGCAAGTTTAAATGAGGCCGGGAACAACATATAACAATTCCGGTAAGTCCTCATATGCAAATTTCGAAATGGGGCCAGAACTGAACAAACATTAAGTTGAAGTTGTCAAACAGCAAGTTAAAGAGCACCAAGAGGATCTACACGAAATTCTAGTGAAGTTACATATAGAGTTCATTTAGTTTGGACCTACGGTCTAGAAGATATGAGCAAAACAAGTTAAACATGGCATTGATGCAAAATGCATACCAACATCAAGCAAACACCTCAAAACAAGGATGCAACATGATAATATGAAGCTACATGCAAAATCAAGCAAGTTTCACATAGATCACACTCAAAACGGAGCAATGGTTCAACACACACACTATACAAGTCATAGCAACAATCTGTCCAAAACAGCAACTAGGCATATTGCAAGCATCAAAACAACAAGCTACAACACCCCAACATAAGAACAAAAGGCATGAGCATGAAGTACAGGTAAAGCATGACAAAAGATGAACACAGAGCTATCTCCAGAAATCACTAGAACATGCTCAAACACACATAGAAAGATTGCAAATAATAACAGTTTCAGACTTATCAGGAAATAACATCAGGTTGTAATGTTTAGAGCAAGCAAACAACATGTTACAGGAACATATCATGGCAAACAAAGGCATGAAATGAATCTACTAATTGCATATAACAAAAGTCCCTTACTGACCATGAGCCAAAAAGGCATAGAAAATATGATGGCACCCATGTAAACATGGCAAAAGATATGACAGATTCATACATGGCAGGAACAACAATAAGTAGGCATGTTGGTGAGCTTGAACCACTCACCACAGAGCAATACATGGCATGGAAAGGAAACCATCAGTAAGAATACATGTTTTAGAAGCTAAGCATGGCAAGAGCAAGTTCATAGAGTGCATGGATCACTAGCAAAACACATGGCCAGAACTGAACTTAATGTTAACAGGCTGACAGCAACATTATTTAACAAGTTTGGAGCAAGATTACAACAAGCTACAGTAGGCTATAAATGCAACCAGGGGCATGAATCAATAGATCAAGACATGTATAACAAAACATATTTAGTGAACATCTCTAGATTATGCATGGAATGACTAGTAGCAGCAGGTTAACATAGCAACAAAATATGATAAAATCAGCTTAGCAAAACAGCAACAGCAAGTACACTACTTACCAAGCTCGATGCACTCACTTCAGGAATCACAAAAATACATGGATTGCACCTCTGGAAAGATGGCATATCATAAATCAAAACACATGTAGACATCAACCTCATAGGATGCACACATCAAACATGGCAAAAATGACAAATGAGCATGTTATAACAGTTTCAGCAGATTAACATCACATAGCACTCTTCCAACAGCATTTCGGGCATTAAGATGAGCTCAAATGAAAATGATGCAATGAGATGAAATGATTTACTCATCGAGGCGAACAATTTGACATATTACACGCACGAAACGGAGCAGTATGCACAGAGTTATGATGCGATAAACATGGCATGATAATGCAAAAATAATCGGGACTTAGAGAAAAACGAGGGGGGGGGGAAGTCAACCTCCAGATCCAGATCGGGATCGGCTCGCGAACCGAGGTTCGCCGGAGTGGAGGGGACGGCGGGGAGAAGCCGGAGGAGGACGGGGCGAGGCGGGGGGCGGCGGATCCGGTCGCGAGGCCACCGGATCTGGCCGGAGGGCGGCGACTCCGGTCGGCGCGGGGACGGCGCGGCGGGTCCAGGCGGGGATGGCACGGTGGCTCGGCGGCGGAAGCGGCCGGCCGGCGCGGGTGGCGCGCCGTAGCTCCTCGGGTGGCGTGGTGAGGACGACAGGCGGCGGCGCAGGCGCGGGGACGCGGCCCGGGAGGCGGCGGAGACTGGGCCAGGAGGGCCCCGCACGGGTCTCGCGGCCCCGCGGGGTCAGCGGCGAACTGGGGACCGGGGCGGGACACGTGGCGCGCATGGGTTGGCTGCGGCGGCGGGGCGGACATGTCCGGGCGGCGGGGAAAAACGGCCGGCGGCGGAGAGGGACTAGGTTAGGGTTTGGACCTGAAATTTCGGAGGGGAAGGTCTATATATAGGTAGAGGGAGCTAGGAGAGTCCAAATGAGGAGCGGTTTTTGCCCACACGATCGTGATCGAACGACCGAGAGCATGGAGGGGAGTTTGCTGGGTTTTGGGCCACTTTGGAAGGGGTGTTGGGCTGCAAACAAAAGAGGCTTTTACGGTTCCCCGGTTAACCGTTGGAGTATCAAACGACCTCCAAATGGCACGAAACTTGACAGGCGGTATACCGGTGCTATACTAAGGCCGCTTGGCAAACCTCAGTACATTCCGAGAACGTTTAACACCCGCACATGAAAAGAGGCAAAAGGGGCGCCGGGGGACATAGTTGTGTCGGATTGCAAAACGGACAACGGGGAAAAAGCTCGGATGCATGAGACGGACACGTATGCAAATGTGATGCACATGATGACATGATATGAAATGCAGATGATGACATGGCAAAGTGCAATATGCAAGCACATGACATGGCAACGACGGCGAATAACTGGCGGACACCTGGCGCAACGAATCCGGGGCGTAACAGTCCTAGCATCCATCCATGAGGCGAGACGGCCGCACTGCTACACCCTCGCTCACCCCTGTTGGTTCTTCGTCCCGCGCGCCCCGCGTGGCCATGGAGACTCGAGCTGCGCTCATCGCGGCAAATGAGCTCCTGTGCTACCGCCCAATAGACGACGTCTACGAAGAGTGGCTCGACCGAGTCGCCGAGCTCGTCCGCGCCGCTGGGGGCTCCCTCGCGCCGTCCTTCTCGCTGCACCGCGCCCCGCCCTGCGCAGGCAATGAAGCTCCGGGGGCGCCTCAGCCGCCTCCCCCTCAAGAAGGCACCCTGGCCCCAAGGCGCGCGGTCCCTGGGCAGAACCCGCTCCGTCAGGCGCCAGTGCAGCAAGAGCAGAGCTGCCAAGAAGTCCCTCGCCCTCGAGAAGCTGCCCGAGCGCTCCCTGCTCCATCACCTCAGGACCCCGCGCTGCTCCCAGCTGCAGCGCATGGGGACCCACAGGACCAAGCT
The DNA here is from genome assembly GCA_963921465.1 of Triticum timopheevii. Lineage (NCBI taxonomy): Eukaryota > Viridiplantae > Streptophyta > Magnoliopsida > Poales > Poaceae > Triticum > Triticum timopheevii. The sequence continues at coordinate 237,486,482 of OY997264.1, read as the reverse complement.
CTTCGTCGCCCAAGGCCTCCCGTGGCAACAGCGGGCTGCCGCGCTTTCACCATCGAGTTGCGCAGCGTCGCGTGGCCCGACAAGTTCAAGCCAGACCTGCCTCCTCGCTACGACGGCACGACTGACCCTGCAGAGTTCCTCTAGCTCTACGAGCTGGGCATCGAATCTGCCAACGGAGACGAGAAGGTCATGGCGAACTGGTTTCCCATGGCGCTCAAGGACGGGGCCCGCACCTGGCTCCTGAACCTGGCTCCATGCACGATCTCCTGCTGGGACGAGATGCGCACCCGCTTCATCGCCAACTTCCAGGGTACTCGCGACCGGCCACCCGCCGTGAGCGACATGCGCCGTATCAAGCAGCAACCAGGGGAAACCCTGCAGAAGTACATCCAGCGCTTCAACAAAGGTGACGGACTAGGCCATCATCTCAGCCTTCTCCGGCGGCGTGCGCGACGTCAATATGAAGGAGGAGCTGGCGATGCATGAAGACCTGTGCACCTCCTTGGAGCTGCTCAACTTGGCGACCAAGTGCGCCAGGGCTGAGGAAGGGCGCCTCTCCCTCCTCGAGCTGTCTGCCGTAGACCCAGAATAGAAGAAGCCCAAGGCCAAGGACGTGAAACGCAAGGGGGCTGCCGTGCTCGCAGCAGAGCAAGACACCAAGCGGGGCAGAGATCAGCCCGAATCCTCCAGGGCAGTCGGTACTGCGTGTATCACGACCTCCATACCCACAACACCAATGAATGCCAAGAGCTCCAGGCCATGCGTGATGGAAGGGTCGGACGACGTCTCGACCACAGCGACCGGGGCTACGGCCGAGGAGGTGGAAGGAACGCAGGAAGCTAGGAAGACCGCGGACCACGCCAAGGGTGGCGCAACCAACCTCGCGAGGATCGCTGGCAGGACCCGCCTCACGAGGGAGGCTGGAGGGATCAGCCTTGCGAGGATCGCCCGCAAGGTAACGCAGGCCTCCCTCCGCTGCCGCTGCAGCCAAGGAGAAATGAGGACCGTCATCAGGACGAGGGGGCTGGGGGCTTCTAGGAACCACGTGCGATCGCCTGCATCCTGGGCGGAGCTCAAGCTCCAGCCTCTCAGCGCATCTTCAAGCAGTTTGCCCACGAAGTGAATGCAGTCCTCCCCAAGCTCAAGGCCACGCGCCCTCTCAGGTGGTCGGCATGCGCCATCACGTTCAGCTCAACGGATCAGCTCAAGTGCGCGGCCATAGCCGGAGTCCTCCCGATGCTTTGTTCCCCAATCATCAGCAACGTGCTAGTCACCAGGACCCTCATCGATGGCGGGGCAGGGCCCAACGTCCTGTCCGTGGAAACATTCAACAATCTCCAAGTACCCTACAATCAGCTTCAGCCAACCAAGCCTTTCTCCGGAGTCACCGACGGCTCCACAGTCCCGATTGGGCAGGTCCACCTCCCTGTCACCTTCGAGGCACGCGACAACTACCGCACAGAGCTCATCGACTTCGACGTCGCCCACATTCGCCTCCCGTACAATGCCATCCTCGGGTACCTAGCACTCGCCAAGTTCATGGCCATAACCCACCACGGCTACAACGTCCTCAAGATGCCAGCAAGTGGCGGAGTCATCACGGTGCCCTGCGAAGAAAGGGACGCAGTGTGCTCCATGGAGCGAGCCTTTCAGGCTGCATCACTGGAAGACCCGGATCGCGGAAGCAGGAGGCTTCCCGAGGCCTCCCCCAAGAAGAAGAAGACATCGTCCGGCCCGGCCCCTCAGGAGGCAGGCCCCTCGGGGCCCGCGCCTTCTCAGGGGGAACCTCGTTCCATCGCATAGGGAAGCGCGCCCTGTGCCCTCCTCAGGCAGGGCTCAGGGGCTCTGCCCTGGAGGGCCGCCGACCTCGCCATCACGAAGGAGGCTCTTGGGCACCACGTGGAGGCGTGTTTTGAAGCATGTTTCCCTCAAGAAGGAGAAAGGCAAGGAGGGCCAAATCCTCAGGAGTTCGTCAGCAAGGCCATTCAGGAGCTACAGGAGTCAATAGTCATGAGAGGCAGCCGCCGCTTACCCGCTGTGGCCCCCCATCCAGGCGAGGATGGTGGGCTGCGCGTCTGCATCGACATACCAGGGCTCAACCGAGCCGCGTCTCAGGAGCGCCTCTAGCCCTCGCAAGTGGGACGCTACGAAGGTCCGCCCCACAGCTACGTTCGCATGCCTTATGGCTTGCCGAACGCGGCTGCCGCGTACCAGCGCCTCATGAGGGCCATCCTGGAGGCTCAAGAGGTCAGGCATTCCGCAGCCCTGGTGGAGATGGAGATGGTCCGCGAGGAGCCACCAGTGCCTCCGAAGCCTCCCGAGGCCCCTGAGCCTGGGGGCTCATGAGGATCGGCTCCCACAGTCCACCGAGTCTGCTACACCAACACCCCTTCATCCCCAACATCATCAGGTGACATCTTTCATGTTTCATTTCCAGCTGGGAGCGCCCTCAGGGCCGCATTATTCCCAGGCCGCGTGGGTCCGTCCCTGCGGCGTGTATCCCTTTTATTTCATGTTCTTAGCTTACTTTATTGGGGGCGCCCCTCGGGCTGCATCATCCCCAAGTCGCTCGGGTTAGACCCAGCGGCGTGTACCCTTGCGTTTATCTTAGGGCCATGCTTTCGACCCATCATGCTTGTTATTTGGTGCCTGTCCGTGGCACCTTTTCTTCCTGGATGTCGAAAGCTTGCACGTTAAAGGGGGGGGGGGTACCTGAGCATCGCAACTCAGGGCTCCTACCGGCTCTCCAGCCCTCACCCTCTGGTTTTGTCCACGGCATCGTGACCTGGCATACCAGCGACGGCTGAGACCAGCTCGAGGTCCAGGACCCGAGGACGTAGAGTTTTGACATCTAACCAAGCTTGCACGTTAAAGGGGGGGTACCTGAGCATCGCGACTCAATGCTCCTACCGGCTCTCCAGCCCTCACCCTCTGGTTTTGTCCACGGCATCGCGACCTAGCATACCAGCAACGGCTGAGACCAGCTCGAGGGCCGGGACCCGAGGACGTAGAGTGCCGGCATCTAGCCAAATTTGCAGGAACACATCCCAAGATAAGGCCCAGAGCCAGGCGCAACCCGCCTTGAGGTAGGGCCCCGTGAGTCCCGCGCTGGCTCACGGGTGCCCAAATACACCTCATCAAGCCCTACCGTGTCAGCCACGTGTCAGGGCGGGGCTGTACACGCCCCGGGGGCTCCTCCCGGAGGGGAGCCCCCTCCCACGCACCAGTGGAAGCACCATGCTCTGCGCTGGCTGACGACACTGCTGAGGAGCGGCTATGCCCGTACACATATGGAAGCGCTATGCTCCACGCTGGTGATAAACAACTGAGGGTGGCCCCCGGGCCGCATCAACCTCAGGGAGCCCAGAGCTCAGTGTCTAGCCTCATCGCAATGCCTCCCCTCGGGAGTGCCACGCGAGGGGGCTGGGCACGGGGGCTGCGCCTGGGTCACGCCCAGACGCACGCCACCCAGCCAGGCCCCCCGGGCCTGGTTCGTCGCACGTCCCTCCCCGAGCGGAGCCAAGGTACGAAGGCCGTTTGAGCGTCAAGGGGGACTCCTGAGCATCGCGACTCAGGAGCCTAACTGGTCATGTAGCCCCTCACTCCTTAGTTCCGAAAGGCTAACGGCGGTTGAGGTATGCGCGGGGCCGGGCTCTACATATGTTGAACGGTAGATCCACCCTCATCTCACCTCCCTAAGGAGTCACCCCCACATCTCACCTCCCTACTTGCTGTTCGAGTGCCAAGGGGGACTCCTGAGCATCGCGACTCAGGAGCCTAACTTGTCACGTAGCCCCTCACTCCTTGGTCCCGTCCTGGTTTCCGGTCGGGGCTAACGGCGGTTGGGGTACGCGCGGGGCTGGGCTCTGCCGGCGTAGAACATAACCAAGTAGGAAGGAATAGCGCAAATTTCAGGGAATTCAAAAGCAAATATTACAGTCCATACTGTTATCACAGCACCAAATGCAAGTTTTAACGCCTCCCCGAGGCATGGTACATGTACAGGAATTAAAGGAAGGACGGGAGCCACGACGGAGTCACTTGCCCGCGGTGGAGCTGCGCGGAGCGTGTTTGCCTTGTGGAGCTGCAGGGCTGGTAGCGCTCTGCTTCGGCTTGGTGCTGAAGGCCCGGAACTTCCCCAGCAGAGCCTCCGCATGACCCTTCACGGCCTCAACAGCAGCAGCGGCAAGCTCGCCGCTCGCTGGCTCCAGCAGGCTGTCGAGGTTGACGTTGGGGTCGCGAAGATAGATGTGGGTGAAGACCCGCGTCAGCGCTGCAGAAGACAAGATGCGTGCGTCGGCCTCAGCCGTAGGGCCAAGGCCAAGGGTGACATCTTCAGGAGCACGAACCAAGAAGGGAAGCAGCTTGGCGGGGCCATCCTCCTCGCCGGCCAGCGGGCTCTCTAGGCCGCTCTCTTAAAGCGTCTTCAGTGAAGTGCGAGCCTTCTCCTCCATCTCTGCAAAGGCCACGCGACCCTCGACAAGAACCCGTGCCTTGCCGTCCAGCTCAACCTTCCTCGCCTCCAGCTCTTGCTCCAGCGCGCCTAGGTGGTCATGGCGCTTCGTGAGCTTGGCGTCCCGGTCCTTGACGGCCGCCGCGCGAGCCTTCATGCCTTCCTCCTGCTCTTGGCGAAGGCGGGTCTCCTCGGCAAGCTGGTCCTGCAGGAACTTCAGCTCGCTCTCCAGCGCCTCGCCGCGACCTCGGACCTTAGCCACCTCCCCCAAGGCGGCGTCGCGGGCAGCCTTCGCCCCGAGGACGGCCTGCTTCTCCTTGTCGCAAGCCGTTGAGACCTGGACCAGCGCCGCCCGAATCGAAGCATCGAAGCGAATCCAGCTAGAAGCTAGCTCCAAGCGCCCGGTCACTAAACGAGGGTCGGCGCCCAGAAGATCCTGCCGCTGACGGTCCAGTTCGGCAGCAGCACGATCCAGGACAGTAGGAGGAGTCGAGGAAACAACAGTCGGTGGAGTAGGAGGAGAAGACGGCAGCGTGACCACGTTATCCTGTGGCGGAGCCTGCTGCGCCCCAACAGCTGTGGTGGCGGCATCAGGCAAGGGCACCTCGGGAGTCGCTCGGGCCATGGGGGCTGAGCTCGCCCCAGCCGGCTCAGCCAGGCCTCGCGAGGACGCCCGGGCAGGAGAGGCCTGTGCGTCACGGTCACCTTCCTTCGTAGGCAGACGCGCTGCCACAGATGGAACCTCAGGAGGTCCCTTCGACTTCTTTGCCGCGGGCGCCAGCCTAGCCGGGAGATACGAACATCAAGCCTCAGCAACAGAACAAGAAACAAGACAGGAATCAAGCACTTACAGGTCGTCGCTCGCGGGCTCGAGCAGCCTCTGGCCGTACTGGAAGCCCGAGAGCCGGCTGCAAGGATCAGCCTCAAGGAGCTCGGGAGCAGAAGGTGCGCATGCGGATCGCCTCGGGGCTGGGGCAGACTCGCGGGGGATCAGCTCGGTCCGGTCCTTCTTCGGGGTCGGGGGCAGGCTCCCACCGGCCTGCTCATCGTCATCCTCGTCGTCATCACTCAGAGAGAGGTGGAGAGCGCGGGACCTGCACCGAAGGGGGGGAGCCCTTGACTCTGCCTCGGAGTCTGCCACCTTTTCTCGCTCCCCTTCTTCCTTCTCTTCGCTAGAGTCGCCGGAGGACACGTCCACCGGGTCCTCGGGAGCCTCCGCGGGCACGGGCCCATCCCCGTTGAAGACAGGCATGGACCCCACTACCTGCTCCCAGTCCTCGCGGAGGAACAGGGGTGTAGGAGCGCCCTCCAACCTCGCCACGTCGCCCCCGACCAAAGACAGGAGAACCGCAGCCAGATCCTCATCGGCCAAGACCGCGGGGCTCGGGTGGGGCCTCCACATCGGAAGCGAGTACTGACGAAGCGGAGCCATCTGGTGCTACAGGAATTCCCTCAGCAGCGATGCGCCAGTCAGCTTCGCCGCCGCCATGCTGGCCGGCCTCAGATCCGCGTCCATCTTCTCCAACACCAGCCTTGCGCGGGGGTCCACAAGCTCCACTCGAGACCAGTTGTCGGAGCTTGAGGGGTGCCCCGTGGGCAAGATCAGCCGGGGGTGGATGCGCCCAGCATCTACCAAGACCCACTTGCTCCTGAAGCCCTCAATCCTTTTCCCGGGGTTCGAAATGGCGATGGAGCTACCGTACGTGATGAAGCTCGCACACGTAGAGACGGAACCACGAGAGGTCCGGAGGGAGAAGTAGTGGCGCAGCAAGGCCACTGAGGGATTCACCCCTACGTGAGCCTCGCAATAGTAGGCGAAGATTGCCAGAAGAAGGACAGAGTTGGGGTGTAGATGCAGAGCTTGAAGATTATAATGGCGGAGGACAGAGAAGAAGAACTCAGAAAAGGGAGGCACCAGACCGGCCACAATGGCACTCACGAAGAGCGGATAGAAGGTGCTCCCTTGGCCCTCAGGGAGGGCAGAGCCGGCCTTGAACACCTTCGCCCCATCGACGCCCTGCGCCGCTGCCATCTGGCGCACCCGGGCAAGGCTCGCCTCCGACACGTTTGGCGAGTCCAAGGCAGATGAATACCAAGCTCCGGCCGGAGCCTGGTGAGGCGCCATGTATGGCTAGGGCGCGCGGACGGAGTAGATCTAAAGATTTCAAAGGCAGGAAGGAGAGGCGCAAGAAAGGGGATCTGAGCAGCAACTGGAGAAAGCAGAGGAGGCAAAGGACAGATGCCGCTCCTTTATCAACTCGCGCGGTTGCTGAGGCGCCCACGTCCAATCAACCGCCACGTGGCACCCAAGGTCGTAGGCTATTAGGGCCCGCGACGCTTCGCACTTGCCCTTTCGCCTCTCTGCTCGGCCAAGTCCGGGCGCGCCTTGGGCCCGGGGGCTACTGTTGATGATCTGGGAACGGGGGTCCCCAGACTTGCCTGCCTGCGGCCTGTGGCGTGGCTCAAAGGGTGGCCCAGCGCGGCCCATCTTCACCAACACAATCTCAAGACTCTCGCGAGGGGCCAAGCCTCGCGGGGCGGACGACAAGGAGCTTCCTCAGGCACGGCCTCATCAGGCTGGCTCACGAGGAGGCGGAGAGTTCAAGGCGGGGTACCTCGCTAGGTGCCCATGACGCAAGCCATGACGACCAAGGGCACTAGTCGGGCGCCAGCCCGCGCAGTGTCCTCCTTTCCTCTTTGGTGCAAAGGGAGCAAGCGCTGGCGAGAGCATCAAGCAAAGCCATCCATTTTTGTGCAACAAGATCAAGACCAGCCCAATGGCAGGGAGGAAGTCATTGTGGAGCCCAAGCAGGCGTCACAACCAGAGCCTTTGACAGGCGAGGACCAACTTTAGTCAGGATAAGTGTACCCGTTGTTCCCCTTCAAAATGGCCAATTGTTGGCGCCCTTCCTGCTCAATATTTGGGAAGAGGCCCAGGGCCTTTGCCTATAAATAGGACTAGCCACCCCCAGGGTAGAGGCATCTGGTATCCGGCATACATCTAGAATCGAGAGAGAGAGAGAGAGAGAGAGAGAGAGAGAACTCCTCCTAGCAGTTCATCGCACTAGCCAAGAACAGACCCTCGCGAGGCTGTTCTTCCTTGTATCGTTCATCATCAGCCCAAGAGGCAATACACCACACCACACACTGGAGAAGGGTATTACACCACAATGGTGGCCTGAACCAGTATAAACCCTTTGTCTCTTGTGTTGTTTCTTTCGTAGTTTAGATCCTAGCAATTTGGCGAGGAGCAGGTAGGTAGAGGGAAAAATCTCCGCGCGCACCCCAGTGTTCGAACCTCAAGTGTCTGCCGGAACCCAAAATCCGACAGATTGATACCTTGGTTCTCAAAAACTGAGGGAAATACTTACGCTACTATTGCTGCATCACCCTTTCCTCTTCAAGGAAAACCAACGCAAGCTCAAGACGTAGCACTCCGCGGTAGCACAGCCGGCCACGGGAGGCAGGAGAAGGCGGCACGACTAGCGCTACTTTGGGCGGCTAGAGCAAGAAGACCAGAGGTTGAAGAAGCACTACGGCCGTTCGATGTACATCGTACGATCACTTGAGCTAGAATCGTTCATATTGACTAAGTTGACAAAGCCCTCCGTCCCCGTCAACTTAGCAGACCCACAAGTCAGCCTCCCACTATGCTGGGTCCCAGCTAGCAGGGGGAGTATTCATTTTTTGTGCGTAATAAGGAGGCACTTCCTTGCATGCAAGGATATAGCTGGTGGGTCTGACCTGTCAGCCGGGGGAACATTTTTTTCATGAAATCCAGAGGCCCTTCCGGTGGGTCCCAGATGTCAACTAGAGGAATCATTATTTTGCACGTAATAAGGAGGCATTTCCTTGTGTACGGCCGTGGACCCAGCTGTCAGCCTCTCCACGTACAGTCTACGTCCGAAGGAAGTCGTTCCTTGACCATGTCGACCACGCCGTGCCGAGAGCACCAGGGCGGTGGACGACGGCGAGGCCTAAGAAGGGGACACCGCGGAGCTGGGGAAGACGCGGTAGTGGATGCCCACGCGGAGAGGAGTACGAGGGTTCACTGGTTTGGCTTCGGTGTGAGGCTGCCATCACCGTAGAATAAGAGGGGGTGTGGGTGAGTGGAGGGATGGCCTAGCCAGCGGTGGGAGTAGTAAGGGGCGGTGAGGCCTCCGCGACAGCACAACTGACCACGGGAGGCAGGAGCAGGCGACACGACCGGCGCTGCTTTGGGCGGCTGGAGCAAGAAGAGTAGAGGTTGAAGAAGCATGACGACCGTTGGATGGACATCGTACGGTCACTGCAGCTGGAATCGTTTATATTGACTAAGTTGAGAAAGCCAGGTACGCGTCAACTTATTAGATCCACAGGTTTGCCTCCAAAATGGTGCGGCCCTGATGTCAGGGGGATGAATCATTTTTTGGGCGGCTAGAGCTAGAATATCCAAGATTGAAGAAGAAGCACGACATCCATTGGATAGACATCCAATGGCCACTGCTACTAGAACCGTGTGTTGACTATAAGTTGACAAAGCCTTGCATACGCGTCAACTTCTTTTTTAGGGGACGCGTCAACTTAGAAGGCCCACAAGTGTGTGGCAGAGAACTTATAGCCCATTTGCGATTTGTAAGAATGTACAACCCATTTTTGAATTCTAATGGAATTTACTACAGCCCATTTACAGTTTGTTAAAATTACAACCCATTTTCTAGCTAGGACAATGATTAATAATTTCAACCAACCGTTAAAAACAGAATTCAATAAAATTTCCCACATTTTGATGGGATCCGAAATATTTTTACCTTGAAATTTCTAGTCATATTAAATATAAATTTGTATTACGTAAAAATCCAATGAAACATTGCGCGCGCAAAAATTAATGAAACTAAAATTTTCAAAATCGAAAAATAATATTTTATATACTAATTACGTGTTTGGTGCATTTTTTATAGTTACTGCCTAGTTTTTATAACTACATTCCATCTATTATTTCTTAAAGCCCATTTTCCTGTTAAGCCTAATGCATCCCTCCTAGGAAAGATTTGCAGCCCAACGTGGTGGAGAATAACAAGTTGACCTTGCCTGGGTATTCCTCAAAAAAAGTATAAATGGGCTAGCCATTTTTAGCTTTTAAAAAAAATTAATATCTGGGCTGAATATCTGGCCTGGGCTAGGCGGGCCACTGCCCGCCCAGTTAATACCCTGCTCTACTCCGAACAACAACGAAAACATCGCTCAAGAAAAAAATTTCAGTGCTCACACCTCAAAAACACAAATACTGCTCGAGCTGCTTGGTCCCAGTTGTCGGCCGCTCCTTGCGCAATTCTCTTGTTTATATTGACTACATAGGTTGACAATGGTGTGGGACCGTGATGTCAGGAAACCAGGAGGAAGCAAAAAAATATAGTTGTACATAATAAGGAGGCACTTGTGTATGTACGGCTATGGCCCTAGTCGGTCTCTACTGTCATCCAGTCAAAGTAAAGTCATCTCCTGAATCCTCATGTTCGTTGACCATGTTGACAATGCTCGGCGCCACGGCAAATGCAACACCTCGAAGGACGACGGAGAGGGCCTCGCGGGCCCTATGGATGATCTGATACAGCGCGTGCTGCTCATTCAGGAAGCCAGGATCATCGGACACCTATGAGCACCTTCGAGAGACTGAGACGGCATGAAATAGTAAGGCCGCGCTTGGGAGCTCTCCTTTATTTCACACCTGGATTAAGATACAAGTGTAATTTACTCGTCATCGGAAACAACACATAAAATATAGGCATAATGAAACCGAGGGCTCAAGGTCTGTAAGTAAAACCGGCGGGTTACGCGTGTAATTTGAGAGACCAGTGTATATTTTAATAGTCGAAATCGACCAACCAAGCGCTTCGCCCGAGACCATCTGCTTTTATATACAAGCATCAGTTTTACAAGTGGTTTTTGTTGGAAAACAACGATCCAATCACGGCCTAAGATGATGAGTTGGTCCGAAGATCATATGGTTTCACGTCTATCCTATCTGACATGTCGTATGGTGTCGTGCGAGGACTGATCCACGGACACCTATGGGGCCGGTGGACCGGACCCCTTTCGGTTCGGCGGGGGGCGGAGATCGCACGAAGAGCGGATCGAGGCGAAGCACACGAGCAGTTTACCCAGCTTCGGAGCTCTCCGGAGATATAATACTCCTACTGCTGCATGTCTGAGTGTATTATGTTCTTGCTCGGGAGCGCTGAATGCTATAGTACACACTAGCTGCTAACGAGACCGACCGTGAGTGTTTTCTGGCTTCCAACCCCCCTCTACGTTGCGCATGGGCCACCTTTTATATGCTCAAGGGGTCACCGACAGGTGGCAACGTAGGCAAGGGTAAAAATGGAAATGAGTTGCGGTTGGTACAACTACTTGTACAGTGTATCATACCTAACCCTGACGGCAGGGGACAAAGGCATTAAATGCCCGTCTGCATCGCCCAAACAGTGCAAAAAGGGACCGTCAGGGGCGCCACCGCTTGCCATGATGGCAATCTTGTCAGCGTCGCTTGCCACCTCGCACCGCTGGCTGCACAGCTTCTTGCCACGCGCGCCTGGAAAGGTCCCAGGGATCCACATTGGTGGGTGTGCTGGAGCGCGGGTACAGAGTGGTAGCTTGCTGCGGCAAGCGTCTTGCCGCGGTCGTTGTCTTGTCACGTCCGGAAGCTTGTCGCTCACCGGGCCTTGCCGGGACGCGTGGCGCAATGCAGCAAGTTCCTTGAGATGCCTTGGTTTGCCTTCCCGGCAAGTTCCTCTTGCCGGGGCCTTGTCTCCTTGGCTTGAATACTTTGTTCTTGAATGGCTCCAAAGGAACCACGGAGGATCTTGGCGGCCGCCCGGCAAGCCTTGCCGCGGGGTGCTGCGACTGCCCGTGCACAAGTTCGGGATACTAGGGTACCCCTAATCTAGTACACCGACAGGAGCCCCCGGGCCTGGGCCACACACGGTGTCGAGCGCTGTTGGGCCAGGCCCAAAACAGGGCACGGGCACGCGCGGCCTGGGTTACGCTGTATCTTACTCCGTATCCACCGCGCCCTCCCTTAACGGCACGCGTCAAATGCGGCGTCGTGGCAGAGATCGTGGGTGGTTTCTTTATTCGGAAAGGCGGAACGTCGGCCCCCTCCCTCTTTATAAGCAGAGGAAACAGGGGAAGTTCGCCCATCTCGCCAGTTGCTGTCCCAATCTCAGAAATCTTCCGTCGCTCCCCTCTTCTTCCCAAAGCCGAAAGAGAGCAGCGCTTCGCCCCCCATCGCCACCAGCACCACCAACGCCGTCGATCTCCCCCACCACCTCCGCCATGGCTCCGAAAGCCGGCAAGGGGAAGGCTGTGAAGTCGACCGAGGCACAGCTGCTCACGACGCTGCGAAGGGAGCGGACAACCTCCCCCCCCCCCAGCTCGCCGCGAAGGAGCTGAGGGAGTACTACTACCTCTTCTGGTCGACGGGGATGCGAGCCCATCCGCGCAGGAAGGTACTCTCCGCCGCCGCTTTGGAACGGGCTCCGTATGGATATCCCTTCTTCGCGTTGTTCTTCTACAGCGGGCTCTGCCCGCCTTTCTCTGAATTTTTCTGCGACATTATGAACACCTACGGGTTGCACCTCCTTGACTTCACCCCCATTGTCGTTCTGACCATGGCAGTTTTCGCACATCTCTGCGAAAACTTTGTCGGAGTCCATCCAAATGTAGCCCTTTTCCGCCACTTCTTTATGCCTCGAGTTGAGAGAGGAGAGCCTTTATCCGGCGGAATCGCCTGGATCTCAAGAGCCGGCAAGAAGGAAGCTTATATGGAGCGAGAGCTCCGCGGCAAGTGGGAGGAGTGGAGAGCAGACTGGTGCTGGATTGTCGAGGAGAACCCGCAGCCGTTTACCGCCTAGCGCCAAGCCCCAGTAGCGCGCGGCAACGATTGGAGCAGCGTGGCCCCGGAAGATGATAGGCTGAAGATTGCCATCACCCGGATCCTACGCCTCAGGCTTGCCGGGCTCACTGTAGGCGCCGTTGGCGCAGATTTTCTTCGCCGCCGCATCGCCCCCCTGCAGGAGAGGAGGAGACCCGCCTGGGAGTTCGGGGGTGCGGCGGACATCATGAGGCTGTGCCCGGGCCTCAACTTCAACTTCCCTGTCCTAGAACTGGACACGATGCTCAAGGAATTGTTCAAGCACGACCCTCAACATCCCGAATGGTTCAGGTTGCCGAAGGGTGTCGTTCCGCTGTGCAACAATTCCTTGCTCGACCGCATCCATGCAATGATGCCACTGTGCGATTCGCATGGAATTGTCCCAACTTGGCAACAGCCTGCAGATGACGTCGTGCGGGAGTTCTTCGATGGCTTGGTAGAAGTTGCGGTCCGCTCCGATGAGCAGAAAAGCCTCACCTGCGACACCACCGATGCGGAGATGCAGCGCATCGCCACCAGGGCGGAAGAGGCTGCGACAGCCGCTGCCGCGGGCGAGTTTGGATTCACCCTGGAGGAGGCAGAGGCAGCAGAGGCAGCAAGCCTTGCCGAGCAAGAGGAGCTTGCCAGCGAGGGAGAGCTTGCCGAGCCTGAAGCCGAGTCGAGCGAGCCCGCCGAGGGTTCGAGCGGCTCGTCGGAGACCGACTCCTCTTCCTCCTCATCTTCAGATAGCCCACAGCAAGCAGAGCCCCCAGCTCCACCAAGAAGGCGTCTCCGCAAGGCCGGGGACGTAGCGGGGCGGCAGACGAGTCAGCAGCCGCCGCGCCGCGCGACACGCTCCACCGTGACAAGCACTGTTGCCACGGGAGTGCCTCACGCCGTTGCGGCAACTGGAGCGGGGTCCTCCCGGACCGCGGCAACTGGGCCAGACTTCGACCTCTCCGCGCTCAGCTCCGACGAGGAAGAAGAAGAGTAAGATTCTTTGCTGTACTTGTAGTTCTTCAATTCTTGTTGTTTTGTCTTGTGTCTGACTTGCTTTACTCCGAACCCATTCCTTTTCAGGACTCTGGCCCAGAGAGCAGCGAAGAGAGCCAAGGTCCTGGTGATTTTCATCGAGGATGATCCTACCGTGACAGCAGGGGGTGCGCCCAAGACCACCTTGCCGGACCCGGCAATCATTCCCCAAAGCAGCCCCCAGCGCAGCCCCCAGCGTAAGTATATGGTTTGCTTCCCGCTGTTATGCGCGCATGGGTGCCCTTTCTTTGCTGATATCTGGCTATTGGTTTGTGTAGGAGCAGAGCAGCCTCACCAGGAGCGCTCGGAAGCCGCCCCCGACATGACATCTGCTTCGACTACACCACCAAGGGAGGATTCCCCGGCAAGGGAGCGTTCTCCGGCAAGGGAGAAGTCTCCGGCAAGGGGGAGTTCTCCGGCAAGGGACAGCATCAGCGACCCGCCGGTGGCGGAGACCACGACCGCGGAGCCCAGTACAGGTAATCCTCTTGCTTGAAAACTTCCCTTGGGTTCTTCTTCTTCTGATTTTCTTTTTGGATATTTGCTTGACTTTTCTCCCTCTTCCGGCCTTCAGATCCACCTATCACGGAGCCGATGGAGATCGAGGTTGCCGGCGAGGAGAACGCGCGCGGCAACACCAACGACGCCGCTGCCACCGAAGGAGAAGCTGGCGCTGAGGATCCCACCGGCGAAGAGGCTGCCAAAGCTGCCACCGCAGGAGCTGGTGAGGGGTCTGGCGATCGCACTGACGACCCCGAGGCCGCAGGAGTGCAAGGCGCTACGCCGACCGCCGATCCCTCCGCCGCTACTGCAGCGTCAGGCTCCGAAGAGCCCCAGCCCGGCGCCTATTTGAAGGCCGGCGATGGCGTCTTCATCAAGCTCCCCTAGGCGTCAAGCTCCAGGGTGCTGGTCGAAGGAGAAACCTTGGATGGAGAGGTGCTCGCCTCCGCTGGGCTGACGCTGGTTGATGCGCCGAGCAGCAGCAGCGGCGAGTCTGAGGAGGAGCAGCTGCTGCGGAAGCTGGTGTTGCTCTACCGCGCTCGGCAGGCCAAGATAGAATCCCGAGAAGTGCTTGTCGCGAAGACGGGAGTGGACATCGAGAAGCGGGCGGAGGAGCTCCGGGATCGCAACCAGGAAGCTCTCCGGACCCTGGCAGACAAGCGGGCGCAACTCGTCGAGGAACGGAAAGCCTTCCTCCTCGAGAAGGCCGAAGCTGAAGAGCAACAGCGGCTTGCCGCCGAGGAGCTGTTTGCGCGGGAGGGCGAGTTGGCGCAGCGGAAGGTCAATCTTGACAGCCACGAGGAGGAGCTTGCCGCCCGCGAGCAAACATTCGACGGGGCTCTCAAGGAAGCAGAGGACGCTGCCGCAGCTGCCGAGGCCGCCAAGAAGGAGCTGGAGACGAAGCTGGCGCAGCTGGAGGCCGATCTCAAGGCGAGGGGTGAAGAGCTTGCCGCGCTCAAGCACGAGCGCGAGAAGGACGCCTACACTCTTGGCGAGCTGCAGGGTAGTCTCGCCGAGAAGGGCAAGGAGTTTAGCGCCGCCAAGGACTCCAATGCAGATCTTGAGTTGAAGCTGGCTACTTTGACCAAGACGCTGGACGGCGCCAGGGAGCAGGAGGCGGCCTTGAAGAAGCAGATCAAGGCTGACGAGGGGCTGCTGGCGAGTGCTGCTGCCACCCAGAACACCTTCAGGGAGAATGTGGAGCATTGGACGGAGGGTCTCGCGGATGTTGCCGCATCCATCGACAGAGAGCTGGCGCAGCTGGGGAAGGAGGATTTCGGGTATTCCTCCAATGAGAACCTCCAACCCAGCGCCAAGCTCACTTTGTTCTTCAAAAGCGTGGCGACGGCCCTCCAGTGACTCCAAGAAGGGATCCCAAAGCAGCTGGTCGACGAGTCGCGCACGATCTGCGCGGGAGTTCTTCAAAAGGTGTTGTTGAAGGTGGCCTTCCGCAACCCGGGCCTCAACCTCACCAATGTCCTCAAGAAGCTGCCGCCGGATGCTGATCTGGAAGCGCTCAAGACCCTTGTCGCACCCATTGTGGACAAGGTGAGCGAGGTCAAGAGGTTTGAGGGCGATCGAGTAGATTAGGCCTCCTGTTTTCTCCTTTTCTTGTCGCTGCTGGTGATGTTATGAAAACAATCTGTTAGAGCTGCGACAAGCTATCTTGTAATATAACTCTATTTGGGGTATCGATTGCTATGTTATTTCCTTTACTTGACTCCTTCCTTTGTATGTTTTTTCCCTACGCTTTTAGGGAACTTGTCGGCGCAGGCACCTTAGCCGCGAGCACTGAGTGCGGGACGTCAGCAGCCTGCTGGCGGTGCCGCCACCGACAAGAAACCTTGTCGCAACTAGTCGCAGCTCAGTTAAGTTCTTGAGCGGACTCGAAACGAAGTAAGGGCGCAACTAGCTACGAGTTGGTTCCTCCGCGCACAGGTTTTCCATATAAAGCACGGTCTTTCGAGGAAGATAACTTAAAATTTTTAAAACTGATTGCTCAAACTTTGGCAACTTAGCTTTTCTGTCGTTTGCGTCCCGGTAAGGCGAAACTTTCTTGAACGACGCCTGGTCCACACCATTATCTTCTCCTTTCCCCCCGACAAACTTGTGGGCAAGGGAACCTTCCTTTCTTTGAGAAAGAGAAAGAAGAGAAAATAAAGATATGGAGCCTTACGGCTCGTTATTGCTTACCGGGGGTAGGTGCTGCACAAAGTGTCAGATAACACATGCAAAAAATAGAAAACATGAAATTGACAAGATGTGCGGGGCACATGAGCTTTACTTATGCACGGGGTCTGCGCCCGGCTTTGTACAAAGGATTACATGCAACAGCGGCAAGACTTGTACAAAAGGTGGTTGCCGGAACAGGTTCCGGCAACCGCGCCCTACGGGTAAAAATTACGAAGATGCTCAATGTTCCAGGAGTTGCTCACCGGAATGCCATCTTCGGTCTCAAGGCGGACAGCGCCAGGCCTAGTGACTCGTTTCACCCTGTAAGGGCCTTCCCACTTCGGCGTCAACTTGTTGGAATTCTTGGCGGACTGAACGCGCCGAAGAACAAGGTCGCCTTCCTCGAGACTTCTGGCATTAACCTTGCGGCTATGGTAGTGGCGCAAAGCTTGCTGGTATCGAGCAGCTCGTACAGCAGCCTGAAGAAGGTCTTCCTCAAGGAGCAGCGCGTCATCTTGTCGCAGCTGCTCTTGCTCAAGCTCATCATAAGCGAGCACTCGAGGCGACCTGTATACGAGTTCTGTGGGGAGAACTGCCTCTTTTCCATAGACTAGAGCGAAAGGTGTCTGGCCAGTGGCTCGATTTGGCATCGTCCTGATCGACCAAAGAACCACCGACAGCTCCTCAATCCAGTTCTTTCCGCAGCTGCGCAGCCTGTCGAAAGTCCTGGTCTTGAGCCCGCGCAACACTTCAGCATTTGCCCTCTCCGCTTGACCGTTGCTTCTCGGATGAGCAACAGAAGCGAAGCAGACCTTGGCACCAAGATCTTGGACGTACTGCATGAAGGTGCGACTCGTGAATTGCGTGCCGTTGTCGGTGATGATCCTGTTAGGGATCCCGAAACGGCAAACAATCGACCTGAAGAACTTGACTGCTGACTGTGCTGTCACCTTCCTCACTGCTTCCACTTCCGGCCACTTTGTGAACTTGTCGATTGCAACGTACAAGTACTCAAAGCCCCCGACAGCTCGGGGAAAGGGGCCGAGGATGTTGAGCCCCCAGACCGAAAATGGCCAGGATAAAGGGATCGTCTGGAGAGCTTGAGCTGGCTGATGTATCTGTTTGGAATGGAACCGACACGCTTCACACTTGGTTACTTGTGCAGTTGCATCCTGGAGGGCTGTCGGCCAAAAGAAACCTTGCCGGAATGCTTTGCCGGCAAGTGCTCTTGCGCCAATGTGGTGACCACATGTAACACCCCGGATGTAACTTTCCATATTTGTAACTCCAACTCTTGCCATTTTTGGCTACGTGCTATGATATTCCCTCCGTGGTTGGGTTTTGTCTTTTGTTTTGCATTTTGTTCATGTCATGCATCTCATATCATGTCATCATGTGCATCTCATTTGCATACGTGTTCATCTCATGCATCCGAGCTTTTTCCCCGTTGTACATTTTGCAATCCGACACTCCCACGTGCACCGACGCACCCCTCTTGTCTCTTTTCGTGTGCGGGTGTTAGACATTCTCGGAATGGGTCGAGGCTTGCCAAGTGGCCTTGGTACACCACCAGTAGACCACCTGTCAAGTTTCGAGTCATTTGGAGGTCGTTTGATACTCCAACGGTTAACCGGGTAACCGCATAGGCCTCTTTTGGGTTGCAGCCCAACACCCCTCCAAAACAGCCCAATAACCCATCTAAGTCACTTCCATGCTCTCCATCGTCGGATCACGATCGGATGGGCAAAAACTACACCCCATTTGGAGTCTCCTAGCTCCCTCTACCTATAAATATGTGCACTCCCCCGAATTTCCGGACGAAACCCTAGTCTCCCCGCTCCCCTCGCGCCGCCGGACGAAATCCGGGCGGCCTGACACATCCGCCCGCGCCGCCGGACGAATCAGGCGCCGCCACGTGGGCAGCCTGCGCCCCACATCGCCGCCGGCCCGTGAAGCCCGCCGCGGGCCCTCCCGCGCTCGACCCGGGCCGCGCCCCGCGCCCCGCCGCCGCGGTCCCGCGCCGCCTCCGGCCGCAGCCCGCCGCCGACCGCCGCCGCCGTCGTCCTCCGCCGCCTCGTGCGCCGCCCTCCGCGCTCTCCGCGCCCGGCGCCGCCCAGATCCGGCCGGCGCCCACTCCGGCCGCCCCGGCCTCTTCCCCCTCCGGCTCCACTCTGGCCGACGAACCTCGAACCGCGCGCCCCGGATCGGATCTGAGCAGGGTTGACCTCCCCCCCGTTTTTCGTCTAAGTCATAATCTGTGATAATTTGTTGCATCTTCATCGCATCACATCTTTGCACCCGTGGCTCCATTTTGGGCGTGTAGCATACCAAATTGTTCGCCTCAATGAGTACATCATTTCATCTCATTGCACCATTTTCATTTGAGCTCATCTTGATGCCCGAAATGCTGTTGGAAGAGGGCTATGTGATGTTAGTTTCTGTTTCTTAACAGAACATGCACTTTTGTTATTTTTGCCATGATTAATGTGTGCATCTTATGTACTTGAGCCCTACATATGTTTTGATCTATGCCATGCCAGCTTTACAGGGGTGTATGCCATGTATTTTTGTGATCTCTGTGGTGACTCGCACAAGCATGCAAACTAGGGATGATAATGTTGCTGATTTCAGGAGCTTAGTAATTTCACTAAGTCATGTCCTGCTGTTATTTTTATGCCATGTGTTCATGTTGTTACAGAGAGATCTATGCCCTTTTTGAGCATGATCAGTAAGGGTGTTTTGAACATATGGATGTGCTCTATCCATCCATGCCTTTGTTGGCATTTATGGAGTAGTCTAGCATGTCATTTTCGTGCTCTACTTTTGCTTCAAAATGTTTCCTGGCAGATTGTTTACATGATATTCAATTTTTACATGGTTGTTGTAGTTGATCCTTGTATGCTATGATGTTGTTCTTGCCATGTATAGCTTATATGCCATGTCTTCTTGATGGGTGTATGCTTAGTTTATCATGAGATGCTCTGTAGTGAGTGCATCGAGCTCACGAACATGCCTACTTGTTATCTGTTTTTGCCATGTCCAGTTTTTCTGCCAAGTCTGAGATATGTAATGAAACTTGCTATGTTTACATGGGTGCCATCATTTCTTATGGTCCTTTTTGGCTTATGGTCAGTAAGGGACTTTTGATCTATTCTTTGAGTAGAATCATGTCATGCCTTGTTTTGCTATTATAAGTTCCTGTAGCTTGTTGTTTGCTTGCTCTAAACATGCCATCCTGATGTTAATTTCTGGCATACTAGTATTTTCACAAAGTCTGTGAACCTGGTATTTTTTGCACTTTCACCATGCTTGTTTGAACCAGTTATGTTGTGATTTAGCCGTAGCTAAGTGTTCCTTTTTGTTAAGCATCTCCTGTAGATCACTGCCGTATGCTTTGTTTGCATATTGGGGTGCTGTAGCATAGTTTCTTGTTGCATGCTAAGTAGCATCGTGCTGTTAATCGCAGATTCGCGTCATTCTTGTTTTGCTTGTCATTTGCAAACCGTGCATCCGATTCCAGTGATCTTTATATCGATTTCAACCGAAATCATCTCATCTTTCCAACGGCATACTTGGTTTTCCAAGTTGATGCCTTGTTCATCATTTTCCTTCCGGAGCACACATATGCATTGCATATCACATCTCGCATAGCATGTCATGTATTGCATCATGTTGCTTGTGCATTGTTCCATGTTTGATTGTGGTTCCATTGCTTGTGTTATTGCTTTGGGTAGAGCCGGGAGACGAGTACATGAACGAGGAACCTGTTGAGAACGCCTACGAGGATCAAGCCTTCGACAACCCTGAGAACTTTGCAGGCAACATGACCATACCCTCGAAATCACTTCTATCTTTGCTTGCTAGATGCTCGCTCTTTTGCTATGCCTATGCTATGTTACCTACCACTTGCTATATCATGCCACCCATATTGCCATGTCAAGCCTCTAGGCATCCTTTCCTAGCAAACCATTGTTTGGCTATGTCATCGCTTTTGCTCAGCCCCTCTTATAGCGTTGCTAGTTGCAGGTGAAGATAAAGTTTGCTCCTTGTTGGAACATGGATATTTTGGGATATCACAATATCTCCTGTTTAATTGATGCACCTTATATATTTGGTAAAGGGTGGAAGGCTCGGCCTTATGCCTGGTGTTTTTTTCCACTCTTGCCGCCCTAGTTTCCGTCACACCGGTGTTATGTTCCTTGATTTTGCGTTCTTACGCGGTTGGGTGATTTATGGGACCCCCGTGACAGTTCGCTTTGAATAAAACTCCTCCAGCAAGGCCCAACCTTGGTTTTACCATTTGCCACCTAAGCCTTTTTCCCTTGGGTTTTCGCGAGCCCGAGGGTCATCTTTATTTACCCCCCCCCCCCCCGGGCCAGTGCTCCTCCGAGTGTTGGTCCAAACTAGAGCACCGTGCGGGACCGTCCTTTGGCAACTTGGGTCACGTTGGTACCTGTACGCTTCGCTTATCCGGCGTGCCCTGAGAACGAGATATGTGCAGCTCCTATCGGGATTTGTCGGCACAGTCGGGTGGTCTTGCTGGTCTAGTTTTACCATTGTCGAAATGTCATGCGAACCGGGATTCCGAGACTGATCGGGTCTTCCCGGGAGAAGGTTTATCCTTCGTTGACCGCGAGAGCTTATGATGGGCTAAGTTGGGATACCCCTGCAGGGTATTATCTTTCGAAAGCCGTGCACACGGTTATGAGGCAGATGGGAATTTGTTAATGTCCGGTTGTAGAAAACCCGAAGTTGACCTTAATTAAAATACATCAACCGCATGTGTAACCATGATGGTCTCTTCTCGGCGGAGTCTGGGAAGTGAACACGGTGTTGGAGTTATGTTTGGCGTAGGTTGCTCTAGGATCACTTGTTGATCACTACTAGCTTCTCGACCGTGTCTTGCTTCTCTTCTCGCTCTCTTTTGCGAATGTAGCCACCATATATGCTAGTCACTTGCTGCAGCTCCACCTCACCACTCTGTCCTACCTATAAGCTTAAATAGTCTTGATCTCGCGGGTGTGAGATTGCTGAGTCCCCGTGGCTCACAGATTCTACCAAAACAGATGCAGGTACCGATGATACCAGCGCAAGTGGCGCAATCGAGCTCAAGTGGGAGTTGGACGAGGACCGTGGTCGTTACTATGTTTCATTTCCAGACGATCAGTAGTGGAGCCCAGTTGGGACGATCGGGGATCTCCGTTGCATTTGGGGTAGTCTTCTTTTATTTTGGTTCCGTAGTCGGACCTTGAGTGTAAACTGAATAATGGATGTTTATTTATGTATTGTGTGAAGTGGCGACTGTAGGCCAACTATGTATCCCTTTCCCTTATGTATTACATGGGTTGTGTGAAGATTACCTCACTTGCGACATTGCTTTCAATGCGGTTATGCCTCTAAGTCGTGCTTCGACACGTGGGAGATATAGCCGCATCGAGGGCGTTACACCACATATGCCTCCATGTATCTCTGCCAACAGCTTTTGTCCATCTTCCCGATGAATACACTTTAATTTCACACCGTTGAGTCTTCTTCTGTAGAGTGTGTTGTCGACAAACTGTTACATACTTGACTGTCGGGCTACTCTTTCCGCTTCTTCTTGCTCTTTGGGAAGCTCTCCTGTCTGAAGGAAACGGACAATCTGCTGTGCCCATGCTGGAGCTTGCGGCTCGACAACAAGGACTAAAGGCACATATGCTACTGCGGGAACATCCGCTTCTATGATGAGAACCTGCGGCTCTGTCGGAGCTTGACGTTCCCCAGCAAGCTTGCCGGAGCAAAACTTGTCAGGAGCGTCTGCTTCAACGGAACAAACCCTAGGGCTTGCCGGAGCAGACTGCTCCTCAGCACCGTTGGTGTTGATCTTGGGGACCTTCTTGGCGGCGGCTTCGGGGAGCTCTGCCGGAAAGTAGTCACCGGAAATCAACTTCATCTTCTTGCTCTGTCCAGTTGATGGCGTTATAGACGGTTGAGTCAGTTTGAGCACAAAGATCCCTGGTTCCACAGGTAACTTAAGTGCGGCGCACTTCGACAGGCCATCGGCAATGTCGTTCTGAGCTCTTGGAACATGTTCCATCTGTAGGCCGTCAAAGCGCTCTTCTAACTTCCTCACTTCATCAACGTAAGCTTCCATCAACGGACTCTGATAATTCTTGTTCACTTGGCAGACGACAAGCTGTGAGTCACCCCTGACAATGAGCTTCTTGATCCCAAGGTCTGCTGCGATCCTGAGACCGGCAAGCAAACCTTCATACTCTGCAGTATTGTTTGTTGCATGCTCCTTGGGAAAGTGCATCTGGACTACGTACTTGAGGTGCTCTTCGGTGGGCGCAACAAGTAGCACGCCCGCACCGGCGCCTTGCAGCGAGAAGGCACCATCAAAGTACATCAGCCACTCTTTGCTTGCTTCCTTGACGGGGATGCTCATTTCTGGAATTTCTTCATCTGGTGTCGGCGTCCACTCTGCTATAAATTCCGCCAATGCTCTGCTCTGGATAGTCGAAGTGCTCTAAAACTTGAGGCCAAAGCTTGACAATTCCAGTGCCCACTCGACAATCCTGCCTGTTGCTTCTGGATTCTGCAGTATCCTCTTCAGCGGAAAACGAGTGACAACTATGATCTCATGTGATTGGAAGTAATGGCGCAGCTTTCTCGAGGCCATGAGAAGGCCGAAAAGCAATTTCTGCACACCAGAGTACCTTGACCTAGCCCCCTGCAGAAGGGAACTGACAAAGTAAACTGGGCGCTGCACCATTCTCTTCTGTATCTCTTCACGCGTCTGCACAGATCCATCTTTGTCGGGACCAGAGCTTGCCGGTGAAGTCCCCTGCTTGTCACTGGATGCATCTGCCATGGTCGCTGGCTTATCATCCGCCTCCCTCTCCGCTACTAACGCAACACTAACCACTTGATTGGTTGCCGCTATATACTGCAGCAACTTCTCTTGTGGCTTAGGTGCGACAAGTGTTGGAGTGGAGGACATGTATCTCTTCAAGTCCTGCAGCGCAACCTCCACTTCCGGATTCCATTTCATTGGACCTGCCTTTTTCAATATTTTGAAAAACGGTAGGGCGCGCTCAGCAGACTTAGAGATAAACCTGCTGAGAGCAGCCACGCAACCGGCAAGTCTTCGTACATCCTTGACGCGCTTTGGTGCTTCAATCTGCTCAATGGCCTTGATCTTGTCGGGATTAGCTTCAATTCCCCGCTGAGACACGAAGAACCCGAGAAGCTTGCCGGAGGGGACTCCAAACACACACTTCTTGGGGTTAATCTTGAGGTTGATCTTGCGCAGATTTGCAAAGGTTTCGTCTAAATCCTGAATCAGAGTTTGCTTGTCCTTGCTCTTGACCACTATGTCATCCATGTAGGCTTCCACATTTCTGTGCATTTGTGCCTCAAAAGCGTCATGGACTACCCTTGCAAATGTTGAACCAGCATTCTTTAAACCGAAAGGCATCCGTATGAAACAGTATGTGCCACATGGAGTGATGAATGCGGTCTTCTCCTCATCCTCTTCTGCCATGAAGATCTGATGGTATCCTGAGTATGCGTCAAGAAATGAAAGCAAGTCACATCCAGCCGTGGAGTCAACAATCTGGTCAATGCACGGCAAGGGAAATGGGTCTTTGGGACAAGCTTTATTGACATCGGTAAAATCGATACAAAGCCTCCATTTCCCGTTTGCCTTGCGCACGACTACAAGATTGGCCAACCACGTAGGATGGAGCACTCCTCTGACAAGGCCTGCTGCTTCCAACTTCTTGATTTCTTCTGCGATGAATTCATGGCGCTCCACTGCTTGTTTCCTGACCTTCTGCTTGACGGGCCGCGCATGAGGACAGACGACAAGATGGTGCTCGATTACTTTCCTGGGAACACCGGGGATGTCAGACAGTTGCCACGCAAACACGTCGACGTTCGCCCGCAGGAAAGCAACAAGCGTGCTTTCCTATTTAGGGTCGAGAGTGGCACTGATGGTGAAGGTACCACCAGTGCCGTCCTCCTTGGCGGACACCTTCTTGGTCTCTGGCGGAGCTGCCATTGTCTTCTTATGCTTGCCGGTGGAGCTCGATGGTGCGTCCTCGACGGTAGCGCAGCACTCTGAAGAGGTGTGCTTGCCGGAGTGGGCATCAGAACTCTTGCCGGACTTGGTCTTCTTCTTCCCCCCGGGAGCTTCAACGGCAAGTGACTTGCGATCTCTTACGGCCGCTGCTTCCCGGTATATCTTGTCGGTGCAGATAAGAGCATCCTTCTTGTCGCCAGGGACAGAGATGACACTTATCGGGCCTGGCATCTTCAGCATGTTGTATGCATAGTGAGAGGCTGCCATGAATTTGGCGAGTGCTGGACGGCCGAGTATCCCATTGTAAGGCAACGGAAAGTCAGCAACGTCAAAAGTGACCCTCTCAGTCCTGAAGTTCAACTCGCTGCCAAATGTCACTGGCAACGTGATCTTTCCCTTCGGCTTGATCCTTCCCGGATTGATTCCTTGGAATGTGCCGGTCTCTTCGAGCTCGCTATCGGGGATCTGGAGTTTCTGGAGTACCGCGGAGGAGATCAGGTTCAAGCCGGCCCCGCCGTCAACTAGCATCTTAGTGACCTTGAGGTTGCGGATAGTTGGTGAAACCAACATCGGCAAGCACCCGACCGCAGTTATGCGATCAGGGTGGTCCTCAATATCAAAGATGATAGGCGTGTTGGACCATTTCAGAGGCTTGCGTGACTCGACGGGTGGTTCTGCCGCATTGACTTCCCGCACCCACTGCTTGAGCTGGCGGTGTGAAGTATGCAGAGAAGCACCGCCGTCAACGCACAAGACCTCTGTGGCTTTCTGGAACTCCTGCTCACCGGTCTCGTCATCATCCATATCTTCATAGTCGTCGTCATCTTCATCCTTGTCGCGGCCGCGGGGAGGTTTGTCTCCTTGCCGCTGCTTGGCCTTGCCGCGGCGTCCTCCTCGGCCGGGACGTTTCTTGCCGGATCCTCCAGTACCTTCTTGGGCCTTCTCCTTGTCGCGTCGCTCGTACTCAGCCTTTTGCTGCTCGACAAGCTGCTCGACCTTCTTGCAGCTCTGGAGGTCATGGCCCTTGGTCGGAGGATCTTGCAGTACTGCTTGTTGGTGTCGTCCTGCTTGTCGGCGACCGCCACAGTAGCTTCGGCATTCTGGGTGTCACCTCCGTTGCCGGACTGCTCAACGACCAGCACATCTTTGCCCTTCTTCTTCCTGTTGTTCCGCCGCTGGTTTTTCTTTGCCGGGGCAGCATCCTCGCTGTCAGATCCTCCTGCTCCTGTATTTTCTCCGGGAAGTTTCCTCCCTTCCTCAGCACGAGCACACTTGTCGGCCAGGGCATATAGCTCACTGACGTCTCTGATCTTGCACATCGCCATCTCCTCCTGCATCCTGCGGTTACGCACGTTCTGATGGAACGCGCTGATGACCGCGGCAGGGTGGACATCTGGGATGTTGTGCTATACACGGCTGAATCTCTGAATGTACTTGCGCAGGGGCTCTCCTTCCTTCTGGGCGAGCAGGTGAAGGTCGCTCTCTTGGACATGAGGTTTGTGGCCGCCTATAAAGGCGCCGACAAACTGATGGCATAGGTCTGCCCAGGAGGATATGGAGTTGTCCGGCAAGTGCATGAGCCAGGACCTGACATTGGGCTTGAGCACCAGCGGGAAGTAGTTGGCAAGGATCTTGTCGTCCCGCCCCCCAGCAGCTTGCACCGTGATGGTGTAGATGCTGAGGAACTCCGACGGATGCGACTTGCCGTCGTACTTCTCTGGTACGTCTGGCTTGAAATTCTTCGTGCTGGGCCACTGGACTTGCCGCAGCTCACGAGTGAACGTAGGGCAACCTACCGCGTACGGCAAGTCGCCTGGTTCCCCTGGCGCATGCATGTCTACAAAGGGCCCAGCGCGCTGGTCCGATTGACGCCGCGCTTCTCTTCGACACTCGATGCGAGTACGAGCGTCTTCTTGCTGTCGTTCGTGAAGAACTTGGCGTTGATCGCGACGAGCTCGTGGATCTGATGATGCGGTGGAGTCGTTGTCGAGGTAGATCCGGCGAGTCGGCGATCTTGGCCTTCGGGGCGGAGAGTGCATGGTGGTTGCACCCCCACCGGTTTTGTCGCCATCGGCTCGCGCCTGGCGGTCTTGTCGCGGCTGTAATGTACTCGGCTGCCGTGGAGTGTCGCCGTTGGCGAAGCTGATGAGACTCTGATTGGTGGCCCTCCATTCCTCGATCTTGTCTGGCGTTGGAGGGTAATCCAGGAGCAGTTGAGCTCGTGCCAAAGCTTCTGCTGGAGTGGTGGGTGGTAGTGGCGAACGGTGCGAGGAGCGGGATATGCTCGGACTTCTAACTATGTTAGAAGGAGCAGTATCCCGTCTGGGCGACCGTGTCTTGTTCGTGCCAGCATGTTGGCGTGCATGCTGGTCTTGAGCACCCCGAGATCCACCAACTCGATCTTGGTCCAACGAACGTATGGTACCGCGGGTACCATGACGCTGTCGGTCCTGCGCCTCCTGAGATGGGCGCGGTGCATGTACCGACGCCGAGGTCTGCGCAGCCTTGTCCTTGGACCTGGCAGCACCGTGGGCTCCCTCGTCGACGCCCGCTCTTCCGCCGGCGTCTACCCCACCACCCGTTTGCTCCGGTGGTGGTGGGATCGACGTGGACGGAGCAGCCACCTCCGAAGCCTTCTTCTTTGGTGGCATGTCGATGAAGACGATGAAGATCTAGCTCGTGTGAACACCGGATCAGGTTCACACAGCCTCGACGCCCCCTACCTGGCGCGCCATAGATGTCGTGGGAGGACTGATCCGCGGACACCTATTGGGCCGGCGGACCGGACCCCTTTCGGTTCGGCGGGGGGCAGAGATCGCACGAAGAGCGGATCGAGGCGAAGCACACGAGCAGTTTACCCAGCTTCTGAGCTCTCCGGAGAGATAATACTCCTACTACTGCATGTCTGAGTGTATTATGTTCTTGCTCGGGAGCGCTGAATGCTACAGTACACACTAGCTGCTAACGAGACCGAGCGTGAGTGTTTTCTGGCTTCCAACCCCCCTCTACATTGCGCATGGGCCTCCTTTTATATGCTCAAGGGGAAACCGACAGGTGGCAACGTAGGCAAGGGTAAAAATGGAAATGAGTTGCGGTTGGTACAACTACTTGTACAGTGTATCATACCTAACCCTGACGGCAGGGGACAAAGGCATTAAATACCCGTCTGCGTCGCCCAAACAGTGCAAAAAGGGACCGTCAGGGGCGCCACCGCTTGCCACGATGGCAATCTTGTTAGCGTCGCTTGCCACCTCGCACCGCTGGCTGCATAGCTTCTTGCCACACGCGCCTGGAAAGGTCCCAGGGAGACACGTTGGTGGGTGTGCTGGAGCGCGGGTACAGAGTGGTAGGTTGCTGCGGCAAGCGTCTTGCCGCGGTCGTTGTCTTGTCGCGTCCGGAAGCTTGTCGCTCACCGGGCCTTGCCGGGACGCGTGGCGCGTCGCGGCAAGTTCCTTGAGATGCCTTGGTTGGCCTTCCCGGCAAGTTCCTCTTGCCGGGGCCTTGTCTCCTTGGCTTGAATACTTTGTTCTTGAATGGCTCCAAAGGAGACACGGAGGATCTTGGCGGTCGCCCGACAAGGCTTGTCGCGGGGTGCTGCGACTGCCTGTGCACAAGTTCGGGATACTAGGGTACCCCTACTCTAGTACACCGACATATGGGCTATGAATGAAACATAAGACGATGAACTTCTTAAGCATAGAAGCAACAGAAGAGGATGATCTTATTAACAAGCAAATCACTGGCATTAGATCAACATGCGAAACAATACGAAGCATTACTCTCAGGGGGCACGGTGAACAGCTCGTGATGCCGCATGCCACAACATTCCAAGCTCAAGTTTGCAATCAAACACAAGGCCTGGCATTACATAGACAATATTCAGAACAAACTCTTAAAATACCTTACATAAGTCAACATTCATGTGACTATGCATCTCAGCATAGTAACTATTTACTTCTAAACTGAACACATGAATAGGAAAAAACGATCGACGCTACTCACAACAAAGGGCGTCCCACTCAAAAATATCAAATACATGTCTTCTGGCTAACATCAATGAGCAAAATTTGACAAGGTTTTCCAATTCCAATATATTAAACTAATGTCTTCTTGCTAACATCAATGATTAAACTTTGATAAGCATTTCCCATTCAAAATATGTAATGCCCATGATTGTGGAACGGGCAGGGTTTTTCATCAGTTTGTTAGCTGATAGTCCGGTGGCTCAAGGTGACGATGAATGATTTTAGAGAACCATTCGATGTATTGTGCATGATGAAGTATTATGGAGGACACAAACCATCCCAACATTTTGTGTAGTTCCACTAAAATCAAGCTGAGCATCCCTGTGGATTTCGTATTTATATGCTGCAAAAAACAAAGACACATCAGCACACACATGAATATTGGCCCAGTGTCAACCCACCAATCGGTGGACTAACAAACTGAAAGTACGGTAAACAAATTACCATACCCAGATGCCCCATCATTGTTGCTTAGAATGACATTGATAGACTTCGAGTCCTGTCATGGCTTCTTGTACTTGTTTGGGCACTTTTTTCCTAGTGCACTCCCCATGTTGTAGAGTTGCTATGCTCTCTGCATACTAGTCATGTCACCAGCGTCTACTAATACTCTGTAAAGCTTCTCGATCATTCCTTTTGTAATGTAGCGCAAACAATGACTGCTTCTTTCTGCAAAGTGGTACGACCAACTAGACCCAGTAATGCAACAGTTTGCCTTAGACACATTGGCTCCTATTGTGAAGTTCAACTAAAATCAAAGTGGGAATAAAACCGAGCTTTAATTTTGATATCCCTGTAAGCAACAACAGGTATAAGGGAAACAATTACTGAGAAATAACAGTTGATGACTTGTACTCCCAGAAGAAGAACATCTACTGATCTACCTTATCTTAATGGGAAACAAAGCAGGAGAGTAGCAATTCACCATTAGTGTGATTCATTCATATTAACTGAGACATTATCTTAACAATGCCTTGTTTCAACATGTATAAAGAACGACAAAGCAGAAAAGTACCATTCCTAAAACAATGCGACTAATTCATTTTAACAGAGACATTATCTTATCAATACCTTGGTTAAACATGTAGAGAGAATTACAAAGCAGGATAGTACCATTCCTAAAACAATGCGACTGATTCGTTTTAACAAAGGCAAAAAAGGAATCAATTACTGGCCAATAAAGGAGGATGAAACATGCAGCCACAAAAATGGTAATCCCGCCAATCCCTAACAAGTGTTGCATTTTTGAACTAAGATTCAGTAGTTAATTAATTCTAAGAGTGGCATTGCTTAATTTTACCAGTGACATTAGATTAACAAAAAGCATAAATAGTTCCACGGGAGAGTGGGCACAACAACAGCATGTTCTTCCATCTACTTATCAAGGGGGTGATGCAGAGTTTTGTTGTAACAAAGAAACAAGCATCATGTCTGGGTTGGTACAATTTTTGCTCACTTAATGGTAAAGGACAGGAGTTCAATAGCTTCAATTCAACATTTATTCAAAATAGTACCAATACAAGTAGCACAACATCTCAAAGCACACTTCCGCATCATGTGAATGAAAGTCAGTACTGACCTTTCTTGACCAAGATTTGAAACAACTCGTGAGGAGGACATGAAAGAAATTCCAACACATATATGAAATCTCGATCTCCTTTTGTGCAATTCCACCAAAATTGAGCAAAGTTGCTGGTGTGACATTCAAGTTGAACTGCACAAAACACTCTTAAAACATACGTGTTTCGTGTAGCGAAGCAAAATGTCGCAATAACAACAAGTTGAATAGATATCTTTGTTTTAATAGAGGCAAAAAAGAAATCAATTACTGCTAAATAAAGGAGGATGAAACAAGCGGCCACTCCCTAACAAGTGTTGCAGTTTTAACTAAGATTCAGTAGTTAATTTTGAGAGTGCCATTTCTTAATTTTACTAGCGACTAGATTAACAAAAAGCATAAATAGTTACAGGGGAGAGTGGATGCAACAACACCATGTGCTTCCATCTACTTATAAAGGGGGTGATACAAAGTTTTGTTGTACCAAAGAAAAAAAGCATCATGTCTGGGTTGGAACAATTTTTGCTCACTTAAGTGGTAAAAGACAACAGTTCAATAGCTTCAATTCAACACTTATCTAAAACAGTAGCAATACAAGTAGCACAACATCTCAAAGCAAAATGCACCATCAGGTGGATGAAAGTTGGTACTGACCTTTCTTGACCAAGATTCAGCTCGAGAGGAGGATTTGAACAAAATCCCAACACATATATGAAAATCCGATCTCCGTTTGTGCAGGTCCACCAAAATTAGGCAAAGTCGCTAGTGTGACATTCAAGTTGAATTGCACAAAACACTCTTAAAATATAAGTGTTCCGCGTAGCAAAGGAAAATGTCGCAATAGCAATAAGTTGAATAGATATCCCTGTTTTAACAGAGGCAAAAAAGAAATCAATTACTGGCAAATAAAGGAGGATGAAACATGCAGCCGCAAAATGGTAATTCCGCCAATCCCTAACAAGTGTTGCTGTTATGAACTAAGATTCAGTAGTTAATTCTGAGAGTGGCGTTGCTTAATTTTACTAGCGGCATTAGATTAACAAAAAGAATAAACAGTTCCAGGGGAGAGTGGGTGCAACAACACCATGTGCTTCCATCTACTTATAAAGGGGGTGATACAGAGTTATGTTGTACCAAAAAAAAACATCATGTCTGGGTTGGAACAATTTTTGCTCACTTAACTGGTAAAAGACAGCAGTTCAATAGCTTCAATTCAACATTTATCCAAAAGAGTACCAATACAAGTAGCACAACATCTCAAAGCACACTGCACCATCATGTGGATGAAAGTCGGTACTGACATTTCTTGACCAAGATTCAGCTCGAGAGGAGGATCTGAATGAAATCCCAACACATATATGAAAATCCGATCTCCGTTTGTGCAGTTCTACCAAAATTAAGCAAAGTTGCCAGTGTGACATTCAAGTTGAATTGCACAAAACACACTTAAAACATAAGTGTTTCGCGTAGCGAAGAAAAATGTTGCAATAGCAAAAATTGAATAGATATCCCTATTTTAACAGAGGCAAAAAAGGAATCAACTACTGGCAAATAAGGGAGGATGAAACATGCGGCTGCAAAAATGGTAATTCCGCCAATCCCTAACAAGTGTTGCAGTTTTGAACTAAGATTCATTAGTTAATTCTGAGAGTGGCATTGCTTAATTTTACCAACGGCATTAGATTAACAAAAAGCATAAACAGTTCCAAGGGAGAGTGGGTGCAACAACAGCATGTGCTTCCATCTACTTATAAAGGGGGTGATGCAGAGTTTGTTGTAACAAAGAAACAAGCATCATGTCTGGGTTGGTACCATTTTTGTTCGCTACTTAATGGGAAAAGAGAGGAATACAATAGCTTCAATTCAACATTTATTTAAAATAGTACCAATACAAGTAGCACAACATCTCAAAACACACTGCACGATCATGTGGATGAAGGCAAGTACCAACCTGTCATGACGCACACAAGTCACCTACGAATCTTCCAACACGAATAGGAAATCCAATCTCGTTTTATGTTGTTGCACTGAAATCAAGCAAAGTCGCTGGTGTGACATTTCTGGCCGATAAAGGAGGATGAAACAAACGGAGACAAAAAGAAGCATCTAACTTATCTTGATGGAAAACAAAGTAGGATAGTGGCATTCCTAAAACAGTTGCATTTATTCATATTAACACAGACATTCTTTTAAAACAATATTTGTTAAAAAAGGTAATTTACTTTTAACAGTGGCATTGCTTCAATTTTCCAGCGGCATTCTTAGATTAACAATAGCAAAATAGTTGTATGGGACATGCCAACACCATGTGCGTCCACATAAATGGGTGATGCAGAGTATGTAGCCAAGGAGCATATCTGCGTTGGTCCCATATTTCTTCTCTTTGAACCTTTTTCCTATGCGAGGGCAGCAAATCTAGTCCTGCACAAACTACCCGACCCCCTAGTTTCTTTCCCTTATCAACAAAGAGATCGGTTCCTTACAGATGTATGTACTTGGTTACCAGCCTTTTCCCTTTTCGACCAACAAAGTGGCTGGATAGCCAGTCTATACTACTTTCCCTCCCTCCTTCCCTCATTGAACCACGTCCTAGATTCATGCTCCACCCCACTGCACCCTTCTTTCCTCTTTGAACCAAGACCTTGATTCGACTACAGAATTGAAAAAGATCTGAATGCAGCTAGAGCAATGACGGTTTCAAAGAAACTTATACCTTAGGGTCGTCAGGACGTGGCAAGGCATGCGGCGGGAGGCCGGATCTACCCACACTACGTACGACAGCAAGGAAGAAGGGGTCGGTGGCCCTCCTGCACAGGCGCTGGGTGAAAGTGAACAGCGCAGTCGATAGTGCATTGCCTCCCTCGCCGAAGGCTATAGAGTGAACACTGCACCTCCTCCCCTTCCCGATGCGACTGGATCCGGATGCCTCCTTCACCAGCTGTGAGGGGAGGAGAGAGAGATAAGAGGCCAATGCAGCCTTGCTTAGATCTGGTGAACAGGGTGAGAGACTGTGAATATAGCAAACCCTAGCAAAGGAAAGCTGAGCCTCCAGCGTGTATATATATATATATATATATATATATATATATATATATATATAGTATGGCGAGAGTTTGGAGAGTGCAAACCCTAGCGAACAAGCGCTGAGGCTCCAGCTTATATATATATATATATATATATATATATATATATATATATATATATATATATATATATATATATATATATATATATATATGTCGTTGTACTAAAGTAGGGGGGTACCTTAGTACCCCGAACTTGTGCACAGGCAATCGCAGCGACCCGCGGCAGGGCTTGCCGGGCGTCCGCCAAGATCCTCCACGGCTACTTTGACGCCACTCAAGGACGAAGGACCCGGCAAGAGGAGCTTGCAGGGAAGGCAAACCAAGGCCCCAGCAAGAGGAGCTTGCTGGGAAGGCCGACCAAAGGCATCTCCAGAAGACTTGTCGCGGCGCCCCGCGCGTCCCGGCAAGGCCCGACGGCCGGCAAGCTTGCCGGCACGACAAGAGAAGGGCCGCGGCAAGGCACTTGCCGCGGCAAGACTGCCACCCAAACTCCAGCGCATCCGGCGACGTGTCATCACAGGGCCATCCCAAGGGCACGTGGCGAGGCACTACGCAGCCATGCGGGGCGAGGTGGCAAGCGGAGCTGATAGAGACGCCATCGTGGCAATCGGTGGCGCCCCTAACGGTCGTCTCCTTGCACTATTGGGGCGACCAGACGGGCATTAAATGCCCTTGTCCCCTGCTGTCAGAGTTAGGTAGGGGACACTGTTGGTAGTAGTTACACCAACCTGCGTTTTTACCTTGCTACCCCCTCTTCTTACGCTGCCACCTGTTGGTGCCCCTTTCAGACTATAAAAGGGAGGCCCATGCGCACATAGAAGGGGTTCGGTCCATTTTCGACACGCACACACAGGGTTCGGGATTTTGGTTCCGCAGCTAGAGGGTTCGGTCCATCCGACACACACACACACGCAGTACCACCAGGCGCTCGCTCTCGAGCAAGATCAAATACAAACACAAAGCAGCAGTAGGAGTTTTATCTCTCCGGAGAGCTTCGAAGCTGGGTAAAAATCGCCCGTTGTCTCTCTCCCCAGCGCGCGCCCGAACCTCGATCTGCCCTGCGCGCGGCCTCCGCCCCCTTGCCGGACCAGAAGCGGCCCCCTACCCAGATGAGACTTTTACAAACCTGCGAAAAGTCAATCTCAAGTTGAACCCCGAGAAGTGTGTATTCGGAGTCCCCTCCGGCAAGCTTCTCGGGTTCTTTGTGTCTCAGAGGGGGATTGAAGCCAATCCCGACAAGATTAAGGCCATTGAGCAAATTGAAGCACCAAAGCGAGTCAAGGACGTACGGAAGCTTGCCGGATGCGTTGCTGCTCTCAGTAGATTTATTTCCAAGTCTGCTGAACGCGCCCTGCCATTTTTCAAAATCCTGAAAAAGGCAGGTCCCATGAAATGGACCCCAGAAGCGGAGGCTGCGCTGCAAGACTTGAAGAAATATTTATCTTCCACTCCCACACTCGTCGCGCCTAAGCCACAAGAGAAGTTGCTGCTATACCTGGCGGCAACCAATCAAGTGGTTAGTGCTGCGTTTGTGGCGGAGAGGGAGACAGATGATGAACCAGCAACCGCGGCGAGCGAGTCCAGAGACAAGCAGGGGGTTTCTCTGACAAGCTCTGGCCCGACAAGCCCTGATCCGACAAGTTCCGGCTCCGGCGAGGATGGATCTGTACAGTTGCCGGAGGGGAAACAGAAGAAGATGGTGCAGCGCCCAGTTTACTTTGTCAGTTCCCTTCTACAGGGGGCTAGATCAAGGTACTCTGGTGTACAAAAGTTGCTTTTCGGCCTCCTCATGATCTCGAGGAAGCTGCGCCATTACTTTCAAGCACATGAGATCACAGTTGTCACTCGCTTTCCGCTGAAAAGGATATTGCAAAATCCAGAAGCAACCGGCAGGGTTGTCGAGTGGGCACTGGAATTGTCAAGATTTGGCCTCAAGTTTGAAAGTACTTCAACTATTCAGAGCCGAGCCTTGGAAGAATTCATAGAGGAGTGGACGCCAACGCCTGATGAAGAGACTCCGGAGAGGAGCATCCCCGTCAAGGAAGCGAGCAGAGAGTGGATCATGTACTTTGACGGTGCCTTTTCGCTGCAAGGCGCCGGTGCGGGCGTACTACTTGTCGCCCCCACCGGAGAGCACCTCAAGTACGTGGTCCAAATGCACTTTCCCAAGGAGCAAGCAACAAACAATACTGTAGAGTATGAAGGCTTGCTTGCCGGACTCAGAATAGCAGCAGAACTTGGGATCAAGAAGCTTATTGTTAGGGGTGACTCACAGCTTGTCGTCCGCCAAGTTAACAAAGATTATCAGAGTCCGTTGATGGAAGCATACATCGATGGAGTGAGGAAGCTAGAAGAACATTTTGACGGCCTGCAGATGGAACACGTTCCAAGAGCTCAGAATGACATTGCAGATGGCCTGTCAAAGTGTGCCGCACTCAAGTTACCTGTGGAACCAGGAATTTTTGTGCTCAAGCTGACTCAACCATCTCTCACACCAACAACTGGACAGAGCAGAAAGAGAAAGTTGGTCACTGGCGACTACTTTCCGGCAGAGCTTCACGGAGCTGCCGCCAAGAAGGTCCCCAGGCTCAACACAGAGAGCGCTGAGGAGCAGTCTGCTCCGACAAGCCCTAGGGTTTGTTTCGTAGAAACAGACGTTCCCGACAAGCCGTGTCCCGACACGTTTGCTAGGGAACATCACGCTCCGGCAGGATCCCAGATTCTTGCCGTGGAAGCGGATGTTCCCGCAGCTGCATTTGCGCCTTTAGTCCTTGTCGTCGAGCCACAGGCTCCGGCATGGGCACAGCAGATCGTCCATTTCCTTCAAACAGGAGAACTTCCCGAGGAGCAAGAAGTAGCGGAAAGAGTAGCCCGACAATCGAGTATGTACCAGTTTGTCGATGACATACTGTACAGAAGAAGATTCAACGGAGTGAAACTGAAGTGCATTTCCTGGGAAGATGGACAAGAACTGTTGGCAGAGATACATGGAGGCATATGTGGTCACCACATTGGCGCAAGAGCGCTTGCCGGCAAAGCTTTCCGGCAAGGCTTCTTCTGGCCGACAGCCCTCCAGGATGCAACTGCACAAGTAACCAAGTGTGAAGCGCGCCAGTTCCATTCCAAACAGATTCATCAACCAGCTCAAGCTCTCCAAACAATCCCTTTGTCCTGGCCATTTTCGGTCTGGGGGCTCGACATCCTTGGCCCCTTCCCCCGAGCTGTCGGGGGCTTTGAGTACTTGTACGTTGCAATCGACAAGTTCACAAAGTGGCCTGAACTGGAACCAGTGAGGAAGGTGATAGCACAATCAGCAGTCAAGTTCTTTAGGTCGATTGTTTGCTGTTTTGGGATCCCTAACAAGATCATCACCGACAATGGCACGCAGTTTACGAGCCACACCTTCATGCAGTACGTCCAAGATATTGGCACCAAGATCTGCTTCGCTTCTGTTGCTCACCCGAGAAGCAATGGTCAAGCGGAGAGGGAAAACGCTGAAGTGTTGCGTGGGCTCAAGACCCGAACTTTCGATAGACTGCATAGGTGCGGAAAGAATTGGATCGAGCAGTTGCCGGTGGTTCTCTGGTCGATCAGGACGACACCAAATCGAGCCACTGGCCAGACACCTTTTGCTCTTGTCTATGGATCAGAGGCAGTTCTCCCCACGGAACTCGTATACGGATCGCCATGAGTGCTCGCTTATGATGAGCTTGAGCAAGAGCAGCTGCGACAAGATGACGCGCTGCTCCTCGAGGAGAATCGTCTTCAGGCTGCTGTGCGAGCTGCTCGCTACCAGCAAGCTTTGCGCCGCTATCATAGCTGCAAGGTTAACGCCAGAAGCTTCGAGGAAGGCGACCTTGTTCTTCGGCGCGTTCAATCCGCCAAGAATTCAAACAAGTTGACGCCGAAGTGGGAGGGCCCTTATCGGGTGAAATGAGTCACTAGGCCCAGCGCTGTCCGCCTTGAGACAGAAGATGGCATTCCGGTGAGCAACTCCTGGAACATAGAACATCTTCGCAAGTTTTATCCATAAGGCGCGGTTGCCGGGCCCGTCCCGGCAACCACTTTTTGTACAAGCCTTGCCGCTGTCGCATGTAACACTTTGTACAAAGCCGGGCGCAGCTCCCGCGCGTAAATAAAAATCTATGTGCCCAGCACATCTTGTCAAATTTAGTGCATTTCTATTTTCCTTGCATATATATCTGACACCTTGTGCAGCACTAGCCCCCGGTAAGCAATAAAGGACCTCAGGGTCCCATGTCACTATTTTCTCTTCTTTCTCATCAAAGAGAACGTTCCTCCGCCCACAAGTTCACCCGGGGGGAAGGAGGAGAGAAGATAAAAGTCTGGACTGCGCGTCGTTCAAAGGAAACTGGCCTTGCCGGGGGGAAGAAGACAAAAAGCTAAGTAGCCAAAGTTTGAGCCTAGTCATTTTTTCTCAAGTTATACCCCTTGAACGGTCGTGCCTTGTATGGAAAACCTGTGCGCGGAGGAATCGACTCGCGGTTCAGTTGTGCCCTGGATTCATTTTCGAGTCCGCTCAATGGTCCAGGCGCGCCGCAACTGGCCCGACAAGGTTTCTTGCCGGAAGCAGCACCGCCAGCGGGCCGCTGATGTCCCGCACTCAGCGAGCGTGCTTGCGCCGGCAAGGTCCCTCGAAGCGCACGGTAAAAAGCATACAAGGAACGCAACAAAGTAAAGGGAATAACATAGCGAGCAGTATCCAGAGTAGAGTTATAGTACAAGAATGACTTATTGTGGCACTGATTAAGTTGTTCTCGTGGCCAAAACAACAGCAGCAAGAAAACAGGAGAAGAAGGGCGGCCTAATCCGCGCGCTCGCCATCAACCCTCCAGACCTCGTTCACCTGTCCACGATGGGTGCGACGATGGCCTTGAGTTCTTTAAGATCAGCGCCCTCCGGCAGCTTCTTGGTGACGCGGGAGAGGTCGATGCCCGGGTTGCGGAAGAGGACCTTCACCAACACCTTCTCCAAGACCCCGGCGCAGATCGTGCGCGACTTGTCGGCCAGCTGCTTCGGGATCCTTTCCCGGAGCTGCCGGAGAGCCGTCACCACATCCTTGAAGAAGAGCGTGAGCTTGGCGCTGGGCTGGAGATTCTCCTCAGTGGAGTGCCCGAAGCCCGTCAAGTTCAGCTCCGCCAACTCCTTGTCGATGAGCGCGGCGATGCTGACGAGGCCTTCCGTCCAGAGCTCCACCGTGGTCTTTAAGGTGTTCTGGGTCTCGGCGGCCCTCGCCAGCAGCTCCTCGTTGCCCTTGAGGTCTTTCCTCAGGATATCTTCTCGCTTCTTGGCGGCGTCCAGCGTCTCCGTCAAGGTGGCCAATTTCAGTTCCAGATCAGCGCTCGAGTCCTTGGCGGCGTTCAGCTCCTTGATCTTCTCGGAGAGCTGGACTTGCAGATCGCCGTGAGCGCACGCATCCTTCTCGCGATCGCGCTGGAGTGCGGCAAGCTCTTCGTTCTTCCTTGCCGCGTCCGCCTCCAGCTGCGTCACCTTCTCCTCCAACTCCTTCTTGGCAGCTTCAGCAGCCGCGGCGGCGTCCTTCGCCTCCTTAAGTGCCCCGCCAAGTGATTGTTCCCGGACGGCGAGCTCCTCGTCATGGCTATCTAAGTTCACCTTCCTCTGTATCAGCTCGCCGTCCCGCTTGGAAAGCTCCTCGGCGACGAGCCTCTGCTGCTCCTCGGCTTCAGCCTTCTCCAGGATGAACGCCTTCTTCGCTTCATCAAGCTGCGCCCTCTCCTCAGCAATGGATTGGAGGGCCTCCTGGTTGCGGATCTTGAGTTCTTGCGCATGTTTTTCTATGTCAACTCCCGCCTGCACGAAAAGCGCTTCCCGGGACTCGAGCTTCGCTTGTCGGACGTGGTAGAGTGACACCAGCTTTCGGAGCAGCTGCTCCTCCTCGGACTCGCCACTGCTGCTGCTTGGCCTGTCGACCACTGCCAGCCCAGCAGAGGCAAGTACCTCCCCGTCAAACTCCTCTCCTTCAACCGGTGCCCTGGAGCTCGACGCCCAGGGGAGCTTGATGTATACGCCCTCGCCAGCTTTCAAATATGCGCCAGGCCGAGGTTCCTCAGAGCCCAGCGCCGCGTCAGTGGCGGAGGGGTCGGCAGTCGGTGCAGCGCCTCGCGCTCCTGCGTCCTCTGGGTCGTCAGTGCGGTCGCCGGACCCCTCGCCGGCCCCTGTGCCAGCGGCCTTGGCGGCCTCTTCGCCGGCGGACTCCTCTGCGCTGGCCTCTTCCTCAGCGGCGGCGGCATCCCCAGTATTGCCGCGCCCGCCCCCCTCGCCGGTGGCCTCCGCCTCCATCGGGTCCCCAAGGGGAGGATCTGAAAGCAGGGAAAGGAAAGGATAGTCAAACGAATGCCCAAAAGAAGGAAAAAGGAGATCAGCAGAACCCGAGGGAGAGTCCCCGACAAGGAGGGTCACCTGTGCTGGGCTCTGTGATCGTGGGCTCCACCACCGGGGGCTCACTGGTCCCACCCCTTGCCGGAGACCCCTTCCTTGCCGGAGATGACTCCCATATCGGGGAATCGGCCCTTGGTGGCGTAGTCGAGGCCGACAACACCTCCGGGTCGGCCCCCGACTGCTCCTGGTGGGCCTGTTCTTCTTCTGTACACAAAAGAGTCGATAACCGAGATATTGGCAGAAGAAGAGGTGACCACGCGCGCCCCACGGCAGGAAGTGAATCAAGGCACTTACGCTGGGGGCTGTGCTGGGAGCTGCTGCGAGGGGAGAAATAGTGGCGAAAAAGAGCGACATTGGGGAGGATACCAACGAAGTTCTCACAGAGGTGCGCAAAAACCGCCATCGTCAGGACGGCATTGGGGGTGAAATCAAGCAGATGGAACCCGTAGGTGTTCATGATGTCGCAAAAGAAATCGGAAAAAGGCGGACAGAGCCCGCAATAGAAGAACACAGGGAAGAAGTAGTACCCTTTGGGGCACTTCTTTGACTTGGAGGCTTCCGCGGAAAGCACCGGCGTGCGCGGGTGCGCCCGCGTTTCCGTCGACCAAAAGAGGTAGAACCCCGCCCGCAACGCCTCCGGGGTGAGCCCTGGGGAGAAAAGCACCTGCTTCTTGCGCAGCGCCTCGAGCTCTAGTGCCTCGGCCGACTTTGCGGCCTTCGCAGCCTTCGTGGCCTTCCCGGCCTTCGGAGCCATGGCGGGGACAGTAGGGGGAGGCGAAGGCGACGACGGCGACGGCAGCGACGGACAGCGGAGTGCTGTTTTTCTCTCGATTCAGGGGACGGAGGAGAGCGGCGGAGCTTTAGGAGGAAGGAACTGCAAGTGGCGGAAGTGGGGGAACGGCCCCGTTTCCTCTGCTTATAAACAGGGGATGCGAACGTTACGCATTTCCTGGGGTTAAGTATTGACCACGTTCTCTCCCACGACGCCGCAATCGACGCGTGCCGTTGCGGGAGAACGCGGTGGACGCGGAGTCCGATTCTGTGTGACCTAGGCCACGCGTGCCCGTGCACTGTTTTGGGCCTGGCCCAACAGCGCTCGGCACCGTGAATGGCCTAGGCCCGGGGGCTCCTGTCGGTGTACTAAAGTAGGGGGGGTACCTTACTACCCCGAACTTGTGCACGGGCAGTCGCAGCGACCCGCGGCAGGGCTTGCCGGGCGTCCGCCAAGATCCTCCACGGCTACTTTGACGCCACTCAAGGACGAAGGACCCGGCAAGAGGAGCTTGCCGGGAAGGCAAACCAAGGCCCCGGCAAGAGGAGCTTGCCGGGAAGGCCGACCAAAGGCATCTCCAGAAGACTTGCCGCGGCGCCCCGCGCGTCCCGGCAAGGCCCGACGGCCGGCAAGCTTGCCGGCACGACAAGAGAAGGGCCACGGCAAGGCACTTGCCGCGGCAAGACTGCCACCCAAACTCCAGCGCATCCGGCGATGTGTCATCACAGGGCCATCCCAAGGGCACGTGGCGAGGCACTACGCAGCCATGCGGGGCGAGGTGGCAAGCGGAGCTGACAGAGACGCCATCGTGGCAATCGGTGGCGCCCCTAACGGTCGTCTCCTTGCACTATTGGGGCGACCAGACGGGCATTAAATGCCCTTGTCCCCTGCTGTCAGAGTTAGGTAGGGGACACTGTTGGTAGTAGTTACACCAACCTGCGTTTTTACCTTTCTACCACCTCTTCTTACGCTGCCACCTTTTGGTGCCCCTTTCAGACTATAAAAGGGAGGCCCATGCGCATGTAGAAGGGGTTCGGTCCATTTTCGACACGCACACACAGGGTTCAGGATTTTGGTTCCGCAGCTAGAGGGTTCGGTCCATCCGACACACACACACACGCAGT
Organism: Triticum timopheevii; assembly: GCA_963921465.1. Classification (NCBI taxonomy): domain Eukaryota; kingdom Viridiplantae; phylum Streptophyta; class Magnoliopsida; order Poales; family Poaceae; genus Triticum; species Triticum timopheevii. Next base: position 237,445,383 of record OY997264.1, on the reverse strand, counting down.
ACCACCAGGCGCTCGCTCTCGAGCAAGATCAAATACAAACACAAAGCAGCAGTAGGAGTTTTATCTCTCCGGAGAGCTCCGAAGCTGGGTAAAAATCGCCCGTTCTCTCTCTCCCCAGCGCGCATGCCCGGACCTCGATCTGCCCTGCACGCGGCCTCCGCCCCCTTGCCGGACCAGAAGGGGCCCCCCGTGCCCCATAGGTGCCCGGGGCCGCAGATACCGGCCCCCGACAATATACTATTGTACAGACTGAGCTCTGGTGCCTTAGATGCACCTACTTTTTTGTGTATGACAGGTGGGCCAGCCACATTTTTGTCCCACCTATCATAAACCCAAAGGCAGGTGCACTAAGTTAATGAAGTCGTGTCCTTATAGTACTCGTGTATACGACTAATATATAGTGGAGTGGTTTTCTTATTGTCTCCATGAAAATCGTTTTAAATTGTTTAAGTACGAAACAAAACTCTTTATCTAACGTACCAGTGAAGAAAACTACAACTTCCAATGAACTAACGATCCACGCGTCCTGGTGGCACTTCCTGTCCTTCACGTGTGGTACACTACCCTCCCTTAAGTGAACAACCACACATGCGCCAAGTTATCGGAAACGTGTGAGAGTATGTACAGTTTGCCCTCTCTTAATAATTATGGTTTGTTGTGTTCGGCCTAAACATGGTCAAACTTTACAAAGTTTGACTTCAGTCAATTCTAATATGCGGAGTAAATAAAAATGGAGGGCTACTACGTCCATCCGGGTTTTTAGTCCGCACCATTTTTTTAATCAAAGTTAATAGCTGGACAAATAAAATTACAGGGGAGCTGAAGACAAAGTTGTGAGAAGGCTTAGAAATCAATACAAAACTTATGCTCTTAGTACCAACGTTGATCCTTCTTCGAGGAAACATTTGTTTATAGCCAATTGTGTGATAAAATTGCACCAACGTGAAAGATGACTGCGTCTCCAATGCAACCAAGTTGAACTGATGAAGGATATCATCTTTCTGGGTAACAAGCAAAGAGCACTTATGGAAGACAACTTGTTTTTCATGTAAAACCGATTAGCTTCACCAGCTGACGCAACCATGAGGCGCAAACATGAGCATCGATAGGCCATCATGCTGATGCAACATCCATTTGGCATCAAGTTTGGGTGAGGCACCTATGAAGTTCGACAAATCCTCACTGTGGTCTGTTTCTTCTTAGTAATAAAGCTCGAGGAAGGAAGAACCACGTGGCAGAGGACAGTGACGCGGAACAACAATGGCCATCCAATTTTGTGCAGTTCCACTAAAATCGAGGAAGACATGCCCGGGTATGGAGATATGCATTGCTGTTTGCAAAAATATAAAAAAGGGATATAGTGTTGTTACTTTGTTTTGGCAGTGGTACAAGATTAACAACGACATCTCAATTGTCAATAAGAATTAATGAAAATTACACCAACAAACAGAAACATAATGATTATCTTGATGGGAACTAAACCAGGATACCCGAGAAAAAAAGTATTTCTTCATTTAACCAGTGATAGTATTAGATTAGCAGCAGCAATAGGAGCATATGGACAATGACCGCACAACCACCATGTACTTTTTGTCGAAACAACATGTATACCTCCACCGAGGCATAAATAAGGACAACTTTTCGAATAGAATTTCCTCTATAATAGTAGGTGATGTTGGACCAGCCGACGAACCCTAGCTACTATACATGGGGAGCTGGGGAGTAGTCGCATAGAAGAAAACCCGCATGCAGCGACCTAGGAAGCTGGACGAGTATGATAGGTCTCCAACGTATCTACTTTTCCAAACACTTTTGCCCTTGTTTTGGACTCTAACTTGCATGATTTGAATGAAACTAACCCGGATTGACACTGTTTTCAGCAGAACTGCCATGATGTTGTTTTATGTGTAGAAAACAAAAGTTCTCGGAATGACCTGAAAATCCACGGAGATAAGTTTGGAAAATATAAAAAATACTGGCGAAAGAATCAAGACCAGGGGGCCCACGCCCTGTCCATGAGGGTGGGAGGCGCGCCCCCCTGTCTCGTGGGCCCCCTGATGCTCCACCAACCTAAACTCCAACTCCATATATTCCGTTTCGTGGAGAAAAAAAATCAGAGAGAAAGTTTCATCGCGTTTTACAATACAGAGCCGCCGCCAAGCCCTAATCTCTCTCGGGAGGGCTGATCTGGAGTCCGTTCGGGGCTCCGGAGAGGGGGATTCGTCGTCGTCGTCATCATCAACCATCCTCTATCACAAATTTCATGATGCTCACCGCCGTGCGTGAGTAATTCCATCGTAGGCTTGCTGGACAGTGATGGGTTGGATGAGATTTACCATGTAATAGAGTTAGTTTTGTTATGGTTTGATCCCTAGTATCCACTATGTTCTGAGATTGATGTTGCTATGACTTTGCTATGCTTAATGCTTGTCACTAGGGCCCGAGTGCCGTGATTTCAGATCCGAACCTATTATGTTTTCATGAATATATGTGTGTTCTTGATCCTATCTTGCAAGTCTATAGTCACCTATTATGTGTTATGATCCGACAACCCCGAAGTGACAATAATCGGGATACTTCTCGGTGATGACCGTAGTTTGAGGAGTCCATTTATTCACTATGTGCTAATGCTTTGTTCTGGTTCTCTATTAAAAGGAGGCCTTACTATCCCTTAGTTTCCACTAGGACCCCGCTTCCATGGGAGGGTAGGACAAAAGATGTCATGCAAGTTCTTTTCCATAAGCACGTATGACTATTTATGGAATACATGCCTACATTACATTGTTGAATTCGAGATAGTTCTGTGTCACCCTATGTTATAGCTATTACATGAGGAATCGCATCCGACATAATTATCCAACACTGATCCAATGCCTACGAGCTTTTCACATATTGTGCTTCGCTTATTTACTTTTCTGTTGCTACTGTTACAATTACTACGAAACTATTATCTTTACTTTTGCCACTGTTACCATTACTACCATACTACTTTGCTACTAAATACTTTGCTGCAGATACTAAGTTATCCAGGTGTGGTTGAATAGACAACTGAACTGCTAATACTTAAGAATATTCTTTGGCTCCCCTTGTGTCGAATCAATAAATTTGGGTTGAATATTCTAGCCTCAAAAGCTGCTGCGATCCCCTACACTTGTGGGTTATCAAGATTAATTTCTGGCGCCGTTGCTGGGGAGCATAGCTCTATTCTTTGAGTCACTTGGGATTTATATCTGTTGATCACTATGAGGAACTTCAAAGACGAAAGAACCAAGATTTTTCCCTCAACTACGAGGGGAGGTAAGAAACTGCCATCTAGCTCTGCACTAGATTCTCCTTCTATTTTCAGTAAACTTCCGACACCTAAACCTGCTACTACTATGAATTCTGATATGTCGCCTGTCATTGATGATGCCACTTCTGCTATGCATGATATTTATGATGAAACTACTTCTGTGCATGATACTACTTTGCCATTAGGTGAATTTCTTGATGAACAACTTGCTAGGGTTAGAGATAATGAAATTATTGAAGATGCTATTATTGATGATAGTGATGATGAAAGTTCTCCCCCTGATTATGAATTACCTGTTGTTCCTGAGGGTTATGTTATGGAGGAGGAAGCTACTAGAGCTATCTTTGCTTGCAAAGATAGATATGATCTTAAGAAATTATTAGCTAAATGGAAGCAACAACCTCTTAATGCTAGAATGAAACCCGACCCTGCTTTTGCTACTTCACCTATTTATGTTACTGATAAGGATTATTAATTCTCTGTTGATCCTGAGATTATTACTTTAGTTGAATCTGATCCTTTTTATGGCCTTGAATCTGAAACTATTATGGCACATCTTACCAAGTTAAATGATATAGCCACCCTGTTTACTAATGATGAGAAGTCTCGCTATTATTATATCCTTAAGATATTTCTGTTCTCATTAAAGGCTGATGCTAAGACTTGGTTTAATTCTCTTGATCCTAGTTGTGTGTGTAGTCCCCATGACATGATTTATTACTTCTCTGCTAAATATTTTCCTGCTCATAAGAAACAAGCTGCCTTGCGGGAAATATATAATTTTGTGCACATCAAAGAAGAGAGTCTCCCACAAGCTTGGGGGAGGCTTCTCCGATTACTTAATGCTTTTCCTGATCATCCTCTTAAGAAAAATGAAAATACTTGATATCTTTTATAATGGACTAACCGATGCTTCCAAGGACTACTTGGATAGTTGTGCTGGTTGTGTTTTCAGGGAAAGAACAGTCAACGAAGCTGAATTACTATTGAATAATATGTTGACTAATGAGAATAATTGGACTCTCCCTGAGCCAATTCCTGAGGCAATTCCTGAACCAATTGAGCCAACTCCTGATCCTATTCCTAAACCCACTCCGAAGAAGAGAGGTGTTTTATTTCTCAGTCCTGAAGATATGCAAGAGGCAAAGAAATCAATGAAAGAAAAAGGTATTAAAGCTGCAGATGTTAAGAATTTACCACCTATTGAAGAAATACATGGTCTTAATATACCGCCTGTTGAGGAAACACATTGTCTTGATAACCCGACACAGGTAGTAAAGGTAAATTCTCTCTATAGATATGATAAAGTTGAAATTCCCTCTACTAAATTTCATAGCCCATACCTAGATGAATTTGATGACTTTATGGCTAGACAAGAAAGTTTTAGTGCTTACGTTGGTACAGAATTAAAGAATAATGCTTTCGAGATAGGACGCTTGAGTGATTATATGCCTAGAGTTAAAGGTGAACATAACTCATTAGCAAATATGCTTCTATGGTTGCAACTCAAGCTGAGCAAGTACTTAAAGATCTAAATGATTTGCTTGATGAACTAAATTATAAAAATGACTTTGTTGTCAGAGTAGCTACTAGAACTGGTAGAATGACTCGGAAACCTTTGTATCCTGAAGGACACGCTAAGAGAATCGAGCAGGATTCTCAGAGAAATAATTTAGAGGCACCTAGTTCTTCTGAAAAGAAGAAAAAGAAAGACGATAGAACTTTGCATGCTTCTAGTGAACCTATTGTAGACACACATGAGAATCCCAATGATATTTCTGTTTCTGATGCTGAAACACATTCAGGTGATGAACATGAACCTATTGATAATGTTAATTATAATGTTCATGTTGATGCTCAACCTAGCAAAAATAATGAAGTAGAGGTTGAACCTGCTATTGATCTCGATAACCCAAAATCAAGGAATCAACATTATGATAAGAGAGATTTTGTTGCTAGTAAGCATGGTATAGAAAGAGAACCATGGGTTTAGAAACCCATTCCCTTTCCTCCTAAACTATCCAAGACAAAGGATGATGAGTGTCGGTGTCAAAACCGGCGGATCTCGGGTAGGGGGTCCCGAACTGTGCGTCTAGGTGGATGGTAACAGCAGACAAGGGACACGATGTTTTTACCTAGGTTCGGTCACTCTCGATGGAGGTAAAACCCTACTCCTGCTTGATTAATATTGATGATATGGGTAGTACAAGAGTGGATCTACCACGAGATCAAGGAGGCTAAACCCTAGAAGCTAGCCTATGGTATGATTGTTGTTGTGATTGTTCGTCCTATGGACTAAAACCCTCTAGTTTATATAGACACCGGAGAGGGCTAGGGTTACACAGAGTCGGTTACAATGGTAGGAGATCTACATATCCGTATTGCCAAGCTTGCCTTCCACGCCAAGGAAAGTCCCATCCGGACACGGGATGAAGTCTTCAATCTTGTATCTTCATAGTCTTGGAGTCCGGCCGATGATGATAGTCCGGTTATCCGGACACCCCCTAGTCCAGGACTCCCTCAGTAGCCCCTGAACCAGGCTTCAATGACGACGAGTCCGGCGCGCATATTGTCTTCGGCATTGCAAGGCGGGTTCCTCCTCCGAATAATCCATGGAAGATTGTGAACGCCAGGATAGTGTCCGGATCTGTAAAATAAATTCCACATACCACCGTAGAGAGAATAATATTTGCACAAGTTCAATCCGCTGATGTATTTCGTGGCGTGACGTCACACCACTTCCAAGCCTTTACTTGAATCGTTTTTATTATACCACCTCAGCGCGTTTAGCGAAGCAGTTTCCTTGGCACGTCTTGTCGAAGCAGAGATCGTGTTCCCCTTATTCCGGGATTCCCATCAATACAGACGTGGGTAACCCAGCCGCGCCATTGATTGCGGCGCTTGGGAGATAAGCGGGTTTTACTAGGCTAGTAGGGACGCATAGTTTCATCCGCCCATATATAAGGGGATAAGGATCCACCTCCTTTACCTACGCCTTCTTCCTTCTTTGCTTATCCATCTCCGCGCACTCGAGCTCCAGCGCCCAAGTCTGCACATCTCACCTCAACCTTCTCCAGCCGTGTCCGGAGCGGGAGGCAAGTGTATGGCCTCCTCCGTTACGGAGGGGCACATCGAGAAGTTGTGCGGCACCGGATACCTATCCAGCGACATCGTGCACCGGCTGCCCGACGAGGGGCAGCTCATCCCCACCCCCAGGCCTCATGAGAGGGTCGTATTTCTTCCCCACTTCCTCCGCGGACTGGGCTTCCCACTTCACCCCTTTGTCTGGGGGCTCATGTATTATTATGGCCTGGACTTCCACGATCTGGTGCCAAACTTCATCCTCAACATCTCGGCGTTTATCGTCGTGTGCGAGGCCTTCCTCTGGATCCAGCCCCACTTCGGCTTGTGGCTAAAGACCTTCAATGTCAAGCCGAAGGTTGTGAAGGGCAGCCAAGCGGAGTGCGGAGGCGCCATGGTGGGCAAAATGCCCAATGTCACTTGGCTTGATGGTGCCTTCGTGGAATCCATCAAAGGGTGGCAATCGGGGTGGTTCTACATCACCGAGCCGCGTGACCCTAAATGGGCAGCGGCCCCCGAATTCAGATCTGGCATCCCCATGCAGCTCACCTCCTGGAAAGAGAAGGGCTTGCTATGGGGTAGTTCGAAGGAGCTGACCGGACTCCAGTCCTGTCTCCAGACCCTAGTGAACAAGAAGCTTAAGCTTGTCAATGTGATCCAGGTCATGCTCGTCCGCCGGATTCTCCCCTGCCAGCAACAGGCCTTTAATTTGTGGGAGTTTGATCCGGCACAGCACCGAACCTTGAGCGGGCTCTTCGACACGACGTACGAAGCTGCCTGGAGGGTGCTATTCAAGGGCGGAGAAGCCCCCGCATCCGCAACCGAAGATCGCGGGTTCAGCACACAGCGCCCGGCCAGCGAGGTAAGCTATGTTATCCTTTATGGGACACTCATTTCTTTCATTGTTTGACTCTATGTGGGATCTAAACTCCCAATGCCTTTAACAGGACTGGCAGAAGACGTCCGGACAGGTTAACTATCCGGCTCCCCTTCCAGAAGACCCAGCGGACACCCGTTTGACGGGGCTGTTGGTCCCGGCACTTTACGTGGTGCCGGATAAGAAGGCCAAGAAGAAGGCCATGGGAACCCGAAGGAGTTCCCGGCGTCAGGTGATATCGGAGTCATCGTCCGATGACTCCGAGGCGGACTCCTCCCCTGAAGACGAGGAGGAGAAGAAAGAGGCCTCTCCCCCAGCAGAGGGAGAGAAGAAGAGGAGGGCCTCCCCAACGGGGGAGGCCGAAGGGTCCAAGAAGGGAAGGACCCTTCCCCCGGACTGCTCCGCCAACGTTGGCGACGACAATGAGGAGTGGCCCTCAAGGGCCAAGCCCCTGGTGAGATCGTAAGTATCCGGACTCCTAGATAATTTATAAGTTTCCTTTTTGCCACACGATGTCTTTCTAATGCCGCATACAACCTATAGTCTGGCCAAGGACGATCTTCCCGCTTCGTCGAGCGGGTCCTTGGACACGTCGGATATGGATTCTCTTCCGACCGCCTCAACGCCTTGCGACGCCAACGACGCCGAGGTGGGATCCCGGGAAGGGACCCGCCAGGAAGAGGAGGCCGCAGAGGTGCCGCAAGGCAACCTCCCGGGCTCTGTACCGCACTCCGCCCCGGAACCTGCAGTGGCTCCGGAATCCGGCGAGCGGCCCCTTCGTAAGAAGGGCAAGATTGTGACACCGGTGGCCTCTGTCCAACCGGAGGCTCCGGATAACTTGCTGGAGGCGCTCAACGGCGCTTCCATCAAAGAAGAACAACACACTGTCATGAGTGCGGTGATTCAGAAGGTTCAGCTAGCCAAGAGCGGGCTGACCGAAGCCTGCAGCAGCCTTCTAACAGGCTTTGACGTAAGAATTTTAAGATATGTAATAGAAAACCGCATAGACAGTAGCCCCTGATGCTCGGTTCGGTGTTCGGAAAGAAAAGCCGGACTGAGAATCTAAAAAGATATACGCAGGAGTTCTAAAAAATATGTCAATATGGGATTGCAGGCTGCGTTGCTGACCTCTGCCGCACTGATTGCGGAGGTCAATGCTTTGAAGCAGAGCCTCGAGCGGTCCGAGAGCGAGCTCGGCCATGCCAAGAAGCAGCTCGAGGACAAGGAAGGTGAGTAACACCGTATTAAATTTGTACCTTATAGAAAAGGATTTGGTTGCAAGAGAAATAACAAGGATAACATGGGTACTACAGGGGCCACAAACAAGGTGGCGACCCTGAAGGAGGCGGTGTCCGCGGCCGAAAGCAATGCGGCCACGGAACGAGCCGAGCGAGAGAAGCAGGAGGCGCGGGTGGCGGAGGCGCAGCAAGAGCTCCAGGCTCTCGTGGAAAAACATGAGAGTTTGGAGCGCGACTCAAAGACTCGAGAGTCCGAGCTTGCATCGGCTCTTGAGAGTGCCAAAGCCGCTAAGGCCGAAGCCCACAAGGCCCTCCAGGAAATCGAGGCGTTAAAGAAGATAGCGGCGGGTAAGGCATTTTTCATGCAAAGCAAGCATGTGAATGTGAATTACCTATTACTTACCCAAATTCGGAGCTCTCCAGGACCATTCGCAGACCTGCCCCGCAGCGTGTCCGACGCTGCCGCTTTCTACCTGGTCTCAGTATGCTGAGGCTGGACATCCGGTGCCCCTTAGCGACCAGCTGAAGCAGCTGGTCGAGCTCCACAAGGTAGCCGAACGGGCCATGAAGGGCCTCATAGTTCGGCTGTGGCCCAAGGAGGCCATGCCTGGGAGCTACTTCGGCCTGGTGCGGCGGCTAGTGGACGCGTGTCCTTGGGTTGAAGTCGTCAAGCAATCCGCCTGCATTGAAGGTGCCCGTCGGGCCCTTGCCCGTGCAAAGGTGCACTGGGGCAGGATGGACGCTGAGAAGCTTGTGACAGACGCGCCACTGGCGGGCAAGGAGTATCGTATGCCTGAAATGTATTATAAGAGTGTCCTGAAGGGTGCCCGCATGGTTGCGGGTGAGTGCTCCAAAGATGTAATATTTGAGTAGACTCGCATTTTGTTATCTTGTGCGCTGAAAACTTTGTTCATATGCGCTAAGCAACGCTTGTTAATTTAAAATATTACCTTCTGTGCGGCTGTTTATCAAATCTGAGAGATGGCAAGTCGTCGGCTTCAGCCCCCATGCCACTAGTGCTGGGGTGTTCGGGATAAACTTGAGCGCTCTTGTTCCCATGTTTGGGTCCATCTAGGGAGGCGTTCAACACAACGAACGAGGCAACCGGACTTATAATCCTTGAACACTCTCACTTAGCCATAGAATTCTATAATTTTAAATTTCGGCGAAGCCCCTAGTGTTCGGAAGACTGAGTTCGGGGCGCTATCCACGCCTGGGCCGGACAAAGCTGGTTCCTCGCTCTAAGCGGCATAAGTCTTTAGGGACTCGAAAGAACCTCTCGAACAGCGACCAGCTCTCACCTTATCATGACGGTCAGTTTTAGCTTTCTCCACTGAGGCGCTCGCCCAGCTCAACCGAGGCGCAATCGCAGTGGTTCTCCCAGTGCTACCCTAGCCGATACAACAGAACGTAAGGTACAAAAACATGGGAGCCGGGCAAACCCAACTATTGACCCAAGACATGATTCGGAGCCGATGCATATAATGCTATAAGTTCGGGGTGCCGCACTTGTGAAAGTGTTCGGACTTATAACACCATAATGTGGGGAACTTAAGCCCCTGGTGTATTTAGCCGTACCAAAGTGTACGGATGCAACATGTCATAAATGAACATATGTATGAGAAAGAAATGCAATTATAAGCAAAAAGTGATGAATTGTTTATTCCAGAAATACTGCCATGGATGCAGAATGATACAAATAGTGCGGTAAGCAGGGGATGGGACTATTAAACATGTCCCCCTCCAGGGGTAGGCTGTGGAATGGTGTATAAAATAGATTTAATGCTCGTAATGGAGACCACCTGAGTGTTCGTCGTAGCCTTTCTCCTTCCCTGGCTGTTGCATCGTGAGTTCGGCAGATCTACTGCCGGACAGGGCTTCTAGTAAATGGAGTCCTGTGGATAAGAAAGAAAGAAGAAAAAAGATCACACACTTGGGAGCCCCTGGTGTGGTTGAGCCGCACTCTGGGCCTGTCATGGTCGTGCCCCTCCCCCTATGCCCATGGTATCTCTAGAGCGTAATGATGTACGCGAAGGACCAGTCTTGCAATTTTGTGAGGGCTGGGGTTGGGGCCGCATTGCTACGCGTGCTCGGAACGTGCCAGGTGGGATTGTTGTAAGTTACTCCGGGCGCGTTTGGCCGTGTCCGGTCGCTTAACGGCCGGACTCGAAAATTGCCTTAAGAGGCTGCTCTGTACTTCTGCCGCGAGAGCCACTGTGTGTTCCTCCGTTCAGAGGGAGCGTTCAGTGTTTCCGTTGACCGTGATGACTCCTTGAGGGCCTGTCATCTTGAGCTTGAGGTATGCGTAGTGCGGCACCGCGTTGAACTTTGCGAATGCAGTTCGTCCGAGCAGAGCATGATAGCCGCCGTGGAACGGGACTATATCGAAGATTAACTCCTCGCTTCGGAAGTTATCCGGGGATCCGAAGACCACTTCCAGTGTAACTAACCCTATACAGTTGGCCTCTACACCTGGTATGACGCCTTTGAAGGTCGTCTTTGTGGGTTTAATCCTTAAGGGGTCTATGCCCATCTTGCACACTGTATCCTGATAAAGCAGGTTCAGGCTGCTGCCGCCGTCCATCAGGTGGGGTGGTCCCTTCGATCAAAAGTGATCGGGCAGGAGGACCATGGGTTGAACTTCGGGGCGACTGGCTCCATCGCGTATACGTCCCTAAGTGCACGCTTCCGCTCCCTCTTGGGTATGTGTGTTGCGTATATCATGTTCACCGTCCGCACTTGTGGGGGGAAACCCTTATGTCCTCTATTGTTCGGCGGCCGGGTCTCTTCCTTGTCATCGCTATGCAGCCCCTTGTCATTGTTTTCAGCAATTAACTTTCCTGCCTGCTTAAATACCCAACAGTCCCTGTTGGTGTGATTGGCTGGCTTTTCGGGGGTGCCGTGTATCTGGCACGAGCGGTCGAGTATTCGGTCCAAATTGGACGGACCCGGAGTAGTTCTTTTGAATGGCTTTTTCCGCTGACCGGGTTTAGAGCCTCTGAATCCGGCGTTGACTGCCGTATCCTCAGTGTTGTCACCATTAACGCGGCGTTTGTTTTTGTTGCGACGCGACCTGCCGTTGCGGTCCTTGTTATCCGGACTGCCAAAATTTTTGCTGAGGTTGTTACTGCAGGCTAGCCAGCTGTCCTCTCCCGCGCAGAAGCGGGTCATAAGTGATGTGAGGGCTGCCATGGATTTCGGCTTTTCCTGTCCTAGGTGCCGCGCAAGCCACTCGTCGCGGATGTTATGTTTGAAGGCTGCGAGGGCCTCTGCATCCGGACAGTCGACGATTTGATTTTTCTTTGTTAAGAACCGTGTCCAGAACTGTCTGGCCGATTCGTCTGGCTGCTGAATTATGTGGCTTAGGTCATCGGCGTCTGGTGGTCGCACATATGTGCCCTGGAAGTTGTCAAGGAATGCGGCTTCCAGGTCTTCCCAACACCCAATTGATTCTGCTGGCAAGCTGTTAAGCCAATGCTGAGCTGGTCCTTTAAGCTTGAGTGGGAGATATTTGATGGCGTGAAGACCGTCACCGCGGGCCGTGTGGATATGAAGGAGATAGTCTTCGATCCAAACCGCGGGGTCTGTTGTGCCATCGTAGGATTCAATGTTCACGGGTCTAAACCCTTCGGGAATTTGATGATCCATTACTTCATCTGTGAAGCATAGTGGGTGTGCGGCGCCTCTATATTGGGCTATATCACGACGCAGCTCAAGTGAGCTTTGTCTACTGTGTTCGGCCCGGCCGGAGTTGCTGTATCCGGCACGACGGACGTCGTCGCGCATCGTGGGGCGCCCACGCGATCCGTAGATCAATCTTGATTGTCTTGCCTTATCCTCCAATATGTCTCGCAAGTCCGGCGCATTCCCCCGTGGCTTCGTGCTTTTTGAGTGGTGCTGGGGTACGGTTCTGGTGGAGGGCCTAGAGGCCTCTCTGTCGCGGCCACAAGGTGGTCGGTCAGCCGTATTGTGCGCTGGTGATGCAGGTTTATATGCCTCCTCCTCTAATCGGGGGAGCAACTTGCGTTTGGGGTAGCTTTTGGAGGGGCGTTCGAGTTCATACTCTTCGGCCGCAAGGACTTCCGTCCATCTGTCGGCTAGCAGGTCTTGATCAGCTCTAAGCTGTTGCTGCTTTTTCTTTAGGCTGTTCGCCGTGGCCATTAGCCTGCGTTTGAAACGCTCTTGTTCAACAGGATCCTTGGGCACGACGAATTCGTCGTCGTTGAGGCTTGCCTCGTCTCCAGAGGGAGGCATGTAATTATCATCCTCTACCTCTTCGTCTGCCGCTCTCTCATGAGGGCTGTCTTCTCCGTCCTCCCGTGCTGAATCTTCCTGGAGGGGGTTCTCTTCGGCACTCTCTGGGGTGTTATTATCTCCGGTGCCGGAATCTCCATTCTTGCTGTGGCGGGATTTAGAGCGGCGCCGCTGACGCTGAAGCTTGGGCTGTTTCTTGGAGGAGTCTTCCTCCGCTTTTTCCTCGCCATTCCCATCCTTTGGGATGTCCGCCATATATATGTCATATGACGAGGTGGTCTTCCAGTGCCCCGTAGGCACTGGTTCTTGGTCGTCTCCGGCATCGTCGTCCATACCGTCGATGTCTTCGGAGTCGTAGTCGAGCATGTCGGTTAGATCGTCGACAGTGGCTACAAAGTGGGTGGTGGGTGGGTTTTGAATTTCTTCGTCGTCCGCATCCCAACCATCCTGACCGTAATTCGGCCAGGGCTCTCCTGATAGCGAGAGATACTTTAGTGAATTCAGGATGTCACCAAAAGGTGAGTGTTGAAAGATGTCTGCGGCAGTGAACTCCATGATCGGCGCCCAATCGGATTCGATTGGAGGGGCGCAGGAGGTTTGGAGTCCGGCACCTCGGAGTCACGAGCGTCGCAAGGGACAAAGTCAGTATTCGGCTCCATCGCCGTAGAGGCTGCAGCCCCCGAGGCGGTGTCTAGCCACCTGTCCTCGATCTGCGCGGTCGGCTCCGAATTAAGGGTCAGAGCGGACTCGTGTGCGGCCTCCAGGGCACTGTCCGGAAGCAGAGCTAAATCATGCCCATCGAGACAGTGCGGCGCGCTAAGCTGTGGCTCGAATCCATCGAAGATCAAGTCTCTGCGGATGTCAGCCGTGAAGTTTAGAATTCCAAATCTGACCTGATGGCCAGTGGCGTAGCTTTCAATCTGCTCCAGATGGCCAATCGAATTGGCCCGCAGTGCAAAGCCGCCGAATACGAAGATCTGTCCGGGAAGAAAAGTCTCACCCTGGACTGCGTCCTTGATGATGTTCGAAGGAGCCACCAAGCCTATCGGTGACGACATAGAGGAACTCTCAATGGAAGCACCAATGTCGGTGTCAAAACCGGCGGATCTCGGGTAGGGGGTCCCGAACTGTGCGTCTAGGCGGATGGTAACAGGAGACAAGGGACACGATGTTTTTACCCAGGTTCGGGCCCCCTCGATGGAGGTAAAACCCTACTCCTGCTTGATTAATATTGATGATATGGGTAGTACAAGAGTGGATCTACCACGAGATCAAGGAGGCTAAACCCTAGAAGCTAGCCTATGGTATGATTGTTGTTGTGATTGTTCGTCCTATGGACTAAAACCCTCCAGTTTATATAGACACCGGAGAGGGCTAGGGTTACACAGAGTCGGTTACAATGGTAGGAGATCTACATATCCGTATTGCCAAGCTTGCCTTCCACGCCAAGGAAAGTCCCATCCGGACATGGGACGAAGTCTTCAATCTTGTATCTTCATAGTCTTGGAGTCCGGCCGATGATGATAGTCCGGCTATCCGGACACCCCCTAGTCCAGGACTCCCTCAATGAGGATTTTGAGCGCTTTATTGAAATGATTAGACCTATCTTCTTACGTATGCGCTTAACTGATATGCTTAAAGTAAATCCTTATGCTAAGTATATGAAGGATATCATTACAAATAAAAGAAAGATATCGGAAGCTGAAATTTCCACCATGCTTGCTAATTATACTTTTAAGGGTGGAATACCAAAGAAACTTGGAGATCCAGGGGTACCAACTATACCATGCTCCATTAAAAGAAATTATGTTAGAACTGCTTTATGTGATCTTTATATCGTAGACTTGAATTGAATAAGTTGACACCTACTGAAATATCTTTGCAAATGGCTGATAAACCAACTGCTATACCTGTCGGCATTTGTGAGGATGTGCATGTTGTGGTTGCAAATGTCACTAGCTTAACGGACTTTGTTATTCTTGATATTCCCGAGGACGATAGTATGTCGATTATCCTTGGTAGACCCTTTTTGAATACTGAAGGGGCTGTTATTGATTGCAACAAAGGCAATGTCACTTTTCATGTTAATGGTAATGAGAATATGTTACACTTTTCGAGGAAACAACCTCAAGTTCATAGCATCAATTCTATTGGAAAAGTTCCAAGTATTATTATTGGAGGTTTTGAATTTCCTGTTCCTACTGTCAAGAAAAAGTATGATATTCTAATTATTGGGGATGTTCATATCCCCGTTGAGGTAACCTAGTGTTATTCGAAATTTCTCCTGCTCCGTGTTATTCGGAATGAGTTTGTTAACAAGAATTGATCAATCTTGTTAGTGGATTCATTTTGATGATCATGAGATGGATGAAACTAGAAGGCACAACCTTCTGTACCCTCTTTTTACTTTCTGTTACTTAAATTAAATAAAGCAAAAATAGTATTATTTGTCTGTTTTCTGATTTATCCGTGCAATAAAAAAATATCCCGAAAATAAAAGTGCTCCAAATGCCCTGCAAATTTAGTAAGTTTTTTATGGAATATTGGAGGATTTTAGGCACTGAAAACACTGCAGGAGGGGAAAGCACCAGGCCACGAGAGTGGAGGGCGCGCCCACACCCCCTGGGCATGCCCCCCTGTCTCGTGGGCCCACGGTGGCCCCCCTCCACTTACGCCAGCACCCACACACTCCATCTTCTTCCCAAAAAATCCCCATCCAGCT
Organism: Triticum timopheevii; assembly: GCA_963921465.1. Lineage (NCBI taxonomy): Eukaryota > Viridiplantae > Streptophyta > Magnoliopsida > Poales > Poaceae > Triticum > Triticum timopheevii. The sequence goes on along the minus strand of OY997264.1, from coordinate 237,429,919 downwards.
CAAGCACGAGTTCTAGCTCATTTTGCTATGATTTTTGATCTCCTTGCTCAGAGCTCCATTCACAAAACTGCTTTGGGAGATTGTTTCTTGAAAATGTTAAGGAGATTTTTGAGGGGCTCTTCTAGCTAAGGTTCCCAGGAAAAACAAGCTAAAGAGAAGGAAAAGGCCAAGTATAATTTCCTCGCATAGCGAAAGTACGGCCGTGTGAATGGCCATGCGATAATTTCTTGAGAGAAGCTGGAATTTATGAAGACTTTTACTCCTTAATTGAAAATGCAGGCCTCACCGATTTCCTCCGCGACCGGATCGATTAGTATCTCTTACTCACCAATACTTTCATTCAAAACTTTTATTATTATCCTAAGAAGTCACCGCCTTCAGTATCATTTCATTTATATGATGAATTCAGGGAAATGTCTTTACGTAATTTTTGCGCGGTATGTAAAATACCCTTTGAGGGTAAATTACATGAACCACATCATAAAGATGTGGATGGCTTTGTTAACACTATCACTGTAGGGGATCCAAACAATGGTTCCAATGCGAGAATCTCTAGCATACACTTTCCTGTTCTACGCTACTTTGCCATATTTGCTAGTAGATGCTAAATTGGTCGTGGAAATAGTGGAAACTTCAATGTTCCTGATATTATTATTCTTCACCACGCCTTGTTTGGTAATAACAGTTTTAGTATGGGTGCCGTTATTGCTAAACGGCTAAGCCTGAACCATACAAAAGGCCCTATCTTTGGAGGTATCTATGCTGCATGTCTTGCTAAATATTTTGAGATACCTATTAGGCACCATGAGAAAGAGGAGATAATATTGCCTCCTTACATTTTAGATTATAAGAGCATGGTAGCACATGAGTTTATTGTTGACAACAAAGATAAGATGCTCCTGTATAACTTAAGATTTAATAAGAAACACAATGAGACTATTACTCTGCCTACGCCTCTGTTGTTTGATTTGATTGCAGATAATTTTCTTGTCACGCCGGAAGCGGTGTATGCTCATCGAGGCCAAGCATCCAGAACCTGAGCCTGAGCCGGAACCTTCACTGGACCCTTATCATGCATCATCTTACCAGTGGTATCCGGAGGAGATGGCCAGTCAATGGTATCCTGATTACACCCCTCAGTACACCGGGGAGAGTAGCCGTGGTCCTTGGCAGTAAACCAACTTAGGCCAAAAGCCTAAGCTTGGGGGAGTACGTATTTCTCACCGACTTTACATTCATGTTCACACACTATTTTAGTTGTTGGTGCTCATACTCTTTCATTGTACTATCCATGCTAGTTTAATTTTCTTTTTCTAGTTTTCTTCTTGTCTGTTTGATAAACCTTAAGAAAAACCAACAAAATTAGTTAGTTTAATTTCCTTGCTTGTAGTAGAAATTAAAATGAAAACCCAAAAAGATTTCTCGTTCTTCTTCTTACTCGTTGGCAGCTTTCCCGTGTAAATAGTTTTATTTTCTTTTCTTTCCTTTGGGGGACGAGAGTAGAAGACCATATTAAAAATGTTTAGTGGCTCTCATATGCATGATTGTTTATTTAACTTAGAGCCCATATTACCTTGTCTTCTCTCTTGAGTTGAATGCTTGCAGATTCCATCTTAGTCCAATGCACGTGCACTATTATTATTATACACATCGTTCGGTCGTGCAAGTGAAAGGCAATAATGACGATATATGATGGACTGATTGAGATGAGAGAAGCTGGTATCAACTCGACCTCTCTTTTTTGTAAATATGATAAGTCCATCATTCCTGATTCAGCTTATTATGAAGTAAACATATTTGCAATGACATTTAGAGATTATAGTTGCGTGTGCCATGCTTGATTAGCTATGAGTTATAATGGTTTCCCTTGCGTGCCAACATGCTATTAAAATGATTATGATGTGGTATGATGGGATGGTATCCTCCTTTGAATGAATTGAGTGACTCAACTTGGCACATGTTCACGCATGTAGTTGAAACAAATCAACAAAGCCTTCATGATATTTATGTTCATGGTGGATTATATCCTACTCATGCTTGTACTCGGTGTGAATTAATTTTAATGCATGTTCATGACTGTTGTCGCTCTCTCAGTTGGTCGCTTCCCAGTCTTTTGCTAGCCTTCACCTATACTAAGCGGGAATACTGCTTGTGCATCCAACTCCTTAAACCCAAAGTTGTTCCATATGAGTCCACCATACCTTCCTATATGCGGTATCTACCTGCCGTTCCAAGTAAATTTGTATGTGCCAAACTCCAAACTTTCAAATGAAATTCTGTTTTGTATGCCCGAGCAGCTCATGTTTCAACTAGGGCTGCCTATATCTTCCATGCTAGGTGGGTTATTCTCAAGAGGAGTGGACTCCGCTCCTCATTCATGAGAAAGGGCCGGTAACCAGGATGCCCAGTCCCATGTTCCAAAAAGATCAAAGCAAATCAATATAATTAAACGAAACTCCCCCAGTGCTGTTGTTAGTTGGAGGCACTCGTTGTTTCGAGCAAACCATGGAGTGATGCTTGTCGGTGGTGGGGGAGTATAAACTTTTACCATTCTATTTGGGAACTGCCTATAATGCATTTAGTATGGAAGATATCGCCATCTCATAGTTGTTGCGTTGACAGTGAAAGTATGCCGCTCAAAATGTTATTCATCTCTATTTTAGAATCGAGCTCTGGCACCTCTACAAATCCCTGCTTCCCTTTGTGAAGGGCCTATCTATTTACTTTTATGTTGAGTCATCATCCTCTTATTAAAAAGCACCCGCTGGAGAGCACACTGTCATTTGCATTCATTACTATTGGTTTATATTGGGTATGACTTGACTGGATCTCTTTTACCATGAATTACAATGTTTAGTCAATCCTTGATCTTTAAAGGTGCTCTGCATTTATGTTTTGCGGTCACAGAAAGGGCTAGCGAGATACCATTTTGTTATATCATATTATGATTGTTTCGAGAAAGTGTTGTCATCCGAGTTTTATTATTATGGCTCGCTAGCTGATTATGCCATTGATATGAGTGATTGTGAGACCTAAGTGTTATTGTGAATATGGTTAGTACATAATACTTGCTGAAACTTGAATGCTGGATTGACATGTTTACAACAACAAGAACAAATAGAGTTTGAAAAAGTTTTTCTTTATCACTTTCAATTTATCAACTAAATTGCTTGAGGACAAACAAAGGTTTAAGCTTTGGGGAGTTGATACGTCTCCAACGTATCTACTTGTCCAAACGCTTTTGCCCTTGTTTTGGACTCTAACTTGCATGATTTGAATGAAACTAACATGGACTGACGCTGTTTTCAGTAGAACTGCGATGATGTAGTTTTATGTGTAGAAAACAAAAGTTCTTGGAATGACCTAAAAATCCACGGAGATAAGTTTTGGAAAATATAAAAAATACTGGCGAAAGAATCAAGACCAGGGGGCCCACACCCTGTCCACGAGGGTGGGGGGCGTGCCCACACCCCCGGGCGCCCCCTGTCTCGTGGGCTCCCTGACGCTCCACCGACCTCAACTCCAACTCCATATATTCCGTTTCGTGGAGAGAAAAATCAGAGAGAAAGTTTCATTGCGTTTTACGATACGGAGCCGCCGCCAAGCCCTAATCTCTCTCGGGAGGGCTGATCTGGAGTCCGTTTGGGGCTCCGGAGAGGGGGATTCGTCGCCGTCATCATCATCAACCATCCTCCATCACTAATTTCATGATGCTCACCGCCGTGCATGAGTAATTCCATCATAGGCTTGCTGGACGTGGGTTGGATGAGATTTACCATGTAATCAAGTTAATTTTGTTAGGGTTTGATCCCTAGTATCCACTATGTTCTGAGATTGATGTTGCTATGACTTTGCTATGGTTAATTCTTGTCACTAGGGCCTGAGTGCCATGATTTCAGATCTGAACCTATTATGTTTTCATGAATATATGTGTGTTGTTGATCCTATCTTGCAAGTCTATAGTCACCTATTATGTGTTATAATCCGACAACCCCGAAGTGACAATAATCGGGATACTTCTCGGTGATGACCATAGTTTGAGGAGTTCATGTATTCACTATGTGCAAATGCTTTGTTCCAGTTCTCTATTAAAAGGAGGCCTTAATATCCCTTAGTTTCCACTAGTACCCCGCTGCCATGGGAGGGTAGGACAAAAGATGTCATGCAAGTTCTTTTCCATAAGCACGTATGACTATATTCGGAATACATGCCTACATTACATTGATGAATTGGAGCTAGTTCAGCGTCAACCTATGTTATAGCTATTACATGAGGAATCGCATCCGACATAATTATCCATCACTGATCCAATGCCTACAAGCTTTTCACATATTGTGCTTCGCTTATTTACTTTTCCGTTGCTACTGTTACAATTACTACAAAACTATTATCTTTACTTTTGCCACTGTTACCATTACTATCATACTACTTTGCTATAGATACTAAGTTATCTAGGTGTGGTTGAATTGACAACTCAACTGCTAATACTTAAGAATATTCTTTGGCTCCCCTTGTGTCGAATCAATAAATTTGGGTTGTTCTACCCTCGAAAGCTGTTGCGATCCCCTACACTTGTGGGTTATCAGAGTACAAGAAGTTATACCTCGGATGGGTGAGATGTCGCTTAGGCAGGCGGGTGGGATTTGCCCACATGAAGGCAGCGAACAAGGGTGCGGAGGACCTTCGTCCGCGCCAGCACCGGCTCCGAGAGGATGGTGCGCATCGGCTTCCTCCATCGCCGACGGCGACAACGTCAATGCTGCACCTCCTCACCTCTCGCAGCGGACGGGATTTGGCTGGATCTGTGACCACCGGTGAGAAGAGAGATAGAGTGGACATTGTCATCTTGTTTTGATATGAAGAGGGTGAGAGAGCGAGATGCGACAAACCCTATCCAACAAGAGGCTATAATGGAGTAAAAAAATCTCTCCATAGCAGTGGTTTTAAATAGAATACGCACGTTCCTGGAAAAAAGAAACGAAAACTGGCGGACAGTTTTTTAATGTACCGAGAAAGAAAACTCGATCAAAAACATGCCCCCGCTTCGAGGTCGTGAGAGTCATCGCGCACACACACATACATATAGACATGCATATCCGTGTTTATGTAGAATTCCATCTCCATCTCCATCTCCAATCATATTTGTCCAACTGGCATATTATTTATGTTGTTAATTATATACGCAGCAATATTAATGTACAACATCTCTTTTTTGCGGGCGTCTGGACCACTGCCACGCCCGCTCCATACCAACCCAAACCCTCTTCATCACCCGCGCGTGCTTCCCGCCCGAAACGGTCAGTGCCGCATGCATGCCTGGCCAGAGCGGACGCGACCTCTCACTGGCGCCGGCTTTGAAGCGGCGCGCCGGCCGAGAGAGCGTCGCCCGCGTCTCTTCCTAGTGCACGTGACCGCTCTGCGTTCAAAGGTCGCCATAGCCGGCCACAACATGCATGTCAAAATTTCTTGGGAGTCCGTGCTACAGCTAGCTGTCCTCCCCCAACTCGTCAATCTCTTCCAGTAGTGCTAGTACTCCATGGCGCGATCCATTGACAAGCAGGCGGGAAAGTTATCGTATACTCGGTTTGCAGTGAGTGGCATGCCGAGCGACCGTGCGGGGTTGAGGCGTGGAGGAGGGTGAGACACGAACATGACAGACGTGATTTAAACGTTGGTTTTGCTCGATGGCGCGATCCAACGAAATGAAACGTTGGTTTCTCTCCGTTTCCATTTTTTCTCCAGAAAAACGGAAACTTTCCACTCCATTTTCATTCCTACTCCAAGGTTGCCCCGTTACAACATTCCATGAAATTCAAAGGAAAACTAACACGCATGCTGATGCATCTCAATGATTCACAGATCATAGCCAATATTTACTTCACAACTAAAGACAAAAGTTGTGAGAGCGTGTTCGAAAGAAAAACTACTGATGGGGTCACTACGACTTAAACCCTAAACCCTAAACATGATTTAATTCTCTGGCTATGTAGAATCTGTCGAAGGAAAGACGGCTGGCACCCTCGGATCATACGATGCTTTTGTGTAGTGCCACTAAAATCGACCTGAGCATCCCTGATGGCAAAGATATTGAAGAAGTGTGATCAGAATAATAATACTGGCACTAGTGCATGAGACATAAATTCATCACAAACATAAGCCGGTAGAAGTAGCGAAAGATCGACATGGAGATGGAGCTACGTGGGGAGCCGCGGTAGTGGAGCAAGCCGGCCCCAAAAGGAAGATGTACTACCTGGGACATCGGGCTGTAGCTAGAAGGACGGTTGGGACGCAACATCAGCCCATACCACGGGGACCCCCGATTGGGATGCACTGACTGTGGGTTTCTCCCTCACCGATGTCGACCGCGTCTACGCAGAAAATTGTTCCCTTCCCCCAGCTACGGGATCAGGCCGAATATGTGACCAGCATTGTGGCCACTGTCATTCTATGCTTGTGAAGCCAAGCAAGCAGGCTTGTAGCTTAGGCTCCTACTAGTGTATATATAGTGGTTTTCTTTTTATCTCCATATCAACCATTTTATATGGCGTACGTGTCATTGAAGAGTGAAATGATGGTTACTTCTTCCGACTAACTTACTGTGTGATTTGAATGCTCCTTACTGGCCCCTACACGTACTCCCCCTATGTGTATGACCATTCCTGAGTCTCACTTGTACTTATCTCTATTTTCTTGCATGACACGTAGACAGGATGCACATAGAGGAATTTTGTTACTACATGTTGTTACGTAGTAGTACTGTACTACTAGTCCCTACTCCCTCCTTCTGGTTCACTACTGGTACTCCCTCTGTCCTGGATTATTGGTCCCCTTTGTACTCAATTCATGGGCTCCTTTTCCTCAAGAAAATTGTCTTTATCAACATATTAATATCGGGAATTCATGCGTGAACAACGAATGATTAAACCTCGCATGGAACATTTTGACAAAGCATTGACTTATGAACATGTGAATGTAAGGGACTACAACCTCGTGCATGCATGCAAAAGTCACACGTACACATGGACGGAAAAACGAGCGCGATTCCCTAATGCATGCATGTCCGAGCACACGACGAAGCACACACGGTCACGCTCAAGTGCTCAACCTACACATGCATGCACACACATACTCAGCCAGGGTGAGCTAGTGACTGTATAAACACCGAAAAATGTATATATTGAGCGCAATGAGCGTATTATGAAGTCCACTGACCGTATTTTTATAAATATACAGTGACAGACAGTGTATTTATCTCGTTTGAAATTAAGCCATATTAACCGGAGAGGAGGCGGTATGGACTAGCATTTCTTTGCTGTGTCCCGTAAACTTGCCGAATGAGGAGAAGCTTGTAGGGCGGGAGAAGCTTGCGCGCGGTGGCTCGCAGGACAAGGAGAAACTTTTGACTAATGCAAGCTCTCCCTCGCTCAGGCGGTGGACGTGCAATAGTTAATTCGGTGTCAGATTGCCAGAAGCATACACTATACTAGTACTATTATTGTTCGACTTCCCGAAGAGGCGAACAACCAAGCGCAATGTGTACTAGTACTAGTACTACTACTATAGTCTATAGAGGTTTGTACTATACTACTAGGAACCGGATGGAGGAGCGTCTGCATTCTTATTATATTTTAAAAATGTGATAAAGCAATCTTCAACACATTTGGTTCTCTTCGAGGGTTCTCGCATGTGATAATGGAAGTTGATTGCATGGAACACTCGCCACAATTCTTGCTTAATTCTGGCTCATATCCTGTTACAAATAGGAGAGCTCGGTAATATTTCGTATTTTCTTGTTATTCAGCATGTAAACAGGTCAGCAAACCTTGTGGCGCAGCTTTGTGTGAACCGTGCTTGCTGCACTTTAAATGTGGCTGAGAGCTGGCTTGATGAAACACCTCGCTTCCTACTTCTTTTTTTGCGAGGTACCTCGCTTCCTAGTGACTAGTGTCTTGGCTGATCGTCCTAAGAATGCTTATATATGAATAAAGCTCTCTCGTTTACCCTCAAAAAAGATTAAGCCATATTAATCGGAAAGGAGGGAGTATGGACTAGCATTACTTTTTGGTGTGTCCCGTCAAGTCGTAGAACGAGGAGAAGCTTGCAAGACAAGGTGAAGCTTGCTTACGCCTTTTGACTAATGCAACCTACCCTCACCCAGGCGATGGACATGCATCAGTTCATTCGGTGTTAGATTGCCCGAGGCATACACTGTTGTACCCAACATGCGGAGTACCATCATTGTTTGACTTCACGAAGAGGCGAAGAGACAAGCGCAAGGTTTAGTAGTACGAGTAGTACTACTACTAGAACCGCATGGTGGAGAGTCTGTACTCTTATTTTTTTAATCTCTGATAAAGTACACATTTATTCGGGAGATAGGCGGAAAACGGCAGCCCAATAGTATAGTATTAAAAACATCGAACATGTAATGATGATATCGATCAACCATGCTCGAATATATCTTGGCCTCTGCGCGAGCCCGTCTATGTGTTGTCGCTCCTCGTCTCTCTCAAGCAACAGCGGGTTGGCCATTTTGCCATTAATAGAGATCGGTTTGCGCACACTCCGGTCCCACATGTCAGTGATATGCCAAGAGGAGGTGCATTGACCAACTGGCCATACGCGTACTTGGTTTTGCACCTTCATACTACTCCTCCCTCCGTCACAGTTTACAGGGCACACTTCATTATGACGCATTTCTCTCAATGCATTTCCACCACCAAAGAGACTTTAGACGTGTTTGGTTTAATGCTCAATTTATTAGGGCGTGGTAACCGCAATCAGGTCCACAATTTTCTCTCGATGTACCCGGGGCGGAAGCACTGCATGGATGTGTGTACGCATTATTTTCTCTAGTAATAGACGCTGTGTTATAACTACCAATGCTATTTTTTAGGCTGATCGCTAGTCGCCTTGGTCCCAGAGATTTTTTTGAAGCGCGCTCTATAAATAGTGACGGATGGAGTAGTATGAGCGGACTCAAAGAAGAGCGTATTGATGGTTGCTTCTTCTGAGCAACTTACAGTGGGAAAGGTGGGGCTTATGATTTGACTGTTCATTACTCACTATTAATGTGGCGCAACGACCGGGCTGAGTCTCCCATGCGGTTGTGCACTACTCCCTCGGTTCTTAAACGAGTGACTACATATGAAGCAAAATAAGTGAATCTACACTCTAAAATATGCCCATTTGAAATTTGTAAAAAGACAAATATTTAGGAACGGAGGAGTATAATTTTGTGCATGGCACATGGACCCGGATGCTGAAGAGGCTTCTGGTAATGCTATCAAGCTTCCAGCATTTGTTTACATAATTGACATACTATACAAACAATTTTCCAATGACATGAAATTGTACAATGCTTCGAGCTTTCAGCTTTTGTTTCGTGTGTCTTACCATCGATGCTCTTTCGGAAACAATGAAAAACTAACTTCCTTGCTAATGCATCTCAATGATTAGTAGATCAGAGCTAATATTTACATCACAACTAAAGACAAAGTTGTGAGAAGGTGTTAAATTAAAATTGATCCATGCTTTCATTGGCAGCGACGTCCCCCCAGCTCTGTCTAAATCAAGAAGGCATGTTCGGAAAAAAAGTAGAAGACTGGAGCATGCAACATTTCGATCATTTTGTGCAGTTCCACTAAAATAGAGTTGAGCGTCCCTGTTCCAAAGATATTAAGTGTGATTACGATCATAGAGGACTGCTGATGAAACAATAAACACACAAATAGAAGCCAGTCACCTTTGCAGTCTCCCTTAAGACTAACTAGTTGGAGAAGATTATGTTTGGAGTTGGATGAGGAGGATAGAGCAAAACCAATCTCCCTTTGTGCAGTCGCACTGAAATGTAGAGACGTTGCCCGTGTGACATTTTAGTACAACTGCACAAAACACTCTTAAGAAAAAAGTGATTTGTGCAGTTCACCAAAAGGTTGCAATAGCACCAAGGTGAAATGGATAGGCCTGTTTGCAAAAAAGAGGTAGAAAGGAAACAATTACTGGCCAATAACAGTTGATGACACATGCGATGAGAAAACAGAAGCATATTCCTTGTCCTAAGGGAAGATAACAACACGGTTGTGTTTGTCTAAAATGGTGCGAGGACGAGCTACATTTTGGGCAAAGAACTATGGAAGATCCGCATGCAAAATTTTCCACATGTAGCGATGTGGGAAGATGGGCAGCGGAGCAAGGCCAGAGGGGATACCTGGAGGTCGTCGGGATGTAACTAGGTGAGCGGCGGCGGGCGGAATTTGCCCATACTGTGGCAAAGAGCAGGTGTCGTAGGCCCAACCACACCGGAGCTTGGTCAGAGAGAACGGCGTGTACCGCAGATCAGGACATGTTGCCATGGCGCCGTCGAATGGAGAAAAGATGCACATCGTCCCTTTCCGCCAGCGAACGGGATGTGGCCGAATCAGTGACCAACGGAGAGAGAGAGAGAGAGAGAGAGGCCACCGAAGCCTTGTGTGAGATACTCTACAAAGATACAAACCCAGGCAGGCAGGATCCATTCTATATGGTTGAGCAGACTACCTTTTTCTCCATAAAAATCATTTTATATTCTGTGTACGTGCCATTGAGCGATATAACTTTATTTAAAAATAACGCGCCAACACATCAAGTCGAACTTTGTTTCGTGCACGCGTGGTACACGACCTGCGCAGGTAAACAACCGCTACACGCGTTCAAATTAGCACATGGGCTGCTATTTCATACAGAAATGAGCTCCACCGTGTACCCCCGCGGGTGTGGCTGGGCACGAAGCATGAGTACGTGCACCTATTCTCTTTTTGTGTACGTACACCACCTACGTGGGGTTGTGTGAGAGAGATACAAATGTTGAGAGATATAGTGTGTGGGTTCGTGAGTGTTTTTTTGGGGGAGGGGGTCAATCAAAAAATGTAACACATGAAATGTGTGTGAAATAGAGTCCTGGATATATCATATATATATATAGGGGGCGATCCACGAGAAGAGAGTGGAGGTATCATCGGCTTGAGGTATCCATAGAATCATAGACAGGGATGATGTGTGTGTGTGCGCGAGTGATTGATAAAGAGTGCCATCGAATTTGTGTGTGCCCACGTCAAAGATATAGAGTGGCTGGCCTACTGGAACATGAGAGGGGACAGGTGCAATTTTTCTCTGTGGCATGGATAGCTACCTACAACGCTCGACTATCGGTGTGTGGTGGGGGCGGCCTAATTAACTATAGAGGTACAATGGCTGGTATATGTGTGGAGGAGGAGAGAGGCCTACCTCATGTATTAAGGGAGATCGATCGGCATCCATGCATATGTGTAGGAGAGGAATAATGTTGGGAGAGAGACAGAGCTAGAGTGTTGGAGGGGGTGGTAGTGGAGTTGCTTATAACAATGGTGGGAGAGGCTTGCTAGACAAACGGAGGGCACGCCTGCAATATCAATAAGAGAGGGGATGGCTGCCTGTCTGTGCACGTGCGTGTGAGAGACGGGTCATGAGGCATGCACGAATGATGAGGGGGGACGATATGGCTGTGGTAAGCATACGTAACTACATAGGAAGATCAATCGTTCTTTGTCTGAGAAAGGAGAGACATAACTTGTGAGGTACGTCGATCGATGGGTGGGGGAAAAATAGTTAAAGTCGACCAAGGTATATGTTAGGAGATCGATCGGTATACATGCATGTATGTGTTAGAAGCAAATAAGGCACGGGGAGAAGGATAGAGAGAGAGCGATGCATCTAGGAGGTGGTGCGAGAGGCATACTATATCGAGGGGGAAGGAGCGTGCGAGTATGAGATCGATGAAAAGAGTGGTGGGAGTGAGGCATGGACAGTGATAAGAGAAGAGGGGAAGCTTTTGTTTGTGCTAGTCACACTTGGCTAGAGAGGCATATCGATCGATGTGTGCCGTAAAGGAGCTGGGGGGCCTACACACACCGTGGGTGAACGACCTAAAGTTAAAAGACAAATTTGCACGATGGAGCTAGAGAATGCTGAGGGAGGGTGAGAGGGATGCGGGAGTGTGCATGCACGTGATAAAGTTAGCGCTAGCTACAAAGATAAGAGGATTGTGTGGGTGTAAAAGATGAATAGAGATCATAATTCATTATAAAAAGCGGATTCGGATATCTGAAGAATTTATCATAGTGTTTTAAACCGACGCATGTGTGAATATATATAACGGTGATACACATGGTGTGGTTATGAACATGTTATACTACATATAATATATTTTATCTCTACTCTTATAAAAACAGAGTTGTTGATGACGGTGTGCCTGCCATCCTGCAATATAGGCCGTCCGATTTATATCTGACGGATAGGACGGAAACTATGGCAATTTTGAAAAAAGATACCCACACCCCTCTCCATATTTGCAAATAAGGCCCCCCCTTGATCATGTTGATGTTCCGTGGAACGCATGGGCATCTGGCTAGTACTTCATATAATATATAGAACATCGATTATAATTTGGGCTAATGTGTGGCTTTTGCAGCTCAGGGCTAAATACTTGTCATAATGTAGGGTGTGGGGCACTATACTTTGTGTGATAAACATGGTGTACATATGGAACATGGTTTAGATTATGAATATATAGTTAGTACATCAAAGTACTATTATTTGGAATCAACATCAAGTGTAATCAAAAATAGAATTCGAGTTCATATAGTACACATACTTCATATCTATCTCTATAGTAATCATGTGGTGTGTTATTAACATAATATACGAATGATGGTTGAAGTTGGCAACAATCGTGATGTGTTTTTTAAGACCGCCTTTGACTATTGACAGGAGTAATAGTAATGACATGCACAATGTGAAAATTATATCATTGAAAGCTCCTTTTACACACGAATTTAACGGTTTGCTTTAATATTTGGTCAAAGTAAGCATCGAAAAATGCATTAGGCCCTATACACATGGAAGGAGCGAGTAGCTTTGAATAGCATTTGTATAGTAAAACGGGACAAGACTCTCTCTTTGTGTGGTTGCGAATAGTTTTATTTTTTTCATTTTTTTGGTTGAGGGAAGTGCGAATTGATTTGGTATGTACAAGTACAACATTAGACATTAGGGTTGTCCCTAAAATTCAACCCACGCCTGGTTATATCCCGAAAATTCAGATATCGTGCTCCCAAAACTAGCGCCATCACAACTCGTGCCTTGCTATCCTGAAATTACAATGCGTGCGAAAACTCCCTCCAGCTGCCAAATCCCGACACGCGAAATCCCCCTTCTAACCCTGAGCCGAAAGGGCCGCTAATTCAAATCGATGGGGGTACTTTTGTAACACACCCTACATTTTGGACAAGCGCATTCCTAAATCATGGTTCCCCCCTCCCATCGCCTCCTTTTCGCCATTCGAAATCCCAGGCCACCATAACCTCTCCGCTTCAGCCGTGAAAACCCTACCATCTCCGTCCGCCACCTCACCGCTGCCGAGCCAGAGCCTCTTCCCCGACAACATCGTCCACTGCAACAGCTCGACGTCCCTCGTCCACCTCCCCGGATGAGGATTCGTCATCCATCTTTTTGTCCCACCGGTTCAGCCGCCCCGTCCTTCACCTCCAAGGAGCTTCTCCAATGATCGCCTCGTCTGTCGTCGCTTCTCCATTCCCAGAATGACGCCTTCACCTGCTCCACCGGAACTGCAACATCCTCACCGACTCCTCGGATGAAGATGAGGCCTACTCAGCGCCACGAAAGAGCTTGAACACTCATCGCATCGCATCTTCTCCTTAACTCGACCTCCCGGCGCTGACGGTGCTCCATCCCGCACCCCCATGGAGCGGCTACCTTGAAGCCGGTGCCGCGGGCGACATCTCCACGGCGGCTCTCCCCCAGTTCGAGGCCCCTTCTGCGGCAGCCTCCATATCAACTGGATCTGCTGCTGCTGCTCCCGCTGTCGCTCACTCGCTTGCACTGCTGCTGCTCCGGCTCTTGGTCGCTCGCCCAGCTGCTGCTGCTCTGGCTCTCGCTCGCTCACGCTGCTGCTGCTCCGGCTCTCTCTTGCTCGCTCGCGCAACTGCTGCTACTCTGGCTATCGCTTGTTCGCTCGCGCTGCTGCTGCTGCTCTCCCCCTCGCCCGTGCTGCTGCTCTGCTCCGATTTAGCTACACTTCAGTCGACTGAATCGAATTTTGGGTCAGTTGATTTTTAGGGGGGAGGGCTCGGCGGAGTTAAGGAAGACCAGCCGTAGCAGGGAGGGGGGCTCGCCGGAGAGGTACCCCACTATCTATCTTAGGGTTCAGGGTGGGGCCGAGGAGCCTAGAGGGCTGGCCGGGGCGGCGGGGCGGCGGCGGACCAGTGGTGGGGAGTTGTTTCGGGGCGGCGAGGCGGCAGTGGGGCCGGCGGTTCGGTCGGTGGTGGCTAGCATCTTAGGTGGTTTGCAGGTTGAAGATGAACTGTAGGCCCTCCCAAAACTCCATGTCAAGTGCCTCTCTGCTACAATTGCGTCCAGTTTCGATAGTAACATTCAGTTTCCATAGTAAATTTCAGTTTCGACAGTTAAGTTCAGAGTCAATAGTTTTTACCTCATCTGTTGTAGTCAGGTGGGTTTTGGGGATGTAAATTTTACATCTATTTTACATCATCTATTGGAGATGCTATTAGAATCCCACTTCAGATTGACAATGTATGTCTTGTGCTGCTTCGGCCTTGACGTCTTACGGCTCACCGGAGCTGCTCCAACGACAGGATGATCCATCACAACAGAGCACTGCCTTGGACGTTGTCTACAGATTCCTTAGATCTTCCTCCACACCTCCGACAGCCACCTCTGCCTCAACTGCTTCAGCGACGAACCCAATGATGCTGAGGTTGACACGGCTACGGCAAAGAGGTTGTACACTTGTTGCATCGCTTATTACTCTACATTCATGTCGACCCATTAGGGCTATTTTGGTTCAACGGAAAAACATAGAAGTAGGGAATTTTCCTATGGCACTCTACTATTCAATTATTCATGCATTTTGTTGAAAGGAATGGAGAAAAAAGCCACCTGGACCTACTTCTCAAAATCCTATGCATCAAAACAAGACCAAGTGCATTAGTGACAGAATAACATTCTAACTGTACACGCTTTCATATGGTTCAGTTTATTTTGGCCATGTTTCATTGCATTCCTATGCTCTTCCAATTCTTGTGAACCAAACACCCAAGTTGACAGAAATCATGTGTATACAAATGCTCCGTTTACCATGTGCATTCCTATCCTATTCTAGTGTTTTTCCTATCCCTGCATTTTTAGAATCATGCAAGCCAAATGAGCCCTTACAGAATTACTTCAATTAATGGTAGGGAACTTTGTGTGGTTTGTCCTGCTCCTGCCGCGACGTCGTCCACCTCACCTGAGATGCTCCATCGACAAAAGCATCCACCAAACCAGACATCACGAGTCCTGACCATCTTTTGCCGCCTCAGATCTCCTTCCCTGCCGGCGGCACCCACCGCAACGGCATCACCATCATCGACTCAGCAGATGAACCTGAGGAGTACATGGGTCCACAAGAGAGGACGCACTCTTTTGTTTTTGCCTATGTTATGCATTGCTTAAAATTACCTGCTACTTTATCGCCCTGTTCACCTCTTAGACTCCAAGTCAGGTCCAAATTAATGTTCAAACTTGAGTTCTAAATTAGTTGTGGGGCACATATCGAGGCAGTAATGAATAGTATATCTGTCTAATATCTGGTTCACCTAGGGTATGCCTATGTTGTTCATCTTGGGTGGGAAACAAATAGTAAAGCAATCATCATCTGTCATTTTATTAAATTAAAGCAATCATCACCCTGCTATCATTTTTTTGGATCCATCCATTGGTTCTTACCATCACTCTAAATTTCTGCATGCTCTCCTTACATAATCTCACCATATTTTTTTCGTACGCATGTCAGATATTGTACAGAGTCATGTTGAACATGTAGAGAAAAAGAGAAGAGTTTTGCATGGCAATACATTTTCATGTTGTCACACCCTGATTTTCATGCCACGACACTTGAGCTAATAAATCATGATAAAGTGTGGTTTGACAAAAACTTTTGCATCAATTGGATTTTATTTGGAGTTGGTTTTCTCTTTGTGTTTTTTTCAAGTGCTCTTTAAAGTCAACACAACTCCACCTTCTATACTTCATCTTGCCCCAAACTTCTGCCCAATGATCATGCCATGTGTATAGAGCAACATAGTATTTTCTTACAAAAATAATTTGGCCAAATAGTATTTTCAAAAATTAGTTTTTCAAAAACCCCTGAGTTGAGGTTTGCACTACAAGTACTTCACTTGGGGTGTGAAAAATCATTAAAAAGGTATATTTGAATCCTATTAGATGTAGGACTCCCATAAACCACGAAAACATAATTTTAAAAGTTATTTTCCTATTTTATTTAAAAGATTTTTCTTAAGGCCAGAAATGGTCTTTAATAGGGAAAAATCATTTTATTGTTTCAAAAATATTTGACAAAAACCTAGGGAAACTCAGTGGACATATATTGTCCATATATAAGAGTTTCAACACATGGTCATGTTCAAAATACTGGTCAAATCCCTCAAAAACCCTTTCTGGATATTTCAAGCTTTTGAAATATTTACAAAGGAAATATTCTCCAAAAATTCCAAGAAAGTTCTAGCATGTCAGATATGACATGTTGGATGATCTTGACAAGTATCATGTCATGGAGAATAGTATAACCCCATGAAATCCTCTCTAAACCATTTCTGTCCATTTTGAAGTTTGAGCAACTTTAAATTTCCAAACATGTCCAAATGCTCTCAAACCTTGTGAACATGCTCAAATGGTCTAATCATTCATCTAGACCAAATGGCACAAGTTGGAGAAAAAGTTATATTGATCAAAGTGCCCCAAAACCCTCTTTGACCAGAATCTAATTTGAACAACTTTGTACTACCAACTTTCTCTCCGTGACCCCAACTTTAGTGAGCATATTCACATGACCAAATGAGGCCACTACACCAAGTGGTTCATCAAGGAGAAGTGATTTGCTCAACTAGATCTACACAAGTTCATTTCTGCTAATTTCTAGGGTTTACAAAAGTTGCATTGGCAACTTTTCCCAAATGGACTCAACCTTGGTGGAACCAATTATTATCTCATGCCATTTGACCCTGTCAAGCCTCATGACAAGAGGAGTTCATCTTCTTGCCCAAACCTGCAACAAACACCTTCTGCCATTTTACTAAAACCCCTGTTTTGACCACTTCCACTCTTCTCCATGGCCCCAACTTTTTACCACACCTCCTGCTAACCTCCCTTTACCTCTAGCATTCAGCACAAGTCAATGCTTATTGATCAAGGGGATGGAACCACCAATTTTCTATTCTGGACAGCCCCATTTCCACTCTTCTCCTTCCTTTCTCTTCACCCACTAGCCACCCAAAGCATCCAAGGCCAAGATCCCTTCCTTAGCACCCCCCAAATACTACTGGACATGCAAGGGCGTGCCCACAAGAATAGAAAATGGCCTGGACAACCATATGGGCGCTCTGGAGCGCGCTACAGTGCGCTCCCGCACTGTAGCCGCCCCCTTCCAACCGCCTTCGGCCACCTCGGGCCTCCCCAGCGCGCCCGACGAGACGCCTCGACGTCTGCAGCAAGCTACTCTGTCGGCCCCCTCCTCTCTCTCCCTCTCCGGCTCTCCTCGCATGCGGACAGAGCGCTGCCCGAGAGCGCCAGTCATTACCCACGATGGGGACCCGCTCTGCCGCGTTCCCCGCTCCCTCTCTTCTCCCCCTTGGGCCTAGTCAACCCCCACGAATGCCCTAGACTCGGCACAACACCCTCCCGAGGCCCGTAGCGATGAGCACGAGCTCGCCGCCGCACGAGCCCATGGTGGACCGCCGCTCGCCTATATAAAGCATCCCCGAGCCCTCCTCTCACCACCACCCGTCCCCTCCCACTCCAAATAGCCCCACTGGGCCTCCTGTTCATCCCCAGAGCCGCCTAAGCTCGAGATCGAGCTCGAGCTCCGCCGCTTTGGGTCGCCGTCGATCTCGTGGTACAGGCCTCCTTTGCCCTCTCTCTCTCTCTCGATCTGGAACCGGATCACCTCTCTTACCATTTCCCCTCTGTCTTCCCTCTCTATTACAGCCGGAATCGACTGAGGAAAACTCCTCCCGAAGCTCTGCCGCCGGCTTCCTCGTCACCGGCGAACCCCTGCACTCCGGCGACCACCTCCTCCTCCACCCGAATGGCGACTCCGCCCTGAGCGCGCTGGTGCCCTCGGATCGCCTAGCCGTCGACCACAGCGACGCCGGTGAGCTCGCCTCCCTCTCTGGCCCAAGGTAGAAGACGACGGCCATGGGGCCTGTTAGTCAGCCTCACATACTGACGGGTGGGCCCCACCAGTCAGGTTTAAAATGCACGCACGCGCGTACCGGTTCACCGCGTCGGCTGGAGGCATATCTTTCCTTTACGCCTTCGACGTGGCAGCCTCGCATGGGCTGAATTCCCTCTGGGCCTGCTGCACTGTGGCCTTTCTGGCCCAGTGGCACAGTGCCACTTTTCTTTTTCTTTTTCTGTCTGTTTTATAAAAATTCCACAGGATAAAATATTTATCCAAATGGAATAAATCCAACTCCTAAAATCTTAGAATAATTCCACCTATTTATTGATGTAACATTCATGCACATCCATCACACTTTTCCGTACTGTTCAAATTTAAATTCAAATTGGAGCATTTAAATCCTTCTTTGAAAATCCATTTCCACTATTCCTTAACTCCAAATCCAAAACTAGGAATTTTCCCCTTCTTAGATTTCCCCCTAGTATTTGTCAAAAATAAGTTGACATTTTTCTGAGCACTTTGATTTTTCTGTTTTACTATTACCTTATTTTCCCGTCATTTCTTTTGCGACGAATAGATCCCGTATTTGGTGAAGTAGTTGGATAATAAGAAGGAGAAGGACTTGAAGACTTTGAAGACCAAGGCAAGCAGCCCTTTGACCATGTCTATGAAACCCTTTTTATGCATGTCATATAGCACCATCTTGTTGTTGCAACGGAATCATGATGAGGTGGTAACCACTTTGATGGTTTGCCACCGTACTTCCTCGTTGATACTTGCATTGTGCATGACCCTACCTTCGTATGAGGGTTATGCCGGTGGGGGTAGATAGGATGCTAAAGTAGTGCTACGCAAAAAGGGAAGGGAATATGCATGGTGATGGAGACAAAGTACTTCCAAAAGACTTTTCGAAAACCCCATTGGGTGCCACTTATGCCCGGGGGAGATGATGAGTTGGGTAGCCACTTGATGACGAAGTGGTGTACCGAGGCAAGTTTGTGTTGTTTTCAAAATGGATTGGTTTAAGTTGCGACCGTTATTCCAACCTTACATGCGCAACCACTCGACCCTTGTATGGGAAAGGGCATTATTGATTACCTAGGCAAATACTAGCTTGGAGCCCGCATTACTAGTGACGGGGGAGAGTTGGTGCTCTCTATCGGGAAGGGGTCGTGCCAGGTAGGGCGGCGATGACTGTTTTTACAGGGCACCGGATACACCGTTGTGTCCCCTCTTGGATGTTACGATCTCGAGTGAGTCTCGTCTGATGTACATCGTGAGGATACGGAACAACGAGTGGAATCCTTGTTAGTGTCGTCTAGGGAAAGATAGTGATCGGGTGCTTACCCCGGGTACTTGAGGTACCGCGGGTCGTGGATGACATGGAAGTTCCCCGGATCTTGTGGGTAATGTGTGCAACCTATGCAGAGTGTAAAACTATTCAAATAGCCGTGTCCACGATCAAGGACAGTTGGGTAACCGCTCTTGGGCTACGTCCACTTGTTTACAAACCAGTGTATGTGTTGGGATAAGTGGGAAGAACTACTTGGGTCAAGTCAAAGGACTTGACATGATTGAGTTGGGTTGATTCCCGCTCCATTTAAGTTGATATATGTAACAAGACCCTATGGTTACTTGAAATTGTATGATGCATCATTTACCAATTGTTGAACATGTCATAGCACAACAAAAACTAGCTTTCTGCAAAAATTTACCTATATCATGCATTGTTGTATCTTGAACAAAAACATGGGTTGCTTGCGAGTACATTCAAAGTACTCATTGGCTTGCCACTGGTTATTTTATTGGCTAGGCATGAATGAACAGGGTATGATGAAGAATACTTCGGTGACGAACATGCGAGCTAGGACGCTTCCCAGTCAGAATGCCTGTAGGGTTAAGGCAGATGGCATGGGTCCAAGTTATCGATGAAGATTTCTGCTGCAATGTTATACTCAAGACTTCACCATAATGGTCCTACTTGTGTAATACGGTATGTATGGATGTAAGCCTCTTGTTATTCAGCTTCTGTGTGTTCAGTGAGCATTGATCTCTGGGATCACTGTACACGTGCATTCGGTGATCACGACTTATGAGTCGGGGTCCCCACAGAGCTGGTATCTGAGCCATCCTGACTATAGGAAGCCTTAGTTAGCATGGTCGTTAGTTAGGGTAAAATATTTCCAAACCTACTACTAGTTTTCAAAACTATCTATACTTCTCTTCCCTTCTCAGTTTTTCGAAAACTAAGGTATACTTTCCTTATTGATCTCTTCCCCTTCAAAACCTTTGGTCGCTAGAACCCTTATGCCCCTAACCACTTGATTCCTTGTAATCCTCGAGGATAATCTAGAAGGAAGATGCATTGCCACACATTCACCCACATCTCCCGAACACAAGATTGGCGACACCACAACAAGACGATACCAACAGAAGATACATCCTCGAGGAATGAGGACATGAAGACCCAGGAGATGGTGACACCCTTGACACTGCCCCAAGATGAAGCAACCCTAGCCTACGGTGATCAGGGCATAGGATATGCAAGATCATGATATACATCGCTAATAGAGTAACCCTGTCACTACCGTTGCTGCATCGGCAACCACTGGTGGATGAGAACCAAGCCATTTGGTCTGCCTCACTATAGTGAGCAGGAAAACGGTTCTCTTCGTCCCCCGCTCTTGGTATCGATGTTGTCATCAACGTAACTGATAGGTTGGACCTCTATTATGCCTTATTAATGTCATTGCATAAATGATTGCTTACCCGAAACCCTTGACGCCTTAAAAGGCAAAAGGGATCGTCATGATTAAGAAGACAATGGAAGACCGAGTCAATGCCAGCTACGAGGAGATACATTCACCTCATCACTTCAACAGGCGAGAAGTTGTTGAAGACTCTTCAGGCTCAACCCAGATCGTTTCATCGAACAACTACAACAGACGTAGTAACACCTGAGGAAAACTCAGAAGACGGCACGAGGCACAAGGCACGACTACTGAGTCCGAGAACCCCTAGGGTAGGATGAGTCATGTACCCCCTATGCGCAGTCGAGTCTGTATGCTGGTTCAAATAGAACCGTGATTGTGTGTTTCTTGTTTTTACTTGTTTGTGTTTTAAGATAGGTTGCAACTTTTGCCCTAGGCAACAAGTACGCGACTATATCACCTTCCTTAGCTTGTTTCTTTTGTTGGCCCTTTCGGCACTTGTTTGTTTGCACTTGTACTATAGAACCCCCTTTAGGCATCCCCCTCCTCTATGATAGTTCTCCCTCTCATCTCTCTCATCAACTAAAGGCTAGCAAGACAAGATGCACCAAGAATTCCACCTCGGCAGCCAACTAGCAATGAAGACGTTTGCTACAACCTCCACGACTCAGTGCTACCCCGTAGAGTTATGTTTAACCTCCAGACTAGAGACCCATTCCTAGGCCCTTTGAGACTTCACAAGATACCCAGATCGAATCCTTAACCATGTGCTTAACCCACAGAATTGCAAGAGAACCAGTTAAGCCCTCGTAACCTTGCTCATCACTGGCTTCAATATCGAACTAGTAGACATAGTAAACTAGCACATTACGATCCTAATATAGCACGAGAACTGACGATGCCATAGGGAAGACCAATTTGAGGATGTAGGAATAGAGGACAAATGACTTGATGAGTTTATATCAATGACTTGAGGAATTATATGAGACTATTTGGTGGATTATGAGGCTTTGATGTTGGTAGATGAACTTAGTGGGATCATGAGTATAGATTAGCATAGCTTTCATTACCCTTGAGTAAATTGTATTTAGTAGAATAATTGTGTTCGCAAGCTGGAATTCTTGGAAGTATTTGGATTTAACTTAGCCATGGGATATTGATAGGAGACAGTTGATATTACGTAAATGACTTGGGGGAACATGTAGGAATTATCGTTGGACAAGATATTTGGATTCTAGTTGAATATAGATGCTGAGCACTACTAGGGAAAACCTTATACACAGAAATTTAGCAACAGCGCGGGTCAAAAAACTGCGCTAGTGCTATATAGCAGTAGCGATCAAAGAAAAACCATGCTACAGATACAAACTTAGCAGTAGCGCTTGTGGTAAAGAAAGCGCTACTACTAATATTCCCATTGGCAGAATGCTAGGCTACGCATAGCAGTAGCGGGCTTCGAAGAAACGCGCTACTGCTAGAGCATAGTTAGCAGCGCGTTTCTTGAGAAGAGTGCTACTACTAACGGAAATAAAATAAGATGAAAAACAAATAGAAATGTAAATGAAAATGAAAGAAATAGAAACAGGAGAAAGGGAAAAATAAAATGTAAAGCAAAATAAATGAAAAAGCGAAAAATCGGAGGAAGGCATAGCAGCAGCGTTTGTTTGTAAGAGGCGCTATAGCTAACGTAGCTGCAGCGCGTGTCCTAGACCCCCGCTATAGAAACATAATAGGAAATTAAAAAAGGAAGAAATTTACATAGCTGTCACATCCCTAATTCTGGGCTAACCTATGCTAGCTTCCATGTGAGCATCATGTTTAAATCCTCACTGCGCTGACAACTATTCACCACCTTCTTAAGTGTGAAATTGTTGTCTACCCAGTGAACCTCCGTTGTCTGTTCCACTCCATTCCTCTAGATGTGTGCTTCGTGTATCAGCTCGAGAGATGTTGCTATGCTTCATTCCGTGAGTTGATCCCGAGTTGTTCGATCTTTGAGAAGATCGATTCTGTAGAGTTTCCCTCTGTCATCGTCATGTTGGATGAAGATTTCAAAGGCAAGACATCAAGATGAATTTGAGTCGGCAAATCAACAACCTCGAGAAGGTTGTTGGATCATGAAGTTTGTGTTACTTAGTGTCCCCTTTGTCTTCTTACCTCGCGTCTTGAATCTCGGGACGAGATTCTTGTTTAGTGGGGGTGAGTTGTCACATCCCTAATTCTGGGCTGACCTATGCTAGCTTCCATGTGAGCATCATGTTTAAATTTCATGAAAATTTGAATTGAGGAATTTTCAAAAGCCTCAGAAGACCTCTAAAAATAAACAACATTTAAATCTGATCAAATGAGTCCAAGAAAATGTTCCTGTCAATCTCTGGAAATATTGGCAAGGGATAAAATTCAAACCAATATTTTAGAATCTCAGAAACAATTATTTTGGGCCTTTGAATTAATCCAATAAATATTTGAATTGGATCTATATTTGTTATATAATAAATATATGTTCAATAATTCTGAAAAATTTTGTGTGGCTTTGGACAAGACCACTTAGGTTGCACAATTATTTCCATGAAGTTTAAAATTGATTTGGTATTTAGATCAAATCAAAACAAATAGCAGAAAAAAAGAAAATAGAAGAAAAGTAAAATAGAGGAGAAACTTACCTGAGCTTACCTGGCAGCCCACCCGCAGCCCAACACTGTGCAGCCCAGCAGCGACCCAGCCCACCAGGGGCAGCGCTGTCTTCTTCCTCCTGCCAGTAGGAGAAGCAGCTGCGTGCCCGACGCTCGCCGCGCCACCTCAAGGCTGCCTGCCTGCGCCTCGACCCCTCCTGGAGATGCCACGCACCCCCTCCAGGCTCCCTCACTCTCCCTCGCTCCTCTCCTCCTCTGGCTCTCTCGCACGCTAGCACCGAGCACTACCGTCGCCGCCGCTCACTGCCGCTGTGCCCACCATCGTTCCCTTGCACCGTGACCGTGACCCCGAGCTCCGCCCGGACCCGAAGCCCCTCTACGTCGACCCACTGAAGCCCGGATGCCCCCAAGACGATGCCGTGGCCCTTCTTCCCCGACCACGGCCGCCGGATGCCGCCGTCCGATTCGCCCTCTCCGCCGTCTCCCCAAGCACGCCGACCTGCTCTTCGAACTCACCGTGAACCCCTGTCCATTTCCCCTCTCTCCCCGTGCTCGTCCACGCCTTCTAACTACCGTGGCTGTCGGAGCCGACAACTCCTCGCCGCCGGCCATGTCGCCACCACGACTATGGCCGTGCAAGCACGCGCCCGAGCTCACCGCTGCACTTGCCGCACTCCCGCGAGTCGAACACGTCCATCCACGGCTCTTCCCGTGCCCCGCACCGCCCACACCGTTGTCACCCGAACTCCAGCGCCGCCACGAGCTAGACTCCGGCGAGCTCGTTCCACCCCAGCCCCTCTCCCTTGGCCCTCTAGATGCGCAAGATCGCGGGCTCCCTCCCGGTGCCCTCAGCGCGACCAGCCGCAGCCTGTAGCGCTGCCCCGACAAACTCCGACAAGCCACCGCCGTCCTTCAAGGTCGCCGGCAACTTGATCCGGCGACGCCGACGTGGCGTTATTAGGTTAGATCTAATCCACCCACTAATTACCACCGCAGACACTGACACCTGGGCCCCGCTGACTAACTAACCCTGGATTAGCTCCTGTTTAGATTAAACTAACCCTACAGGCCCCACAGGTCAGTTTCACCTGGCCACGTCACACGTTGACTAGCCCCACGCGCCAGAATTGACCCAGCTGACATGGCCGTTGACTGGGCCCACATGTCAGCGACACTAACCAGCCCCAGTCACTGACCAGTGGACCCCACTGGTCAGGTTTGACCTGGACGACCCCGCTGACCTGCTGACGTCACGATGACGTCATGCTGACGCAGTAAATCCTTTTCTGGATTTATTCTTTTATAGGAAATTCCAGAAAATAACCAAAACTTCTAAAATTCATAGAAATTCAACCGTAACTCCAAATGAAATAAATTATATATGAAAAATTATTAGAAAAATCCAATCTATCCATCTGTAACATTTTCATGCATGTTAGAACAACTTACAGCTGCTGTATACAACAATTTGAATTAATGGCATTTGAAATGTCATATATGGAGTTTGAATTTGAACCTAGGGTTCAAACCAACCTCATTTAATATGGTTTCTAGTTGCATCAGCTCAATCAACAGCATATTGCCATTACATTATCATGCATCATATTTGTTGCATTGCATTGATTGTGTCCCTCTTTGTTTGCCGGTAATTGTCCCCTCTCGATAGACGTGGTTTCGACGACGAGTTCGATGACACCGATGAAGAACTATAATATCTTCAGAAGTGCCAGGC
This sequence comes from Triticum timopheevii, assembly GCA_963921465.1. Lineage (NCBI taxonomy): Eukaryota > Viridiplantae > Streptophyta > Magnoliopsida > Poales > Poaceae > Triticum > Triticum timopheevii. Next base: position 237,404,548 of record OY997264.1, on the reverse strand, counting down.
AAGCATAACCCTCTTGTTCATTCCCATACAATCCCACTCTCTCGCTCCTGCTCTCTTTTACTGCATTAGGACAACAACGATTCAACTGTTACTTGCTGCGGTAGCTGAACCCCTTTATCCTTTGCATGACCTGTCATTCCACAGTAAATAGATGAAACCCACTAGCATGAGTAGGAGTTGTTTGAGCCCTGTTGTGCCTACTCATTCATGCTTGTTTGTCATGCCTGCTACTGTTTAGAGTCGAGTCAGGTCTGAATCATCGGGGATGAATCAGAGGTGTGTGAACATGTCCTACTGTGTGTGAGCTAAGTGTGTGAACATGATTTGGTAAAGGTATCGGTGAGAGGCCATGTAGGAGTACATGGTGGGTTGTCTCATTGAAGCCGTCCTTAGGAACTGAGTTCTGTGTTTGTGATCCATGATTCAGCTACTACCATACATTGGGCCCTGAAATATGACCCCGCTCGACTTCTTATTCACCCTAGTCCTCTGTCCAGGAGTTGCAAGTAGTTTCTGGTGTTTGTAGCCTACTGGAGGCCGTGGACAGCGCTGACCGTAGGGGTGGGTTGTGATGCGGTAGGTACGTGTCACGATGTACCGGATGCCCGTTTCGTATCTCAGGAACCCTATTGACATTGTTTGGGGCTGTGAGTGAAACTTCGGCCGGATCTCCTCATGGATGGAACCCGAATAGGTGATAAACATGGACTAGAGACTTGAGTGTTTAGGTAGGTCATGGTCTACATCCACGTCGGCTTTCGCTTGAAGTCTGCCGAGCACATGTCGTGTGCAGACGCTAAGTGGTGGAAACATGTATGAAGAAGCACACCCCTGTAGGGTTAACATCATCTATTCGAATAGCCGTGTTCGTGGTAAAGGACTTCTGGGTTGCCTATAACAGTTCATAGACAAGTGAAAGTGGATACTCTAAAATGCGCAAGATAAGCGTGAGTGCTATGGATGGCGTTCTCGTAGGGAGATGGGAGCGGATCCATAGTGGTGTATTGGTTGGTGAATATGTGGACTCGTGTGTGCCAACTCAAAAGAGTCACTTGCAATAGTAGTTCAGGATAGCCACCGAGTCAAAGCTGGCTTGCTGCAGTTAAACCCCACCATCCCTTTGTTGATAATGATGCATATGTAGATAGTTCTGATGTAATTCTTGCTGGGTACATTTGTACTCACGTTTGCCTATTTTATGTTTTTGCAGAGAGACTTCAGTCTCACTAGTAGTTCCACGTGGACTTCGACGTTTAGCTTGTTACCTCAGCTACGATCTTGTGCCTTCGGCAGGATCTGGTAGACAGTCAGGCTTCTCAGCCTTTTTCATTTATAGATGTCTGTACTCAGACATGATAGCTTCCGCTTGTGCTTTGACTTGTATGCTCTGAATGCTGGGTCATGAGACCCATGTTTGTAATATCTCGCTCCTCGGAGCCTATTGAATAAAATACTTGAGTCGTAGAGTCATGTTGTGATGCCATGTTGTATTTGCACATATCGAGCATATTGTGTGTATGTTATTGAAATGCTTGGTATGTGTGGGATCTGACTATCTAGTTGTTTATCCTTAGTAGCCTCTCTTACCGGGAAATGTCTCCTAGTGTTTCCACCGAGCCATGGTAGCTTGCTACTGCTCCGGAACACTTAGGCTGGCCGGCATGTGTCCTTCTTCGTTCTTGTGTCTGTCCCTTCGGGGAAATGTCACGCGATGAATACCGGAGTCCTGTTAGCTCGCTACAGCCCGGTTCACCGGAGTCCTGCTAGCCCAGTGCTATAGCCTAGATTCACTCGCTGATGACCGACACGTTTGATGCTGGGTCATGGATGCCTGTCCCTGTAAGTCTGTGCCACTTTGGGTTTACGACTAGCCATGTCAGCCCGGGCTCCTTATCATATGGATGCTAGCGACACTATCATATACGTGTGCCAAAAGGCGCAAACGGTCCCGGGCAAAGGTAAGGCGACACCCGTGGGAATACCGTGCGTGAGGCCGCAAAGTGATATGAGGTGTTACATGCTAGATCAATGTGGCATTGAGTCGGGGTCCTGACAGCTTTGGTATCAGAGCCTGACTGCCTGTAGGATTACCAAGCCAAACTGGTCGAAGTTCTGTCTAGAAATGCTTAGTTATGTAAGGGAATTGATTGTGGGATGGAACGTAAGGCTCTTTTTACTCCTTATACCTCATGGCCTTCTGATCTGAGTCAACCTCTTCTCTTCTACGGGGATTAAGAACTAGGCCTTCTCATCTATCTATCAGGATGACGTGTTACTAACCCGTGGACTTATGAGATTGTTAGTTTTACGCCCTAGTTCAGTTTATACTACTTCCGTATGTTAACTGTTGATCTCAAAAACCTTGATATTGTGCTTCTGAGTGGTTATGCCACCATTTTTGTAGCATGTCTCCAATCTTTTCGAGCATTTACAGCCGTTATGTTGTCCGAGTCATCCTAGGTTTCTAAATAGTCTAAAGCATTTGCAAATCTCTTCCTCCCGTTTTGATGTTCCTTTGGGCCAAGTTAATCACACTAATTGCTGTGTTGAGGTAATTTATTGCCTTGACATATATGTTGGAGCTATTATTATGACCCTAGGTGTTTTAGGGAGTCACCTAGTAATTTAGCCATGTTTTGTGTTCCCAGTGTGAAGATTCTGGCCATCATTCTTGAGAGCATCTCGTGATGCTACTTAGGAGTAGGTATTCTATTCCTGGGTTCTTAAACCCGAGATTCACCCTACTTCATGTTGATAGTGTTTGCTAGTTCCTTTAGGTTATTAGTAACCTTTGCGATAGTTCTTGAGGTTCGTGGTATATCGTTCTTCCAAATACCATGAACTTCTTATGGCAGCAGTTCCTCATTGAACCAAAAGATCACAACAAAAGTGCTCTCGATGAGTTCTCGATTCTATGTTGTGACTCTGCCAGTCCTACCTTCTTTGCATGGGTTCTGGAAGAAACCTGTTGAACTTGGTTCGACATACTAATCAATGCATCCACAACTCAGAAAGTTATATGTTCCATGAGTTGTTCCTCCTTAGATGTCCTCTGACCTTCATCTATCAATTGATAGTCAAGAGTGTGCGTGCATTCGTTTATCGATGCCTATTACTCTTGTGGTTCGTCAAGTCATTCTATTCCGGAATGACTAGGAGAAACAAACTCCAGTACCTTGTCCATTTCCAGGATTGGGTCAAAGCAGTCGTACTCCGCAGATCAAATTGCTAATCTAGCTTTTGCTCTGTTCTACCTTGGAGTATTACCATCTTTATATCAAGAATGTCATGGGAATTGCACACCATCCTATGAACTCTTGATACAGTGATACTTCTTGCCATCGTGGTTCATTCCTCGGTTTCCGTGTTATTGTAACCGGAATGCCGACCAGTGAATCGTGGTGTGTGAAATCAATACTGCTAGCAACTCCGTTGCTTTGTAGTTAAATGGACAACAACTTCATTCTTAGCATGCTGATTATTGAATCATCATCCTAGGATTGATCGTGCTACCTAGTCCTTTTTCTGGTGCACTCCTCGATCAATGAGTTAGGATTATTCAGTCCCTTGCTTATTTGATCATATCGTCTTCCCCTGAAAAGCAAGATTGCTCTCAAGCTTAGTAACATACCGGTGGTTCATGATTTTCCGTATATCTTCTCGGAAGTATTACCAGGTTGTCACCTGACCGCTATGTTGAGTTCGTGATCAAGATGGTTTCCTGTAAACCACGCCTTCTCCAAGAATCTGCGTGGGATACCCCTGAGCTAGTTGGTCAAGCTAAACAACAACTTGGAGAGTTGGAAGATAAAAGCTTGCCTGGCTTAGTTCATTTTAAGGGATATCGTTTTGTGTGTGTGTTGAAGAAAGATGATATCTTCATCGATTGATCCTCGAGACTAGTTGTTGGAGCTATTATCTTGCCAAAACTTTGATTTGAGTATGGGCTATCCTCAAATTAAATCAGAACCAACGATGTTCGTAATGTTGTCTTACTCGTGGATTTTCCTCGAGCATACACCATTATGTCTTTTGGGTCTGACCAATACTATCACCTTGTTCACATAGTTATGGAATTCCATCTCCATGGGAATCTAGATGAATTGTTGTTGATCCCATCGACAACACCCTTATCTCCTCCATGATTTTGTTGAACATTAAGCTAGTGTTGGAAACTTCTATAAGCATTATCTTCATGTCCTGTTCATGAAGCATATGTTCGAATGTAAGAAGTGACTTCCTCATATTCACGTGCAATAAATGTAAGTTGCCGCCGTGAATTTGATAAAGTCAATGTTGCTTCCTTGGAATCATCCCAAGTTAGTCACACATGTGTAAAGTATGCTATGGTTTGGTAGATTAATTACCTCCACTACATATGTATCCCTAGCACACAAAGCCACTGATTGATTTGTTCAAGGATAAGAAGTTCATCGATAAGTGCACAAGGACTTGATATCCTCGATGATGGTTCTGAACCATAACTCGGTAGTGTTTCATTATAAGACTACCATGTGGTCATGCTTGTCTGGGATAGTGTGTTCACATGTGAGTAGCGGAATCAACTCATGTTTTGGAGCTTGCTATCGTAGTTCATTCCCCGAGAATCTCGCAATGCCATCTCGTCGATTTGTATTGCAAACTTTTATTTTCTTCTAGACTTGATGGGTCTGGAATTTTCTGACACCAGCCAGATCTGAATCTCAGGCAGATATGATGGTTGGAACGTGTTCCAAGAACTATAATATTGGTCTCTCGATAACCGGTAAAGTGGATGTCGTGGCCAACACACCCCGCCAGAAGACCTATTATTGTAGTATCTTGATTGAAGAAGTTGGCCACCTCCCCATAAGGATTTCATAGGATTTACCTCCGTAATTATTCCTTAAGGATCCTTGAGCTTCCGAAGTCCGACTTGTTACTTGATGTTCTAGATACCAGACCATTTCAATGAATGGGATACATTAGTACATCAAGGAGAACATTAGAAGCGGAGTGCTAAATGTCTCTCGGTCGATCATCCAGATTTCGTCCCCTTGGCCTCGCTAAGGTGAAATCTGAGAAAGTGTTATCTTTCTTTGCATCTGCATCGTCCATCGCTATTCATCATGGTAGTATGTTGTGTTGTCAACACCCTTTACATGGATGTTGGTAAAACCTTGATTATTATGGAAATGCTCAAGTTCTTGAAAGCACGCACAAGCATTAGGTGCTATCATAGTTACTAACCGGGATTGTTCTCTGTTTCCCTGGTTATACTATAACCATTCCAATAGTGGAACCACTCTCTACTGTTGAGCTTCTCCCTAGTTACTAAAATCATCCCTTGTGTTGTTTTCAACAAGGTAATCCACATCATCCATTCTAATCTGGGTATGCCATTCTACTGAACCCCTCTAAACGATCGTTCAAGAATTGCCTTAGGCTGGTATAAAGAGTTTCAATGATCTCTAAATAAAGGTAATTCTTTTTGCCACTTAAGGGATGATCCTATGAGTTGCCTCCTCTAAGATGTCTCGTTATGGTATCATGGCAACTTAAATCCTCACTGTGCTGACAACTATTCACCACCTTCTTAAGTGTGAAATTGTTGTCTACCCAGCGAACCTCCGTCGTCTGTTCCACTCCATTCCTCTAGATGTGTGCTTCGTGTCTCAGCTCGAGAGATGTTGCTATGCTTCATTCCGTGAGTTGATTCCGAGTTGTTTGATCTTTGAGAAGATCGATTCCGTAGAGTCTCCCTTTGTCATTCTCATGTTGGAGGAAGATTTCAAAGGCAAGACATCAAGATGAATTTGAGTCGGCAAATCAACAACCTCGAGAAGGTAGTTGGATCATGAAGTTTGTGTTACTTAGTGTCCCCTTTGTCTTCTTACCTCGCGTCTTGAATCTCGGGACGAGATTCTTGTTTAGTGGGGGTGAGTTGTCACATCCCTAATTCTGGGCTGACCTATGCTAGCTTCCATGTGAGCATCATGTTTAAATTTCATGAAAATTTGAATTGAGGAATTTTCAAAAGCCTCAGAAGACCTCTAAAAATAACCAACATTTAAATCTCATCAAATGAGTCCAAGAAAATGTTCCTGTCAATCTCTGGAAATATTGGCAAGGGATAAAATTCAAACCAATATTTTAGAATCTCAGAAACAATTATTTTGGGCCTTTGAATTAATCCAATAAATATTTGAATTGGATCTATATTTGTTATATAATAAATATATGTTCAATAATTCTGAAAATTCTTGTGTGGCTTTGGACAAGACCACTTAGCTTACACAATTATTTCCATGAAGTTTAAAATTGATTTGGTATTTAGATCAAATCAAAACAAACAGCAGAAAAATAGAAAACAGAAGAAAAGTAAAATAGAGCAGAAACTTACCTAAGCTTACCTGGCAGCCCACCCGCAGCCCAACACTGTGCAGCCCAGCAGCGGCCCAGCCCACCAGGGGCAGCGTTGTCTTCTTTCTCCTACCAGTAGGAGAAGCAGCTGTGTGCCCGACGCTCGCCGCGCCACCTCCAGGCTGCCTGCCTGCGCCTCGAACCCTCCTGGAGACGCCACGCACCCCCTCCAGGCTCCGTCACTCTCCCTCGCTCCTCTCCTCCTCTGGCTCTCTCGCACGCTACCACCGAGCACTACCGTCGCCGCCGCTCACTGTCGTTGCGCCCATCGTCGTTCCCTTGCACCGTGGCCGTGACCCCGAGCTCCGCCCGGACCCCAAGCCCCTCTACGTCGACCCACTGAAGCTCGGATGCCCCCAAGACGATGCCGCGGTGCTTCTTCCCTGACCACGGCCGCCGGATGCCGCCGTCCGATTCACCCTCTCCGCCGTCTCCCTGAGCACGCCGACCTGCTCTTCGAACTCACCGTGAGCCCCTGTCCATTTCCCCTCTCTCCCCGTGCCCGTCCACACCTTATAACTACCGTGGCTGTCAGAGCCGACAGCTCCTCGCCGTCGGTCATGTCGCCACTGCGACTATGGCCGTGCAAGCACGCGCCCGAGCTCACCGCTGCACTTGCCGCACTCCCGCGAGTCGAACACGTCCGTCCACGGCTCTTCCTGCGCCCCGCACCGCCCACGCCGTTGTGACCCGAACTCCGGCACGGCCACGAGCTCGACTACGGCGAGCTCGTTCCACCCCAGCCCCTCTCCCTTGGCTCTCTGGATGTGCAAGAGCGCGGGCTCCCTCCTGGTGCCCTCAGCGCGACCAGCCGCAGCCTGTAGCGCCGCCCCGACAAACTCCGACAAGCCACCGCCGTCCTTCAAGGTCGTCGACAACTTGATCCGGTGACGCCGACGTGGCGTAATTAGTTTAGATCTAATCCACCCACTAATTACCACTGCAGCCACTGACACCTGGGCCCCGCTGACTAACTAACCCTGGATTAGCTCCTGTTTAGATTAAACTAACCCTACGGGCCCCACAGGTCAGTTTGACCTGGCCACATCACACGTTGACTGGCCCCACGCGCTAGAATTGACCCAGCTGACATGGCCGTTGACCGGGCCCACATGTCAGCGACACTAACCAGCCCCAGTCACAGTGGACCCCACTGGTCAGGTTTGACCTGGACGACCCTGCTGACCTGCTGACGTCATGATGACTTCATGCCGACGCAGTAAATCCTTTTTTGGATTTATTCTTTTATAGGAAATTCCAGAAAATAACCAAAACTTCTAAAATTCATAGAAATTCAACCGTAACTCCAAATGAAATAAATTATATATGAAAAATTATCAGAAAAATCCAATCTATCCATATGTACCTTTTTCATGCATGTTAGAACAACTTACAGCTGCTGTATACAACAATTTGAATTAATGGCATTTGAAATGTCATATATGGAGTTTGAATTTGAACCTAGGGTTCAAACCAACCTCATTTAATATGGTTGCTAGTTGCATCAGCTCAATCAACAGCATATTGCCATGACATTATCATGCATCATATTTGTTGCATTGCATTGATTGTGTCCCTCTTTGTTTGCCGGTAATTGTCCCCTCTCGATAGACGTGGTTTCGACGACGAGTTCGATGACACCGATGAAGAACTATAATATCTTCAGAAGTGCCAGGAAAACATAACCCCCTTGTTCATTCCGATACAATCCCACTCTCTCGCTCCTGCTCTCTTTTACTGCATTAGGACAACAACGATTCAACTGTTACTTGCTACGGTAGCTGAACCCCTTTATCCTTTGCATGACCTGTCATTCCAAAGTAAATAGATGAAACCCACTAGCATGAGTAGGAGTTGTTTGAGCCCTGTTGTGCCTACTCATTCATGCTTGTTTGTCATGCCTGCTACTGCTTAGAGTCGAGTCAGGTCTGAATTATCGGGGATGAATCAGAGGTGTGTGAACATGTCCTACTGTGTGTCAGCTAAGTGTGTGAACATGATTTGGTAAAGGTATCGGTGAGAGGCCATGTAGGAGTACATGGTGGGTTGTCTCATTGAAGCCGTCCTTAGGAACTGAGTTCTGTGTTTGTGATCCATGATTCAGCTACTACCATACATTGGGCCCTGAAATATGACCCCGCTCGACTTCTTATTCACCCTAGTCCTCTGTCCAGGAGTTGCAAGTAGTTTCTGGTGTTTGTAGCCTACTGGAGGCCGTGGACAGCGCTGACCGTAGGGGTGGGCTGTGATGCGGTAGGTACGTGGCACGGTGTACCGGATGCCCGTTTGGTATCTCGGGAACCCTATTCACATCGTTTGGGGCTGTGAGCGAAACTTTGGCCGGATCTCCTCATGGATGGAACCCGAATAGGCGATAAACCTGGACAAGAGACTTGAGTGTTTAGGTAGGTCGTGGTCTACATCCACGTCGGCTTTCACTTGAAGCCTGCCGAGCACATGTTGTGTGCAGACGCTAAGTGGTGGAAACATGTATGAAGAAGTACACCCCTGCAGGGTTAACATCATCTATTCGAATAGCCGTGTCCGCGGTAAAGGACTTCTGGGTTGCCTATAACAGTTCATAGACAAGTGAAAGTGGATACTCTAAAATGCGCAAGATAAGCGTGAGTGCTATGGATGGCATTCTCGTAGGGAGACGGGAGTGGATCCATAGTGGTGTATTGGTTGGTGAATATGTGGACTTGTGTGCGCCACCTCAAAAGAGTCACTTGCAATAGTAGTTCAGGATAGCCACCGAGTCAAAGCTGGATTGCTGCAGTTAAACCCCACCATCCCTTTGTTGATAATGATACATGTGTAGATAGTTCTGATGTAAGTCTTGCTGGGTACATTTGTACTCACGTTTGCCTATTTTATGTTTTTGTAGAGAGACTTTAGTCTCACTAGTAGTTCCATGTGGACTTCGACGTTTAGCTTGTTATCTCAGCTACGATCTTGTGCCCTCGGCAGGATCTGGTAGACAGTCAGGCTTCTCAGCCTTTTTCATTTATAGATGTGTGTACTCAGACATGATAGCTTCCGCTTGTGCTTTGACTTGTATGCTCTGAATGCTGGGTCATGAGACCCATGTTTGTAATATCTCGCTCCTCGGAGCCTATTGAATAAAATACTTGAGTCGTAGAGTCATGTTGTGATACCATCTTGTATTTGCACATATCGAGCATATTGTGTGTATGTTATTGAAATGCTTGGTATGTGTGGGATCTGACTATCTAGTTGTTTATCCTTAGTAGCCTCTCTTACCGGGAAATGTCTCCTAGTGTTTCCACCGAGCCATGGTAGCTTGCTACTGCTCCGGAACACTTAGGCTGGCCGGCATGTGTCCTTCTTCGTTCCTGTGTCTGTACCTTTGGGGAAATGTCACGCGATGAATACCGGAGTCCTGTTAGCCCGCTACAGCCCGGTTCACCGGAGTCCTACTAGTCCAGTGCTACAGCCTGGATTCACTCGCTGATGACCGACACGTTCGATGCTGGGTCATGGATGCCTGTCCCTGTAAGTCTGTGCCACTTTGGGTTTACGACTAGCCATGTCAGCCTGGGCTCCTTATCATATGGATGCTAGCGACACTATCATATACGTGTGCCAAAAAGCGCAAACGGTCCCGGGCAAACGTAAGGCGACACCCGTGGGAATACCGTGCGTGAGGCTGCAAAGTGATATGAGGTGTTACATGCTAGATCGATGTGGCATTGAGTCGGGGTCCTGACAATAGCTATAGCAGCAGTGCGTTTTGCAGAAATCGCTATAGCTATCTTAGCTATAGCGCGTTTTCTGAAACACGCTACGCTAAGTTTGACTTAGCCAAAAAACCGTTTCCCCCGGCCACCACTTCTCCCCCAAATCCCTCAACCCACCCCCCGCGCGCGCTGCCGTCTCCCCGATTCACAGTCGCCCCACTTTGCCGCCGACGACGCCGCCACCAGAGCCGTGCGCTGTTGACGACACCGGAGCCGCCCCCAACGCCACGGAGCCGCGCGGCCTCGTGAATGCCACCGGAGCCGCCGTCGACGCCACCTTCCTCGCCGTCACCGGGACGCCCCTGCCTCCCTCGCCGTCACCGGAGACGCCCCTGCCTCCCTCGCCACCACTGCCTCCGTCGCCACCACCGGAGCCATCATCTGTAAGCCCCCACCCCTCCTCTCTCTCATGCATAGGTTAGCCAGTTTAATTAGGTTAATTATCTAGGTTAGGGCAAAAATTTAGTTAGGGCATTGACAGAGAAGTAGTTAGGTTAACTAGTTTAATTAGGTTAATTATCTAGGTTAGTGCAAAAACTTAGTTAGGGCTTTGACAGAGAACTAGTCAGGTTAACTAGTTTAATTAGGTTAACTATCCAGGTTAATTAGTGCAAAAATTTATTTTAGGCTTTGACAGAGAACTAGCTGCGTTAACTAGTTTAATTAGGGTTAATTATCTAGGTAAACTAGATTAACTAACTAGGTTAAATAGGTAGGTTAATTAGGTTCGTTGGATTAACAAGCTAGGTTAAGTAGATTGGCAAAGGTTTTTGATTTTTGAAAAGACCACTATTTTTCAAGGAAAAAAATTTAGGCAAAATTTATTTTTCATTGAAGTGGTCATGTTATATCCTTTCATTGAAGTTGTTCGATTGTGCCCAAGTGGCTTTGTTGTTTCCAGGGAATGATGCTGAGTGGCCTATGTTTTGCCGGAATGTTGATTCATTTCTGTTCCGGCAAATTTCAGGTTCTCGATTTATCCACTTTTTAGCAAAGGTCATGCCGAAATTTCCCGTGAATTTTGGCATGACTTGTGCTACAAACTAGGACATATCGAGTGCCCGGGATTTGCTGCACCAGGAAGGAGTCAACATTCCTGCAAAAGAATTGTCCTTTTTTATGTCATTATTCATTTTATTAGGTCTAGAATTAATTGACTAAATTTAATCATAGGAAACATGGCTAGCAAAGATGAAGGACAGGGTTCTGGTGATTGCGACGACGTCTACCGGGCGGCAGACGAATTTTTTAGCCTTACCAACGATCAGCAGATATTGTTGCTGGGCCCACCGGTGGCATCGGGGACTGAGACCGACACGCAGACCGGTGCTGAGACCGACACGCAGAACGGTGCTGAGACTGAGACTGGCGCTGAGATTCAGACCGGCATCGAGACAGGCGCTGAGACCGGTGCTGCCTCGGGGAGCGGAGCCGGTGCAGAACCGAAAGCAAAGAGGCAACGGGTTCCTAACAAACTCAGGACTACTAGACTGGTGGTCACGGAGGTGAGCCAAAGGCGCCCGAGGAAGCGCGCGCATGCTACGGCAATCAAATAGGCTGCATCATATGGACAACCGCCACCATCAACGATGAGAATCTAAAGAAGATAGAAAATATGAGGAGCTCCCTCCTAAAGAAGTTTCACCAGATATTCTTGTTCCCGGGCCGGAATGAGAAGGATTATGAAGATCCAGACAAGGACCCGGCAATGAAGAAGATAAACAAACACGCCATGACGAAGTTTAGCAACACGTTGGCCGCCTGGAAAAATCGAGTGAAAGCAAAGATCAACGATGGGGAAGCCTACTCCGAGATTGTAAAGGAAAGTCCGACAATCACGGAAGAGCAGTTTCAAATATTCAAGGAGGCTTGCGAGGCCGAAGCTGCCAAAGAAAAGTCTAAGTACATGAAGGGGCTTCAAAAGAGGAATATTGGGACCCACCACCTCGGAAGCCGTGGTTACGGTGGAAAGAGGTCCAAATGGGCCAAGGAGGACGCGGAAGCCGCGAGTCTGGGCATCCCAGACCCCTTGGCGGATTTCACCGTCCCGCAGGAGCGTGATGTCCTGAGGGCCCGGCACCGTTGGGACCCAGTGAAGAAGGTTTATGAGACAACACCGGTCATTACGGAGTTCATGAGACTGCTGGTAATTTTAGTTTCTGATCAATTCGAATTCACACGTTAGTCATATTTGTAAACGATCCTTGTGCCTTTTGCAGAGAGAGCAGCACCGGATTGCGGCCGAAAGCGACTCGCCGTCTGAGGCATTGGCGAGGCCCAACTGGGACACTCCATTAAACCGGGCATTGAACATATTGAAACAACAACCGGTGGATACTCGACCGTCGTATGGACGCGTGCACGGTGTCGGAGACGGCGCCACGTGGAAGAAGTACTACCGTGAGACCACGGAGGAGAAAAAGGAAAGACAGAGGTTAACTGAAGAAAGCATCGACAAGAAGGTTGAGATTGCGGTTGAGAAGAAATCATCTCAGACAGTCGCAACAGCGGTAGCTGCCGCAAGGCGATTGCAGATCGATCTACTTCCTTGGTGACGGGCGTTCACACTTGGACAAGGGAAAATCCAGAAAAAATGCAGAGGACTTTCCCCTTGCTGACTTCTTGGGAGCACATGCTCCCGCACCGGCTCCCGCACCTGCTCCCGCACCGGCTCCCGCACCTGCTCCCGCACCGGCTCCCGCACCGGACGTGCTCAGTGGTGCCTCCTCTTTGGCTGAGCTCGACGCCCTCACGGTATCTGCCACACCGGCCCCCTTCAATATAAATGTATAATCTCCCATTTTCGTTGCCTTTCGGATGTCTCACGTCGCAGAATTTTCTTTGCAGGCCGACGAAACCCCGTGCACCATATTGTACACCATCGGCAAACAGAAGGTGGACGTGGGGAAGGGAACAATAATGGAGCCGAAGGAACCATTGTTCCACAGCCGGTCGATCCCCCCGAACGTCTTTAAGGTTTCCGTGGCCAGTGTCAAACCAGGCCACGAGAATTTGCCTCCTCTAAAACTAGGGGGGATGACGACGAGACCCCGCGGCGGCTTGGTGATTGTTGCAATGGGTGGGTCCTGTTGTGGCCAAAGAGTCTGCTTCATCTGGAGGCGGCCGGGAGCACACCCACGAGCACGCGGCCTCAGCAAGGTATGTACATCAACACCCCACCTACCCAATTAGCGTCGGGTGTCGGGTTGGGTGATAGCGGACGGGGTAAGCAGGTGGCTCCATTAGTCGCTGATGACGTCGCCATGGATGAGGATGAGGATGATGATGGCGCTGAACAGTATGTCTATACTGGCGCCTCCTCAGGGTTTGAGCATCATGAGTCGGTGCCTGAATTACCGTCTCAACGTGTTATTGACGACCATCCGGTGGTAAAGAAGCCTAGGAAGAGAGCGAGGAAAGGCAAAAAAGCTAATTCTATGATCCAGCCGCCTCAGCAGCCTTGGCTTCAGGACCGTGTAGATATGCCCGATGCGGATAAATGGCATATCCCCAGTCGACCAATCCTACCTGAAACAGCGCTATAGGCCAGATTCAGCGATCTAAGGAGACTTCATGACGATGTGCTGCGGGTAGAGAAAGGCCTCATCGCCTCAAAAGATCCAGGATACCCACTCTACGTGGTTAACATTCTGCGGCAAATGTCGTACGTCGATGGCTTCCCCGCAGATAAGTTCTTCCTCCGATTTGATTACATATTCGACATGTTTCACGTGAAGAAGCTGGATTTTACGTTTGTCCGCCTTTATGCCTTGCACATGAACTACATCATTGGGGTTGAGCAGATACGTTTTATCTGTGTCGCTGACCCGTACTACATGCACGAGGGCTTCTTGGAAGTCTGTGCACAGCATCGTGAATACGCGAGGGATTACATCGTCAGTTTCATGCTCGCCAATAAGGACAAGGAGGCGATTCTCGTGCCTTATCATCCCGTGTAAGTCATCCGCGCTGCTATCCTTCCTCCGATTTCAATAATTCATTTGCACGGTGGAGGCTAATTAATTTGAGGTGCACTTATTTTGCGCAGCGGCGGGCGCGCCGTCCTCATCATCCTCTACCCCCGATTCTCCCACGCTCTTTACTTGGACTCGTCGAAGAACATTGACAAAAAGGTTTACACCCACATCAAAGATGTTCTCGACAGTGCTATGTTTTACTACCAAGCAAGGGGTGGAGAGGTTAGGGACAAGAAGAGAAGGGGCGGCAGGGCCGCCTTCAGCCATAAGACCGACTTCTACTGCATCCGGCAACCGAACGATTCTCTTAATGATGGATTCTATGTCCTACACCACATGCTGGAGTACAGACGGGATCACCAGAACCTTCACATGGCACCTAGATCTGGCGATGCCCATATTCTGCAATGGGCAAAGGACATAGGAGATATCGAGGATCATCGACTTCGAGCTGAGTTCTATAACATCTAGCGTGAACTTGCCCAAATCATCATGAATGAGGTCGTCGGAAAAACAGGGATGTTCCATGCAGAAGGACAAATGTCGCGGGAAGACGTCCAAACATGGATAGCCTCTCAGCGTCTCGACATGAAGCCTTTCACTAAGCTCGATGACTATCTCCCTGACATGGATGGATGGCACGACATGATGGAGTGATTGTCGATATATGACAATGTGTCCGTTTAGTCCATACTTTCTTTTATGACAAAACTTTGAGTTATGCACGATGAAACTTTATTTGTGATGTAATTAAACCGTCCTCCTCCTCGACTAGCGAAAATCACTCTAGTTAGGTCATTTTGGGTATGATGAACTTTGTTATTTATGCTTATGATATGTTGTTCCTATTTTTGCCAAGTCTATCTCTTTCTGTTGCTCAACTATATATGTTGCATATCATCGACTCATGTGACAATGCAGGTGCATAGATCATAGATGGCGAAGAAGTGCTATGCCAGGAGTATATATACGAAAAGTGGCCGGAGTGTCAGGCCCAGGTGTACCGGTTTTCGGTTTCCGAGTGACACGCAGTACTTAGTTTAGGTTCACGCTAATGCGAGAGAGGGATACGAACTCATGTACTCAAAGTGATAGCTATTCTCGCGTATATCATTGTTTAGATGGATGACGATGTATTTGCAAGTAATCGAGACTTGTAGCGCTATTTTCGAGATTGATGACCAGAGACCACTTTGTGTTGGATGATGATGACATGATTTGATGAGACTAATTGTATGTATATGCTATGATTACATTTGTATGTGGATGAATGCTAAAGATTATTGTATAAAGCCTATTCAAATACAAAACAAATAAAAAACAAATATGCAGGAAAAAAAATAAAACTAGTAGTAGCGAGGGGGGGAAATTTAGCAGTAGCGCCGACTTACCAGTAGCGCTTCCTGCTGAAAAGCGCTGCAGATAATATCAGTAGCGCCCTTTTCCAAAGAGCGCTACAGCTATTCATCAGTAGCAGTAGCGTGGGTCAACAGGCGCTACTGCTATACGTTAGCTGTAGTGCCTTATTAGTAGCGCCGGTACCCGCGCTACTGAGAGGGCCAAAACCCGCGCTGCTGCTAGGCTTTTCCCTAGTAGTACAACAACATGGGTTGCTTGCGAGTACATTCAAAACATGGGTTGGTTGCTAGTACATTCAAAGTACTCATTGGCTTGCCACTGGTTATTTTATTGGCCAGGCATGAAAGAACAGGGTATGATGAAGAATACTTCGGTGACGAACATGCGAGCTAGGACGCTTCCCAGTCAGAATGCCTGTAGGGTTAAGGCAGATGGCATGGGTCCAAGTTATCGATGAAGATTTCCGCTGCAATTTTATACTCAAGACTTGACCATAATGGTCCTACTTGTGTAATACGGTATGTATGGATGTAAGCCTCTTGTTATTCAGCTTCTGTGTGTTCAGTGAGCATTGATCTCTGGGATCACTGTACACGTGCATTCGGTGATCACGACTTATGAGTCGGGGTCCCCACAGAGCTGGTATCTAAGCCATCCTGACTGTAGGAAGCCTTAGTTAGCATGGTCGTTAGTTAGGGTAAAATATTTCCAAAACTACTACTAGTTTTCAAAACTATCTATACTTCTCTTCCCTTCTCAGTTTTTCGAAAACTAAGGTATACTTTCCTTATTGATCTCTTCCCCTTCAAAACCTTTGGTCGCTAGAACCCTCATGCCCCTAACCACTTGATTCCTTGTAATCCTCGAGGATAATCTAGAAGGAAGATGCATTGCCAGACATTCACCCATATCTCCCGAACACAAGATTGGCGACACCACAACAAGACGATACCAACAGAAGATACATCCTCGAGGAATGAGGACATGAAGACCCAGGAGATGGTGACACCCTTGACACTGCCCCAAGATGAAGCAACCCTAGCCTACGGTGATCAGGGCATAGGATATGCAAGATCATGATATACATCGCAAATAGAGTAACCATGTCACTACCGTTGCTGCATCGGCAACCACTGGTGGATGAGAACCTAGCCATTTGGTCTGCCTCACTATAGTGAGCAGGAAAACGGTTCTCTTCGTCCCCCGCTCTTGGTATCAATGTTGTCATCAACGTAACTGATAGGTTGGACCTCTATTATGCCTTATTAATGTCATTGCATAAATGATTGCTTACCCGAAACCCTTAACGCCTTAAAAGGCAAAAGGGATCGTCATGATTAAGAAGACAACGGAAGACCGAGTCAATGCCAGCTACAAGGAGCCACATTCACCTCATCACTTCAACAGGTGAGAAGTTGTTGAAGACTCTTCAGGCTCAACCCAGATCGTTTCATCGAACAACTACAAGAGACGTAGTAACACCTGAGAAAAACTCAGAAGACTGCACGAGGCACAAGGCACGACTACTGAGTCCGAGAACCCCTAGGTTAGGATGAGTCATGTACCCCCTATGCACAGTCGAGTCTGTATGATGGTTCAAATAGAACCGTGATTGTGTGTTGCTTGTTTTTATTTGTTTGTGTTTTAAGATAGGTCGCAACTTTTGCCCTAGGCAACAAGTACGTGACTATATCACCTTCCTTAGCTTGTTTCTTTTGTTGGCCCTTTCGGCACTTGTTTGTTTTCACTTGTAATATAGAACCCCCTTTAGGCATCCCCCTCCTCTATGCTAGTTCTCCCTCTCATCTCTCTCATCAACTGAAGGCTAGCAACACAAGATGCGCCAAGAATTCCACCTCGGCAGCCAACTAGCAATGAAGACGTTTGCTACAACCTCCACGACCGAGTGCTACCCCGTAGAGTTATGTTTAACCTCCAGACTAGAGACCCATTCCTAGGCCCTTTGAGACTTCACAAGATACCCCAGATCGAATCCTTAACCATGTGCTTAACCCACAGAATTGCAAGAGAACCAGTTAAGCCCTCGTAACCTTGCTCATCACTGGCTTCAATATCGAACTAGTAGACATAGTAAACTAGCACATTACGATCCTAATATAGCACGAGAAATGACGATGCCATAGGGAAGACCAATTTGAGGATGTAGGAACAGAGGACAAATGACTTGATGAGTTTATATCAATGACTTGAGGAATTATATGAGACTATTTGGTGGATTATGAGGCTTTGATGTTGGTAGATGAACTTGGTGGGATCATGAGTATATATTAGCATAGCTTTCATTACCCCTGAGTAAATTGGATTTAGTAGAATAATTGTGTTCGCAAGCTGGAATTCTTGGAAGTATTTGGATTTAACTTAGCCATGGGATATTGATAGGAGACAGTTGATATTACGTAAATGACTTGGGGGAACATGTAGGAATTATCGTTGGACAAGAGATTTGGATTCTAGTTGAATATAGATGCTGATTATGTCTACATGGTTCTGAGTAAATTGGATTTAGACTGATGATCTCGATCATGATACCATGTTTCTCGGTGGACAATAAACTAGGAGATTGGACTAATTGTCGGAGTTTATTTAGGCATCTTTGTGAGCTTGACCTTGGAGTATTACTAGATCACAATAATGGGAATTGGTGGACTGACTGTAGTAAGGCAGCCCTTTCAAGTATTGGGGATTATAAGGACTTTAGGAGATCATGTGGAACACCAGCATAGGCGTTGGATTTGTAGAATTAATGAATTATGTAGTGATTAATGGAAGTTAATGGGTTGTTGGAGTTGATTCATAGAAAAGGAAAGAAGATTTTGGAGTGGCATACGACGTGTTTCCTTAGGATAGAGATGCACTAGCATGGACCTTGGAAGAATAGGATTATCACTTGGATTGTCCTGTTTTATTCCAGATTGGAAGCTTGTATGCTCTACCCATGGATTTTTAGGGTAGCCACACACATGAGTTTGGGGATCGTAGACATATATGATTTTGTTGGACCTCCTCTTGGGAGTCATGAGGATATGAATAGCATGAGTGATGATTGGAGTTGACCTATACGAAATGATGCTTTCAGCAGTATAAGGTGATCTGTTTGGAGGACTAGGTAGAACAATTGGCATATTAGGAATTGTGCTCAAGGATAAACATTCACTCGCACCCTAGAATCCGTGAAACCCTTAAGCCCTACCAAGCCACAACTCGGTTGGATCATGACCTTGGGGTCCTGACTCTAGGTCGAGAACACCTTGTCTCACACTCAACCCTTACCACCACCAATGCCCCAGCCTACCTTATGTACCCCATGAACAGAAACTTCATGGAGTACTTGGTCATGTTGGTTGTCACTTTTACTTGGTGACCTACTCGTCTAACTGAAGATGGAAGAAGAATCGTTCAGCTGGTTAGGAAACTTTTATAGACCGCCATGCCAAGGAGGAAGAACTATACCAACCACCGTCGTCAAGAAGTAAACCTCCGCGTTGAAGACCAGGTGTATCTACAAGCCACTCCTCTCTAAGGAACCAAGCATTTCCATGACAAGGAGACCCACACCAAGATTCATCGACCCCCTTCGAGATCACTCCAAGATTTAACAACCCCCTCTGAGATCACTATGAGACGAAGAGAAGACAGTTACCAGCTGGAGTTGCCACCGGAGTTACCTGATGTGCACAACACTTTCCATGCATCACAACCCCGGAAGTGTTTCCAACTTCCTAACTGGCCCAATCTCTACGAGGGCATTGACCACCGAGCCATCGACCCCTAGACCAATCTAACCTACCGCGAGCTACCCATTAGCAACCTGGATCAAGAAGAGTGTCATAGACGAAGCCACACCATCAAGTACTTCAAGCTCAATGGAGCACTACACGGAAGCAAAAGCAACATGAGGACTTGAAGACTACCCCAGATCCAAGTTTCTGTATCCCTTTCCGCGCCTCGTTTGGGAATCTCGGGGACGAGATTCTTGTAAGGGGGGTAGGTCTGTCAGACCCTGATTTTCAAGCCACGACACTTGAGCTAATAAATCATGATAAAGTGTGGTTTGACAAAAACTTTTGCATCAATTGGCTTTTATTTGGAGTTGGTTTTCTCTCTGTGTTTTTTTTCAAGTGCTCTTTAAAGTCAACACAACTCCACCTTCTATACTTCATCTCCTTGCCCCAAACTTCTGCCCAATGATCTTGCCATGTGTATAGAGCAACATAGTATTTTCTTACAAAAATAATTTGTCCAAATAGTATTTTCAAAAATAAGTTTTTCAAAAACCCCTGAGTTGAGGTTTGCACTACAAGTACTTGACTTGGGGTGTGAAAAATCATTCAAAAGGTATATTTGAATCCTATTAGATGTAGGACTCCCATAAACCACAAAAACATAATTTTAAAAGCTATTTTCCTATTTTATTTAAAAGCTTTTTTGTAAGGCCAGAAATGGACTTTAATAGGGAAAAATCATTTTATTGTTTCAAAAATATTTGACAAAAACCTAGGGAAACTCAGTGGACATATATTGTCCATATATAAGAGTTTCAGCACATGGTCATGATCAAAATATTGGTCAAATCCCTCAAAAACCCTTTCTGGATATTTCAAGCTTTTGAAATATTTAAAAAGGAAATATTCTCCAAAAATTCCAAGAAAATTATAGCATGTCACATATGACATGTTGGATGATATTGACAAGTATCATGTCATGGAGAATAGTATAACCCCATGAAATCCCCTCAAAACCATTTCTGTCCATTTTGATGTTTGAGAAACTTTACATTGCCAAACATGTCCAAATGCTCTCAAACCTTGTGAACATACTCAAATGGTCTAATCATTCATCTAGACCAAATGGCACAAGTTGGAGAAAATGTTATATTGATCAGAGTGCCCCAAAACCCTCTCTGACCAGAATCTAATTTGAACAACTTTGTACTACCAACTTTCTCTCCTTGACCCCAACTTGGGTTAGCATATTCACATGACCAAATGAGGCCACTACACCAAGTGGTTCATCAAGGAGAAGTGATTTGCTCAACACAAGTTCATTTCTGCTAATTTCTAGGGTTTACAAAAGTTGCATTGGCAACTTTGCTCAAATGGACTCAACCTTGGTGGAACCTATTATTATCTCATGCCATTTGACCCTGTCAAGCCTCTTGACAAGAGGAGGTCATCTTCTTACCCTATTTTGACCACTTCCACTCTTCTCCATGGCCCCAACTTTTTACCACACCTCCTCCTAACCTCCCTCTACCTCTGACATTCAGCACAAGTCAATGCTTATTGATCAAGGGGATGGAACCACCAATTTTCTATTCTGGACAGCCCCATTTCCACTCTTCTCCTTCCTTTCTCTTCACCCACTGGCCACCCAAAGCATCCAAGGCCAAGATCCCTTCCTTAGCACCCCCAAATAATACTGGACATGCAAGGGTGCGCCCACAAGCATAGAAAATGGCCTGGACAACCATATGGGCGCTCTGGAGCGCGCTACAGTGCGCTCCCGCATTGTAGCCGCCCCCTTCCAACCGCCTCCAACCACCTCGGGCCTACCCAGCGCGCCCGACGAGACGCCTCGACGTCTGCAGTAAGCTACTCTGTCGGCCCCTCCTCTCTCTCCCTCTCCGGCTCTCCTCTCATGCGGACAGAGAGTCGCCCGAGCGCGCCAGTCATTGCCCATGATGGGGACCCGCTCTGCCGCGTTCCCCGCTCCCTCTCTTCTCCCCCTGGGCGTAGTCGACCCCCACGAATGCCCTAGACTCGGCGTAGCACCCTCCCGAGGCCCGTAGCGATGAGCATGAGCTCGCCGGCGCAAGAGCCCATGGTGGACCGCCGCTCGCCTATATAAAGCATCCCCGAGCCCTCCTCTCACCACCACTCGTCCCCTCCAACTCCAAATAGCCCCACTGGGCCTCCCGTTCATCCCTAGAGCCGCCCAAGCTCGAGATCGAGCTCGAGCTCCGCCGCTTCGGGTCGCCGTCGATCTCGTGGTACATGCCTTCTTTGCTTGGAACCACCTCACCTCTCTTACCATTTCCCCTCTGTCTCCCCTCTCTATTGCAGCCGGAATCGACCGGGGCAAGCTCCTCCCGAATCTCTGCCACCGGCTTCCTCGTCGCCGGCGAACCCCTGCACTCCGGCGACCGCCTCCACCTCCACCCGAACGGCCACTCCGCCCTGAGCTCGCCGGTGCCCCCGAATCGCCTCACCGTCGACCACAGCGACGCCGGTGAGCTCGCCTCCCTCTCTGGCCCGAGGTAGAAGATGACGGCCGTGGGGCCCGTTAGTCAGCCTCACATACTGACGGGTGGGCCCCACCTGTCAGGTTTAAAACGCACGCGTGCGCGTACCGGTTCACTGCGTCGGCTGGAGGCGTATTTTTCCTTTACGCCTTCGACGTGGCAGCCTCGCGCGGGCTGAATTCCCTCTGGGCCTGTTGCTGTCACACCCTGATTTTCATGATACAACACATAAGCTAGTAAATCATGACAAAATGTGGTTTTACAAAAACTTTTGAGTGTTTTGGACTTTGCCTTGATTGGATTTTGTCTGTTGTTTGCACGTGCTCTAAAAATCAAATAAATCCTCCAACTCTTATACTCCTTCTCCTTGATCCAAAAATTCTTCCCAATGATCATGCCATGTGTATCGTATAGTATAGAATTTTATTATAAAAATAATTTGGCCAAAAAGTATTTTCTAAATTTAGTTTTCCAAAAACCCCTAAGTTGAGGTTTGCACTTCAAGTACTTAATTTGGGGTATGAAAAATCTTTCAAAGAGTATGTTTGACTCCTATTAGGTATAGGACTCCCATAAACAACAAAAATATAATTTTAAAAGTTATTTTATTATTTTGTTTAAAGGCTTTTCCTTAGTCCAGAAATGGTCTTTAATAGGTTAAAAATATTTTAATGCTTTAACAATATTTGGGAAAATTTAGGGAAACTCAGTGGACATATATTGTCCATAGATATGAGTTTCAACACATGGTCATGTTCAAAATATTGGTCAAATCCCTCAAAAACCCTTTCTGGATATTTCAAGATTTTGAACTATGTACAAAGGAAATATTCTATAAAAATTCCAAAAAAATTCTAGCATGTCACATATGACATGTTTGATGATATTGACAAGTCTCGTGTCATGGAGAATAGTATAACCCCATGAAATCCCCTCAAAACCATTTCTGTCCATTTTGAAGTTTGAGCAACTTTACATTGCCAAACATGTCCAAATGTTACCAAACTTGGTGCACATGCTCAAATGGTATAATTATTCATCTATACCAAATGGCACAAGTTGGAGAGAAAGTTATCTTGATCTATGTGCCCCAAAGCCCTTCCTGTCCAGAACCAAATTTGAACAACTCTACATTGCCAAGTATCTCCTTTTGATCCCAATTTTGTGGACATGTTCAAACCCTCAAATTATGGCACTAAAACAAGTGGTGCATCAAGGATAAAAGATTTGCATGACTAAATCTTGGAAAATCCATTTCTGTTGATTTCTAGGGTTTACAAAAGTCGCATTGGCAACTTTTCCCAAATGGACTCAATCTTGGTGGAACCACTTTTTATCTCATGCCATTTGGCCCTGTCAAGCCTTATGACAAGAGGAGTTCATCTTCTTGCCCAAACCAACAACAAACACCTTCTCCCATTTTTCTAAAAACACCACTTTCACCACTTCCACTAATATCCATGAGTTCTACTTTTTACCACAACTTCTCCTAGACCTCTTCTACCTCCAGTAGCTCTCCCCTGGCTTTTGCTCAATGAGTGATGGGTGAAACACCCTCATTTACCCTTCTAGACAGCAGTTTCTCTCTCTCTCCCTCAACCTCTAAAAGGATCAATATGGTTGACTAGAGGGGGGGTGAATAGGCAACTAACAATTTTTAAGCTTTTCTTTACCAATTAAAACTTTGCAACAAATAGGTTGTCTAGATATGCAACTAGGTGAGCAACCTATATGACGCAAAAACAACTAGCACATAAGAAAGCAGTGGAAACAACACAAGTAGGCTTGCAAGAGTAAAGGCACAAAGTAACCAAGAGTGGAGCCGATGGAGACGAGGATGTGTTACCGAAGTTCCTTCCTTTTAAAGGGAAGTACGTCTCCGTTAGAGTGGTGTGGAGGCACAATGCTCCCCAAGAAGCCACTAGGGCCACCGTATTCTCCTCACGCCCTCACAAAATGCGAGATGCCGTGATTCCACTATTGGTGCCCTTGAAGGCGGTGACCGAACCTTTACAAACAAGGTTGGGGCTATCTCCACAACAATTGGAGGCTCCCAACAACACCACGAAGCTTCACCACAATGGAGTATGGCTTCGAGGCGACCTCAACCGTCTAGGGTGCTCAAACACCCAAGAGTAACAAGATCCGCTAGGGATAAGAGAGGGAATCAAATTTCTCTTAGTGGAAGTGTAGATCGGGGCCTTCTCAACCTATCCCAAGAAAATCAACAAGTTTGATTGGCTAGGGAGAGAGATAGGGCGAAAATGGAGCTTGGAGCAACAATGGAGCTTTGGGGGAAAGAGGTAGGTCAACTTTGGGGAAGAAGACACCTTCATATAGTGGGGGAATCAATCCAACCGTAACCCCACTATACATCCCCGCACAGAGCGGTACTACCGCTAGGGCAGGGCGGTACTACCGCTGAGAGCGGTACTACCGCTCCCACCCAGCGGTACTACCGCGCTGACGAGGAAGACAGGGCCCCGGCCCCAGAGTGGTACTACCGCGGGAGTAAGAGCGGTACTACCGCTTGGAGCGGTACTACCGCAACTACTACCGCTCCTAGTACCGCAAAACCCGACACGAAAAACATCGGTCTCGAATCGAGGCGGTAGTAGCACGGAACCACTATGGTACTACGGCCGAAGCACATAAGCAGTACTACGGCCGAAGCACATAAGCGGCACTACCGCGCTTGGAGCGGTACTACCACTGAGAGCGGTACTACCGCTTCGTGGAGCGGTACTACCACTGGAGAGCTTCGGCGGTACTACCGCTGAGGACCGCAGTACTACCGCTGGGACAGAACGGAGCAGGTACGGAAGAAAAGGCAGCTCCAACAATGCGGAAGGAAGCCGTCGGGTGTGATAAGGATGTGTACGTGTTGATTCCACCCTAGTCTCACAGTCGGTGTCAAAACTGGCGGATCTCGGGTAGGGGGTCCCGAACTGTGCATCTAGGCGGATGGTAACAGGAGACAAGGGACACGATGTTTTACCCAGGTTCGGGCCCTCTTGATGGAGGTAAAACCCTACATCCTGCTTGATTAATATTGATGATATGGGTAGTACAAGAGTGGATCTACCACGAGATCAAGGAGGCTAAACCCTAAAGCTAGCCTATGGTATGATTGTTGTGATGTATGTTGTGTCCTACGGACTAAAGCCCTCCGGTTTATATAGACACCAGAGGAGGCTAGGGTTACACAGAGTCGGTTACAATGGTAGGAGATCTACATATCCGTATTGCCAAGCTTGCCTTCCACGCCAAGGAAAGTCCCCTCCGAACACGGGACGGAGTCTTCAATCTTGTATCTTCATAGTCTTGGAGTCCGGCGGACGATGGTAGTCCGGCTGTCCGGACACCCCCTAGTCCAGGACTCCCTCAGTAGCCCCTGAACTAGGCTTCAATGACGATAAGTCCGGCGCGCATAATGTTCGGCATTGCAAGGCGGGTTCCTCCCTTGAATAATCCAGAGAAGATCATGAACACCAGGATAGTGTCCGGCTCTGCAATATAAATTCCACATTCCACCATAGAGAGAATAAAATGTACACAAGTCCAATCTGCCGACGTATTATGCGGCATGACATCACACCGCTACCAGGCTTTTACTTGAATCGTTTTTTATTATACCACCTCAGCACGTTTAGCGAAGTGGTTTCCTTGGCACGTCCTGTCGAAGCAGAGATCGTGTTCCCCTTATTCCGGGATTCTCATCAATACGGACGTGGGTAACCCAACCGCGCCATTGATGGTGGTGCTTGGGAGATAAGCGAGTTTTACCAGGCTGGTGGGGGATGCATAGTCTTCGTCCGCATATATATAAGGGATAAGGATTTACCTTCTCACCTACGCCTTCTTCCTCCTTTGCTTATCCATCTTCGCGCCCTCAAGCTCCAACACCCAAGCTCGTGCATCTCGCCTCGACCTTCTCCAATCATGTCCGGAGCGGGAGGCAAATGGTTGGCCTCCACCGTTAAGGAGGAGCACATCACCAAGCTACGCAGCGCCGGATACCTTTCCGGCGATATCGCGCATCAGCTGCCCGACGAGGGGCCGCTCATCCCCACCCCCGGGCCCCATGAGAGGGTTGTTTTCCTTCCCCACTTCCTCCGCGGACTGGGCTTTCCACTGCACCCTTTCGTCCGGGGGCTCATGTTCTATTACGGCCTGGATTTCCACGATCTAGCGCCGAACTTCATCCTCAACATCTCGGTGTTTATCGTCGTGTGCGAGGCCTTCCTCTGCATCCAGCCCCACTTCGGCCTGTGGCTCAAGACCTTCAACGTCAAGCCGAAGGTTGTGAAGGGCATGCAAGCAGAATGCGGAGGAGCCATGTTGGGCAAGTTGCCCAACGTCCTTTGGCTCGAAGGGGCCTTCGTGGACTCCGTTAAGGGATGGCAATCGGGGTGGTTCTACATCACCGAGCCGCGCAAACCGACGTGGGCGGCGGCCCCCGAGTTTAGATCTGGCATCCCCACGCGGCTCACCTCCTGGAAAGAGAAGGGCTTGTTGTGGGGCAATCCGAAGGAGCTGACGGGACTCCGAGCCTGTATCCAGAAGCTGGTGAACAATAAGCTCAGGCTCGTCGACATGGTCCAAGTCATGCTCATCCGTCGGATTCTCCCATGCCAAGAACGGGCATTCAATCTGTGGGAGTTCAATCCGGAACAGCACCTGGCGCTAAGCGGTCTCTTCGACACGACATATGAAGGCGCCTGGAGGGTGCTGTTTAAGGGCGCCGAAGCCCCCGCATCCACGACGAAAGATCGCGGATTTCTCTCGCAGCATCCAGCTGACGAGGTAAGTGATTCGACCCCTTTACGGGACACTTGTGGTAAACAGATTAATTCTAAGAGGGTTTCAATCTCTCTTTTCCTTTGGCAGGAATGGATGGAGAAGGCCGAACAGCTCATCTGTCCGGCTCCCATGCCAGAAGACCCAGTGAACGCCCGTCTAGCAGGGCTGCTGGTTCCGGCACCGCACGTGGTGCCGGAGAAGAAGGCCAAGAAGGTGGCCACGGGGACTCGAAAGAGTTCCCGCAATCAAGCGTCCGACGACGAGGCGGACTCCTCCCCCGAAGACGAGGAGGAGGAAGAAGACTCTCTCCCGAAGGAGGGAGAGAGGAAGAGGAAGGCTTCCCCAATAGGGGAGGCCGAAGGGTCCAAGAGGGGGAGAACTATTCCCCCGGGCAGTTCCGCCAACACCATCGTTGGCGAGGAGGAGTGGCCTTCAAGGGCCAGGCCTCCGGCGAGATCGTAAGTATCCGGATCCCTGATATGCAATTTCTTTCGCGTCACCTAGTGTCCTACTAATGCTGCATACTGTCCGCAGTCCGGCCGATGATGATCTCCCCGCTTCATCGAGCGGGTCGTTGGCCCCGTCGGATGTGGATTCACTTCCGACTGCCTCTACCCCTCGCGCCGATGAGGACGCCGAGGTGGGATCCCAGAGAGGGACCCATCAGGAGGAGGCTCCAGAGGCGCCGCCAGGCAGCCTCCCGGACTTTGCGTCGGACTCTACATCGGAACCTGCAGCGGTTCCAGAGTCCGGCAGGCGGCCCCTTCGAAAGAAGGGCAAGACTGTGACACCGGCGGCATCCGTCCAACCGGAGGTGCTGGACAACTTGTTGGAGGCGCTTAAAGGCTCTTCCATCGAGCAAGAACACCGCACTATCATGAGTGCGGTGATTCAGAAGGTTCAGCTCGCCAAGAGCGGGCTGACCGAAGCCTGCAGCAGCCTTCTAACAGGCTTTGAGGTAAGAAGTTATAATTATGTAATGTAATACCGCATAGACAGTAGCCCCTGATGCTCAGTTCGGTGTTCGGAAAGAAAAGCCGGACTGACGATCTAAGAAGATATACACAGGGTTGCTTAAAATATGTCAATATGGGTTTGCAGGCTGCGCTACTGACCTCTGCCGCACTGACTGCGGAGGTCGGTGCGTTGAAGCAGGATCTCGAGCGTTCCGAGGAAGAGCTCATCCATGCCAAGAAGCAGCTCGAGGACAAAGAAGGTGAATAACACCACTTTGAATAGTTACCTTACAGAAAAGGATTTTGCTTGCAATAAAATTAACAAGGATAATATGGGTATTGCAGGGGCCACGAACGAGGTGGCAGCCCTGAAGGAGGCTGTGTCCGCGGCCGAACGCAGTGCGGCCGCGGAACGGGCAGAGCGAGAAAAGCAGGAGGCACAGGTGGCGGAAGTACGGCAAGAGCTCCAGGCTCTCATGGAGAAGCATGAGAGCTTGGAGCGTGACTCCAAGACTCGAGAGTCCGAGCTTGCCTCGGCTCTCGAAAGTGCCAAGTCCGCCAAGGCCGAGGCCCGTAAGGCCCTTCAGGAGATTGAAGATGTAAAGAAGATATCGGCGGGTAAGGCATTGTTCATGCAAAGCAAGCATGTTAATGTAAACTACCTGACACTTACCCGCATTCGGAGCTCTCCAGGGGCGTTTGCAGATCTGCCGCGTAGTGTGTCCGATGCCGCTGCATTCTATCATGGCGAGGAGGGGAGCTCGACGGAGAAGGTCTTCTAGTCTCAGTACGCTGAGGCCGGCCATCCGGTGCCCCCAAGCGACCAGCTGAAGCAGCTGGTTGAACTCCACAAGGTAGCGGAGGAGGCCATGAAGGGCCTTATAGTCCGGCTGTGGCCTGGACAGGCCATGCTTGGGAGCTACTTCGGCCTCGTGCGGCGGCTGGTGGATGCGTGCCCCTGGGTGGAGGTCATCAAGCGCTCCGCCTGTATTGAAGGTGCTCGTCGGGCCCTTGCCCGCACAAAGGTGCACTGGGGCAGGCTGGATGCGGAGAAGCTTCTCACTAACCCGCCGCCACCGGGCAAGGAGTATCGTACGCCCGAAATGTATTATAAAACTGTCCTTAATGGAGCCCGCGATATTGCGGATGAATGCCCCAGAGATATAATTTTTGAGTAAACTCGCTATGTATTATCCTGTGCGCTGAAAACTTTGTTCATATGCGCATTAAGCAACGCTTATTTAATTTAAAATATTACCTTCTGTGCGGCCGTTTATAAAATCTGAGAGATGGCGAGTCGTTGGCTTTAGCCCCCGAGCCGTGAGTGCTGGGGTGTTCGGGATAAACTTGAGCACTCTTGTTCCCATTTTTGGGTCCATCTAGGGAGGCGCTCAACACAACGAACAAGGCAACCGGACTTATAATGCTTGAACACTCTCACTTAGCCATAGAATTCTATAATTTTAAATTTCGGCGAAGCCCCTGGTATTCGGAAGACCGAATCCGGGGCGCTATCCACAGCTTCGTTGGACATTATCCGGAACTTCGCTCGAAGCGGCATGAGTCTTTAAGGACTCGAAAAGACCTCTCGAACAGCGACCAGTCTCTCACCTTATCATGCCGGTCAGTTTTAGCTTTCTCCACTGAGGCGCTCGCCCGGCTCAACCGGGGCGCAATCGCAGTGGTTCTCCCAGTGCCACCTTTGCCGACAGAACGGAACGTAAGGCACCAAAACGTGGGAGCCGGGCAAACCCAACTATTGACTCAAGACATGATTCGGAGCCGATTCATATAATGCTATAAGTTCGGGGTGCCGTACTTATGAAAGTGTTCGGACTTATCACACCATAATGTGGGGAACATAAGCCCCTGGTGTATTAGACAGTACCAAAATATACGGGTGCAAGATGTCCTGTAATGAACATATATATATATATATAAAAAGTAATGTAATTGCAGTCGAAAAGTGCTGCAATATTTATTAAAGGAATCTGCTATGAGTGCGGACTGATACAAATAGTGCGGTAAGCAAGGGATTTGGACTAATTAAACATGTCCCCCTCCAGGGATGAGCTGCGGACTTGGTGTATATAATCGAATTTAATGCTCGTAATTGAGACCACCTGAGTGTTCGTCACAGCCTTCTTTCTTCCCTGGCTGTTGCATCGTGAGTTCGGCAGGTTCACCGCCGGACAGGGCCTCTGGTTAACGGAGTCCTGTGTATACAAAGAAGGAAAATAATAATAAAAAAAGGGGGGCGCACTTGCGAGCCCCTGGTGTGGTCGAGCCGCACTCTGGGTCCATTGTGATCGTGCCCCTTCCCCTGCGCCCATGGTATCTCCAAAGCGTAATGATGTACGCGGAGGGTTGTTCTTGCAATCATGCGAGGGCGGGGGTTAGGGCCGCATTGCTACGCGTGCTCTGATCGTGCCAGGTTGTCTTGGTTGGTATTTCTTCGGGCGCGTTTTGCTGTATCCGGCCGTTTAACGGCCGGACTTGAAAATTGCCTTAAAAGGCTGCTCTGTACTTCTGCCGCGAGAGCCGCTGTATGTTCCTCCGTTCGAAGGGAGCATTCCGTATTTCTGTTGACCGTGATGACTCCACGAGGGCTTGGCATCTTGAGCTTGAGGTATGCATAATGCGGCACCGCGTTGAACTTTGCAAACGCGGTTCGTCCGAGCGGAGTGTGATAGCCGCTGCGAAATGGGACTATGTCGAAGATTAACTCTTCGCTCCGGAAATTATCCGGGGATCCAAAGACCACTTCCACTGTGACTGAGCCCGTACAATTGGCTTCCACACCTGGTATGACACCTTTAAAGGTTGTCTTTGTAGGTTTTATCCTTGAGGGGTCTATGCCCATCTTGCGCACTGTATCCTGATAAAGCAGGTTTAGGCTACTACCGCCGTCCATCAGGACTCTCGTGAGGTGAAATCCATCGACGATTGGGTCTAAAACAAATGCGGCGAATCCGCCATGGCGTATGCTGGTCGGATGGTCTCTTCGATCGAAAATGATCGGACAAGAGGACCATGGATTGAACTTCGGGGCGACTGGCTCCATCGCATAGACGTCCCTTAGTGCGCGCTTCCTCTCCCTCTTGGGTATATGGGTTGCGTAAATCATGTTCACCGTCCGTACTTGTGGGGGGAAACCCTTTTGTCCTCTATTGTTCGGCGGTCGGGTCTCCTCCTCCTCGTCGCTGTTTAGCCCCTTGTCATTTTTTTCGGCAATTAACTTGCCTGCCTACTTGAACACCCAGCAATCTCTGTTGGTGTGATTGGCTGGCTTTTTAGGGGTGCCATGTATCTGGCATAAGCGGTCGAGTATTCGGTCCAAGTTGGACGGACCCGGAGTGGTTCTTTTGAATGGCTTCTTCCGCTGACCCGGTTTAGAGCCTCGGAATCCGGCATTGACTGCCGTATCCTCCTTATCGTCGCCGTTAATGCAGCGTTTATTTTTGTTTTAACATGACCTGCCGTTGTGGTCCTTAGTATCCGGACTGCCAGAATTTTTATTGAGGTTGTTGCTGCGAGCTAGCCAGCTATCCTCTCCCATGCAAAAGCAGGTCATTAATGATGTGAGTGCTTCCATGGATTTCGGCTTTTCCTGTCCCAGGTGCCGGGCTAGCCACTCGTCGCAGATGTTATGTTTGAAGGCTGCGAGGGCCTCTGCATCCGGACAGTCGATGATTTAGTTTTTCTTTGTCAAGAACCGTGTCTAGAATTGTCTGGCCGATTCCTCTGGCTGCTGAATTATGTGGCTTAGGTCATCGGCGTCTGGTGGCCGCACATACGTGCCCTGGAAATTGTCGAGGAATGCGGCTTCCAGGTCTTCCCAACACCCAATTGACTCTGCGGGCAAGCTGTTAAGCCAATGCCAAGCTGGTCTTTTAAGCTTGAGTGGGAGGTACTTGATGGCATGGAGATCGTCGCCACGGGCCATATGGATGTGAAGGAGATAATCTTCAATCCAAACCGCGGGGTCTGTTGTGCCGTCGTAGGATTCGATATTTACGGGTTTAAACCCTTCATGGATTTGATGATCCATTACTTCGTCAGTGAAGCATAGCGGGTGTGCGGCTCCTCTATATTGAGCAATATCACGATGCAGCTCGAGAGAGCGTTGTCTACTGTGTTCGGCCCGGCCGGGGTTATTGTATCCGGCGCGACGGTACTCGTCATGGGTCGTGGGGCGCCCACGTGATCCATAGATGAATCTGGATTGCCATGCTTTGTCCTCCAATACATCTCGCAAGTTCGGCGCGTTCCCTCATGGCTTCGTACTTTTGGAGCGATGCCGGGGTACGGTCTTGGTGGAGGGCCTGGATGCCTCTCTGTCGCGACCACGGGGTGGTCGGTCGGCCATATCGTGTGCTACTGATGAAGGTATGTATGCTTCCTCCTCTAATCGGGGGAGCAACTTGCGTCTGGGGTAGCTTTTGGAGGGGCGTTCGAGTTTAAACTCTTCGGCCGCGAGGACCTCGGTCCATCGATCAGCTAGCAGGTCCTGATCAGCTTGAAGCTGCCACTGCTTTTTCTTTAGGCTATTTGCCGTGGCGATAAGCCTGCGTTTAAAACGCTCTTGTTCGACGGGATCCTCGGGCACGACGAATTCGTCGTTGTTGAGGCTTGCCTCGTCTTCGGAGGGAGGTATATAGTTATAATCCTCGACCTCTTCGTCTGCCGCCCTCTCGTGGGGGCTTGCTTCTGCGTCCTCCTGCGCTGAGTCTTGCTGGAGGGGATTATCTTCGGCACTCTCTAGGGTATTATTATCTCCTGTGCCGGAATCTCCATTCTTGCTGTGGCGGGATTTAGAGCGGCGCCGCTGATGTCGGTGCTTGGGCTGTTTCTTTAAGGAATCTGCCTACGCTACTTCTTCGCCGTCCCCGTCCTTTGGGGTGTCCACCATGTATATGTCGTATGACGAGGTGGTCTTCCAGTGCCCTGTAGGCGCTGGTTCCTGTTCGTCTCCGGCATCGTCGTCCATAGCGTCGATGTCTTCAGAGTCGTAGTCTAGCATGTCGGTAAGATCGTCGACAGTGGCTACAAAGTGGGTGGTGGGTGGGCTCTGAATTTCTTCGTCGTCCGTATCCCAACCATCCTGGCCATAGTCCGGCCAGGACTCTCCCGATAGCGAGAGATGCTTGAGCGAATTTAGGATGTCGCCAAAGGGCGAGTATTGGAAGATGTCCGCGGCAGTGAATACCATAACCGGCGCCAAATCCAATTCGATTGGTAGGGGCATGGGAGGTCCGGAGTCCGGCAAGGAGTCCGGCACCTCGGAATCACGAGTTTCGCGAGGGACAAGGTTAGTGTTCGGCTCCATCGCCGTGGAAGTTGAAGCCCCCGAGGTGGTGTCCATCCACCGGTCCTCGATCTGGGCGATCGGCTCCGGACTAAGGGCCGAAGCGGATTCGTGTGCGGCCACCAAGGCACTGTTTGGCGGCAGAGCTAGATCATGCCCATCGCTATAGTGCGGCGCGCTTGGCTTTGGCTCGAGCCCGTCGAAGATCAAGTCCCCGCGGATGTCGGCTGTGAAGTTTAGGCTTCCGAATTTGACCTGATGGCCAGGGGCGTAGCTTTCGATCTGCTCTAGATGGCCAAGTGAATTAGCCCGCAGTGCGAAGCCGCCGAATACGAAGATCTGCCCGGGGAGAAAAGTCTCACCCTGGACAGTGTTGTTGATTGAAGACGCCATCGAGCCTATCGGTGACGACACAGAGGAACTCTCAATGAAAGCACCAATGTCGGTGTCAAAACCGGTGGATCTCGGGTAGGGGGTCCCGAACTGTGCGTCTAGGCGGATGGTAACAGGAGACAAGGGACACAATGTTTTACCCAGGTTCGGGCCCTCTTGATGGAGGTAAAACCCTACGTCCTGCTTGATTAATATTGATGATATGGGTAGTACAAGAGTGGATCTACCACGAGATCAAGGAGGCTAAACCCTAAAGCTAGCCTATGGTATGATTGTTGTGATGTATGTTGTGTCCTACGGACTAAAGCCCTCCGGTTTATATAGACACCGGAGGAGGCTAGGGTTACACAGAGTCGGTTACAATGGCAGGAGATCTACATATCTGTATTGCCAAGCTTACCTTCCACGCCAAGGAAAGTCCCCTCCGGACACGGGACGGAGTCTTCAATCTTGTATCTTCGTAGTCTTGGAGTCCGGCGGACGATGATAGTCCGGCTGTCCGGACACCCCCTAGTCCAGGACTCCCTCACTCGCCAAAGCGGATCCCCTCTTGATAGTACGGTGACTCCTACGAAACTAGTCCACCAACAACGAAACGAAGGAGCTACACCGTTTTGAATAAAAAACCGAGGGAGGTAATCGTCTCGTGCCAATGGAAGAATCTCTGAAAGAACTTAACGCACATGATTAGTCCGCAAAAGCATTGTCATCAATCACCAAAACAACTTGGGGATAAATATGCCCTTACAATCTCCCCCTTTTTGGTGGATTGATGACAATACGGGATTTGCACAAATAACAGAGATATAGGACATGCGCAAAAACCCACCGTCCTAAAATGTAAATGGGCTCCCCCTAGATGTGTGCTATCTCGATAAGTGCTTTGGACTGCACGGCACACATACTAGGATCGACGCTCCTCCTACATTTTAGAGACCGACCAAACACCTAAGCATGGTACACCTAAGCATGGTATATGAGAGGAGCATATATAACTTAACAAGATAAGCATGCAACTTATAAGTTAGATGACATAGATAATGATACTGGAAAGATAAGGTAGCATATGTCTCACACCATATGACGGGAACTTAGGTCTCACTGACACAAACCAACTTAGGTCTCACTGACACAAACCAACCAAAGCAAATAGCGAGGAAAACACAAACACGGAAGAAAGCACAAATCCCTAAACTCTCTCCTCCTTTGGCATCGAGACACCAAAAGGAGAGGGAGTGTTGCTACGGCTCCAGGTGATAGCAGTAGAAGAACGCACACATCAGATCTCAGCGGGGTCATCTGCGCCATCGTCATCGGTCGGGAAGTGCTCGGCATCAGAATCGGTCCACGGGCAGTGCTGCTGAATCCACTCCTCCTCCTCAGTAAGCTGGTCCTCAGATCCACTGTTGACTGTAGCACCCAACTGACGCATTAGCTCCTTGTGGCGACCTCGAGCCTTCTTCTCAGCCACATGAGTCATGTACTAACCGTGAGCCTCCATGCAGAACAACTTCTTCATCTTAGACTTGAGCTTCTTTGCCCAAGAGGGCTCTGCCTCAAAAGACATGTAGTCATCATCATCATCATCATCAGCCCCAGTCTCCTCCTTGGTCTCCATGGCAATAGCAGACGAAGGAACTCCAGTCTTAGGGGCCTGAGTGATCCTGTTATCCTTCTTCCTCAGACGCTTGATGTCGTGAGACACCAACTCTCCAGTCTCCAGCATCACCTTGGGATAGACACGAGCCCAGGCCTTCCCAATAAGCAGCATGATGAACGGACCGTAAATCGGGCACTTGTGCTCGGAGATAGCAGATAACAGCTCAGACCACATAACATGGGAAATATCCAGGGACTCTCCGGTGTTCTGTTCCTTCTAACGCTGGCAAAAGAGAAGCATGTCCACGAGATAGGAGTGAACCTGATCCAGATTCCTGATACGAGGGAAAAGAGTCTCTCTGAAGACACGGTGAAGAATATCCAGATAGGCAGGCAGCTCATAAGTTTCCTTCTTTGTCTCAGGGTTGATCCTCAAAGTGTAGTAGGGCCATAGAGCTTGCTTGTGAGTGGCGTTGGTGTTGTGGTGTGGGCGAA
Source organism: Triticum timopheevii (assembly GCA_963921465.1). Classification (NCBI taxonomy): domain Eukaryota; kingdom Viridiplantae; phylum Streptophyta; class Magnoliopsida; order Poales; family Poaceae; genus Triticum; species Triticum timopheevii. Next base: position 237,369,233 of record OY997264.1, on the reverse strand, counting down.
AGCCGACAGGAGACTCAAGTCCTAGATCTTGCACCCCAATCAACTCCATGAAAGATTTCCACTTGACTGAAAGCAACTTGCCATTGGTCATCCAAGTCAGTGTCATGTTGTCATCAGTCCCGAGATGAACCGTGGCATAGAATTGGGCCACAATATCAGCATCATAATCTTTGTTGAATAGCATGACCCCAAGAATGTTCAGTTGAGTGCTCATCTCAAGAGCTTCACCAAAGTACTCAGGATCCTTCTCCATATGGTCGGTGTCGATGGAGGGCACGTTGACAAAGAGGTTCTTCTGGGCTTTGAGAACATCAAAGAAGATGGCGAATTGGAACCTATTCCAGAACGGATGGTTGACCAAAGTGGGATCTTAGTCAGCCTCATAGGGGTTGCGGCGACGCCTTGCCCAGAACTCCTTGGGTTGCATTTCTGTCACAGTTTTGCCAGAGTGGTTCGGCTTGACACCAGTCTTCTTTTGGAGTTGAGGTGGAGGTGGAGCACTTGAGGAACCTCCGGCAGACTCAGTGGTGCAATAACGCTTGGACGTGGCACGACCGGGGTTGACGTGACGAGCCGGATGCTCAGGAAGCTCATCACCGGCATCCATGGCAAGAGGACAAGGTGGGGATTGTCTCCACCGAAGGAAATGGAGAGGAATGCCCCGGAGAGGGAGATCCGCCCGAGCCCTCCCGCGGCGCCGGTTGCTGGAGTGAGAGGAACAGAGCGAGGGGGCGTGCGAATGAGTATGGGGGAGAAGAAAACTCCCCATGCCCCGATATAACCCCCTGCCCGCGCCTCATAGCGGTAGTACCGCTCGCCTGCAGCGGTAGTACCGCCAGTAACCAAAAAGGCCTCTAGACAAAAAGCTCAAGCACAACAAAAAGAATCGGAAAGCAAGGCCAAGAAGATAAAAGACCAACAAGGCAACACACACACTAACAATGGTCCAGAACCCACTCCTTCAAGACAACCACACGAAAGTAGAGCGAGCTCTGGCCTCTCTCAAGAGAGGGCGGTGGCCGGAGCCACCTATGTTTGAGTCAATTGGTATGGCACCACGAAGAATTATCCTTGGGCCCATGACCAAAACTCGTCTTTGAAGCACAAGTACCATCAAAAATGGGTAATGTGAAAGAGTTGATCGTTTTATGCATAATGGGGGGAGGGAATGTTCATTTAGAGAACAATACTCCCCTTATGTCCATGCCTACACCTAAACTAGACAACAAGATGAGTGTGGTGGGGGGTGCAAGGGTTCAAGTCACATTGCTCGAATCAATGATATTTAGCTCATGCCTTAACTCGCGAAATCTTGCTTCATCCAAGGGCTTCGTGAAAATATCTGCAAGGTTATCATGAGTGTTGACAGACTTGAGCTCGATCTCCCCTCGCCTAATGTGATCCCGGATGAAATGATACCGAATCTCAATATGCTTCGTCTTGAAGTGTTGCACGGGGTTGAGAGAAATCTTGATGGCACTTTCGTTGTCACACCAAAGAGGCACTTTGTCACAAATGACACCATATTCCTTTAAAGTTTGCCTCATCCATAAGAGTTGTGCACAACAACTACCGGCCGCCACATACTCCGCTTCGGTGGACGAGAGAGACACACAACTTTGCTTCATGGAAGACCAACTCACCAAAGAGCACCCAAGAAACTGGCACCCTCCGGAAGTGGACTTCCTATCCACTTTATCTCCCGCCCAATCAGAATCCGTAAATCCTTCAAGCTTGAAGTTTGCCCCTCTTGGGTACCATAGGCCAAAGTTTGGGGTATGAGCTAAATATCGAAAGATTCGCTTGACCACCACATAGTGACTTTCCTTCGGTGCGCATTGAAACCATGCACACATCCCCACACTCAACATGATATCCGGTCTAGATGCACAAAGGTAAAGCAAGGAGCCAATCATGGAGCGATATACCTTTTGATCCACCGCTTTACCATTGGGATCAATGTCAAGTTGGCACTTGGTGGGCATTGGAGTAGTAGCCGGCTTGACATCACATAGCTTGAATCTTTTTAGCATGTCTTGAGTGTATTTGGCTTGATTGATGAAGGTTCCTTCTCTTCTTTGTTTGATGTCAAAACCAAGGAAGAACTTCAACTCTCCCATCGAAGACATCTTGAACTTGGAGGTCATGAGAGCGGCAAATTCCACATTGAAAGCTTTGTTAGGAGAACCAAAGATAATATCATCAACATATAGTTGGCATACAAACAACTCCCCTTTGACCTTCTTAGTAAAAAGAGTGGGGTCGATTAGCCCCACCTCAAATCCACAATCTTGTAAAAACTCGGTAAGGTGGTCATACCACGCACGTGGGGCTTGTTTAAGGCTATAGAGTGCCTTATCGAGTTGATACACATGATCCGGAAAGTAGGGATCCTCGAACCCGGGGGGTTGCTTGACATAGACCAACTCATTAATAGGACCATTAAGAAAAGCACTTTTCACATCCATTTGTTGCAACTTAAAGTTGTGATGGGAAGCATAGGCAATCAACAAACGTATGGATTCAAGACGAGCAACGGGAGCAAAGGTTTCACCGTAGTCGATACCCTCGACTTGGGAGTAGCCTTGTGCTACCAATCTTGCCTTGTTGCGAATGATGTTCCCATGAGCATCTTGCTTGTTCTTGAAGATCCACTTGGTTCCAATGACGTTGTGGTCCCCCGATGGCCTTGGCACCAATCTCCATACTTTGTTGTACTCGAAGTTGTTGAGTTCTTCATGCATGGCATTGAGCCAATCTGAGTCTTCAAGCGCCTCATAGACCTTTTGGGGTTCAACACAAGAGACAAATGCGTGATGTTCACAATAGTTTGCTAATTGTCTATGAGTGCTTACCCCCTTTCTTAGGCTTCCAACCACATTTTCCATGAGATGGCCTTGAGTGGTGAGCTTGGAAGCAATCTTCGCGGCACGACGCTCTAATTCCTCCTCGGGTGTGGAAGGAGGAGGGTTGACTTGATCATCATGAGCGCCGTCTGGAGCTTGTTCTTGATCTTGAGCTTGCTCTTGATCTTGAACTTGCTCGAGGGGGAGAACTTGACCTTGGGCATCATTTAGAGGTTCACCACCATCTTGAGGTTGATCTTGCCCTTGGTCTTGTTCACGAGGTTAAGGGCCTTCACTTAGTTCTTCGGAAGCATGTGTGTCTTGGTGAGGTGATGGCTCCACTTGAGTAGAGCATTGTCCTTCTCCTTCGGCCACAAGGGGTTCCTCGATGGGTAGAATTTGACCAATACCCATTCTTCTTATGGCTTGGGGAGGAATTTCATCACCTACATCACAAGTACCACTTTGCTCCACTTAGGAGCCGTTATTTTCATCAAACTCCACGTTACACGTCTCCTCAATGAGTCCGGTGGACTTGTTGAGAACACGGTAAGCATGAGAGTTTGTAGCATAACCAACAAATATGCCCTCATGAGCTCTAGCCTCAAATTTAGACAAACGAACACCTTCCTTGAGAATGAAACACTTACAACCGAACACCCGGAAGTACTTGAGGTTGGGCTTGTTGCCGGTGAGTATCTCATAAGGGGTCTTGTTCAAGCCTTTGCGGAGATAGAGCGGATTGGATGCATGACATGTGGTGTTGATGGCTTCGACCCAAAAGTTGTATGGAGACTTGAACTCCGCCATCATGGTCCTTGCCGCATCCATCAACGTCCGGTTCTTCCTCTCCGCTACAGCATTTTGTTGAGCGGTATAAGGTGCAGCATATTGATGCCTGATCCCCTCATCACTGAGAAACTCATCCAAGGTGTAGTTCTTGAACTCGATGCCGTTATCACTTCTTATTGTCAAGATCTTTGCATTATGTTGACGTTGAGCTTCATTTGCAAAGTCGATGACGGTTTGTTGAGTCTCACTCTTCCTCTTGAAAAAGTATACCCAAGTGTATCTTGAATAGTCATCCACAATCACCAAGCAATACTTTCTACCTCCAAGACTATCAAAAGATGGAGGCCCAAAGAGATCCATGTGAAGGAGCTCCAAGGGTCTCTTTGAGTAGATGATGGTTGATGGAGGGTGAGCCTTTTCATGAAGCTTTCCTTCGATACAAGCACTGCAAGCACGATCTTTGGCAAAACTAACATTTGTTAGTCCACGGACATGGTCCCCCTTGAGAAGACTTTGCAAAGATCTCATATTGACGTGGGCCAAACGGGGATGCCAAAGCCATCCCACGTCAACTTTAGCCATTAGGCATGCCGCGGTCTTAGTGGGTCGCTCCGAAAAGTTAATCACATAGAGACCATTCTCGACATGCCCAACAAAGGCTACTTTAAGAGTCTTGCTCCACAAGAGGGCCACGGTATCAATATCAAAGAAAGTAGCAAAACCCATGAGTGCAAGTTGACGAACGGAAAGCAAATTGTATGCAAGGGACTCAACAAGCATGACTTTCTCGATCGTTAGATCATGAGAAATGACAACCTTGCCAAGACCCAATACCTTAGAATGTGAGGCATCACCCCACTCAACATTGGTGGGCATAGATGGAATCTTTTGCACGTCCACCACCAAGTCCTTGCTCCCGGTCATATGATTTGTTGCTCCACTATCGAGCAACCATGATCCCCCATCGGAAGCAAACACCTACAAGAGATCAATGCTTGGATTTAGGTACCCATTTAGTGATGGGTCCTTTGATGTTAGTAACAAGGGTCTTGGGAACCCAAATAGACCATTCAATGTACTCATAGGGAGAACCAACAAATTTAGCATAAACATGTCCATCACTAGCACGGCACAACACATATGATGTGTTAAAGTCGCCGGCTTTGTTTGAGGAAATGCTTTTGCCCTTTTGGACACGAACTCCCTTCACTTTTTCCTTCTTCTCCTTAGGAGCACCCTCTCCCTCTTTCACAAACATTTGCTCGATAGGAGGAGGACGCTTGGTCTTGTTGTTGTTCTTCTTCTTGCTCTTGGAATTGGGTGCAAACCGAATTCCTTCCTTGGCCACAACTTCCTTTTGATTGCTCAGAAGGTCATTGAGGTTCTTCTCACCTTGAATGAATGTCACAAGGCCTTTCTCAAGTTGATCCTTCAACTTGGCATTCTCCTCCACAAGATGCACATGCTCACAACACGGGTTAGTAGCACATGCATTATCAATTAATACCATATGAGGAAAGGTGGCCTTTTCCTTGATTAGCTTAACTTGGAGTTGAGCATGAGATTCCTTGAGGTTAGCGTGAGCACCCTTCAAGACCTTGTGAGCCTTGTCAAGTAGCTCAAACTCCTCTTTGAGTCTAGCATGATCAACCCCAAGTTTAGCCTTCTCGGAAGTTAGCACACAAGACACGACAAGAGCATGATAAATATCTTTCTTTAACTTAGCATGGTCATCGTTGTGTGACTCCTCAAAAGTCAAACGATGAACACGCTCTTGCTCAAGAGCATTAGAGAGATCCGATATCTCATCGGCATAGTCACGACTATGACCTTCCATCTTAGAGATGGTTTCTTCGTGAGCCTCGATCATGTCATTGGCCTCACCAAGTTGTTCCAAGAGAGCAACAAAATGCTTCTTGGACTTGCCCTTGAGCTTACTCATAAAAGACTCAAATTCACTCACTTCCTCATTAGACCCAACATGATCATCAATGCAATCCTCCAAGGAGTGATTAGTAATGATGGTGGTTGTGATGTTGGGGGTTACCTTGTTTGAAGCTTTAGCCATGAGGCACTTGGCGGTGATGTTTTCGTTGGGTGAATCAAAGAGAGACACCGGGGGAGTAGTAGCAATGGCAACGGATGCCGTGGCCATTGCTTCTCCACTTTGTATTCTTCTTGAACCACCAACCCACGAGTTGGAGTCTTCTTGGTGAAGTTGTTGTTGTTGGGGAAGGACTTGGCTTTGTCTTTTCGAATGAATTTGCCACCATTGTCTTCCCGCTTCTCGTAAGGACAATCCGCAACCAAATGGCTCACATTGCCACAGTTGAAGCAAGTTCTAACTCGTTGCTTGCCCTTGATGCCACTTGAGTTGTTCTTGTTGAAGTTGGGTCTTGTATTCTTCTTGCTCCAAAATTGTCTTGAAGCAAGGGCCATGTGCTCATGATAATCATACTTGGTGTCTTCGGGATTGCTCTCCTCATCTTCCACTTCTTCCTCTTCTTCCATAATAACCTTGGCCTTCAAAGCAAGATTGGGCTTGTTTGCTCTTTGAGAACAGAGCGCTGCATTGTCAGCGGTCTTGTCCAAGATGCTCATTGCAACGAACTCATACAATACTTCACTTGAGGTCATGGAGTGGAAGTCCGGTCTTTGACGAATGACGGAGGACATGGCCTTGTTATAGGGCATCATGGCCTTGAGGAACTTGCGCTTGATCCAATTGTCATCCGTGTCCTTGCTTCCATGATCTCGGAGTAAGAGCGCAAGTTTAGCCACTCTCCGAAAGAGCTCACGAGGTTCTTCATCTTCTTTGATTGCAAACTCATCGGCTTCATCTTGCACCACTTCATAGTTGGAGCGTTGAATTCTAGCACTTCCTCGATAGATGAGGGAGATCTTCGGGAAGGATTGCATCTTGGATGATGAAGAGAGCAGTCTCATTGAATTGATTGTCCACGGCTTCTCGAGGTGTGAAGTTGCTTGGGTCATGAGGATAGAAACCTTCTTCAATGATTCTCCAAAGGTTAGTGTTCACATGTTTTAAATGACGCTTGATGTGATAAACCCAAGAATCAAAATATTCATGTTTCTCATATTTAGGAGGAGGACCGGAATGATTCAAATGAGTGGAGGGGATCGGCCCTCCATAAGTTGGGGGTTCCACATGGGCAAAGATGCCGGTGCCATTTCTACCACTAATAGAAGGACTCTTTTCAATGTTAGCTTCCCCCTTGTTGGAGGTAGCATCCATAACCTTGTTAGTGGGATCACCCACATTCATCGGCGAGTTAGATTGTTTAAGTCCTTCTAGGAATTCAGTAAACATGCTTTTAACCTCGGCCGTCATGGAGGTTTTCAATGTGTCTAAAGCCACATTGAATTCCTCACGTGAGACCAAGGTTCCCCCTTCGGCCAAAGACGAGATGGGATTCACACCGGAGTGCTCGTCTGCACCGTCGGTGGTGTCAACCATACTCTTCAGACGGCAAAGTCCTTAGTAAAGATACGAGGCTCTGATACCAATTGAAAGGATCGATATGGTTGACTAGAGGGGGTGAATAGGCAACTAACAATTTTTAAGCTTTTCTTTACCAATTAAAACTTTGCCACAAATAGGTTGTCTAGATATGCAACTAGGTGAGCAACCTATATGATGCAAAAACAACTAGCACATAAGCAAGCAATGGAAACAACACAAGTAGGCTTGCAAGAGTAAAGGCACGAAGTAACCAAGAGTGGAGCCGGTGGAGACGAGGATGTGTTACCGTAGTTCCTTCCTTTTAAAGGGAAGTACGTCTCCGTTCGAGCAGTGTGGAGGCACAATGCTCCCCAAGAAGCCACTAGGGCCACCGTATTCTCCTCACGCCATCACACAATGCGAGATGCCGTGATTCCACTATTGGTGCCCTTGAAGGCGGCGACCGAACCTTTACAAACAAGGTTGGGGCTATCTCCACAACAATTGGAGGCTCCCAACAACACCACGAAGCTTCACCACAATGGAGTATGGCTTCGAGGCGACCTCAACCGTCTAGGGTGCTCAAACACCCAAGAGTAACAAGATCCGCTAGGGATAAGAGAGGGAATCAAATTTCTCTTGGTGGAAGTGTAGATCGGGGCCTTCTCAATCAATCCTGAGCAAATAAACAAGTTTGATTGGCTAGGGAGAGTGATCGGGCAAAAATGGAGCTTGGAGCAACAATGGAGCTTTGGGGGAAAGAGGTAGGTCAACTTTGGGGAAGAAGACACCTTTATATAGTGGGGGAATCAATCCAACAGTTACCCCACTGTACATCCCCGCACAGAGCGGTACTACCGCTAGGGTAGGGCGGTACTACCGCTGAGAGCGGTACTACCGCTCCCACCCAGCGGTACTACCGCGCTGACGAGGAAGACAGGGCCCCGGCCCCAGAGCAGTTCTACCACGGGAGTAAGAGCGGTACTACCGCTTGGAGCGGTACTACCGCCACTACTACCGCTCCTAGTACCGCAAAACCCGACACGAAATACATCGGTCTCAAATCGAGGCGGTAGTAGCGCGGAACCACTGCGGTACTACGGCCGAAGCACATAAGCGGTACTACCGCGCTTGGAGCGGTACTACCGCTTGGTGGAGCGGTACTACCGCTGGAGAGCTTCGGTGGTACTACCGCTGAGGACCGCAGTACTACCGCTGGGACAGAACGGAGCAGGTACGGAAGAAAAGGCAGCTCCAATGATGCGGAAGGAAGACGTCGGGTGTGATAAGGATGTGTACGTGTTGATTCCACCCTAGTCTCACCAAAGCGGATCACCTCTTGATAGTACGGTGACTCCTACGAAACTAGTCCACCAACAACGAAACGAAGGAGCTACACCGTCTTGAATAAAACACCGAGGGGAGGTAATCGTCTCGTGCCAATGGACGAATCTCTGAAAGAACTTAACGCACACGATTAGTCCGCAAAAGCATTGTCATCAATTACCAAAACAACTTGGGGATAAATATGCCCTTACAACCTCTCTCCTCTCCTACTGGCTATCCAGGGCATCCAATGCCCCTCCCCACTTCTTTACTTCCCCCTAGAGCCCCCAGACACTAGAGGCCAAGCCTAGAGCGCTAGAAAAATGGTCATGCCGGCCATATGCATGCTCTGGAGCGCGCTACATTGCACTCCCACACTGTAGCCGCCCTCTACCCGATGCTCCCGTAGACCTCGGGCCTCTCCCTTGTGTCTCCCAAGGTTGCCTCGACATCCAAGACACGCAACACTGCCAGGACCTTCCTCCCTGGCCCTCCTTCTCCCTCTACAGAGCTCACCGAGCGCGCCCTAGACCGCACCCATTGTGCACCAACGCCCCCTCTATATAGAGCCCCCTCGAGTTCTCCGGCCTGTTCCCTCTCTCCCTCTCCCCCATAAACCTCCCGGACAAGCTCTCTCGCCCCCTCGTGCCCTCTGTCCACCTCCATGGCCGGCGGCCTCTTCCACGGCCATCCCGCTCTCCACCTCTTTGGACCTCCCTGACATGCCTTGGGCATCTGGATGGATGTGACACTCCATCCTGAGCTCTCCGGTGTGCAGCACACCGCGGGAGGTGGTCGGAATCGCCGGCACGGGCAGCGGCCAAGCCACTGCTCCGACGGCATCCGCACACGCACGAGGAAGGCGCCGCCTTCCCCCTGCCTCCTCCTTCGGGCGCGGCCGAGCCGCACGGCTCCGCCCCCACTGCCGGTCCACGCAGATGGGGAGAGCAACACCGATGGCGAGCGAGGCCGGAACCCTCTGGCTAGGGTCGCGGGATTGAAGACGACGCGGGGTAAGGTGAGCGACATGCTCGCGGGATCCGCCCGTCAGCCACCGAAGCGCCACGCCCAGCTGGCATAAGTGGAGGCGCCCGCATGAAAGACGCCTTCGACGTGGCCCTTTTCTGCATGCTGCTGAGCTGCTGGGCCAGCCCAACAGCTATCTCACGCTCATTGCATGTTTTAGGTACAAGCCTAAACTTTTCCTTTTTACTTTTATTTTGAACTTCTAAAATCCATAATCAATTCATTTTAACTCCAAATTTGTTGATTCAAATTTCTAGTGACTCCATAAATCACTCTCTATCACATGGTACTATTGTCACATTTTCCAAGAGATATTTGTTTCACAAATATTTATCAAAGTCTTATTTTTCCATTTCTGTGATAAACTTCGGAAAATCACAGAGAGCTCATGTTTGATCCAAATGCCATGATTCAAAATCCTGGATACTTATAAGTTCAAATCTTAGTTTTTGAACATTTTTCCCAATACTTTCAATGCCACATCATATATTGGTCCATTTCTCGATGTATAGCCAACTTTGCAAATCCATAGAATATTCATTTGAACTCCAAATCTAGTGAAACAAATTTCTAAATGTTTCTAAAATCATGCCTGATTTAATGGGTACTTTTACTCATTTTTATAAAAAGGCATTCTATGGACAACCTGCAGAACCATTAAATCAACTGATTCCATCATACTGAAATGTTTAGAAATGTTCACTAATCCAATACGAATGAAACCACTTTGGTTATTTTTCATATAACCAGAGAAGTCCTAGGAAAGTCAACTTCATATTTTTAGAGCACTTTTATTTTCTGCCTTGTTGTGTTGCTTATTGTGATTACTTTTGACGTTAGTAGACGAAGTAGACGGAGTATTTGGAGAAGGACCAGAAGTCTTGAAGACTCCGATGAACCAGGCAAGCAGCCCTTTGACCATGTCTAAGAAAGCCTTTTTATGCATGTCATATGGCACTTTTATTGCTTGCATCGAAGTCATGATAAAATGGTGACCACTTGAGGTGGTTTGCCTCCATTGCTTTTCTCGTTGACACTTGCATGATGCATGACCCTACCTTTATATGAGGGTTATGCCGGTGGGAGTAGATAGGATGCTAAAGTAGTTGCTACGCAAAAGGTGATGGGTATATGCATGGTGATGGAAGCTAGATTGTTTTCAAAAACTTTTCGAAAACCCCATCGGGTGCCACTTATGCCTGAGGGAGATAATGAGTTGGGTAACCACTTGATGACGAAGTGGTGTACCGAGGCAAGTGTGTGTGTTGTTTCTAAAACGGATTGGTTTAAGTTGCGACCGTTATTCCAACCTTACATGCGCAACCACTCTACCCTTATATGGGAAAGGGCATTATTGATTACCAAGGCCGATACTAGCTTGGAGCCCGCATTACTAGTGACGGGGGAGAGTTGGTGCTCTCTCTCGGGACGGTGTCGTGGTAGGTAGGGTGGCCATGACTGTTTTTACAGTGCACCGGATACACCATTGCATCCCCTCTCGGATGTTACGATCTCAAGTGAGTCTTGTGTGATGTACATTGTGAGGATACGGAATAATGAGTGGACTCCTTGTTAGTGTCGACTAGGGAAAGATAGTGATCGGGTGCTTACCCCAGGTACTTGAGGTACCGCGGGTCGTGGATGACAAGGAAGTTCCCCGGATCTTGTGGGTGAAGTGTGCAACCTCTTCAGAGTGTAACACTATTCGAATAGTTGTGTCCACGGTTAAAGACAGTTGGGTAACCGCTCTTGGGATACGTCCACTTGGTTACAAATCAGTGTGTGTGTGTGTGTTTGTGTGGGAAGAACTACTTGGGTCCAGTCAAAGGACGACATGATTGAGTTGGGTTGGAGCCCACTCCCTTTATGTTGATATATGTAACCAGTCCATGTGGCTACTTGAATTTATACGAGGCATGATTTACCAGTTATTGAACATGTCATAGCACAACAAAATTAGCTTTCCGCAAAAATTTACCTATGTCATGCATTGTTGTATCTTGAGCCAAAACATGGGTTGCTTGCGAGTACATTCAAATTACTCATTAGCTTGCCACTGGTTATTTAATTGGCCAGGCATGGAAGAACAGGAGTTTGAAGAAGAGTTCTTCAGAGACGAACATGCGAACTAGGACGTTTTCCAGTCAGAATGCCTGTAGGGTTAAGGCAGATGGCATGGGTTCTACTTATCGACGAGGATTTCCGCTGCTTACGTTTATTTGGTATTCAGCCCTTATGGCTTTATCTATGTAAGACTTGACCATAATGGTCATAATTTGTGTAAGACGATATGTATGGATGTAAGACTCTTGATATTCAGCTTTTGTGTGTTCAGTAAGCATTGATCTCTGGGATCACTGTACACGTGCATTCGGTGATCACGACTTATGAGTCGGGGGCCCCCCAGAGCTGGTATCAGATCCATCCTGACTGTGGGAAGCCTTAGTTAGCATGCTCGTTAGTTAGGGTAAAACTATTTCCAAAACTATTACTAGTTTTCAAAACTATCTATACTTCTCTTCCCCTGTGAGTTTTTTTTTTTGAAAAACTAAGGTATATTTTCCCTCTCGATCTCTTTCCCCACAAAACTATTTCAAACAGTCGCTAGCACCCTCAAACCTCTTACCACAGGATTCCTTGTAATCCCCGTAGATAGCCTAGAAGGAGTACACCTTGCCAAACACTAACCCACCTCTTCTGAACACAAGATTGGTGACACCACAGCAAGACGATGCCACCAGAAGATACGCCTTCGAGGAATGAGGACATGAAGACCCAGGGGATGGTGACACCTTTGAATTTGCCCCAGGATGATGCAACCTTGTCCTATGACGATCAGGGTGTAAGATATGCAAGATCATGATATACATCGCTAATAGAGAAACCATGTCCTTATTGTTGTTGTATCGGCAACCACCGGTGGATGGGAACCTCTCCATTTGGTCCACCTCACTATAGTGAGCAGGAAAACGGTTCTCTTCATTCCTCGCTCTTGGTGTCGATGGTGTCACCAACATAACCGACATGTTGGACCTCTACTATGCCTTGTTATTGTCATCGCATAAAGGATTGCCTACCTACTACCGTCGACGCCTTAGAAGACAAGAAAAGACCAAGTCAATGCCAGTTACGAGGAGCCACCTTCACTCCGTCACTTTAACAGGCGAGAAGTTGTTGAAGACTCTTCAGGCTCAACTTGGATCGTTTCATCGAACAACTACAGGAGACGTAGCGACACCTGAGGAAAACCCAGAAGACTGCATGAGGCACGAAGCAAAGCACGACTACTGAATCCGAGAACCCTTGGGTAGGATGAGTCGTGTACCCCCTATGCGCAGTCGAGTCCGTATGATGGTTCGAATAGAACCATGATTGTATGTTGCTTGTTTTTATTTGTTTGTGTTTTGATATCAGTCACCCTTTTTGCCCTAGGCAACAAGTATGCGACTATATCACCTTCCTTACCTTAATGCTTGTGTTTGACCCTGTCGGCACTTGTTGTTTGCACTTGCACTATAGAACCCCCTTTAGGCATTCCCCTCCTCTATGTTACTTTTTCCTCTCATCTCTCTCCTCAAGTGAAGACCGGCAAGACAAGATACACCAAGGATTATACTTCGGCAACCCACTAGCACTGAAGACTTTTGCTATAGCCTCCTCGACCAAATGCAACCCTGTAGAGATATGTTTACCCCTTAAGACTGGGAACCCATCCCTAGACCTAGGGCTGAAAAAAAAGCTCGAAGCTCGTGAGCTAAACGAATAGCTCGTGACTCGGCTCGAATTCCAGCCCTACCTAGACCCTTCGAGACTTCATGAGATACCCCAGCTCAAATCCTTAACCATGTGCTTAACCCGCAGAATTGCAAGAGAACCAATTAAGCCTTCGTAACCTTGCACAACACTAGGTTCATTATGGAACTAGTGGACATAGTGAACAAGCACATTATCATCCTAAGATAGCACCAAAACTGGCGATGCCATAGGGAAGGACAATTTGAGGATATAGGAATAGAGGACAATTGACTTGATGAGTTGATATCAGTGATCTTGAGGAATTATCTGAGACTCTTTGGTCGATTATGAGGTTTTCATGTTGATAGATGGACTTTGTGGGATCATGATAATAGGATAGCATAACTTTCATTACCCCTGGGTAAATTGGATTTAGTAGGACAATTATGATCGCAAACTGAAATTCTTGGGAGCATAAGGATTTGACTTAGCCAGGGGATATTGATAGGAGATAGTTGATGTTACTATAGTCACTTGGGAGAAACATGTAGGAATTCTCGTTGGACATGAGATTTGGATTTAAGTAGGTGATACTAGTTGAGTATAGATGCTGAGTAAATCTACATGGTTCGGAGTAAATTGGATTTAGATTAATGATCTCAATCATGATACCATCCTTCTCGGTGGACAATAAACTAGGGGGTTGGATTAATTGTCAGGGTTTATTTAGGGATCTATATAACCTGACCTTGGAGTTTACTTGACCCCAATAATGGGAATTGGTGGACTTACTATAATAAGATAGCCCATTCAAGTATTCGGGGATTATAGGACATTAATAGATCGTGTGGAACGCCATAGACATTGGATTAGTGGATTATGTAGTGATTGATTAAGGTTAATGGGCTGTTGGAGTTGACTCATAGGAAGGAAACAAGATCTTGGAGTGGCATACGACGTGTTTCCTTAGGATAGAGATGCAATATCTTGGACCTTGGAAGAATAGGCTGAGCCCTTGGATTGTCGTGTTTAATTCAGTTTGGCAGTTGTACGTTCTACCCATGGATTTTTACATGAGGATAGCCATACACCTGAGTTTGGAGATAGTATACATGTATGATTTTGTTAAGACCCCCTCTGGGGATCCATGGGGATATAAATAATATGAGTAACGATTGGAGTTGATCTATACGGGGTGTCTATTTCGAAAATATGATGTGATTTGTTTGGAAGACTTGATAGAACAATTGGCATCTCAGAAACTGTGCTCAAGGATAAGATGACAGATGTTCACTCGCACCCTAGAATCCTTGAAACCCTTAAGCCTTACCAAGCCACAACATGGTCAGATCATGACCACATGCTTTGGCTCTAGGTCGAGAACACCTTGTCCCATACTCAACCGTGACCACCACCAATACCCCAGCCTAATTTATTTACCTCGTGAACAAAGTCTTCATGGAGTACTTGGACAAGTGAGTTGTCATCTTTATTTGGAGACATACATGTCTACCCGAAGATGGGAGAAGAGCCATTCAGCTGAGAACATCTGGAGATCGCCATGTCAAGGAAGAAGAACTAAACCAACCACCATCGTTAAGAAGTGAACTTCCTCGTCGGAGATCGTGCGTATATGCAAACCACTCCTCTAGAAGGAACCAAGCATTTCCACGTCAAAAGGAATCTCACACCAAGACTTACCGCCCCCCCTTCGAGATCACTACAAGACGAAGAGAAGACTTTTACTAGATGGAGTTGCCACCTGAGTTACCCACTGTGCACAATGTTTTCCATGCGACACAACTCCGAAAATAGTTTCAACTTCCTAACTAGCCCGATCTCTACAAGGACATCGATCACCGAGCCATCGACCTCCAGCCCGACCTGACCTATCCGAGAGACCATTAGCAACCAGGATCAAGCAGGATGTCATACATGAAGCCACGTCATCAATTACATCAAGGATCAATGAAGCACCACAAGGAAGCAGAAAGAGTATGAAGACATGAAGACTACCCCAGATTTAACTTTTGTATTCCTTGCCGCGCCTAGTCTGGGAATCTCGAGGACGAGATTCTTGTAAGGGGAGTAGGTCTGTCACATCCTGATTTTCATGACACAACACTTAAGCTAGTAAATCATGACAAAATATGGTTTTACAAAAACTTTTGAGTGTTTTGGACTTTGCCTTGATTGGATTTTGTCTGTTGTTTGCACGTGCTCTAAAAATCAAATAAATCCTCCAACTCTTATACTCCTTCTCCTTGATCCAAAAATTCTGCCCAATGATCATGCCATGTGTATAGTACAATATAGAATTTTCTTATAAAAATAATTTGGCCAAAAAGTATTTTCTAAATTTAGTTTTCCAAACACACATAAGTTTAGGTTTGCACTGCAAGTACTTAATTTCGGGTATGAAAAATCTTTCAAAGAGTATGTTTGACTCCTATTAGGTATAGGACTCCCATAAACAACAAAAATATAATTTTAAAAGTTATTTTCTTATTTTGTTTAAAGGCTTTTTCCTTAGGCCAGAAATGGTCTTTAAAAGGTTAAAATTATTTTAATGCTTAAAAATATTTGGGAAAATTTAGGGAAACTCAGTGGACATATATTGTCCATATATATGAGTTTCAACACATGGTCATGTTCAAAATATTGGTCAAATCTCTCAAAAACCCTTTATGGATATTTCAAGCTTTTGAACTATTTACAAATGAAATATTCTCTAAAAATTTCAAGAAAATTCTATCATGTCACATATGACATGTTTGATGATATTGACAAGTCTCATGTCATGGAGAATAGTATAACCCCATGAAATCCCCTCAAAATCATTTCTGTCCATTTTGAAGTTTGAGCAACTTTACATTGCCAAACATGTCCAAATGTTATCAAACTTGGTGCACATGCTCAGATGGTATAATTATTCATCTATAATAAATGGCACAAGTTGGAGAGAAAGTTATCTTGATCAAAGATCCCCAAAGCCCTTCATGTCCAGAACCAAATTTGAACAACTCTAAATTGCCAAGTGTCTCCTTTTGATCCCAATTTTGTGGACATGTTCAAATCCTCAAATTATGGCACTAAAACAAGTGATGCATCAAGGAGAAAATATTTTCATGACTAAATCTTGGAAAATCCATTTCTGTTGATTTCTAGGGTTTACAAAAGTCGCATTGGCAACTTTTCCCAAATGGACTCAATCTTGGTGGAACC
The DNA here is from genome assembly GCA_963921465.1 of Triticum timopheevii. NCBI lineage: Eukaryota > Viridiplantae > Streptophyta > Magnoliopsida > Poales > Poaceae > Triticum > Triticum timopheevii. The sequence goes on along the minus strand of OY997264.1, from coordinate 237,352,820 downwards.
ACTTTTTTTCTCATGCCATTTGGCCCTGTCAAGCCTTATGACAAGAGGCATTCATCTTCTTGACCTAACCAACACCAAACACCTTCTTCCATTTTTCTAAAAACACCACTTTCACCACTTCCACTAATCTCCATGAGTTATACTTTTTACCACAACTTCTCCTAGACCTCTTGTACCTCCAGTAGCTCTCCCCTGGCTTTTGCTCAATGAGTGATGGGTGAAACACCCTCATTTACCCCTCTGGACAGCAGTTTATCTCTCTCCCTCAACCTCTCTCCTCTCCTACTGGCTATCTAGGGCATCCAATGCCCCTCCCCACTTCTTTACTTCCGCCTAGATCCCCCAAACACTAGAGGCCAAGCCCAGAGCACTAGAAAAATGGTCATGCCGGCCATATGCACGCTCTGGAGCGCGCTACATTGCACTCCCGCACTGTAGCCGCCATCTGCCTGATGCTCCCGTAGACCTCGGGCCTCTTCCTCGTGTCTCCCAAGGTTGCCTCGACATCCAATACATGCAACACTACCGGGACCTTCCTCCCTGGCCCTCCTTCTCCCTCTACGGAGCTCACCGAGCGCGCCCTAGACCGCGCTCACTTTGCACCAACGCCCCCTCTATATTGAGCCCCCCTCGAGTTCTCTGGCCTGTTCCATCTCTCCCTCTCCCCCATAAACCTCCCGGACAAGCTCTCTCGCCCCCTCATGCCCTCTGTCCACCTCCATGGCCGGCGGCCTCTTCCACGACCATCCCGCTCTCCACCTCTTCGGACCTCCCCGACATGCCTTGGGCATTTGGATGGACGCGACACTCCGTCCTGAGCTCTCTGGTGTGCAGCACACCGCGGGAGGTGGTCGGAATCGCCGGCACGGGCGGCAGCCAAGCCACTGCTCCGACGGCGTCCGCACACGCACGAGGAAGGCGCGCCTTCCCCCTGCCTCCTCCTTCGGGCGTGGCCGAGCCGCACGGCTCCGCCCCCACCGCCGGTCGACGCAGATGGGGAGAGCAGCACTGATGGCGAGCGAGGTCGGCGCCCTTTGCCTGGCGTCGTGGGGTTGAAGACGACACGGGATAGGGTGAGCAACCTGCTCGCGGGACCCGCCCGTCAGCCACCGAAGCGCCACGCCCAGCTGGCATAAGTGGAGGCACCCGCGTGAAAGACGCCTTCGACATGGCCCTTTTCCGCACACTGCTGAGCTGCTGGGCCAGCCCACTAGCTATCTCACGCTCAGTGCGTGTTTTAGGTATAAGCCTAAACTTTTCCTTTTTTCTTTTCTTTTGAACTTCTAAAATCCATAATCAATTCATTTTAACTCCAAATTTGTTGATTCAAATTTCTAGTGACTCCATAAATAACTCTCTATCACATGGTACTATTTTCACATTTGCCAAGAGATATTTCTTTCACAAATATCAAAGTCTTATTTTTCCATTTCTGTGATAAACTTTGGAAAATCACAGAGAGCTCATGTTTGATCCAAATGCCATGATTCAAAATCCTGGATACTTATAAGTTCAAATCTTAGTTTTTGAACATTTTTCCCAATACTTTCAATGCCACATCATATATTGGTCCATTTCTCCATGTATAGCCAACTTTACAAATCCATAGAATATTCATTTGAACTCCAAATCCAGTGAAACAAATTTCTATATGTTTCTAAAATCATGCCTGATTTAATGGGTACTTTTACTCATTTTTATAAAAAGGCATTCTGTGGACAACCTGCAGATCCATTAAATCCATTGATTCCATCATATTGAAATGTTAAAAATGTTCACTAATCCAATACCAATGAAACCACTTTGGTTATTTTTCATATAACCAGAGAAGTCCTAGAAAAGTCAACTTCATATTTTTGGAGCACTTTTATTTTCTGCCTTGTTGTGTTGCTTATTGTGATTACTTCCGACATTAGTAGACGAAGTAGACAGAGTATTTGGAGAAGGACCAGAAGACTTGAAGACTCCGATGAACCAGGCAAGCAGCTCTTTGACCATGTCTAAGAAACCCTTTTTATGCATGTCATATGGCACTTTTATTGCTTGCATCGAAGTCATGATAAAATGGTGACCACTTGAGGTGGTTTGCCTCCGTTGCTTTTCTCGTTAACACTTGCATGATGCATGACCCTACCTTTCTATGAGGGTTATGCCGGTGGGAGTAGGTAGGATGCTAAAGTAGTTCCTACGCAAAAGGGGATGGGTATATGCATGGTGATGGAAGCTAGATTGTTTTCAAAAACTTTTCGAAAACCCCATCGAGTGCCACTTATGCCCGAGGGAGATAATGAGTTGGGTAACCACTTGATGACGAAATGGTGTACCGAGGCAAGTGTGTGTGTTGTTTCTAAAACGGATTGGTTTAAGTTGCGACCATTATTCCAACCTTACATGCGCAACCACTCTACCCTTATATGGGAAAGGGCATTATTGATTACCTAGGCCGATACTAGCTTGGAGCCCGCATTACTAGTGACGGGGGAGAGTTGGTGCTCTCTCTCAGGACGAGGTCATGCCAGATAGGGCGGCCATGACTGTTTTTACGGGGCACCGGATACACCATTGCATCCCCTCTCGGATGTTACGATCTCGAGTGAGTCTCGTATGATGTACATTGTGAGGATACGGAACAACGAGTGGACTCCTTGTTAGTGTCGTCTAGGGAAAGATAGTGATCGGGTGCTTACCCCGGGTACTTGGGTACCGCGGGTTGTGGATGACACGGCAGTTCCCCAGATCTTATGGGTAAAGTGTGCAACCTCTTCAGAGTGTAAAACTATTCGAATAGCCGTGTCCACGGTTAAGGATAGTTGGGTAACCGCTCTTGGGCTACGTCCACTTGGTTACAAATCAGTGTGTGTGTGGGGGGGAAGAACTACTTGGGTCCAGTCAAAGGACTTGACATGATTGAGTTGGGTTGGAGCCCACTCCCTTTATGTTGATATATGTAACCAGTCCATGTGGCTACTTGAATTTATAAGAGGCATACTTTACCAGTTATTGAACATGTCATAGCACAACAAAATTAGCTTTCTGCAAAAATTTACCTATGTCATGCATTGTTGTATCTTGAGCCAAAACATGGGTTGCTTGCGAGTACATTGAAAGTACTCATTGCATTGCCACTGGTTATTTAATTGGCCAGGCATGGAAGAACAGGAGTTTGAGGAAGAGTTCTTCGGAGACGAACATGCAAACTAGGACGTTTTCCAGTCAAAATGCCTGTAGGGTTAAGTCAGATGGCATGGGTTCTACTTATCGACGAAGATTTCCGCTGCTTACGTTTATTTGGTATTCAGCCCTTACGGCTTTATCTATGTAAGACTTGACCATAATGGTCATAATTTGTGTAAGACGATATGTATGGATGTAAGACTCTTGTTATTCAGCTTCTGTGTGTTCACTGAGCATTGATCTCTGGGATCACTGTACACGTGCATTCGGTGATCACGACTTATGAGTCGGGGACCCCACAGCTGCACTGTGGCCTTTCTGGCCCAGTGGCACAGTGCCACTTCTCTTTTTCTTTTTCTGTCTGTTTTATAAAAATTCCACAGGATAAAATATTTATCCAAATGGAATAAATCCAACTCCTAAAATCTTATAATAATTCCACCTATTTATTGATGTAACAATCATGCACATCCATCACACTTTTCTGTACTGTTCAAATTTAAATTCAAATTTGAGCATTTAAATCCTTCTTTGAAAATCCATTTCCACTATTCCTTAACTCCAAATCCAAAACTAGGAATTTTCCCCTTCTTAGATTTCCCCCTAGTATTTATCAAAAAAAAATTGACATTTTTCTGAGCACTTAGATTTTTTTGTTTTACCATTACCTTATTTTCCAGTCATTTCTTTTGCGACAAATAGATCATGTTTTTGACGAAGTAGTTGGATAAGAAGAAGTAGAAGGACTTGAAGACTTTCAAGACCAAGGCAAGCAGCCCTTTGACCATGTCTATGAAACCCTTTTTATGCATGTCATATAGCACCATATTGTTGTTGCAACGGAATCATGATGAGGTGGCAACCACTTTGATGGTTTGCCACCGTACTTCCTTGTTGATACTTGAATTGTGCATGACCCTACCTTCTTATGAGGGTTATGCTGGTGGGGGTAGATAGGATGCTAAAGTAGCGCTACGCAAAAAGGGACGGGAATATGCATGGTGATGGAGACAAAGTACTTTCAAAAGACTTTTCGAAAACCCCATCGGGTGCCACTTATGCCCGGGGGAGATGATGAGTTGGGTAGCCACTTGATGACGAAGTGGTGTACCGAGGCAAGTGTGTGTTGTTTTCAAACGGATTGGTTTAAGTTGCGACTGTTATTCCAACCTTACATGCGCAACCACTCTACCCTTGTATGGGAAAGGGCATTATTGATTACCTAGGTTGATACTAGCTTAGAGCCCGCATTACTAGTGACGGGGGAGAGTTGGTGCTCTCTCTCGGGACAGGGTCGTGCCAGGTAAGGCGGCAATGACTGTTTTTACAGGGCACCAGATACACCATTGTGTCCCCTCTCGGATGTTAAGATCTCGAGTGAGTCTCGTATGATGTACATTGTGAGGATACGGAACAACGAGTGGACTCCTTGTTAGTATTGTCTAGGGAAAGATAGTGATCGGGTGCTTACCCCGGGTACTTGGGTACCGCGGGTCGTGGATGACACGGAAGTTCCCCGGATCTTATGGGTAAAGTGTGCAACCTCTGCAGAGTGTAAAACTATTCGAATAGCCGTGTCCACGGTCAAGGACAGTTGGGTAACCGCTCTTGGGCTACATCCACTTGTTTACAAACTAGTGTGTATGTTGGAATAAGTGGGAAGAACTACTTGGGTCAAGTCAAAGGACTTGACATGATTGAGTTGGGTTGATGCCCACTCCATTTATGTTGATATCTGTAACAAGACCCTATGGTTACTTGAAATTGTATGATGCATGATTTACCAATTGTTGAACATGTCATAGCACAACAAAAACTAGCTTTCTTCAAAAAATTACCTATATCATGCATTGTTGTATCTTGAACAAAAACATGGGTTGCTTGCGAGTACATTCAAAGTACTCATTGGCTTGCCAGTGGTTATTTTATTGGCCAGGCATGAAAGAACAGGGTATGATGAAGAATACTTCGGTGACGAACATGCAAGCTAGGACGCTTCCCAGTCAGAATGCGTGTAGGGTTAACGCAGATGGCATGGGTCCAAGTTATCGATGAAGATTTCTGCTGCAATGTTATACTCAAGACTTAACTATAATGGTCCTACTTGTGTAATACGGTATGTATGGATGTAAGCCTATTGTTATTCAGCTTTTGTGTGTTTAGTGAGCATTGATTTCTGGGATCACTGTACACATGCATTCGGTGATCACGACTTATGAGTCGGGGTCCCCACACATGTAGACATTGCTCCATGGTGGGTTCAACAGCAAACCCTCCCCCCTCTCCAGATTGTAATCCAGTGGAAGATATCTGTTCTGAGGCGGATTTAGACGCAGCTGACCACTCCTATTTACCCCCAAGGTGTTTGCTCTACCTTGGCATGATGATGTTAGTCATATCTTGCATATGTTGCCTTGCAGTGCCTACTTTTGACATCATATATGTCATCTGCTTAGTTTAGACATGTTCTGTAATGCCACCCGTTTAGTTTCTATATCATATATGGGAATTTTATAGTCTCGTGTCTTTTAGCCAGCCATAATATATGTGAAATGTGCAATGCCATCCTGTTTAACCAGACATCATATATTTGAATGATATCTTGCCCATCCTTTTCTTCATTACATTTCCATTTGTCGACAATGTTTGTACACTAAACTACTCTTCCTGTGAATCAGCCATTTTGGTGGGAGATGGAAAAATCTAGAGTGAAAAGAAGGACTTCAGAGCAGACAGTGCTACGTGTCGAAGAAGATCTCTTGTTGGGTCCTGATAGCTCCTCAGAGATGGATTTAGAGGCAGATGACCATTCCCATTCCCCCACCGAGGTGTATGCTCTAACTTGGCACGGTTATACTGCTCATGTCATGCATATGGTGTCTTGCATTGCATAGTTTAGACATCATATACACAATATTCAACACCATGTTCTTAGTTCAGACATCATATCAAATGCCCTCTGTTTAGCATATAAATCACATGTGTGAATTAAATCATGCGATCATGATTACTTAGATAACATGTAGGTGAATTATGTCATGCGATCCTGTTTAGTTATTCATCATATGTTTGAATTATGTTATGCTATGCTATCCAGTTTAGATAGACATCATATATGTGCATTATGTCATGCTATCCGTTTTAGTTAAACAATATACATGTCAATTATTTCATGCCCTCTTTTTTTCACACTATATGTTGCATCTGTCTCTCATACAATGTCTGTACATTCAACTATGTTTCCTGTTTAGCAGCCATTTGAATTGGAGCAGGTGATGCCAGTATCTAGCAGAGTAAAAACACGGTCTACAAATAAAACAGTGCTACCTCTTGGTGGAGATAGCACCCCAGTTATACATGCACGAGAACCAGCCCTACCACACATAACTCGGACTCTCGCAGATTGTACCCCTACTGCGATGAACAGAGAACCAGCTTCACCCAATCTAACCCCAACCCTAGTAGATGGTAACCCAGTTCCTGTTGACACAGCACCAACTCCACCATAGAGCTCCCAAACAAGAGAAGTTAGTAAGGCAGCACTAGTGCCCAAAGGGCCAGTACTAGCACAGCGAACCCCAACTCCACCGGTTAGTACGCCTATTCCTGTGGAGGAAGCACAACCATCCAGTCGTAGTTTAGCATCTATCGCATTTGATGTTGTTAAATCCTATATGCGTATCCTCCCATATTGGAAATATTATACTGAAGATGAAGTAAAATGCCAGTTGCAGGTGTTTGTCCAGGAGTTATGTGTAAGTAATGTTATTCATGGCAATTACTTTGCTTTGTCCCATACATCCTACCTCCATGATGGTTATAATACAGCAAATTTTCCCATTTTTTCCTATAGAGAAGGACCGATTTGGAAACTCATGATGAGGTAACATGTGCTAATACCTTTGCTATTTTCAAGAATGCTTGGTGGCAATATCGGAATTAACTGAAGAAAACGTACTTCACCGGCAAAGAAACTCATCAAATTCCCTTATGTTTTCCCGGACGATGACTGTGAATGCCTTGTTCTATACTGGTCCCGAACCAAGAATGTGGTAAGGTCTATGAGCTCATTTTCTATTTTTAAGTACTATATTTTTGCGTCTTACCGTACTCTGTTCGTGTAGAACAAGTGGCTAAACCTGAAGAACAAATGTTCTAATTTAAGATTCCATTGCTATTGTGCATACTGCTTTGCTCTTTATCACTGTATTTACTCATACAAACTTATTTTTAAATTGAAGGATCCAATAGAAACTCCAATGGCACAGCAAGTATGTTCACGCATGTTTCTTTAACAGGTTTGCTCTTATCAATAGCTCTGTTGATTTCAATTTCAATTGTGTATACATTTGACTTCTCATATCATGCACATTACTAGCATCACAATAGAGCCAATAGTGTTGTTGTACATGTAGGCCCGTGGTACCCATCTAAAATCTTGTTGTGCCGTGTAGTTTCCCATGTTTTGTATTCTTTCACTTCTGCTTTGTCTTGAACTGATACGATTTGAACCGTGTCTCTATTTTGATTTGGCAAGACAATGTAGTGATCATAGGGCATAGATATATGTTTGTTTGATGCTTTTATTATGTACTAGTACTTGGCAATAGAAGACTTGGTAGTTTGATCCTGTCAACCTTACTAATGAACTGGTTCACGGAAATGAGTTTCATATACTAGTACATGCTAAACATGTTATGTGTCTGCTTGTTTCTTCTTTTAGAATGCTGACAGAATATTGGGGAAGAGTGCCTTATTAAGCAATGGTAAAGGAAGTAATGCAGATAAGGTTCAGGATAGTGAGACATCCTTGTTGATCTCCAACAAAGATAATAAAACAGCTAATGAAGACTATCTTGAAGACAGTGAGACAACCCCAAAGTCCTGCCTTGGTTTAGTGTTCGAGTTACTAGCCACTACAGCTTGCACAAGCTATTCAAACTCACTGTCTGAATCAGTTCGGTTTCTTGAGTCTCAACTACAAGCTGAAAGACATCGATTGGTTGTGCTGCAACAAGAAGCGGAAGGACTACGGAAGTCCCTGGAGCATTCAGATGCATACTTTCTAGTGCAACAACAAGCGTTGGAGGATTTTAGCGCCAAACAGGACAAAGCTAATAAGCTTGCTAAGCTTATTGTCAGCATGGTGGATACCCAGGATAACATTTCTTGAGCTCTTCTGAAGTTGTTTCAATAATGGACTTGTTTTGTCACCTCGTTTATTTACACTGGTGGCCAATTATGACGACCAGTGTATGTAATATGTTACTTTGTTCCCTATATTTGCACTAGTGGCGAACTTTGATGCCTAGTGGATGTAATATGTGTAATAGCTCTAATAGGCTAGCGTTAGTTGCTTGCTTATTTATTTTCTTATTGTCTTGTTTAGTTGTTTGCTTGTAGTTACTGCAGTTATTTTTCCGTGGTTTTCTAGTGGCCACAATAACCTATTTTTGGTAACTAGGCCACAATAATCATGGCAACACACGGACTATTGTAACCATGGGCCTCCTGCGAGCCGTAGGATCCGTGGGCCTTCTACTGGCCGTAGGATCCATGGGCCTTCTACGGGCCGTAGGATCCATAGACTTTCCATGGGCCGTATGATGCATGGGCCTTCTACGGGCCGAAGGATCCATTGGTCTTCTATGGGCCGTAGGATCCATGCGCCTTCTACGGGGCGTATGATCATTTCACAAAACATGGGCCGTACTATTCATGGACCGTAATGGGCCATTAATAGGCCGCATTTGATAACTCTATGAAAACAGCCCAATGGGTCACAGGCCACAAACGGGCCGAATGTAACCACGGGCTGAATTTGGCCCACAAACGGAATAGGCCAGTAACGGACTGTAACTAACCGAATTCTAGAAATGAGCCCAAGAATAAATGGGCCCTTAGAAGGCCGAAAGTTAACACGGGCTGGAAACGGCTGCCGGAATAATGGGTCGTTAATGGGTATAAAGCGATACACTGTTCATTATGGGCCAGTTTCATCTCGGGCCTTTAATGGGCCGAGAGTTACAGAGGGCCTCATATGGGCCAAAAGACATCATGGGCCATACAAGGGCCGGAAGTTACAACGGGCTGGAATCATATTGGACGACCCAGATGAAGGTACTGGGCTTAATTCCGATAGGCCATAATGGGCCGGGAGTTAGCGGGCCGTAAATGGGCTATATACGAACATGTCGTTAACAGGCTTTTCGTGGGCTGGCCCGTTACCTTTTGACCAAGTCAAACAGGCTGGCCTTTTCACCGGAATGGGCCTCTGTTGGGCCATGCCACGTGTCAACGTATCATAGGCGCCTCCTGTCCAATGAGTGGATGACATCTGTCCCAACGGTGAGCAAACATGTGTTTCCTCTAGACAATGAGAATTTTACACGTGGAAAATCCCCATTCGTCTTGGCTGTTAACGGGTTATAGGATCCAAAACCGGACCCGATAGCTTAACGGCGTCCCGTTACGGTGGATGCCATGTGTCGGTCACCCTTGACGAAAGCAATTATGTGACGCGCAATTTATCGTCATGGAAGTGGACACTTCCGTGATGATAATTTTGGTAATGTCATGGAACACTTCTATGACTGCACAGGTATGACTATCTTGATTCTGTCATAAATCGTCATGGATGTACATGCATGACAAAAACGTGACCTACTGTGACAAACACGTATCATCACGGAAGTGTATTTTTTTGTAATGTTACCATTGACTGTAATAACGCCGCAAGGTCTAGGCATTTTGAGCTTCAAGTAAGCATAGTGCAGGACTGCATTAAAGTGGGCGAAAGTAGTTCGTCCGAGCAGTGCATGGTAGCCGCTGCGGAAGGGGACGATGATGAAGATTAACTCTTTGCTACAAAAGTTATATGGGGAGCCGAATACTACCTCCAGTGTGATATAGCCTGTACAGCGGGCCTCCACTCCTGGTATCACACCTTTAAAGGTAGTGTTACTAAGCTTGATTCATGATGGGTCGATCCCCATCTTAAGGATAGTATCTTGATACATCAAGTTGAGACTACTTACTCCGTCCATAAGGACTCTAGTGACGTGGTATCCGTCAATGATTGGATCCAGGACCAGGGCGGCCGAACCCCAGTGAAGGATACTGGTTGCGTGATCCCTGCAATTGAAAGTGATCGGAAAGGCTAACCCTGGGTTGAACTTGGGGACGACAGGCTCTACGACATAGACGTCCCGAAGTGCGCGCTTGCGCTCCCTTTTCGGAATGTGAGTGACATATATCATATTCACTGTCATCACCTCGGGGGGAAACTTCTTCTGACCCCCGGTGTTCGGCTGACGGAGCTCATCATCATCTTTGCTTGGAGGCCCTTTTCCCTTGTGTTCGGTTTTTAACTTACCGGTCTGTTTGAAAAACCAACAGACCCTGTTTGTATGATTTGCAGGCTTATCGGGTGTGGCATGAATCTGGCAGGGCCTCTCAAAGATTTTGGCTAAGCTGGATGGCCTGTTTTCATTGGAAGGGCAATGGTGTTTATGTAGAAGCCCTCCTGATCGAATTCCCCTCCGGCAGGACGCTGGAAAAGGCCCCTAGATGGGATCTCATGGGTAAAGAATATTGCGGCGGCGGAAAAGTGTTTTCGTTGATGCCTTTGTTGGTTTGGAGATATATGGGAATATGTAGGAGAAGAAATTAGGTCAGGGGGTGCATGAGGGGCGCACAAGGATGGGGGCGCGCCCTACCACTCGGGTGCGCCCTCCGTCCTTGTGGCTGCCTCGTAGCTCTTTCGGCTTCAACTTCAAGTCTCCTGGTTGTCTTCTGGTCCAAGAAAAATGATCGCAAAAGTTTTATTCCGTTTGGACTCCGTTTGGTATTCCTTTTCTGTGAAACTCAAAAACAGGAAAAAAAATAGGAACTGGCACTAGGCTCTAGGTTAATAGGTTAGTCCCAGAAATAATATAAAATAGCATAAGCATGCATATAAAACATCTAAAACATATAATAAAATAGCATGGAACAATAAAAAATTATAGATACGTTGGAGACGTATCAAGCATCCCCAAGCTTAATTCATGCTCGTCCTCGAGTAGGTAAATGGCAAATGACAAAAACAGAATTTTTGTTGTGGAATGCTACCTAACTTATTTATCCATGTAATTTTCTTTATTATCGCATGAATGTTCAGATCCATAAGATTCAAAACAAAAGTTTAATATTGACATAAAAATGATAATAGTTCAAGCATAATAGTAAAGCAATTATGTCTTCTCAAAATAGCATGGCCAAAGAAAGCTATACCTACAAAATCATATAGTCTGGCTATGCTCCATCTTCATCACAAAAAATATTTAAATCATGCACAACCCCGATGACAAGCCAAGCAATTGTTTCATACTTTTGATGTTCTCAAACTTTTTCAACTTTCACGCAATACATGAGCATGAGCCATGGATATAGCACTATAAGTGGAATAGAATATGGTGGTTGTGGAGAATACAAAAAGAGGGAGATAGTCTCACATCAACTAGGCATATCAACGGGCTATGGAGATGCCCATCAATAGATGTCAATGTGAGTGAGTACGGATTGCCATGCAACGGATGCACTAGAGCTATAAGTTTATGAAAGCTCAAAAAACTAAGTGGGTGTGCATCGAACTCGCTTGCTCACCAAGACCTAGGGCAATTTGAGGTAGCCCATCATTGTAATATACAAGCCAAGTACTATAATGAAAAATTCCCACTAGTATATGAAAGTGATATCATAGGAGACTCTCTATCATGAAGATGATGGTGCTACTTTGAAGCACAAGTGTGGAAAAAGGATAATAACATTGCCCCTTCTCTCTTTTTCTCTCATTTATTATTTATTTATTTATTTATTTATTTGGGCCTTTCTCATTTTTTGGCCTCTTTTTTTTCTTTTTTTCGTCCGGCTCATCCCGACTTGTGGGGGAATCATAGTCTCGAACATGCTTTCCTCACTAGGACAAAGCTCTAATAATTAAGATCATCACACTTTTATTTACTTACAACTCGATACATAGAATAAAAATATGACTCGATATGAATGCCTCCGGCGGTTTACCGGGATGTGCAATGAATAAAGAGTGACAAGTATGAAAGAATTAAGAAAGGTGGCTTTGCCACAAACATGATGTCAACTACATGATCATGCAAAGCAATATGACAATGATGAAGCATGTCATAATAAACGGAACGGTGGAAAGTTGCATGACAATTTATCTCGGAATGGCTATGGAAATGCCATAATGCGTATATATGGTGGCTGTTTGAGGAAGGTATATGGTGGGTGTATGGTACCGGCGAGAGTTGCGCGGCACAAGAGAGGCTAGCAACAGTGTAAGGGTGAGAGTGTGTATAATCCATGGACTCAACATTAGTAATAAAGAAGTCACATACTTATTGCAAAAAACCATTAGTTATCGAAAAGAAGTACTACGTGAATGGTCCTAGCTGGATAGATTGGTAGGAAAAGACCATCGCGCGTCCCCGACCGCCACTCATAAGGAAAACAATCAAAAAATAAATCATGCTACGACTTCATGACATAACACTACAAAAAAAGACACATCCGTGACATTTTGGGCCGAACGAATTTTTTCTGTCATACATATGACACTTCTATGATGATAATTGTGACAAAACCCGGTATCATCATAGATGTGGTGTTCTCCTACTTCTATGACAAAAATCATGACAGAAAATGGGCTTTCATCCTGGGCGGGCCGGGGACGCAGCTGCATGACATTCTTTGGGCCGTCCATGACGGAAAAAACCATGGTAGAAGCGAGGGGGAGGAAAATTTCGGGGAGTTGCCAGTTACGGTCGGAGGTCGGGGGCTGAGCGATGCGCGTTTCTCTCGTACGTACACGCGTGTGTGTAAGGCGTTGGCTCTAACTGAACCCGAGCGAGGCGTTGGGCTCTAACTGAACCCGAGCGATTACACTGCAGGCTATGCGTTACTGAACCCGAGCGATCGATCGATGGCTGTTAACTGAACCCGATGGAGCGATTCCTTCGCTACTACTGCTAACTGAAGCCGATCGATGCTGCCTCTGGGATGAACAGTGAGCGTTGCGGGGGAGGGGGGTTGGATGAATAGTGAGCGGTGGCGTTGCCTCTGGATGAACATGACCCCATGGTGTGGAGGGCTGGATGAACAGTATACGGTGGAGGGGTGGCCGTGGAGGGGTGGTTGAACAGGACCCCATGATGTGGAGGGCTAGATGAACAGTAGACGGTGGAGGGGTGCCCGTGGAGGGGTGGTTGAACAGTAGCCGGTGGAATAGCACACGGTGGAGGCTGGATGAACAGGAGCCCGTGGGGGCTGGAGGAGGTCGACGGTTGCCCGTGGAAGCTGGAGGAGGTCAACGGTGTAGATGAACAGTATCCCGTGGAGTCCCGTTTTGTGGTACGCCACACCCCTCCCCCCAGTTTCGAACGTAGCGCTCCAACACAAGTCCGTTTCGTCCGTTTTGCGGTACGCCACACCCCTCCTGATCAACAGGACCCCCGCTTCGACCGTAGCGCTCCAACACAAGTCCATTTTGTCCGTTTTGCGGTACGCCACACGCCTCCTGATCAACAGGACCCCCGTTTCGACCGTACGAGGTCCGTTTCCTCCGTTTTGCGGTACGCCACACCCCTCCCGATCAACAGGACTCCATTCTGAATGTAGGAGGCCCGTTTCCTCCGTTGTGCGGTAGGTCAGGCCTCGTTTCCATCGCCTGTTCCGTCCAAGCCCTCCCGATGAACACGACCACGCATTCCGTTCTGACTTAGCCGGTTGTCTCCCACGCGTTCCGTTGCCTCCCGATGAACACGACGCATTCCATTGCCTCCCCATGAACACGAGCATTCCGTTGCCTCCCCATGAACACAACGCATTCCGTTGCCTCCCCATGAACACGACGCATTCCGTTGCCTCCCCATGAACACGAGCCCTCGCCGTACATATGCGCGACTAGGAGTTCGAGACCCCGCCCGTATGTACACATACGTGACCGTATTTTCTTTCTTGCACCCTGCCGCTGTACGTACGTGTACATGCTACATGCGCGCCTCTACTACGACACGTGCGCGCCTCTACTACGATAGGTGCGCGCCTCTACATCGACCAGTATGTACGTACATGTGCGCGACTAGGATGACAACGCTACGTACGCTTCAACCAGGTGGGTCCCGACTGTCAGGCACTTCCTTGCCTGTGAAGATGTAGCTGGTGTGTTCCAGCAGTCAGGGGGGCGAATCGTTTTTTCTTTGCCCAGACGCACTTCCTTGCGTGCGAAGGTGCAGCTGCTGGGTCCCAGCATTCAGGGTGGGCGAATCATTTTTTTTTGTCCGAACGCATTTCTTTGCGTGCGAAGGTGTAGCTGGTGGGTCCCGGCAGTCGGGGGGCGAATCGTTTTTTTTCGGACGCACTTCCTTGCGTGCGAAGATGTAGCTGGTGGGTCCCAGTAGTCAGGGGGGCGAATCGTTTTTTCCCGGACGGACTTCCTTGCGTGTGAAGATGTAGCTCGTGGGTCCCAACAGTGAGGGGGTGAATCATTTTTTTGCGAAATACAGTGGCCCGTCCGGTGGGTCCCCGCTGTCAGCTGGAGGAATAATTATTTTGCGGGTAATAAGGAGGCACTTCCTTGCGGCTGCCGTGGACCCAGCTGTCAGCCTCTCCACGTACAGTCCATGTCCGATGGAAGTCGTTCCTTGACCACGTTGACCACGCCGCGCCGAGAGCACCACGGTGGTGGACGACGGTGAGGCCTAGGAAGGGGACGACGCAGAGCCGGGGAAGACGCGGCAGTGGATGCACATGCAGAGAGGAGTACGAGGGTTCACTGGTTCAGCTGTGCTGCAGTCGCCACAGAATAATAGGGGGTGTGGGTGAGTGGAGGGATGGCCTGGCCAGCGGTGGGAGTAGTAGGGGCGGTGAGGCCTCCGCGGTAGCACAGCCGGCCATGGGAGGCAGGAGCAGGCGGCACGACCGACGCTGCTTTGGGCGGTTGGAGCAAGAAGACCAGAGGTTGAAGAAGCACAACCGCCGTTGGATGGACATCGTACGGTCACTGCAGCTAGAATCGTTTATATTGACTAAGTTGACAAAGCCCTTGGTACGTCAACTTAGTAGGCCCACAGGTCAGCTTACGAAATGGTGCGCCCCAGATGTCAGGAGGATGAATCATTTTTTGGGCGGGTGAAGCTAGAATATCCGAGATTGAAGAAGAAGCACGGCCTCCATTGGATGGACATCCAACGGCCACTGCTGCTAGAACCGTGTGTTGACTATAAGTTGACAAAGCCTTGCATACCCGTCAACTCTATTTTTTAAGGGACGCATCAACTTAGTAAGTCCAGAAGTGTGTAGCAAAGAACTTATAGCCCATTTGAGATTTGTAAGAATGTGTAGCCCATTTTTGAATTCTAATGGAATTTACTACAACCCATTTACAGTTTGGTAAAAGTACAGCCCATTTCAACCAACCGTTCAAAACAGAATTCAATAAAATTTCCCACATTTTGATGGGATCCGAATATTTTTATCCCGAAATTTTAGTCAGATTAAATACAATTTCAATATAAATTTATATTGCATAAAAATCCAATGAAACATTCTGCTCGCAACAATTAATGAAATTAAAATTTTCAATATTCCAAAAATAATATTTTATAAAGTAATCACCGTTTGGTGCATGTTTTTATAGTTACTACCCAGTTTTTATAATTACATCCCATTTATTATTTCTAAAAGCCCATTTTCTTGTTAAGCCTAATGCATCCCTCCTAGGAAAGATTTGCAGCCCAGCGGGGCGGAGAATAACAACTTGACCTTGCTTGGGTATTCCTAAAAAAATGTATAGCTGGGCTAGCCATTTTCAGCTTTAAAAAGATTAATATCTGGGCTGGATGTCTGGCCTGGGCTAGACAGGCCACAGTCCGCCCAGTTAATACCTGCAGCGATGTTTTCGTTGTTGTTCAGAGGAGAAAAATTAATATCTGGGGTAAACATCAAAAAACTCTGCAGTGCTCACACCTCAAAAACACAAATATTGCTCGAGCTGCCTGGTCCTAGCTGTCGGCCGCTTCTTGTGCAATTCTCTCGTTTATTGACTACTCCCTCCTTTCCGGTTTATAATGCTCAATTCAAAAATCTCACCAATCAAGGTAGATGGCGAGTGGTGGAATACTTTTTCTAGTTTTGCAAAAGCACCTAATTAATGCTCTTGTTATCCTCAAAAAATTATGTTTGGAATGCATTAATTGCAATGCATGCATGCATAAAGTACATGCATTGGTCAATTTTCTCTTAATACTTGCATGCACCGGCCATAGCCGCAGTCATCCGCATCTGTTGCCTTTCTCCTGTCCACACCACTACTACCCACCATGGCTTCCTCGCGCTCCAGCGCTCTTCGGGACAGGCGGACGACGGACCACAAGGAGATAGCAGCCATTGCTGCCGACCGGCTGCCCGGCAGGCAGCCAGAGGAGGACGACGTCCCAATGGAGAACATGGTAGTCGTCGATCCGGTGCCAACCCCCTCCTCCACGCCATCCTTGCCAGTGCATGGCACCATGACCATTGGCGAGGCCCTGACCAATATATGGACAGGGTGAGGCAGATGCGTGAGGAGCAGTTCTGGGAGGCGCAGGCCGAGGCCGCCTACAACCACCATCTCCTCCAGGAGCACCTGCAGGCGGAGGAGCAAATTGCCGCGGAGCGGGCGGAGCAGGAGGCGCTGCTCGACTCGTACAGCTCCGCCCGCAAGGGCCGCCTGAGCGCTGGCAGTACCGCATGCGGGTGGCGGAGGCTGCGGCTGCCTACAAAGAGGCTAGCAAAGAGGGTGATGAAGCGGGCGAGGCACTGTTTAGTGAGACCGAGGACGAGGCAGAGGACAATGCCGGCTCTGACGAGTCCCCGCTCCGCTGGCGTCGACGACACCCTGCTCTGTCGACGCCCCGCGGCGCCAACAACGAGGCAGAGGACACTGCCAGCTCCGCTGAGGCCCCGCGATGCCAACAACAAGGTAGAGGACACCGCCGGCTCCGCCGAGGCCCCGCCCCGCCAACAACGAGGCCGAGGCCACACCTTGCCGGCAACGTGGGGGAGGATTTCCACCGCTCCGCTGAGGCGCCATCCGCCGGCAACGAGACAGAGGCATCGCCGGCTCTGCCGAGGCCCCGCCCCACTGCTAACGAGGCCACGCCACACAGAAAATGAGGAAGAGTAGAACACGGTAGGTCGCCACCCGCTCGGGTCCAAGTAAGGCCACCGCTGCTACCCTCCGGTTGCAGCCAAGCTTGGCGGGTTGACCATTGACGCCCAGTTAGCTTCTTGGCGGCGACGTGGAGTCGGAGAGCTGCGCTGGAGAAGAACGCTGCTTCTACTTAACTGCTGGTGCAGTTGGCTGACTAACATGTGGGCCCAACAGGCCACATGTCAGTTATGCAATTGCACCTACAGTTATTGTTCGGCTCAGCGGGACAGAGGTGGGTAGCTTCGGTTAAGTAATTATACCTCCAGCGCACCCCTTTTTAGTTTTTTTCGGAAAGGAGGATGACCCCCGGCTTCTGCATCTGGGAGATGCATGCGGCCACAAACACCCCTTTTTAGTTAAAGAATGTATGAAATGTAATGAAATCCGGCATGTTTATATGAAATCCTACCATGTATGAATGAATTTATTTCGATTAGTTCGAATTCATGTATCACTGGCATTGGATGAACATGCAAAACAATACGTACTAGCAGTATTCCCAGGGTGATCACCACATTTGCAGCAGTTTCACATGTACTCCCTCTGGTCCTTTCTTGTCTGCATACAAGTTTTGTCTGCAGTCAAAGTATCTCTACTTTGACCAATCTTATACAGAAAAGTATGCACTTTCACAATGTGCGAAGTAAAAAGGAACATAAGGAGTACAAAGAGTTTGAGCAGCTTTTAGCGTTTCTACACATTGCAATCAAACACACATGCCTGGCAATTCATAGAGAACATTCAAAACAATCGATGATTATGCATCTCAACGACTCACATGTCAGAGGCAATATTTACTTCACAACTAAAGAATAAAGAAAAAATTGATCGCCGCTGCTAACAGCAAATGGCGTCCCATTCAAAAATATCAAACGCATATCTTGCTAAAATCAATGAGCAAAATTTGACAAGGTTGTCCCATTCCAAAATATCAAATGCCTACGATTGTGGAATGGGCAGGGTTTGCCATCAGTTTGGACATTGACATGGCACCTCGTGCTAAATAAACCAACTGTTCTTTTTGTGCAGTTACACCAAAATCAACCAAATTCGCGCGTAGCTTGTATGATTTTGCCCTTATATGTTGCAACGCCTTGAACTTATGGGCACCTCCTTTCTTGTGGTGGAAATGAATGATTCGATGTATTCATGAACATTTTGTGCAGTTCCCGTTGAAATCAAGCTGAGCACCCCTGTTTGCACAAATACAAAAAAGTGATTGGTATAAAGCAAACTGTACTATGAATTGACAGTTTCAACAGGCACATACATGGTCCATGTAGAGCACACTTTTAGAAAAATGGAATTCACCAGAAAGAATCCTAGAACAACATTGTACTTGCGCATCACAACAAAAAATGGAGATTTGTCAGTCCTTCTGAGCTAAAGTTAGTTTGGTCTTGTGGGGAGTAATGTAACCTTCCTTCAACTGCTCCTTCTGATGAGAAGATAGACAATACTTCTTCATCCTGGCACAGTACTTCTTCATCCTGGCATAATTGGAACTAGTCACTTCACGTACTCCATATTCTTCTTCAGAGGAAGATGATCCTGTTGTGCAAAGACAAGAGGACTACCAAATGCTAGCATCCATGTTTGCTCGAAAAAAGGAAAGGAAATATTTAAAACAGCACAGATGAAGCACTTCCCAAGGACAATACCACTTTTTCATGACAGTATCTAAACAGTAGCACAACACCAATAGAGATGACAAAGCTCAATCATATGGATTAAATCACTGGGCGAGTACCAACCTTTGTCAGGAAGCTGATTGTGTATAGCATATAGATGAAGCACTTCTCAGGAACCATCTGTTGCTATCTACGGGCGTGGCCATGCTTAATATATACTCCTTGATTAGTTTAATGTTTCCAACATCTTCTTGTGCAGTTCCACTAAAATATATGGTATCTTCAAAGAAGATCCCTGTTTGCACAAGTAGAGATAATTACGTATGGCATCAAATCAGTGGCAAAACAATTGCTTGTTCCAGCCATAGCAATAAATTAAGATGCAAAACTACATCATTACTTGTGTCATCACAGTTCCAATGCTTCATTACAGCATCGGGAGTTGATTTTTGTTTTTCTTCCGCTTGTTCTTCCCCGTCATCACTTGGTTCAATAATAGACAAGCTACGCCTTCAATGTAAGATTTGGCATGTCAATTAGGGAGCACAAGTATAGTACTAAACTTAATTTTCTAATGAAAGTGGCAAAATACAGGCCAGCAGTTGTGAAATATCCTTATCTTACCTCAATGGGATATTACGGTGCACATACAGATTGGAAGTCTTGTCTCCATTTGTGCAGCTCACTAAAATCAAGCAACATTATCGTACAAGTAGCACAACATATGAAAGCACACTGCAGAATCATGTGAAAGAAGGCTAGTACTGACCTCTCATCATGCGGAATTCAGACAACTCACAAGAAAAAGATCTGAACCAAATTCTCCTTAACGGATAGGAAGTAAGATCTCCTCTTGTGCAGTTCCACTAAGATCAAACAATCAAGCAACGTTGTCGGTGTGACATTTTGGTTGAACTGCACAAAACACTCTTAAAACAAAAGTGTTTTGTGCAGTGCAACAAAAGGTCACAATGGCAACGAGGTGAAGTAGATAACCCTGTTTACACAGAGGTGCAAAGGAAACAATTAGTGGTCAATAACGGTGGATGACACAGAAGCCAACAAAAAGAAGCATCTACCTTATCTAAATGAGAAAGAAAGCAAGAACAGTAGCATTTCTCAAACGGTGGCATTGATTAATATTAACATAGAGATTATATTAACAATAAAATTTGTTAAACATGTAATTTGCTTTTAACTGTGGCATTGCATCAATTTTCCAGCGGCATTATTAGAGGGTGTTTGTTTACCGGGACATTTTGGTGTAGGGACTAAAAAAACTCTGTGTCAATCACATCTAAACCAAACAGGAGGGACTTTTCGGGACTAAAAGTGGGCATTTGGGACTAAAGAAAGAAGACCCCGAGGGAGTCTTTTTGGGACTTTTTCCAACAGTTGCCCCTACCATGCATCGCACCTTGTTTCTATTAGTTCATTACTAGGGGTAACATGGTCTTTTATCATGTCATTTAATAACCTCTAATGTCCCTGGAACCAAGCAGGTAGGGACTAGGGAGTTTTTAACGAAACAGGGCCATAGATTAACAACAGCTAATGAGTTGCACGGGACAGTGGACGCACCAGCACCATGTGCATCTACCGATGTACTGTGGTCATGCACAGTCTATTGCAACAAAGAACAAACAACTAAGGAGCATATTTGTGTTGGTCCCAATTTTGTTATCTTTAGACACCTTTCCCTATGTGAGCGCAGCAAATCTAGTCCTGCTCAAACTCTACAGCCTTGTCCCTTCCTTTCCTTTTTGAACTAGTACTTTCTCCCCATCCTTTCCTCTTTGAACCACGTCGTAGATTTATGCGATACAACTTTCCCCACTACTTTCCCCCATTCCTTTCCTCTTTGAACCACGTCCTAGACTCATGCTATACAACTTTCCCCCTTCATTTCCTCTTTGAACCACGTCCTAGATTCATGCTATATACAAATTTTCCCACTACTTTCCCCCACTCCTTTCCTCTTTGAACTACGTCCTAGATTCATGGTATACATGCAGCTAGAGGAATGCATGTGGAGTAAGTAAAATATACCTTAAGGTTATGGTTCGGTGGGTGATAGGACATCGGCGAAGAAGAAGGGGTCGGAGGCCCTCCCACGCCGCCGCTGGGTGGAAAGTGAACAGCAGCGCCGGCGATAGCGTTAAGCCTCCTTCCCTTCCCGGTGGACGGATCCTGCCGGCTCTTTGAGTAGCAGTGAGGGGAGAGAGAGGCCAACGAAGTCTTGTTTAGATCTGGAGAGGGCGAGAGAATGTGAAGAGAGCAACTACAAGCGCTGAGGATCCAGCGGGAGAGGGCGAGAGAGTGTGAAGAGAGCAATTACAAGCGCTGAGGCTCCAGCGTGTATATATATACTGGAGAGAGAGTGTGAAGTGTGCAAGCCCTAGAAAACATTTGACCAGTCAAAGAATCCTCCTGGCAAAAACTATGCTCAAGTGTAGTTATCGAACCTGAGACCTCAAGTTTGACGAGCGAACAGGCTAACCAGCTACACAACCCTCCCGTTATGTTCAATGGGAGGAAAATAACCTTTTATACATTCCTGCATCCGTGTGACAGGCATGCCGTGTTTTTGTGTGTGTGTGTGTGTGTGTGTGTGTGTGAGTCATTAGGATTTCAATCATAATCGTGTTATGTGGCTTTGGTGGTAAGACTATCCACAGTGGTGCAGAAATAATGCAGGCTTAGTCACCTTACCTCTCTCCACGTAGTACGTTGGGTCCCACTAGTCAGAGGGTGAAACAAACAAATTAATAAGAAAAATCAAAAGCGCCAGCGTTGTATCTTACTACCTCGCACATCTTGCTACTTCTCGGGAATTGATCCCTCTGTTAGCTCACGTACTATTTTAAGTGAATCCTTATTATAACATGCACACAAATTTTGGGCACTTGTATTCGACTTAAGTCAGTGTGCCACCATATCTCGTATACTTACTACTCCCTCCGTCTAGGTGTAATAAGTCACGTTAGAAGGTGCAACGGGACCAAGGTGCGTGCGTGTGCATGTGTGTGTTTAATAGCATGTGTGTGTTAGAGAGTGCGACAGATCGACCTACTCCTACAGAGATATGGTGTGTAGTGTACGATTTTAGCCGCGAGAGTCGGTGCATCCTCTCATTTCCGGGCGTGTCCGATAGGGACATGCGGACAGCTGCCACGCCCGCTCCTGACCAGCTTGGCCCACCCAAAGCCCCTCCACCGCCTGCGCGCGCTTCCCGCCCGAAATGGTTAGCGCCGCTCCAAACAATCAGTGCCACATTCATGCCCGGGCAGAGCGGACGCGACCTCTCACTGGCGCAAGAGTGATGGTTGCTTCATCCGTCCAACTTACTGCTGGGTCTATGTGATTTGACGGCTAATTGGTCTTTATTACTGAGGTGGTAGGACTGCTGGATGTCCCATGCTTTCGGCGAAAGGAGGTAGTAGATTACAATTTTCTCCATTCTTATAGTGGAGGAGTGCAAGAGCAGTGAAAACACGTAGGCTCAGTGATTACATGGCCCACCTCACACTATCACCGTGCGACACCTAACTCTTTACATAGTACTCCCTCCGTTCCTAAATATTACTAGATGAGTCCCCGCTCGTTGCCGCGGAACAGCGGTATATCTCTCTGCGCAAAATTATTGATTTCATAGAACTAAAAAAATCTATAACCGCATGACAAATGTGGTAGCCCAACTAAATAAACTCCCATCAATATTTAGATCATCTCACATAAGGAAAAAAGATCAGCCAACTCCTACTGCATAATGGGATTATATTTTTCTTTTTGACATATTAATGGGACTTAAAAGCTCACTTACATGCATGCTACCGGTGCATTCTTGCATGCAGACATGTTGATGTGATTTAAAACCCACTCACATGCATGTGCCACGGTATTTCTGCATGCTTGCATCTGGCTTAGTGCTGAGCCTCTCAACGTCTAGATCAGACGGCTATTATGACTGATTTACTTCATCTAACGGCTACGTCAATTTTGATGATGTGGCTCAAGGAGAGGATAGAGAATTCCTAGTAGTGGGGGCTAGCTATTACTAGTAGATAAGTCTTTGTAGAGATTCCACTAGGTGAACTACATACGGAACAAAATAAATGAATCTACACTTAAAATGCATCTATATACATCCGCATGTGGTTAATGGTGAAATCTCTAGAAAGACTTATATTTAGGAATGGAGGAAGTACTAGTATAGTACTAGTATGTACTGTAATTTATCAGCAAGATAAATTTGTACAATGCTATGAAGCTTCCAGCTCCTTTTACATGTATCTTGCGTCCAAGGTTGCCCGTTGCAACATTTCATCAAATACAAAGGACACTAACATGCATGCTATTGCATCTCAATGATTGATAGATCATAGCAAATATGTACTCCCTCCGTTCCAAAATAAGTGTCTCAACCTTGTGCAAACTTTAGTACAAAGTTGTACTACTACTAAAGTTGACACTTATTTTGGAACAGAGGCAGCTAAAGAAAAAAATGATCCATGCAGTCCCTAGCCCTTGAACCGTGAACATTGACCAGGCTTCAATTTTCCGGCAACGTTTAAGCTTCCTAATAAATGAAGTTTGCAACCTTTTGACCATCGGATCATTTTGTGCAGTTTCACCAAAATCGAGATGAGCATCCCTGTGGCAAAGAAATTGAAGAAGCGTGATTAGAATAAGATTACTAGGACTAGTTGATGAGACATAAACTCATCACAAATACAGTACGTAGAAGCCAGTAGAGGTATCAGGTATGTGTGGGGCAAAGAAGTAGAGAAATATCCACAGGAAGTGATGTGGGCAGCTGGAGCAGTGGTGCAAGCCGGCTATAAAGGGAGTTGTACCTGAGGGACGTAGCTCGACCTTGAGGAGGGCGGTGGGAGGCTGCAACTTCCCACGTCGCGGCAGTGAGCAAGGGACGAAGGCAACCTCACCGGTTTTGTGAGAGAGAATGGCGGGGACCCCTGATCGGGACGTGCCGACAGTGGGTTTTCGCCGTCGACTACGGCCACCGCATCTACACTAAGCATCCACCCCTTCCCCAAGTGGACGTATCTGCCGGGATGTTAGAGATGTGGCCACAGTCGTTTTGTGCGAGAGAGTGTGAAGAGAGCAACCCCAGCAAGCAACCATGTAGGCTGGCCCGTCCTGACTATGTATATAGTGGAGCGGTTTCCTTTTCTCTCCATATGAACCTATCATATTGCATACGTGCCACTGAAGAAAAAAAATTATTTATAAATGACGCGGCACCTACTACTCGTTCTCCTATAACCTTGCACTTGGCATCTCCAAAATATTAACCTTGCAATTGGCTCATCGCCTCTTCGGGAAGTCGAGCAATAATGGTAGTGTAGTATATATCATTCTGGCTATATGAGACCGAATGAATTGCTGCACGTCCACCACGTGGGCGAGGGTCAAGGGGCGAGGGAGAGTGCTACTACATACGGAGCAAAATGAGTGAATGTACACTCTAAAATACATCTATATACATCAGTGTTTGTCGTATCTACTAGTAGTTCATATTGAAATCTACTAAGGACATATATATTCCAAACAATATGATATAATCTCTGTAACCAAGGTAGTAGGGACGAGGAGTAAACGGAGGGAGTAGTAAATTTTTCTCCTCGTCCTGCGAGCCACCGCGTGCATGGGCGAGGGAGGAGCAAGCTTCACCTCATCATGCGAGCCACCGCGCCCGTGGGCGGGGAAGACGGCGTACTAAGCAAGCTTCTCCTTTTTCTGCGAGTTGACGTGACACATCAAAAGTACTCCAGTATATAGAGCCTTGCCTCTAAGGTAGGCCCCACATGGTTTGCCTCTTTTTTAATTTAACATACCGCGTCATGACACAATTTTTTTGTTCACCCGTGGTAGACGATCATCCCTCCACCAAGTGGACAACCAGTACACGTGCCATATTACCACGTGGGCTGCCTTTTTCGTACAGAAATGAGCTCCACCGTCTACCCGCGCGGGTGTGGTAGGGAAAGAGATGGGAGTACGTGCGCCGTGCATGCACCTCTTCTCTTTGTGCACGTACCCCACCTACGTGGGTGTGTGTGAGAGATACAAACCGCGTTCATGATTGTTTTTGTTTTGTGGTGGGGGTGGGGGTGGGTGGGGGTTGATTTCGTGAATTATTTGTGGGAATATGTGTCGATGACATCTGAAACAAAATTTTGCATGCAATGTGTGTGAAATGGAGGCCTATCCATATCATACATAGAGGGTCGGGCAATCCACGAGAAGAGAGGGAGGGGTCACAGCTATCGATAGAGTCGAAGAGAGGATCAAGTACGGGTGGGTGCGAGATCGAGGAAGAGAGCCATCGAAATTGTGTGTGTGTGTGTGCAAGTCAAAGATATAGGGCGACTGGCCTACCGGAACGTTAGATGGAACATGTCAAGTTTGTGTGTGGCAGGGAGACATGACTAGAGCGCTTGATGTATCGATGTGTGTGGGGGGAGGGGGTGGGGGGAGGGGTAGGCAGAGGCCTAACTATAGAGGTAGAACGACTTGTATATGTGTTGAGAAAGAGAGACCCATCTATGTCATGAGGGAGATCGGTTGACATCCATACATAACTGAAGGACGGGAAATATGATGGGACAGAGAGAGAGAGAGACGAGAGAGAGAGGAAGGGAGAGGGAGGGAGAGGGGTAGAGTGCTGGATGGGTGATGGAGTTGCTTCTCGGAGATGTTGGGAGAGGCCTACTAGACAAACTGAGGGTGGAACTGCAATGTTATCAATAAGAGTGGGGATGTGTTTCTGTGTGTGCTTGTGTGTGATAGATCTGTCGGGACGCATCCATGGATGATGAAGGGGAACCATGTGTTTGGTAAGCAAACCAAACTAGATCGGTAGATCAATTGTTGTTTGTCAGAGGAAGGGAGAGACACAACTAATGAGGTAGATCGATCGATGTGTGGGTAAAAACGAGTTATAAGGACCTAGCTGGCTATATGTATAGCGAGAGAGCGGTCGGTGTACGTCCATTTGTTAGAGGCAAATAAGGCCCAGCGATACGGATAGAGGGAGAGAATGGAGCTAGGAGGTGGTGCGAGAGGCCCAACTACTAGCTAGATAGGGGGAGGAGTGTGTGGTTGTGAGATAGATTAAAAGAGGGGTAAGAGTTTACACGTGTGTCTGACCATATGAGAGACACGAGGCAAGGACACATAAAGGAGGAGATTGAAGCTGTTTGTGTATGCTGTAGGCAGGCATCGCTGGAGAGGTTTATCGATCGGTGTGTGTCGGAAAGGAGTTGTGGAGACTCTGGGAGAACGACCTAAAGGAAAAAATGAATGTGCCCGGTGGATAGAATGCCGAGGGAGGGGGAGGGCGAGGAGGGCGTGTGCATGCACGAGAGAAAGTTAGTGGTAGCTACAAAGGTTAGAGGATTGTGTGGGTGTAAGAGACTAACAAAGATCATAATTTGATATGAAAGTGGATTCGTATATTTGAATAGGAGATCATAGTGTTTTAAACATTGCATGCATGAATATAGCGGTGATACACGTGTTGTGCACATGTTATACCATAATGTGATAATGCATGGCGTTTGCAACTCACAGCTAAATGCCGAACAATCTAAACCATACTATACATCAAATAATCTCACATTTTATTTGAATTTGTGATAATCTGCGGCGTTTGCAGCTTACAACTAAATATCGAGCAATCTAAACAATACTATATATCGAACATTCTCACATTTTATTTGAATTTGTGGTAATGTGTGGTGTTTGCAACTCACATCTAAATACTTGTAGGCGTAGGGGGCGGGGCACCATACATAATGTGATAAACACATTATACATATGAGACATGGTTTAGATTATGAAGATCTAGCTAGAGCTAGAAATGTAATGTGATTTGAAATCAAAATAAAGTGGATTCAAAAAATCTAGTTCGAGTTCATATAGTACACATAGTTCATATGTAACTCGATACTGATCATGTGGTGTGCTGTGAAGATAATACACAAATGATGGTTTAACTTGACAATAATGATGATTGTAGATCTTTTTAAAACAGAGAAACGAATTCAAATGCTTTGACTTCACAACAATCATTACTGTAGATCTTATTCAAATTTAGTTCATATTGAAGCGGAAGTATATACGTTTGAAATGCACTAAAACATTCATTTGAGTAGTAGGTTGCATGCATTATACACGTAGCAAAATATTTTAATTGAACATAACATGAATTCAAAGTTTTGAATGACATTTGTAGTGCGCATTGATTTGGTACAGTATACGTTAGGCTTGTCTGGAAATTTCAACCCGCACCTTGTTAGCCCGAAATATTTAAGATATATCTTTGTCTCGTTGTGCTCCGACAACTCCCTCCATCTCAACCCGCGCCTTGCTATTCCGAAATTACAACGCGCGCGAAAACTCCCACCTCCTGTGAAATCCCGACAAGCGAAATGCCTGTGGTACCCCTGAACCGAAAGAACCGCCTCAAATCATTGGGGGTACTTTCGTAACTTACCCCACATTTCGGACAAGCGCGTCTCTAAGCCATGGTTCCCCACTGCCATCAAATCCGTTTAAGCTGCGGCCTAATCGGCGCCACCAAAGAGGTTGTACACTAATCGCCGCATTTTCTTCTTGATTCGATCTCACGGTGCTGCCGGCGCTCGGTCCCGAGCCGACACGGCGCGGCTCCATCCATGGCGGCGTCGCCGGCCACTTCCTCCACGGCGTCGCTCCCTCGGCAGCGACGTCCACATCAATAGGAGCTGCTGCTGCTTTAGCTCTCGCTCGCACTGCTTCTCTGCTCTTGCTCTCGGTCCCGTGCCTGGTCTGCTCTTGCTATTGCTCTTGCTCGCGCTGCTGCTCTCGCTCTTGCTCTTGCTTGCAATGCTGCTCCGATTTGGCTACACTTCAGTCGACTGAATCGACTTTTGGGTCAGTCGATTACCAAGGGGTGGGCTCGCCGGGGTGAAGGAAGAACCAGCCGCAGTGGGGAGGGGGGCTCGCCGGAGAGGTACCCCACTATCTATCTTAGGGTTCAGGATGGGGGCGGTGGTAGCCGGCGGTGGCGGGGCGTTGGCGGGGCGGTGGCGTGGGGATTGCCGGAGAAAAAGCTCGGCACGGGGGGGCCTAGAGGGATGGCCGGGGCGGCGGCGGACCGGCGGTGGGGAGTGTTTTCTGGGCGGGCGGGGCGGCGCACCGCCGACCGCGGGCGGCGGGGGGCTGCTGTTTGGCCGGTGGTGGCAGGCGGCTCAGGGGGGGTGGAGGTTGAAGATGAACCGCAGGCCCTTGATTTCGTATCCAATGGCTGCAAAATCGACTGACCAGAGATGAAAAAGTCAGTCGACCGACATGTAGCCTCACCTTGCTAGTGCGTTCAGTTTCGACAGCAAAATTTAGTTTCGACAGCAAAATTCAGTTTGGACAGTTAGGTTCAGTTTCGACAGTGAAGTGCAGTTTCGACAGTTAAGTTCAGAGATGAGCGGCTGATTTATTTTACATCTAGCAATTTGTGGTTATGTATTTTATGTCATGTATTTGAGATGCTATTAGAATTCCAGTCAGGTTAACGTTGTTTGTTGTCTCTCTTGTCCTGCTTCAGCCTCGGTGTCGTATAACTCACCGGAGCTGCTCCAACGATGAAACCCTCCATCACAGCGGAGCAGTACCTCGGGCTCCATCTCCAAACGCCAAAGATCTTCTTCCCCTCCTCCGATAGGAAAGTCAGCCGGAGCATCCTCACCGGCCAGACCAATCACGCTGAGATCGACATGGCTTCGCCAAAGAGGTTGTACACTTGCTGCATCTCTTTTTCTACTCTACATGTTATATATATTGTCCACTGAGCACACGGATTTGTTCCTTTAGTGTCTCCTTGAAAGAAAAAACGTAGGAATTTTAATTTTCACTTGTCCTCCTTTTCAAAATTCCTTATTCATGAAGCACAAGACTAAGAGATAGTAGCATAATAGCATTATAACCATACATTTTTCTTGTGGTTTGACTTAATCTCACCATGCTTCTTTGCATCATGTGATCTTCCAATTGTTGTGAATCAAACACCCAGATTGGCAGAAATCCTGTGTTTTTAAATTCTCTATTTTGCGCGTGCATTCCTATCCTATTCCTGTCTATTTCCTATCCCTGCATTGTTGGAATCCTCCAATTCAAATGAGCCCTTACAGAATTACTTCTCTTACAGATAGTTGTCAAAGAAAACCTTGCGTGGTTTGTCCCGGTCCTGCTGCGCCATCATCCACCCCAGCTTAGCTGCTCCAATGACAGAAGGGTCCAGCATAGCAGGGATCCGGCCTCTAGACTGTCTTTCGCTGCCTCAGATCTTCTCCCCGCCGCTGGCAGCCATGAAAACTGCATTACCATCATCAACCGAGCAGATGACCTCGAGGACTACACGGGTCCGCAAGAGAGGTCGCACTCTTTCGTGTCTGCTTACGTTATGCATCGCTTAATATTACATGCTACTTTATCGTACTGTTCACCGACTAGACTCTGTGTCAGCTCCAAACTAACACTACTAGGGAAAAGCCTATACACAGAATCTTATCAGTAGCGCGCTCCAAAATAACTCGCTGCTGCTAACTAGCAGTAGCGCGTACAGACGAAACTCGCTACTGAGACAAATATAGCAGTAGCGCGTCAACCGAAAGACGCGCTACTGCTATAATTCCTACGAGGCCGCCGCGAGGCTAGTTATAGCAGCAACGTGTTAGCGTGATGCGCGCTACTGCTACATGGCATAGTAGCAGTGCATTTCTAGGATAAGCGCTACTGCTAAGTTTCCTACAAAAATTTAGTCCCACCTCGCTCCGTGAAGAGCGAGTTTCGTCTGTACCACCTTAAATATGCTACTTCTCACACTTTGACAAGCACTTGATCTTCACTGAACTCTATGTGTAGAATTTGTGGCTACAATATGAGTCTTCACCTATTCCTAAACCGGTGAGGACTCATATTGTCAAATCAGATTGTACACAAAAAGATCGTTGATGATCAATGTGTTTTTGATATATTGAACAAAGTCTATTTTTGCATGCTGACACATAGCAGTAGCGCTTTACTGTGAAAAGCGCTGCTGCTAGATAGCTTAGCAGTAGCATCTGTTCCTGAAGAGCGCTACTGCTAAGCCATCCATCTCCCTCATCTCCTCCCTTCGGATCCACTCACACACAGCCACTCAAATCCTCTCTGACCCGTCTGCGCCGCGCGCCCCCGTCGCCCCTCCTCCGTCTGCGCCGCGCGCCGTCACCTCCTCCTCCTTGCTGGACTCGGTACCGGCCTCCTCCTCCGTCCTCCCTCTCCACTCGCCGCTGGCCGGCCCCTCCTCGCTCCGCCTTCCTCCTCCGTCCTCCCTCAACTGACCGCGCCGGCCGGCCCCTCCTCGCTCTGCCTTCCTCCTCCATCCTACTCTCTTCTCCCTCCTCGAGTCACCCTCCTTCTCCCTCCTGCTCATATGCAACATTTTGATTTAGTTAATATAATTTAGTTGACTTAGTAGGCTAGTTGATTTAGTTGACTTAGAACATTTTGATTTAGTTGATTTAGTAGGCTAGTTGATTTAGTTGACTTAGAACATTTTGATTTAGTTGATTTAGTAGGCTAATTCATTTAGTTAATTTAGTTGACTTAGAACATTTTGATTTAGTTGATTTAGTAGGCTAGTTGATTTAGTTGACTTAGAACTTTTTGATTTAGTTGACTTAGTAGGCTAATTGATTTAGTTGACTTAGAACATTTTGATTTAGTTGATTTAGTAGGCTAGTTGATTTAGTTGATTTAGGAACATTTTGATTTAGTTGATTTAGTAATCCTTTGCTCATATTGCTTTAGGAAGAATGGCGCCACCACCACCACCACTATGTCAACTATGCAAGTCAAGATGCGCCAGCAGCCTTGCAACTGGCAAGATGTTCTGCATCTACTTCCAGCCGAGTTTTCGTCATGCGGCGGTAAGAAATTAGATGAAATGTAATAACTATTTTATTTTTAGTGTTGGCTTTACTGCATTGTGTCATTTTGCTTATTTTACACAGATCGTCCCATGCAATGTGAGGTTGAAATTCAACAAGCTGACAGGAGACACTGTGACATTTGAGGCTCCTGGGGGGCCGTACACTATGGAGGTCGAGAAAGGACGCAATATGTCGCAGATTGGAGGAGATGGATGGGCCCTTTTTGTCGCTCGCATGCATCTTACTGGTGGTGAGTTGATCAGCTTCAACTTCCAAGCAGAAAGACCCAAGCTAGCTGTCATTTATCTCAACCTGGTGGAAGATGATGAAGATGACGAAGAAGATGAGGATGATGAAGATAATGAGGACCCACTCGATGAAGATGATGAGGACCCACTTCATGAAGCCATCATAGCTCAAAGAACAAGGCTGAGTGAGGAGGAGGTGTCCAACCTGTGGGACATAATTCCGCCATGTGCTGACTTTGTCGGGGTGCCATTCGTGACCCGCTTGACAAATACCATGGTTGATCGACATGATATGGTATGTTATACTTACAAATGCAAATTAATAGGGTGAATTACTTAGTGTACAGTCCAATGATATGGTATGTTGTGTGGAATCTAGTCGATGATATATATGTTTTAGTGTAGAGTTCGATCACATGCTTATTAATTGATATGTTTTTCTTATTCAGAAATTGGCAAAGAGCATATCTATGAGTTATGGTATCGAGCCTGATGAAGAAGGCTCAGCTGGACTACGCCTTACTGCAAGGCTCCGTCACAACCTGTACTTATCGCGTGGACACGGACGGTCGCACACACTTAAACTCGGTTGGGTGGAAGAAATTCCTCGATGGCAAGAATCTTCGTGTTGGATAGGCCATCCTAATTACTATCAGGAACACCATCCTCCCAGGATTGAGAATGATGATTGTCTTCGATATCATCTAGGACTACATATGTGTGTGTGGCTATATCATCTAGAACTACATATGTGTGTGTGGCTATATCATCTAGAACTACATATGTGTGTGTGGCTATATCATCGAGAACTACATATGATGATCGTCGTCGATATCATCTAGAACTACATATGATGATGGCTGTTGATATGACCTTGTATTGCTTGAGGATGCATGTTCTCTATGCATGAAATTGTTATCTAGTACTCCCTTCATTCCAAATTACTCGTCATGGTTTGAACTAAAACCACGACGAGTAATTTGGAATGAAGGGAGTACTACCATACCTAGCAATGGTTTATGAATTTGATATCTACTAGCAGTACCTAGTATCTAGTATCTGAAAGGAGAACTGAAAGTGAAAGCAGAACTGAAAGGGAATGGGGCAATGGGAAAATGATGAAAGATATAGCTGTAGCGAGGGATGGCGAAATCGCTACAGCTAGTTAATAGTAGCGCGTTCACAAAAAGCGCTGCGGATATCGTCAACAGTAGTAGCGCGGGTTGGGGCCGCGCTACTACTATGAGTTAGTTGTAGCGCCATATTAGTAGCGCGGCCACCCGCGCTGCTGCTAGCCTAAAAAACCGCGCTGCTGCTAGCCTTTTCCCTAGTAGTGTAATGGTCAAACTTGAGTTTTTAAATGGTTGTGGGGTACATATTGGGGCCTCTATCAATAGTATCTATCTATAATCTGGTTAATCTCCGATGTCTACTATGAGTTTCATGTTGGGTGGGAAACAAACAGTGAAGAAGCCATTATCTGTATTTATTAACTGAAGCCATTATCTGCCTGCTATTATTGGTTTTGGGTCTATCCACAGGTTGCTACCATCACTCTAGATTTCTGCATGCACTCCTTACATAATCTCACTATGTTTTATCCTATGCATGACAGTTGTTGTAAACAATGGAACTGAACATGTAGAGTAAAAGAGACGAGCCTTGCATGGCAATATAATTTCATGCAGACGTCGCTCCATGGTAGGCGCAAAGGCAGCCCCCCTCCACGCATTTCAGATTGTAATCGAGAGAAAGATATCTGTTCTGAGGGGGATTTAGAAGGAGAAGATAACTCCTATTTACCCCCTGAGGTCTTCGCTTTAACTTGTCATGCTGATGTTGGTTATATCATGCATATGGTGTATTGCATTGCTTGCTTTATACATCAAATATGTCATCTGCTTAGTTTAGACATCCTTTGTGCGAATGCCATCTGTTTAGTTTATTCATCATTTATGTGAATTATGCAACACCACCTTGTTTAGCCAGGCATCATATATGTGAATTTTGCAATGCCATCCTGCTTAGCCAGTCATCTTATATGTAAATTATATCAGGCCATCCTTTTTTTTTCATTACATATTACATTCGTCATCAATGTTAGTACATTCAACTGCTCTTCGTGTGCATCAGCCATTTGACACGGTGATGGCAAATTCTGGAGTGAAAACAAGGTCTTTTGAGCAGACTATGCTATCTGACGAAGCGCATATCTCGCTGGTTACGGATAGCACCTCAGAGGAGGATTCAGAGACAGATGACCAGTCCTATCCCCCCCCCCCCCCGAGGTGTATGCTCTAACTTGGCAGGGTTATGTTGCTCATATCGTGCGTATGGTGTCTCGCATTGCTATGCCATTTGATTAGTTTAGACATGCTTTGTGTGAATGCCACCTGTTCAGTGTCTAATTATCATATATGTGAATTATGCATTGCCATCTTGTTGCAAGACATTATATATGGGAATTATACAATGCTATCTTGTTGCCAAGGCATTATATATGTGAATTATGCAATGCCATGCTGTTTAGCCAATCATCATGTATGTGAATTATATCATGCTATCATTTTTTTGTATTACGTGTTCCATTTGTCGACAACGTTTGTATATTCAACTAATCTTCCTGTGAATCAGCCATTTGAAGCGGTGATGGAAGTATCTGAAGTGAAAACAAGGTATTTAGAGCAGACAATGCTACCTGCTGAAGCAGACATCTTGCTGGCTACAGAGAGCTCAGAGACTGATGACCAGTCCTATTTCCCCCCCGAGGTCTATGCTCAAACTTGGCAGGGTTATATTACCCATGTCATGCATGTTGTCTTGCATTGCTTAGTTTTTACATCATATATAGATTGCCATCTGCTTACTTGCTTACTATATAAATCATATATTTGAATTATATCATGCCATCATGTTTACATAGTACATACACATCATCTATCTAAATTATGGCATGGCAACCCATTTAATAAAGACATCATATAGTTATATCATCTCATCCTGTTTAGTGTTTACAGTCATCATATTTAGAATTATGGCACTCTATCCATGAATGTATGTGAATTATGGCATGCCAACCTATTTAATAAACACATTATACAGTTATGTCATGTCATCCTGTTTACATAGTCTCATATTTTGAACTATGTCTTTCCATCTTTTTTAGTTAGCCATCATAATGTGAAATTGTGTCATGTTATCCTGTTTAGTTAGCCATCATCATATATGTGAAATTGTGTCATGCTACCCTGTTTGCTTAGACAACATAAATATGAATTATTTCATGCCCTCTTTTATTCCCCACTATCCATTGCACCTGTCTATCATACAATGTCTATACTTTCAATTACTTTTCTTGTTTATCAACCATTTTGAATTGGAGAGCGTGATGGCAGTATCTAAGGGAGTAACAACACGGTCTTCAGAAAAGATAGTGCTACCAGTTGATGCAGATAGAACCACGGTTGTACTTGCCCAAGGACCAGATCCACCACACATAACCCAGACTCTCATAGATTGTACCCCTACCCAGTTGGACAGAGAACCAGCTACACCCCTTCTAACCCCAACCCCGGCAGATAGTAACCCAGTTCCAGTTGACACAGCACCGTCTCCACCACAGAGCACCCAAACACGAGCGGTTAGTAAGGGAACTGCAGTGCCCAAAGAACGAGGACCACCACTCCGAATCCCAACTCAACGCTTAAAGGAGAAGAAGATTTGTTCTCGGGTCAGGTTCTGTAGCTATGGTTCATACTCCTTTGCTCTTGCATTACTATATTACTCATACCAACTATTTTCAAATTTGAAGGATGGAATTGAAACTCCAATGGCGCAACAGGTATGTTTTAAACCTGTTTCTTTAACTGGTTTGTTGTTGTAACCTGCTCTATGTTGATTTCAATTTCAATTGAATAAACAGTTATGTTCTCATGTCATGCACATTACAAGTGTTGTTATTGCTCTATAGTTACCCACACTTATATTCTGTCTATTCTGATTTGTCATGAACAAATATTATTTGAACTATGTCTCTATCTTGATTTGGCAACAAAAACTAGAATGATATAGACCATAAAGTGACCATGGCACATAGATATATGTTTGTTTCATGCTGTTATTCTGTCCACTTTACTACTGAACTCATTTACCAAAATGAGTTTCATATACAACATTGTAAGCTTGTGATGTGTCTGCTTGTTTCTCTTTTAGAATGCAGACAAAATATTGGAGAATAGTACCGCGTTATCCAATGGTAAAGGAAGTAATGCAGATAAGGTTCAAGATAGTGAGACATCCCTGTTTGTCTCCAAGAAAGCTGATAAAAACTATCTTGACGACAGTGAGGGAACCCAAAAGTCCTGTCTTGATGTAGTGTTCGAGTTACTGGCCACTACTGCTGGCACAAGCTCTTCAAACTCGCTGCCTGAATCAGTTCATCTTCGTGAGTCTCAACTTCAAGTTGAAACACATCGATCAGATGTGCTGCGACAGGAAGCTGAAGGACTGAGGAAGTCCCTGCAGAATTCAGATGCATATTTTCTGGTGCAACAGCAAGCGCTGGAGGATTTAAGCGCCAAACAAGAGAAAGTTAATAAGCTTGCTAAGCATCTTGCCAGCATTATGGGTACCCAGGATATTGTTTCTTGAGATCTTCTGAAGTGGTTTCAGTTCTGGATTTGTTTTGCTGCGGCATTTATTTGCGCTGGTCGCCAACTTTGACAACCAGTGTATATGATATGCTGCTTTGTTCCCTATATTTGCACTGGTGGTGAACTTTGATGCCCTGTGGATGTAATATGTGTAACAGCCGTGATAGCCTAGCATAAGTTGCTTGCTTACTTATTTCCTTGTTGTCTTGTTTATTTGTTTGCTTGTAGTGAGTGCAGTTCTTTTTAAAACTAGGCCACAATAACAATGGGCTAATATTTACTGTAGTGACACTGGGCCTCCTACAGGCCATAGAAACAGTGGGCCTTCTGCGGGCCGTAGAAACAGTAGGCCTTCTACGGGCCGTTGAAACAATGGGCCTTCTACGGGCCATAGAAACAATGGGCCTTCTACGGGCCGTAGAAACAATGGGCCTTCTACGGGCCGTAGAAACAATGGGCCTTATACGGGCCGTATGACCATAACGGGCCATCGTTAATAGGATGTATTTGATGACGCTATGAAAACGGCCCAACATATTAACGGACCACAAATGGGCTGTGAGGGAGTCCTGGACTAGGGGGTGTCCGGACAGCCGGACTATCATCGTCCGCCGGACTCCAAGACTATGAAGATACAAGATTGAAGACTTCGTCCCGTGTCCGGATGGGACTTTCCTTGGCGTGGAAGGCAAGCTTGGTGATACGGATATGTAGATCTCCTACCATTGTAACCGACTCTGTGTAACCCTAGCCCTCCCCGGTGTCTATATAAACCGGAGGGTTTTAGTCCGTAGGACACAACAACCATTACAACAATCATACCATAGGCTAGCTTCTAGGGTTTAGCCTCCTTGATCTCGTGGTAGATCCACTCTTGTACTACCCATATCATCAATATCAATCAAGCAGGAGTAGGGTTTTACCTCCATCGAGAGGGCCCGAACCTGGGTAAAAACATCGTGTCCCTTGTCTCCTGTTACCATCCGCCTAGACGCATAGTCCGGGACCCCCTACCCGAGATCCGCCGGTTTTGACACCGACATTGGTGCTTTCATTGAGAGTTCCTCTGTGTCGTCACCGATAGGCTTGATGGCTTCTTCAATCGACAACAGCGCCGTCCAGGGTGAGACTTTTCTCCCCGAACAGATCTTCGTATTCGGCGGCTTCGCACTGTGGGCCAATTCACTTGGCCATCTGGAGCAGATCGAAAGCTACGGCCCTGGCTGTCAGGTCAGATTTGGAAGCCTAAACTTCACGGCGGATATCCGCGGAGACTTGATCTTCGATGGATCCGAGCCGCAGCCGTGCGTGCCGCACTATCACGATGGGCATGATTTAACTCTGCCGTCGGACAGTGCCTTGGAGGCCGCACACGAATCCGTTCCAACCCATAGTCCGGAGCCGATTGCACAGATCGAGGACGGGTGGCTGGACACCGCCTCGGGAGCTGCGACTTCCACGGCGATGGAGCCGAACACTGGCCTTGTCCCTTATAAAGCTCGTGACTCCGAGGTGCCGGACTCCGAACCTCCTGCGCCCCTGCCAATCAAATCCGATTGGGCGCCGATCATGGAGTTCACCGCCACGGACATCTTTCAGCACTCACCCTTCGGCGACATCCTAAATTCGCTAAATCATCTCTTGCTATCCGGAGAGCCCTGGCCGGACTATAGCCAGGATGGTTGGGATACGGACGACGAAGAAATTCAAAGCCCACCCACCACCCACTTTGTAGCCACTATCGACGATCTAACCAACATGCTAGACTATGACTCCAAAGACATCGACGGCATGGACGACGATGCCGGAGATGATCAAGAACCAGCGCTCACCGAGCACTGGAATGCCACCCCAACCCATGATGTATATATGGTGGACACCCCAAAAGGAATCGATAACAAGGATCAACGGGGCGCGGCAAAGGATAATCTCGCCGATAAACAACCAAAACGACGACGCAGACGCCGCCCTAAGTCCCGCCTCGACAAAAACAGCATTCCTAATGACCCAGCAATAGAGCAGGGCAAACCAGTGGATGACGAACATGCAACCAAGCAACCGTCCGAACAGGGCGAATCGGATAATCAATCCATGCCCGGCGAAACCAACAGTCCAGACGACCTCACGCCGGACACACCGCCGGAACATAAGAACCTTCACAAAAGACTCGTCGCCACCGCAAGAAGTCTGAAGAAGGAAAAACGGAAGCTCAAAACAGCGGAAGACATACTCGGAATGAGGTGGAGCAAAGTGCTCAATA
Source organism: Triticum timopheevii (assembly GCA_963921465.1). Lineage (NCBI taxonomy): Eukaryota > Viridiplantae > Streptophyta > Magnoliopsida > Poales > Poaceae > Triticum > Triticum timopheevii. The sequence continues at coordinate 237,314,629 of OY997264.1, read as the reverse complement.
CCGCAGACAAATACGGCAATAGCCATCACTCAAAGAGCTATCCGAAGCGCAAGCTGCTGCCAGAATTCGACGAGGAAGCCATAGAGCCACCACAGTCAAAAATTAAAGAAGCCACCTGGCCGGATAGACGACCAGATGATAGGCCAAAAGCAACAAGCGGCGCCGCGCAGAAGCTGACTCATGATCCTCGGAAAACAAATGGCCCGGTCAGGTCCATTTACGGGCCAAAAAAGAGGGCCCCAGGAAGCAACACAACACTCCAAGTGTTCGAAGACAGCGGCACACCAAAATACAGGGGCGCCGCACACCCACTATGTTTCACCAATGAGGTGCTGGATCATGAATTTCCAGTAGGTTTTAAACCCATAAACATAGAGGCTTACGACGGAACAACAGACCCTGGAGTCTGGATAGAGGATTATATACTACACATACACATGGCTAGAGGAGATGATCTCCACGCCATAAAATATCTACCCCTCAAGCTCAAAGGGCCAGCTCGGCATTGGCTCAAAAGCCTCCCAGAAAACACTGTTGGAAGTTGGGAGGAGCTCGAGGACGCGTTCAGAGCAAATTTTCAAGGGACTTATGTCCGCCCTCCAGATGCAGACGATCTAAGTCATATAACTCAACAGCCCGGAGAGTCAGCGCGCAAATTCTGGAACAGGTTCCTTACCAAAAAGAACCAGATAGTCGACTGTCCGGATGCGGAAGCCTTAGCAGCTTTCAAACACAATGTCCGAGACGAATGGTTCGCCAGACACCTCGGCCAAGAGAAGCCGAGGACAATGGCCGCGCTGACAAGCCTCATGAACCGCTTCTGCGCAGGGGAAGACAGCTGGCTAGCAAGATGCAGCACCAGCGACCCGAGTACATCCGAATTTAGAGATGGAAACGGAAAATCATGGCACCGAAAGGATTAGCCCCGGAATAAAGAAAAAAGCCCAAAGAACACGGCGGTCAACGCCAGATTCAAAAGCTCGCGGCCAAACAACAAAACACTGCCTCTTAAGGACAACAGTGACGCGCTATCCAACTTAAACAAATTTTTTGATCGGATATGTCAAATCCACAGTACCTCCGGAAGGCCTGCAAACCACACCCACCAAGATTGTTGGGTTTTCTAACAGTCTGGCCGACTCAACGCCGAACACAAGGGGCTCGACGCACCAAGCGAGGATGATGATGAACCCCACCAGCAGAGCACCGGAAAACAAAAGACCTTCCCACAAGAAGTCAAAACAGTAAACTCACTTCATGTGATATTACGAAAAAACAATGCGGCACCCGCTAAAATAAGTGCCGCACGGTCCACCCCAGCGGAACCTCGAAGTTCGATGTCAAAACCAATCACTTTCGACCACCTGGATTATTCCAGAAGCATTCGAAATGCAGGATGGACTGCCTTGATATTGGATCCTATAATCGACGGACTACAGCTTACACAAGTCCTAATGGACGGCGACAGCGCTTTAAACCTGCTATATCCGAATACAATCCGCAAGTTCGGGATAGACCTTACTAAAATTCGACATAGCCGCACTTCCTTTAAAGGAGTGACGCCAGGCCCTTACGCCAAGTGCACAGGCTCCTTATTACTAGAAGTTATGTTCGGGTCACCGGACAACTTCCAACGCGAAAAGCTAATCTTTCATGTCGCCCCATTCAAAAGTAGCTATCAAGCACTATTGGGACGCGAAGCTTTCGTCCGCTTTAACGCAATACCACATTACGCGTCTCTTACACTTAAAATGCCCGGTCCACATGGCATCATTTCATTAAGAGGGTCATCTAAAGACCCTGGACACGGCTAGACGAGTCCGGCATAAATAAGCTAGGGGCTCCCTAGCCGCACACCCCTTCACAAGGGGCTGTGCATATAGGCAACAATGGGCTAATACAGGCTCAGCTTTATTAATTTATTAATATTTCAATTTTTTATGCACTTTTCGCACGATTTCTTTTCAAACTAAGTTCCTCTCTTTTTACAGATGAACAACGTGCACACCCATCCAGGATAACGGCACAACAGAGACACAGGGGCAGACGTGCAGTAGGGACCCGTTGCAAGGATTCTTTTTAGATTAAGACCCTGCGTAAACCTTTTTTACAGTCTCTTGTTGCTATAATCCCCTGGTTTTCCATGATAACCAGAGAGGAGACTGACATTTTGGCATCGGCCGCGTTAGAGGACCTCGCCCGTACCTGGACACTAGGGGCTTAGGGCATTGTTCCGCCCGTTATTACAAAGACCGAACACCTTAGGGAGTGTTCGGCATCTCGAGTTAGGCCTTATATGCATCAGCTCCGAATCATGTCTTTGGTCAAATGTTGGGTTTGCCCGGCTCCTGTGTTTTGCTGCCTTATGTTCCGTATCATCGGCTAACGCGGCACCAGGAGAACTACTGCGATTGTGCCCCAGTTCGGCTGGGCGAGCACCTCAGTAGAGAAAGCCGAAAACTGACTGTCATGATATAGCGAGAGACTGGTCGACCACTCGATCGACCACCGGAATGTTTAGAATTCCTCCGCTTTGACGAAGGACCGTTTCCCGGTCAGCCACATACGTGCCCCGAATTCGGATAGCACGGTGCCCCCAGGGGCTATATCGTATCCCCACCCTCGAACTCCAATGGCTAAGTGAAAGTGATAAAGCATTATAGTCCGGTTGCCTCGTTTCCTACGCTACCACCTCCTTAACGGGACCGAGACGTCGGATTAAGTGTGAAAATGCGCTATTTTTGTGAACATCCCCGCACCTTGTGCGTGGGGGCTGAAGCCGACGACTGCCATCTTTCAGGTTATACACACGTATACATAAACGGCCGCATAGGAGATATTTCAATACTTGAAACACACAAGTATAAAAAGCGATTACATCATAACCATTGTTTTACAAAATAAAACGTTCATTTGAATGTGACATTGTTCGAGCACTGCGACTCTATTACACGAGCACCACGCATAACTTCCCCAAAATAGTGCTCGGCGGGTAACCGGCTCTCGTCCGAACCCTGGGTCGCAACAGCGGTGGCGTCCATCTCCGTCCAATGTGTCTTCACACGGGCGAGGGCCATCCGCGCACCCTCTATGCAGGCCGACCGCTTCATCAACTTGATATGCGACACCGCTCCAAGAAATTGCTGCAATAAGCCAAAATAGCTCGTCGGCTTGGGCCTATCCGGCCAGACATGAGTCACGATATCCGTCATGGCAAGTCCGGACAACCTATTTAGCTCAGCCCTTTCGGCCAGCCGATCGGTCAGCGGAAGTGAATGATCCGGACTATGGAATTGAGACCAAAACAGCTCTTCCATCTTGTGATCTTTCTGACTTCGGAAGTGCACAACGGCATCCGCCGCACTCGCCGCTAAGTCCATATAGGGATCCTCCGGACCCCACAGCTGGCGAAGCTGGGCATACTTTGGATCCGTAAACCTGCGGCGCAGCAGAAAAGGCTTGCCAGCCACAATGTCTCCGGCCTGGTGCAGCTCCTCCTTTATAGCCCGCATTGCAGAACGGGCATCCTTGTCTTCGGTGGTGGCCTTCCCCAAGTCTTCTCGCTCTGATAGGCGCAACTGTTCAAGAGCCTCATTGCGATCGGTAGCATCCTTCAACCTAAAGGCCATTTCGGCCATCTCTTCCCTGCTTCGGCAGTGTGCAGCCCTTTCGGCTTCTAACTCCTCGGCCACCCTCGAGGCAGCCGCATTACTTCTTCTGGTCTGCTCCTTGGCTTGAGCAAGTTCGGCCCGAAGGCTCTCCACAGCAGCGGCACCATCTGCGTCAAGCACACATATTGTAAGAGGTGGCCTTCGGCTCCCTTACTAGGTGACCACGGATAATCAACTTACCTTGCGACTCGTCAAGTCGCTTGTTGACTAGCGCGATGTCCGCATCCGCAATGTCGAGTTGCCGCTTTAGTTCAGCAACTACATCAGTCCGGCTAGCCCCCGGACTATCCGCCACCTGCGTAGGAAAGGAGACACTCAATACCCGTGATTTTGATCCTTGGCATGCTGTCGCTTTCGACAACCTACCGAGTCTCAGGGGCTACTATCTATACAGGGCGCACTTTTATGTGCAAAACTATCCAAAAGGTGCGTCATCTTTACGTACCTCAAACCCCGCCAGCAAACTCCTGACGGCATTATGCAATCCGCTTTCGGCGGACGAAATCCTTCCAATCACCATAATCATCAATGCATGGTGGTCTTCTGAGATGGACGCCTTCTCAAGTAGATCCTTCAGCTCCCCTGGCTGAACTCTAGTTGGTGCCGAACTCTTCGGCTCTGCCGGGATCGGGGATACCCTCCGTGATGACACTTCAGGCTCGTCCTCCCTATCCGACGGCGCAGCAAAAGGAGGCGTTTCACTCTCCACCTTCTCCGGACGAAGGTCCCCCGAAGACGAGCTCATCTGAGAAGGTCGGAGATCCGAACTACAAGGCAAAAATTTCGGTTATCCTCAGAGGCACAAATAGGGATGTTTCTTATTAATGAACTCCCCTTTTTCTACTCACGGCTCGCTAGAGGGCTGATTCTTTAGAGAAGACTGTGCGGCCGGGACCTCCCCGGACGCAGGACCCTCTGGTGAAGATTTCTTCCCCCGCTTAGGGGCTTTGGCCTCCGGGTCTTCGGAGGCGGTCCTCTTCTCCCCCTGGAGGGAGGGATTCTCGATCCCCCCTTCTTCAAGCGCCCCCTTGGGTGAGGTGGTAGCTCCTCTATTTTCCCCTTCGCCTTCTTCTGAAGGCGCAACCTCCAACATCCTGACCAGCACAGGATCCGGCGCGGTCTCTGGGAGGGGGGGCCGGACACCGTATCAGCTTTGCTTGCGCTATCCACTCCTGTTGAAGGATAACAGGTTAAAAGGCGAATGGTAGAAAGGCAAACAAACGGTACGACCGAACACCGAGCTACTTACATGAGTATCCGGGCGATTGCAGCTTAGGCCGGCATCCTCGGTCAATTCCGAACACGCCGCCTGTGATCCGAAGAACAACTTGTACATCTCCACGGGTGTCGTACCCATAAAGTGTTGGAGAATCCGTGGTCCCACCGGATTGAACTCCCATAGCCGGAGACGACGGTGTTTGCAGGGCAGGAGACGCCTAATTAGCATAACCTGCATCACCACGACCAGATCGATCTCCCTTACCTGGAGGTCTCGAATCCGGCCCTGCAATAGGGGCACGTATTTTGACGGCCCCCAGTTGAGCCCTTGGTTGACCCACGACATCAGTCGTCGAGGAGGTCCCGAGCGGAATAGGGGCGGCGGCTTCTGCCTGCTGCCCTTCGGAGCGGTGATATAGAACAACTCCTGCTGCCACAAGCCGAGCTCCTCTTGGAAGGAGCCCTCGGGCCACGGGGCATCGGCCCTCCTGCTTATGACCGCCCCGCCGCACTCTGCTTGACGCCCCCCAATCATCTTCGGCTCCACATTGAAGGTCTTCAGCCACAGGCCGAAGTGGGGCGTGACGTGGAGGAAGGCTTCGCAGACGACAATAAATGCGGAAATATGGAGGATGGATTCCGGAGCCAAGTCATGGAAATCCAGCCCGTTGTAGAACATGAGCCCTCTCACGAAAGGATCCGTCGGGAAGCCTAAACCCCGACGGAGATGGGGTACAAAGACGACATACTCGCCGGGCTCGGGGGTGGGTATGGCCTGCCCTTCGGCGGGCAGCCTGTGCGAAATCTCGTAAGACAGGTACTTGGCCTCTCGCAGCTTTAGCACGTCCTCCTCCGTGACGGAGGAGGGCATCCACCGGCCCTGAAGGTCGGAGCCGGACATTGTTGAAGGTCCGAAGCACTCGAATCTGGGGCTCTGGGTGTTGGAACTTGGAGCGAGGAGAAGATTCGATGGAGGATTGAAGAAAAGAAACGAGCTTTGGTCCTATTATAAAGAGGGAGAATACCAAGAGCCGTCTCCGTGACCGTTCGGGCACTCCTTCGATAGAGGGGGCGTGGCAACGGGCGCGGTTGGGTTACCCACGTCCGTATGGATGAGAATCCTGGAATAAGGGGAACACGATCTCTGCTTCGACAAGACGTGCCAAGGAAACCGCTTCGCTAAACGCACTGAGGTGGTATAATAAAAAACGATTCAAGTAAAGGCTTGGTAGTGGCATGACGTCACGCTACATGATACGTGAGCAAATTGAACCTGTGTACATGATATTCTCTCTACGGTGGAATGTGGAAATTATTTTGCAGAGCCGGACACTATCCTGGTGTTCACAATCTTCTATGGATTATTCGGAGGAGGAACCCGCCTTGCAATGCCGAACATTATGCGCGACGGACTCATCGTCATTGAAGCCAGGTTCAGGGGCTACTGAGGGAGTCTTGGACTAGGGGGTGTCCGGACAGCCGGACTATCATCATCCGCCGGACTCCAAGACTATGAAGATACAAGATTGAAGACTTTGTCCCGTGTCGGGATGGGACTTTCCTTGGCGTGAAGGCAAGCTTGGCGATACGGATATGTAGATCTCCTACCATTGTAACCGACTCTGTGTAACCCTAGCCCTCCCCGGTGTCTATATAAACCGGAGGGTTTTAGTCCGTAGGACACAACAACCATTACAACAATCATACCATAGGCTAGCTTCTAGGGTTTAGCCTCCTTGATCTCGTGGTAGATCCACTCTTGTACTACCCATATCATCAATATCAATCAAGCAGGAGTAGGGTTTTACCTCCATCGAGAGGGCCCGAACCTGGGTAAAAACATCGTGTCCCTTGTCTCCTGTTACCATCCGCCTAGACGCACAGTCCGGGACCCCCTACCCGAGATCCGCCGGTTTTGACACCGACAGGCTGATGTAACCACGGGCTGAATTTGGCCCACAAGCAGAAAATGACAGTAATGGGCCGTAAGTACACGAATGCTGGAAATGAGCCCAAGAATAAATGGGCTCCGAGAAGGCCGAAAGATAACATTTGCTGGAAACGGCCCAACTGAATAACGGGCGCTTAATGGGTATAAAGTGATATACTATTCATTACGGGCCAGTTTCACCACGGGCCGTTAGTGGGTGTATAGTGATACACTGTTCATTGCGGGCCAGTTTTACCACGGGCCGTTAATAGGCCAAGAGTTACATAGGGCCTCATATGGGCCGAAAGATGTCATGGTCCATACATGGGCCAGAAGTGAAAACGGGTGAATCATATTGGATGGCCCAGATGACACTACTGGGCCTAATTCGGATAGGGCGTAACGGTCCTTGGGTTAGCGGGCTGTAAATGGGCTATATGCGAACATGTCGTTAACAGGCTTTCCATGGGCCGGCCCGCCACCTTTTGACCAAGTAAAACGGGCCGGCCTTTTCACAGGAATGGGCCTCTGTTGGGCCGTACCACGTGTCGACGTATCATAGGCGCCTTCTGTCCAATGAGTGGATGACATCTGTCCCAACGGTGAGCCGACACATGTTTCCTCCAGCCAATGATGATTTTACACGTGGAAAATCTCCATTGGTCGGGGCTATTAACGGGTTATCGGATCCAAAACCCGTCCCGATAGCTTAACGGTGTTCCGTTACGGTGGATGCCATGTGTCGGTCACCCTTGACGAAAGCAGTTCTGTGACGCACGATTTATCGTCATGGAAGTGGACACTTCCGTGATGATAATTTTGGTAATGTCATCGAACACTTCTACGACAGCACAGGTATGACTATCTTGATTCTGTCATAAATTTTTCATGGATGTACATGCATGACAAAAAACGCGACCTACTGTGACAGACACGTATCATCACAGAACTGTATTTTTTGTAGTCTAATGGTTCACCATACGTGGATGCTACAGGAATCACAAACTTTAACACAAGTATCTCTCAAATTCACAACTACTCACTAGCATGACTCTAATAACACTATCTTCATATCCCAAAACAATCATAAAGAATCAAACTTCTCATAGTATTCAATGCACTTTATATGAAAGTTTTTATTATATCCATCTTGAATGCCTATCATATTAGGACTAAATTTATAACCAAGGAAAATTACCATGTTGTCTAGAGACTCTCAAAATAGTATAAGTGAAGGATGAGAGTTCATCAATTTCTATACAATAAAACCACCGTCGTGCTCTAAAAATATATAAGTGAAGCACTAGAGCTATATTGCCTAGCTCAAAAGATATAAGTGAAGAACATAGAGTATTCTAATAAATCACGATTCGTACGTGTCCGTCTCAAAAGGTGTATACATCAAGGATGATTGTGGAAAACTAAAAAGAAAAGACTCAAATCATACAAGACGCTCCGTGCAAAACACATATCATGTGGTGAATAAAAATATAGCCTCAAGTAAAGTTACCGATAGACGAAGACGAAAGAGGGGATGCCTTCCGGGGCATCCCGAAGCTTAGGATCTTGGTTGTCCTTGAATATTACCTTGGGGTGCCTTGGGCATCCCCAAGCTTAGGCTCTTGCAAATCCTTACCTAAAACTCGAAAACTTTACAACACAAAACTCAACAGAAAATCTCATAAGCTCCGTTAGTATAAGAAAATAAATCACCACTCTATGGTACCGTTGAAAACTCATCCTTTATTTATATTGGTGTAATATATACTATATTCTAACTTTTCAATGGTTCATACCCCCCGATACTACCCATAGATTCATCAAAATAAGCAAACAACACAAAGAAAATAGAATCTGTCAAAAACAAAATAGTATGTAGCAATCTGAAACTCTTGAATACTTCTGTAACTCCAAAACTTATGAAAACTTAGGAAAAGATGGGAAATTTGTGTAACAATCTAGATCAAAAAGAATCAGATCAAAATCAAGTTTCCATAAAATCTAGAAATTTATTTACTCGGTGCAAAAGTTTATGTTTATCAGCAGGATCAAAACAACTATCGCCTTAAGCTATCCCAAAGGTCTTACTTGGCACAAACACTAATTAAAACACAAAAACAATCTAACCAGGGGCTAGATTAATTATTAAAATCAAGATAGGAACAAAAATCAAAGAACAAAAAAATTGGGTTGCCTCCCAACAAGCGCTATTGTTTAACGCCCTTAGCTAGGCATAAAACACGAATAGATCTAGGTATTGCCATCTTTGGTATGCAATCCATAAGTATCTCTCGTAATAGATTCATATGGAAATTTAATTTTCTTTATAGGAAAGTGTTCCATGCCCTTTCTTAACGGAAATTGAAATCTAATGTTTCCTTCTTTCATATCAATAATTGCACCAACCGTGCCAAGGAAAGGTCTACCAAGAATAATAGGACATGTAGGATTGCAATCTATATCCAGAACACTGAAATCTACAGGCACATAATTCCTATTTGAAACAATGAGAACATCATCCTTCCCATAGGTTTCTTAATAGTGGAATCCGCAATAAGCAAACTGAAAGAACAATTATCAAATTCACGAAAACCTAACACATCATATAAAGATTTTGGAACTGTGGAAACTCTAGAAGCCAAATCACACAAAGAATGGCACTCATAATCTTTACTTTAATCTTAATAGTAGGTTCCCACTCATCATAAACTTTTCTAGGGATATAAACTTCTAATTAAAGCTTTTCTTCAAAAGATTGCATCATAGCATCAATGATATGTTTAGTAAAAGCTTTGTTTTGATTATAAGCATGAGGAGTGAGGAGAATTCAACATGGATTGCTACAAGGAAATACAATCAAATAAAGAACAATTATCATAATTAAATTCCTTGAAATCCAAAAGAGTGGGTTCATCACTACTTAAAGTCTTGACCTCTCCAATCCCACTTTTATCAATTTTTGCATCTAGATCTAAAAACACCAAATCATTGGGACGCCTTTTAACTAAAGTTGACTTATCTCCAGTCCCATCTTTATCAAGATTTATATTAGAAAACAAAGATTCAATAGGAGTCACATCAATCCCTTTAAGATCTTCAAAATTATTTTCATGAAAACGTGAAGAACATGCTTTTTCAAACAAATATCGTTTAGCACGCATCTTAGCGGTTCTTTCTTTGCACTCATCAATGGAAATTTTCATGGCTTTGAGAGACTCATTAATATCATGCTTGGGTGGAATAGATCTAAGTTTCAAAGAATTAACATCAAGAGAAATTCTATCCACGTTCCTAGCCAAATCATCGATCTTGAGAAATTTTCTTCAATCAAAGCGTTGAATTTCTTTTGCGAACTCATAAATTACTTAACACTAATCCCAAAATCAGAGGGCATCTTATTAAAGTTTCCATAAGAATTGTTGTAGGAATTACCATAGTTATTAGAGGAATTACTAGGAAGCGGCCTAGGATTAAAATTACCTCTATACGCGTAATTACCAAAATTATTCATACCAAAAAAATTCACATCCATAGGTTCATTATTATTCTCAATAAAAGTGGACAAAGGCATATCATTGGGATCAATAGAAGCATTCTTACTAGCAAATAATTTCATAAGTTCATCCATCTTTCCACTCAATACATTATTTTCTTTAGTTGCATGCACTTTTTTACTAGTGGAAGATCTTCCGGTGTGCCATTGAGAATAAATAAACATAATATTATCTAGGAGTTTAGTAGCCTCTCCTAAAGTAATTTCCATAAAAGTGCCTCCCGTGGCCGAATCTAGAAGATTTCTAGAAGCAAAATTCAATCCGGAATATTTTTTTTGTATAATCATCCGCAAATTCAAACCATGAGTAGGGCAATTTTGTATCATCAATTTCATCCTCTCCCAAGATTGTGCAACATGTTCATGGTCAAGTTGCTTCAAATTCATAATATCGTTCCTAAGGGAGATGATCTTAGCGGGAGGAAAATACTTATTGATGAAATCAACTTTACACTTGTCCCACGAATCAATGCTATTTTTAGGCAAAGATGAAAACCAAGCTTTAGCACGATCTCTAAGCGAAAACGGAAATAGCTTCAATTTAACAATATCATTATCCATATCTTTTTTCTTTTGCATATCACACGAATCAACGAAATTGTTTACATGGGATGCGGCATCTTCAATAGGAAGGCAAGAAAATTGATCTTTCATAAGAAGATTCAGCAAAGCGGCATTAATTTCACAAGATTCCACATTAGTAGCGGGAGCAATCGGAGTACTAATAAAATCATTGTTATTGGTGTCGGAAAAATCACACAATTTGGTATTCTCTTGAGCCATCATGACATAGCAAGCAATCCAACACACGAGCACACAAAAAGTGAGCGAGAAAGATGAACAAAAGAGGGGCGAAGAAAAGGAAAATCTTTTCGAAAATCGGTTTAGAAGAGGGGGAGAGGAAAACAAGAGGCGAATGGCGAATAAGGTAATGCAAGAGATGAGAGTTTATGATGGGTACTTGGTTTGTCTTGACTTGGTGTAGATCTCCCCGGCAATCGCGCCAGAAATTCTTCCTGCTACTTCTAGACCTTGCGTTGTTTTTTCCCATGAAGAGGAAAGGGTGATGCAGCAAACTAGAGATAAGTATTTCCCTCAGTTTGATACCAAGGTATCAATCCAGTAGGAGAGAACGCAAAAATCACTGAATACCTGCACAAACAATTAAACAAACTTGCACCCAACGCGATAAAGGGTTGTCAATCCCTTCACAGTTACTTGCAAAAGTGAGATGTGATAGAGATAGATAAACGATAAAGTAAATATTTTTGGTTTATAGAACGGAAAGTAAAAGATTGCAAGAATAGTAGATCGGAAACTAAAATTGTAGATCGTAAACTTATATGATGAAAAGGAGACCCGGGGGCCATAGGTTTCACTGGAGGCTTCTCTCAAGATAGAAAATAATACGGTGGGTCAACAAATTACTGCCGAGCAATTGATAGAAAAGCGCAAAGTTATGACAATATCTAAGGCAATGATCATGAATATAGGCATCACGTTCGTGTCAAGTAGACTGACTCTTTCCTGCATCTACTACTATTACTCCACACATCGACCGCTATCCAGCATGCATCTCGAGTATTAAGATCATAAAGAATAGAGTAACACATTAAGTATGATGACATGATGTAGAGGAATAAACTCAAGCAATATGATGTAAACCCCATCTCTTTATCCGCGATGGCAAAAATACAATACATGCCTTGCTGATCCTACTGTCACTGGAAAGGACACCGCAAGATTGAACCCAAAGCTAAGCACTTCTCTCATTGCAAGAAGAACCAATCTTGTTGGCCAAACCAAACCGATAATTTGAAGAGACTTGCAAAGTCATCTAATCATGCATATAAGAATTCAGAAAAGATTCAAATAATATTCATAGATAAGCTGATCATAATTCCACAATTCATCGGATCTCGTCGAACACACCGCAAAAAAGTATTACATCGAATAGATCTCCAGGAACATCGAGGAGAACATGGTATTGAGAATCAAAGAGAGAGAAGAAGCCCTCTAGCTACTAGCTATGGATCCGTAGGTCTCAGGTAAACTACTCATGCTTCATCGGAAGGGCAATGGTGTTGATGTACAATCCCTCCATGATCGAATCCCCCTCCGACAGGACGCTGAAAAAGGCCCCTAGATGGCATCTCACGGGTACAAAAGGTTGCGACGGTGGAGAAGTCTTTTCGTGGATACCTCTGTTGGTTTGGGGATATATGGGAAAATATAGGCGAAGAAATTAGGCCATGGGGTGCACAAGGGGCCCACAAGGGTGGGGGTGCACCCTACCTCCTGGGCGCACCATCCATCCTTGTTGCCGCCTTGTGGCTCTTCCGACATAATCACCAAGTCTCCAGGTTGTCTTCTGGTCCAAGAAAAATCATCGCGAAAGTTTATTTCGTTTGGACTCCGTTTGGTATACCTTTTCTGCGAAACTCAAAAACAGGGAAAAACAGGAACTGGCAGTGGGCTCTAGGTTAATAGGTTAGTCCCAAAAATAATATAAAACAACATAATTATGCATATAAAACATCCAAAACAGATAATAAAATAGCATGGAACAATAAAAAATTATAGATACATTGGAGACGTACCATTGCGCTCGGTGCAGCGTGGTCAATAAACGAGAGTCATCGGAAGAGGATTTGTACGTGGAGAGGTTGATAGCTGATACACACAAGGTCCATGGTCGCATGTCAATGAGTCGCACGCAAGGAAAGTCCATCCTTATTAAGTGGAAAAAAATGTTTCATCCCCCTGACAGCTGGGACCCACCAGCTACCTCTTCGGACGCAAGGAAGTGCCTCCTTATTATGCGAAAAAAATAAGATTCCTCCCCATGACAACTGGGACCCACCAGCAATATCTTTTCATGCAAGGATGTGTGTCCTTATTCCCCTGACAGTTGGGACGTACCATGTCAAAGCGTGCGTACGGTTATCTGTCTTGTTGCAAATGTGTATGTCGTGGGAAACGAACACCTATGGGGCAGGGCCCCTTTCGGTCCAGCGAGGGAGCGGAGGGCGCACGAAGAGCAGATCGAGGCGAAGCACGCGAGGGATTTTACCCAGCTTCGGAGCTCTCCGAAGAGATAAAACACCCACTGCTGCTTTGTGGTGGTATTATGTTCTTGCTCAAGAGCATGAGCGTTCTGTGTTTTCGAAGGAGTCGAACCCCTTCTACGTTGCGCATGGGCCTCCTTTTATAGGCTAAAGGGGTCACCGACAAGTGGCAACGCAGACAGGGGTATAAAAGTAAAAAGAGGGGTTGGTACAACCGCTATCTACAGTGCCCCCTACCTAACTCTGACGGCAGGGGACAAGGGCATTTAATGCCCGTCCGGTCGCCCAAACAGTAAAGAGAAGCGACCGTTAGGGACGCCACCGCCTGCCATGATGGCCTTCTCGTCATCTCTACTTGCCACCTCGCACCGCTTGGCTGCACAGCTCCCCGCCACGTGTGCCTGGAACGATGCTGTGGCGATACATCGTCGGATGCGCTGGAGCGTGGGCGCAGAGTGGTGGCTCCGCCGCGGCAAGTGTCTTGCCGCGGCCGTTGTCTTGCCGCACCCGAAAGCTTGTTGCTCGCCGGGTCTTGCCGGGACGTGCGGCACGTCACGGCAAGTTTCTTGGCTGGCCCTCCCGGCAAGCTCCTCTTGCCGGGGCCTTGTCCTTCCCGGCAAGCTCCTCTTGCCGGGACCTTGTCTTCTTAGTTAAAACACTTTGTTCTTGAATGGCACAAATATGAGCTGCGGAGGATCTTGGCGGATGCCCGGCAAGCCTTGCCGCTGGGCGCTGCGACTGCCCGTGCACAAGTTCGGGATACTAAGGTACCCCTACTTTAGTACAGCGACAGGAGCCCCCGGGCCTGGGCCACACACGGTGCCGAGCGCTGTTGGGCCAGGCCCAAAACAGGGCACGGGCACACGCGGCCTGGGTCCATACCAAATCTAACTCCGTATCCACCGCGCCCTCCCGTAACGGCACGCGTCAAACGCGGCGTCGTGGGAGAGATCATGGGCAATTCTTTAATCCGGAAAGGCGTAACGTTCGCCTCTCCTCTTTATAAGCAGAGGAAACAGGGGCCGTTCCCCCACCTTCGCCACTTGCGGTTCCTTCCTCAGAAAGCTCCGCCGCTCCCCTCCGCTTCCCAAGCTGAAAGAGAGCAGCGCTCCACCCTCGCCGCCGCCGTCGCCGCCGTCGCCGCCAACCTCCTCCACTGTTTCTGCCATGGCTCCGAAAACCGGAAAGAGTACGAAGTCGGCCGAGGCGCTGCGGCTTGAGGCGCTGCACAAGGAGCGAGCACTTTTCCCCCCAAGCTCACCCCGAAGGCACTGCGGGAGGAGTTCTATCTCTTCTGGTCGACGGAGACACGGGCGCATCCGCGCACGCAGACGCTCTCCGCCGAAGCCTCTACTTCCAAGCGGTGCCCAAGAGGGTACTACTTCTTCCCATTGTTCTTCTATTGCGGGCTCTGCCCGCCCTTTTCCGATTTCTTCTGCGATATCATAAACACATACGGGCTCCATCTCCTTGACTTCACCCCCAATGTCGTTCTGACAATAGCGGTTTTCGCGCATCTTTGTGAGAACTTCGTCGGAATCCACCCCAACGTTGCTCTTTTCCGCCACTATTTCATGCCCCGGGTCGAGAAAGGAGAGCCCTTGTCTGGCGGGGTCTCCTGGATCTCGAGGGCCGGCAAGAAGGAGGTGTATCTGGAGGGGGAGCTGTGCAGCAAATGGGACGAGTGGAGGGCTGAATGGTGTTGGATTGTTGACTCAAATCCGCAGCCCTTCACCAATCTGCGCCAGACCCAGGTAGTGCGCGGCAGCGACTAGAGCGCCCTGGCGGCGGACGACGCCAAGCTGAAGATCGCGACCACCAGGATCCTGCGACTCAGGCTTGCCGGGCTCACTGTAGGGGCTGTTGGCGCGGACTTTCTCCGTCGCCGCATCGCCCCTCTGCAGGAAAGGGGGAGGCCCTCCTGGCTGTTCGGGGGCCCGACAGATATCATGAGGCTGCGCCCAGGCCTCAATTTCAATTTCACCGTTCTGGAGTTGGACTGGATGCTCAAGGAGCTGTTCAAGCACGACTCCAACCATCCGGAGTGGTTCAGGCTGCCGCAGGGCGTCGTGCCATTGTGCAATAATTTCGAGCTTGACCGCATCCGCGCAATGATGCCGGAGTGCGACTCGCATGGGATTATCCCAACGTGGCAGGAGCCTGTCGACGACGTCGTGCGGCAATTCTTTGACAGCTTGGTGGAGGTAGCAATCCGTGCCGACGAGGAGAGGCTCCACACCCGCGACACCACCGACGACGAGATGCGGTACATCACCACCAGGGCTGAACAGGCGGCGGCAGCCGCCGCCACGGGCGAGTTCGGGTTTACTTTGGAGGAGGCAGAGGCAGCCGAGGCGGCAAGCCTTGCCGACCGAGAGGACCTTGGCGGGGAGGTCGTTGGCGAGGGGGAGCCCGAGGCCGAGGCGAGCGAGCCTGCCGGGGGCGCGAGTGGCCAGCCATCTTCAAGCAGCTTGCGGCGGACGGGGCCTTCAGCGCAGCCCCCAGCTCAATCAAGGAGGCGCCTTCGCAGGACCGGAGACACGGCAGGGCGGCAGACGGGCCAACAGCCGTCGCACCGTGGGACACGCTCCACCACGCCAAGCACTGCTGACACGAGAGCGTCTCACGCCGCGCCGGCAACTGGAGCGGAATCTTCTCGAGCCGCTACTCCTGATCCTGCCGCAGCTCCCGCCAAGCGTCCACGGGAGCCTACTCCTCCGCCTCGTCGCACTGAAAGAGTGCCGGACTTCGACCTCTCCGCGCTGAGCTCCGACGAGGAGGAAGAAGAGGAGGAGGAGTAAGGCTTTCTTCTTGTTGTACTTATATTTCTTCGATTTTTTGATGTGCCTTGTCTTGTATCTGATTTGCTTCCCTCTAAACCTCGTTCCATTTCAGGACTCTGGCCGAGAGAGCGGCGAAGAGGGCCAAGGTCCCCGTGGTTGTCATCGAGGACGATCCTGCTGTGATGGCAGAGGACACGTCCGAGACTACCTTGACGGACCCGGCACCCTCTCCTCGAATCAGCCCCCGGCGCAGCCCCCAGCGTAAGTACTTGTTCACTTCCCGTTGTGGGGAGCGCATGGGTGCTCTTTCTCCGTTGATATCTTGATTGTTGACTTGCTTGTGTAGGAGCAGAACAGGCCCATCAGGAGCAACAGAAGCCGCTCTGGAGGTGCAATCTGCTTCAACTACGCTGCAAAGGGGCGATTCTCCGACAAGGGAGCGCTCTCCAGCAAGGGAGGGGTCCCCGGCAAGGGGTGGAACCAGCGAGCCTTCGGTGGTGGAGCCCATGGTCACAGAGCCCAGCACAGGTAGCCCTCCTTGTCGGAAATTTTTCCTTGGTCTTCTTCTTCTTTTGATATTCTTTTTTGGATATTTGCTTGACTTTTTCTCCCCCCTTTTCCTGCCTTCAGATCCTCCCTCCGCGGAGCCAATGGAGACTGAGGCTACCAGCGAGGAGAACTTGCGCGGCAATACTGGCGATGCCGCTGCTACTGAAGAGGAGGCCGGCGCTGATGACCCCGCCGACGAAGAGGCCGCCAAGGCTGCTGGCGCTGGAGCTGGCGAGGGATCCGGCGATCGTACTGACGACCCGGGGGCCGCAGGAGCGCAGGGCGCTACACCGAACGCCGATCCCTCCGCCGCTGACGCAGCGCCAGGCCCCGAAAAGCCCCAGCACGGCGCCTACTTGAAGGCCGGCGAAGGTATCTTCATTAGGCTCCCCTGGGCGTCGAGTTCCAGTGCGCTGGTCGAGGGAGAGACTTTCGACGGAGAAGTACTCGCCTCCACTGGGCTGGCGGTGGTTGACGCGCCAAGCAGCAGCAGTGGCGAATCTGAAGAGGAGTAGCTGCTCCGGAAGTTGGTGTTGCTCTACCGCGCCTGACAAGCGAAGCTGGAGTCCCGGGAAGCGCTTGTCGCACGGGCGGGAGTTGACATAGAGAATCATGCGGAGGAGCTCCAGAGCCGCAACCAAGAGGCCCTCCGGTCTATTGCTGAGGAGAGGGCGCAGCTTGTCGAGGCGAAGAAGGCGTTCATCCTTGAGAAGGCCGAAGCCGAGGAGCAGCAGAGGCTTGCCGCTGAAGAGCTGTCCGCCCGGGAAGGTGAACTGACACAGCGGAAAGTCAATCTGGACAGCTACGAGGAGGAGTTCGCCGCACGCGAGCAATCACTTGGCGGGGCACTCAAAGAAGCGAAGGATGCTGCCGCAGCTGCCGAGGCCGCCAAGAAGGAATTAGAGGTGAAGATGACGCAGCTGGAGGCTGATCTGAAAGGGAAAGATGAGGAGCTTGCTGCACTCCAGCACGAACGCGAGAAGGATGCCCTCGCTCATGGTGATCTGCAAGTCCAACTCACCGACAAGGGCAAGTAACTGAACGCCGCCAAGGACTCGAATGCTGATCTGGAGCTGAAGCTGGCCACGCTGTCGGAGACGCTGGGCGGCGCCAAGAAGCGAGAGGAGGATTTGAAGAAAGAGATCAAGGCCAACGAGGAGTTGTTAACGAGGGCCGCCGAGACTCAAAACACCTTCAGGGCTATGGTGGAGCTCTGGACGGAGGGCCTCGTTAACATTGCTGCAGTCATCGACGAGGAGCTGGCGCAACTGGACTTGGCGGGCTTCGGGTACTCCTCCGACGAGAACCTCCAGCCCAGCGCCAAGCTTACTCTTTTCTTCAAGGGTGTGGCGACGGCCCTCCAGCAACTCCGGGAAAGGATCCCAAAGAAGCTGGCTGACGAGTCGCGCGCAATCTATGCCAAGGTCTTGGAGAAGGTGTTGGTGAAGATACTCTTCCGCAATCCGGGCCTCGACCTCACCCGCGTCCTCAAGAAGCTGCCAATGGGTGCTGATCTTGAAGAGCTCGAAGCCATTGTCGCACCCATTGTGGGCAAGGTGAATGAAGTCAGGAGGATCGACGGCGAGTGCGTGGATTAGGCCACCCTTCTTCTCCTTTCCTTGTCGCTGATATTTAAGTTATGAGAACAATCCAGTCAGTGCCACAACAAGTCACCCTTGTAATATAACTTTATTCTGGGCAATGCTTGTTACGTTATCTCCTTTACTTGATTCCTTTCTTTGTATGTTTTTACCCTACGCTTTTAGGGAACTTGCCGGCGCAGGCACGCTTGCCGCGAGCGCTGAGTGTGGAACATCAGCAGCCCGCTGGCGGTGCCGGCTCCAGCAAGAAACCTTGCCGCAACTAGTTGCAGCACACTTAAGTTGTTGAGCGGACTCGAAACAAAGTAAGGGCGCAACTAGCTACGAGGAGGTTCCTCCGCGCACAGGTTTTCCATACAAAGCATGGTCGTTCAAGGAAGATAACTTAAAATTTTAAAAACTGATCATGCTCAGACTTTGGCGACTTAGCTTTTTCTTTTGGTCGTCTGTGCCCCGGCAAGGCCAAAACTTCTTTGAACGACGCCTAGTACACACCATTATCTTCTTATCTTCTCCTCCCCCCCCCCCCCCGGTGAACTTGTGGGCGATGGAACCTTCTCTTTGGGAAAAAGAAAGAAGAGAAAATAATGGTATGGAGCCTTGAGGCTTGTTATTGCTTACCGGGGCAAGTGCTGCACAAAGTGTCAGATAAAGCATGCAAAGAAAAAAGAAAGAATGCATGAAACTTGACAAGATGTGCGAAGCACATGAACTTTATTTATGCGCGGGATCTGCGCCCGGCTTTGTACAAAGGGTTACAAGCAACAGCGGCAAGGCTTGTACAAAAGGTAGTTGTCGGAACAGTAGGTTCCGGCAACCGCGCCTTAGGGGTAAAACTTACAAAGATGCTCTATGTTCCAGGAGTTGCTCACCGGAAATCCATCTTTGGTTTCAAGGCGGATAGCGCCAGGCCTAGTGACTCATTTTACCCGATAAGGGCCTTCCCACTTTGGCGTCAACTTGTTGGAATTCTTGGCGGATTAAACACGACGAAGAACAAGGTCGCCTTCCTCGAAACTTCTGGCATTAACTCTGCGGCTATGGTAGCGACGCAAAGCTTGCTGGTATCGAGCAGCTCGTACAGCAGCCTAAAGACGATCTTCCTCAAGGAGCAGCGCGTCATCTTGCCGCAGCTGCTCTTGCTCAAGCTCATCATAAGCGAGCACTCGAGGTGATCCGTATACGAGTTCCGTGGGGAGAACTGCTTCTGCTCCATAGACTAGAGCAAAAGGTGTCTGGCCAGTGGCTCGATTTGGTGTCGTCCTGATCGACCAAAGAACCACTGGAAGCTCCTCGATCCAATTTCTTCCGCACTTGTGCAGCCTGTCGAAAGTTCTGGTCTTGAGCCCGCGTAGCACTTCAGCATTCGCCCTCTCCGCTTGACTGTTGCTTCTTGGGTGAGCAACAGAAGGAAGCAGGTCTTGGCGCCAAGATCTTGGACGTACTGCATGAAGGTGCGGCTCGTGAATTGTGTGCTGTTGTCAGTGATGATCCTATTAGGGACCCCGAAGCGGCAAATAATTGACCTGAAGAACTTGACTGCTGATTGTGCTGTCACCTTTCTCAATGCCTCCACCTCCGGCCACTTCGTGAACTTGTCGATCGCCACGTACAAGTACTCGAAGCCCCCGACAGCTCGGGGAAAGGGGCCGAGGATGTCGAGCCCCCAGACCGAAAATGGCCAGGACAAAGGGATTGTTTGGAGAGCTTGAGCTGGTTGATGTATCTGTTTGGAGTGCAACTGGCACGCTTCACACTTGGTTACTTGTGCAGTTGCATCCTGGAGGGCTATCGGCCAAAAGAAACCTTGCCGGAAAGCTTTGCCGGCAAGTGCTCTTGCGCCAATGTGGTGACCACATATGCCTCCATGTATCTCCGCCAACAGCTCCTGTCCTTCTTCCCAGAAAATGCACTTCAATTTCACTCCGTTGAATCTTCTTTTGTACAGTATGTCATCGACAAACAGGTACATACTTGATTGCCGGGCTACTCTCTCGGCTTCTTCTTGCTCTTCGGGAAGTTCTCCTGTTTGAAGGAAACGGACGATCAGCTGTGCCCATGCCGGAGCTTGTGGCTCGACAACAAAGACTAAAGGCGCAAATGTTGCTGCGGGAACATCTGCTTCCACGGCAAGAATCTGCGATTCAGCCGGAGCTTGATGTTCCCCGGCAAGTTTGCCGGAGTAAAACTTGTCAGGAGCGTCTGCTTCAACGAAACAAACTCTAGGGCTTGTCGGAGCAGACTGCTCCTCAGCATTCTTTGTGTTGATCTTGTGGACCTTCTTGACGGCGGCTTCGGGGAGCTCAGCCGGAAAGTAGTCACCAGAAACCAACTTCCTCTTCTTGCTCTGTCCAGTTGATGGTGTTACAGATGGTTGAGTCAGCTTGAGCACAAAGATCCCTGGTTCCATAGGCAACTTGAGTGCGGCACATTTCGACAGGCCGTCGGCAACATCGTTCTGGGCTCTTGGAACATGTTCCATCAGCAGGCCTTCAAAATGCTCTTCCAACTTCCTCACTTCATCAATGTAGGCTTCCATCAACGGACTCTGATAATCTTTGTTAACTTGGCGGACGACAAGTTGCGAGTCACCCCTGACAATAAGCTTCTTGATCCCAAGGTCTGCCGCGATCCTGAGTCCGGCAAGCAAGCCTTCATACTCTGTAGTATTGTTTGTCGCTTGCTCCTTGGGAAAGTGCATCTGGACCACGTACTTGAGGTGCTCCCCGGTGGGTGCGACAAGTAGTACGCCCGCACCGGCGCCTTGCAGCGAGAAGGCACCATCAAAGTACATGACCCATTCTTTGTTTGCTTCCTTGACGGGGATGCTCGTCTCCGGAGTTTCTTCATCATGTGTCGGCGTCCATTCTGCTATGAATTCTGCCAATGCTCGGCTCTGGATAGTTGAAGTACTTTCAAACTTGAGGCCAAAGCTTGACAATTCCAGTGCCCACTCGACAATCCTGCCTGTTGCTTCTGGATTCTGCAGTATCCTCTTCAATGGAAAGCGAGTGACAACTGTGATCTCATGTGCTTGAAAGTAATGGCGCAGCTTTCTCGAGGCCATGAGAAGGCCGAAAAGCAACTTCTGCACACCGGAGTACCTTGATCTAGCCCCTTGCAGAAGGGAACTGACAAAGTAAACTGGGCGCCGCACCATCTTCTTCTACTTCTCTACTTGTGGCTGCATAGATTCATCCTTGTCGGGACCAGAGCTTGTTGGGGAAGCCCCCTGCTTGTCGCTGGATGCGCTTGTCGTGGTCGCTGGCTCATCGTATGCCTCCCTCTTCGCTACTAACGCAGCACTAACCAACTGATTGGTTGCCGCTAGATATAGCAGCAACGTCTCTTGTGGCTTAGGTGCGACAAGTATTGGAGTGGAGGACAGGTATCTCTTCAAGTCCTGCAGCGCAGCCTCCGCTTCCGGAGTCCATTTCATTGGACCTGCCTTTTTCAAAATTTTGAAAAATGGCAGGGCGCGCTCAGCCGACTTAGAGATAAACCTGCTGAGAGCAGCAACGCAGCCGGCAAGCCTTCGCACATCCTTGACGTTCTTTGGTGCTTCAATCTGCTCAATGGCCTTGATCTTGTCGGGATTGGCTTCGATCCCCCGCTGAGACACAAAGAACCCGAGAAGCTTGCCGGAAGGGACTCCAAACACGCACTTCTCGGGGTTGAGTTTGAGATTGATCTTGCGCAGACTTGCAAAGGTCTCATCCAAATCTTGAATTAGAGTTGCTCTGTCTTTGCTCTTGACCACTATGTCATCCATGTAGGCTTCTACGTTTCTATGCAACTGTGGCTCAAAAGCATGACTGACTACCCTTGCAAATGTTGAATCAGCATTCTTTAGTCCGAAAGGCATTCATACAAAGCAGTACGTGCCGCATGGAGTAATGAACGCGGTTTTCTCTTCATCCTCTTCTGCCATGAAGATCTGATGATATCCTGAATATGCATCAAGAAATGAAAGCAAATCACATCCTGCCGTGGAGTCGACAATCTGGTCAATGCGCGGCAAGGGAAATGGATCTTTGGGACAAGCTCTATTAACATCAGTGAAGTCAATACAAAACCTGCACTTTGCATTCGCCTTGCGCACGACTACACGATTGGCCAACCACATAGGATGGAGCACTCCTCTGACAAGGCCTGCTGCTTCCAACTTCTTGATCTCTTCTATGATGAATTCTTGACGCTCCACTGCTTGTTTCCTAACTCTCTGCTTGACGGGCCACGCGTGAGGGCAGACGGCAAGGTGGTGCTCAATTACTTTCCTGGGAACACCGGGGATGTCAGATGGTTGCCATGCAAACACATCGACATTCGCCCGCAGGAAAGCAACGAGCGCGCTTTCCTATTTAGGGTCAAGCGTGGCACTGATGGTGAAGGTACCACCAGTGTCGTCCTCCTTGGCGGCCACTTTCTTGGTCTCTGGTGAAGCTGTCTTTGCCTTCTTGCACTTGCCGGTGGAGCTTGATGGTGCGTCCTCGATGGTAGCGCAGCACTCCGAAGAGGTGCTCTTGCCGGAGTGGGCATCAGAGCTGCTCTTGCCGGACTTGGTCTTCTTCTTCCCCCCGGGAGCTTCAGCGGCAAGTGTCTTGCGATCTGCTGCGGCTGCTGCTTCCTGGAAGATCTTGTCGGTACAGATAAGGGCATCTTTCTTGTCGCCAGGGACAGAAATGACACTTATCGGACCGGGCATCTTGAGCACGTTATAGGCGTAGTGAAATCAACAACTATTGTAGGGCAATGGGAAATCAGCAACGTCAAAGGTGACTCTCTCTGTCCTGAAATTTAACTCGCTGCCAAATGTGACCGGCAGTGTGATCTTCCCCTTCGGCTTGCTCCTTCCTGGGTTGATTCCTTGAAAGGTACCAGTCTCT
This sequence comes from Triticum timopheevii, assembly GCA_963921465.1. NCBI lineage: Eukaryota > Viridiplantae > Streptophyta > Magnoliopsida > Poales > Poaceae > Triticum > Triticum timopheevii. Next base: position 237,291,370 of record OY997264.1, on the reverse strand, counting down.
TCGAGCTCGCTGTCGGGGATTTGGAGCTTCTTGAGCACCGCGGAGGAGATCAGATTCAAGTCGGCCCCACTGTCAACCAGCATCTTTGTGACCTTGAGGTTGCGGATAGTTGGTGAAACCAACATCGGCAAGCACCCGACCGCAGTTATGCAATCAGGGTGATCCTCAACATCAAAGATGATGGGCGTGCTGGACCACTTCAGGGGCTTGCGCGACTCAACTGATGGTTCTGCTGGTGGTGCGAAGTATGCAGAGAAGCACCGCCGTCGACGCACAAAACCTCTGTTGCCTTCTGAAACTCCTGCTCGTCGGCCTCATCTTCGTCCATCTCTTCGTCTTCGTCTTTGTCTTCCTCCTTGTCGCGGCCGCGGGGAGGCCTGTCTCCTTGCCGCTGCTTGGCCTTGCCGCGGCGCCCTCCCCAGCCGGGATGCTTCTTGCCGGATCCTCCACCACCTTCTTGGGCCTTCTCCTTGTCGCGGCGCTCGTATTCAGCTTTCTGTAGCTCAACAAGCTGCTCAACCTTCTTGCAAGTCTGGAGATCATGGCCCTTGGTGCGGTGGATCTTGCAGTACTGCTTGCCGGAGCCGTCCTGCTTGTCGGCGGCCACCACAGCCTCACCGGAGTTACCAGCTTTGGCCTTCTCGGCGCCGCCTCCGTTGCCGGACTGCTCGACAACTAGCACATCCTTAGCTTTCCTCTTTCTGTTATTTCGCCTCCGGTTCTTCTTTGCCGGGGCGACATCCTCACTATCAGATCCTTCTGCTCCTGCGTTCTCTCCGGGGAGTTTCCTCCCCTCCTCAGCACGTGCGCATTTGTCGGCCAGAGCATATAGCTCGCCAACATCTCTAATTTTGCACATCGCCATCTCCTCCCTCATCCTGCGGTTACGCACGTTCTGATGGAATGCGCTGATAACCGCGGCGGGGTGTACGTCTGGGATGTTGCGCTGCACTTGGCTGAATCTTTGAATGTCCTTGCGCAGGGATTCTCCTTCTTTCTGGGCGAGCAGATGAAGATCGCTCTCCTGGCCATGGGGCTTGTGGCCGCCTGTGAAGGCACCGACAAACTGATGGCACAGATCTGCCCATGAAGAGATGGAGTTGTCCGGCAAGTGCATGAGCCAAGATCTGACGTTGGGCTTGAGCACCAGCGGGAAGTAGTTGGCGAGGATCTTCTCGTCGCGCCCCCCCGGCAGCCTGCACCGCGATGGTGTAGACGCTAAGGAACTCTGACGGGTGTATCCTGCCATCGTACTTCTCGGGTACGTCTGGCTTGAAGTTCTTGGTACTAGGCCACTGGACCTGCCGCAGCTCACGAGTGAACGCAGGGCAACCTACCGCGTACGGCAAGTCGCCTGGTTCCCCTGGCGCATGCATATCAACAGCAGGCCCAGCGCGCTGGTCTGACTGACGCCGTGCTTCTCTTCGACGCTCGATGCGAGTACGAGCGTCTTCTTGTCGTCGTTCTTGGAGAACTTGGCGCTGATCGCGACGAGCTCGCGGGTCCGACAACGCGGTGGAGTCGGTGTCGAGGTTAGCCCGGCGAGTCGGCGATCTTGGCCTTCGGGGCGGGGAGTGCACGGTGGTGGCACCCCCACCGGTCTTGTTGGCGTCGGCTTGCGCCTGGGCGTCTTGCCAGGGCTTCGACGTGCTCGGTTGCTGGGGCTTGTCGCCGTTGGCGAAGCTGATGAGGCTCTGAATGGTGGCCCTCCAATCGTCGATCTTGTCTGGCGCTGGAGGGTAATCTAGAAGCAGTTGGGCTCGGGCCAACGCTTCCTCTGGAGTCTTGGGCGGCGGTGGCGAACGGCGCGAGGAGCGGGATATGCTCAAACTTCTAACAGTGTTAGAAGGAGCAACATCTTGTCCAGGCGACCGTACTGCGCTCGTGCCAACATGTTGACGTGCATGTTGGCCTTGAGCCTCCCGCGATCCACCAGCTTGGCCTTGTTCCAACGCGAGTACGGTGCTAGGAGCACCATGGCGTTGTCGATCCCGCACCTCCTGAGAGGGGTGCGGTGTATGCACAGACGCCGAGGCTTGCGAGGCCTTGTCCTTGGACCTGGTGACGATGTGAGTCCCCCCGTCGGCGCCCGTTCCTCCACCGACGTCTACCCCACCGCCCGCTTGCTCCGGTGGCGGTGGGATCGACGCGGACGGACCAAACACCTTCGAAGTCTTCTTCTTCGGCGGCATGTCGATGAAGGTGTTGATGTAGCACGCGCGAACACCGGATCAGGTTCGCACAACCTCGACGCCCCCCTACCTGGCGCGCCAAAGATGTCGTGGGAAAAGAACACCTATGGGGCAGGGCCCCTTTCGGTCCGGCGAGGGAGCAGAGGGCGCACGAAGAGCAGATCGAGGCGAAGCACACGAGGAATTTTACCAAGCTTCGGAGCTCTCCAGAGAGATAAAACTCCTACTGCTCCTTTGTGGTGGTATTATGTTCTTGCTCAAGAGCGTGAGCGTTCTGTGTTTTCGAAGGAGTCGAACCCCTTCTACGTTGCGCATGGGCCTCCTTTTATAGGCTAAAGGGGTCACCTATAGGTGGCAACGCAGAAAGGGGTATAAAAGTAAAAAGAGGGGTTGGTACAACCGCTATCTACAGTGCCCCCTACCTAACTCTGACGGCAGGGGACAAGGGCATTTAATGCCCGTCCGGTCGCCCAAACAGTGCAGAGAAACGACCATTAGGGATGCCACCGCCTGCCACGATGGCCTTCTCGTCATCTCTACCTGCCACCTCGCACCGCTTGGCTGCACAGCTCCCCGCCGCGTGTGCCTGGAACGATCCTGTGGCGACACGTCGTCGGATGCGCTGGAGTGTGGGCGCAGATTGGTGGCTCCGCCGTGGCAAGTGTCTTGCTGCGGCCGTTGTCTTGCCGCACCCGAAAGCTTGTTGCTCGCCGGGTCTTGCCGGGACGTGCGGCGCGTTGCGGCAAGTTTCTTGGCTGGCCCTCCCGGCTAGCTCCTCTTGCCGGGGCCTTGTCCTTCCCGGCAACCTCCTCTTGCCGGGGCCTTGTCTTCTTAGTTAAAACACTTTGTTCTTGAATGGCACAAATATGAGCTGTGGAGGATCTTGGCGGATGCCCGGCAAGCCTTGCCGCTGGGTGCTGCGACTGCCGGTGCACAAGTTCGCGATACTAAGGTACCCCTACTTTAGTACACCGACAGTGTACGTACATACTAGTCAATATGTCTCTCTGTAATGATGAACCATGGCCGAGTAAGTATCGACACGTGTCGTAGTTGAGCCCGCAACATAGCAGTTCAGGCAGTCCCGTATAAACTATGTAAACATACGTACAACCACAGGGCAAAAAATACGATCACGTACGTACATATGGAGCCAACCGGCTGTGTCGAACTGGAGGAAACAGTGTTGTGTTCATTGGAAGGCAACACACTAGGTCAGAATGCGTCTTCTTCACTGGGAGCTGACTGGCTTAGACGGAACAGCCGAAACAGGGTCTGGCGTACCGCAGAACGGAGGAAACGGCCTTTTTTCGACCGGCTATGGTCGAAACTGGATCCTGCTCATCGCGAGGGGCCTGGCGTACCGCAAAATGGAGGACACGGACTTTTGTTCCAGCTCCTACGGTCAAAACAGAGTCCTGTTGATCGGGAGGGGTGTGGAGTATCGCAAAACAGAGGAAACAGACTTCTATTGGAGCGCCTACGATCGAAATGGGGTCCTATTCATAGGGAGGGGTGTCGCATACCGCAAAATAGAACTCCACGGGCTACTGTTCATCCACCATCTACTGCCTCGCTCCAGCCTCCACGGGCTACTGTTCATCCATCGTCTACTTCCTCTCCACCTGCTATTGTTCATCCACCTTGTCTTCCTCCTGCCTCCACCAGCTATTGTTCATCCACAGGCTATTGTTCATCTAGCCTCCACTGGCTACTGTTCAACTAGCCCTCCATGGGGTCCTTTTCATCCACCCCCAACCGGCTCGGTGTGGTAGCCTCCTCGGGGTCCTGTTCATCCAGCGACAATGGCCTACAACCATGCGGGGTCCTGTTCATCCAACCCCCACTGGGAGCTGTTCATCCAACCCCCAATAGTGGTCACTATTCCTCAAGAGGTAGGTTCAATCGGCTTCAGTTAGCAGCAGTAACAAAGCAATCACTCGGGTTCAGTCAGTAGTGAAGGAATCGCTCGGGTGCAGTTAACAACCAAGGGATAGATCACTATGGTTCAGTAATGTAGCTAGTGTAATCGCTCGGGTTCAGTAAGCAAATGCCTCTCCCTTGTGTTCAGTTAGAGCCAACGCCGCACAGACTCGCATGCATACCTATACGAGAGAAACGTGCAAACCTCTGTGCATCTCTCGGCCCATACCACCCACCGTAACCGGGAACGCCCCAACATTTTCCTCGCCCTTGCTTCTACCATGATTTTTTCTATCATGGACGGCCCAAAAAATGTCATGCAGGTGCGTCCCCGGCCCGCCCAGGACGAAAATCCCATTTTCTGTCATGATTTTTTTGTCATAGAAGTAGGAGCAACCACATCTATGATGATACGTGTTTTTTCACAAGTATCGTCATGGAAGTGTCATAACCATGATAGAAAAAGTTTTCATTCGAGCCAAAATGTCACGGATGTGTTTTTTTTTGTAGTGAAGAAGGGTCGCGGCGGTCAAGGTGGACGCCGCAATGGCACTGGACAGAAGATAGAAAAGCCTGCCAGGGGAGAGAAAAGAGAGAAGAAGACGAAGAAAGTAAGGATCAGAATGATGACTCTAGCGAGCAAGAAATCCTGAAGGCAACATAAGCCATGTGCATTGATGGGGGAGCATCCTTGCACTCCTCCCATCACCAGCTCAAGGAATGGGCGTGTGAAGCTAATACGGTGGAACCGACAGGAGATGCATGAAAGCCCCTTAAGTGGTCTCACACTCCTATCATTTTCGAAGCTGAGGACCACCCTGATCGCATGACTGTGGTCGGGTGTTTGCCGTTGTTGGTCTCACCAACGATACGCAACCTCAAAGTCACGAAGATGTTAGTTGACGGTGGGGCTGGCTTGAACTTGATCTCCCCTGAGGTGATCGAGAGGCTGCCACTACCCGATGAAGAGCTCAAGAAAACTGGGACGTTTCTGGAATTAACCCGGGAAGGAGCCAACAAAAGGGAAAAATCATGTTGCCGGTGACGTTTGGTAGAGACCTAAACTACCGAACTGAGAAGATAGTGTTTGATGTGGTTAAGATCCCCTTGTCGTTCAATGGAATCATTGGCTGCCCTGCCCTGCATTGGCCAAGTTCATGGCGACATCCCACTGCGCCTATAACACATTGAAGATGCCAGGGCCCATGGGGGTCATTTCCATTAGCTCCAACCCAAAAGATGCAGTCATTTGTGTGGACAAGCTCTAAAGAGATGCGGTTGCAGTAGAAGTTGACAAGACAACAGCTCCCACCAAGATAAAAATTCGCAAAAAGCCTGGCAAGACATCTAGTGAGGCTTCTGGGAAGTGCACCTCCTTAGAGTAGTGCGCGCCCGTCGAGTACTTACCGGAAAGCTCTGCCGGCAAGAGATTCAATACCACTCCAGCAGTGACAAAGAAGGTTCTAGCAAGGGAGGATGGCACTGACGGAACCTTCACCATCAGTGCCACCCTAGATAGCAAATAGTAAAGCGCGCTCATTACCTTCCTACGGGCGAATGTAGATATGTTTGCATGGCAACCATCTGACATCCCCGGTGTTCCCAGGGAGATAATTGAGCACCACCTTGTTGTCTTCGCTCATGCTCAGCCCGTAAATCAAAAGGTCAGGAAGCAAGCTTTGGAGCGGTAGTAATTCATAGCAAAAGAGATCAAGAATCTCGAGGCGGCTGGCCTGGTCAGAGGAGCGCTGCACCCAACCTGGTTGGTGGATCCAGTAGTCGTGCGCAAGGCAAATGGTAATGGAGGCTTTGCATTGATTACATTGACCTCAATAAGGCATGCTTGAAGGACCCTTTTCATTTGCCACGCATCGACCAGAATGTGGACTCCACTACTAGGTGTGACCTGCTCTTGTTTCTCGAGGCATACTCTGGATGTCACCAAATATTCATGTCCAAGGAAGACTAAGAGAAAACCGCATTCATTACTCCATGTGGCATGTACTGCTTTGTATGGATGTCTTTCGTACTAAAGAGTGCGAGTTCGATATTCGCAAGAGCAATAAAGATCAGTTTTGAACCACAGTTGCACAGAACATCGAATCCTACATGGAAGATATCATGGTCAAGACCAAGGACAAGGGCACTCTGATCCAAGACTTAGAGTGAACATTTTCCAACTTACGGAAGATAAACATGAAGCTCAACCCGGAGAAGTACGTGTTTGGTGTCTTCCTTGGATTTTTTATATCACAACGTGGGATCGAAGCGAACCCCGACAAGATCAAAGCCATCGAGCAGATCCAAGCGGCCAAGACCGTCAAGGATGTGAGGCTTCCTGCCAGTTGTATAACTTCTCTGAGCAGGTTCATTTCAAGGTTTGTTGAGTGCGCCCTGTCATTTTTCAAGATCTTGAAAAAGGTAGGTCCGGTAAAATGGACTCTGGAAGCAGAGGCTGCGCTACAAGACTTGAGAAGATACTTGTCGTATGCACCAACTCTAGTCACGCCTAAACCACGAGAGCCGTTGCTGCTATACTTAGCAGCAACAAATCAAGTGGTCAGTGCTGCACCAGTTGCGCAAAGGGAAGCTTATGATGTGGAAGCGGCAGCAGCAGGGCCCTCCGTCGATGAAGTGGCAATTCTCTAGCAGGACTAGATGCCGAGGAGGAAAAATGGTGCAAGAAGAAATAGCTAAGGAACGAATGACATCAAAGAAGAGAATGGTGTAGTGGCCAGTCTACTTTGTTAGTTCCCTTCTACAAGGGGCTAGGTCAAGCATATTTTGAGGAATCCAGAGGCAACAGGCAAAATAGTGGAATGGGAATTGGAGTGGTCAAACTTTGCCCTCAAGTTTGAAAGTACATCAACTATCGAAAGCAGAGCCTTGGCCGAATTCATTGCAGATTGGATACCAACACCAAATAATGAGGTCCAAAAGTCAGCACTCCCTGGGAAGGAGACATGAAAGAATTGGATCATGTACTTTGATGGAGCTTTCTCACTACAAGGCATAGGTGTGATACGTCTCCAACGTATCTACTATTCCAAACACTTTTGCCCTTGTTTTGGACTCTAACTTGCATGATTTGAATGAAACTAACCCGGACTGACGTTGTTTTCAGCAGAACTGCCATGATGTTGTTTTATGTGTAGAAAAAAAAAGTTCTCGGAATGTCCTGAAAATCCACGGAGGCACTTTTTGGAAAATTTAAAAAATACTGGCGAAAGAATCAAGACCATGGGGACCACACCCTGTCCACAGGGGTGGGGGGCGCGCCCACCCCCCTGGGCGCTCCCCTGTCTCGTGGGCCCCCTGAGGCTCCGCTGACCTCAACTCCAACTCCATATATTCCGTCTCGCGGAGAAAAAAATCAGAGAGAAAGTTTCATCGCGTTTTACGATACGGAGCCGCCGTCAAGCCCTATTCTCTCTCGAGAGGGCTAATCTGGAGTCCGTTCGGGGCTCCGGAGAGGGGGATTCATCGCCGTCGTCAACATCAACCATCCTCCATCACCAATTTCATGATGCTCACAGCCGTGCGTGAGTAATTCCATCGTAGACGGTGATGGGTTGGATGAGATTTACCATGTAATCAAGTTAATTTTGTTAGGGTTTGATCCCTAGTACGCACTATGTTTTGAGATTGATGTTGCTATGACTTTCCTATGCTTAATGCTTGTCACTAGGTCTCGAGTGCCATGATTTCAGATCTGAACCTATTATGTTTTCATGAATATATGTGTGTTCTTGATCCTATCTTGCAAGTCTATAGTGAACTATTATGTGTTATGATCCGACAACCCCGAAGTGACAATAATCGGGATACTTCTCAGTGATGACCATAGTTTGAGGAGTTCATGTAATCACTATGTGCTAGTGCTTTGTTCCGGTTCTCTATTAAAAGGAGGCCTTAATATCCCTTAGTTTCCACTAGGACCCCGCTGCCACAGGAGGGTAGGACAAAAGATGTCATGCAAGTTCTTTTCCATAAGCACGTATGACTATATACGGAATACATGCCTACATTACATTGATGAATTGGAGCTGGTTCCGTGTCACCCTACGTTATAGCTATTACATGAGGAATCGCATCCGACATAATTATCCATCACTGATTCAATGCCTACGAGCTTTTCACATCTTGTGCTTCGCTTATTTACTTTTCCGTTGCTACTGTTACAATTACTACAAAACTGCTATCTTTACTTTTGCCACTGTTACCATTACTATCATACTACTTTGCTACTAAATACTTTGCTGTAGATACTAAGTTATCCAGGTGTGGTTGAATTGACAACTCAACTACTAATACTTGAGAATATTCTTTGGCTCCCCTTGTGTCGAATCAATAAATTTGGGTTGAATACTCTACCTTCGAAAGTTGTTGCGATCCCCTATACTTGTGGGTTATCAAGACTAATTTCTGGCGCCGTTGCTGGGGAGCATAGCTCTATTCTTTGAGTCACTTGGGATTTATATCTGTTGATCAATATGAGGAACTTGAAAGACGAAAGAACCAAGATTTTGCCCTCAACTACGAGGGGAGTTAACGAACTGCCATCTAGCTCTGCACTAGATTCTCCTTCTGTTATTAGTAAGCTTGCGACACCTAAACCTGCTACTCCTATGAATTCTGCTATGTCGCATGTTATTGATGATGCCACTTCTGCTATGCATGATACTTATGATGAAACTACTTCTGTGTGTGATACTACTTTGCCATTAGGTGAATTTCTTGATGAACAACTTGCTAGGGTTAGAGAGAATGAAATTATTGAAGATGCTATTATTGATGATAGTGATGATGAAAGTTCTCCCAATGATTATGAGTTGCATGTTGTTCCTGAGGGTTATGTTATGGAAGAGGAAGCTGCTAGAGCTATCTTTGCTTGTAAAGATAGATATGATCTTAAAAAGTTATTAGCTAAAATGAAGCAGCAGTCTCTTAATGCTAGAATGAAACGTGACCCTTCTTTTGCTACTTCACCTATTTGTGTTGCTCATAAGGATTATGAGTTCTCTGTTGATCCTGAGATTATTACATTGGTTGAATCTGATCCTTTTTATGGCCTTGAATCTGAAAGTGTTGTGGCACATCTTGCCCAGTTGAATTATATAGCCACCCTGTTTACTAATGATGAGAAGTCTCGCTATTATTATATCCTTAAGATATTTCCGTTCTCATTTAAGAGTGATGCTAAGACTTGGTTTAATTCTCTTGCCCCTGGTTGTGTGCATAGTCCCCAGGATATGATTTATTACTTCTCTGCTAAATATTTCCTTGCTCATAAGAAACAAGCTGCCTTGCGAGAAATATATAATTTTGTGGAAATCGAAGAAGAGAGTCTCCCACAAGCTTGGGCGAGGCTTCTCCGGTTACTTAATGCTTTGCCTGATCATCCTCTTAAGAAAAATGAAATACTTGATATCTTTTATAATGGACTAACTGATGCTTCCAAGGACTACCTGGATAGTTGTGCTGGTTGTGTTTTCAGAGAAAGAACAGTCGACGAAGCTGAATTACTATTAAATAATATGTTGACTAATGAAAATAATTGGACTCCTCCTGAGCCAATTCCTGAGGCAATTCCTGAACCAATTGAGCCAACTCCTGAGCCTATTCCTAAACCCACTCCGAAGAAGAGAGGTGTTTTATTTCTCAGTCTTGAAGATATGCAAGAGGCAAAGAAATCAATGAAAGAAAAAGGTATTAAAGCTGACGATGTTAAGAGTTTACCACCTATTGAGGAAAAACATGGTCTTAATATACCACCTGTCGAAGAACCACATTGTCTTCATAACCCGACACAGGTGGTAAAGGTAAATTCTCTCTATAGATATGATAAAGTTGAAATTCCTTCTACTAAATTTCATAGCCCATGCTTAGATGAATTTGATGACTTTATGGCTGGACAAGAAAATTTTAATGCTTATGTTGGTAGATAATTAAAGAATAATGCTTTCGAGATAGGATGCGTGAGCGATTATATGGCTAGAGTTAAAGGTGAACTTAAACTCATTAGCAAATATGCTTCTATGGTTGCTACTCAAGCTGAGCAAGTACTTAAAGCTCAAAATGATTTGCTTGATGAATTATATAATAAAAATGACTTTGCTATTAGAGTGGCTACTAGAACTAGAAGAATGACTCAGGAACCTTTGTATCCTGAAGGCCTCCCTAAGAGAATCGAGCAAGATTCTCAGAGAATAATTTAGAGGCACCTAGTCTTCCAAAAAGAAGGAAAAGAAAAACGATAGGACTTTGCATGCTTCTAGTGACCCTGTTGTAGACACACCTGAGAATCCCAATGATATTTCTATCTCTGATGCTAAAACACAATCAGGTGATGAACATGATCCTAGTGATAATGTTAACGATAATGTTCATGTTGATGCTCAACCTAGCAAAAGCAATGATGTAGAGACTGAACCTGTTGTTGATCTTGATAACCCACAATCAAAGAATCAACGTTATGATAAGAGAGATTTTGTTGCTAGGAAGCACGGTAGAGAAAGAGAACCATGGGTTCAGAAACCCATGCCCTTTCCTCCTAAACCATACAAGACAAAGGATGATGAGGATTTTGAGCGCTTTGCTGAAATGATTAGACCGATTTTCTTACGTATGCGATTAACTGATATGCTTAAAGTAAATCCTTATGCTAAATATATGAAGGATATCATTACAAATAAAAGAAAGATACCGGAAGGTGAAATTTCCACCAAGCTTGCTAATTACACTTTTAAGGGTGGAATACCAAAGAAACTTGGAGATCCGGGGGTACCAACTATACCATGCTCCATTAAAAGAAATTATGTTAGAACTGCTTTATGTGATCTTGGAGCCGGTGTTAGTGTTATGCCTCTCTCTTTATATTGTAGACTTGAATTGAATAAGTTGACACCTACTGAAATATCTTTGCAAATGGCTGATAAATCAACTGCTATACCTATCGGTATTTGTGAGGATGTTCCTGTTGTGGTTGCAAATGTCACTATTTTAACGCACTTTATTATTCTTGATATTCCCGAGGACGATAGTATGTCGATTATCCTTGGTAGACCTTTTCTGAATACTGCAGGGGCTGTTATTGATTGCAACAAAGGCAATGTCACTTTTCATGTTAATGGTAATGAGCATACGGTACACTTTCTAAGGAAACAATCTCAAGTTCATAGCATCAATTCTATTGGAAAAGCTCCAACTATCATTATTGGAGGTTTTGAATTTCCTCTCCCTACTATTAAGAAAAAAATATGATATTCTTATTATTGGGGATGTTCATATCCCCGTTGAGGTAACTTAGTGTTATTCGAAATTTCTCCGGTTCCGTGTCATTTGGAATGAGTTTGTTAACAAGACTTGATCAACCTTGTTGGTGGATTCATTTTGATGATCATGAGATGGATGAAACTAGAAGGCACAACCTTCTTTACTCTCTTTTTTACTTTTTGTTATTTAGAATAAATAAAGCAAAAATAGTATTATCCGTCTGTTTTCTGAGTTATCCGTGCAATAAAAAAACATCCCGAAAATAAAAGTGCTGCAAATACCCTGCAAATTTAGTATGATTTTGAATATTTGAGGATTTTAGGCACTGAAATCACTGCAGGAGGGGCAAGCACCAGGCCACGAGAGTGGAGGGCACGCCCACCTTCGCTGGGCGCACCGCCTGTCTCGTGGGCCCCTGGTGGCCCCCCTCCACTTATGCCAGCACCCACACACTCCATCTTCTTCCCAAAAAATCCCCATCCATCTCAAGCACGAGTTCTAGCTCATTTTGCTGCGATTTTCGATCTCCTTGCTCAAAGCTCCATTCACAAAACTGCTTTGGGAGAATGTTGCTTGGTATGTGACTCCTCCATTGGTCCAATTAGTTTTTGTTCTAGTGCTTTATTCATTGCAAATTTTTGCTGCATAGGTGACCATGTTCTTGAGCTTGCATGTTAAGTTTATGAGGTCCCAAGTAATTCTAATGTATGATATAAGCTCTAGGCACTTGTAGGAGTAGTTGCTACCAATCTTGTTTAGTTTTATTCACTTTGATCGAGAATGCAGGCCTCATCGATTTCCTCCACGACCGGATCGATCAGCATCTCTTACTCACCAATACTTTCATGCAAATTTTTTATTATTATCCTAAGAAGTCACCGCCTTCAGTATCATTTCATTTATATGATGAATTCAGGGAAATGTCTTTATGTAATTTTTGCACGGTATGTAGGATACCCTTTGAGGGAAAATTAGAGGAACCTCATTGTAAAGATGTGGATGGCTTTTTTAACACTATCACTGTAGAGGATCCAAAGAAGTGTTCCGATGCGAAAATCTCTAGCATACACTTGCCTGTTTTACGCTACTTTGCCATATTTGCTAGTAGATGCTTAATTGATCATGGAAATAGTGGAAACTTAAATGTTCCTGATATTATCATTATTCACCATGCCTTGTTTGGAGATAATAGTTTTAGTATCGGTGTCGTCATTGCCAAACGACTAAGCCTGAATCGTACAAAAGGCCCCATCTTTGGAGGTATCTATGCTTCACGTCTTGCTAGACATTTTGAGATACCTATTAGGCACCATGAGAAAGAGGAGACAAAATTGCCTCCTTATATTTTAGATTACAAGATCATGGTAGAGCATGAGTTTATTGTTGACAACAAAGATAAGATGCTCTTGTATAACCTGAGATTTAATAAGAAACACAATGAGACTATTATTTTGCCTGCGCCTCTGTTGTTTGATTTTATTGTAGATAATTTTCTTGTCACGCCGGTAGCGGTGTACGCTCATCGAGGCCAAGCATCCACTCCAGAACCTGAGCCTGAGCCGGAACCTGCAATGGACCCTTATCGTGCATCATCTTACTAGTGGGACCCGGAGATGGCCAGCCAATGGTATCCTGATTACACATCCTAGTACACCGGGGAGAGTAGCAGCGGTCCTTGGCAATAGACCAACTTAGGCCAAAAGACTAACCTTGGGGGAGTACGTATTTCTCACCGACTTTACATTCATCTTCACACACTATTCTAGTTGTCGGTGCTCATACTCTTCCATTGTATTATCCATGCTAGTTTAAATTTCTTTTTCTAGTTTTCTTCTTGTGTTTTTGATAAACCTTAAGAAAAACCAAAAAAATTAGTTAGTTCAATTTCCATGCTTGTAGTAGTAATTAAAAGGAATACCCAAAAAGATTTCTCGTTCTTCTTCTTACTTGTTGGGAGCTTTCCCGTGTAAATAGTTTTCTTTTCTTTTCTTTTCTTTGGGGGTCGAGAGTAGAAGACCATATTGAAAATGTTTAGTGGCTCTCATATGCATGATTGATTATTTAACTTAGAGCCCATATTACTTTGTCTTCTCTCTTGAGTTGAATGCTTGCAGATTCCAGCTTAGTCCAATGCACGTGCACTATTATTATTATACACATCGTTCGGTCGTGCAAGTGAAATGCAATAATGAGGATATATGATGGACTAATTGAGATGAGAGAAGCTGGTATGAACTCGACCTCTCTTGTTTTTGTAAATATGATGAGTTCATCGTTCCTGATTCAGCTTATTATGAAGTAAACATATTTTCAATGACATTTAGAGATTATAGTTGCTTGTGCCATGCTTGATTAGATATGAGTTACAATGGTTTACCTTGTGTGCCAATATGCTATTAGAATGATTATGATGTGGTATGATGGGATGGTATCCTGCTTTGAATTAATTCAGTGACTCGACTTGGCACATGTTCACGCATGTAGTTGAAACAAATCAACATAGCCTTCACGATATTTATGTTCATGGTGGATTATATCCTACTCATGCTTGTACTCGGTGTGAATTAATTTTAATGCATGCTTATGACTGTTGTCGCTCTCTTAGTTGGTTGCTTCCCAGTGTTTTGCTAGCCTTCACCTGTACTAAGCGGGAATACTGCTTGTGCATGCAAACTCCTTAAACCCCAAAGTTATTCCAATGAGTCCACCATACCTACCTATATGCGGTATTTACCTACCGTTCCAAGTAATTTGTATGTGCCAAACTCCAAACCTTCAAATGAAATTCTGTTTTGTATGCTTGAGCAGCTCATGTTTCAACTAGGGCTGGCTATATCTTCCATGCTAGGTGGGTTATTCTCAAGAGGAGTGGAATTTGCTCCTCATTCACGAGAAAGGGCCGGTAACCGAGATGCCAGGTCCCATGATCCAAAAAAAGATCAAAGCAAATCAAAATAATTAAACAAAACTCCCCCAGGGCTGTTGTTAGTTGTAGGTACTCGTTGTTGGTGTCAAAACCGGCGGATCTCGGGTAGGGGGTCCCGAACTGTGCATATAAGGCTAATGGTAACAGGAGGCAGGGGACACGATGTTTTACCCAGGTTCGGGCCCTCTCGATAGAGGTAATACCCTACATCCTGCTTGATTGATCTTGATGATATGAGTATTACAAGAGTTGATCTACCACGAGATCGTCGAGGCTAAACCCTAGAAGCTAGCCTATGATTCTGATTGTTCTTTTCCTATGAACTAAACCCTCCGGTTTATATAGACACCGGAGGGGGCTAGGGTTACACAAAGTCAGTTACAAAGAAGGAGATCTAACATCCGAATCGCCAAGCTTGTCTTCCACGCAAAGGAGAGTCCCATCCGGACACGGGACGAAGTCTTGAGTCTTGTATCTTCATAGTCCAACAGTCCGGCCAAAGTATATAGTCCGGCTGTCCGGATACCCCCTAATCCAGGACTCCCTCAGTAGCCCCTGAACCAGGCTTCAATGATGATGAGTCCGGCATACAAATTGTCTTCGGCATTGCAAGGCAGGTTCATCTCCAAATACTCCAAAGTAAATCTCGAACACTTTAATCGTGTTCGGCTCTGTAAGACGATTTTCACATACCACCGTAGAGAGAACAATATTCCACAAATATAATCTGCTGACATCTTTAGATAACATGACATCACACCATGGTCGAGTGATTATTCGAACCATTTTCCCGCAACCGGCCACCGCACATATTGCGAGGTGGTTTCCTCAGCACGTCTTGTCGAAGCAGAGATCATGTCCCCTTATCATGGGATCCTCATTAATATGGGTATGGGTAACCCAACCGTGCTATTAACGTGGCGGTTGGAAAATAAGCGATTTCATCAGGCAAGCGGGGAGGCACACCGTTTTTGCCATCTATATAAAGCGACAAGGGTCTCCCATTTTTACCCATGCCTTCTTCCTCCTTTTCTCATCCATTCTCGCACTCTCGAGCCCCAGTGCCCAAGTTCTCACCTTCTCCGTAGGACCATTCGCAGCATGTCCGGAGCGGGAGGCAAGTGGATGGCCTCCTCCGTTACGGAGGAGAACATTACCAAGCTTCGGGCGGCCAGATACCTGGCCGCAAACATCGTGCACAGGCTTCCGGCAGAGGGACAGATCACCCCCACTCCAACATCTCGGGAAAGAGTAGTGTTCCTCTCTCATTTCGTCCGTGGACTAGGATTTCCACTCCATCCCTTTGTCTGCGGGCTCATGTTGTACTATGGGCTGGACTTCCATGATCTAGCCCCAAATTTCGTCGTCAACATCTCGGCGTTTATCGTCGTGTGTGAGGCCTTCCTCGGCATCAAGCCCCACTTCGGCCTATGGCTACGAATCTTCTGCGTGAAGCCGAAGATCGTGAGCGGCCAGCAAGCGGAGTGCGGCAGTGCCATGGTGGGCAGGATGCCCAATGTTACCTGGCTTGACGGCTCCTTTGTGGACACCGTGAAAGGGTGGCAATCAGGGTGGTTCTACATCAACAAGCTGCGCAACGCCAACTGCGCGATGGCCCTCGAATTCTGATCCGGAATCCCCACGCGGCTCACCATCTGGGAAAAGAAGGGTCTGGCCTGGGGCAAACCTGTAGAGCTGATAGGACTATAGAACTGCATTAAAAATATGATGGACAAGAAGATCAAGCTGGTCAATGTGGTCCAGGTTATGCTCTCCCGCCGAATCCTTCCGTGCCAAAGACAGGCATTCAATCTGTGGGAGTTCGATCCGGCCAAACACCAGATGCTGCAAGAGCTTTTCAGTACGACGCATAAAGAAGTCTGGAAGGTGCTGTTCAAGGCTACCGAAGTACCTCCTCCCACATCCGAGGACCGCGGACTCTGTGCCACGGGGCTCGCCAGTCCGGTAAGTTTTCTGACCATCACTAGATGTACCTTTTCCAGCATATTTGTGGGTGGATTTTAAGTCACCATGTTTATCTCATCAGGATTACGTGGTGATGGCGGAGCGGATCGACTGTCCAGCTCCGCTGCCGAAAGATCCAGCAACTGCACTCCTGACGGAGATGCTAGTTCCGGCGCCATACAAGGCGCTGGAAAAGAAGGTTGAAAAGAAGGCCACGGGGACCAGGAAGGGTCTCCGGCGCAAGGTCGCACCGGACGCCTCGTCCGAAGGCGATGAGGCGCACTCCTCCCATGAAGGGGAGGAGAAAAAGAAGAGGGTCGCCCCATCCGGGGAGGCCGAGGGGTCTAAGAAGGTGGCCTAATAGACTCATCGTCCGAGGACGGCGAGGCAGATTCCTCCCGCGGAGACGGGGGGAAACATGAAGAAATTCGCCCTCCCCACATTCGGGAGGAGAAGAAAAGAAAAGTGGCCCCACAGGGGGAGGCTAAGACGCCAAAGAAGGGAAAGGCGTCCCTTTCGGATCACTCCACCACGGCCGCTTACAGCGAGGAGGAGTGGCTTCCCAGGGGCAAGCCCCTGGCGAGATCGTAAGTATCCGCACTCTGTAATACTTTTCGTGCGACTTAACTTCATGGTTTGTTATAACGCCGAACGCGCATATGCAGTCTAGCCAGGTCCCATCCCGAGGTATCCTCTTCGGATGGGTCTCTGAGTGATTCGGCAATGAATTCGCTCCCGACGGCCACCTCCCCTCGGCCTGCGGATGACACGGAGGTGTTGTCCCAAAGGGTATCGGAGCAGGGGGAGGCGGTTCTGGAGACGCCCCAAGGCAAAATTCCAGACGCCGGACACATGGGGGGGGGGGTAAGATCCCCATACGCTGACGAGAGCTACAGCAAGTTGGGCTCCTAGCCGGACACTACACCGGAACCTCCAAAGGATCCGGATTCGGGTAGGCAGCCCCTCCCTAGGGAGGGTGAGCCGGCCGTGCGGATGACCTCCGTCGTGCCGGAGGCGTCGGATAGTCTGCTGGAAGTGCTTCGCGATGCTTCCATTGATGAAGAGCATCGTACTCTTATGAGTACGGTGATTCAAAATGTTCAGTCCGCCAAAAGCAGATTGATCGAAGCCTGCACCAGCCTCCTAACAGGCTTTTAGGTAAGTAATCAAAAGTGTGAGAAATTATCACCCAATAGACAGTAGCCCTTGATACTCTGTTTGGTGTTTTGAAAGAAAGCCAAACGGAGGGTCAGCTTTAAACCGCAGGAATCTAACAGTATGTGTCTATGTGAATAAGCAGGCGGTGCTGCTTGCGCTGCTGCCCGCACAACAGAGGTCGCCGGACTCGAATGGGACCTGAAGCAGGCCGAAGAGGAGCTCAGCCTCACGAAGAGGCAGCTCGAAGAGAACAAAGGTGAGTGATGCCCCGTCCATGTCTCATATATAGGAGAAAAAATTGGTGACGCTAACAAAAAGCGTCATGATTTTTAATAGGGGCCAGGACCGAAGTGGTGGCCCTGAAGAAAGCGCTATCCGAGGCCGAAGACAAGGCGGCCACGGAGCGTATTGAGTGTGAAAAGCAAGATGCTAGGGTGGGCGAGGTACAGCAAGAGCTCCAAGAGCTCGGCAAGAAGTTTGAGTCCTTGGAGCGTGACTTCAAGACGCAAGAGTCTGAGCTTGCAAAGGCCCTTGAGTGCGCGAAAGACGCCAAGGCCGAAGCCCAAAAGGTCCAATAGGAAATCCAGGCGGCCAAGAAGATAGCGGCGGGTAAGGTATTCATTATGCAAAGCAAGCATGTGGAGGAGACATATCTTTTACTTACCCGAATTCGGAGCTCTCCAGGGGCATTCGTAGATCTGCCACGCAGCATATCGGATACCACAGAGTTCTACAGTGCCGAAGAGGGGAGATCAATGGAGAAGCTGTTCTGGTCCAAGTATACTGGAGCCGAACACCCAATGCCTCTGAGTGACCAACTGAAGCAATTGGTTGAACTCCACAGGGCGGCTGAAGTGGCCATGAAGGACTTCATAGTCCAGATGTGGCCAGGTGAGCCCCTGCGCGATAGCTACTTCGGCCTTATAAAGCGGATGGTAAATGCATGTCCGCAGCTTGAAGTTATCATGCAATCCGTTTGTATTGAGGGTGCCCGCCGGGCCTTTGCCCGTGCGAAGATGCATTGGGCCAAGCTGGATGTAGAGAAGCTGGTGAAGGATGGACCGCAGAAGGGCAAGGCGCATCGCTACCCCGAGAAATATTATGATGGCATTATGAAAGGCGCTTGTCTCATGGCCGATGAATGTACCAAGGACACAATCTTTGAGTGAATGTACTCATGTCATCTTTGTAATATGAACAAGAATTTGTTTGCGCTATATGGTGCTTTGTTGAATATTACCTTCTGTGCGGCTCTTTATAAAATTCTGAAAGTAGGCCAGTCATCGGCTTCCGCCCTGTCACACCCTGATTTTCATGCCACTACACTTAAGCTAACAATCATGATAAAATGTGGTTTGACAAAAACTTTTGAGTGTTTTGGACCTTGCCTTGATTGGTTTTTGTCTGTTGTTTGCAAGTGCTCTAAAAATAAAATAAATCCTCCAACTCTTATACTCCTTCTCCTTGATCCAAAAACCTTTCCCAATGATCATGCCATGTGTATAGGACATAAAAATAATTTCTTGCAAAAATAATTTGGCCAAATAGTATTTTCAATATTTAGTTTTTCAAAAACCCCTGAATTGAGGTTTGCACTACAAGTACTTAATTAAGGGCAGTAAAAATCTTTCCAAAATATATTTGACTCCTATTAGATATAGGATACCCAGAAACCACAAAAATATAATTTTAAAAGTTATTTTCCTATTTTATTTAAAAGCTTTTTCTTAAGGCCAGAAATGGTCTTTAATAGGGAAAAATTATTTTATTGTTTTAAAAAATATTTGTAAAAATTTAGGGAAACTCAGTGGACATATATTATACATATATAAGAGTTTCAACACATGGTCATGTTCAAAATATTGGTCAAACCCCTCAAAAACCCTTTCTGGATATTTCAAGATTTTGAAATATTTACAAAGGAAATATTCTCCAAAAATTCCAAGAAAATTCTAGCATCTCACATAGGAAAGTTTAGATGACATTGGTTAGTATCATGTCATGGAGAATAGTATAACCACATGAAATACCCTCAAAACCATTTCTGTCCATTTTGAAGTTTGAGCAACTTTACATTGCCAAACATCTCCAAATGCTCTCAAATCTTGTGAACATGCTCAAATGGTCTAATAATTCATCTAGACCAAATGGCACAAGTTGGAGAAAAAGTTATATTGATAAAAGTGCCCCAGAACCCTTCCTGTCCAGAACCAAATTTGAGCAACTCTACATTGGAAACTTTCTCCTTTTGATCTCAACTTTTGTGGGCATGTTCATAAACTCAAATGATGACACTACACCAAGTGGTGCATCAAGGAGAACAGATTTGCATGACTAAATCTTGGAAAATCCATTTCTGTTCATTTCTAGGGTTTACAAAAGTTGCATTGGCAACTTTGCCCAAATAAGCTCAAAATTGGTGGAAGGCCCTAATTATATGTGTCATTTCACCCTATGGAGTCTCATGGCAGATGGAAATCATCTACGTACCCAAACCATTATCAAACACCTTCTGACACTTTACCAAAATGCCATTTTTGATCTCTTCCACTAATCTCCATGAGTTCTCCTTTTTACCACAGCCCCTACTAGTCCCCCTCTACCTCTGGTGTGCTTCCCTGCCTGAGAGGCAATGATGAAGGGGGGCAGGGATCCATTTTTCTTCTCTGGACAGCCACTTTTTCCTCCCTTTCTCATGTCTCTCTCACCCCTGGCAAGTTCCAGAGCATACAAAGCCTCCGACCCTCTTGTTTATTCCCCCTTCAGACCCCAGACACAAGTGGACACGCAAGTGCGCGCGAAAAAGCCGCGGATGCCGGCCATTTGCGCGCTCTGGAGCACATTAGCGCGCTCCCGACCGTTGACGCCGCGTCCCCCGACCACCTCGAGCACCTCAGACACGCCCCAAAGCCCTCGTTTGGCCCCTGGCGACGCCCTGGGCCGTGGCCGTGAGCTCCGCCCACGGTACTCCGAGCCGCGCCCATATGAGGCCGTTACGAGCTCTCCTCTCCACTCCATTTGCCCCCTCTCCCTCCTAGAAGCATCCTAGACCCAGACAACCCTCTCACCGAGCCCTCCGTCGCTCCCCATGGCCAGAGCCGAGCCGCCGGACTCCGCCTAAATTCGCGCCCACCACTCCTCCTCCTCCCCTCTAGACCGCATCAGAGGACCTCCACCATCACCACGGCCCTCCCGCGCTTATCCTTCTCCCCGTGGCCGTGTCGTGTTCCCTGGACTCGCCGGCACCGCAGTCCACCATGGCCATGGCCCCGCTCATATCCGTCCTCCCATGGACGCGCTGACAAGGGTAACGGATGCATCTCGTCTCCCCGAGCACGCCGGTGCCCGGATCACCGGAAACGGTGGCCGGTAGTGCCGGCAGTTGCCGTCGACGTCCCTCTGCCTCGCCTCCCCTGCTTCGGGTGGGAGGTTGAGGATGATGCCGCGTCAGCATGCCGGCCCCGCATGTCGGCGGCAGCGGCAACCGAGCCATCCCCGCAGGTCGGGTTAAGTGGAGGCGGGACCAGGGAAGCCGCTTGCCCCGCAGGAATGCATACTTCACTAGTACGCCTTCGACGTGGCCCTTCTTAGCCGCGTGGCCGTGCAGCTGGGCCAGCCCAGTGCGCTGCGGTGCTAAACTGCGCCCTGCATACAGTTTAGGTAAAACACAAATCTTTTTCTTTCTCTTTTCCAGTGAACTTCAAAAATCCATAAACTATTCAAATTAACTCCAAATTTGATGATTAAAATTTCTAGTGACTCCATAAATCATGCCCTACCTGTTGGTGCAACATGCACATTTTTCCAGAGACTTCTTCTTCACAAACATTCATCAAAATCTTGTTTTTCCATTTCTGTAGTGAACTTTAGAAAATCACAGAGAGCCCATTTTTGATCCAAATTCCATGATTCAAATTCCTAGATGTTTATAAGTTCATAACTTAGTTTTTGAACATTTTTACTAATACTTTCTATACCACCTAAAATAATGGTCTATTTCTTCATGTATAGCCAACTTTGCAAATTCATAGAGAAATCCTTTGAACTCCAAATCCAGTGAAACCAATTCCTGGATGCTTATAAAATCATCATTTGTTAAATGGGTGCCTCTGCTCATTTTTGAAAATAATGTTTCTGTACACTTCTTACAAATCCATTAATCCCTTGACTCCATCATATTGAAATGTTCAGAGATGTCCATTGATCAAATCCCAATGAAACCACTTTGGTCATCCCTCATATGACCAGAGGTATCCTAGAAAAGTCCAACTCACATTTTTAGAGCACTTCTATTTTTGCCTTGTTGTGTTGCTTATTATGATTGTTTCCGACGTTAGTTGACGAAGTAGACGGAGTACTTGGAGAAGGACCAGAAGGCTTGAAGACTCTGAGGAACCAGGCAAGCAACCCTTTGACCATGTCTATGAAACCCTTTTTATGCATGTCATATAGCACCATATTGTTGTTGCAACGGAATCATGATGGGGTGGTAACCACTTTGATGGTTTGCCACCGTACTTCCTCGTTGATACTTGCATTGTGCATGACCCTACCTTCTTATGAGGGTTATGCCGGTGGGAGTAGATAGGAAGCTAAAGTAGATGCTACGCGAAAAGGGACGAGTATATGCATGATGAAGGAGACAAAGTATTTTCAAAAGACTTTTCAAAAACCCATCGGGTGCCACTTATGCCCGAGGGAGATTATGAGTTGACTAACCACTTGATGACGAAGTGGTGTACCGAAGCAAGTGTGTGTTGTTTCCAAAACGGATTGGTTTAAGTTGCGACCGTTATTCCAACCTTACATGCGCAACCACTCTACCCTTATATGGGAAAGGGCATTATTGATTACCTAGACCGATACTAGCTTGGATCCCGCATTACTAGTGATGGGAGAGTTGTTGGTGCGCTTTCTCGGGACGGGGTCGTGCCAGGTAGGGCGGCCATGACTGTTTTCACAGGGCACCGGACACACCGTTGGTACCCCGTGCTTGTGGTATGTGATGAATATGGGAGCGAGGCTCCACAACTTTATGATGTGAAATGTTAGGCACGGGGGTTACTACCAATTGAGTGGACTCCATGTTAGGGTCGTCTAGGGAACGGTAGTGATCGGGTGCTTACCCCGGGTACTTGAGGTACCGCGGGTCGTGGATGACACGGAAGTTCCCCGGATCTTGGGGGTACAGTGTGCAACCTCTGCAGAGTGTAAAACTATTCGAATAGCCGTGTCCACGGTCAAGGCAGTTGGGTAACCGCTCTTGGGCTACGTCCACATGTTTACAAACCGTGTATGTGTGTTGATAAAATGACTTGGGTCAAGTCAAGGGACTTGACATGATTGAGTTGGGTTGGTGCCCACTCTATTTATGTTGATATTTGTAACCTGTCCTCATGGTTACTTTAATTCTCTTGATGCATGTCTTATAAGTTGTTGAACATGTCATTGCACTCAAAACTATCTTTCTGCAAGAATTTACCAATATCATGCATTGTTGTATCTCGAACCAAAACATGGGTTGCTTGCGAGTACATTCAAAGTACCCATTGGCTTGCCAGTGGTTATTTAATTGGCCAGGCATGGAAGAACCGGAGTTCGAAGAAGAGTTCTTTGGAGACGAACATGCGAACTAGGACGTTTCCCAGTCAGAATGCCTGTAGGGTTAAGGCAGATGGCATGGGTTCTACTTATTGACGAACATTTCCGCTGCTTGTGTTTCATTTGATGTTCAGCCCTTAAGGCTTTATCAATGTAAGACTTGACCATAATGGTCATAATTTGTGTAATACGGTATGTATGGATGTAAGCCTCTTGTTATTCAGCTTCTGTGTGTTCAATGAGCATTGATCTCTAGGATCACTGTACACGTGCATTCGGTGATCACGACTTATGAGTCGGGGTCCCCACAGAGCTGGTATCAGAGCCATCCTGACTGTAGGAAGCCTTAGTTAGCATGGTCGTTAGTTAGGGTAAAACTATTTCCAAAACTACTACTAGTTTTCAAAACTATCTGTACTTCTCTTCCCTTCTCAGTTTTTCGAAAACTAAGGTATACTTTCCTAATTGGTCTCTTCCCCTTCAAAACCTTTGGTCGCTAGAACCCTTATGCCCCTGACCACTGGATTCCTTGTAATCCTCGTGGATAATCTAGAAGGAAGATGCCTTGCCAGACATTCAGCCACATCTCTTGAACACAAGATTGGCGACATCACAACAAGACGATACCAACAGAAGATACATCCTCGAGGAATGAGGACCTGAAGACCCAGGAGATGGTGACACCCTTGACACTGCCCCAAGATGATGCAACCTTAGCCTACGATGATCAGGGCATAGAATATGCAAGATCAAGATATACATCGCTAATAGAGTAACCCTGTCACTACCGTTGTTGTATCGGCAACCACCGATGGATGAGAACCTAGCCATTTGGTCCGCCTCACCATAGTGAGCAGGAAAACGGTTCTCCTCATCCCTCGCCCTTGGGGTCGATGTTGTCATCAACGTAACCGACATGATGGACCTCTATTATGCCTTGATAATGTCATTGCATAAAGGATTACCTACCTGGCACCATCGACGGCTTAGAAGACAAAAAGGGATCGTTGTGATTAAGAAGACAATAGAAGACCAAGTCAATGCCAGTTACGAGGATCCACCTTCACCCCATCACTTCAACAGGCGAGAAGTTGTTGAAGAATCTTCAGGCTCAACCCAAATTGTTTCATCGAACAACTACAAGAGACGTAGCAACACCTGAGGAAAAATCAGAAGACTGCATGAGGCACAAGGCACGACTACCGAGTCCGAGAACCCCTAGGGTAGGATGAGTCGTGTACCCCCTATGTGCAGTCGAGTCCGTATGATAGTTCGAATAGAACCATGATTGTGTGTTGCTTGTTTTTATTTGTTTGTGTTTTGATATAGGTCGCACTTTTGCTCTAGGCGACAAGCATGCGACTATATCACCTTCCTCGCCTTGTTTCTTTTGTTTGGCCCTCTTTGCACCTGTTTGTTTGCACTAGCACTATAGAACCCCCTTTAGGCATTCCGCTCCTCTATGCTACTTTTCCCTCTCATCTCTCTCCTCAACTGAAGACAAGCAAGACAATATGCACCATGGATTCCACCTCGGCGACCAACAAGCACTGAAGACTTTTGCTACAAGCCTGTATGTTTACACCTCAAGATTGGGAACCCATTCCTAGACCCTTCGAGACTTCATAATATACCCCATCTCGAATCCTTAACCATGAGCTTAACCTACGGAATTGCAAGAGAACCTGTTAAGCCTCTGTAACCTTGCTTATCACTGGGTTCATTATGGACTAGTGGACATAGTGCACGAGCACATTATCATCCTAAGATAGCACCAAAATTGACGATGCCATAGGGAAGACCAATTTGAGGATATAGGAACAGGGGACAAATGACTTGATGAGTTTATATCAATGACTTTGAGGAATTATCTGAGACTCTTTGGTGGATTATAAGGCTACCATGTTGGTACATGAACTTGGTGGGATCATGATAAAGTAGCATAACATCCATTGGCCTTGAGTAAATTGGATTTATAGGACAATTATGATCGCAAGCTGAAACTCTTGGAAGTGCAAGGATTTGACTTGATCAGATGATATTGATAGGAGACAATTGATATTACGTAAATAAATTGAGGGAAACATGTAGGATTCCTCGTTGGACAAGAGATTTGGATTTAAATAGGTGAACCTAATGGAGTCTAGATGTTGAGTAAGTCTACATGGTTCGGATTAAATTGGATTTATACTGATGATCTCAATTATGATACCATGTTTCTCGGTGGACGATAAACTAGGAGATTGGATTAATAGTCGGAGTTGATTTAGGGTTCTATATAAGCTTGACCTTGGAGTTTACTTGACCATGATAATGGAAATTGGTGGACTGACTATAGCAAAAATAGCCCTTTCAAGTATCTGGGGATTATAGGAACCTTAGGAGATCATGTGAAACACCTTAACCGTTGTATTTGTAGAATTAAATGGATTATGTAGTGATTGATGGAAGTTAATGGGCTGTTGGAGTTGATTCATAGGAAGGAAACAAGATCTTGGAGTGGCTTACGACGTGTTTCCTTAGGATAGAGATGCACTACCTTGGACCTTGGAAGAATGGGTTGAGCACTTGGATTATCATGTTTAATTGAGGCTTAGTAGCTTGTATGTTCTACCCCATGGATTTTTAGGGGTAGACATACATACGAATTTGGGGATTGTAGACATATATAATTTTGTTAGACCTCCCCTCGGGAGCCATGAGGATATGAATAACATGAGTGATGATTGGAGTTGACCTATACGAGATGATTCTTTTGGTAATATGATGTGAAGACTAGGTAGAACTATTGGCATCTCAGAAACTGTGCTCAAGGATGGGATGATAAACGTTCACCCACACACTAGAATCCTTAAAACTCTTAAGCCCCACCAAACCACAACATGGTCGGGTCATGACCAAGGGCTTTGACTCTAGGACGAGAAGACCTTTGCCAATGCTCAATTGAGACCACCACCAATACCCCAGCTTACTTTGCGTACCCCATAGACTTCATGTAATACTTGGACAAGTTAGTGGTCATCTTTCTTTGATGACATACTTGTCTACCCGAAGACAGAAGAAGAATCACTGAGCTAGTTAAGGAACATCTGAAGATCGCCATTTCCAGGAGGAAGAACTACCACCATCTTCAAGAAGTATACTTCCGCGTCAAAGACCATGTGTATCTGCAAGCCACTCCTCTCTAACGAACAAAGCATTTCCATGACAAGGAGACCCACACCAAGATTCATTGGCCCCCTTCGTGGTCACTCCAAAGATTTAACAACCCCTTCTGAGATCACTACGAGACGAAGAGAAGACAGTTACCAGCTGGAGTTGCCACCTGAGTTACCGGATGTGCACAATGCTTTCCATGCATCACAACCCCGGAAGTGTTTCCAACTTCCTAACTTGCCCAATCTCTATGAGGACATTGACCACCGAGCCATCGACCCCTAGCCCAATCTAACCTACCGCGAGCTACCCATTAGCAACCTGGATCAAGAAGAGCCTCATACACGAAGCCACACCATCAAGTCTTCAAGCTCAATGGAGCACTACACGGAAGCAGAAGCAACATGAGGACTTGAAGACTACCCCAGATCCAAGTTTCTTTATCCCTTTCCACGCCTAGTTTGGGAATCTCGGGACGAGATTCTTGTAAGGGGGGTAGGTCTGTCACACCCTGATTTTCATGCCACTACACTTAAGCTAACAATCACGATAAAATGTGGTTTGACAAAAACTTTTGAGTGTTTTGGACCTTGCCGTGATTGGTTTTTGTCTGTTGTTTGCAAGTGCTCTAAAAATAAAATAAATCCTCCAACTCTTATACTCCTTCTCCTTGATCCAAAAACCTTTCCCAATGATCATGCCATGGGTATAGGACATAAAAATAATTTCTTGCAAAAATAATTTGGCCAAATAGTATTTTCAATATTTAGTTTTTCAAAAACCCCTGAATTGAGGTTTGCACTGCAAGTACTTAATTAAGGGCAGTAAAAATCTTTCCAAAAACATATTTGACTCCTAGTAGATATAGGATACCCAGAAACCACAAAAATATAATTTTAAAAGTTATTTTCCTATTTTATTTAAAAGCTTTTTCTTAAGGCCAGAAATGGTCTTTAATAGGGAAAAATTATTTTATTGTTTTAAAAAATATTTGTAAAAATTTAGGGAAACTCAGTGGACATATATTATACATATATAAGAATTTCAACACATGGTCATGTTCAAAATATTGGTCAAACCCCTCAAAAACCCTTTCTGGATATTTCAAGCTTTTGAAATATTTACAAAGGAAATATTCTCCAAAAATTCCAAGAAAATTCTAGCATCTCACATATGACATTTTGGATGATATTGGTAAGTATCATGTCATGGAGAATAGTATAACCACATGAAATACCCTCAAAACCATTTCCAACTTTACATTGACAAACATCTCCAAATACTCCTAAATCTTGTGAACATGCTCAAATGGTCTAATAATTCATCTAGACCAAATGGCACAAGTTGGAGAAAAAGTTATATTGATAAAAGTGCCCCAGAACCCTTCCTGTCCAGAACCAAATTTGAGCAACTCTACATTGGAAACTTTCTCCTTTTGATCTCAACTTTTGTGGGCATGTTCATAAACTCAAATGATGACACTACACCAAGTGGTGCATCAAGCAGAAAAGATTTGCATGACTAAATCTTGGGAAATCCATTTTTGTTCATTTCTAGGGTTTACAAAAGTTGCATTGGCAACTTTGCCCAAATAAGCTCAAAATTGGTGGAAGGCCCTAAGTATATGTGTCATTTCACCCTATGGAGTCTCATGGCAGATGGAAATCATCTACTTGCCCAAACCATTATCAAACACCTTCTGACACTTTACCAAAATGCCATTTTTGATCTCTTCCACTAATCTCCATGAGTTCTCCTTTTTACCACAGCCCCTACTAGTCCCCCTCTACCTCTGGTGTGCTTCCCTGCCCGAGAGGCAATGATGAAGGGGGGCAGGGATCCATCTTTCTTCTCTGGACAGCCACTTTTTCCTCCCTTTCTCATGTCTCTCTCACCCCTGGCAAGTTCCAGAGCATCCAAAGCCACCAACCCTCTTGTTTATTGCCCCTTCAGACCCCAGACACAAGTGGACACGTGAGTGCGCGCGGAAAAGCCGCGGATGCCGGCCATTTGCACGCTCTGGAGCACGTCAGCGTGCTCCCGACCGTTGACGCCGCGTCCCCCGACCACCTCGAGCACCTCCGACACGCCGGAAAGTGCTCGTTTGGCCCCTGGCGACGCCCTGGGCCGTGGCCGTCTGCTCCACCCACGGTGCTCCGAGCCGCGCCCATATGAGGCCGTTACGAGCCCTCCTCTCCACTCCATTTGCCCCCTCTCCCTCCTAGAAGCATCCTAGACCCAGACAACCCTCTCGCCGAGCCCTCTGTCGCTCCCCATGGCCGGAGCCGAGCCGCCGGACTCCGCCTAAATTCGTGCCCACCACTCCTCCTCCTCCCCTCTAGACCGCATCAGAGGACCTCCACCATCACCGCGGCCCTCCCGCGCTTATCCTTCTCCTCCCCTTGGCCGCGCCGTGTTCCCTGGACTCGCCGGCACCGCTGTCCGCCGTGGCCATGGCCCCGCTCATATCCGTCCTCCCATGGATGCGCTGACAAGGGTAACAGATGCATCTCGTCTCCCCGAGCATGCCGGTGGCCGGATCACCGGAAACGGTGGCCGGTAGCGCCGACAGTTGCCGTCGATGTCCCTCTGCCTCGCCTCCCCTGCTTCGGGCAGGAGGTTGAGGACGACGCCGCGTCAGCACGCCGGCCCCGCCTGTCGGCGGCAGTGGCAACCGAGCCGGCCCCGCAGGTCGGGTTAAGTGGAGGCGGGACCAGGGAAGCTACTTGCCCCGCAGGAATGCGTACTTCGCTAGTACGCCTTCGACGTGGCCCTTCTTAGCCGCGTGGCCGTGCAGCTGGGCCGGCCCAGTGCACTGCGGTGCTAAACTGCGCCCTGCGTACAGTTTAGGTAAAACACAAATCTTTTTCTTTTTCTTTACCAGTGAACTTCAAAATTCCATAAACTATTCAAATTAACTCCAAATTTGATGATTCAAATTTCTAGTGACTCCATAAATCATGCCCTACCTGTTAGTGCAACATGCACATTTTTCCAGAGACTTCTTCTTCACAAACATTCATCAAAATCTTTTTTTTCCATTTCTGTAGTGAACTTTAGAAAATCAAAGAGAGCCCATTTTTGATCCAAATTCCATGATTCAAATTCCTAGATGTTTATAAGTTCAGAACTTAGTTTTTGAACATTTTTACTTATACTTTCCGTACCACCTAAAATAATGGTCTATTTCTTCATGTATAGCCAACTTTGCAAATTCATAGAGAAATCCTTTGAACTCCAAATCCAGTGAAACCAATTCCTGGATGCTAATAAAATCATCATTTGTTAAATGGGTGCCTCTGCTCATTTTTGAAAATAATGTTTCTGTACACTTCTTGCAAATCCATTAATCCCTTGACTCCATCATATTTAAATGTTCAGAGATGTCCATTGATCAAATCCCAATGAAACCACTTTGGTCGTCCCTCATATGACCAGAGGTATCCTAGAAAATTCCAACTCACATTTTTAGAGCACTTTTATTTTTGCCTTGTTGTGTTGCTTATTATGATTGTTTCCGATGTTAGTTGACGAAGTAGACGGAGTACTTGGAGAAGGACCAGAATGCTTGAAGACTCTGAGGAACCAGGCAAGAAACCCTTTGACCATGTCTATGAAACCCTTTTTATGCATGTCATATAGCACCATATTGTTGTTGCAAAGGAATCATGATGGGGCGGTAACCACTTTGATGGTTTGCCACCGTACTTCCTCGTTGATACTTGCATTGTGCATGACCCTACCTTCTTATGAGGGTTATGCCGGTGGGAGTAGATAGGATGCTAAATTAGATACTACGCAAAAAGGGACGGGTATATGCATGATGAAGGAGACAAAGTATTTTCAAAAGACTTTTCAAAAACCCGTCGGGTGCCACTTATGCACGAGGGAGATAATGAGTTGGGTAACCACTTGATGACGAAGTGTTGTACCGAAGCAAGTGTGTGTTGTTTCCAAAACGGATTGGTTTAAGTTGCGACCGTTATTCCAACCTTACATGCGCAACCACTCTACCCTTATATGGGAAAGGGCATTATTGATTACCTAGACCGATACTAGCTTGGAGCCCGCATTACTAGTGATGGGAGAGTTGTTGGTGTGCTCTCTCGGGACGGGGTCGTGCCAGGTAGGGCGGCCATGACTGTTTTCACAGGGCACTGGACACACCGTTGGTACCCCGTGCTTGTGGTATGTGATGAATATGGGAGCGAGGCTCCACAACTTTATGATGTGAAATGTTAGGCACGGGGGTTACTGCCAATCGAGTGGACTCCATGTTAGTGTCGTCTAGGGAAAGGTAGTGATCGGGTGCTTACCCCGGGTACTTGAGGTATCGCGGGTCGTGGATGACACGGAAGTTCCCCGGATCTTGTGGGTACAGTGTGCAACCTCTGCAGAGTGTAAAACTATTCGACATGTTGGGTAACCGCTCTTGGGCTACGTCCACATGTTTACAAACCGTGTATGTGTGTTGATAAAATGACTTGGGTCAAGTCAAGGGACTTGACATGATTGAGTTGGGTTGGTGCCCACTCTATTTATGTTGATATCTATAACCTGTCCTCATGGTTACTTGAATTCTCTTGATGCATGTCTTACAAGTTGTTGAACATGTCATTGCACTCAAAACTAGCTTTCTGCAAGAATTTACCTATATCATGCATTGTTGTATCTCGAACCAAAACATGGGTTGCTTGCGAGTACATTCAAAGTACTCATTGGCTTGCCACTGGTTATTTAATTGGCCAGGCATGGAAGAACCGGAGTTCGAAGAAGAGTTCTTTGGAGGCGAACATGCGAACTAGGACGTTTCCCAGTCAGAATGCCTGTAGGGTTAAGGCAGATGGCATGGGTTCTACTCATCGACGAAGATTTCCGCTGCTTGTGTTTCATTTGATGTTCAGCCCTTAAGGCTTTATCAATGTAAGACTTGACCATAATGGTCATAATTTGTGTAATACGGTATGTATGGATGTAAGCCTCTTGTTATTCAGCTTCTGTGTGTTCAGTGAGCATTGATCTCTGGGATCACTATACACGTGCATTCGGTGATCACGACTTATGAGTCGGGGTCCCCACATGCCACCATGTAACTAGTACTGGGGTGTTCGTGGAAAACCCAAACACTCTTTATCCAAATTTTTAGTCCTTTAAGGAGGTGTTTGGCACAGCGAACAAGGCAATCGGACTATGCGGCTTTATAACTCTCACTTAGCCATAGAAGTCTTCAATTTTAAATCTCGGCAAAGCCCCTAGAATTCGGAAAGACGAATTGGGGCACTATACACGCCGAAATCGGATAAGGCCGATTCCTCGACTGAAGCGGAAAAATTCTTTAACGATTTAAGACCTCTCGAACAGGGACCAGCTCTCGCCGCATCATGACAGTCATTTTTTGGCTTTCTCTATTGAGGTGCTCGTCCGGAATAACCGGGACACAATCGCAGTAGTTCTTCCTGCACTAGCTTAGCCGATATAATGGAACATAAGGTACCAAAACAAGGCAGCCAGGAAAACCCAACTATTGACCCAAGACATGATTCAGAGCTGATGTATATAATGCTATAAGTTCGGGGGGCCGCACTATCGAAAGTGTTCGGACTTATCTTGCTGTATTATGGGGCACCATAAGAAGCGCCTGGCAAACTGAACGTACCAAAGTGTACGGATTCAATATTAAATAAACATTTTTAGGGAAAATGTGAAGATAGGAATAATAAGCTGACGCTACATATTTTTTCCCACCGTTAAATAATATGTCCAAGCGTATGTGTACAATTAATGTGTTAAGCAGCAGCAAATAGGACTATTTGACATGTCCTATCCAAGGGCGGGCCGCATGCGGGTATGTAAAACAGGTATAATGATCATTGACAGATACCACCTGGGTATTCCCTTTGTGCGCAAAGCCTTTTGCCTCCTTGGTTTTCCCTCCTGTGATAAGTCCGATGATCTGATTCTCTGAAGGGGATGGCCAAAAGTAGGGTCCTGAAAGAGACAGAAGGTTATTAAAGTATGCGGGTCTTGTGGCGGTTGAACTGTACAATGGACCGCATCACCGTTGCGCCTCCGCCTATGCCCATGGTATTTTGAGTGCGTAATTGTGTACGGGCGGCACAAATGCTGCCTAAATGGGGCTAGGGCAGAGGCCAGACTGCTAGTCGCGCTTTTGGCATGCCTGGCGATCCTGTTGCAGAGTACTCTGGACTCGCTTGACGGTGTTCGGGGTTGTTGTCGCCGAATTGGCGGTCTGCCGGAGAAGGCTGCTTTGTACTTCTGCCGTGAGGGCCGTAGTTTGCTCTTCTACACGGAGAGAGCGGTATGTGTTTCCATTGACTGTTATAACCCCACGAGGTCCTGGCATCTTGAGCTTGAGGTATGCATAGTGTGGTACCTCATTGAATCGAGAAAATGCGGTTCGTCCAAGCAGTGCATGATAGCCACTACGGAAAGGGACAATATCAAAAATTAACTCCTCGCTTAGGAAGTTATCCGGGGATCCGAAGACCACTTCCAGTGTTATGGAGCCCGTACAATGGGCCTCTACTCCTGGAATTACACCTTTAAAGGTGGTTTTGGTGGGTTTGATACTTGAAGGATCGATGCCCATTTTGTGCACTGTGTCCTGATAAAGCAGGTTCAGGCTACTGTCATCGTCCATAAGGACTTGCGTGAGGTGGAATCCGTCGATGATTGGGTCAAGGACCAATGCGGCTGAACCGCCGTGACGGATGATGGTAGGGTGGTCCCTACGATCAAAAGTGATCGGACAGGCTAACCATGGGTTGAACTTTGGGGCGACTGACTCCATAGCATAGATGTCCCTTAGTGCTCGCTTTCGTTCCCGTTTGGGAATGTGGGTGGCATAGATCATGTTTAACATTTTCACTTGGGGAGGAAATTTCTTCTGTCCCCCCGTGTTTGGACGCCGAGGCTCCTCGTCATCGTCGCTGTGCCGCCCCTTGTCCTTGTTTTTGGCAGTTATCTTGCCGGCCCTATTTGAACACCCAGCAATCTCTGTTAGTGTGGTTGGCTGGCTTATCAAGGGTGCCGTGAATTTGGCACAAGCGATCCAGTATGCGGTCCAGACTGGACGATCCCAGATTGTTTCTTTTGAACGGCTTTTTCCGCTGACCGGATTTTGAGCCATTGAATCCAGCGTTGACTGCCGCGTCTTCGGTGTTGTCGCCATTGTTACGACGCTTATGTCTATTGTGCCGTGGTTTGCCATTACTATCACGGTCATCTGAAGTGCCGGAGTTTCTTGGTGTGGTGCTACTGCGAGCCAACCAGCTATCCTCGCCCGCGCAAAAGCGGGTCATGAGTGTCGTGAGGGCCGCCATGGACTTCGGTTTTTCTTGGCCGAGGTGTCGGGCTAGCCACTCGTCGCGGATATTATGCTTAAAGGCGACCAAGGCTTCAGCGTCCGGAAAGTCGACAATTTGGTTCTTTTTAGTTAGGAACCGAGTCCAGAATTTCCTGGCGGACTCTCCGGGCTGTTGGGTAATGTGACTCAAGTCATCAGCATTCGGTGGTCACACGTAAGTGCCTTGGAAGTTGTCGAGGAACGCGTCCTCCGGGTTTTCCTCAACTGCCGATGGAATTTGCAGGCAGGCTATTCAGCCAGTGTCGGGCCGGTCCTCTGAATTTAAGGGGAAGATACTTGATGGCATGTAGATCATCACCGCGGGCCATGTGAATGTGGAGAAGGAAATATTCGATCCATACCGCAGGGTCTGTTGTGCCATCGTATGATTCAATGTTTACGGGTTTAAACCCTTCTGGGAATTCTTGATCCATTACTTCATCAGTGAAGCATAGGGGGTGTGCGGCGCCTCTATGTCGGGGTATGTTACTACCCAGTTCGAAAAAGTCTTGTCAGCTATGTCCGGCCCGGCCGGACTTGTTGATAGTGTGTCCGGTATGACGATCATCGTCATATGTTGGTGCGCGCCCCTGTGATCCGTAGATCGATCTTGGCTGTCCTTCTTTGTTTTCCGGTATGTTTCGCAGGTCCTGCCTATTGCCCCAGGCCGTAGTATAGGCGTGGGGGTGCGGGCTGGTATTCGGACTGATACGCCGTTTTATCCCGGCCACAACGTGGCCGGTCAGCCTCGTCCTGTTCTGGTAGTGTGGGCTTTAGGGCCTCCTCCTCGTGTTGAGGTAGCAACTTGTGCTTTGGGTAACCTTTGGTGTGGCGCTCGAGTCCGTATTCCTCGACTGACAGGAACTCAGTACATCTGTCTGTGAGCAGATCTTGATCAGCTTGGAGCTGCTGCTGCTTCTTTTTTAGGCTTCTTGCAGTGGCCATAAGCCGGCGCTTGAAGCGCTCCTGCTCTACGGGATCCTCAGGCACACCAAATTCATCGTCGCTGAGGCTCACCTCTTCTTCGGAGGGGGGCATGTAGTTGTCCTCCTCCAGGTATCCGTCTATCGCCTGTTCGTCTGGGCTAACCTGCCCGTCTTCCTGTCCAGCCTGCTCGAAGGCAGGCTGATCGGGATTGTATTCATCTTCGGCACCATCCGGATTGTTTTCGTCTCCTGTGCTGGTATTGCTGTGGCGGGGCTTAGAGCGGCGCCGATAACGCCCATGCTTTGATTTCTTCCTTAAGGGGTTATCCTCTATTACCTCATCGGCATTGGTTTTTTGGGAGTGTCCACCATATATATATATCATACGAGGAGGTGGCTGTCCAGCGCCCCATGGGTGGTGGTTCCTATTCCTCTCCTGCATCGTCGTCCACACCGTTGATGTCTTCAGGGTCGAAGTCAAGCACGTCGGTCAAATCATCGAAAGTGGCAATGAAGTGGGTGGTGGGTTGGTAACGAATTTCCTCGTCGCCTGCTTCCCACTCGAGCTGGACATAGTTCGGCCAAGAGTCTCCTGACAAAGAGAGAGACCTTAATGAATTCATCATGTCGCCAAAGGGCGAGTGCTGAAAGATATCCGCAGCGGTGAACTCCATTACCAGAGCCCAATCAGATTCGATGGGCCCGGGTGCGTACGGTCTGGAACCTACAGCCGGACGCAAGTCCGGGGGTCCGGTGACACAGATTTCCTTGGAGGTGGAGTCTGTGTTAGGCTCTACCGCCGATGAGTATGCGGCCTCTAGGGCGGTGTCCATCCACTCGTCCTCGGACGAGGCGATCTGCCCCGGGTTTAGGTCCGGAGCTACTGCTGGTGCGATATCCCGAATATTATCTGACAGCAGATCTAAGCCGTGCTCGTCGTGACTGTTCGGCACTCCTGGCCTAGCCCTGAATCCATCGAAGATCAAGTCTCTGTGGATATCGGCCGTGTAGTTCAAGCTTCCGAACCTGACCAGATGGCCAGGGGCGTAGCTGTCGATCTGCTCCAGATGGCCAAGCGAATTGGCCTGCAGTGCGAAGCTGCGAACACGAAGATCTGTTCGGGAAGAAAAATCTCACCCTGGACCGCGTTGTTGTTGATGATTGAAGGAGCCATCGAGCCTTGCTGTTACGACACAGAGGAACTCTCAATGAAAGCACCAATGTCATTGTCAAAACCGGCGGATCTCGGGTAGGGGGTCCCGAACTGTGCGTCTAAGGCTAATGGTAACAGGAGGCAGGGGACACGATATTTTACCCAGGTTCGGGCCCTCTCGATGGAGGTAGTACCCTACTTCCTTCTTGATTGATCTTGATGATATGAGTATTACAAGAGTTGATCTCCCACGAGATCGTCGAGGCTAAACCCTAGAAGCTAGCCTATGATTCTGATTGTTCTTGTCCTATGGACTATACCCTCTGGTTTATATAGACACCGAAGGGGGCGGTTACACAAAGTCAGTTACAAAGAAGGAGATTTAACATCCGAATCGTCAAGCTTGTCTTCCACGCAAAGGAGAGTCCCATCCGGACACGGGACGAAGTCTTGTGTCTTGTATCTTCGTAGTCCAACAGTCCGGCCAAAGTATATAGTCCAGCTGTCCGGATACCCCCTAATCCAGGACTCCCTCACTCATTGTTTCGAGCAAGCCATGGATTGATGCTTGT
Organism: Triticum timopheevii; assembly: GCA_963921465.1. Lineage (NCBI taxonomy): Eukaryota > Viridiplantae > Streptophyta > Magnoliopsida > Poales > Poaceae > Triticum > Triticum timopheevii. The sequence goes on along the minus strand of OY997264.1, from coordinate 237,255,157 downwards.
AGGTGGTTGGGGGAGTATAAACCTTTACCATTTTGTTTGGGAACCGCCTATAATGCATGTAGTATGGAAGATATAACCATCTCATAGTTGTTGCGTTGAGAACAAAAGCATGCCGCTCAAAATGTTATTCAGTCTCTATTTTAAAATCGAGCTCTAGCACCTCTACAAATCCCTCCTTCCCTGTGCGAAGGGCCCATCTATTTACTTTTATGTTGAGTCATCACCTTCTAATTAAAAAGCACCTGCTGGAGAGCACACTATCATTTGCATTCATTACTATTGGTTTATATTGGGTATGACTTGACTGGATCTCTTTTACCATGAATTACAATGTCTAGTCAGTCCTTGATCTTTAAAGGTGCTCTGCATTTATGTTTTGTGGTTTCAGAAAGGGCTAGCGACATACCATTTTGCTATATCATGTTATGATTGTTTTGAGAAAGTGTTGTCATCCGAGTTTATTATTATGGCTCGCTAGCTGATTATGCTATTGATATGAGTAATTGTGAGACCTAAGTCTTATTTTGAGTATGGTTAGTTCATAATATTTGCTGAAACCTGAATGCTGGCTTTGCATGTTTACAATAACAAGAGCAAACAGAGTTTGTAAAAGTTATTCTTTATCACTTTCAGTTTATCAACTGAATTGCTTGAGGACAAGCAAATGTTTAAGCTTTGGGGAGTTGATACGTCTCCAACGTATTCTACTTTTCCAAACACTTTTGCCCTTGTTTTGGACTCTAAATTGCATTATTAGAATGAAACTAACCCGGACTGATGCTGTTTTCAGCAGAACTGCCATGATGTTGTTTTATGTGTAGAAAACAAAAGTTCTCGGAATGTCCTGAAAATCCACGGAGGCACTTTTTCGAAAATATAAAAATTACTGGCGCAAGAATCAAGACCAGGGGCCCCACACCCTGTCCACGAGGGTGGGGGAGCGCCCACCCCCCTGGGCGCGCCCCCTGTCTCATGGGCCCCCGAGGCTCCGCCGACCTCAACTCCAACTCCATATATTCCGTCTCGCAGAGAAAAAAAATCAGAGAGAAAGTTTCATCGCGTTTCACGATACGGAGCCGCCGCCAAGCCCTAATCTCTCTCGGGGGGCTGATCTGGAGTCTGTTCGGGGCCCCGGAGAGGGGGATTCGTCGCCGTCGTCATCATCAACCATCCTCCATCACCAGTTTCATGACGCTCACTGCCGTGCATGAGTAATTCCATCATAGGCTTGCTAGACGGTGATGGGTTGGATGAGATATACCATGTAATCAAGTTAGTTTTGTTAGGATTTGATCCCTAGTATCCACTATGTTCTGAGATGGTTGTTGCTATGACTTTTCTATGCTTAATGCTTGTCACTAGGGCCCGAGTGCCATGATTTCAGATCTAAGCCTATTATGTTTTCATGAATAAATGTGTGTTCTTGATCCTATCTTGCAAGTCTATAGTCACCTATTATGTGTTATGATCCGACAACCCCGAAGTCATAATAATCGGGATACTTCTCGGTGATGACCGTAGTTTGAGGAGTTCACGTATTCACTATGTGCTAATGCTTTGTTCCGGTTCTCTATTAAAAGGAGGCCTTAATATCCCTTAGTTTCCACTAGGACCCCGCTACCACGGGAGGGTAGGACAAAACATGTCATGCAAGTTCTTTTCCATAATCACGTATGATGATGAATTGGAGCTAGTTCTGTGTCACCCTATGTTACATTGATGAGGAATACATGCCTACATTACATTGATGAATTGGAGCTAGTTCTGTGTCACCCTATGTTATAGCTATTACATGAGGAATCGCATCCGACATAATTATCCATCACTGATCCAATGCCTACGAGTTTTTCACATCTTGTGCTTCGCTTATTCACTTTTCCGTTGCTACTGTTACAATTACTACAAAACTGTTATCTTTACTTTTGCCACTGTTACCATTACTATCATACTACTTTGCTACTAAATACTTTGCTGTAGATACTAAGTTATCCAGGTGTGGTTGAATTGACAACTCAACTGCTAATACTTGAGAATATTCTTTGGCCCCCCTTGTGTCGAATCAATAAATTTGGGTTGAATACTCTACCCTCGAAAGCTGTTGCAATCACCTATACTTGTGGGTTATCAAGGTGCCAGGCTGCTGCTTATCGCATCCACTTGAGAGCACCTCAGCTACGTGGTGCAAATGCATTTTTCCCGGGAGGAAGCTACCAACAACACTGCTGAGTAAAATGGATTTCTTGCCGTCCAGAATCATAGTAGAGTTGGGGATCAGGAAGTTGATTATTCGTGGAGATTCAGAGATTGTAGTGGAGTAGCTGAACGAGGACTACCAGAGCCTATTGATGGAAGCGTATGTGGATTAAGTGAGAAAGTTGGAAGAACACTTTGATGGTGTGCAAACATAGAATGTCCCTCTTGCAGAAAACAGCGTTGCTGATGAGTTGTCAAAGTGTGCTTCCCAAAAACTACTTGTGGAACCAGGGACTTTTGTGGTCCACTTGACTCGACCACAGTTACCCCATCAACGAGAGCCAGATAGTCCAGTTTCTCCAAACAGGAGAACTTCCCGAGGAACAAGAGCAAGCTGAAAAATTAGCCTGTTAGTCAAGTATGTACTAGTTTGTGGATAACATCCTGTGCAGAAAACGACCAACCGGAGTGTAAATGAAGTGCATTACTCGGGAAGATGGACAAAAGTTATTGGCAGAGATACATGTGGGTGCATGTGGTTCTCACATAGGAGCAAGAACCCTTGCCGTGAAAGCTTTTCGGGAGGGCTTTTATTAGCCCACAGACCTCCAGGATGCGACTAAGCTAGTAACAAGATGTGAAGCATGCCAGTTCCATTCAAAGAGCATACATCAACCAGTGCAAGCCCTCCAAAAAATTCCTTTATCCTGGCCCTTTTCGGTCAGGGGGCTCGACACCTTGGGCCCCTTCCCCCGTGCTACCGGGGGCTTTGAGTTCTTGTACGTCACAATCGACAAGTTCACAAAGTGGCTGGAAGTGGAGCCAGTGAGAAAGGTGACAACACAGTCAGCCGTCAAGTTCTTTAAAGGATTGGTTTGCGGTTCAGAGTTCCAAACAGGATCATCACTGATAATGGCACACAATTCACGAGCCAGGCTTTCATGCAATACACTCGTAACCTTGGGAGCAATGTATGCTTTGCATCCGTTACCCACCCGAGAAGAAACGGGCAAGCAGAGAGAACAAATGTTGAATTATTGCGCGGGCTCAAAACAAGAACCTTTGACAGGCTCCACAAGTGCGGGGGCGTTGGATTGATGAGTTGTAGGTGGTTATTTGGTCCCTCAAAACAACACCAAGTCGAGACACTGGTCAGACGCCCTTCTCCCTAGCTTATGGTGCAGAAGTGCTTCTCCCCACGGAACTCATATATGCGTCACCTCGAGTACCTGCTTATGATGAAGTAGCGCAAGAGCAGCTGCGGCATGACGATGTCGTGCTCCTAGAGGAAGATCGTCTCTGGGCGGTTTTGCATGTTGCATGCTACCAGCAATCTTTGCGACGCTATCATAGCCACAGGGTTCATGCCCGGAGCCTTGAGGAAGGCGACCTTGTCCTTCGGCGTGTTAAGTCCACCAAGGGTACAAACAAGGTGACGCCGAAGTGGGAAGGCCCTTATCGGGTAGTGCGAGTCACCAGACGTAGCATAGTCCGTCTGGAGACCGGAGATGGCATTCGCGTGAAAAACTCATGGAATATTGAGCATCTTCGCAAGTTCTACCCATAAGGCGCGGTTGTCGGGCCTTGGCCCGGCAATACATTTTGTACAAGCATAGTCTCCAAGACTTGTAAAGCATTGTACAAAGCCACTCACAGACCCTGTGCATAGCTGAATAAAACTAAGTATTTGACAAAAACTTGCATGCATGTTTTCTTGTGTACTTAAGCATGATTTTTGTGTGTTTACACTAGTTTTATGCGAAATAACTAACATGCCGACGAAAGCTTTGTACTTCCTTATCTCTTTATTTTTCTAATAAAGGCAGAAGAGTCCCTCACAAGCAACTTTCCCAGGGGAAGATGGAAGCAGAAGCAGACTCGTTTATTTGGTCCTACATCAGCTCTTTCTTGTCTAAGTTATAAGAAGTACAGCAAAGGAAGATAAGTTGTTTCATTTTAAAATTTCCCATCATTCCATTCTATGACCATGTATGAGAAACTTGCATGTGAGGAAACATTTCTGCGTCTATCATTCGCGCGTCTATCCTTGCCTCAAGTCCACTCGACAGAATCTGTTGCAGCTGTGTTTGGAAAAGATGAGTAAGAGACCGACCTCTATTCACGGTCCTAACTCGCTTTGAGTCTACTCGATGAACATTAGTAGTAGCTATGCCAAAGGCCGGCAAGAGGCTTGTCGGAGTCCTTGCTTGCGAAAAAGAGTGGAAGGCGGAGCCTTCAAAACATTAAAAGCATGCACGAGTTCGGGTTGGAATTTCTTTTAAAATTGCGTGAAATAACAAATAGAAATCATACAAGTGCTAACATGGATGAGGAAATACTTACATTTGATTCAAATACGGCAAATGCCTACTGTTTTTGATTAAAATAGAAAAGTGCTTCGTAATGCCTTTCTTGTCCCTCTCCTTCTAGGGTTTACATCGAGATTAAGGAGGGCAAAAGGAGCGACCTGGCGACACCATGGTCACCCCCGCCGGGACCAGGGGGACGCAGCCCGACAAGATGGAGAGCGCCCCCCACCCGGCAGGGAAGATGAAGCTAGGGATGGAGGGAGCGGCTAGGCGATGTCCTGGTCACCCCCGGCAGGACTAGCGGTACGCCGGCTCGGTAGAGACACCAGCAGGGAATACGAAGCCGGAGTCCAGGAGCCTGCCGGAGTCCAGCTGGAGGTGGCGGTGGTGTCTAGGCCAAGCACCCCCGGCAAATCGCTCTGTCGGGGTCCGGGTGCAGATGATCATGCTGTCGGTGCCCAGCAAGTGATGATGGTGCCATCGGCGCTCAGCTAGAGTCTGAGTCGCCATCTTCAGGATTGATGACCGTGGATTCGCCGTCATCGTCCTCACCATTCGTGTCCTCCTCGTTGCTGTTGCTTGAGGAGGAGCTTTCGTCGTCGCTCGTGCTTTCTACAGGGCACCTGAGACGAGCGCTTGAATGCCTGAAGACCTTGACGGAGAATATGTCGAACTCCACAAACTTGAAGCGAACGACATACTCCTCCACAAGGTAGTGGGCGCGAGCGAAGTTTTTCCACCCACACCTAAGGAGCATGACATGGGGTGCGGGGAACTTAAGGTTCACCCACAAGGCGCCATTGCAGCAGCCGCTCATGCGCAGCTGCAGCCCCAGCGGCTGGTTGACCTCCATCACCCGGACGAAAGGACGGGGGAGCCGCAGTCGAGTACGGGGAGGATCGCACAGCTTGACGATGAACTCAAGCGCCATTTCCCCTGCATGTGCTTCTGCTGGAGGTGGGGCAGTTGGAGGAGAAATGACGAGCGTGTCACTTTGTCCGTCGTGGCCGCGGTCGCCGCATCAACCCCGACCGCGCCCCATAGCTCATCCCCTTGCACTAGAACTAGCCTCTCAGCTATGGGATCGTGTCGTGGAGAATCTCTCGCTGTCGTGGCCAAATCACAAGCCCAGCCTCTCCCTCTCGCCATGGTAGAAGGCAGAAGCAAGGAAGCAGACGAAGGAGGAGATGGATGAGCGTCACTACCCTCGAGCCCCTCCTTTTATAGTGGAGGCGAGGGAGGCTGGCTCTCAATTACTCTAGAGCAACTGCTCCGCTCCACCAACCCGGCTCTCAGCATCCTTCGCTGGCATCCCGCTTCATTAACCGCCCCACTACACCAATCCAAGGAGTTGCGTCTTCTACCAAAATGCATGTTCCCGAGCCCTGCTCGTCCACCACTAACTCCGCACAATGCATGCGGTGCATGTGGTAGAAACGCCAGGGGTGGGTGGTGAGGTAAAGGTAAATTTGCAGTTACCCCGGGACACGCACAGGTGCCCTAATGGCACCCTTTGGGCGTGAGCACCCTTGGTATTTCATGTAAATAGTATGTCTCTTACAAACTCCGAGGGTATCAGGATAAGACTGGGGGCTGGCCCAATTCCAAATCAATGAAGAAGCAAAGATGATCTCTAGACACGATGTCGTTCCCTGCAAGATTGATGTATGATCCTGTGCATTTTCGGGCCTATCACAAAGATGTCTGGTGATGCGTATGGTCTAGGCCTGGGGGCTCCTGTGAGTGCAACAAACATGGGAGGTTGCCACCCTGACTTACGCACAGGCCTGCTACGACTGTCACATCAAGTGCCAAGTCTCATATGCAACTAAGCCAGACAAACCGCTCTTCATGAGATCAAGGAGAGCATTAAGAAGACCGGGCATTGGACAAAACAAAAATTTCATAACGGTAGCAAACAATGTTGGCAGAAACGAGCTAACAAGCCAAGACTCGAAAAAGCCCCTTGGACATGGGCTCCCCGCCAACACTGGTGCTCCGCCTCCCTGGCCAGCTGATCGTTGATTAGTGTGGTCTAGAGCCCGTAGGTGCTTGGGTGGACGTAACCCATGCGTGTCAGCTTGCTGGAGGAATAAATCGCCTTTATTGACACCCGTATTGATGGCGTGTCATGAAAGTAAGAGGTAGTTAAATAAGCGATGGGAGAACCTTGCCAGGACTGGCTCTCCATGCGACACCTAATTATGCATTTAATGCTCTTTGTCTTAACTGGCGGAGTTAGGTATGATAGCTTTGTTCTAGTCTAACCACCCTTATAATGACCTTTTTGCCACTTTGGTAACACCTTGAGATATGAAAGGAAGGCCAAAGCAAAATTAGAAGGGTTTCGAATCTTAGCAACCCTCACACATAGGTATTCATGTATCTGCTCCCTTTCCACCACTTGCCGCGGGAAATCGCTCTATGTATTTGTGCCCAAACACCTCCAATACACCCAAGGCAGGAGTAGGGGTTTATGCCTCAAGGCGGCCCAAACCTGGGTAAGACCATGCGTCCCTCACTGTGCTTGCTCTTTGCGTCGATCGCCAGCCCTTGGCGAACTAGCAAAGGGGCTGCTCTACCCCATAGATTGTCGGCTCCATGCCGACACTTCTTTATCCTAATTGTGGCAAAAAGCAAAGAAAAAAGATACAAAATTAGTAGCCATATGGACAACAAACACAAATCAAGTCGTAAGAGTGAGAAAAAATGATATGTGTAACGTCAAGTAAACTACCGTGTTAGTGTTGAAGTGTAGACTGCCATGTATGCATTGCTATATTTGACATGTGTAGTCAAGAATATTTTCCTTGTATATGTAGATGTAATTCAAAATGTGGATCCAGCAAAGAATTGCCATGTACGTACATAATGGGCAAGATGTGAACCGGCAAAGAAAGTCTAATAGGTGTGACTAGGGAAAATAGAGTTTTCCATGTATGCATTAGAAAATAAATTTCCATGTGCAGTTTTCCACAATTGCCATGTGTAGTCTGTTGGAGTTGCCATGTGCATTCTACTGGAATTTCCATGTGCATACTACTTGAATTTCCACAGAATTGACATGTATTCATAGAATTGCCATATATTGTCGCATGGAAATACCATCGGCACTCTACTAGATTTGCCATGTGCACACTTTTAGTCTTGCCTTTTGTAGTGTGTAGGAACTAGAGTTGCCATGTGGACTTTTTAATTTGATGTGTGTGACAGACAATTTTGCCATGTTCATTAAACCATAATTGCATATGCATTCTATTGTAATTGCCATGTATGATCTACTTGATTTGCCATGTCCACAATAATAAATAAAAATTGGCTTCTGTAGTCTACAACATTTGCTGTAAGGGGTGAATTGGAGTTGCCATGTGTAGTCTACAAGAATTGACATGTGGAATATATTGAAGTTGCTATGTGCATTAAAATAAAATCTTTCAGTGCGGGATTGCCATGTATGTTCTTCTAGATTTTCCATGTCCACAGTACTTAAAAAGATTTGCCTTGTGTAGTCTACAACATTTTGCCGTATGGGGTGAATTGGAGTTGCCATGTGTAGTCTACAAGAATTGCCAGGTGGAATATATTCAAGTTTCGATGTGCATTCTAATACGATTTCCATGCATGTTGGACTTTTAATTTGCTTTGTGCCAGAGCCAATGCGTATGGGAATGTGGATCCACGCTTAAAGAATGAATCGGTCCACTACGAACAGATTGACATCATTATTAAGATATAATTGCCATGCAAAGTACAGAAACTCAAAAGGTGCCAAAAAGGTTACTTAAAAAACAAAAATTCCATTAGTGAGTAAGATGCCAAAAAGCAAAAAGACGTACCTCCTACCTATTTTCTTCACGTCTTGCACAACAACAGGACCTCCAATGTTAGGCGGTGCTATACGAGAAGACGAGCATCTAAACATGCTATCAACCACACGCGTGGTGGAAAATCCAGTGGAGGGCACCTTCCTCAATCGGTCAGCTACGTAGGAAGGTAGGTCCACACTTTTTGTTTAGAGGCTCTGCTACCAGCGGTCACCTTGCTGACCACAAAAATAAACAAATACAAAAACAAAAGAACACAAAAAGAAAATAAGTCGTTCGTATGACGGAGAAAGTTTTGGGAAATGAAAGCCAATGATAACAGAAAAAAAACCCAGATGAGATGTACGTTTTCCAACAAAGGAAGTGAAAATGCCTTGCAACTTCATCACTGTTCCACCGGATGGGACGCCCCTGACTTAAACATGCACTAATCATACACGGAAATGCGCATGATCAAGATCAAAGACTCATGGGAAGATATCACAACATAACTCTAGACACAAATTCAAACATAAAGCTTTAAATTACAAGCCAGGGCCATGAAGGCTTGAATACATAAGCTCGAATACACAAGAGTCAAGGAAAGCAACAATACATGAGTACAGACATAAATAGACAAGTTTACCTTAAGAAGGTTGAGCAAAACAACGACATCTAGAACGAAAAGGCACAGGCCTCCTGCCTGGGGACCTCCTAACTGCTCCTGGTCATTGATGGTCTCCACGTAATAGTAGGATACGTCGGGGTAGTGGTATTCATCAGCGGGAGCAGCTGGCTCCTGGGCTTCGTCATCTGATCACAACAATCGGGTAGAGGGGAAAAATGGGTAGCAAAGCAACCGTGAGTACTCATCCAATGTACTCACAAGACTCACATCAGATCTATACTAAGTATGCATCGATATCAAAGGAAAGGGGCTATATATGTGGGCTATCTTGCAGAAATACAAAAATAGAGGGAAGGCCTAGTCTATCGCAAACTAGCATCTTGCAGCGTCTTGCAGCATTAGAAGAGTGCAGATTTGCAGCATATAATAAAGCAATAATTACGTAGTAGAAAGCCCGGAAATCTATCCTTGACTCCCTACAAGAAAGCGACCCCGGAGCCATCGTATCAATTTAGCATCACAAGTATCCAGTTCTAGTTGTAGTAGATCGGGATACAACTCCGAGCGTCCTTTACCGTGGACACGGCTATTCGAATAGATATACCTCCCTGCAGGGGTGCACCAACTTACCCAACACGCTCAATTAACTCTGGCAGGACATACTTTTCCTAGTCATGCCCAGCCTCGGCAGATCGACATGACGTAGTCCTGCCTGGGCTCCACAGAGAGGTCCCCGCCGGTCTACATCCTAAGTGCTCAAGGGTCTTGGGCCCATCACCCTTTGCACACTGGTTCATTATGCGATGAGTCGGGACAAGCGTCACCTCATCTAGGTTGGCACTGGCCCGACAGGCCCACAATGCTAAACTAGACGTCTAACAGAGCTTTCAGGAGAATCATACGATCTTGAGTGCTATCCCGTGTGGTTGTTAGTGCGAAAAGGATAGAGGCATTCTTAGATCACATATCCAAACCAGTATTATGTTGGGGGCTCGCGGTTACGATCAGTGCTCCTGTCGCCTCATCTCACGAACTTACCGCAAGGTCCAGGCCCATCCGTCTCCTGGGGTACTCTGCTTGCCCGGTCGTGCCGCATAATTATCTCGCGGGTACCCCTCGAGTCGACCCGACTTCAACAAGGGACTGAGGTAAAGTCAAGTTATCCGTGTTTCCATATCATCAAGGGGAAATATGAGGAATCACCCTCGATCACTAAAAAAAAATACACTACCATGATGATACGTGTTTGTCACAGTAGGTCACGTTTTTCTGTGATGCATGTACATCCATGATGATTTCTGACAGAATCAAGATAGTCATACATGTGTTGTCGTAGAAGTGTTCCATGACAATACCAAAATTATCATCACGGAAGTGTCCACTTCCATGACGATAAATGGCGCGTCATAGAAGTGTTTTCGTCAAGGGTAACCGACACGTGGCATCCACCATAGCGGGTCGCCGTTAATGTATCGGGTTCTGGTTTGGATCCGATTAACAGCCCCGACCAATGGGGATTCTCCACGTGTAAAATTCTCATTTGCCAGAGGATCCACGTGTCGGCTCAGCGTTGGGAGAGATGTCATCTAGTCATTGGACAGGAGTCGCCTATGATACGTTGACACGTGGCACGGCCCAACCGAGGCCCATTCTGGTGAAAAGGACGGCCCATTTGACTTAGTCAAAAGGTAGCGGGCCTGCCCATGGAAAGCATGTTAACGGCTTGTTCGCATCTAGCCCATTTACAACCCGCAAACTCACGTCCCATTTTGGACTATCAGAATTAGGCCCAGTAGCGTCATTTGGGCCGTCCAATATGATTCCAGCCCGTTGTAACTTCTAGCTCATGTATGGCCCATTACGTCTTTCGGCCCATATGAAGCCCTTTGTAACTCTTAGCCCTTAACGACCCATGGTGAAACTGGCCCGTAATGAATAGTGTATCACTTTATGCCCATTAACGGCCCATTATTCAATTGGGCCGTTTGCAGCCCATGTTATCTTTCGGCCTTCTCAGGGCCCATTTATTCTTGGGCTGATTTGCAGTATTCGTTTACTTACGGTCTGTTACTGGCCTGTTCCGGTTGTGGGCCAAATTCAGCCCGTGGTTAAAGTCAGCCCGTCTATGGCCCATTAATCCATTGGGCCATTTTCATAGCGTCATCAAATACGGCCGATTAACAACGGCCCGTTATGGTCGGCCCATGAACGGACGATTCAAACTCTAGCCCATTTACGGCCCATAATGTGGTCCATTATTGGCCCATGTTTGGCCAATCGATCATACGACCTATAGAAGGCCCATTGATTCTACGACCCGTGGAAGGCCCATTGATTCTACGGCCAGTAGAACTATGGCCCGTAGGAGGCCCATGGTCACTACAGCAGATATGTAGCCCATTGTTATTGTGGCCTAGTTTTAAAAAAATAGGTTATTGCGGCCACTAGCAAACCGCGGAAAAAGAACTGCACTGACTACAAGCAAACAAATAAACAATACAACATGGAAATAAATAAGCCAGCAACTTAAGCTAGGCCATCACGGCTATTACACATATTACATCCACTGGGCATCAAAGTTCACCACCAGTGCAAATATGGGGAATAAAGCAGCATATTACATACAATGGTTGTCAAAGTTGGCAACCAGTGCAAATAAACGCCGCAGCAAAACAAGTCCAACACTGAAACCACTTCACAAGAGCTCAAGAAACAATATCCTGGGTTTCCACCATGCTGGCAAGACGCTTAGCAAGCTTATTAGCTTTCTATTGTTTAACGCATAAATCCACCAGTACTTGTTATTGCACCAGAAAGTATGCATCTGAATTCCGCAGGGACTTCCTCAGTCCTTCGACTTTCTGTCACAGAGCATCTGATCGATGTCTTTCAACTTGAATTTGAGACTCCAAAAGCCGAACTGATTTAGGCAGCGAGTTCAGAGAGCTGGTGCCAGCAGTATTGGCCAGTAACCCGAACACTACATCAAGATAGGACTTTGGTGCTATCTCTATGTCTTCAATGTAGTTTTTATTAGCTTTCTTGGAGACCAAGAGGGATGTCTCACTATCTTGAACCTTATCTGCATTACTTCCTTTACCATTGCATAACGGGGTACTCATCTACAATATTTTGTCTGCATTCTAAAAGAGAAACAAACAGACACATCATAGGTATACCATGTTGTATATGAAACTCATTTTGGTAAACCAGTTCAGTAGTAAGGTGGGCAGGATAACAACATCAAACAAACATATATCTATGTAGTATGGTCACTGTATGGTCTATATCATTCTAGTTTATGTTGCCAAATCAAGATAGAGACAGGTCAAATCATATCTATTTAAGACAAAAGCAGCATAGACGGAATATAAGTGCAGGAAACTACATAGTAATAAGAACACTTGTAATGTGCATGGCATGTGAACATAAATGTTTATTTAATTGAAACTAAAGTCAACATAGAGCAAGATACAACAGCGAACACGTTAAAGAAACAGGTTTAAAACATACTTGTTGCACCATTGGAGTTTCAATTGCTTCCTTCAAATTTGATATTAGTTGGTATGAGTAAATACAGTGATGCAAGAGCATAGGAGTATGAATGATAGCTACGGAACCTGACCTGAGAACAATTCTTCTTCTTCTTTAAGCATTGACTTGGGGTTCAGAGTGGTGGTCCTCGTGCTTTGGGCACTGCAGTTGCCTTACTAACTGCTAGTGTTTGGGTGCTCTCTGGTGGAGACGGTGTTGTGTCAACTGGAACTGGGTTACTATCTGCTGTGGTTGGGGTTAGAAGGGGTGTAGCTAGTTCTCTATCCAGCTAGGTAGGGGTAATATCTGGATGAGTCTAGGTTATGTGTGGTGGGGCTGGTTCTTGGGCAAGTACAATCGTGGTTCTATCTGCATCAACAGGTAGCACGATCTTTTCTGAAAACCGTTTTTTAATCCCGTACTTATTCCCATCACTCCCTCTAATTCAAATAGCTGATAAACAAGAAAAGTAATTGAATGGACAGACAGTGTAAGATAGACAGGTGCAATTGATAGTAGGGAAGAAAACAGGGCATGAAATAATTCACATTTATGTTGTCTAACCAAACAGGATAGCATGACATAATTTCACATATATGATGGCTAATTAAACAGGATAGCATGACACAATTTCACATGTATGATGGCTAACTAAACAGGATAGAATGGCATACTTCAAAATATGATGACTATGTAAATAGGATGAAATGATATAACTATATTATGTGTCTATTAAAGTGGTTGGCATGCCATAATTCACAAACATGCCATCAATGGAAACACGATGGCATGATATAATTCACGGATAGAATGACATAATTCAAAATATGATGACTATGTAAACAGGATGAGATGATATAACTATATTATGTCTTTAGAAAATGGGTTTGCATGCCATAATTCAGATTCATGTTGTGTATGTAAACATCATGGCATGATATAATTAATATATGAATTATATACTAAGAAAGTGAGCAGAGGGCAATCGCATATATGATGTGTCAACTAAATAGATGGCATTCAGTATTGTGTATATGATATAAAAACTAAGCATTGAAAAACAACATATGCATGATATGAGTAATATAACCCTGCCAAGTTTGACCATACACCTCAGGGGGGGAATAGGGATGATCTTCTGCCTCTGAATCCTCCTTTGAGGAGCTATCTGTAACCAGCAAGATATCTGCTTCAGCAGGTAGCATTGTCTGCTCTGAAGACCTTGTTTTCACTCCAAATATCTCCATCAACAATCCAAATGGTTGATGCGCAGGAAGAGCAGTTGAATATACAAACATTGTCGACAAATGGAATGAGTAATACAAAAAAGGATGGCGTGATATAATTCACAAATATGACACTTCGCTAAATAGCATGGCATTGCATAATTCACATACATAATGCCTTGCAACAAGATAGCATTGCATAATTCACATATATAATGTCTTGCAACAAGATGGCATTGTAAAATTCACATATATGGTAATTAGACACTAAACAAGTGCCATTCACACAAAGCATGTCTAAACTAAGCAACTAACATGCCAATGCAAGACACCATATGCATGATATGAGCAATATAACCCTACCAAGTTAAAGCATGCACCTCGGGGGGAATAGGACTTGTCAACTGTCTCTTAATCCTCCTCTGATGAGCTATCCGTAACCAGCAAGACATGCGGTTTGTCAGATAGCATTGTCTGCTATGAAGAACTTGTTTTCACTCCAGATTTTTCCATGACCGTGTCGAATGGCTGACGCACAGGAAGGGTAATTGAATGTACTAAATTTTTTGATAAATTTAATAAATAAAAAAGGATGGCATGGTATAATTCACATATAAGATGACTGGATACCCAGGATGGCATTGCAAAATTCACATATATGATGCCTGGCTAAACAAGATGGCATTGTATGATTCACAGATATGATGTAGAAACTAAACAGGTGGCATTCACACAATGCATGTCTAAACTAAGCATATGACATATTTTATGTATAAAGTAAGCAATGCAAGGCGCCATATGCATGATATGAACAACATCAGCATGCCAAGTTAGAGCAAAAGACTTCAGGGGGTAAATAGGAGTGGTCTGCTCCCTCTGAACCCCCCTCTAAACTATTATCTTCCTCTTGATTACAGTCTGGAATGGTGGGAGGTGGGTTGCTTTTGCGCCGACCATGGAGTGACGTCTGCATGAAATTTTGTTGCCACGCAAGGCTCGCCTCTTTTTCTCTACATGTTTAGTACCATTGTGTACAATAACTGACATGCATAGGAATAAAACAGAGTGAGATTATGTAAGGAGTGCATGCACATATCCAGAGTGATGGTAAACTACGGATAGACCCAAAACAAATGATATCAGGCAGATAATAGCTTCAGTTAAAAAATATAGATAATGGCTCCTTTAATGTTTGTTTCCACCCAACATGGAATTCATAGTAGACACCCGTGATTAACCAGGTAGTAGACAGATAGTATTGATTGTTTCCCTAGTATGTACCCCACAACTATTTAAATACTCAAGTTTGAGAATTAGTGTGGACCAAACTTGGAGTCTAATTGGTGAACAGGATGATAAAGTAGCATGTCATCATATTAAGCGATGCATAATGTAAGCAGACATGAAAGAGTGCAACCTCTCTTGCGGACCCGTGTAGTCCTCAAGGTCATCTGCTCATAGGGCTGAACCAAAAGCTCGTAGCTTGTGATCTTAATGAGCGCTCGCTAGTCCGGCTCGTTAAGCTTGGAGATCGCTTCTTAATGAACGGAGCCAATCACTGATTTCAGCTCATTAAGCTTAACGAGCTTAACGAATGAGCTAACGAGTTTCATGAGTAGCTCGTTAAGATTGTTAGTAACAAAATAACACATATTTTCATCTTACGTGAGAAAGTTTTTGTAGCACCCCAGCCAATCAATTCAATCTAATCGACATATGAGGAAACGAGCAGAGCCTTAACGAGTACGAGCTTAACGAGCTGGGCTGCACGTTAGTCGACCCCTATCTGCTCAGTTGATGATGGTAATGCGGTTGTCATGGCCGCCACCGGCGGGGAAGAAGATCTGAGGCTGCGAAAGACAGTCTGGAGGGTGGTTCCCTACTATGGTGAACCCTTTCATCGTTGGAGCAGCTGAGCTGGGGTGGAACACAGCACAGCAGGAGCGGGACAAACAACACAAGGTTTTCTTTGACACATATCTGTAACAGAAGTAATTCTGTAAGGGCTTGTTTGAATTGGAGGATTTTAACAATGAAGGAATAGTAAATACATAGGAATAGGATATGAATGAACATGCAAAACAAAGAATTTCAAAACACAGGATTTCTGCCAATCTGGGTGTTTGGTTCACAAGAATTGGAAGATCACAAGATGGAAAGAAGCATGGTGAGATTAAGTCAAACCACAAGAAAATGTACGGTTATAATGCTATTACGCTACTATCTCTTAGTCTTGTGCTTCATGAATAGGAATTTGAAAAGGAGGACATATTAAAATTCCTACGGTTTTTGTTTCAGTTTTCCTTTGCTCCATTCCTTTGAACTAAAAGCATGAATAGTAGTATGATAGGAAACTTTCTCATTCCTATGTTTTTCCTTCACTTTTCCTTTCAAGCACTGGCGATTCTAGTAGGCAGGCTTGAACAGGGAAAAGCCTACACTCAAAAAATGTTTTTGTGCTACTTCTACTACCTTCGACTGTCATGACCAGTTTTCCAATAAAAAGCTTATTGAGAAACCGACCATTATATAGACCAGTATAGGAAAAATCCTCCTTACTAGTAGACAAATCCTTGATATAGAAATCCAGTAGTACTAAATATTATAGAGGGTTGAGCTGAGGGTGCTCAGCAATTTATTACAAGCACGCCAATATTATACATAAGGGCGGATATGACACAAGGGTGTGGTGGCATACTACTGACTCGTAATAGAAGTGGTGGCAGATATGTCACAGTGAAGTGGGTGAGATGACTCCTAATCTTGCAGCTCATCGAGCGTCGAAGTGAGGCACGATGATTTTATTCGGGTAGCGGAAGCGTATATGATACAAGTGACCAATTCCAGGATCGCACGGGACTGACAGGGACTCCTCTAGGCGTCGGACTCGCTATCGTACTCTTCGTCCATAAGATCACCTTCGTCAACATCTGGCCAAATCAACAAGCCTGGTGAGTACTTTGATTGTACTCGCAAGACAGTTCGGACATAAGATATAACAAATGCAAACATGATGCACCATGAGCAGTAAGCAATGCACACTCAAATAATAAATTTGCATGGCATGTTAAATAAAAAGGAAGTCAGGTGGTAGTCCTCCCGAAATCCCAATAAGATAGCTGAAAACCGATCGGGTGTCTGAACACCTCGAAAGGTAAAAAATAAATTAACATGCTGCAGTCGGGCGTCTGAGCGACGTCACATAAAGGGCTTATATTGAAATGTAAATTACAATGCGTGCCACAGTCGGACGTCTACGCGACATCTCGGAAAGGGCTTATAATGAAAATAAATAACAGTGATGCCATAGTCGGACATCTGAGCGACATGACATAAAGGGCTTATATCGAAACTAAATAGCAAGAGTGCAACAGTCGGACGTCTGAGTGACATCACATAAAGGGCTTATATCGAAAGTAAATAACAAGAGTGCCACAATCGGACGTCTGAGCGACATCACATAAAGGGCTTATATCAAATGTAAATAACAAGAGTGCCACAGTCGGACGTTTGAGCGACATCATAGAAAGGGCTTATATTTCAACATTCGTATTCAATAAATTCATGATGTTAAATCACACCAAGAAAATACTCAGCACATAATAATAAACGGGTTAGTCCATCCACAGGAGTAATCATTCAGCCGGATTTTAACACTCGTGTTTATTCACCGGAGATTCTCACTGAGACTGACACTGAGACTGACAAAGACAAGTTGAACATAGTCCTTGACCAAAGATACGGTTACTTGAACGATTTTGACTCTACAGAGTTTGTACTATTTGACCACAGCCAACGGATTTCAGTAGTCACGAAGGACTAGTTTCGTTTATGGTATTTCAGAAGAGACATATCTAACCAGTACACACCCATTTCCACATCCCGATGCCAGGAATCACCCTAGGCAATGTTCAAGAAAAACTTTGAGACGGGGAGGCCAAAGCCTCGAGTAGCATGGGATCAAATTTATATCGCGCGCTCTAAGGGGTGCCCCCCTCTCGGTCCCAACCGGAAACACCCATGCCCCCTGACTGGATGACAGGCTTTAATCCAGGGCCATGGAACCCTCATCATGGCCCCTCTACTTGGTTTGTACTAGGAAAGAGATTTGCAACTTACTAAACCATATTCTTTGCAGAAAACATGTGGTAGCACAAAATGGAAATGGATGGTAACATGACTTGATCCATGTTAACACTAGAGTTAAATGGTTTGGCATAAGACTAGCATGCTTCAACAATACCATCTTACCACCTTTCATGTCCCACATGATCATGTAAACTCACATCAAATGACCCATCGAGTTTCGAAGCTCACTTGTATTAGCTTTGCATGCAATATAACACTTACTGCTATTCATATAAACATGCCATGAAATAACTACTCAAGCAAACATGCAAAACACTCATCATATCAAAGATTCAAACATGCTTGCCTGGTTCGGAGTAGTCGGAGTCTAGCTCGGCGAAGTTTGCGGTTCCGTCACCTCCTCCGGTATCTACGGTATAAAGAAAATACGTACTAACATAAATACCGTGTGTGCACAAAAAGTGTTCCAACTATTTTCCAAATAAATATGGAAAAAACTAGGCAGAAAAATGAAGATGATAGAAAAATAATCAATCAAAAATCATTTTCTGTTTAAAAGTTATTAAAGTTTTAGTCCAGGGACTTATCTGTAATGAAACAGAAAGTTTCCAGGGGGTAGAATAGAAAAAGACAGAAAACGTTTCAGTTAGAAAGCGTATTTTCCCGAAGGCGTTTTTAGAAAACGGTTCAAAAAAAGAAAAAGGTGACAGGGGGGTCCCACCCATCAGGTTAAAACGCTGAAACAGAGTAACCGGCACCCGAAGGCTGCGGTGGTCGCCGGCGGCGATCCACGATGAGTTAGGAGAAGAGGAGGGTACCTACGGGCTCCATGGGTCCTTCCGCACCTGTGGGTGGTGGAGTTGGTCGTCGGCGAGCACCACGTCGACGGCGGCCTAAACTCCGGTGGGCGGTGGTTCGGGTGTTGGTGGATCTCACTGGGGAGGGCTGCAAAGGTCGAATTAGGGCTCGGGTTAGAGCACTGGGTGCACTAGAGGGTTGCTGACGCGGTTTGGGAGGCGGGGATGGTCTCACCTGAGTGAATCAAGCCGGAGCCCGAGGCGGATCGGGGCAGCCGGAGACGGGGAAGTTGACCTCCTCGAGGTCCTCCTAGTAGCTAGGCGGGGCTCTGGTGAGGTAGAGGAGTGGTGCGTGGTCGAGAACGAGCTCGAGGGCTCCTTTTATAGCTGGTCCGAGGCGGTGGCCGCGAACGGGATAACTCCGGAGGCGATTACGGCGGGGCAGTGGTCTGTCAGATGGTTTAGGGGGCTAGGCATCATCGCGACGGTCCACTGGTTCCGTTCGAGCGCTAAGTTTGGCCTGCCTTGGGTGGTACTCCACGTTCCCGACGGAACGGCTCACGGAGCTCGGCGGCGGCAGAGGGCACGCTCTACGCTGCTTAGGCCACGGCGACGGTGCCGCAGCGTGCACAGGCAAGCGGACAGCGACGCGGAGGCTTCGGGTGGCTTGGGCGGCGCTGGACAGTGCCGAAAGGTGGTGTTGGTCCCTGCTGGCCACCACGGGTGGCTCTGCCACCGCAGAAGCTGCCGGCGTCAGTGAGACATGTCACCATCGACGATGGTGCCCGTCCAAATGACCATGCGGTGCTCTGGATAAGGAGGGGGAACAGGGAGCAAGGCGCCACTGCAGTTACTGGCGAGATCGACGCCGTGCTCTGAAGAAAACGACACTGACGGCGAAACAGAAACACTGAAACTCTGAATTTTATGAATTTGAGCAGCAATAGTGCATGCCAGGTGTTCGATGAGATGTTTTTGGCATGTGGAAATTTCTTCTGGAGCTGATCTTTGGTGAGGTGACATCTCAATGCACCTGGGGGCTGCCTGATTTATCCCAGAATTTTTGGGGAAGAAAAATATTGAATTTCACCAAAAATGACAAATCTGGTCCAAACTTGCAGGAGCAAAACTTGAAAAATTTGAACTGTGGAAGAGTGGATCTTGATGGATCTAGGTTGGGGGTGCTAAGGACTAGTCAGAGGAGTTGGTTTTGGGTCAAAACTCAAAAGAAAACAGGTACTTCCTTTGTAAATCACCTAGGTCCAAAATAAAAGACAGAAATAGTTTTGGGGATAAAATAAATGGAATAAAAATCAAAAATGGGTTGAACTTGCTGGGATTGGATACTAGACTTGACGCAAGGTGGAGGGAAGGGTTTTGAAAGAAATCTTTAACATGAGGCGTGGTAAAAGAGAATGGTTTGAACAAGAAGAAGGATTTCTTTTTAATTGAAAAACTTTAAAAAATTAATTGTGATGAGTCAACACCAATGAAAGGCCTTCAAAACCAAACATCAAGGTTGGGGATGACCCACATATAAAATATTTGCATAATTTGAGAAGAAGAGTTTTTTTTGAAAGATTTTAAATAGCCTCCTTCAAATCAAACAAAGGATTTGCTAAAAACCAAATCAAAATTTTTGGAGTGTCACAACACCAACCCCCGAGATTTCAGCTGATCCTCAAATAGGTGTGGGTGTTCTGTCCGAAGGAAATCCTCTCTTTCCCATGTTGCTTCATCCTGAGTGTGATTGCTCCACTGAACTTTGAAAAACTTAATTATTTTCTGACGGGTCTTCATTTCAGACTCCTCCAATACTTTTATTGGACGTTCCCTGTAGGTGAGGTCTGGTTGCACGTCAATGTCTTCATGAGATACATGCTTCTCTGGGTTGCTTACGCATTTCCTCAGCTGTGAGACGTGGAACACGTCGTGGACGTCTGACAGTTCTTTGGGTAGGTCTAGCTGGTAGGCTACTGTGCCTATTCACGCAACCACACAGAAGGGTCCGAGGAATCTTGGTGCTAGATTTCCTATAACTATGAATTGTTGCAGGCCCCTCATAGGCGATACTCGTAGGTACACATACTCACCGGGTTCAAAACTGACTCCCCGATGTTTTCATCGTAATAACTCTTCTGTCGGCTTTGAGCTGTCTTGAGTCTGTCCCTTATTAGCTTAACTTTCTCCTTAGCTTCCTTGAGCATGTCTGGGCCGAAGATACGACTGTCTCCGGTCTCTGACCAATTTAGTCGGGTACGACATCTCCGCCCGTACAAGGCTTCAAAAGGTGCCATTTGTAGGCTGGCTTGGTAACTGTTGTTGTATGCGAATTCGGCATATGACAAGCTTTCTTTCCAACTGCTCACATAGGTGAGGACACACGCTCTCAGCATGTCCTCTAGAATTTGGTTTACGCGTTCAGTTTGTCCATCAGTCTGGGGGTGGTATGCTGTACTGAATGCTAGTTGAGTTCCCAGAGCTTGTTGTAATTGATCCCAAAATCTAGAGATGAATTGGGTGCCTCTGTCAGATATTATAGTCTTTGGAACTCCATGCAGACATATGATACGGGAGAGATAAAGCCTGGCAAGTTTCTGAGTGGTGTGGGTTGTCTTTACTGGGATGAAATGTGCCACCTTAGTCAATCTATCTGTGATGAACCATATGGCATCATTTTCGTATCGTGACCGAGGTAGTCCGACAATAAGATCCATTCCAATTTCATCCCATTTCCACTCGGGTATCTTGTTTGGCTGCAATAGTCCTGCTGGTTTTTGGTGCTCGGCCTTAATGCGCTGACATGAATCACAACATGCAATGAATGTGGCTATTTCCCTTTTCATACCGTGCCACCAAAAATTTTCCTAAAGGTCCTTGTACATTTTGGTTCCTCCAGGATGGATTAAATATGGAGCGGTGTGGCCTTCGGCTAGAATTTGCTGTTTAAGGTCTTCTATATTAGGTACGCAAAGCCTATCTCCGTACCACAATATTCCCTTATCGTCTATGACGAATTCTGAGGCCTTGCCCAAACTCACTTTTCTTTTTATGCCTTTGATGCTAGGGTGTCCACGCTGAGCCTTCTTAATCTGTTCTATCAGGGTAGGTTGTATTTCCAAATTCGACACATTGCCTTCGGTGACCTTTACCAAGTTGAGTTTAGCGAACTCCTGCTGAAATTCAGGTCTCAAATTTGGTAGACTATCGTTGCCCGAGCCGGGGTTCCGACTAAGAGCATCCGCCACTACATTTGCTTTTCTTGGATGGTAGTGAATGCCAACATCATAATCTTTCTCTAATTCCAACCAGCTTCCTTGTCGCAAATTGAGTTCTGGTTGTGTGAAAATATATTTGAGGCTTTTATGGTCCGTATATATTTCACAACGATTCCCAAGCAAAAGGTGTCTCCACTCCCTGAGTGCATGAATGACTGCTGCCAACTCGAAGTCATGGGTGGGACAAGTCTCTTCATGCTTTCGTAGTTGCCTGGAAGCGTAAGCGACTACTTTGCCTTCTTGCATTAACACGCATCTGAGGCCCTTTCGGGATGCGTCACAATATACTTCAAAACTTTTGTGTATGTCTGATACCACCAATACTGGTGCTGTTGTTAATTTCCTTTTGAGTTCTTGGAAACTTTTCTCGCAGGCTTCAGTCCATACAAACTTTTTATCCTTCTTGAGTAACTGTGTCATTGGTTTTGCTATGGTGGAGAATCCTTCAATAAATCTTCAGTAATATCCTTCCATTCCCAAGAAACTTCGTACATCCATTACGCTGGCTGGTGGTTTCCAGCCAAGTACGGCCTTGACCTTTTCCAGGTCTATGGAAACACCTTCTTGGGTGAGTACATGGCCTAGAAACCCAACCTATCTTAACCAAAATTCACATTTGCTGAACTTGGCGTATAATTGATGTTTCCTTAATTCTCCCAGTACAATCATGACATATTCAGCGTGCTCTTCTGGTGTCTTGGAGTATACCAGGATATCGTCAATGAATACTACAACAAATTTGTCCATAAATTTCATAAATACTTTGCATGAGGTGGACAAAATATGCGGGGGCGTTTGTCAGTCCAAACGGCATTACTATAAACTCATATAGTCCGTATCTGGAGGTAAATGCTGTTTTGGGAATATCTTCTGTCCGTACTTTTAATTGATGATAGCCCGACCTCAAATAAATTTTCGAGAAGACCTTGGCTTGTATGAGCTGGTCAAACAAGTCATTTATCCGGGGCATCGGATATTTGTTTTTGATGGTGACCATGTTGAGTGCCCGATAGTCTATACATAATCTTAGTGTCCCATCCTTTTTCTTGGCAAATAATACTGGTGAACCCCAAGGTGAGGAGCTGGCTCGTATAAATCCTTTGTCTAGTAATTCTTTTATTTGCTTCTTTAATTCTACCAACTCAGAGGGTGCCATTCTATAGGGCTTCTTGTAAATGGGTGTGGTTCTAGGTGCTAGCTCAATGATGAATTCTATTTCCTGGCCTGGTGGCATGCCTGGTAGATCCTCGGGGAATACGTCGGGGAACTCACACACCACTGGAACTTTGCTTAACTCTGAGATGTCCACCTTGTTCAACCTTGGTTGCCGTGATATTTGTCTTTCTTGAGCTGCAATCTTTATTGTCTTCTGTGCTGATGGGTAAGAATTACAGTCCGATTGAAGCAGTAAATAAATCCTTTGTTGGTGGTTAACCAGTCCATTCCTAGGATAACATCCAGTCCCTTATTTTCCAATATGATGAGGTTTGCATGAAACTTTATTCCTTCAAGCTCAATAACCACACCTTGGCAATAATTCTGAGTAACTTGCTTAATCCCAGGGGACTTGATGATCATGGATTTTTGAGGAGAGGAAAGACAAAACATCTACGTCAGGAGACCTCACCAGAGCGACGAAGGGGGCTGAGGAGTAAAAAGAATCCTACTCTCCGATATATATAATCCTAAGACTCAAAATCATTTTTTCTAGACTCAACAACGGCCAACAAGCAAGGGGGCTCCTATGGTCGGTCGAGGCTCTGATACCAACTTGTCACGCCCAAGATGCGACCCTATCCTAAAGGAACTCGAAGGTCCCACCAAGGATAGAAGCGCATCTTGAAGACGCTTTTGCAAGGTGGATATCATTACATCAACATTACATAATAGATAGGGATACATACAAAAGGCATACAATGCCACATGAATACAACAATACATCATACATAATACCAACATCCGACTACGGATGAAACACAAACAGAAGCTCAAAAGACATCCACCCTGCTAGCCCAGGCTGCCGACCTGGAACCTATCCCCTGATTGAAGAAGAAGCAGAAGAAGAACTCCAAACAAGCAAACATCGCTCTCGCGTCATGATCATCGCATAACCTGTACCTACAACTGTTGTTGTAGTAATCTGTGAGCCACGAGGACTCAGCAATCCCATTACCATGGGTATCAAGACTAGCAAAGCTTAATGGGAAAGGAAGGGGTAAGGTGGTGAGGTTGCAGCAGCGACTAAGCAAGTATGGTGGCTAGCATACGCAAATAAGAGCGAGAAGAGAGCAAATGGAACGGTCGTGAAACTAGCAATGATCAAGAGGTGATCCTGAACTCCTACTTACGTCAATCATAACACAGAAATCGTGTTCACTTCCCGGACTCCGCCGAGAAGAGACCATCACGGCTACACACGCGGTTGATGCATTTTAATTCGGATCTGGTGTCAAGTTATCTACAACCGGACATTAACAAATTCCCATCTGCCACATAACCGCGGGCACGGCTCTCAAAAGTTTATACCCTGCAGGGGTGTCCCAACTTAGCCCATGATAAGCTCTCGTGATGAACAAAGGATATTTCTTCTCCCAGGAAGATCCGATCAGTCTCGGAATCCCGGTTTACAAGACATTTCGACAATGGTAAAACAAGACCAGCAAAGCCGCCCGATGTGCCGACAAATCCCGATAAGAGCTGCACATATCTCGTTCTCAGGGCACACCGGATGAGCAAGATGACAGGTTGGCATAGACCCTGGTTGCCCAGGGGGCGCCGGACATCGCTCAGGTTGGACCAACACTCGAAGGAGCACTGGCCCGGGGGGGGGGGGGTAAAATAAAGATGACCCTTGGGCTCCGGAAACCCAAGGGAAAAAGGGCTAGGTGAGGCAAATGGTAAAACCAAGGTTGGGCCTTGCTGGAGGAGTTTTATTCAAAGCAAACTGTCGAGGGGGTCCCATAAATCACCCGACTGCGTAAGGAACGCAAAATTCGGGAACATAACACCGGTATGACGGAAACTAGGGCGACAAGAGTGGAACAGAACACCAGGCATAAGGCCGAGCCTTCCACCCTTTACCAAGTATATAGATGCATTAATTAAATAAGAGATATTGTGATATCTCAACATAACCCTGTCCATCATGGAGAAATCTTCAACTTCACCTTCAACTAACAACGCTATAAGAGGGGCTGAGCAAAGCGGTAACATAGCCAAGCAACGGTTTGCTAGGAAGGGTGAAAAGGTTAGAGGCTGACATGGCAATTTGGGAGGCTTGAAGAGCAAAAGATAGGTAGTGCAGCATAGCGATAGATCGAAGCAACTAGCATAGCAATGATAGTAGTGAGATCCAAGGTGACGGTCATCTTGCCTGAAATCCCGCTAGGAAGAAGAATGAGTCCATGAAGAAGACAAACGAACATAGTCGAACGGATCCTCACAATCGCAACGTAACCGGAACTATCAAGAAGTAACACCGGAAAGAAGCAAACAACATGGTAAACAACCAAGAATAATCATGGCATGATGCACAATCAAGTATGATGCTTGTCCGGTTTAACGAGGCATGGCATGGCAAAGTGCAACAAACAATATTACAAGTTAAGTGGAGCTCAATATGCAACGAGTTGCATATTGATGAAACACCACATCAATTATTTAGTTCTCTCTCGTTATAAGCTACTCAACAATATTAAATGTTGATTAACATGGCAAGGGGTGTAACAAAAGTAAACTAACTATTTAGGCAAGTTTAAATGAGGCCGGAACAACAAACAACAATTCCGGAAAATCTCCATATGTCATTTAGCAATTTAATGAAAACACAATTTTAAACATTTTAATTGTTGTTATCATGATGCGGATGACATATGCAAGTTTTAAGCAATTTTCATGAAAATGTTGACATGAGCATGTTATGAAGCATTTGGTCAACATGGCGGAACAAAACGGGTGCCACGGCAACGAATCCGAAAATGATGCCACGGCAACATATCGGTTCCGGTAGCTCACGGAGATACCGGTGCAAAAGGAGGCATGCGGATGTGCGCAACATGCTAGAGATGGCGGGGTGATCCCGAATACCGGGTTCCCACGGGAAGGCGGCATGGCAAACGAGGAATGTGCAAAGACCTCTCTCGGACACGGTGCAAACACGAGCATCTCATTCAACACATGCATTCGTTCACGGACGTCGCCTCAGGGTTATACCTTCGAAGCGTGCATTTCCGAAGCGGGTCGAGTTTGTAGTGGAAGTAGTGGAAGTAGTGGTACACGGCGACGGTAGTGGAAGTAGTGGTACACGGCGACGATAGTCGTACACTCTCCGTAGATGTTCGGGGTCGTCACCATTCGTAGTCGTACATGAGGGTCTTGACGAATCCGAAGGGGTACTTGACGGGTCCGGTCTTGGCAAAGGTAGTTGCACACGGGTCGTAGTGGTACTTGGTGAATCCCGAAACGGTCTTGACCTTCCGGCGAGACGACATGGTCCCGAGCAGTCTCGATTCTTGACGGTCTTGGCGATTCAAAATGGCACAAGTGAGATGCACATCCACGGAGTCTTCACACTTGGGCTCTGGGTAGGACTTGAGGGTCTCGGTGGCGGCCAGAGGCAAGTGGCGACGCGCGCGTCACAGGAGAGGTGGTACGTAGCAGGAGGTTGCTGGCAATGATGCACCAGGGCGCATCCGCGACTGAGGCGTCGCGTGTGATGTGTGTGGCCACGAGAGAGGGATCCAGGGAGGAGAAGACAAGGCGGACGGCGGCGACGTCCTGATGCTGCTGCGGTCGGGCGTGAGCGCCATAGCTGCAGGCATGTGCATGCTGGGAGATGAACAAGGAGGTGGAGAAGAGGCATAGGGCGCCGGGGAAGATGGAGGAAGATGGAGGGCGGCGCTGGAGAGAGGAGGCTCGGCGCGAGGCACGCGTGTGGTGGAGGCGCGCGACGGTTGCGGTAGCAGCGTCCATGGGGATCGGGCAAAGCGAGCGGGAGGAGGCGAGGCAGAGGAGGGGCAGGGGCGTAGGCGACGGAGGGTTGCTGCAAAGGCTGGCGCTCGCCGGGGCGGCGGCGATGAGTGGCTTGCGGAGCTGCAGGCCTCGAGCAGCGAGGAGGTCGGGAGAGATGAGAGGTGGTGGCGCTGGAGATCGGGCGCAGGGAGCTCCTCTCCCTGGCTCGATGCGTGCGAGTGGCGGCGGTCAGGAGGGAGATGGGGATCGAGAGGAGAGATGAGGGTCGGGCTAGCTAGGGTTATCGAGCTGGTGGGGGCAGCTGGGCCTCCAGGGGCAAATGGGCCGGCCTGGTCCTTGGGCCATCTCGGTGAAGAGGGGAAAAAGGCCAGGAGGAGTGTGGCTGCGCTGGATCTCTTTCTCTCTTAAGCAGAAAAGAATTAGAGAGAAGAAAGAGAAAGAGAGGGTTTGGGAAAGAAGTTGGACATGGGTATTATTTTCCTGGACTCACAAAAATGTGAGGAATTTGACAAAAATAGACTGAGGATTTTTAGAGGAAGCAAAATCCACACCTGTTGGATTTAACTCAGACAAGTTTGAATTTCGAAACCCATTCGAATGAACTCCAAATGGGTTGAAATTATAGGGGGGTGACCCTACACACCAAATGTGATTTATGGGCAGATTTGGAACATTTATGGAGAAGTAAAATTGCAACTCAATTTTACTAAAAGGTCGAAAAGGAAGGATAGAAAGTTGAGTCGGATAAAAGAAGAGTTGAAGAATGATGCAAATGTGTTATGGGTGATTTCCAGTTAATGGAATATTTATTATAGCTCCCTAATAATATTGGGAGTATATGTTCTAAAGAGAAATCACCATTGTGAATATCCCTCGATTTAAATGGACCGAAGATCCATACGGTTTATTTAGTTGAGTTTTAAAAAGGGGTGCAAGATGCCATGATGCAATGCACATGAAGCAATGAGATGAAAAGCCTGACATGAACAAAATGCAAAACGAAGACAAAAACTCAACCACGAAGGAAAATAATATATTGCATCTACGGAAAAGGCAAGAGTTGGAGTTACGAATATGGAAAATTGTATCCGGGGCGTTACAACACTCCACCACTACGAGAGGATCTCGTCCCGAGATCTAGGATGGCACCAGAGAGAAACGGAAGAGGAAGAGAGGAGGTAGAACTAAGTTGCTTCTTTGACAAAATAGTGAAACCAAAGAACCTTGAGAGGTTGAAAAGTTGAAAGAAAGAACACAACAAAGTTGAATACAATTGAGAGCAGTGCGGTAGAAAATAGAAACAAGGAACACCATGTGAACCTTGGAGGTTGCAAAGCTATGAATGACACGTACAAAGGATAAGAAGGAATTGGAACAACTCTGGTTGAAACAAGATAAACAAGGAACGGGGAAGATTAAATTCGAATAGCACTCCGGTTGAAAAGAGATGCAAGACTTGATAAGATGAAAAGAACTTGAATGGAGGACACAACACGCTGGTTAAATGGATAAGCATGAAAAGAACATGACCTTCACAATTCGACATGATGAGTGAAAAGAGCAACATCACAATGCCTCCGGAAGAAAGAATAGAAGCTAGACCATTGGAATAATAGAAGAGAAGGAAATGCCAACTTCTGCCACAAATGAGCTTGGAAAGCACCCTTCCAAGAAGGTCAACGGGGTTGTTGGAAAAACCAACAACGAAACGAATAAGCTTGTAGTGGGCTTATGGAAAAATCTCAACACTATGAGGTGACAACCGGCCACTAATGGAAACCATTGATTTGATTAAGAGCACCAAAGAGATGAAAGCTTCTTCCCCCAAGAGGATAAAGAGAAAGCTTGGGTCATGCATAATCACCACAAATAGCAACAACCCTTAAGGAAAGGCTTTAGGTGAAATCTGACACAAGATAACTCCAACGAAGAATTTGATTGGTTGAAAAGATCTCTTGAACGAACAGAAAATGATGGATTTAAAATACCTCATTCTTGACAACATATGAATCATGAAACATGAAGGAAATTGTCAAGAGTGACATAACACCACCTCAAAAGATAAGGTAGAAAGAATTGCATGTTGGAATGCAAGATGAAGAATGCTTGAATACCTCAAAACAAAACATGTGTTGGGAACCATGTTTATTTTAGAGTGTAGCTTGGCGGATCATAACTTCAAGAGAAATCTTGAAGAACAATTAAAGAATGAAAGGAATTCTTGATGAACCACCATGTAGAGCCTCCATGGATAACTCTGGTAATAGAAGGATGATGAAAAGAAAGAGAAGTTGAAAACACAGGGTGAAGCTTGCGATGACTTAGATGGAGCTTTGTGACGAGATAAAGTGGAAAAAAACTTGGAACTCCGGAAAAGAAAAGATGAACAACTTAGAACCAGTAAATGATATCATGAACAACTCCGGAATAAGGAATTGAATTTACTCAATGAAACAAGAATAAGAACTACATTATGCTCATCCTTCACCAATTAAATTGATGACAAGCAATGGATTTGGCATACTACTTATTCTTCTTGAAAAGATTGAAGAGAGAAATGGCGCAAACTTGAGAACGTATTGATGGAACCACCGGTGGGATTTGGAAACAACGAATATTTGATATGATAACGGAGGAGGAGAAATCCTGAACGAACCACCATAAGAATTGAGAATGAAAGTAGCAAAGGCACGATTCACCGGAAAGAATGAAGATACTTGAGGGGATTTAGATACAAGTGGACGAAGAGATCATGAGTTTATTAGAGAATACTTGAATGATGCACCGGTAGAATATGGAGAAGGAGAGCTAAAAGCTGAGAATGAATAAACCCGAAATGATGGCCTTCGTAGGAATAAAATGGAAGGAAACTCACGAAATGCTCCGGATGGGTGAAAAGAATAGTCACAATCAAAAACAATTATGAGGATGGCATGAAGCTAGAACCATGAATCTTCAAGAGAATGGACCAAGATTTAAGAGAAACTCTTCTTCGGTCTTCAGATGACGACGAGAAACACCACCAAAATTACTGAGATACTCCGGGAGAATGAAAAAGAGGAAGGGTTGAACCAAAGATGAAAAGGATTTGAAAGAGATCTTGGAGAACATCTGACTGATGAAATTCATTCTTACGTCAAACTTCAAAAAGAATTTGGGAATGGCTCCGGCAAAATTAGGAGAGTCAGGTAAGATCCTGGGAAAAGACCTGTGGGTCAGGGCCCACTCAAAAGAAAACACCGTTGGAAATGATTGATTGAAAGGCGGGATTGCACCAGTTGAATTAAATGGCTTGAATGAGGTAACAATCTCAAAATAACTTGAACGGATAGAGAATGGAAACACGGATCTTCCAAGATATCTTCAACACTCTGGATATGAACTGGGAGAGGTGAATAAATAAGAGAGCCTTGGATAAGAAATTCACATGGGAAGATATGTGAAACAAAAGGAAGAGATATGATCAACACCGAAGCTTGAAATTAATCCACCGGAGAAGAATACGAGAATGAAGAATGATGAACTTGAAGCTCATGAGAATCTTCACGAGGGATCACCGGATCAGAACATTGATTGAAAAGAGTGAAGAGACTTCACATGAATAAATGGATACTTGATTAAAATAAATGAGTCCTTGAAGAAAAGGGTGGGAGGGTGGGGAAAACAAAGACAACTTGGGGATGGATGAAACAGATACCGTTGAGAAGACTTAGAATTGATCTCGCGAATGTTGAAATGATCAGATCCACATGAAGAGAAGCACGCCGGTTGGAAAAGAAATAACATGACAATCTCGATGATCAAAAGGATTAGTATTCACATAGCAATATGAGAACAATGTTTAGGAAAGGTATGGATTCAACATTTGACTTCGAAGCAACTCGAATACCACAAATAAAACAAAACAAAGGATTGGCATGCAGAATAAGCCGGAACAAATACATATGATAGAGATTTACCCAATCCCATATCATGCATCTGTCGGAAAGACATTCTAGGAGCTACTTGAATTCCCACCTATAAACTCCCGAAACTTTCTGGTTATGCAATCTGGTGTTGGGGATACAGGGGAAGCAATATATCTCACCCAAACTAACAATACCTACATCCAAGTTGTATCCATCCGTCAACACATAACCAAGAAAACTTCGGAAATCGTGTACCTCAATCTTCAAAAAGCATCCGTTATACAAGCTATGGCAATACTCCTGAACTCCCCAGTACTGGGTGACGTCGAGGTTATCTCACCAACAACTGCATAAAAGAGATTTTCGATGTCGGCAAAACTCAGGTATTCCAGAACTGCAATGATAAAATTATGACGACAACACCTCGG
This sequence comes from Triticum timopheevii, assembly GCA_963921465.1. Lineage (NCBI taxonomy): Eukaryota > Viridiplantae > Streptophyta > Magnoliopsida > Poales > Poaceae > Triticum > Triticum timopheevii. The sequence goes on along the minus strand of OY997264.1, from coordinate 237,223,993 downwards.
AGCTCAACTCCCCGGGACACTGCCACAACCCCTAAATGTCAGGAGGCACCAAGAACAATGTTCTCGTCATAAGAATATCGGATCGATCCTAAGATACCCGCGTGATCCTAAAAAAAATTAGTGAAATTTGAAGAGAGGAAAGACAAAACATCTACGTCAGGAGACCTTACCAGAGCGACGAAGGGGGCTGAGGAGTAAAAAGAATCCTACTCTTCGATATATATAATCCTAAGACTCAAAATAGTTTTTTTCTAGACTCAACAACGGCCAACAAGCAAGGGGGCTCCTATGGTCGGTCGAGGCTCTGATACCAACTTGTCACGCCCAGGATGCGACCCTATCCTAAAGGAACTCGAAGGTCCCACCAAGGATAGAAGCGCATCTTGAAGACGCTTTTGCAAGGTGGATATCATTACATCAACATTACATAATAGATAGGGATACATACAAAAGGCATACAATGCCACATGAATACAACAATACATCATACATAATACCAACATCCGACTACGGATGAAACACAAACAGAAGCTCAAAAGACATCCACCCTGCTAGCCCAGGCCGCCGACCTGGAACCTATCCCCTGAACGAAGAAGAAGCATAAGAAGAACTCCAAACAAGCAAACATCACTCTCGTGTCATGATCATCGCATAACCTGTACCTGCAACTGTTGTTGTAGTAATCTGTGAGCCACGAGGACTCAGCAATCCCATTACCATGGGTATCAAGACTAGCGAAGCTTAATGGGAAAGGAAGGGGTAAAGTGGTGAGGTTGCAGCAGCGACTAAGCAAGTATGGTGGCTAGCATACGCAAATAAGAGCGAGAAGAGAGCAAATGGAACGGTCGTGAAACTAGCAATGATCAAGAGGTGATCATGAACTCCTACTTATGTCAATCATAACACAGAAACCGTGTTCACTTCCCGGACTCCGCCGAGAAGAGACCATCATGGCTACACACGCGGTTGATGCATTTTAATTCGGATCTGGTGTCAAGTTATCTACAACCGGACATTAACAAATTCCCATCTGCCACATAACTGCAGGCACGGCTCTCGAAACTTTATACCCTGCAGGGGTGTCCCAACTTAGCCCATGATAAGCTCTCGCGATCAATGAAGGATATTCCTTCTCCCAGGAAGACCTGATCAGTCTCGGAATCCCGGTTTACAAGACATTTCGACAATGGTAAAACAAGACCAGCAAAGCCGCCCGATGTGCCGACAAATCCCGATAAGAGCTGCACATATCTCGTTCTCAGGGCACACCGGATGAGCAAGACGACGGGTTGGCATAGACCCTGGTTGCCCAGGGGGCGCCGGACATCGCTCAGGTTGGACCAACACTCGAAGGAGCACTGGCCCGGGGGGGTAAAATAAAGATGACCCTTGGGCTCCGGAAACCCAAGGGAAAAAGGGCTAGGTGAGGCAAATGGTAAAACCAAGGTTGGTCCTTGCTGGAGGAGTTTTATTCAAAGCACACTGTCGAGGGGGTCCCATAAATCATCCGACCGCGTAAGGAACGCAAAATCTGGGAACATAACACCGGTATGACGGAAACTAGGGCGGCAAGAGTGGAACAAAACACCAGGCATAAGGCGGAGCCTTCCACCCTTTACCAAGTATATAGATGCATTAATTAAATAAGAGATATTGTGATATCCCAACATAACCCTGTCCATCATGGAGCAATCTTCAACTTCACCTGCAACTAACAACGCTATAAGAGGGGCTGAGCAAAGCGGTAACATAGCCAAGCAACGGTTTGCTAGGAAGGGTGAAAAGGTTAGAGGCTGACATGGCAATTTGGGAGGCTTGAAGAGCAAAAGATAGGTAGTGCAGCATAGCGATAGATCGAAGCAACTAGCATAGCAATGATAGTAGTGAGATCCAAGGTGACGGTCATCTTGCCTGAAATCCCGCTAGGAAGAAGAACGAGTCCATGAAGAAGACGAACGGACGTAGTCGAACGGATCCTCACAATCGCAACGTAACCGGAACTATCAAGAAGTAACACCGGAAAGAAGCAAACAACATGGTAAACAACCAAGAATAATCATGGCATGATGCACAATCAAGTATGATGCATGTCCGGTTTAACGAGGCATGGCATGGCAAAGTGCAACAAACAATATTACAAGTTAAGTGGAGCTCAATATGCAACGAGTTGCATATTGATGAAACACCACATCAATTATTTAGTTCTCTCTCGTTATAAGCTACTCAACAATATTAAATGTTGATTAACATGGCAAGGGGTGTAACAAAAGTAAACTAACTATTTAGGCAAGTTTAAATGAGGCCGGAACAACGAACAACAATTCCGGAAAATCTCCATATGTCATTTAGCAATTTAATGAAAACACAATTTTAAACATTTTAATTGTTGTTATCATGATGCGGATGACATGTGCAAGTTTTAAGCAATTTTCATGAAAATGTTGACATGAGCATGTTATGAAGCATTTGGTCAACATGGCGGAACAAAACGGGTGCCACGGCAACGAATCCGAAAATGATGCCACAACAACATATCGGTTCCGGTAGCTCACGGAGATACCGGTGCGAAAGGAGGCGTGCGGATGTGCGCAACATGCTAGAGATGGCGGGGTGATCCCGAGTACCGAGTTCCCACGGGAAGGCGGCATGGCAAACGAGGAACATGCAAAGACCTCTCTCGGACACGGTGCAAACACGAGCATCTCATTCAACACATGCATTCGTTCACGGACGTCGTCTCGGGGTTATACCTTCGAAGCGTGCATTTCCGGAGCGGGTCGAGTTTGTAGTGGAAGTAGTGGAAGTAGTGGTACACGGCGACGGTAGTGGAAGTAGTGGTACACGGCAACGGTAGTCGTACACTCTCCGTAGATGTTCGGGGTCGTCACCATTCGTAGTCGTACATGAGGGTCTTGACGAATCCGAAGGGGTACTTGACGGGTCCGGTCTTGGCAAAGGTAGTTGCACACGGGTCGTAGTGGTACTTGGTGAATCCCGAAACGGTCTTGACCTTCCGGCGAGACGACATGGTCCCGAGCAGTCTCGATTCTTGACGGTCTTGGCGATTCAAAATGGCACAAGTGAGATGCACATCCATGGAGTCTTCACACTTGGGCTCTGGGTAGGACTTGAGGGTCTCAGTGGCGGCCAGAGGCAAGTGGCGACGCGCGCGTCACAGGAGAGGTGGTACGTAGCAGGAGGTTGCCGGCAACGATGCACCAGGGCGCATCCGCGACTGAGGCGTCGTGTGTGATGCGTGTGGCCACGGGAGAGGGATCCAGGGAGGAGAAGACAAGGCGGACGGCGGCGGCGTCCTGATGCTGCTGCGGTCGGGCGTGAGCGCCATAGCTGCAGGCGTGTGCATGCTGGGAGACGAACAAGGAGGCGGAGAAGAGGCATAGTGCGCCGGGGAAGATGGAGGAAGATGGAGGGCGGCGCTGGAGAGAGGAGGCCCGGCGCGAGGCATGCGTGTGGTGGAGGCGCGCGATGGTTGCGGCAGCAGCGTCCATGGGGATCGGGCACAGCGAGCTGGAGGAGGCGAGGCAGAGGAGGGGCAGGGGCGTAGGCAACGGAGGGTTGCTGCAAAGGCTGGCGCTCGCCGGGGCGGCGACGATGAGTGGCTTGCGGAGCTGCAGGCCTCGAGCAGCGAGGAGGTCGAGAGAGATGAGAGGTGGCGGCGCTGGAGATCGGGCGCAGGGAGCTCCTCTCCCTGGCTCGATGCGTGCGAGTGGCTGCGGTCAGGAGGGAGATGGGGATCGAGAGGAGAGATGAGGGTCGGGCTAGCTTGGGTTATCGAGCTGGTGGGGGCGGCTGGGCCTCCAGGGGCAAATGGGCCGGCCTGGTCCTTGGGCCATCTCGGTGAAGAGGGGAAAAAGGCCAGGAGGAGTTGGGCTGCGCTGGATCTCTTTCTCTCTTAAGCAGAAAAGAATTAGAGAGAAGAAAGAGAAAGAGAGGGTTTGGGAAAGAAGTTGGACATGGGGATTATTTTCCCGGACTCACAAAAATGTGAGGAATTTGACAAAAATAGACTGAGGATTTTTAGAGGAAGCAAAATCCACACCTATTGGATTTAACTCAGACAAGTTTGAATTTCAAAACCCATTCGAATGAACTCCAAATGGGTTGAAATCATAGGGGGTGACCCTACACACCAAATGTGATTTATGGGCAGATTTGGAACATTTATGGAGAAGTAAAATTGCAACTCAATTTTACTAAAAGGTCGAAAAGGAAGGATAGAAAGTTGAGTCGGATAAAAGAAGAGTTGAAGAATAATGCAAATGTGTTATGGGTGATTTCCAGTTAATGGAATATTTATTATAGCTCCTTAATAATATTGGGAGTATATGTTCTAAAGAGAAATCACCATTGTGAATATCCCTCGATTTAAATGGACCGAAGATCCATACGGTTTATTTAGTTGAGTTTTAAAAAGGGGTGCAAGATGCCATGATGCAATGCACATGAAGCAATGAGATGAAAATCCTGACATGAACAAAATGCAAAACGAAGACAAAAACTCAACCACGAAGGAAAATAATATATCGCATCTCCGGAAAAGGCAAGAGTTGGAGTTACGAATATGAAAAATTGTATCTAGGGCGTTACAATGCTCTTCGTTGGCGTAACGAGACAATAGAGTAAACTAACTGTTGTACTTAGTCATTGTCATGGTTCTATGCTTGAGGTCATCAAACTCCCTCTTCTTGATCTTCATAATACTTCTGGGAATGTGTGCCCCATGAAAACCTTCTTTAAATTCTTCCCAGGTGATGTCATTTTCATTGGGGTGCATGTGTAGAAAATTCTCCCACCATGATGCAGCTGCTCTAGTGAGGTAGTGAGGTGCATATAGTACCTTCTCACGGTCTGAACATTGTGCAATAATTAATTTCCTTTCAATGTCTCGAAGCTAATCATCGTCCTCAAGAGGTTTGTTAGTGTGCGAGAACATTGGGGGACGCGTCTTTTGTAGTTCAGACAATTTGGATTGCTGCTGATACGGTCCACCGTGATTTCCCATATTGATGACATGGTTCATCATTTCTTGATGCTGTTGCTGGCTTTGCTCATAAAGGCGGCATACTTGAGAAAATGCTGCTTCACTGCCTTGCTGACTTGACTGCCCCTGTGTGAAATCATTGCTTGTCTGTGTACCATAATTTTCTTCCGGCGGACTTGGCATGGAACGAGTCCAAGGACGAGGCATTTTCCACTCTGGGGTATTTTTTTGTAAAACTTATGAGAAAAGCTGAGTGGCAGAATAAATAATTTTGCAAGACGAAAAATTAAGAACTCCAACATTTTTCAAGAAAATATTTGATTGCGCATGGAGAAGGACCGCTCAGTACATATCTTACACGCAAGCCATAATTATACAATACATCACTCAGGATGTGCGTACGCATTCCTGACATGTTATTTAGGCTAGTGCACTTCTCCCAGTTCCTACATGATGCGCACACAAACTACTTCTCACAACCTATATACATATAAACATATCATACAAGTTGACGCATTGCACGACTGCTAGGCGCACTCAGTCGGAGATGGTAAGGACCTCCCTCAGCCTGCCGAGGGTGAGACCCAGTGATGCTGGAGACTCAACCTCCTCCTCACTAATAGGCTCCATACGTGAAGCACTGAGCTGTGGAGCTGGTGTGGGTGCGGTAGGTGGTGGAGCTCTGACTGGAGTAGGAGCGATGACTCGGTCAAATTCTTCAGGAGTAGGCAGGCAGCAAGCAGTGGCGAGGCTGGCAGGTGCATAGGATGCTGAGGATGAGACATATGTCAGTGGTGGTGCTGTGTGGAGGAGCTCCCTCCTGTTGGCGGAACAGTTATGCACGACGTCCATACGAGCAGCCACAAGGTCGTCCACGAGGTTATCAAAAGCTGCCTCAAGGGCCTTGAGGTACTCAACTAACATCTCAATAGCCTCATCTCTCTCTCCCCTAGGGCAAGCGAATGCATAGTGACATGTGTATGGCACGTGGCAGGGGAGGTAGCGGTAGCGACGAGTCTTCATTGAAGGAAGAACATCCCGAAGACGAGCTATCGCTTCACGGGCAGCCATCTGCATAGCATGCCTCTCCATAGGCATGGCCCTTCCCACAAACCGGAAGCGGCGTGACTCAACACGTCCTCCCTTGAATTGCACCGCGGCCTGGTGCATGGACAGACTGTCGCTGATCTTGTGCCGGTAGAGTGTGAACTCCGGACGAGTCGATGGCCCGATCGCGATTTTGACGATGGAAACGAGAAGCTTGACGAACCCCTCAGGTACATTGGCAAACACCTACGACTCACAGTCGTTGCCAGCAATCTACAAAAGTAGACAAAAATTCCGAATAGGCAAATCATAAATTTATGATGACTAATAGAAAATTGCTACATTTGCAAAATATTAAAATAGCTCTCATTATGCTAATAACTGATTAGCGATCGCACCTAGTGGCTTCCTACAGTCAGCCTGGCTCTGTTACCAAGTTTGTCATGACCGGTTTTCCAATAAAAAGCTTATTGAGAAACCGACCTCTATATAGAACAGTACAGGAAAAATCCTCCTTACTGGTAGACAAATCCTTGATACAGAAATCCAGTGGTACTAAATATTATACAGGGTTGAGCTAAGGCTGCTCAGCAATTTATTACAAGCACGCCAATATTATACATAAGGGCGGATATGACACAAGGGTGTGGTGGCATACTACTGACTCATAATAAAGGTGGTGGTGGATATGACACAGTGAAGAGGGTGACATGACTCCTAATCTTGCAGCTCATCGAGCATCGAAGTGATGCTCGATGATTTTATCCCCCGTAGCGGAAGCGTATTTGATACAAGTGACCAATTCCAGGATCGCATGGGACTGACTGGGACTCCTCTAGGCGTCGGACTCGCTATCGTACTCTTCATCCATAAGATCGCCTTCGTCAACATCTGGCCAAATCAACAAGCCAGGTGAGTACTTTGAATGTACTCGCAAGACACTTCGGACATAAAGATATAACAAATGCAAACATGAATTTGCACGGCATGTTAAATAAAAAGGAAGTCAGGCGGTAGTCCTCCCGAAATCCCAATAAGATAGGTGAAAACCGATCGGGTGTCTGAAGCGATGCCTCGAATGGTAAAAAAATAAATTAACATGCCGCAGTCGGGTGTCTGAGCGACGTCACATAAAGGGCTTATATTGAAATGTAAATGACAGTGCGTGCCACAGTCGGACGTCTACGCGACATCTCGGAAAGGGCATATAATGAAAATAAATAACAGGGATGCCACAGTCGGACGTCTGAGCGACATCACATAAAGGGCTTATATCGAAAGTAAATAGCAAGAGTGCCACAGACGGACATCTGAGCGACATCACATAAAGGGCTTATATCGAAAGTAAATAACAAGAGTGCCACAGTCGGACGTCTGAGCGACATCACAGAAAGGGCTTATATTTCAACATTCGTATTCAATAAATTCATGAAGTTAAATCACTCAAAGAAAATACTCAGTACATAATAATAAACGGGTCAGTCCATCCACAGGAGTAATTATTCGGCCAGATTTTAACACTCATGTTTATTCACCGGAGATTGTCACTGAGACTGACACTGAGATTGACAAAGACAAGTTGAACATAGTCCTTGACCAAAGATACGGTTACTTGAACGATTTTGACTCTGCAGAGTTTGTACTATTTAACCACAGCCAACGGATTTCAGTAGTCATGAAGGACTAGTTCCGTTTACGGTATTTCAGAAGAGACACATCTAACCAGTACAAACCCATTTCCACATCCCGATGCCAGGAATCACCCTAGGCAAAGTTCAAGAAAAACATTGAGACGAGGAGGCCACAACCTCGAGTAGCATGGGATCAAGTTTATATCGCGCGCTCTAAGGGGTGCCCCCCTCTCGGTCCCAACTGGAAACACCCATGCCCCCTAACCGGATGACTGGCTTTAATCCAGGGCCATGGAACCCTCATCACGGCCCCTCTACTTGGTGTGTACGAGGAAAGAGGTTTGCAACTTACTAAACCATATTCTTTGCAGAAAACATGTGGTAGCACAAAAAGGAAATGGATGGTAACGTGACTTGATCCACGTTAACACTGGAGTTAAATGGTTTGGCATAAGACTGGCATGCTTCAACAATACCATCTTACCACCTTTCATGTAACCACATGATCATGTAAACTCACATCAAATAACCCATCGAGTTTCAAAGCTCACTTGTATTAGCTTTGCATGCAATATAACACTTACTGCTATTCATACAAACATGCCATGAAATAACTACTCAAGCAAACATGCAAACCACTCATCATATCAAAGGTTCAAACATGCTTGCCTGGTTCGGAGTAGTCGGAGTCTAGCTCGGCGAAGTTTGCGGTTCCGTCACCTCCTCCGGTATCTACGGTATAAAGAAAATACGTACTAACGTAAATACCGTGTGTGCAAAAAAAGTGTTCCAAATATTTTCCAAATAAATATGGTAAAAAACTAGATAGAAAAATAAAGTTGATAGAAAAAGAATCAATCAAAATCTTTTTCTGTTTAAAAGTTATTAAAGTTTTAGTCTAGGGACTTATCTGTAATGAAATAGAAAGTTTCCAGTTGGTAGAACAGAAAAAGACAGAAAACGTTTCAGTTAGAAAGCGTATTTGGCCGAAGGCGTTTTCATAAAATGGTTCAAAAAAAAAGATGACGGGGGGTCCCACCCGTTAGGTTTAAACGCTAAAACAGAGTCACCGGCGCCCGAAGGCTGCGGTGGTCGCCGGCGGCGATCCACGGCGAGTTAGGAGAAGAGGAGGGTACCTACGGGCTCCTTGGGTCCTTCCACACCTGTGGGTGGTGGAGTTGGTCGTCGCCGAGCACCACGTCGACAGTGGCCTAAACTTCGGCGGGCTGTGGTTCGGGTGTTGGTAGATCTCGCCGGGTAGGGCTGCAAAGGTCGAATTAGGGCTCAGGTTAGAGCATTGGGTGCACTAGAGGGTTGCTGACGCGGTTTGGGAGGTGGGGATGGTCTCACCTGAGTGAATCAAGTCGGAGCCCGAGGCGGATTGGGGCGGCCAGAGTCGGGGAAGGATACCTCCTCGGGGTCCTCCTAGTAGCTAGGCGGGGCTCTGGTGAGGTAGAGGAGTGGTGCGGGGTCAAGAACGAGCTCGAGGGCTCCTTTTATAGCTGGTCCGAGGCGGTGGCCGCGAACGGGATAACTGCAGTGGCGATTACGGCGGGGCAGTGGTCGGTCAGATGGTTAAGGGGGCTAGGCATCATCGCGATGGTCCACTGGTTCCGTTCAACCGCTAAGTTTGGCCTGCCTTGGGTGGTACTCTACGTTCCCGACGGAATGGCTCACGGAGCTCGTCGGCGGCAGAGAGCACGCTCTGTGTTGCTCAGGACATGGTGACGGTGCCGCAGCGTGCACAGGCAAGTGGACAGCCACGCGGAGGCTTCGGGTGGCTTGGGCGGGGCTGGACGGCGCCGAAAGGTGGTGCTGATCCCTGCTGGCCGCCAGGGGTGGCTCTGCCACCGCAGAAGCTGCCGGCATCGACGAGACACGTCACCACCGACGATGGTGCCCGTCCAAATGACCATGCAGTGCTCTGGATAAGGAGGGGGGAACAGGGAGCAAGGCGCCACTGCAGTTACTAGTGAGATCGACGCCGTGCTCTGAAGAAAACGACACTGACGGCGAAACAGAAACACTGAAACTCTGAATTTTCTGAATTTGAGCAGCAACAGTGCATGCCTGGTGTTCGATGAAATGTTTTTGGCATGTGGAAATTTCTTCTGGAGCTGATCTTTGGTGAGGTGACCTCTCAATGCACCTGGGGGCTACCTGATTTATCCCAGAATTTTTGGAGAAGAAAATTTTTGAATTTCACCAAAAATGACAAATCTGATCCAAACTTGCAGTGAGAAAAACTTGAAAAATTTGAACTGTGGAAGAGTGTATCTTGATGGATCTAGGTTGGGGGTGCTAAGGACTAGTCAGAGGAGTTGGTTTTGGGTCAAAACTCAGAAGAAAACAGGTACTTCCTTTGTAAATTACCTAGGTCCAAAATAAAAGACAGAAATAGTTTTGGGGATAAAATAAATGGAATAAAAATCAAAAATGGGTTGAACTTGCTGGGATTGGATACTAGACTTTACCCAAGGTGGAGGGAGGGGTTTTGGAAGAAATCTTTAACATGAGGCATGGTAAAAGAGAATGGTTTGAACAAGAAGAATAAATTCAAAAACCCAAAATGATTTCTTTTTAATTAAAAAACTTTCCAAAATTAAGTGTGATGAGTCAACACCAATGAAAGGCCTTCAAAACCAAACATCAAGGTTGGGGTTGACCCACAAATAAAATATTTGTCATAAGAGAAAATTTTGAGAAGAAGTGTCTTTTTTTTGAAAGATTTTAAATAGCCTCCTTCAAAACAAGCAAAGGCTTTGCTAAAAACCAAATCAAAATTTTTGGAGTGTCACAACACCTACCCCCTTAGGAAAAATCTCGTCACCGAGATTTTAGCTGATCCTCAAATAAGTGTGGGTGTTCTGTCCAAAGGAAATCCTCTCTTTCCCATGTTGCTTCATCCTCGGTGTGATTGCTCCACTGAACTTCGAAAAACTTAATTGTTTTCTGACGGGTCCTCATTTCAGACTCCTCCAATACTTTTATTGGACGTTCCCTGTAGGTGAGTTCTGGTTGCACGTCAATGTGTTCATGAGATACATGCTTCTCTGGGTTGCTTACGCATTTCCTCAACTGTGAGACGTGGAACACGTCGTGGACGTCTGACAGTTCTTCGGGTAGGTCTAGCTGGTAGGCTACTGTGCCTCTTCGCGCAACCACACAGAAGGGTCTGATGAATCTTGGTGCTAGCTTTCCTTTAACTTTGAATCGTTGCAGGCCCCTCATTGGCGATACTCGTAGGTACACATACTCACCAGTTTCAAAACTGACTCCCCGATGTTTTCGATCGTAATAACTCTTCTGTCGGCTTTGAGCTGTCCTGAGTCGGTCCCTGATTAGCTTAACTTTCTCCTCAGCTTCCTTGAGCATGTCTGGGCCGAAGACACGACTGTCTCCGGTCTCTAACCAATTTAGTGGGGTATGACATCTCCGCCCGTACAAGGCTTCAAAAGGTGCCATTTGTAGGCTGGCTTGGTAACTGTTGTTGTATGCGAACTCGGCATATGGCAAGCTTTCTTCCCAACTGGTCCCATAGGTGAGGACACACGCTCTCAGCATGTCCTCTAGAATTTGGTTTACGCATTCAGTTTGTCCATCAGTCTGGGGGTGGTACGGTGTCCTGAATGCTAGTTGAGTTCCCAGAGCTTGTTGTAATTGATCCCAAAATCTAGAGACGAATTGGGTGCCTCTGTCAGATATTATAGTCTTTGGAACTCCATGCAGACAGATGATACGGGAGAGAGAAAGCCTGGCAAGTTTCTGAGTGGTGTGGGTTGTCTTTACTGGGATGAAATGTGCCACCTTAGGAAATCTATCTGTGATGACCCATGTGGCATCATTTCCGTATCGTGACCGAGGTAGTCCGACAATAAAATCCATTCCAATTTCGTCCCATTTCCACTCGGGTATCTTGTTTGGTTGTAATAGTCCTACTGGTTTTTAGTGCTCGGCCTTAAAGCGCTGACATGAATCACAACATGCAATGATTGTGGCTATATCCCTTTTCATACCGTGCCACCAAAAATTTTCCTGAAGGTCCTTGTACATTTTGGTTCCTCCAGGATGGATTTAATATGGAGCGGTGTGGTCTTAGACTAGAATTTGTTGTTTAAGGTCTTCTATATTAGGTACGCAAAGCCTAACTCCGTACCACAAAATTTGAACAGTGGAAGAGTGGATCTTGATGGATCTAGGTTGGGGGTGATAAGGACTAGTCAGAGGAGTTGGTTTTGGGTCAAAACTCAAAAGAAAACCAGTACTTCCTTTGTAAATCACCTAGGTCCAAAATAAAAGATAGAAATAGTTTTGGGGATAAAATAAATGGAATAAAAATCAAAAATGGGTTGAACTTGTTGGGATTGGATACTAGACTTGACCCAAGGCGGAGGGAGGGGTTTTGAAGAAATCTTTAACATGAGGCATGGTAAAAGAGAATGGTTTGAACAAGAAGAATAAATTCAAAAACCCAAAGGATTTCTTTTGAATTGAAAAACTTTCCAAAATTAATTGTGATGAGTCAACACCAATGAAAGGCCTTCAAAACCAAACATCAAGGTTGGGGATGCCCACAAATAAAATATTTATCATAAGAGAAAATTTTGAGAAGAAGAGTCTTTTTTTTGAAAGATTTTAAATAGCCTCCTTCAAATCAAACAAAGGATATGCTAAAAGCCAAATCAAAATTTTTGGAGTGTCACAACACCTACCCCCTTAGGAAAAATCTCGTCCCCGAGATTTCAACTGATCCTCAAATAGGTGTGGGTGTTCTGTCCGAAGGAAATCCTCTCTTTCCCATGTTGCTTCATCCTCGGTGTGATTGCTCCACTAAACTTTGAAAAACTTAATTGTTTTCTGACGGGTCCTCCTTTCAGACTCCTCTAATACTTTTATTGGACGTTCCCTGTAGGTGAGGTCTGGTTACACGTCAATGTCTTCATGAGATACATGCTTCTCTGGGTTGCTTACGCATTTCCTCAACTGTGAGACGTGGAACACGTCGTGGACATCTGACAGTTCTTCGGGTAGGTCAAGCTGTTAGGCTACTGTGCCTCTTTGCGCAACCACACAGAAGTGTACGATGAATCTTGGTGCTTGCTTTCCTTTAACTTTGAATCGTTGTACGCCCCTCATAGGCGATACTCGTAGTTACACATACTCACCGGGTTCAAAACTAACTCCCCAATGTTTTCTATCATAATAACTCTTCTGTCGGCTTTGAGCTGTCTTGAGTCAGTCCCTGATTAGCTTAACTTTCTCCTCAGCTTCCTTGAGCATGTCTGGGCCGAAGATACGACTGTCTCCGGTCTCTGACCAATTTAGTGGGGTACGACATCTCCGCCCGTACAAGGCTTCAATAGGTGCCATTTGTAGGCTGGCTTGGTAACTGTTGTTGTATGCGAACTCGGCATATGGCAAGCTTTCTTCCCAACTGGTCCCATAGGTGAGGACACACGCTCTCAGCATGCCCTCTAGAATTTGGTTTACGTGTTCAATTTGTCCATCAGTCTGGGGGTGGTATGCTGTACTGAATGCTAGTTGAGTTCCCAGAGCTTGTTGTAATTGATCCCAAAATCTAGAGACAATTTGGGTGCCTCTGTTAGATATTATAGTCTTTGGAACTCCATGCAGACAGACGATACAGGAGAGATAAAGCCTGGCAAGTTTCTGAGTGGTGTGGGTTGTCTTTACTGGGATGAAATGTGCCACCTTAGTCAATCTATCTGCGATGACCCATATGGCATCATTTCCGTATCGTGACCGAGGTAGTCCGACAATAAAATCCATTCCAATTTCGTCCCATTTCCACTCGGGTATCTTGTTTGGCTGTAATAGTCCTGCTGGTTTTTGGTGCTCGTCCTTAATGCGCTGACATGAATCACAACATTCAATGAACGTGGCTATTTCCCTTTTCATACCGTGCCACCAAATTTTTTCCTGAAGGTCCTTGTACATTTTCGTTCCTCCAGGATGGATTGAATATGGAGCGGTGTGGCCTTCGGCTAGAATTTGCTATTTAAGGTCTTCTATATTAGGTACGCAAAGCCTATCTCCGTACCACAAAATTTGAACTGTGGAAGAGTGGATCTTGATGGATCTAGGTTGGGGGTGCTAAGGACTAGTCAGAGGAGTTGGTTTTGGGTCAAAACTCAAAAGAAAACAGGTAGTTCCTTTGTAAATCATCTAGGTCCAAAATAAAAGACAGAAATATTTTTGGGGATAAAATAAATGGAATAAAAATCAAAAATGGGTTGAACTTGCTGGGATTGGATACTAGACTTGACCCAAGGTGGAGGGAGGGGTTTTGGAAGAAATCTTCAACATGAGGCATGGTAAAAGAGAATGGTTTGAACAAGAAGAATAAATTCAAAAACCCAAAGGATTTCTTTTTAATTGAAAAACTTTCCAAAATTAATTGTGATGAGTCAGCACCAATGAAAGGCCTTCAAAACCAAACATCAAGGTTGGGTATGACCCACAATTAAAATATTTGTCATAAGAGAAAATATTGAGAAGAAGAGTCTTTGTTTTTGAAAGATTTTAAATAGCCTCCTTCAAATCAAACAAAGGATTTGCTAAAAACCAAATCAAAATTTTTTGAGTGTCACATCGACCCAGGCCACTCACTACAAAAAATGCACTTCGGTGATGATACATGTTTGTCACAGTAGGTCATGTTTCTTGTCATGCATGTACATCCATGAAAATTTTAGGACACAATCAAGATAGTCATACCTGTGTTGTTATAGAAGTGTTCCATGAATTACCAAAATTATCATCATGTAAGTTACACTTCCATGACAATAAACCACACGTCATAGAAGTGCTTTTGTCAATGGTAACCAACACAAGGCATCCACCATAATGGGTCGCAGTTAGCTTATCGGGTTCCGGTTTGGATCCGATAACTCGTCAATAGCCCCGACCAATGGGGATTTTCGACGTGCAAAATCATCATTGGCTGGAGGAAACATGTGTCGGCTCCTAGGTGGGCCAGATGTCATCTGTCCAATGAAGGAGACATGCCTATGATACGTCGACACGTGGCATCGCCCAACCAAGGCCCATATTGGTTAAAAAGGTCGGCCCAGTCAAAGGCCCGTAGTATTTACTCAGTACTAGTGGGCCAGCCCAATAACGTCCTATTTAAACATGGCCCATTTATGGACCAAAGCCAGATCTGGCCCGTTAATTGTTCGCCGAATATTTGGGCCCAATTACGGCCAGTGACATTACGGCCTGTTAGAGGCCCGATGTAGACATGGGCCCATTTCAGCCCGGTGTGTCTTTCGGCCTGGGAATGGCTCGTGCTACCCATGGGCCAATATGGTCTAGCGCGACATACGACCCTCTAACAGCCCGTGATAAAGGTGGCAACAATTCAGCCCAACGTGACTTTGGGCCTGTTAAAGGCCTATCATATAATTCGGCTCGTTGATGCCTCTACAAAGCTTTCGGCATGTTAAAGGCCCATGATATCAGTTGGCCAACTAAGGCTCGAGATATGTTTCGGCCTGGTAATAGCCCGTCATATAACTAGGCCAAAAAAGGCCCAGTCTACATTTCAGCCTGCTGAAGGCCCGTCGACAAATAGTGAAAAATGAGTCCCAACATGCATTTTGACCTGCTAGAGGCCCATGGTTACTTGTGGGCCGTAACAGGCTAGCACAATATTCAGCCTATTAATGGCCCAAAGCTACATGGGCCCAACTAAGCACTAGGTCCACTAAAGGCCCAACTAAACTTTGGGCCGAATGTAGGCCCATGTAAATTGTGGGCCTGGCGTAAAGTGTGAAGGGCCCAATGGCATTTTAGGCCCAAGAAATTTGCAGGTCGGCCCAATTGTGGACCGCTAAAAAGCAGGCCAGTTAGAGGCGAATGTTTCGGCCCGGTCTACTACATCAGATTTTGTCCATTTATTTTTAGATAGCGAATGATGGCAGTAACTAGTAGGAATTAAGAACAAACCTACTCTATACAATAAAGAAATCACGGCATAGTAACTTAGAATAAACCTACACTATATAATAAAGGACTTATGGTATATTACATCCACTAGGAATCGAAGTTCGCCACCAGTGATCATAAAGCGCAACAAATAAGCAGATTACAGAAACTGGGCGCCATTGCAGCTTAACAAAAAAAATCCTGAACCAATACCACTTCAAAGATAGTTCAAGAAAGGTTAGCCTTGTGCTGGAACTGCTGAGTAAGGCTGTGAGACCGTCCTAGCATGTCGGTCATAGCTTCCAGGTGTAGTTGTTTAGCAATGAGGTTCTCATTGGTGTTCTCCGCAATATTTTTTAGAGATAGCACTTCAAGTCGAAGTTGAGTTGCAGAATGCCTTTCTGCTAGAACTTGGGACTGAAGAAGTCGAACTTATTCAAACACCGAATTCTGAGAGCTTGTCTGACTGCTAGTCTCAAGTAACTTGAACCACTACATCACGACAAGACTTTGGGGTTGGCTCGCTATCTTCAAGATTATTTGCCTTCTTTGTTGCAATATATGTTGGGTTTGTCACACATCCTTCAACAGGCTTGTGCATGCCATCACGCATCTCACCCTGAAACAAGCAGAGATATGACATGTTTTGCATGTGTATAAACAAAGATGATAATTGTGCTGTTAATTCCATTCAATTTCAAATTAGAAAATAAAGCGTAAGTTTAAAATATCAATAGCATAATTTGGCATTGTTCATAATGCTGGGAGCTTCACCACACTTTTGGATTACCATGTCAACATAACAAGGATAGATGAAGGGCAAAGACAATCATTGTATCTATTTTGGTTAATGTGCATGGCATGTTGTTCATATCATCAGCCACATCAGTAAGATAAAACAAGAGATGACAAGGTGCAAATGTGGGCTGCTTAACCACAGAATGGATCATAGATCCACAAAAACAAGCATACATATAGGGAGTATTGAGTAATGTGCATAGTATGAATAAGGAATTTGGTTTTATAAGTAAAACATGGAACTTACGGTTGTTGCGAATATGCATTTTGATAGAAACAACAAACTAAACAATAGTTAATGATAGGGAGTATGAGAAAATTAAACAACAGTTGAGGATAAAGGCTTTAGCAGGACCGACTTACATTAACAGTTAACACCAGCTTTATAATGCCCTTCTCCATGTCAAGGGAAAGATAACTCAAGAATTTAAGCACAGAATCTTCTTCATAAGCATTGCATGTACTCTACATTTTGTAGAGAGTAATTACAGATATGATAATACTGGAAGGGATAGAGGATAATGAAGATAACATGCAGATTGATGCTACATAATCAACTACGAATCCCTGGAAGTACAATCGTTATAGGACAAAATGTACTGACAAGAGCAATGGGCTACACTTCTACACTGGCATTGTCTGTGTATTCAACTTTTTGGTAGGATTAAATATAGATCTGATATTTTTTAGTAAATGATGAGCGAGGGAGATAAGATGCAGAATGCTACATAATGAACCAATCCCTTTTCCCATAATATAAGTGATTTGAACATGGTGTACTCTACAAAACGTTCTTATATTATGGGATGGAGGGAGTAGTTGTAATGTAAGTACAGTGATAGACGACATTTAGTCCTTACAAGAGAACTGCAGAGCTAAACCTCTTCAAAAGCATTGGTTTGATTCTAAATTTATGTAAGAGTCCATACGGATCTTATAATGTCCACAAAATGGACAATAATGAGGCTAACATGTGCAGTGATGCTACATAATCCACCATCTCGGAAAGTAAGTATGGTCATACAGGGTAAGAGGTACTCCCAAGAGCAATGCAGTGTGAAGTATAGTTGCGATATTCTGTGGCCCTTGAGAATGAATTTTCTTCTGCAAACAGTTTTCGTACAAGTGAAACGTTAAGGCACATGTAGAAATGTAGTTCAAATTGTGATGTGATATCATAGACAGTACCTTACGCTGCAGACAAGACCAATGTGTAACTAGATTATTCCGGTCACTGTCTGATAAATGTAGCACGGGAGACATTACAAAAATTTCATTTAGAGGCTTGCCATCGAAGTGCTCTTGCCTCAGGTAGGAACGATACTTCATCAACGAGTGCTAGAAAAGCACAACCAACCCTTGCTCGTCTTGACAATCCAGTTTAGTCCTTGCCTATTTAAAAGAATGAAATCTTGGTCTTTTGTCAGCAGAAACATATGCAGTAATTACCATGAATAACATTAGTGCATTACTTACGCTTAAGTTGCGGAGGAAGATTGGAAATTGTTCTTTGTCTATGGTATAATCCTTACATGAAGGAAAGATGCGCACAAAGTTCATGACAACAATATAAGCTTCGTCTTGTAAACTAGGAAGAAGTGGAACACAAGTACTATTTACTGCAATTGGGGCTCTCTATCATTCGAAAAGGGATTTGGCAACTGGATTTGGTGGAATTTCTGCTGGAATGGGGGTTTTGCATCGTAGAGGTGGTGCTATGTCAACTGGCATCATCATACTGTTTTGCGGCAGCTAGGGTCTGCTGAGTTGGGGCACCAGAGATGGCCAGTGTAGTAGGGCTAGAGTTTGCTAGAGTTGTGGTCGTGTTTTCTGGGTCAAGTGATATTGCAACTACACCTAATGGGCTATCTGATTTATCAGGTGTCACTACCTTTTCCAAATAATTTGTTCATGCTCCTCCGTGATCAGCAATCACCCTCCTCCTTTTGAACATCTCATACACAACAACAACATTTGAATGGATAAATATGGTATGATGGCAGATGGAATATGTACTAAAAATGGATAGGCAGGGCGTATTCACATACACGAAGTGTAAACTAAGCTAATGGCAGTGCAACAAAGTAGAAGCAATGCAAAGCATCCGTTGCAGGATATGTGCAACCAATATAACCTTGGAAAGTCAGAGCAAGCACCTTGATGGGTGAATAAGATAGGGCATCTGCCTGTGACTCCTCCACTAGGGAGCTACATTGACTTAGGTCTCCCTCTAGCTCAGAATCACTGTTAGGATCGTTTCTGAGCATGAATCTGTAGGTGGAAAGCGTTTGCATTGCATTGCATCCGGACTTGATTTCAGTCCCTTAATGCCAAGTTTGATAGCCATGGCATTGTTCTGCTTTATTCTTTTCATGCGCGCAAGTTCATAATCATTATGATGCTGTTCAGTTGAGATTCATGAAAACATAAAAAGTAGTCAGATTATCTATGGAATGCAGTGCGGATTCAACTAGAAGAGTGTCTCCCTATAAACCCCTGCATATGCAAAGTTCACCCCCAACTTTGCTAACCAGACCACACACAGAAATACAAACTTATTATGTCTTTATAATAGGCAGACACACATTTCAAAACTGAAGTAGGAACATTAGAATCATATCAAATTCATATATGAACAACTAAACTAAGGATTTATGAGTGGCATAATACTTAGCTTCAAGGGTGGAGTATTGGTAGTGCGACACAAAGCAAGTAGGCAGATTGTATTCCATATAAAAGACCGTTGTCTATGTAAAAGGTTCAAATGACACTTTCTTTCTATACAATGCAGTGTTCATTGCCCACACATGATGGAAGGGATTACAGTGAGAAATACTATTCACTCATGTCTACAGTTCTAGTATTTTGAAACAGGGTGATCCACCCCTCAAAGAATATTGACAACAAATATGACAAAGAAAGCATAGATGTAGTGAATCGATCATTACTTGTGAGCTTACTAGGACAAGTATGCAGAATTGTAACTGGATTAAGAGACCGTCCAAAATCTGAATCAAGAAGTTGGTCTAGCACTTATTGTTTGCAAGTAATCGATGTGAATAATTGGATATCATGTTGAATGAGTAAGAAAGACAAGTAAAATTGTCAGTAAACCTGGCCTGCAGTAGTAATCTGGGTCAATGTCACTATGACCAACAATCCAAAATGACTAGTGTCTGTTCCTTGGGTCGGAATTTTGAAACCCTGTGAACTTTACAGGTACTAAAGATTACTGAAATACATCTGAACCATTAAGTGTAGGTAGCACTCTGTACACAACAAACCCTAATGACAATCCTACCTAATGAGTAACGAATCAATTAGAAAATGGGTGATGAGGAGTGGCTGCTGAGTGTTGAGGACATATCTCAAGATAAATCGGGTTGGCTTAGTGGATGCTGCACGCCTGAGACATGAACGGACTTGGAAGGTAGGCAAGGCGGCGCGCCCGGGCAGCGGTGACGCTATTGGGCGAGAGGCTCCTGACTTCCTGTTAGTCCGGCGTCTCCTCCTAGAGTCATGTCATCCGGGGACGGCAAGTCACCAGCGAGGTAGGCGGCTGGGAGCGAGTAGAGATTGGAAGCGCGGCAAAACAGAGGGGAATCAGTCCTGGGCCGACCCAAAATCCCAAGGTGGGCCGCGGCCCACCGTGGGCACCCTCTAGATACACACCCGACTGGCGTACATGCATTTTTGAAACTAAATTAGGAACATTTAGCTGACCAATTAAACGACTCTGTTTTAATAATATCAGATTCGTATTTGAACAACTAAGCTTGTTTAGCTTGATGGGTGGAGCAGTGCTACTATGACACGAAGCACGTATGCTGATCATAAAATTGGAAACCCTCGGCATTTTTTGAGCAAAAGAGGGTTTCCCCTCCGATTTCTATTAAAGAAACCACCACAAAACCAACATGATCAATTAAACCCTAAGCATGATCAATTAAACTGTACTATGACTGTGCCATGGCAGATTTAAAGCTGCAAACTGAGAAATGCTATTTACCATCCATTGTTTGCTTCGAACTAAGAAATAAATTCTAAGAGCTGAAAAGAAAGTACAATAACCAAGTTACAATCTATTTTCTGGTTGAGATCAAAAAGTTGAGCGGATATGAAGTACCACCTCTCTTGCGGCGCCATGTAGGCATCGGGGTTGCGATGGTTGTCGATGGCGTTGAAGGAGATTTGCGACGGTAGATGGGTGCATCGGGGGATAAGTCCTGTTGCGGTGGACGAGAAGGTCGTGTGAGCGGCCCCGGCAAAGAGGACGACTGCGCTGATGAAGCGAGAGGACGCGATGCAAGGCTCCTGGTCTGTCGCCGTGGATGAGAAACGTCCATCTCTAGCAGTGGAAGACGTGGTCTTGATAGGAGCTCCGGCATGGTGGAGGACGGTGGCGATGGATGGGGTGGAGGACGGCAGTGATGCATGGGGTGGCGGACGGAGGAGGCTGGTGTGGGGATGATGTTCTAGTGCGGACGGTGTATGAATGGGAAAATGGAGGGAGAGGTACGGGGAACCATGTTTTTGGGACGCGCCTGTTTGAAATATGGGAAAGTTATGAACTTAGCCCCCATTTACAATTTGGACGTCATGTCGGTTGGGGCTAGGACGATAATCTCGCATCTCCCCAATATTTTCCAAGAGCGATTTCGGGCGAGGAGAGGGTATTTTGGCACCCACAGTTGGCATCCACGGTGTATGAATGGTGCCGACAGGTAGGGCGGTTGTGTCTTGTCTGAGAGAAGTTACGAACCTGCCCCTATTGAAAATATTTGCCTACATCGATTTCAGCCGAGTCGAGTTTGTTTTGCCGCCCACCATGTATGAATGGGGAAATGGAGGGAGTGACAGACGTCTTTCAGATGAGCTGAATCAAATGTGTTTTGCCGCCCATGTTTTGTGCCCACCTGTCGGAATGGACTCAGAGGCGGTCGTGTCACGTCTAGTTGAAGTTACTAACCTACCCCTATTGAGAGCAGGGGAAATCGGGCTGAAGGATTGTCCATGAAAGGGGTAGGCAGTAATTTCCATCTCCCAAACACTAGCTTCGGGCAGCCGACGTGGGAGTGGACATTTTGCCGCTTCTTTCAAATTTTGGGACAATAAGCATCCATGTTTACCCTAGCAACTTAATTCAAATCCATTATGTATTCCTAAATGAATCTTTATAAATCATTCTATGCATTTTTATATATCTTCAAAAGCATGACAAAGATGTATTCCACTATCATATATGAATATGATTTACACTGCCCATACTCGAATTCAGAAGCTAGAATCCAGTTTAAGGTGAATTCGCAGCATAATGTGTACTCCCATTTAGATATGTACACAAGCGATCTCTCAAGATCCAAAGTATCAAGTCAATCAACCAATAATGTACAAAACTAACAAACATATAAACACTTATAGAGTATATGGATCAATAATATCAACTAACATACATAATCCAGGCTGTTGTACTTTTTTTTGCTAGAAGAGCATCCTTTTTTTAGCGAAGCTAGTACAACATCTTGGCCCTTTCACTGCTAGGAAAAGGGCTATAGATAATATGGACATTAATGACGCACCACATATAGGTACGCCATTAAACTCCAAATACTAATGGTGCACCACATCCACGGTGCGCCACTACTAACAATTTTTTTTTCAAAACTAGTAATGGCATACCAGGGGATAGTGCGCCATTACTAGTTAAACTAGTAATGGCGCACCACACCCTCGGTGCGCCACTACTAACAATTTTTTTATTTTTTTTCAAAACTAGTAATGGCGCACCAGGGGATAGCGCGCCATTACTAGTTTTAACTAGTAATGGCGCACCACACCCTCGGTGCCCCACTACTAACATTTTTTTTTCAAAACTAGTAATGGCGCACCTGGAGATTGTGCGCCATTATTAGTTTAACTGGTAATGGCGCACCACACCCACGGTACGCCATTACAACTTTGACCAAAAATTCCACCGAATGCACCCCCCCCCCCCCCGTGGACCGCCTTTTCAGTTTAAAAAAATAAAAGAAAATGATGGAAATGTTAAAAAAATAAAAGAAAATAAGTTTTGCATGTGATATATGGTCTACTTGTTGGGAAAATTTACAAATATGAATTTCGACTTTATTTGCAAAATGTCTCTGGAATTTGTAAAATGGGCATAACTTTTGCATACGAATTCGGATTAAAAAGTTTTTTATATGAAAAATCATCTACTCGAAAAGTTACATCCGAATTCAATGGGGGGAGCCCCATTGAAGATTTTTCGAATCCCCAAAAACGTAACAGAAAAAAAGATACAATGCTTTTAAGAACTAGAGGGAAAAAAATGGAAAACATTTCAAACTTAGTAGTGGCGCACCATTTGCTAGGTGCGCCATTGTAACAGAAAAAAAATTAGTTTCAATTTTTTTGGAAAAAATATTCAAAATATGATAGTAATATGAACGGAAGTTTGAAATATTTTTTCGAAATTTCATCACACTCATGAACATGAACAAAGTCCTAGACATCAACAAGGTTTAATATGATTGATATGCTAGATATATAACCAAGTGCGTGTTAAGTGAGCTGGTGCTGGGGTTGGATAGAACTCTGAAGTTAAGCGTACTTGGGTTGGAGTAGAGTGAGGATGGATAACCTTTCGGGAAGTTTGACCACGGAGTGCGATTTGACTTGAGATTAAGCATATTGACCCGAGATTAAGCCATAGTGACCCGAGATTAAGAAAAAAATAAAAAAATCCGAATTTTTTTTGGAAAAAAATTGTTAGTAGTGGCGCACCTCTAGGCATAGTAATGGCGAACTATAGGTGCGCCATTACTAAAAATTACTAGTGGTGTGATGATAGTGGCGCACCTGTAGTGCGCCACTAATTAGCCTTTTCCTAGTAGTGTTTCAGATGCGCTCTACTTTTTTTGCTAGAAGAGCATCCTTTTTTTAGCGAAGCTAGTATAGCATCTTGGACCTTTCTGATGTGTGCCACTTAAGGACCATTTATACTCCTATTATTGCTGAATGCACGTTCAGCCTGATTAGCATATTTGTAGGTCTGGCACAGCAATCAAAATGAAATGTGTAACACCCCGAGACCGGCGCTCTAGATGCTTTCCTTGTATTCCGAGATTTGTCGTGTGATTTTTTTTGTTTTGCATTTATCCTTACATCATGTGCATTGCATCATGTCATGCAACCCTTTTTAAAACTTAGCTAAATAAATTTCATAGATCGTTGATCTATTTAAATCGAGGGATTCACATGTTGATTTCTCTTTATAACATATGTCTCGATATTTAGGGAGTTATAATAAATATTCCATTAGTTTGGAATTAACCGCAACCCACTTGCAATTTGATTCTCATGCCTTTTGCTTCAAGTTCGTTCTCCAAACTTTCTCCATAATTCTTTCTCCATTTATCGAGGCTCCTACTAAATTCTCAACATTTTTGAACACTTCTAAATCCTAGTCCTTGTTCAAACCATTTGAATTAAATTCAAATGACTTTGAATTTAATTATTGCAATCTTGCCCACTCCAGTTTTCTTGGGTCAAGCTCATTTTTATGAGTCCCGGAAAATTGTCCTTTTTCTCAAATTCTTTCCCTAACCCTCTCTTTCTTTTCTTCTCTCTAATTCTTTCCTGCTAAAGAATATGAGGGAGAGAGAATCCCATTTTGGCCCACTGACCAGGCTGCACCACCTATCTAATCCTAACCCTAGCCCGACCTCCGCCTCACTCCCATCGATCTCCGTCTCTCCCTCGTCCTCCCTCCAGTGCCGCCAGCGCTCGATCCCCCCATCTCCTCGCTCCATCCCCATCTCCTTCTCTTTCTGCCGCCCGGCCTCCCGCGCCACCAGAAACGGCGCCCTTGGCCCATCCTCTCCTCCGTGCCCTTCCCCTCGTTGACTTCCTTGAGGCCGACCGCGCGCGTTGGCGCGTCGACAACCTCCGCGTCGCCCTTGCCATCGGCGTCCGATACCTGTTGCCTCGCCAAGTCACCATGGCCGGTTGGACCCGACCACCCCGTTGCCGGCCTGCTACCTCTCCTCCTCGCCTTGAAGCCTCGCGCCCGGTCCCGTCCATCCCGGCCCTGCCTCCATCTTGAGCACCCTAGGGTCACGGCCTCGCTCCTTCTCGACGACGTCCTTGCCGCCAAGCTCCTCCATCCTCCGTCCCCTGCGACCTCGCGTTGTCCCGCTGCCCGAGCCGACCTCTCCGGCCAACTCTGAGGCCCTGGCCTGGCGCCCGCAGCAAGATGTTGTCAGGTCCTGCGTCGCTGTCCAAGCCCCCTGCCCCGCCTCTGCTTCGTTCGAGCGGGGAGGAGGATGCGCCTCCGCTCGCACGCATCGACCAGCGCCAAGTCCCTGCTTCGCGCCCCTGTTGCTGTTGACGACAAGTCCAACAGTCACCGAGCGTGGATTCGCCATGTACAACTACTGACACCCGTGGATTTCACCGAGTACCTCTACCAACGATCGAGACCCTGGTTTCGACAAGTTCCTCACGGTGACCCTGGACATCTACGGGTTATGTACGACTTTGAACCGTGTACCACGACGAACATGTACGGCTACACAAGGACCCGCCAAGACCCTGAACAACTACCGCCGCCGCCGTGTACCACTACTTCCACTACCGTCACAAGAACGACTACTTCCACTACCGTCGTCACGTGAACAACTACTTCCCACGACGGCCCGTGAACGACTACTTCCTCTACATCATATCGAACCCGAACCACTCCGAAAATGCACGCTTCAAAGGTATAACCAAAGAGATGATCACCCGTGGACCGAATGCATGTGTGTGTGAGATGCACCCTACGTTTGCACCGTGCCCGTTTGCTTCATGCACGTCCCTCCTCGTTTGCCATGCCGTCGTCCCGTGGCAACCCGGAATCCGGGATCACCCCACCATCCTTGCATGACACGCTCATGCCCACTTCCTTTTGCACCGGTATCTCCGTGAGCACGGGAACCAATATGTTGCCGTGGCATCATTTTTGGATTCATTGCTGTGGCACCCGTTTTGTTACGCCATGGTGACCAAATGCTTCATAACATGCTCATGTAAACATTTTCATAAAATTGCATAAAACTTGCATATGTCATCCGCATCATAATAACAACATTTAAAATGTTTATATTTGTTGTTTCCATTAATTTGCTAAATGCATATGGGGATTTACCGGATTTGTTGTTTTTCATATCCGGCCCCATTTATATTGTTTAGATGGTATAGTTTTGTTACGCTTCACCTCTTGCCATGTTAACCAATATTTAATATTGTTGGGTACATAACCGAGAGAGAACTAAATAATTGATGTGGTGTTTCGTTAATATGCAACTCGTTGCATATTGAGTTGCATATTGAGCTCCACTTAATTTGTAGTATTGTCTGTTGCACTTTGCCATGGCATGCCTCTTTAAACCGGACATGCATCATACTTGATTGTGCATCATGCCATGATTATACTTGTGTGTTTACCATGTTGTATGCTTCTTTCCGGTTTGCTTCTCTCGTTAGCTTCGGTTTCGTTCCGGAGTTGTGAGGATTCGTTCGACTACGTCCGTTTGTCTTCTTCATGGACTCGTTCTTCTTCCTTGCGGGATCTCAGGCAAGATGACCATTACCCTCGATATCACTTCTATCTTTGCTTGCTAGTTTCTTCGTTCTATCGCTATGCTACCGCTACCTATCACTTGTCTATCAAGCCTCCCAAAATTGCCATGTCATCCTCTAACCTTTTTCACCCTTCCCAACAAACCGTTGCTTGGCTATGTTACTGCTTTGCTCAGCCCCTCTTATAGCATTGTTAGTTGCAGGTGAAGTTGAAGATTGCACCATGATGGACAGGATTATGTTGGGATATCACAATATCTCTTATTTAATTAATGCACCTATATACTTGGTAAAGGTTGGAAGGCTCGGCCTTATGCCTGGTGTTTTGTTCCACTCTTGCCGCCCTAGTTTCCGTCATATCGGTGTTATGTTCCTTGATTTTGCGTTCCTTATGCGGTTGGGTGATTTATGGGACCCCCTTGACAGTTCGCTTTGAATAAAACTCCTCCAGCAAGGCCCAACATTGGTTTTAACATTTGCCACCTAAGCCTTTTTCCCTTGGGTTCTGCAGACTCAAGGGTCATCTTTATTTTTACCCCCCCCCCGGTCCAGTGCTCGTCGTGAGTGTTGGTGCAACCTGTCAGCCGCCGGAGGCCACCAGGGGCAACTCTGGGCTGGCCTGCCGAAAGTTTGGACAATCCGGTGTGCCCTGAGAACGAGATATGTGCAGCTCCTATCAGGACTTGTCGGCACATTCGGGCGGCTTTGCTGGTCTTGTTTTACCATTATCGAAATGTCTTGTAAACCGGGATTCCGAGACTGATCGGGTCTTCCTAGGAGAAGGAATATCCTTCGTTGACTGTGAGAGCTTATGGTGGGCTAAGTTGGGACACCCCTGCAGGGTATAAACTTTCGAGAGCCGTGCCGGCGGTTATGTGGTAGATGGGAATTTGTTAATATCCGGTTGTAGAGAACTTGACACTTGACTTAATTAAAATGCATCAACCGCGTGCGTAGCCATGATGGTCTCTTTTCAGCGGAGTCCAGGAAGTGAACATGGTCTTTGTGTTATGATTGTGCGTAAGTAGTTTCAGGATCACTTCTTGATCACTTCTAGCTTCTCGGCCGTTCTGTTGCTTCTCTTCTCGCTCTTATTTGCGTATGTTAGCCACCATATTTGCTTAGTGCTTGCTGCAACTCCACCTCATTACCACTGCCTACCCATAAGCTTAAATAGTCTTGATCTCACGGGTTTTGAGATTGCTGAGTCCTCGTGACTCACCAGATACTATCACAACAGTTGCAGGTGCTGATGATACCAGTGCAGGTGATGCAACCGAGCTCAGATGGGAGCTCAACGAAGATCTTGGTCGTTGATATGTTTCATTTCATATTGATCAGTAGTGGAGACCAGTTGTGACGATCGGGGATCTAGCAGTTGGGTTATCTTCTTTTCTTTTGGCTTCGTCTGTAGTCGGACTATGTGTGTGCTCTGAATGATGTATGAATTATATGTTCATTGTGTGAAGTGGCGATTGTAAGCCAACTCTTTATCTCTTTCTTGTTCAATACATGGGATTGTGTGAAGATGACCCTTCTTGTGACAAAACCACAATGCGGTTATGCCTCTAAGTCGTGCTTCGACACGTGGGAGATATAGCCACATCGTGGGTGTTACAAGTTGGTAATCAGAGCCATCCCCGACTTAGGAGCCCCCCTACTTGATCGAATCGCTGACGTTGTTGAGTCTAGAACAAAAATGCTTTGAGTCTTAGGATTATATATACCGGAGGGTAGGATTCTTTTTACTCCTCAGTCCCTTCGTCGCTCTGTTGAGGCCTCCTGACGTAGATGTTTTGTCTTCCCTCGCCTCAAATTTCACTAATTTTTTTTCAGGATCACGTGGGTATCTTGGGATCGTTCTGATATTCTTATGACGAGAACATTGTTCTTGGTGCCTCCTGACATTTAGGGGTTGTGGCAGTGTCCTGGGGAGTTGAGCTCTGAGGTGTTGTCATCATAATTTTATCGTTGCAGTTCTGGAATACCTGGGTTTTGTCAACATCGAAAATCTCTTTTATGGAGTTGTGGGTGAGATAACCTCAACGCTACCCAGTACTGGGGAGTTCGGGAGTATTGCCATAACTCGAACAACGGATGCTTTTCGAAGGTTGAGGTACACGATTTCCGAAGGTTTCTTGGTTATGTGTTGACGGATGGATACAACTGGATGTAGGGATTGTTAGTTTTGGGTGAGATATATTGCTTCCCCTGTATCCCCAACACCAGATTGCATAACCAGACAGTTTTGGGAGTTTTATAGGTGGGAATTCAAGTAGCTCTAGTTTTTTTTCTTTCCGACAGATGCATGATATGAGATTGGGGTTCGACGTCTAGTGGTTCGCCTATCCACGGTCGTTTTTACAGTGGTCTCGTTGTGTCTTAAAGAATCCTTGGCAATGCCGATTCGGGGACGCTTCGTATGTCATGTGCACTGCCTTGTACATGATGGTGTTGTACGATCGAGCCCATGTGGGCCCCACCATGAAAACTTCAGACGAAATCTCTATCATATGTTTGTTTCTGGCTTATTCTGCAAGCCAAATCCTTTGTTTTGTTTTATTTGTGGTATTCGAGTTGCTTCGAAGTCAAATGTTGAATCCATACATTTCCTAAACAGTTTTCTCATATTGCTATGTGAATACTAATCCTTCTTGTTTATCGAGATTGTCATCCCAATTCTACTTCCAACCGGCATGCTTCTCTTCAAGGGATCCGATCATTTCAAAGATCAATTATAAGTTTTCTCAACGGTGTTTGTTTCATCCGTCCTAAGTTGTCTTTGTTTTCCCGCCCTCCCACCCTTTTTCTTCAAGGACTCGGATTTCTTAATCATGTATCCTTTTATTTGTGAGAAGTCTCTTCATTCTTTTCTTTCAATGTTCTTACCTGGTGATTATCGTGAAGTCGGCCAGGAGTTTCAGGTTCATCATCCTCTGTTCTCTTTTCTTCTTCGGGGGATCCAATTCAAGCTTTCAGTGTTGATCATATTCTTTTCCTCGTGTTAAATGCTTTCTCATGCCGGTGCACCTCTTAATCTTTCATTTCTCGCTATTCATTTGTTCTGGAGTGCTGAAGATATTTCACAAGACTTGTGTTTCCATTCTCAATCCGTTCAAATTATTTCGAGGTTGTTATCTCATTCAGGCCATTTAATTCAACCGGTGCAATTCCCCCATTTTCAATCAATCGTTCAACGGTGTTTCCTTTTGAGTGGGCCCTAACCCACAGGTATTTTTTCCAGGATCTTACCTGACTCTTCCAATTTTCCCGGAGCCATTCCCAAATTCATTTCCAAGTTTGACATAAGAATGAATTTTCATCAGTCACATGCCTTCTCCAAGGTCGCTTTCAAATTCTTTTCAGCTTTGGCTCAACCTTTCCTCTTTTAATCCTTCCGGAGTGCCTCAACAATTGGGTGGTGTTTCTCGTCGTCATTCTCGAATTTTGAAGACCGAAGAAGAGTTTCTCTTAAATCTTGTCCATTCTCTTGAAGATTTATGGTTCTAACTTTATGTCATCCTCATAATTGTTTTTGATTGTGACAGTTCTTTTCTTACCATCCGGAGCACTTCATGACTTGTTTCCGTTTCTTTCCTCCGAAGGCCATCATGTCATAATTCTTCATTCTCAGCATGTAGATATCGTTCTCCAAATCTTACCGGTGCATCATTCAAATATCATCTAATCAGTTCATGATCCCTTCGTTCTCATGTATCTAAATTTCTCAAGTATCTTCGTTTGTTTTCAAACTCTTCACGGTGTTTTGCTATCTTTTCTTTGTTCATTTTCAATTCTTACGGTGGTTTGTCCAACATTCCACTTCTATTGTTATCATACCAATTCATTCGCTCTTTCCAAATCCTACCGGTGGTTGGTGGAAGACCTTCCTCAAGTTTACGCTATATCCCTCTTAATCCTTTCTACGAGAATTAGTATGCCAAATCCATTGCTTGTCATCAATTTAAACTGATGAAGGATAGACATGACATAATTCTTATTCTTGTTTCATCCAAGTGATTAATTCCTTCTTCCGGAGTTTGTTCATCAGGAAGTAATTCTCGATTCCAAGTTATTCATCTTTCTTGTCCGGAGTTCAAAGTTTACTCATTTCGTAGCTCCATCTAAATCATTGCAAGGCTTCAATTCGGGTTCTCTTCAACCTCCAATTCTTCTTCATAATCATTTTTCTTTACCGGAGTTCTTCATGGAGGCTCTACATGGTGGTTAGTCAAGGATTCTTTTCATTCTTCAATTGTTCTTCAAGATTTCTCTTGAAGTTAAGATCAGCCAAGCTATACTCAAAATTAAACAGGGTGCTCAACACATGTTTTGTTTTGAGGAGTTCAAGTATTCTTCTTCTTGCATTTTGAGGTGCAATTCTTTCTACCTTATCTTTTGAGGTGGTGTTATATCATTCTTGACAATTTCCATTCATGTTTCATGATTCACATGTTGTCAAGAATGAGGTATTTTAAATCCATCAATCTCTTTGTTGGAGTTATCTTGATATAGATTTCACCTAAAGCCTTCCCTAAGGAATGTTGTATTGTGGTACTTATCAATGATCCAAGTTTTCTCCTATCCTCTCGATGAAAGCAGTTTTCATCTCCTCATTGATCTCAAGCAAGCAATTGTTTCAGTTAGTGGCCGGTTGTTACCTTATAATTTTCAGATGTTTTTCATAAGCCCACTACAAGCTTATTCGTTTCATTGTTGGTTTTCAAACAACTCCGTTCTAACCTTCTTGGAAGGGTGCTTTCCAAGCTCATTGGTGGCAGAAGTTGGCATTTTCTTCTCCATTTTGTTATTCCAATGATCTATCTTCTATTCTTTCTTCCGGAGGCATTGTGATGTTGCTCCTTTCACTCTATCATCTCGAATTGTGAGGATCGTTGTAACACCCCAGATGTAACATGTCCATATTTGGCAATATATCAACTTGACCTTCATCCAATTCTTGTGGGGTTTATCATGTTTGGCCTCATCTTGTTTTGGTTATGTGTGGTTTTATTCTTTTCTTTGTCATTTCCTTTTTAGCCATTTTGCATTTGTGCCTCTTGTCATTTTGCATTCATCCTCATCATATAGTGCATCTTCATCTCATGCCATCTCATTTTGCATTTTTTTCATTCATGTGGCTGCCATGAGCATCTTAGACATGACCTTGTCCCCCCCTTTCAACCATTGCACCATCACTTCTCCTTCCTCCCCTTTTCCTTCCTTCTTTTATCAAGTGCTAATTTTCCTTTCTCTAATAATGTTCATCTTCTCCCTGTAAATCTTGCTCCTTGCCCTAAACCTCTCTGCCAAAGATCTCCTTATTTGAAGTTGTTTTGGTCAGGTTCAAAAATGACACAAGTTTGAATATAATTCAAACTTGTCTTATTTTTCTACCTCTAAAAATGCCCAATGCAATTTATTAAAATAGTGGATAATTCCAGGAGTTGGAGAGTATTTTCTTTATGCTCTAACTCCTCTCCCTTTTTCCTGAGATTTTCGGTTTATATTTCTGTTTATATAAATATAAATGAAGCAGCAGCAGCAGCAGCAGCCCCCCCTGGGCCTCGGCCTCCCAGGCCGGCCCAACTAGCGCACCGCGCAGCCCAGCCTTTGCGCCAGCCGGCCCGCTCGGTCCTCTCCTCCGTGCTTTTTCTCACCCACGTTAGCGCGCACCCCCGCTAGACCCTCGACACGTGGTAAGATTGGCCCCGCTCCTCAGCGCCTCCCCTGTTTCCCGCACCCACCTTTTCCTCTCCTCTCGCCGTCGCCATGGGGACCGCGAGCACGAGCGCGCGTGAGCTCGCACCGCTCGCCCTAGCCCTTATAAGCCCCAGCTTCCATGTCCCTCACGTCGCCTAGGGTTTCCCTCGTCCGCCGCCGCCGTTTCCAGGTGAGTTTAGCCACCAGATCTGCCGCTTCCGCCCCGTCCCGAGCGCACATGGGAGCGTGCCTCGTCGCCGGCGTGCTCTCCGGCCACTCCAAACCCCGCAGTTCGTGTCCATCTTCTTCCTCGCCGTCGTCTCCTTCCATGACGTCGACTACGGTGCCCGGACGACGAGTTCATTGACGTCCCCTGCTTCCTCCTACCTCTCGGTCAAAAAACGCGCCACGATTCAGAGCTCCACCTCGTCGCCGGCAGCTCGTCTCCGTCGACTACTCCGTGTCCTTGGGTGAGCTGGGTAACGCACCTCCCTCTCCCATCCTTTCCCTAACATTTAGGCAACCGTAGGGTGCGTCCGATCCGTGTCTTTCCCGCGCTCGCAGTGCTCCGGCGTTTCTGAATTTGTTGGTGCAGTGCGGTGCAACCGTAGCGTGTTTTGCGTGTCCCCGCTCCGGTTCCCCCTCTTCGTGCTCCCGTAGCGCGCTCGCCGTGGACGCCATGGCCCCAAGTCGAGCAACTGCTCGAGCTCGAGCGCCCCTGCTTTCCCTCGTAGATACGCGCGTCCTTTTTCCCTTTCCGCATGGCCGCCGGAGGCCCTATGCCCACTGGTTGCCGCCGTTGCCCTCGCCGGCGCCGTCGTCCTCTCTGTTTGCAGCAGAGTTGCGCGACCTGGTGCCTATCTAAAAGGGGCCGAAGCCCTTTCCATATCAGTAGCGCCCGCCTAGCCCAGTGGTTGCAGTAGCAGAGCCACACCGGGGAGACCCGGGTTCGATTCCCCGCGGCTGCATATTATCCCCCACTTTTTATCCATTTCTTGCACTGTGCGTATGACAGGGTGGCCCCACCTGTCATACTCTCTTAGCCTGTCTGTTTTTTTATTTATTTTATTTATTTATTTTTATTATTATTAAGTGTTTTATTTCTGTTTCTGCGAATATACCATTTCTGGCATGTAGTACCTTTCCATTTCGGGCAAGTCCAATTCTGGACGTTTCCAATTATGGAAAATGCCATTTCTGTCATATTCCATTTAGGGCAGGTTTTAACTTAATGCACTTGTGAATATTTTTCTACAGCAACCCTAACATATTATATATGTTTTTGGGGTAGAAAAATCCCACCAATCCAGTGGTGGCATTAGTTTCTGCATTTGAGCAAGTTCATGAACAAGTCATTTTACATCATGTTGTTGTCTTGTCATTTTCGTGTGGTTTATTTCAAGCATGCTATGAGGTTGTTTTGCACAAGGATAGCATCATTTTCGTGCCTACTTCATGCTAGTACTTGTTCCATGCCATGATATGCCTGTTAGTGAGTTAATCAAGCTTGTAAAGATGTCATGTTGAATCTGTTTTTGCCATGCCCTGTAATTTCACTAAGTCTGGAACAGTTAATAAAACTTACTATGTTTACATGGGTGCCATCATTTCTTATGGTCCTTTTTGGCTTATGGTCAGTAAGGGACTTTTGATCTATGCTTTGAGTAGAATCATGTCATGCCTTGTTTTGCAATTATAAGTTCCTGTAGCAGGTTGTTAGCTTGCTCTGAACATGCCTTCCTGATGTTAATTTCTGGCATACTAGTATTTTCACTAAGTCTGTGAACCTGATATTTTTTTGCACTTTCACCATGCTTGTTTGAACCAGTTCTGATGTGATTTAGCCGTAGCTCAGTGTTCCTGTTTTGTTAAGCATCTCCTGTAGATCACTGCCATATGCTTTGTTTTTATGTTGGGGTGTTGTAGCATAGTTTCTTGTTGCATGCTAAATAGAATCGTGCTGTTAAACGCAGATTTGCGTCATTCTTGTTTTGATTGCCATTTGCAAACCGTGCATCCGGTCCGGTGATCTTTATATAGATTTGAACCGAAATCATCTCATCTTTCCAGCGGCATACTTGGTTTGCCAAGTTGATGCCGTGTTCATCATTTTCCTTCCGGAGCACACATATACATTGCATATCACATCCCGCATAGCATGTCATGTATTGCATCATGTTGCTTGTGCATTGTTCCATGTTTGATTGTGGTTTCGTTGCTTGTGTTCTGGCTTTGGGTAGAGCCGGGAGACGAGTACGTGAATGAGGAACCTGTTGAGAACGCCTACGAGGATCAAGCCTTCGACAACTCTAAGAACCTTGCAGGCAAGATGACCATACCTTCGATATCACTTCTATCTTTGCTTGCTAGATGCTCGCTCTTTTGCTATGCCTATGCTACGTTACCTACCACTTGCTATATCATGCCACCCATATTGCCATGTCAAACCTCTAACCATCCTTTCCTAGCAAACCGTTGTTTGGCTATGTCACCGCTTTTGCTCAGCCCCTCTTATAGCGTTGCTAGTTGCAGGTGAAGATGAAGTTTGTTCCTTGTTGGAACATGGATATTTCGGGATATCACAATATCTATTGTTTTAATTAATGCATATATACACTTGGTAAAGGGTGGAAGGCTCGGCCTTATGCCTGGTGTCTTGTTCCACTCTTGCCACCCTAGTTTCCGTCATACCGGTGTTATGTTCCTTGATTTTGCGTCTGTTACGCGGTCGGGTGATTTATGGGACCCCCTTGACAGTTCGCTTTGAATAAAACTCCTCCAGCAAGGCACAACTTTGGTTTTACCATTTTCCACCTATACCCCTTTTTCCCTTGGGTTTTCGCGAGCCCGAGGGTCATCTTTATTTTAGCCCCCCCGGGCCAGTGCTCCTTCGAGTGCTGGTCCAACCTGAGCAATGTCCGGTGCCCCTTGGGCAACCAGGGTCTATGCCAACCCGACGTCTGGCTCATCTAGTGTGCCCTGAGAACGAGATATGTGCAGCTCCTATCGGGATTTGTCGGCACTTCGGGCGACTTTGCTGGTCTAGTTTTACCATTGTCGAAATGTCATGCGAACCGGGATTCCGAGACTGGTCGGGTCTTCCCGGGACAAGGTTTATCCTTCGTTGACCGTGAGAGCTTGTGATGGGCTAAGTTGGGACAACCCTGCAGGGTATTATCTTTCAAAAGCCGTGCCCGTGGTTATGAGGCAGATGGGAATTTGTTAATGTCCGGTTGTAGAAAACCCAAAGTTGACCTTAATTAAAATACATCAACCGCGTGTGTAGACGTGATGGTCTCTTCTCGGCGGAGTCCGGGAAGTGAACACGGTGTTGGAGTTATGTTTGACGTAAGTAGTTTCAGGATCACTTCTTGATCGCTACTAGCTTCACGACTGTGCCTTGCTTCTCTTCTCGCTCTCTTTTGCGGTCGTAGCCACCATATATGCTAGTCGCTTGCTGCAGCTCCACCTCATGACACCAACCTTCCCTTAAGCTTAAATAGTCTTGATCTCGTGGGTGTGAGATTGCTGAGTGCCCGTGGCTCACAGATTCTACCAAAACAGATGCAGGTACCGGTGATACCAGCGCAGATGGCGCAACTGAGCTGAAGTGGGAGTTTGATGAGGCCCTTTGTCGTTACTATGTTTCATTTCCAGACGATCAGTAGTGGAGCCCAGTTGGGACGATCGGGGATCTGTGTTGCATTTGGGGTAGTCTTCTTTTATTTTGGTTCCGTAGTCGGACCTTGAGTGTAAACTGAATGATGGATGTTTAATTATGTATTTGTGTGAAGTGGCGACTGTAAGCCAACTATGTATCTCTTTCCCTTATGTATTACATGGGTTGTGTGAAGATTACCTCACTTGCGACATAGCTTTCAATGCGGTTATGCCTCTAAGTCGTGCTTCAACACATGGGAGATATAGCCGCATCGAGGGTGTTACAAGTTGGTAATTAGAGCCTTCCCCGACCTTAGGAGCCCCACTGCTTGATCGTTTTTAGCGGCCGAGTTGTGTCTAGAAAAATGTTTTGAGTCATTTAGGATTATATATATCGGAGAGTTAGGAATTCTTTTTACTCCTCAGTCCCTTCGTCGCTCTGGTGAGGTCTCCTGACGTAGAAGTTTTGACTTTCCTCTCCTCAAATTTCACTAAAAAAAATTTAGGATCACGCGGGTATCTTGGAATCGTTCCGATGGTTTTATGATGAGAACATTGTCTTGGTGCCTCCTGTCAGGGGTTTAGTGGAAGTGTCCCGGGGAGTTGAGCTCTGAGGTGTTGTCGTCATAATTTTATCGTTGCAGTTCTGGAATACCTGAGTTTAGTACGCCGACATCGAAAATCTCTTTTATGCAGTTGTTGGTGAGATAATCCCGATAACCCAGTACTGAGGTGAGTACGGGAGTATTGCCATGACTCGTATAACGGATGTTTTTCAAAGGTTGAGGTACATGATTTCCGAAGGTTTCTTGGTTATGTGTTGACGGATGGATACAGCTGGATGTAGGGATTGTTAGTTTCGTTGAGATATATTGCTTCCCCTGTATCCCCAACACCAGATTGCATAACCAGAAAGTTTCGGGAGTTTATAGGTGGGATTCAAGTAGCTCTAGCACTTCTTCCCGCAGATATTTGGTTTGTGATTGGGTAATCCTTACCACTTATTTGTTCCATTCATACCTTTTTTTTATTTTCATTCATCAATCTCTTATCAAGTGGCTTCTCACCTTAACGGACGTGATGGTTACTTTGGAATTCATTCGTTCATCCCTGTTCGAATGTTTATTGTGAATACTATATGTTGCAATTTCTATCCGTTGATTCAACTTGTCTATCTGTCAATCAAGATGCTAACGGATGTCACCCTCTTCAGGATGGCTCCGCCAACGCGTCAGAATCCGGAACGCAGTGATGGGAGTCAGGCGAACCCTCCACCTCCACCTCCGCCTCCGGAGGCATGGCAAACTTTGATGGCAACCACAAACGCCAATGCTCAGTTGTTGATTCAGCTGATGCAAGAGCGTAACCAAGGCCAAGGCAACCAAGGGAATCAAGGTCAAGGGCAGTTCTACCATCAGCATCAGTTCCCTACCCTCAACCAATTCCTTGCAAATCAGCCAAAGTCTTTCAGCTACTGTGTCGAGGCCACAGACGCCGACGATTGGCTCATGGATATCAACAAGCATTTCGAATGCAGCAATGTCCGGCCTGAGGACTACGTCAAGTTCGCATCTTTTCAGCTCAAGGATCAAGCAGCTGATTGGTTCCAGCAATACAAGGATTCCAGAGGAGGTCGAGTGATTACTTGGACCGATTTCTGTCGGGACTTTAAAGCTCACCACATTCCTACCAGTGTTGTTGAGAGCAAGCGTGAGGAGTTCCGCAATCTCAAGCAAGGCAACATGTCAGTGTACGAATACAACAAGCAGTTTCAGAAACTTGCTCACTTCGCTAAACAAGACATTCCTGATGAAAAGAGTACGATCTATCAATTCAGAGGTGGCCTTAGAGAGGATCTGCAGTTAGCTCTCGTTCTTGTTGAGCCTACTCAGTTTGATCAATTCTACAATATGGCCCTCAAGCAAGAAGGTGCTCAGCTCAAGTGTGAGGCTTCTAAGAAGAGAATCAGGGATGCTGTTCAGTCTTCTTCTTCCTCTCAAGGCGCAGCTAAACAGAAAAAGTCCTACCTTCCTCCTCCTCTGTTTCGCCAGCCTTACCAGCAGAAGAACTCAGGTGGTCGTGGATCTTCCCACCCACCCAACCCAGTCTATCAGAACAAGTCTCAGCCTCAAGCTCCAAGGTCAAATGCTCCTTATCACCGTCCGCTCTCAGAGGTGACCTGCAACAAGTGTCAGCAAAAAGGTCACTATGCGAACAAATGCTTCAACCAAAGGCGCCTTCCTCCTCCTCCTCCTATGAGGTCTTCAAGCAATGCAGTGGTCAAGCATAATCCCAAGTCTGCAAAGGTGAACATGGTGAATGCAGCGCAAGCAGAGGAATCTACTGATGTGATAATGGGTAATCTCTCAGTTAATGATATTCCTGCAAAAGTCTTATTTGATACTGGTGCATTGCATAGTTTCATCTCAAGACCTTTTTCATCTAAGCATGAGATGTTTTTTCAAGATTTGCCTAGACCGTTATCAGTTGTCTCTCCGGGTAAATTCATGAACGCAAGGTCCATGGTTCGGGATGTCTCTATCCAGATGGGCGACTATAGATTTCTGTCTTCTCCAATTGTACTTGGTGACTCTGATATCGATCTTATTCTCGGAATGGACTGGCTTTCTCAGCAAAAAGCTCAACTTGATTGTGCTGCCAGGGAAATTCAATTGACACACTCTTCTGAGGATGTTATCATCTATGCCGCTCGTG
Organism: Triticum timopheevii; assembly: GCA_963921465.1. NCBI lineage: Eukaryota > Viridiplantae > Streptophyta > Magnoliopsida > Poales > Poaceae > Triticum > Triticum timopheevii. The sequence continues at coordinate 237,185,863 of OY997264.1, read as the reverse complement.
ATGAAACCATTCGGTTGTTTTCTCTCAATGAGAAGGGCAAGCTACACGCAATCTCTCAGATTCCAGTCGTTTGTGAGTACCAAGATGTCTTTCCAGAAGAGCTTCCGGGTATGCCTCCGCATCGGCCAGTCGAATTCGTTATTGATCTTGAGCCTGGCTCTGAACCCGTTTGCAAGCGTCCATACAAGCTTGGACCTGAAGAACTGAAGGAATTGAAGAAGCAGCTCGATGAACAAGAGCGTCTGGGTTTGATCAGACCGAGTTCATCTCCATGGGGATGTGGAGTTCTTTTTGTCCAGAAGAAGGATGGCACGGACCGACTTTGCGTCGGTTACCGTCCATTGAACAAGAAGACAATCAAGAACAAGTATCCACTTCCCAACATCAATGAGCTATTCGAGCAACTCAAAGGTGCTAAAGTATTCTCCAAGCTTGACCTTCGTATGGGTTATCATCAGATTCGCATTCGTGAACAAGATATTCCCAAGACAGCATTCAGAACAAGCTTTGGTTCTTATGAATATACTGTCATGTCTTTCGGCCTTGTCAATGCTCCTCCAACATTCTCTCGAATGATGAACTTTATCTTCAACCCCTACACCAATGATTTCGTCTTGGTGTATCTCGATGATATTTTGGTCTTCTCCAAGAACAAGCAGGATCATGCCAAACATTTGCGATTGGTGCTCGACAAGCTCAGAGAGCATCAATTCTATGCGAAGTTTTCCAAATGTGAGTTCTGGCTTGATGAAGTTCTTTATCTTGGTCACATCATCTCCGCCAAGGGCATCACTGTTAATCCCGAGAAGGTGTCTTCAATTGTGAATTGGGAACCTCCTCAGAATGTCAAGCAGCTCCGCAGTTTTCTTGGTCTTGCTAGCTATTGCCGAAGATTCGTTGAGAATTTCTCTAAGATTGCAAAGCCTCTTTCCAACCTCCTCCAGAAGCATGTCAAGTATGTCTGGACGCCTGAGTGTGATGTCGCTTTCAACAGCCTCAAAGAGAAACTCGTCATAGCTCGTGTCTTGACTCCTCCTGATGAATCCAAGCCATTTGAAGTATTCTGTGATGCTTCTCTTCAAGGTCTTGGTGCTGTGTTAATGCAAGAGAAGAAAGTTGTGGCCTATACCTCTCGTCAGTTGAAGCCCAACGAAAAGAACTACCCCACTCACGATCTTGAGTTGGCGGCAGTTGTCCATGCATTGATAACATGGAGACATCTCTTGTTGGGAAGGAAAGTGGACATTTTCACTGATCATAAGAGTCTCAAGTATATCTTCACTCAACCCAACCTCAACCTCAGGCAAACTCGATGGGTCGAAATGATTCAAGAGTACAATCCAAGTATTGAATATACTCCTGCAAGGCGAATGTGATTGCAGATGCCTTGAGCAGAAAGGCTTATTGCAACAGCTTAATTCTCAAGTCCTTCCAACCGGATCTTTGTGAAGCTTTCCGCAAGCTGAATCTTCAAGTTGTTCCTCAAGGCTTTCTTGCCAACCTCATAGTCTCTCCTTCTTTGGAAGATCAAATTCGTGAGGCAAAACTCCTGGATACCATGGTGAAGAAGGTGAAACGTGGTATTGACAAGGGCATTCCCAAATACAAGTGCTATCGCTTGGATGACAAAGATACTCTTTTCTTCGAGGATCGAATTGTGGTTCCCAAAGGCGATCTGAGAAAAGTCATCATGAATGAGGCACACAATTCCCTCCTATCCATTCATCCTGGAAGTACGAAGATGTACCATGACCTCAAGCAGTCGTTTTGGTGGACTCGAATGAAGCGAGAGATTGCTCAATTCGTGAATGAACGTGATGTTTGCAGAAGGGTGAAAGCAGAACACCAACGACCAGCTGGTCTCCTCCAACCTCTTGCTATTCCGGAATGGAAGTTTGATCATATCGAGATGGACTTCGTGACTGGATTTCCCAAGTCCAAGCGTGGAAATGATGCTATCTTCGTTGTCATTGACAAGCTTACTAAAGTGGCTCATTTCCTTCCTATCAAAGAATCTATCACAGCAGCTCAGCTGGCAGAGCTATACACCTCCATAATTGTCTCCTTGCACGGTATTCCACAATTGATCTCTTCAGACCGTGGAAGCATCTTCACTTCTAAATTCTGGGACTCCTTTCAGAAGGCCATGGGCACTAACATTCGTTTCAGCACAGCTTTCCATCCTCAAACAAGTGGCCAAGTCGAGCGAGTCAATCAAATCCTTGAAGATATGCTCAGGGCTTGTGTCATTTCCTTTGGCATGAAGTGGGAAGATTGTCTTCCATATGCCGAGTTCTCCTACAACAATAGCTTCCAAGCGAGTTCGGGCAAGGCCCCATTCGAAATTCTCTATGGCAGAAAGTGCCGTACTCCTCTCAATTGGTCTGAGACAGGTGAACGCCAACTTCTTGGCAACGACTTGATCACAGAAGCCGAAGAATGTGCAAAGTCATTCGTGAGAATCTCAAAGCCACGCAATCGCGCCAGAGGAGCTATTATGATGACAAGCACCGTGATGTGGCTTTTGAAATTGGAGACCATGTCTACCTCCGCGTCTCTCCAATGAAAGGCACTCGTCGCTTCGGTATCAAAGGGAAGCTTGCCCCTAGATACGTGGGTCCTTTCAAGATCATTGGCAAAAGAGGCGATCACGCCTACCAACTCGAGCTTCCATCCAACTTTGCAAACGTGCACGATGTGTTTCACGTGTCACAGCTTCGCAAGTGCTTCAAGATTCCTGAGCGCACTATCAACTTTGAAGAAATTGACCTCCAAGAAGATCTCTCTTATCATGAGCACCATGTTGCTATTCTTGAAGAAACTGAGCGCAAGACTCGCAACAAGTCAATCAAATTCCTGAAAGTGAAGTGGTCACACCATTCCGACCGAGAAGCCACCTGGGAGCGCGAGGATCACCTCCGTTCCAAATATCCGGAGTTCTTTCAGTCCTAGATCTCGGGACGAGATCCTCTTGTAGTGGAGGAGAGTTGTAACACCCCAGATGTAACATGTCCATATCTGGCAATATATCAACTTGACCTTCATCCAATTCTTGTGGGGTTTATCATGTTTGGCCTCATCTTGTTTCGGTTATGTGTGGTTTTATTCTTTTCTTTGTCATTTCCTTTTTAGCAATTTTGCATTTGTGCCTCTTGTCATTTTGCATTCATCCTCATCATATAGTGCATCTTCATCTCATGCCATCTCATTTTGCATTTTTGTCATTCATGTGGCTGCCATGAGCATCTTAGACATGACCTTGTCCCCCCCTTTCAACCATTGCACCATCACTTCTCCTTCCTCCCCTTTTCCTTCCTTCTTTTATCAAGTGCTAATTTTCCTTTCTCTAATAATGTTCATCTTCTCCCCGTAAATCTTGCTCCTTGCCCTAAACCTCTCTGCCAAAGATCTCCTTATTTGAAGTTGTTTTGGTCAGGTTCAAAAATGACACAAGTTTGAATATAATTCAAACTTGTCTTATTTTTCTACCTCTAAAAATGCCCAATGCAATTTATTAAAATAGTGGATAATTCCAGGAGTTGGAGAGTAGTATCTTTATGCTCTAACTCCTCTCCCTTTTTCCTGAGATTTTTGGTTTATATTTCTGTTTATAAAAATAGAAACGAAGCAGCAGCAGCAGCAGCCCCCTGGGCCTCGGCCTCCCAGGCCGGCCCAGCTAGCGCACCGCGCAGCCCAGCCTTCGCGCCAGCCGGCCCGCTCGGTCCTCTCCTCCGTGCTCTCTCTCACCCACGTTAGCGCGCACCCCCGCTAGACCCTCGACACGTGGTAAGATTGGCCCCACTCGTCAGTGCCTCCCCTGTTTCCCGCACCCACCTTTTCCCTCTCCTCTCGCCGTTGCCATGGGGACCGCGAGCATGAGCGCGCGTAAGCTCGCACCGCTCGCCCTAGCCCTTATAAGCCCCAGCTTCCGTGTCCCTCGCGTCGCCTAGGGTTTCCCTCGTCCGCCGCCGCCGTTTCCAGGTGAGTTTAGCCACCAGATCTGCCGCTTCCGCCCCGTCCCGAGCGCACCTGGGAGCGCGCCTTGTCGCCGGCGTGCTCTCCGGCCACTCCAAACCCTGCAGTTCATGTCCATCTTCTTCCTCGCCGTCGTCTCCTTCCACGACGTCGACTACGGTGCCCGGACGACGAGTTCATTGACGTCCCCTGCTTCCTCCTACCTCTCGGTCAGAAAATGCGCCACGATTCAGAGCTCCACCTCGTCGCCGGCAGCTCGTCTCCGTCGACTACTCCGTGTCCTTGGGTGAGCTGGGTAACGCACCTCCCTCTCCCATCCTTTCCCTGACATTTAGGCAACCGTAGGGCGCGTCCGATCCGTGTCTTTCCCGCGCTCGCAGTGCTCCGGCGTTTTTGAATTTGTCGGTGCAGTGCGGTGCAACCGTAGCGTGTTTTGCGTGTCCCCGCTCCGGTTCCCCCTCTTCGTGCTCCCGTAGCGCGCTCGCGCACTCGTTTACGCCTTCGCGCGCACCTTGCAAGCCTACCACAGCTCCGGCGAGTTCCTCTGCCACTCGCCGCGGACGCCATGGCCCCGAGTCGAGCAACTGCTCGAGCTCGAGCGCCCCTGCTTTCCCTCGTAGATGCGCGCGTCCTTTTTCCCTTTCCGCACGGCCGCCGGAGGCCCTGTGCCCACTGGTTGCCGCCGTTGCCCTCGCCGGCGCCGTCGTCCTCTCTGTTTGCAGCAGAGTTGCGCGACCTGGTGCCTATCTAAAAGGGGCCGAAGCCCTTTCCATATCAGTAGCGCCCGCCTAGCCCAGTGGTTGCAGTAGCAGAGCCACACCGGGGAGACCGGGGTTCGATTCCCCGCGACTTCATATTATTCCCCCCTTTTTATCCATTTCTTGCACTGTGCGTATGACAGGGTGGCCCCACCTGTCATACTCTCTTAGCCTGTCTGTTTTTTTTTTATTTTATTTATTTATTTTTATTATTATTAAGTGTTTTATTTCTGTTCCTGCGAATATACAATTTCTGGCATGTAGTACCTTTCCATTTCGGGCAAGTCCAATTCTGGACGTTTCCAATTATGGAAAATGCCATTTCTGTCATATTCCATTTAGGGCAGGTTTTAACTTAATGCACTTGTGAATATTTTTCTACAGCAACCCTAACATATTATATATGTTTTTGGGGTAGAAAAATCCCACCAATCCAGTGGTGGCATTAGTTTCTGCATTTGAGCAAGTTCATGAACAAGTCATTTTACATCATGTTGTTGTCTTGTCATTTTCGTGTGGTTTATTTCAAGCATGCTATGAGGTTGTTTTGCACAAGGATAGCATCATTTTCGTGCCTACTTCATGCTAGTACTTGTTCCATGCCATGATATGCCTGTTAGTGAGTTAATCAAGCTTGTAAAGATGTCATGTTGAATCTGTTTTTGCCATGCCCTGTAATTTCACCAAGTCTGGAACTGTTAATAAAACTTACTATGTTTACATGGGTGCCATCATTTCTTATGGTCCTTTTTGGCTTATGGTCAGTAAGGGACTTTTGATCTATGCTTTGAGTAGAATCATGTCATGCCTTGTTTTGCTATTATAAGTTCCTGTAGCAGGTTGTTAGCTTGCTCTGAACATGCCTTCCTGATGTTAATTTCTGGCATACTAGTATTTTCACCAAGTCTGTGAACCTGATATTTTTTTGCACTTTCACCATGCTTGTTTGAAACAGTTCTGATGTGATTTAGCCGTAGCTCAGTGTTCCTGTTTTGTTAAGCATCTCCTGTAGATCACTGCCATATGCTTTGTTTTTATGTTGGGGTGTTGTAGCATAGTTTCTTGTTGCATGCTAAGTAGCATCGTGCTGTTAAACGCAGATTTGCGTCATTCTTGTTTTGATTGCCATTTGCAAACCGTGCATCCGGTTCCTGTGATCTTTATATCGATTTCAACCGAAATCATCTTATCTTTCCAGCGGCATACTTGGTTTGCCAAGTTGATGCCGTGTTCAACATTTTCCTTCCGGAGCACACATATACATTGCATATTACATCCCGCATAGCATGTCATGTATTGCATCATGTTGCTTGTGCATTGTTCCATGTTTGACTGTGGTTCCGTTGCTTGTGTTCTTGCTTTGGGTAGAGCCGGGAGACGAGTACGTGAATGAGGAACCTGTTGAGAACGCCTACGAGGATCAAGCCTTCGACAACTCTGAGAACCTTAGAGGCAAGATGACCATACCTTCGATATCACTTCTATCTTTGCTTGCAAGATGCTCGCTCTTTTGCTATGCCTATGCTATGTTACCTACCACTTGCTATATCATGCCACCCATATTGCCATGTCAAACCTCTAACCATCCTTTCCTAGCAAACCGTTGTTTGGCTATGTCACCGCTTTTGCTCAGCCCCTCTTATAGCATTGCTAGTTGCAGGTGAAGATGAAGTTTGTTCCTTGTTGGAACATGGATATTTTGGGATATCACAATATCTATTGTTTTAATTAATGCATCTATACACTTGGTAAAGGGTGGAAGGCTCGGCCTTATGCCTGGTGTCTTGTTCCACTCTTGCCACCCTAGTTTCCGTCATACCGGTGTTATGTTCCTTGATTTTGCGTTCCTTACGCGGTCGGGTGATTTATGGGACCCTCTTGACAGTTCGCTTTGAATAAAACTCCTCCAGCAAGGCCCAACTTTGGTTTTACCATTTGCCACCTATACCCCTTTTTCCCTTGGGTTGTCGCGAGCCCGAGGGTCATCTTTATTTTAGCCCCCCCGGGCCAGTGCTCCTTCGAGTGCTGGTCCAACCTGAGCGATGTCCGGCGCCCCTTGGGCAACCAGGGTCTATGCCAACCTGACGTCTGGCTCATCCGGTGTGCCCTGAGAACGAGATATGTGCAGCTCCTATCGGGATTTGTCGGCACTTCGGGCGGCTTTGCTGGTCTAGTTTTACCATTGTCGAAATGTCATATGAACCGGGATTCCGAGACTGATCGGGTCTTCCCGGGAGAAGGTTTATCCTTCGTTGACCATGAGAGCTTGTGATGGGCTAAGTTGGGACACCCTTGCAGGGTATTATCTTTCGAAAGCCGTGCCCGTGGTTATGAGGCAGATGGGAATTTGTTAATGTCCGGTTGTAGAAAACCCGAAGTTGACCTTAATTAAAATACATCAACCGCGTGTGTAGCCGTGATGGTCTCTTCTCGACGGAGTCTGGGAAGTGAACACGGTGTTGGAGTTATGTTTGACGTAAGTAGTTTCAGGATCACTTCTTGATCGCTACTAGCTTCACGACCGTGCCTTGCTTCTCTTCTCGCTCTCTTTTGCGATCGTAGCCACCATATATGCTAGTCGCTTGCTGCAGCTCCACCTCATGACACCAACCTTCCCTTAAGCTTAAATAGTCTTGATCTTGCGGGTGTGAGATTGTTGAGTCCCCGTGGATCATAGATTCTACCAAAACAGATGCAGGTACCGGTGATACCAGCGCAGATGGCGCAACTGAGCTGAAGTGGGAGTTTGATGAGGCCCTTGGTCGTTACTATGTTTAATTTCCAGACGATCAGTAGTGGAGCCCAGTTGGGACGATCGGCGATCTGTGTTGCATTTGGGGTAGTCTTCTTTTATTTTGGTTCCGTAGTCGGACCTTGAGTGTAAACTGAATGATGGATGTTTAATTATGTATTTGTGTGAAGTGGTGACTGTAAGCCAACTATGTATCTCTTTCCCTTATGTATTACATGGGTTGTGTGAGATTACCTCACTTGCGACATTGCTTTCAATGCGGTTATGCCTCTAAGTCGTGCTTCGACACGTGGGAGATATAGCCGCATCGAGGGCGTTACAATCGTGTCCTTTTTTGTGCTTATCCATTTAACCGGAGTGTCATGTCTTTTTTTTTCAAGTTCTTTCATCTTATCAAGTCTTGCATCTCTTTTCAACCGGAGTGTTGTTCGAATTTGCTCTTCCTTGTTCCTGTTTATCTCGTTTCAACCAGAGTGGTTCCAATTCCTTCTTGTCCATTGTACTCGTCATTCATAGCTGTGCAACCTCCAACTTTAGCATGGTGTTCCTTGTTTCTCTTTTCTACTGGAATGCTCTCGATTTCGTTCAACTCTATTGTGTTATTCTTTCAAGTTTCAACCTCTCAAGGTTCTTTGGTTCACTCGTTTGTCAAAGAAGCAACTTTGTTTTATCTCTTCCTCTTCCGTTTCTCTCCGGTGCCATCCTAGATCTCAGGACGAGATCCTCTTGTAGTGGTGGAGTGTTGTAACACCCCGAGACCGGCGCTCCAGATGCTTTCCTTGTATTCCGAGATTCGTCATGTGATTTGTTTTGTTCGTTGCATTCATCCCTGCATCATGTGCATTGCATCATGTCATCATGCAACCCTTTTTAAAACTTAGCTAAATAAATTGCATAGATCGTTGATCTATTTAAATCGAGGGATTCACATGTTGATTTCTCTTTATAACATATCTCTCGATATTTAGGGAGTTATAATAAATATTCCATTAGTTTGGAATTAACCGCAACCCACTTGCAATTTAATTCTCATGCCTTTTGCTTCAAGTTCGTTCTCCAAACTTTCTCCATAATTCTTTCTCCATTTATCGAGGCTCCTCCTAGATTATCAACATTTTTGAACACTTCTAAATCCTAGTCCTTGTTCAAACCATTTGAATTAAATTCAAATGACTTTGAATTTAATTATTGCAATCTTGCCCACTCCATTTTTCTTGGGTCAAGCTTATTTTTATGAGTCCAGGAAAATTGTCCTTGTTCTCAAATTCTTTCCCTAACCCTCTCTTTCTTTTCTTCTCTCTAATTCTTTTCTGCTAGAGAAGCCCATATTGGCCCACTAACCAAGCCGCACCACCTATCTAATCCTAACCCTAGCCCGACCTCCTCCTCACTCCCATCGATCTCCATCTCTCCCTCATCCTCCCTCCAGCGCCGCCAGCGCTCGTTCCCCCCATCTCCTTCTCTTTCTGCCGCCCGGCCTCCCGCGCCACCAGAAGCGGCGCCCTTGCCCCATCCTCTCCTTCGCGCCCCTTCTCCTCGTTGACCTCCTCGAGGCCGACCGCGCGCATTGGCGCGTCGACGACCTCCACGGTGCCTTTGCCGTCGGCGTCCCGTCCCTGCCGCCTCGCCAAGTCGCCATGGCCGGTCGGACCTGACCACCCCGTTGCCGGCCTACTACCTCTCCTCCTCGCCTTGAAGCCTCGCGCCCGGTCCCGTCCATCCCGGCCCTGCCTCCATCTCAAGCGCCCTATGGTCATGGCCTCGCTCCTCCTCGACGACGTCCTCGCCGCCAAGCTCCTCCGTCCTCTGTCCCCTGCGACCTCGCGTCGTCCCGCTGCCCGAGCCGTCCTCTCTGGCCAACTTTGAGGCCCTGGCCTGGCGCCCGCGCCAAGATGCTGTCAGGTCCTGCGTCGCTGTCCAAGCCCCCTACCCCGCCTCTGCTTCGTTTGAGCAGGGAGGAGGATGCGCCTCCGCTCGCCCGCATCGACCAGCGCCAAGTCCCTGCTTCGTGCCCCTGTTGCTGTTGACGCCAAGTCCAACAGTCACCGAGCGTGGATTTGCCATGTACAACTACTGACACCCGTGGATTTCACCAAGTACCTCTACCGACGATTGAGACCCTGGTTTCAAAAAGTTCCTCACGGTGACCCTGAACATCTACGGGTTATGTACGACTTTGAACCGTGTACCACGACGAACATGTACGGCTACACGAGGACCCGCCAAGACCCTGAACAACTACCGCCGCCGCCGTGTACCACTACTTCCACTACCGTCACGAGAACGACTACTTCCACTACCGTCGCCACGTGAACAACTACTTCCCACGACGACCCGTGAACGACTACTTCCTCTACATCATACCGAACCCGAACCGCTCCGAAAATGCACTCTTCAGAGCTATAACCAAAGAGACGATCACCCGTGGACCGACTGCATGTGTGTGTGAGATGCACCCTACGTTTGCACCGTGCCCGTTTGCTTCATGCAAGTCCCTCCTCATTTGCCATGCCGTCATCCCGTGGGAACCCGGAATGCGGGATCACCCCACCATCCTTGCATGACACGCTCACGCCCACTTCCTTTTGCACCGTTATCTCCGTGAGCTACCGGAACCGATATTTTGCCGTGGCATCATTTTTGGATTCGTTGCCATGGCACCCGTTTTGTTCCGCCATGGTGACCAAATGCTTCATAACATGCTCATGTCAACATTTTCATAAAATTGCATAAAACTTGCATATGTCATTCGCATCATAATAACAACATTTAAAATGTTTATATTTGTTGTTTCCATTAATTTTCTAAATGCATATGGGGATTTACCGGATTTGTTGTTTTTTATATCCGGCCCCATTTAAATTGTTCAGATGGTATAGTTTTGTTATGCTTCACCTCTTGCCATGTTAACCAATATTTAATATTGTTGGCTACATAACCGAGAGAGAACTAAATAATTGATGTGGCGTTTCGTTAATATGCAACTCGTTGCATATTGAGTTGCATATTGAGCTCCACTTAATTTGTAGTATTGTTTGTTGCACTTTGCCATGCCATGCCTCTTTAAACCGGACATGCATCATACTTGATTGTGCATCATGCCATGATTATGCTTGTGTGTTTACCATGTTGTATGCTTCTTTCCGGTTTGCTTCTCTCATTAGCTTCGGTTTTCGTTCCGGAGTTGTGAGGATTTGTTCGACTACGTCCATTTGTATTCTTCATGGACTCGACCTTCTTCCTTGTGGGATCTCAGGAAAGATGACCATTACCCTCGATATCACTTCTATCTTTGCTTGCTAGTTGCTTCGTTCTATCGCTATGCTGTGCTACCTATCACTTGTCTGTCAAGCCTCCCAAAATTGCCATGTCATCCTCTAACCTTTTCACCCTTCCCAGCAAACCATTGCTTGGCTATGTTACCGCTTTGCTCAGCCCCTCTTATAGCATTGTTAGTTGCAGGTGAACTTGAAGATTGCTCCATGATGGACAGGATTATGTTGGGATATCACAATATCTCTTATTTAATTAATGCACCTATATACTTGGTAAGGGTGGAAGGCTCGGCCTTATGCCTGGTGTTTTGTTCCACTCTTGCCGCCCTAGTTTCCGTCATACCGGTGTAATGTTCCTCGATTTTGCGTTCCTTACGCGATTGGGTGATTTATGGGTCCCCCTTGACAGTTCGCTTTGAATAAAACTCCTCCAGCAAGGCCCAACATTGGTTTTAACATTTGCCACCTAAGCCTTTTTCCCTTGGGCTCTGCAGACTCAAGGGTCATCTTTATTTTTACCCCCTCCCCCCTCGGGCCAGTGCTCATCGTGAGTGTTGGTCCAACCTGTCAGCCGCCGGTGGCCACCAGGGGCAACTCTGGGCTGGCCTACCGGACGATTGGACAATCCAGTGTGCCCTAAGAACGAGATATGTGCAGCTCCTATTAGGATTTGTCGGCACATTCGGGTGGCTTTGCTGGTCTTGTTTTACCATTGTCGAAATGTCTTGTAAACCGGGATTCCGAGACTGATCGGGTCTTCCTGGGAGAAGGAATATCCTTCGTTGACCGTGAGAGCTTATGATGGGCTAAGTTGGGACACCCCTACAGGGTATAAACTTTCGAGAGCCGTGCCCGCGGTTATGTGTCAGATGGGAATTTGTTAATATCCGGTTGTAGAGAATTTGACACTTGACTTAATTAAAATGCATCAACCGCGTGTGTAGCCATGATGGTCTCTTTTCGACGGAGTCCGGGAAGTGAACACGGTCTTTGTGTTATGATTGCGCGTAAGTAGTTTCAGGATCACTTCTTGATCAATTCTAGCTTCTCGGCCGTTCTGTTGCTTCTCTTCTCGCTCTTATTTGCGTGTGTTAGACACCATATTTGCTTAGTGCTTGCTGCAACTCCACCTCATTACCACTGCCTACCCATAAGCTTAAATAGTCTTCATCTCGCGGGTATTGAGATTGTTGAGTCCTCGTGACTCACCAGATACTATCACAACAGTTGCAGGTGCTGATGATACCAATGCAGGTGATGCAACCAAGCTCAGATAGGAGCTCAACGAAGATCTTGGTCGTTTCATATTGATCGGTAGTGGAGCCCAGTTGGGACGATCGGGGATCTAGCAGTTGGCTTATCTTCTTTTCTTTTGGCTTCGTCCGTTGTCGGACTATGTGTGTGCTCTGAATGATGTATGAATTATATGTTCATTGTGTGAAGTGGCAATTGTAAGCCAACTCTTTATCCCTTTCTTGTTCATTACATGGGATTGTGTGAAGATGACCCTTCCTGCGAAACCACAATGTGGTTATGTCTCTAAGTCGTGCTTCGACACATGGGAGATATAGCCGCATCGTGGGTGTTAAAAATGTCTACGAGTCTTATCAATTAATACAGACTTGTGCTCAAAAAAATTTACAACAAGAAAAAACAATCATTACATTATCTCTAAAATAAATGGTTTGATTGATTATATGAACAAACAACACAAAGGTTATTCAGCGATGAAAAGACATTTCACATATGATTTACCAAGTGGGAATTAAATTTTCTTTTTTCCTTTAGGACCTTAACAATGTGATTAGTCTCAGCTTGCATCGTTTTCAATTCCACCAAATATTTAATGGTTGTCTTGAGTACTGCCTGTGATGTGCTGTTTGCTTCCTCAACATGTCAACTTCATCTCTATGTGCAAAAGCGGAATCTCTTTCTACCAATAGTGTAGCCTCTAGAGCATCGGCGGTTTTGGCAATTCATGATGCATGATTGGGCCGGTGCCACTATTGTGGGATGATACAACGTCCATGGGGACCTCTCTCTTTGATCTTGGGCTAACCTATTTTGCCTTTAAAGTTCCAATAGGATTCTGAAAAGTTGAAGTTAGCAAAACATCTCAACTAGGAGTTATAACAGCAAACCAGTTAAACAAAAAAGGAATTGAAGAATTTCAATTAGATACTGAAAAGTAGTTATTAACATCATTATAACTGGTTGCAGCAGCAAGGCAATTAAACAAACAAGTTTTGCCAAAGGTACCTGTCCTAGCATTGGGGTTTCTCTTGGATCCTGAAAAGTTGAGTAGCCAGTAATGTGATTAGAGCAACCGGTTGCAGCAGCAAAGCAGTTAAACAAACAAGTTTTGCAAAAGGAACCTGTTGTGGCATTGGAGTTTCTCTTGGATCCTGAAAAGTTGAGTAGTCAGTAACTTGATTAGAGCAACAAGTTACAACAGCAAACCTGTTACACAAATATATTTTTGAAAATATACCTGCTGTGCAATTGGACTTCCAATTGGATCCTGAAAACTTGAAGTTGGTAAGATGATTACAGCAGCAAACCAGGTAAACAAGGAAGTTTCTGAAAACATACATGTTGTGCCAACAGAGTTTCAGTTGGATCCTGCAAACTTGAATGTTAGCAATGATAAATAAGGTGATGCAAGAGCCATAAGAAACTAACATCAAACTAGTAAAACTAAACAGTTTTGGCAACATATTTAATTACCCATGAACTAGTTAAACTAACAAGTTCTTGCCAACGTATTAAAGTAACAATACGGTACCGTTTACCAGCAACACAGACATCTGTAAATTTTTTTGATGTAAGCAAAATGATTCCAACACACACACACACACACACAGAGAGAGAGAGAGAGAGAGAGAGAGAGATAAGTCAAAAAGACGGTGTCCCTCGTATAAACCTGACATTTGTCTATATGTGAACATGCAAACATTACTAGTGCTACAGGTGATAACAGCAAACCGTTTAAACAAACAGGGTATCAGAACGTAAATTACACGTGAATTCTACTGCACCCTATAAGTACATATGACCAGCTATCTACGTGCTTAAGTAGCTACTTAAGTTCAGACAAACAGGTAATTCTTAACAGTATGTATTAAACACGTAGATAGGCACAGTCTTTAATAGGATTAACATGCTATGGCAATATGTAATCAGTAGCAAACTAAATTAAGCCAACCAACGTAATTGAACAATTTTGCAATAAGTGGCTAGCTAAAATTCAGAGAAGTGGGTAACTGAACTTACGCTATCTCTTTGTACAAGCACACTACAATTTCTTTTTCTCTTACACGGTTCTACGAAGGAGTCCATGGCATCAATTGCTTGGATATGCAGTCCCAATACTTCTTTCTCCCACACTGCATTGGTAAGTCGAATGATTAATTTGATAAGATGGTGCGCCCTTGATATGTTATATGAGGACGGGTTGTCAGACTAGTTGTAGCCACACACAGCACACTGGCTCTTAATGTATATTTCATGCAATTACATTTGCATATCAAGATCTAAGCAATCTACAATAGGATGAAAGACTAGCATCCTTCACATTATTGGCGAACTCAGTTTATAGAAACAAGCAATTCAACCATTCTGTTGGTAAATCAAAAGCGCCACTAGAATATTTTTCAATACCCCAATCATACATGCAAAAAGGGGCGACACCACTGTAGGGGCTGGTATGGGCGGCCGCCTCGGGTGGTGGAAAGTGTGCACCAAGTTTGAGTCGTCCAGGTTGGCCCAAGCTAGTTTTGTTCGTCCCAACGCACAAGCAGGCAATGTAAAAAATGAAGAAAAACATTTCAATTTGGATGGGCCAATAACATAATTTCAAGGCAGGCCCTATAGCAGGCTCGCGGCCCAAACGAGCGCCTCCCATATTGATCAATAGAAGGAAAAATCCCAATTCGTTCACTCCAGCCGCCAGTCTGGTTTGCTCCTAACCTAGCCGCTGCTAGACAGACCGACACAGCACTTCCTCGCGCCCTCGTTGGACGCCAGTCGCTGGGATTCAAGCAAATGGAAGGATAATAAGATGAAGATCCAACCCTGGGTGTAGCCTGCGTGGGAGGCAGCGGCGGCAGCATGGGCATGGCATCGAGCTTGCGCAAACGGACAGTCGAGCTTGCAAGAGCAGCATGCACAATGAGGAGGTACATTACATCCCTGATTATATCTAATTCAATTGTTCAGTTTCTGGCCACTAGTTAAACCTGACGGTGTTGTAAAACTGCTTGTATGTAGGGAATCTATGAGAAAATGAAATCAATTTCTTCTTATTTTATGACTCCCCAATCAATACTAAACTAATTGAACCTGATGTATCTAATCAAGTTTCTGGTGCAAACATACAAGCTCAGCTTGTTCTTGATCCTGAAGCGTCTAACGACCAGACTGCTAATGAAGGATTTGATGCAAACATTTTACATGCTCCTGGTGATGAACATATAGTGTATAATGAGAGATATAATGCAAGCATTTTGCAAGCTCCCATTGAAGGATTTAGTGTCTAATGATGATCTGCTATGTTGACAGAGACATAGAGATTTGCAGGCATTGATGACAAGAAAATTATAGTACATTTTCATGGCTTCAGGAAATATCGAGGCCATCTGCCAGAAAAGAGAGAGAAGAAGCCATCTAGCTACTAGCTATGGACCCGTAGGTCTGAGGTAAACTACTCATGCTTCATCAGAAGGGCAATGGTGTTGATGTACAAGCCCTCCGTGATCGAATCCCCCTCCGGCAGGACGCTGAAAAAGGCCCCTAGATGGGATCTCATGGGTACAGAAGGTTGCGGCGGCGGAAAAGTGTTTTCGTTGATGCCGCTATTGGTTTGGGGATATATGGGAATATATAGGCGAAGAAATTAGGTCAGGGGGTGCACGAGGCGGGGGGGGCTACAAGGGTGGCGGCGCGCCCAACCCCCCGGGTGCGCCCTCCATCCTTGTGGCCGCCTCGTAGCTCTTCCGACTTCAACTCCAAGTCTCCTGGTTGTCTTCTGGTCCAAGAAAAATCATCTCGAAAGTTTTATTCCGTTTGGTTCCTTTTATGTGAAACTCAAAAACTGGGAAAAAATAGGAACTGGCACTATGCTCTAGGTTAAACGGTTAGTCCCATAAATATTATAAAATAGCATAATCATGCATATAAAACATCCAAAACAGATAATAAAATAGCATGGAACAATAAAAAATTATAGATATGTTGGAGACGTATCAAGCATCCCCAAGCATAATTCATGCCCGTCCTCAAGTAGGTAAATGATAAAAACAGAATTTTTGACGTGGAATGCTACCTAACATATTTATCCATGTAATTTTATTTATTATGGCATGAATGTTTAGATCCATAAGATCAAAACAAAAGTTTAATATTGGCATAAAAACGAAAATAGTTCAAGCATAATAATAAAGCAATTATGTCTTCTCAAAATAGCATGGGAAAAGAAAGCTATCCCTACAAGATCATATAGTCTGGCTATGCTCCATCTTCATCACACAAAATATTTAAATCATGCACAACCTTGATGACAAGCCAAGCAATTGTTTCATACTTTTGATGTTCTCAAACTTTTTCAACTTTCACGCAATACATGAGCGTGAGCCATGGATATATCACTGTAGGTGGAATAGAATATGGTGGTTGTGGAGAAGACAAAAAGAGGGAGCTAGTCTCACATCAACTTGGCGTATCAATGGGCTATGGAGATGCCCATCAATAGATGTCATTGTGAGTGAGAGGGGATTGCCAAGCAACGGATGCACTAGAGCTATAAGTTTATGAAAGCTCAAAAAGAAACTAAGTGGGTGTGCATCCAACTCGCTTGCTCACCAAGACCTAGGGCAATTTTAGGAAGCCGGTCATTGGAATATACAAGCCAAGTTCTATAATGAAAAATTCCCACTAGTATATGAAAGTGATATCATAGGAGACTCTCTATCATGAAGATCATGGTTCTACTTTGAAGCACAAGTGTGGAAAAAGGATAATAACATTGCCCCTTCTCTCTTTTTCTCTCATTATTTATTTATTTATTTATTTATTCATTTGGGCCTTTGTCGTTTTTTTGGCCTCTTTTTTTTCTTCCGGAGTCTCGTCCCGACTTGTGGGGGAATCATAGTCTCCATCATCCTTTCCTCACCGGGAGAAAGCTCTAATAATGAAGATCATCACACTTTTATCTACTTACAATTCAAGAATTACAACTCGATACATAGAACAAAATATGACTCTATATGAATGCCTTCGGTGGTTTACCGGGATGTGCAATGAATAAAGAGTAACATGTATGAAAGAATTAAGAAAGGTGGCTTTGCCACAAATACGATGTCAATTACATGATCATGCAAAGCAATATGACAATGATGAAGCATGTCATAATAAACAGAACGGTGGAAAGTTGCATGGCAATATATCTCGGAATGGCTATGGAAATGCCATAATACGTACGTATGGTGGCTTTTTGAGGAAGGTATATGGTGGGTGTATGGTACCGGCGAGAGTTGCGCGACACAAGAGAGGCTAGCAACGGTGGAAGGGTGAGAGTGCGTATAATCAATGGACTCAAATTAGTAATAAAGAAGTCACATACTTATTGCAAAAAACCATTAGCTATCGAAAAGAAGTACTACGTGAATGCTCCAAGGTGGATATATTGGTAGGAAAATACCATTGCTCGTCCCCGACCGCCACTCATAAGGAACACAATCAAAAAATAAATCATGCTCCGACTTCATCACATAACGGTTCACCATACGTGCATGCTACAAGAATCACAAACTTCAACACAAGTATCTCTCAAATTCACATCTACTCACTAGCATGACTCTAATATCACTATCTTCATATCCCAAAACAATCATAAAGAATCAAACTTCCCATAGTATTCAATGCACTTTATATGAAAGTTTTATTATATCCATCTTGAATGCCTACCATATTAGGACTAAATTTATAACTAAAGAAAATTACCATGTTGTCTAGAGACTCTCAAAATAATATAAGTGAAGGATGAGAGTTCATCAATTTCTATAAAATAAAACCACCGCCGTGCTCTAAAAATATAGAATTGAAGCACTAGAGCAATATTGCCTAGCTCAAAAGATATAAGTGAAGCACATAGAGTATTCTAATAAATCACGACTAATGTGTGTCCATCTCAAAAGGTGTGTACATCAAGGATGACTGTGGAAAACTAAAAATCAAAGACTCAAATCATACAAGACGCTCCAAGAAAAACACATATCATGTGGTGAATAAAAATATAGCCTCAGGTAAAGTTACGGATAGATGAAGATGAAAGAGGGGATGCCTTCCGGGGCATCCCCAAGCTTAGGCTCTTTGTTGTCCTTGAATATTACCTTGGGGTGCCTTGGACATCCCCAAGTTTAGGCTCTTGCCACTCCTTATTCCATAGTCCATCAAATCCTTACCCAAAACTTGAAAACTTCACAACACAAAACTCAACAGAAAATCTCATAAGCTCCGTTAGTATAAGAAAAAAAATCACCACTTTATGCTACTATTGCAAACTCATCCTTTATTTATATTGGTGTAATATATACTGTATTATAACTTTTCCATGGTTCATACCCCCTGATACTACCCATAGATTCATCAAAATAAGCAAACAACAGAAAGAAAATAGAATCTGTCAAAAACAGAACGGTCTGTAGCAATCTGTAACTCTCTAATACTTCTGTAACTCCAAAACTTCTGAAAAAATAGGAAAACCTGGGAAATTTGTGTATCAATCTAGATCAAAAAGAATCAGATCAAAATCATGTTTCGATAAAATCCAGGAAATTATTTACTAGGCGCAAAAGTTTATGTTTATCACAGGATCAAAACAACTATCACCGTATGCTATCCCAAATGTCTTACTTGTCACAAATAGTAATTAAAAAACAAAACCACATCTAACCAAAGGCTAGATTAATTATTCAAATCAAAACAGGAAAAAAAGCAAAGAAGAAAAAAATTGGATTGCCTCCCAACAAGCGCTATTGTTTAACACCCTTAGCTAGGCATAAAACACGAATAGATCTAGGTATTGTGATCTTTGGTATGCAATCCATAAGTAGCTCTCATAATAGATTCATATGTCAATTTAATTTTCTTTCTTGGAAAGTGTTCCATGCCCTTCCTTAAATCTAATGTTTCCTTCTTTCATATCAATGATTGCACCAATCGTTCCAAGGAAAGGTCTACCAAGAATAATAGGACATGTAGGATTGCAATCTATATCCAGAACACTGAAATCTACGGGCACATAATTCCTATTTGAAACAATAAGAACATCATTAATCCTTCCCATAGGTTTCTTAATAGTGGAATCCGCAAGAAGCAAACTTAAAGAACAATCATCAAATTCACGAAAACCTAACACATCACATAAAGTTTTTGGAACTGTGGAAACTCTAGCACCCAAATCACACAAAGAATGGCACTCATAATCTTTACTTTAATCTTAATAGTAGGTTCCCACTCATCATAAAGTTTTCTAGGGATATAAACTTCTAATTCAAGCTTTTCTTCGAAAGATTGCATCATAGCATCAATAATATGTTTAGTAAAAGATTTGTTTTGATTATAAGCATGAGGAGTGAGGAGAATTCAACATGGATTGCAACAAGGAAATACAATCTAATAAAGAACAATTATCATAATTAAATTCCTTGAAATCCAAAAGAGTGGGTTCATCGCTACTTAAAGTCTTGACCTCTCCAATCCCACTTTTATCAATTTTTGCATCTAGATCTAAAAACTCCGAATCATTGAGACACCTTTTAACTAAAGTCGACTCATCTCCAGTCCCATCTTTATCAAGATTTATATTAGAAAACATAGATTCAATAGGAGTCACATCAATCACTTTAAGATCTTCAGAATTATTTTCATGAAAACGAGAAGAACATGATTTTTCAAACAAATATCGTTTAGCACACATCTTAGCGGTTCTTTCTTTGCACTCATCAATGGAAATTTTCATGGCTTTGAGATACTCATTAATATCATGCTTGGGTGGAATAGATCTAAGTTTCAAAGAATCAACATCAAGAGAAATTCTATCCATGTTCCTAGCCAAATCATCGATCTTGAGAAATTTTTCTTCAATCAAAGCGTTGAAATTATTTTGCGAACTCATAAATTATTTAACACTAATCTCAAAATCAGAGGGCATATTATTAAAATTTAAATGAGAATTGTTGTAGGAATTAGCATAATTATTAGAAGAATTACGAGGAAGCGGCCTAGGATTAAAATTACTTCTATACACGCTATTACCAAAATTGTTCCTACCAACAGAACTCACATCCATAGATTCATTATTATTCTCAGTCAAAGTGGACAAAGGCATATCATTAGTATCAATAGAAGCACTCTTACTAGCAAATAATTTCATAAGTTCATCCATCTTTCCACACAAAACATTATTTTCTTCAATTGCATGCACTTTTTTACTAGTGGAAGATCTTTTGGTGTGCCATTGAGGATAATTAACCATAATATTATATAGGAGTTTAGTAGCCTCTCCTAAAGTAATTTCCATAAAAGTGCCTCCCGTGGCAGAATCTAGAAGATTTCTAGAAGCAAAATTCAATCTGGCATAAATTTTTTGTATAATCATCCACAAATTCAAACCATGAGTAGGGCAATTTTGTATAATCAATTTCATCCTCTCCCAATATTGTGCAACGTGTTCATGATCAAGTTGCTTAAAATTCATAATATCGTTCCTAAGGGAGATGATCTTAGCGGAGAAAAATACTTAGAGATGACATCATCTTTACACTTGTTCCATGAATCAATGCTATTTTTAGGCAAAGATGAAAACCAAGTTTTAGCACGATCTCTAAGAGAAAACGGAAATAGCTTCAATTTAACAATATCATTATCCATATATTTTTTTCTTCCGCATATCACACAAATCAATGAAATTGTTTACATGGGATGCGGCATCTTCACTAGGAAGGCCCGAAAATTGATCTTTCATAAGAAGATTCAGCAAAGCAGTATTAATTTCACAAGATTCTACATTAGTAGTGGGAGCAATCGGAGTACTAATAAAATCATTGTTATTGGTGTTGGAAAAAATAACACAATTTTGTATTCTCTTGAGTCATCGTGACAAAGCAAGCAATCCAACACATGAGCACACAAAAAGCGAGTGAGAAAGACGAACGGAAGAGGGGCGAAGAAAAGGCAAATCTTTTCGAAATTTGTTTTAGAAGAGGGGAGAGGAAAACAAGAGGCGAATGGAGAATAAAGTAATGCAAGCGATGAGAGTTTATGATGGGTACTTGGTATGTCTTGACTTTGTGTAGATCTCCCCTGTAATGGCACCAGAAATTCTTCCTGCTACTTCTAGACCTTGCGTTGGTTTTTCCCATGAAGAGGAAAGGGTGATGCAGCAAACTAGAGATAAGTATTTCCCTCAATTTGATAACCAAGGTATCAATCCTGTAGGATAGAATGCAAAAATCATTGAATACCTGCACAAACAATCAAACAAACTTGCACCCAACGTGATAAAGGGTTGTCAATCCCTTCATAGTTACTTGCAAAAGTGAGATGTGATAGAGATAGATAAACGATAAAATAAATATTTTTGCTTTATAGAACGGAAAGTAAAAGATTCCAAGAGTAGTAGATCGGAAACTAAAATTGTAGATCGTAAACTTATATGATGGAAAAGAGACCTGGGGGCCATAGGTTTCACTAGAGGCTTCTCTCAAGATAGAAAATAATACATTGGGTGAACAAATTACTACCGAGTAATTGATAGAAAAGCGCAAAGTTATGACGATATCTAAGGCAATGATCATGAATATAGGCATCACGTCCGTTTCAAGTAGACCGACTCTTGCCTGCCTCTACTACTATTACTCCACACATCGACCGCTTTCCAGCATGCATCTAGAGTGTTAAGATCATAAAGATAGAGTAACGCATTAAGTAAGATGACATGATGTAGAGGAATAAACTCAAGAAATATGATGTAAACCCCATCTCTTTATCTTCGATGGCAACAATACAATACAAGCCTTGCTGCCCCTACTGTCACTGGGAAAGGACACCGCAAGATTGAACCCAAAGCTAAGTGAGGGAGTCCTGGATTAGGGGGTCCTCAGACAGCCGGACTATATGCTCATGCCGGACTATTGGACTATGAAGATACAAGATTGAAGACTTCATAAAGTGTCCGGGTGGGACTCTCCTTTGCGTGGAAGGAAAGTAGATTCCCTTCTCTGTAACCGACTCTGTGTAACCCTAGCCCCCTCCGGTGTCTATATAAACCGGAGGGTTTAGTCCGTAGGACAGAGAACAATCATAATCATAGGCTAGCTTCTAGGGTTTAGCCTCTATGATCTCGTGGTAGATCAACTCTTGTAATACTCATATCATCAAGATCAATCAAGCATGAAGTAGGGTATTAACTCCATACAGAGGGCCCGAACCTGGGTAAACATCGTGTCCCCCGCCTCCTGTTACCATTAGCCTTAGACGCACAGTTCGGGACCCCCTACCCGAGATCCGCCGTCTTGACACCGACATTGGTGCTTTCATTGAGAGTTCCACTGTGTCGTCACCATAAGGCTTGATGGCTTCTTCAATCATCTATAACGATGTGGTCCAGGGTGAGGTTTGCTTCCCTGGACAGATCTTCGTATTCGGCGGCTTCGCACTGCGGGCCAACTCCCTTGCCCATCAGGAGCAAATCGATAGCTACGCCCCTGGCCATCAGGTCAGGTTTGGAAGCCTGAACTACACCGCCAGCTCCGTGGAGACTTAATCTTCAACGGATTCGAGCCCATGACGGGTGCACCCCACAGCCACGATGAGTGTGACCTAGATCTACCATCAGACGGCGTTCAGGAGACCCCACCTGCAGCTGACCTGGCTTTAGATCCAATGCAGATCGTGCCATCCGAGGACAGCAGGATGGACCACGCCACGGAAGCCGCACACTTAACGGCGATAGGGCCGAACACAGATTTCACTTCCAATGAGGTATGTGTCATCGGACCCTCGGACTCGTCAACAGCTATAGGCTCCGAACTGCGTGTATCCCCACCCATCGGATCTAAATAGGCACCAATCATGGAGTTGAGCTCCGCGGATATCTTCCAGCACTCGCCCTTGGGTGACATGCTAAACTCATTAAAATCTCTCTCCTTGTCAGGAAACTCTTGGGTGAACTATATCTGGCTTGAATGGGAAACGGACGACGAAGGAATTTGTTACCCACCCTCCACCCACTAAATAGCCACTATCGACGACTTAACCGACATGCTTGATTTCGACACCGAAGACATCAATGGTATGGACGACGATGTCGGAGAAGAACGGGAATCACCGCCCTAGGGAGCTGGACACCACCTCATCATATCACATATATATGGTGGACACACCCAAAGAAAACAATGGTGAGGAGCAGAAGGATGCAACGACTCCTGGGAAGCAGCCAAAGCGCCAACGTCAGCGGCACCACTCTAAACCCCGCCATAGCAAAAACAGCGATACTGGTACAAGAAAGAATAACACCCCGGAGGATGCCGAAGACAACAACGACCCCGCAGAACCAGCGATGAATTAGGACGAGCAAGGAGACGGCGAACATAGTCCGGGGCCATTGCCCGATCACAGCGATGCCGAAGAAAAAACTTATAAACCTGTCTCCGGAGAGGAGAACAGTCCGGACGATGATGCACACATCATTCCGGAAAAGCACTTGGAACAAGAGCACCTCCACAAGAGACTTATTGCCACCGCGAGGAGCTTGAAGAAGTAGAAGCAACGGCTTAAAGCCACGCAGGAAGCGCTAAACCACAGATGGAACGAAGTGCTCGACACTGATGAAAGATACGGCGGTGATCGCCAGACAAAGCGCTACCCCAAATGTAAGCTGCTGCCGGAATTCTACGGCAAGGCTATCGCGCCTATGCCGCCGAAAAACAATACGGCCGATCTGCCAGACCGACCACCTCGTGGCCGAGACAAAGCGGCTAATGACGCCGCACACAAGTCAGCACACGATATACGTGAGCACCTGGACAAAAGAGCTGGTATAACCAGGTCCATCTATGGATCTAGGAAACATGTTCCTATGCTGGATCACGGCCACCAAACCGACTGTACTGATCGACTGCCAGCTCGGAATCAACACCGAACACTACAGCCGTCGGACCCATGTCGCGACACAGCCAAGTACAGGGGTGCTGCACACCCCCTGTGCTGCACCGATGAGGTGCTAGATAATGAATTTCCAAAGGGGTTTAAACCCATAAACATCGAGGCATACGATGGAACGACAGACCCTGTAGTCTGGATTGAGGACTTTATTCTTCACATTCATATGGCTTGCGGAGACGATCTCCACGCCATCAAATACCTGCCCCTCATGTTGAAAGGTCCATCTCGGCACAGGTTGAAAAGCCTCCCCGAAAAATTCCATTGGAAGTTGGGAGGAACTCGAGGACGCTTTCAGGGCTAATTTTCAGGGGACCTATGTCCGACCTCCGGATGCAGACGATTTAAGTCACATAATTCAACAACCTGAAGAGTCAGCCTGTAAGCTTTGGAACAGATTTCTCACCAAGAAGAACTAAATCATCGACTGTCCGGATGCCGAAGCCCTAGCAGCTTTCAAACACAGTGTCTGGGACGAATGGCTTGCCAAACACCTCGGCCAGGAAAAGGCGAGGACAATGGCAGCCCTAACAACCCTTATGGCCCGCTTTTGCGTGGGCGATGATAGTTGGCTAGCCCGCAGCGGCACCAGCGATCCAGGCACATCCAAAATAAGGGATGGCAATGGAAAACCGCGATCCAATAAAAACAGGCGTCAAAATAATGAAGAAAGCCCAGACAATACAATGGTAAATGCCGGATTCAGGGGCTCTAGACCCGGTCAACAGAAAAAGCCATTTAAAGGCAGCAGAGATGGTCCGTCCAGCCTAAATAAAATTCTAGACAGGTCCTGTCAGATTCATGGCACCCCCGAGAAACCTGCGAATCACACCAATAGAGAATGTTGGGTCCTCAAGCAGGCTGGCAAGCTAAACACCGAACACAAAGGGAGGGAGCCGCCAAGTGAAGACGAGGACGAATCTTGCCAGCCGAACACTGCGGGATACAAAAATTTTCCACCGGAGGTCAAAACAGTGAACATGATTTACGCCACCCACATACCAAAGAGGAAGCGCAAATGCGCACTCCGAGATGTATATGCTGTAGAGCCTGTCACCCCCAAATTCAACCCATGGTCGGCCTGACCGATCACTTTCGATCATAGGGATCATCCGACTAGTATCCGGCATGGATGTTCGGCTGCCTTGGTGCTCAACCCAATAATCGACTGATACCATCTCACCCGAGTCCTCTTGGACGGCGGCAGTAATCTAAATCTGATATATCAGGGCACTGTCCGCAAGATGGGGATAGACCTGTCAAGAATCAACCAAAGCAGTAGTACATTTAAAGGAGTAATACCAGGCATAGAGGCCCGCTGCACGGTCTATTTAACATTAGAGGTTGTATTCGGTTCTCCCGACAACTTCCCAACTTTCGAAGCGAAGAACTAATCTTCGACATCGCCCCATTTCGAAGCGTCTATCATGCACTACTCGGAAGAATGGCCTTCGCTCATTTTAATGCACTACCGCATTATGCTTATCACAAACTTAAGATGCCCGGTCCACGTGGCGTCATCACAATCAGCGGAAACACAGAGCGTTCTCTTCGTGCAGAAGATTACGTGGCGGCTCTAGCAGCCGAACCACTAAACGGCCTCTCCAACCTGAGTAACTCATCAGTCTTCAACACAGTGGACACGGCTAGACATGTTCGGCGCACACCTAGTTGTAGCAGCCAAGATTAACCTGAGCTTGATTAAAGGCTATGCCCCCATGTGTGGCGCTGGGGGCTGCCCGCATGTAAAAGGTCCATAGTTCAGCTCGACCCTCTTTACACTCAAGAGATTGAATTTTCATGGTTCATTAAGATTAACTGACTTTTTGCACGGTCACACCAGATTCTGTCACCAGGGTGTTTTTTTACAGATGACCATCGTGCTACACCCTTCAAAGATACGACACAATGGAGACAAAGACGCAGACATGCGGCAGGGCCCCGTCCAAAGGTTTCTTTTTACATTAAGACCTTGTGTAAACCTTTTTTAGTGTCTCTTGTTGTCTCACACCCTCCTAGAACTTAAAATAACAAAGATGGATACCGGCGTTACCGGTGAGCTTACGATCCGCCGTTCTAAAATAGACGTTATAGAGATAGCAACCAGTGTGTTTTTGAGACCTATGCTCTCACCACAGGAGCTCTTTCGTCACACCGGATTGATGCACGTACCTTGAATTTCAGGGCTCATTATCGAGGGCGGTACTTAGCCTATTATACGTTGTAAAGTCTGAATACCTTCAGGAGTGTTCGACTTTGCGAGTTTGGACTTATATGCATCAGCTCCGAATCATGTCTTTGGTCCATAATTGGGTTTGCCCGGCTCCCGTGTTTTGCTACCTTATGTTCCGCTCTATCGGCTAAGGTGGCACAGGGAGAACTACTATGATTGTCTCTGGTTCATCCGGATGAGTACCTCAGTAGAGAAAGCCGAAAACTGACTGTCATGATAAATCGAGACATTGGTCAACAACTCGATGACTCAGCGGAATCTTCGCGATTCCTCCGCATTAACGAAGGACCGGTTTCCCAGTCACGTATGTAAATGCACCGTATTCGGATAAACGCGGACATACCAGGGGCTATATAGTAGCCCCACCGTGATACTCCTATGGCTAGGTGAAAGTGTTAAAGCTATATAGTCCAATTGCCTCGTTTGCCGCACTATCACCTCCTTAACGAACCAAGACGTTGTATCAAGTGTGATTATGTGCTTTGCCAAACAACCCCGCATTATATGCGAGGGGGCTGAAGCCGACGACTGCAAACTTTCAGGTTATATACATATATACATAAGCGGCCGCACAGGAGGCACTACAATACTTTACGGGCAAAAGTATAAATATAGCCTTTATTATCAAAAACATTGTTTTTACAATCAAGATACATGTCATTCGAACGTGGTATTCTTTGAGCACTGAGCGTCTATGAAACGGGCGCTTGCTACGTCTTGAGCTTGCACTGGTTTTCCTTGAAGAGGAAAGGGTGATGCGGCAATAATAGCGTAAGTATTTCCCTCAGTTTTTGAGAACCAAGGTATCAATCCAGTAGGAGGCTCCTCAAAAGTCCCACGCACCTACACAAACAAACAAATAAATCGCAACCAACGCAATAAAGGGGTTGTCAATCCCTTCACGGCCACTTGCAAAAGTGAGATCTGATAGAGATAGTATGATAAGATAAATATATTTTTGGTATTTTATAATATAGATGCAAAAAGTAAAGATGCAAATAAAAGTAGATTGAAAGCTTATATGATAAAAGATAGACCCGGGGGCCATAGGTTTCACTAGTGGCTTCTCTCAAGATAGCATAAGTATTACGGAGGGTGAACAAATTACTGTCGAGCAATTGATAGAAAAGCGAATAATTATGAGATTATCTAGGCACGATCATGTATATAGGCATCACGTCCGCGACAAGTAGACCGACTCCTGCCTGCATCTACTACTATTACTCCACACATCGACCGCTATCCAGCATGCATCTAGAGTATTAAGTTCATAAGAACAGTGTAATGCATTAAGGAAGATGACATGATGTAGAGGGATAAACTCAAGCAATATGATATAAACCCCATCTTTTTATCCTCGATGGCAACAATATAATACGTGCCTTGCAACCCCTGCTGTCACTAGGTAAGGACACCGCAAGATTGAACCCAAAGCTAAGCACTTCTCCCATGGCAGGAAAGATCAATCTAGTAGGCCAAACCAAACTGATAATTCAGAGAGACTTGCAAAGATAACTCAATCATACATAAAAGAATTCAGAGGAGATTCAAATATTTCTCATAGATAAACTTGATCATAAACCCACAATTCATCGGATCTCAACAAACACACTGCAAAAAGAGTTACATCGAATAGATCTCCACAAGAGAGGGGGAGAACATGGTATTGAGATCCAAAAAGAGAGAAGAAGCCATCTAGCTAACAACTATGGACCCGAAGGTCTGTGGTAAACTACTCACAACTCATCGGAGGGGCTATGGTGTTGATGTAGAAGCCCTCCGTGGTCGATTCCCCCTCCGGCGGAGCACCGAGGAAGGCTCCAAGATGGGATCTCGTGGATAAAGAAGGTTACGGCGGTGGAAATTTTTTTCGTTGGCTCCCTGGATGTTTTCGGGGTATGTAGGTATATATAGCAGGAAGAAGTACGTCGGTGGCCGCCTATGGGGCCCAGGAGATAGGGGCGCGCCCAGGGGGTGGGCATGCCCTCCTGTCTCCTGGCCGCCTCGCAAGCTTCTTGACTTGCACTCCAATTTCTCCGGATCACGTTCAATCCAAAAATCACACTCCCGAAGGTTTCATTCCGTTTGGACTCCATTTGATATTCCTTTTCTTCGAAATACTGAAATAGGCAAAAAACAGCAATACGGCCTGGGCCTCCGGTTAGTAGGTTAGTCCCAAAAATGGTATAAATGTGTAAAATAAAGCCCATAAACATCCAAAAGGGGTAATATAATAGCATGGAACAATCAAACATTATAGATACATTGGAGACGTATCAAGCATCCCCAAGCTTAATTCCTGCTCGTCCCCGAGTAGGTAAATGATAAAAACAGAATTTTTGATATGGAATGCTACCTAGCATAATTCTCAATGTAATTTTCTTTATTGTGGCATGAATGTTCAGATCCAAATGATTCAAGATAAAAGCTTATAAAACATAAAAATAATAATGCTTCGAAGCATACTAACAAATAATCATGTCCTATCAAAATAGCATAGCCAAAGAAAGCTTATCCCTACAAAATCATATAGTTAGGCCATGCTTCATTTTCATTACACAAAATACTGTCGGATTTCGGGTTCCGGCAGACCCTTGAGGTTTGAACTCTGGGGTGCGTACGAAGATCTTTCCCCTACCAGCTCACGTCTGAAAGGCTCGCAATGAATCTAAGCTAGAAAGAAGAAAACACAAGGGACACGAGGTTTCTACTGGTTCGGGCCTCAGGGGCTCAGGGGCTGATGATGAACAGTACAAAGGGAGAACAGCCTCGCGAGGGGCTGTTCTTGAGCTGGCGCGATGAACTACTAGGGTGAGTTCAGTCGCTTCTCTCTCTCTCTCTCTCTCTCTCTCTCTCTCTCTGATCGATCCGTCTCCCAGATGGATCCCCTACTCTGTGGTGGCTAGTCCTATTTATAGAGGGAGGCCCTGGGCCTCTTCCCAAATAATGAGCGGGAAGGGCGCCAACAATTGGCCATTTTGAAGGGGAACATCTAGTACACTTATCCTGACTAAAGTTGGTCTTCGGCTGCCAAAGGCTCTAATGATGACGCCGTCCTGGGCCCCATGATGACCTCCATCC
Organism: Triticum timopheevii; assembly: GCA_963921465.1. Lineage (NCBI taxonomy): Eukaryota > Viridiplantae > Streptophyta > Magnoliopsida > Poales > Poaceae > Triticum > Triticum timopheevii. The sequence continues at coordinate 237,156,568 of OY997264.1, read as the reverse complement.
TGCCGTTCTACTGGTCTTGGTATTGTTGCACCAAAATGGTAACCTTTGCCTGATGCCTTGGCCTGTGCTTGCCCCCTTTGCACCGAAGGGGAAACAATGACACTGCACAGGCCGGCGCCCGCCTGGTCTCGATCGTGATGGCTTGCGTCACGGGCTCCTCGCGAGGTTCCCTGCCTTGATCTCTCCGCCTCCTTGCGAGCCTGCCTGATGAGGCTGCTCCTGAGGAAGCTCCCTGTCGTCCGCCCCGCGAGGCTTGGCCCCTCGCGAGGGTCTTGAGCTTGAGCTGATGAAGCTGGGCTGCACTGGGCCCCCACTTGAGCCACGCCGCAGGCCGCAGGCAGGCAAGTCTGGGGACCCCCATTCCCAGAACGCCGACAGTAGCCCCCGTTCCCAAGGCGCGCCCGGACTTGGCTTAGCAGAGAAGCGAAGGGGCAAGTGCGAAGCACCACGGGCCCCAATAGACTGCGGCCTTGGTCGCTGCATGGCGATTGATTGGACGTGGGCGTCTCCGCTTCCCCACGACGCCTCGACAACCGTCCATCTGACAAAAGAGGTGCCCGGGCCAGACTTGCTTGCTTTGTTCTCGCTTGCCTTGCTCCAGATCCCCTTTCTCTCTCTTCTCCTTCCTGCTCCTGAAATCCTCTAGATCTGTCTGAATCCCTTCCATCCGGCAAGCCATGGCGCCTCGTAAGACCCCATCTGAGGCCTGGTACTCACCGGCTCTGGATCCCCTGAATGTATCAGAGAAGAATCTCACCCTCACGCGCCTGATGACGGTGGCGCAGGGCAACGAGGGAGCGACTGTGCTCAAGGTTGGCTCCGACCAGCCTGAGGGCAAGGGGAGCACCTTCTACCCGCTCTTTCTGAGCACCGTCATCGCCGGTCTGGTAACTCCTTTTTTCGAGTTCTTCTTTGTTGTTCTTCGCCAGTACAACTTGCAAGCTCTGCACCTCCACCCCAACTCTGTTCTTCTCCTGGCGATTTTCGCCTACTACTGTGAGGCTCACATTAGGGTGAAGCCCTTAGTGGCCTTGCTGCATCACTACTTTTACCTCCGGGTTTCTTGTGCCCACATCTCCGCATGCGCGATCTTTATCGCATACTCCAACTCCATTGCCATCTCGAAGCCTGGGAAGAGGATCGAAGGCTTCCGGAGCAAGTGGGTCATGGTGGACATCTGGCGCATCAACCCCCGACTGGTGCTGCCTACGAGGCTGAAGGAAATATGCCCTAGAGGCAATAATAAAGTTATTATTTATTTCCTCATATCATGATAAATGTTTATTATTCATGCTAGAATTGTATTAACCGGAAACATGATACATGTGTGAATACATAGACAAACATAACGTCACTAGTATGCCTCTACTTGACTAGCTCATTAATCAAAGATGGTTATGTTTCCTAACCATAGACATGTGTTGTCATTTGATTAACGGGATCACATCAATAGGAGAATAATGTGATTGACATGACCCTTTCCTTTATCCTAGCACTTGATCGTTTAGTATGTTGCTATTGCTTTCTTCATGACTTATACATGTTCCTGTAACTATGAGATTATGCAACTCCCGTTTACCGGAGGAACACTTTGTGTGCTACCAAACGTCACAACGTAACTGGGTGATTATAAAGGAGCTCTACAGGTGTCTCCGAAGGTACATGTTGGGTTGGCGTATTTCGAGATTAGGTTTTGTCACTCAGATTGTCGGAGAGGTATCTCTGGGCCCTCTCGGTAATGCACATCACTATAAGCCTTGCAAGCAATGTAGCTAATGAGTTAGTTTCGGAATAATGCATTACGTAACGAGTAAAGAGACTTGCCGGTAACGAAATTGAACTAGGTATTGGATACCGACGATCTAATCTCGGGCAACTAACATAGCGATGACAAAGGGAACAACATATGTTGTTATGCCGTTTGTGTCACATCCCTAGCTCTGGTATGCACTAGGCTATCCCTTCATGAGTGCATCATGTTTAAAATTCTCAGAAACCTGAAATGGGGATTGCCTAAACCCTAACATTAAAGGAATTCATTAGGTTCAACCAAAAATATTTTTAGTAAGTCCAAATGGCTTTCAAAAATGTTCATCATTTATGGAAAATACTATATCAGTAGCTAGAGGTGATGCACATTTTTCCATGACATATTTGGGCTCTGAATTAAATCATACTCTATTTGCGTTTGGGCATTTAAATGCTAGTAAATATTTTGAATGTCCAAATAATCCCAAACCAAAATGTTCCATGTTGGATATATTCTAAACATTGGGCATGCACAGCTTGGTGATTTTTGAAAGTTCCTAGATATTTTTAGTAATGCCACAAACTTACAGAACAAAAGAAAAATAGAAATAAAAGAGAGAGAGGCACTTACCTGGAACTTACCTGGCGCCACTAACCGGCCCAGCTCCTGTGCTAGCCCACCTGCGGCCCAGCCCACCACCAGCCTCCTCTGTCGTCTTCCTCCCCCATGCCCGAAGCAGCTGCGTGCTGGACGCACGCGCGTCGACGCGGCCACATCCTGCTTCGTGCTGGAGGCCGATCCTTCGTCCTAATTCGCGTCTGGAGACGCCCGAGGCCCCCCTCTCACTTTCCCCTCACTCTCTCGCTCTCCCTTGCCCTCATCCTCTCCCCTGGACCCCTCCCTCTCACCACCAAATGGAGCCGCCGCCACCATCACCGTTGCCACTGCGCCCACCGCCGTTCCCTTGCACCGTGGCCGTGACCCCGAGCTCCGCCCGGACCCCAAGCCCCTCTACGCCGACCCACTGAAGCCCGGATGCCCCCAAGACGACGGCGCGGCGTTTCTTCCCCGTCCATGGCCGCCGGATGCCGTCGCAGATTCCTCCAATCCCGCCCGTCCTCGAGCCCTCTGAGCATCCACTTCCACTCTAGGTGAGCTCCTCGTCGTTTCTCCCCAATCTCTGTCGTCCCGCTCGTCCCCTAGCTCTAGTGCCACCCTGGCCGAAAGCTTGCTCGCCGCCGGCCATGTCACCACTGCCGCTCCAGCCACTGAAGCTTGCGCTGGAGCATCGCCCCGTGCTCAGTACGCTTCCAGGAGCCGAGCGCGTCCACCCGTTCGTCCTACTGTGCCCCCTAGCGCCAAACCAAACCTGTCTAAACTCCGGCCGCCTCCGTGCTGGTCGCTGTTGTTGATCCTAGCCACCGCAGCTCCGGCCACCACCACTGGTCGATGCAGCTCGCTCCCAGGAACACGTAGGAGCAAACCCCGCCTCAAACCGTGGGCTGTTGTGAAATCCCGACGATCTCCGCCGCGCGAAATGGTCGTCGCCGGCGAAACTCCGGCGACTGATGACGTGGATGTCATTAGACGCTAACCCCGCCACCTAAGCAACCCTAACAGCCACTGACAGTGGGCCCTACGGCACGGTCAAACCCAGTCAGCATCGGGTTTGACCGGGTCCAACCCGAGTGTCACTGACGTGTGGACCCCACACGGCAGGTTTGACCTGGTCAACGCCTATTGACCGCTGATGTCACAGTCACGTAGTGCTGACGCAGTTAATTATTTTCTGGATTTAATTTAATTCAAGAAATTCCAGAAAATTGTATAAACTTCTAAAATTCATATAAATTCAACCGTAACTCCAAATGAAATAATTTATATATGAAAAATGATCAGAAAAATCCAATCTATCCATCTGCACCATTTTCATGCATGTTTGAACAACCTAAGGTTGTTGTATATGGCAATTTGCATAATTGGCATTTAAAACATCACATATGGAGTTTGAATTTGAATCGTTGATTCAAACCAACTTCATTTAACTTGCTGCTAGTTGCATTAGCTCAAACCACAGCATATTGCCATGTCATGATCATGCATCATATTGTTGCATTGCATTGATTGTGTTCTTTCTTGTTGCCGGTAATTGTTCCCTGTGAGTAGACGTGGTTCCGACGATGAGATCGATGACACCGATGAAGAGCTATATTACCTTCAGAAGTGCCAGGCAAGCAAAACCCCCCTGTTCATTCCGATACAATCCCACTCTCTCGCTTCTGCTCTCTTTTACTGCATTAGGACAACACCGATTCAACTGTTACTTGCTGCGGTAGCTGAACCCCTTTATCCTCTGCATGACCTGTCATTGCCACAGTAAATAGATGAAACCCACTAGCATGAGTAGGAGTTGTTTGAGCCCTGTTGTGCCTACTCATTCATGCTTGTTTGTCATGCCTGCTACTGCTTAGAGTTGAGTCAGGTCTGATTCATCGGGAATGAATCAGAGGTGTGTGAACATGTCCTATTGTGTGTGAGCTAAGTGTGTGAACACGATTTGGTAAAGGTAGCGGTGAGAGGCCATGTAGGAGTACATGGTGGGTTGTCTCATTGAAACCGTCCTCAGGAACTGAGTTCTGTGTTTGTGATCCATGAACAGCTACTACCACACATTGGGTTCCGGTAACTCGGCCCCTCTCAGCTTATTAATCAACTTGATCTCTGTCCAAGAGTCGCAACTAGTTTCTGGTGTTTGTAGGTAGTGTTAGTAGTCTAGCAAGTGGCACCCGGTACAGGTGGGCTTGGGACAGACTAGGCACAGTGGCGCGGTGTACCAAGTGGCACCCGGATGGTGGGCTTGGGAACCCTGCACACATCGTTTGGGGCCGTGAGCGACACCCCGGCCGGATCTCCTTGCGGATGGAACCCGAATAGGTGATAAACCTGGACGAGAGACTTGTGTGGTTAGTCAGGTTGTGGCCAACACCCTCGCTGGGCTTCCGCTTGAAGGTTGCCAAGTACATGCCGTGTAAACGGCGATAAGTGGTGAGAGCGTGTGTGAAGAAGTACACCCTTGCAGGGTAATATGATCTATTCGAATAGTCGTGTCCGCGGTAAAGGACTTCTGGGTTGCCTGTACAGTTCATAGATAACTTGAAGTGGATACTCTAAAATGCGCAAGATAAGCGTGAGTGCTATGGATGGCGTTCTCGTAGGGAGACGGGAGCAGATCCATAGTGGTGTATTGATATGTTGAATATGTGGACTCGTGTGCGCCACCTCAAGAGTTACTTGCAGTCGTAGTTTAGGATAGCCACTGAGTCAAAGCTGGCTTGCTGCAGTTAAACCCCACCATCCCCTTTGTTGATAATGATGCATATGTAGTTAGTTCTGATGTAAGTCTTGCTGGGTACATTTGTACTCACGTTTGCCTATTTCATATACGTGTGCCAAAAGGCGCAAACGGTCCCGGGCAAAGGTAAGGCGACACCCGTGGGGATACCGTGCGTGAGGCCGCAAAGTGATATGAGGTGTTACATGCTAGATAGATGTGGTATTGAGTCGGGGTCCTGACAGCTTTGGTATCAGAGCTTGACTGCCTGTAGGATTACCAAGCCAAACTGGTCGAAGTTGAGTCTAGAAATGCTTTAGTTATATGTGAGGGAATTGATTGTGGGATGGAACGTAAGGCTCTTTTTACTCCTTATACCTTATGCCCTTCTGATCCGAGTCATATTATCTTTCCTACGGGGTTAAGGAATTATGCTTTCTCCTCTCTCTATCAGGATCACGTGTTACTAATCCGTAGAATCTTAGGATTGTTGGTTTCAGGCCTTAGTTCAATTTCTACTACTTTAGTATGTTGTCAGCTAAACCAGCACCTTGATATGATGTTGTTAAGTGACTATGCCAAACCTTGTGAATGTCTCAAATCTTTTTCTGAGCATTTACAGCCGTTATGCTGCCCGAGTCATCCCAGGTTTCCACATAGTCTGATGCATTTGCAAATTCCTTCATACCGTTCTGAAGATCCTTTGTGCCAGATCAACCACACTAATCGGTGAGTTGAGGTGTTCCATTGCCTCGACATATATGTTGGAGCTATTATTATGACCCTAGGTATCCTTGAGTATCACCTAGTAATCTGGCCATGTTCTGTATTTCCAGTGTGATGATTCTGGCCATTAATCTCGAAAGCATCCCGTGATGCCACTTAGTTAGTAGGCACTCTACTCCTGGGTTTCTGAACCCGAGACTCACACTACTTACTTCAGTGTTGATAGTATTTGCTAGTTCCCTTAGGATATTAGTAAACTTTGTGATAGTTCTCGAGATTCGTGGTATATCCTTCTTCCAATACCATGAACCAATATGGCAGAAGTTCGGGAACCGAAAGATCACAACAAGAGTGCTCTCGATGAGTTCCCCTTCTATATTATGATTCTGCCAAATCTACCTCTCTGCATGGATTGTCCGGAAGAAATATGTTGAACTCGTTCGACATTCTAATCCATGTGTCCACAACTCAGGAAATCGTATGTTCTTTTGAGTTGTCCCCCTTAGTCGTCTTCTGACCCTCGTCTATCAATTGATAGTCAAGAGTATGCGTGCATTCGTTCATTGATGCCTATTACTCTTGTGGTCCGTCAAGCCATTCTATTCTGGAATGACTAGGAGAAACAAACTCCAGTACCTCATCCATATCTAGGGTTGGGTCAAAGAAGTTGTATTCCATAGATCAAAATGCCAATCCAGCTTCTGGTTTGTTCTACCTTGAAGTATTACCTTCTTTATGTCAGGATTGTCATGAGAATTGCACCACCTCTTATGAATTCTTGATGCAGTGATACTTCTCGCCATCATTTTCATTTCTCGGTTCCGTGTTGTTGCAACCGGAATGTCGACAGGTGAACTATGATGCGTGAAATCAATACTGCTAGCAACCCCGTTGCTTGGTAGTTAATAGACAATAATCTCATTCTTAGCGTGTTGGTATTGAATTATCATTCTAAGATTGATCGTGCTACCTAGTCCTTATTTCCTGGTGCACTCTTCGATCAATGAGTTAGGAATGTGTCAATCCTTTCTTATTTGATCATATCGTCTTGCTCTGAAAAGCAAGATTGTTCTCGAGTTTAGTAACATATCGATGGTTCGTGATTTTCCAAATGTCTTCTCGGAAGTATCTCCAGGTTGTCACCTGACCGCTACGTTGAGTTCGTGATCAAGTTGGTTCCTTGTAACCACCCCCTTCTCCAAGAATCTGTGTTGGATACCCCTGAGCTAGTTGGTTAAGCTAAACAACAACTTGGAGAGTTGGAAGATGAAAGCTTGTCCGACTTAGTTCATTCTAAGGGATATCTTGTATGTGTGTTGAAGAAAGGTGATATCTTCATTGATTGATCCTCGTGATTAATTGCTGGACCTATCGTCCTAAGCAAAACTTTGATTTGAGTGTGGGCTATCCTCAAATCAAATCAAAACCAACGATGTTCGTAATGTTGTCTTACCCGTGGTTGATTCCTCGAGCATACACCATTATGTCTTTTGGGTCTGACCAATACTATCACCTTGTTCACATAGTTATGGAATTCCATCTTCATGGAAACCTGGATGAATTGTTGTTGAGCCCATCGACAACATCCTTATCTTCTCCATGATTCTGTTGGACATTAAGCTAGTGTTGGAAACTTTGTAAACAATGCCTTCGAGTTCCGTCCCTGAGGTATATGTTTGGATGAGAGAAGTGACTTCCTCTAATTCACGTGTATCTGATGTAAGTTGCCGCCGTGAATTCGAGAAAGTTTGTTTTTTCTTCCTTTTGAATCATCCCAAGTCAGTCACGCATGTGCGAAGTATTCTATGGTTTGATAGACTGATCATCTCCATTCCATATGTATTCCTAGCACACAAAGCCAATGATTGATTTGTTAAAGGATAAGAAGTTCAAATGCTATTCTCGAAGGGCCCAGACGGACATGCACAAGACTTCGTTATCTTCAATGATGGTTCCCAACCAGAACTCGGTAGTGTTTCATCATAAGACCACTACGTGGTCATGCTTGTCTATGACAGTGTGTCCACATGTGTGTGGCGGAACCAGCTCATGTTTTGGAGCTTGCTATCATAGTTCATCTCCCTAGAATCTCGCAACGCCATCTCGTCGATTTGTGTTGCGAACTTTCATTTTTCTGGACTTGCCGAGTCTGGAATATTCTGACACCAACCAGATCTGAATCTCAGGCAGACTTGATGGTTGCAATGTTTCCCAAGAACTATAATGTTGGTCTCTCTATAACCCGGTAAAGTGGATGTCGTGGCCAACACACCCAGCCGGAAGATCCATTATTGTAGTATCTTGATTGAGGAAGTTGGCCACCTCCCCATAAGGATTTCGTAGGATTTACTCCCTAGTTGTTCCTTATGGATTTTGTGTTCCCGAAGTCCGACCTTTTACTTGATGTTCTAGATACCAAACATATCTATGAAAGGATTACGCTAGCGCATCAAGGAGAACATTAGAAACGGAGTGCTAAATGTCTCTCGATCGATCATCCAGATTTTATCCCCTTGGCCTCGCTAAGGTGAAAACTGAGAGGTGTTATCTTTCTTTGCATCTGCATCCTCCACCATTGTTTATCATGGTAGTATGATGTGTTGCCAGGATCCTCGGCACAGATGTTGGTAAGACCCTGATGAATATGGAAATGCTCAAGTTCTTGAGAGCACGCACAAGCGCTAGGTGTTATCATCGGCACTAACTGGGATTGCTCCTAGTTTCTTCGGTTATGCTAAAACTTTTCAAACAGTGGACTCACTCTCTACTGTTGAGCTTTTCCCCAGTTACTATAATCGTCCTTTGTGTTGATTTCAACAAGGTAATCCACATCATCCATTCTAATCCGGGTATGCCATTTTATCGAACCCCTCCAAACGATCGCTCGAGATTTTCCCTAGGCAGGTATAGAGAGTCTCAATGATCTCTATATCAAAGGTAATTCTTCTGCCACTTAAGGGGGATATATTCTACGAGTCACCTCCTCTAAGATGTCTCGTTATGGGATCATGGCAATTTGTCCTCGCTAGTTGAAAACCCTTGTCAAACTGTTTCCTTCATCCTTCCCGATGCATGTTGCCTCTCAGCTCCAGAGATGTTTCATGTCTCCCTCCGAGAGTTGATCCTGAGTTGATTCGATCTCCAAGAAGATCGACCCTTCTAGAGTTTTTTCCTTTCCTCTTGTTGTCATGTGGATTGGAATTCTCAGAGCAACACATCAAGACAAAGATGGTGATCGATTCAACGTTCTTATGAAGTGCAACCTGGATCATGAAGATTGTGTTAGTTTGTGTCCCCCTTCATCTTACCCTACGATTGAATCTCGGGACGAGATTCTTGCTTAGTGGAGGTGAGTTGTCACATCCCTAGCTCTGGTATGCACTAGGCTAGCCCTTCATGAGTGCATCATGTTAAAAATTCTCAAAAACCTGAAATGGGGATTGCCTAAACCCTAACATTAAAGGAATTCATTAGGTTCAACCAAAAATATTTTTAGTAAGTCCAAATGGATTTCAAAAATGTTCATCATTTATGGAAAATACTATATCAGTAGCCAGAGGTGATGCACATTTTTCCATGACATATTTGGGCTTTGAATTAAATCATACTCTATTTGCGTTTGGGCATTTAAATGCTAGTAAATATTTTAAATGTCCAAATAATCCCAAACCAAAATGTTCCATGTTGGATATATTCTAAACATTGGGCATGCACAGCTTGGTGATTTTTGAAAGTTCCTAGATATTTTTAGTAATGCCACAAACTTACAGAACAAAAGAAAAATAGAAATAAAAGAGAGAGAGACACTTACCTGGAACTTACCTGGCACCACTAACCGGCCCAGCTCCTGTGCTAGCCCACCTGCGGCCCAGCCCACCACCAGCCTCCTCTGCCGTCTTCCTCCCCCATGCCCGAAGCAGCTGCGTGCTGGACGCACGCGCGTCGACGCGGCCACCTCCTGCTTCGTGCTGGAGGCCGATCCTTCGTCCTAATTCGCGTCTGGAGACGCCCGAGGCCACCCTCTCACTTTCCCCTCACTCTCTCGCTCTCCCTCGCCCTCATCCTCTCCCCTAGACCCCTCTCTCTCACCACCAAACGGAGCCGCCACCACCATCACCGTTGCCACTGCGCCCACCGCCGTTCCCTTGCACCGTGGCCGTGACCCCGAGCTCCGCCCGGACCCCAAGCCCCTCTACGCCGACCCACTGAAGCCCGGATGCCCCAAGATAACGGTGCGGTGTTTCTTCCCCGTCCATGGCCGCCGGATGACATCGCCGATTTGTCCAATCCCGCCCGTCCTCGAGCCCTCTGAGCATCCCCTTCCACTATTGGTGAGCTCCTCGTTGTTTCTCCCCAATATCTGTCGTCCCGCTCGTCCCCTAGCTCTAGCGCCACCCTGGCCGAAAGCTTGCTCGCCGTCGGCCATGTCGCCACTGCCGCTCCAGCCACTGAAGCTTGCGCCTGAGCATCGCCCCGTGCTCAGTACGCTTCTAGGAGCCGGGCGCGTCCACCCGTTCGTCCTACTGTGCCCCCTAGCGCCAAACCAAACCTGTCCGAACTCCGGCCGCCTCCGTTCTGGTCGCTGCCGTTGATCCTAGCCACCGCAGCTCCGGCCACCACCACTGGTCGATCCAGCTCGCTCCCAGGAACACGTAGGAGCAAACCCCGCCTCAAACCGTGGGCTGTTGTAAAATCCCGACGATCTCCGCCGCGTGAAATGGTCGTCGCCGGCGAAACTCCGGCGACTGATGACGTGGACGTCATTAGACGCTAACCCCGCCACCTAAGCAACCCTAACAGCCACTAACAGTGGGCCCTACGGCACGGTCAAACCCAGTCAGCATCGGGTTTGACCAGGTCCAACCCCAGTGTCACTAACATGTGGACCCCACACGGCAGGTTTGACCTGGTCGACGCCTGTTGACCGCTGACGTCACAGTGACGTAGTGCTGACGCAGTTAATTATTTGCTAGATTTAATTTAATTCAAGAAATTCCAGAAAATTGTATAAACTTCTAAAATTCATATAAATTCAACCGTAACTCCAAATGAAATAATTTATATATGAAAAATGATCAGAAAAATCTAATCTATCCATCTGCACCATTTTCATGCATGTTTGAACAACCTGAGGTTGCTGTATATGGCAATTTGCATAATTGGCATTTAAAACATCACATATGGAGTTTGAATTTGAATCGTTGATTCAAACCAACTTCATTTAACTTGCTGCTAGTTGCATTAGCTCAAACCACAGCATATTGCCATGTCATGATCATGCATCATATTGTTGCATTGCATTGATTGTGTTCTTTCTTGTTGCCGGTAATTGTTCCCTCTGAGTAGACGTGGTTCTGACGATGAGATCGATGACACCGATGAAGAGCTATATTACCTTCGGAAGTGCCAGGCAAGAAAAACCCCCTTGTTCATTCCGATACAATCCCACTCTCTCGCTTCTGCTCTCTTTTACTGCATTAGGACAACACCGATTCAACTATTACTTGCTGCGGTAGCTGAACCCCTTTATCTTCTGCATGACCTGTCATTGCCACAGTAAATAGATGAAACCCACTAGCATGAGTAGGAGTTGTTTGAGCCCTGTTGTTCCTACTCATTCATGCTTGTTTGTCATGCCTGCTACTGCTTAGAGTTGAGTCAGGTCTGATTCATCGGGAATGAATCAGAGGTGTGTGAACATGTCCTATTGTGTGTGAGCCAAGTGTGTGAACATGATTTGGTAAAGGTAGCGGTGAGAGGCCATGTAGGAGTACATGGTGGGTTGTCTCATTCAAACCGTCCTCAGGAACTGAGTTCTATGTTTGTGATCCATGAACAGCTACTACCACACATTGGGTTCCGGTAACTCGGCCCCTCTCGGCTTATTAATCAACTTGATCTCTGTCCAGGAGTCGCAACTAGTTTCTGGTGTTTGTAGGTAGTGTTAGTAGTCTACCAAGTGGCACCCGGTACAGGTGGGCTTAGGACAGACTAGGCATAGTGGCCCGGTGTACCAAGTGGCACCCGGATGGTGGGCTTGGGAACCCTGCACACATCGTTTTGGGCCGTGAGCGACACCCCGGCCGGATCTCCTTGCGGATGGAACCTGAATAGGCGATAAACCTGGACGTGAGACTTGTGTGGTTAGTCAGGTCGTGGCCGACACCCTCGCTGGGCTTCCGCTTGAAGGTTGCCGAGTACATGTCGTGTAAACGGCGATAATTGGTGAGAGCGTGTGTGAAGAAGTACACCCCTGCAGGGTAATATGATCTATTCGAATAGCCGTGTCCGCGGTAAAGGACTTCTGGGTTGCCTGTACAGTTCATAGATAACTTGAAGTGGATACTCTAAAATGCGCAAGATAAGCGTGAGTTCTATGGATGGCGTTCTCGTAGGGAGACGGGAGCGGATCCATAGTGGTGTATTGATATGGTGAATATGTGGACTCGTGTGCGCCACCTCAAGAGTTACTTGCAGTCGTAGTTTAGGATAGCCACTGAGTCAAAGCTGGCTTGCTGCAGTTAAACCCCACCATCCCCTTTGTTGATAATGATGCATATGTAGTTAGTTCTGATGTAAGTCTTGCTGGGTACATTTGTACTCACGTTTGCCTATTTTATGTTTTTGCAGAGAGACTTCAGTCTCGCTAGTAGTTCCGCTTGGACTTCGACGTTTAGCTTGTTACCTCAGCTACGATCTTGTGCCCTCGGTAGGATCTAGTAGATAGTCAGGCTTCTCAGCCTTTTTCATTTATAGTTGTCTGTACTCAGACATGTTAAGCTTCCGCTTGTGCTTTGACTTGTATGCTCTGAATGCTGGGTCATGAGACCCATGTTTGTAATATCTCGCTCCTCGGAGCCTATTGAATAAAATACTTGAGTTGTAGAGTCATGTTGTGATGCCATGTTGTATTTGCACATATCGAGCATATTGTGTGTATGTTATTGAAATGCTTGGTATGTGTGGGATCTGACTTTCTAGTTGTTTATCCTTAGTAGCCTCTCTTACTGGGAAATGTCTCCTAGTGCTTCCACCGAGCCATGGTAGCTTGCTACTGCTCCGGGACACTTAGGCTGGCCGGCATGTGTCCTTCATTCCTGTGTCTGTCCCTTCGGGGAAATGTCACGCGATGAATACCGGAGTCCTGTTAGCCCGCTATAGCCCGGTTCACCGGAGTCCTACTAGCCCAGTGCTACAGCCTGGATTCACTCGCTGATGACCGACACGTTCGATGCTGGGTCATGGATGCCTATATTTGGATTGATATATTGGAAGCCTATATTTGGATATCGGAATGGTTTCGGGTGAAATCGGGACTTTACCGGAGCACCGGGGGGTTACCGGAACCCTCCCGGGGGTTATTGGGCCTTCATGGGCCCTAAGGGAGAAGAGGAGAGGAGGCAAGAGGTGGGCTGCACCCCCTCCCCTCCCTAGTCTGAATAGGACAAGGAGAGGGGGCGGCGCCCCCCTTTCCTTCCCCTCTTCCTCCTCCTTCCCCCCTTCTTCTTCTCCAACTAGGAAAGAAGGGAGTCCTACTCCCGGTGGGAGTAGGACTCCCCCTTGGCGCGCCCTCCTTGGCCGGCCACCCCCTCCCCCTTGGCTCCTTTATATACGGGGGCAGGGGGGCACCCTAGGACACACAAGTTGATCTACGTGATCGTTCCTTAGCCGTGTGCGGTGCCCCCCTCCACCATATTCCACCTCGGTCATATCGTTGCGGTTCTTAGGCAAAGCCCTACGTCGGTAGAACATCATCATCGTCACCACGTCATCATGCTGATGGAACTCATCCCCGACACTTTGCTGGATCGGAGTCCGGGGATCGTCATCGAGCTGAACGTGTGCTGAACTCGGAGGTGCCGTAAGTTCGGTACTTGGATCGGTCGGATCGGGAAGACGTGCGACTACATCAACCGCGTTGTCATATCGCTTCCGCTTACGGTCTATGAGGGTACATGGAAAACACTCTCCCCTCTCGTTTCTATGCATCACCATGATCTTGCGTGTGCGTAGGAATTTTTTTGAAATTACTACGCTCCCCAACAGTGGCATCCAAGCCTGGTTTTATGCGTAGATGTCATATGCACAAGTAGAACACGAGTGAGTTGTGGGCGATACAAGTCATACTGCTTACCAGCATGTCACACTTTGGTTCAGCAGTATTGTGAGGTGAAGCGGCCCGGACCGACATTACGCGTACGCTTACGCGAGACTGGTTTCACCATTACGAGCACTTGTGCTTAAAGGTGACTGGTGGGTGTCTGTCTCTCTCACTTTAGTTGAACCGAGTGTGGCTACGCCCGGTCCATGCGAAGGTTAAAACAACACTAACTTGACGAACTATCGTTGTGGTTTTGATGCGTAGGTAAGAACGGTTCTTGCTAAGCCCGTAGCAGCCACGTAAAATTTGCAACAACAAAGTAGAGGACGTCTAACTTGTTTTTGCAGGGCATGTTGTCATGTGATATGGTCAAGACGTGATGCTATATTTTATTGTATGAGATGATCATGTTTTGTAACCGAAGTTATCGGCAACTGGCAGGAGCCATATGGTTGTCGCTTTATTGTATGAAATGCAAACGCCCTGTAATTGCTTTACTTTATCACTAAGCGGTAGCGATAGTCGTAGAAGCAATAGATGGCGTAACGACAACGATGCTACGATGGAGATCAAGGTGTCGCGCCGGTGACGATGGTGATCACGACGGTGCTTCGGAGATGGAGATCACAAGCACAAGATGATGATGGCCATATCATATCACTTATATTGATTGCATGTGATGTTTATCCTTTATGCATCTTATCTTGCTTTGATTGGCGGTAGCATTTTAAGATGATCTCTCACTAAAATTATCAAGAAGTTTTCTCCCTGAGTATGCACCGTTGCGAAAGTTCTTCGTGCTGAGACACCATGTGATGATCGGGTGTGATAGGCTCTACGTTCAAATACAACGGGTGCAAAATAGTTGCACACGCGGAATACTCAAGTTAAACTTGATGAGCCTAGCATATAACAGATATGGCCTCGGAACATGGAGACCGAAAGGTCGAGCGTGAATCATACAGTAGATATGATCAACATATTGATGTTCACCGTTGAAACTACTCCATCTCACGTGACGATCGGACATGGTGTAGTTGATATGGATCACGTAATCACTTAGAGGATTAGAGGGATGTCTATCTAAGTGGGAGTTCTTAAGTAATATGATTAATTGAACTTAAATTTATCATGAACCTAGTACCTGATAGTATTTTGCTTGTCTATGTTTGTTGTAGATAGATGGCTCGTGTTGTTGTTTCGTTGAATTTTAATGCGTTCCTTGAGAAAGCAAAGTTGAAAGATGATGGTAGCAATTACACGGACTGGGTCCATAACCTGAGGATTATCCTCATTGCTGCACAGAAGAATTACGTCCTGGAAGCACCGCTGGGTGCCAGGCCTGCTGCTGATGCAACTGGCGACGTTAAGAACGTCTGGCAGAGCAAAGCTAATGACTACTCAATAGTTCAGCGTGCCATGCTTTACGGCTTAGAACCGGGTCTTCAACAACGTTTTAAACGTCATGGAGCATATGAGATGTTCCAGGAGTTGAAGTTAATATTTCAAGCAAATGCCTGGATTGAGAGATATGAAGTCTCCAATAAGTTCTATAGCTGCAAGATGGAGGAGAATAGTTCTGTCAGTGAACACATACTCAAAATGTCTGGGTATAATAATCACTTGATTCAACTGGGAGTTAATCTTCCTGATGATAGTATCATTGACAGAATTCTTCAATCACTGCCACCAAGCTACAAGAGCTTCGTGATGAACTATAATATGCAAGGGATGGACAAGACTATTCCCGAGCTCTTCGCAATGCTAAAAGCTGCGGAGGTAGAAATCAAAAAGGAGCATCAAGTGTTGATGGTCAACAAGACCACCAGTTTCAAGAAAAAGGGCAAAGGGAAGAAGAAGGGGAACTTCAAGAAGAATAGCAAACAAGTTGCTGCTCAAGAGAAGAAACCCAAGTCTGGTCCTAAGCCTGAGACTGAGTGCTTCTACTGCAAGCAGACTGGACACTGGAAGCGGAACTGCCCCAAGTATTTGGCGGATAAGAAGGATGGCAAAGTGAACAAAGGTATATGTGATATACATGTTATTGATGTGTACCTTACTAATGCTCACAGTAGTACCTGGGTATTTGATACTAGTGATGTTGCTAATATTTGCAACTCGAAACGGGGACTACGGATTAAGCGAAGATTAGCTAAGGATGAGGTGACGATGCGCGTGGGAAATGGTTCCAAAGTCAATGTGATCGCGGTCGGCACGCTACCTCTACATCTACCATCGGGATTAGTTTTAGACCTAAATAATTGTTATTTGGTGCCAGCATTGAGCATGAACATTATATCTGGATCTTGTTTGATGCGAGATGGTTATTCGTTTAAATCAGAGAATAATGGTAGTTCTATTTATATGAGTAATATCTTTTATGGCCATGCACCCTTGAAGAGTAGTCTATTTTTATTGAATCTCGATAGTAGTGATACACATATTCATAGTGTTAAAGCCAAAAGATGCAGAGTTGATAATGATAGTGCAACTTATTTGTGGCACTGTCGTTTAGGTCATATCGGTATAAAGCGCATGAAGAAGCTCCATACTGATGGACTCTTGGAATCACTTGATTATGAATCACTTGGTACTTGCGAACCGTGCCTCATGGGCAAGATGACTAAAACGTCGTTCTCCTGAACTATGGAGCGAGCAACTGATTTCTTGGAAATCATACATACTGATGTTTGTGGTCCAATGAATGTTGACGCTCGCGGCGGGTATCGTTATTTTCTCACAATCACAGATGATTTGTGCAGATATGGGTATATCTACTTAATGAAACATAAGTCTGAAACATTTGAAAAGTTCAAAGAATTTCAGAGTGAAGTGGAACATCATCGTAACAAGAAAATAAAATTTCTATGATCTGATCGTGGAGGAGAATATTTGAGTTACGAGTTTGGTTTACATTTGAAACAATGCGGAATAGTTTCACAACTCACGCCACCCGGAACAACACAACGAAATGGTGTGTCCGAACGTCGTAATCGTACTTTACTAGATATGGTGCGATCTATGATGTCTCTTACTGATTTACCGCTATCGTTTTGGGGTTATGCTTTAGAGACGGCCGCATTCATGTTAAATAGGGCACCATCAAAATCCGTTGAGACGACGCCTCATGAACTGTGGTTTGGCAAGAAACCAAAGTTGTCGTTTCTTAAAGTTTGGGGCTGCGATGCTTATGTGAAGAAACTTCAACCAGATAAGCACGAACCCAAATCGGAGAAATGTGTCTTCATAGGATACCCAAAAGAGACTATTGGGTACACCTTCTATCACAGATCTTAGGGCAAGATTTTCGTTGCTAAAATCGGATCCTTTCTAGAGAAGGAGTTTCTCTCGAAAGAAGTGAGTGGGAGGAAAGTAGAACTTGATGAGATAACTGTATCTACTCCCTTATTGGAAAGTAGTTCATCACAAGAACCAGTTCCTGTGACAACTACACCAATTAATGAGGAAGCTAATGATATTGATCATGAAACTTCAGATCAAGTTTCTACTAAACCTCATAGGTCTACCAGAGTAAGATCCACACTAGAGTGGTACGGTAATCCTATTCTGGAAGTCATGTTACTTGACCATGATGAACCTATGAACTACGAGGAAGCGATGATGAGCCCAGATTCCGCAAAATGGCTAGAGGCCATGAAATCTGAGATGGGATCCATGTATGAAAACAAAGTATGGACTTTGGTTGACTTGCCCGATGATCGACAAGCCATTGAGAATAAATGGATCTTTAAGAAGAAGACTGGCGCTGATGGTAATGTAACTGTCTATAAAGCTTGACTTGTTGTGAAAGGTTTTCGACAAGTTCAAGGGGTTGACTACGATGAGACTTTCTCACCCATAGAGATGCTAAAGTCTATCCGAATCATGTTAGCAATTGCTGCATTTTATGATTATGAAATTTGGCAAATGGATGTCAAAACTGCATTCTTGAATGGATTTCTGGAAGAAGAGTTGTATATGATGCAACCAGAAGGTTTTGTTCATCCAAAAGGTGGTAACAAAGTGTGCAAGCTCTAGCGATCCATTTATGGACTGGTGCAAGCATCTCGGAGTTGGAATAAACGCTTTGATAAGTGTGATCAAATCATATGGTTTTATACAGACTTTTGGAGAAGCATGTATTTACAAGAAAGTGAGTGGGAGCTCTGTAGCATTTCTGATATTATATGTAGATGACATATTATTAATTATAAATTATATAGAATTTCTGGGTAGCATAAAGGGATACTTGAATAAAAGTTTTTCTATGAAAGACCTCGGTGAAGCTGCTTACATATTGGGCATCAAGATTTATAGAGATAGATCAAGACGCTTAATTGGACTTTCACAAAGCACATACCTTGATAAAGTTTTGAAAAAGTTCAAAATGGATCAGGCAAAGAAAGGGTTCTTGCCGGTATTACAAGGTGTGAAGTTGAGTTAGACTCAATGCCTGACCACAGCAGAAGATAGAGAGAAAATGAAAGATGTTCCCTATGCTTCAGCCATAGGCTCTATCATGTATGCAATGCTGTGTACCAGACCTGATGTATGCTTAGCAATAAGCTTAGCAGGGAGGTACCAAAGTAATCCAGGAGTGGATCACTGGACAGCGGTCAAGAACATCCTGAAATACCTGAAAAGGACTAAGGATATGTTTCTCGTATATGGAGGTGACAAAGATCTAATCATAAATGGTTACGTCGATGCAAGCTTTGACACTGATTCGGACGATTCTAAATCGCAAACCAGATACATATTTTTATTAAACGGTGGAGCTGTAAGTTGGTGCCATTCTAAACAAAGCATCATGGCGGGATCTACATGTGAAGCGGAGTACATAGCTGCTTCGGAAGCAGCAAATGAAGGAGTCTGGATGAAGGGGTTCATTTCTGATCTAGGTGTCATGCCTAGTGCATCGGGACCAATGAAGATCTTCTGTGACAATACTGGTGCAATTGCCTTGGCAAAGGAATCCAGATTTCACAAGAGGACCAAGCACATCAAGAGATGCTTCAATTCCATCCGGGACCAAGTCCAGGTGGGAGACATAGAGATTTGCAAGATAAATACGGATCTGAATGTTGCAGACCCGTTGACTAAGCCTCTTCCACGAGCAAAACATGATCAGCACCAAGACTCCATGGGTGTTAAAATCATTACTGTGTAATCTAGATTATTGACTCTAGTGCAAGTGGGAGACTGAAGGAAATATGCCCTAGAGGCAATAATAAAGTTATTATTTATTTCCTCATATCATGATAAATGTTTATTATTCATGCTAGAATTGTATTAACCGGAAACATGATACATGTGTGAATACATAGACAAACATAACGTCACTAGTATGCCTCTACTTGACTAGCTCATTAATCAAAGATGGTTACGTTTCCTAACCATATACATGTGTTGTCATTTGATTAACGGACATGACCCATTCCTATAGCCTAGCACTTGATCGTTTAGTATGTTGCTATTGCTTTCTTCATGACTTATACATGTTCCTGTAACTATGAGATTATGAAACTCCCGTTTACCGGAGGAACACTTTGTGTGCTACCCAACATCACAACGTAATTGGACGATTATAAAGGAGCTCTATAGGTGTCTCCGAAGGTACATGTTGGGTTGGCGTATTTCGAGATTAGGTTTTGTCACTCCAATTGTCGGAGAGGTATCTCTGGGCCCTCTCGGTAATGCACATCACTATAATCCTTGCAAGCAATGTAGCTAATGAGTTAGTTACGAAATGTTGCATTATGTAACGAGTAAAGGGACTTGCCGGTAACGAGATTAAACTAGGTATTGGATACCGACAATCGAATCTCCGGCAAGTAACATACCGATGACAAAGGGAACAACATATGTTGTTATGCGGTTTGACCGATAAAGATCTTCGTAGAATACGTAGGAGCCAATACGAGCATCCAGGTTCCTCTATTGGTTATTGACCGAGAATAGTTCTAGGTCATGTCTACATAGTTCTCGAACCCGTAGGGTCCGCACGCTTAACGTTATGATGACAGTTTTATTATGAGTTTATAAGTTTTGATGTACCGAAGGTTGTTCGGAGTCCCGGATGTGATCATGGACATGACGAGGAGTCTCGAAATGGTCGAGACATAAAGATTGATGTATTGGAAGCCTATATTCGGATATCGGAATGGTTCCGGGTGAAATCGGGATTTTACCGGAGCACCGAGGGGTTACCGGAACCCTCCCGGGGGTTATTGGGCCTTCATGGGCCCTAAGGGAGAAGAGGAGAGGAGGCAAGAGGTGGGCTGCGCCCCCTCCCCTCCCTAGTCCGAATAGGAGAAGGAGAGGGGGCGGCACCCCCCCTTTCCTTCCCCTCTTCCTCCTCCTTCCCCCCTTCTCCTTCTCCAACTAGGAAAGAAGGGAGTCCTACTCCTGGTGGGACTAGGACTCCCCCTTTACGCGCCCTCCTTGGCCGGCCGCCCCCTCCCCCTTGGCTCCTTTGTATACGGGGGCAGGGGGGCACCCTAGGACACACAAGTTGATCTACGTGATCGTTCCTGAGCCGTGTGCGGTGCCCCCCTCCACCATATTCCACCTCAGTCATATCGTTGCGGTGCTTAGGCGAAGCCCTGCGTCGGTAGAACATCATCATCGTCACCATGCCATCATGCTGATGGAACTCATCCCCGACACTTTGCTGGATCGGAGTCCGGGGATCGTCATCGAGCTGAACGTGTGCTGAACTCGGAGGTGCCATACGTTCGGTACTTGGATCGGTCGGATCGTGAAGACGTACGACTACATCAACCGCGTTGTTATAACGCTTCCGCTTACGGTCTATGAGGGTATGTGGACAACACTCTCCCCTCTCGTTGCTATGCATCACCATGATCTTGCCTGTGCATAGGACATTTTTTGAAATTACTACGCTCCCCAACAGGGGCAGCCCAAGGTCGTTGATGTGTGGTCTCGCACGGAGCTTGTTGACCCTCATGCAAAGGCGGTGCTGAAGAGGATGAATGCGGACCTGAGGCCAGGCAACTTGGGGGCGGCGAAGCTGACCGGGGCTACGCTCCTGAGGGAGTTCCTGGAGCACCGGGTGGCTCCACTCCGGGAGCACTCGCTCCCATTGTGGAGGCTTGGGGAAGCGGACGCTGCCCTTCGCCTGAGCTCCGAGGCCCTGGCCGACGAAGATCTGGTTGCAGCTCTCCATTCCTTGGTTGGGGGAGACGTGGCGAGGCCGGAGGGCGCTCCTGTCCCCCTGTTTCTTCGCGGCGACTGGGAGCAGGTGGTGAACGCCATGCCCACCTACAACGGTGAAGGGTTGGTGCCTGGAGAAGCTCCTGGGGATCTGGCGGCGCTGGCGACGGTGAACGTGTCCTCCAATGACTCCAGCGGGAGTGAGGAGGAAGAAGAGGAGGAGGAAGAAGAGTCTAACTCTGAGGCGAATGGCGAAGAGTCGGAGGAGTCCTTCCCTCGGCGCAGGTCCCGCGCCCTCCGCTCCATGCCGGACGATGACGAGGCTGGCGCCAGGCAAGGAGGGGAGGATTCTCCCTTGGTCCCGAGGAAGGGCAGGTCGGGGCTGGTCCTCCCAGGGTCTGCTCTGGTCCCGGGGCGGTTTGAGGCCAGCTCCGGCCCTCCCGACGCGCCTTCTTCCTCCGGGCCTCCCAAAGCCAATCCCAGTTGTAGGCTCTCGGGCTTCAAGTTTGGCCGGAGGCTGCTTGAGTCCGCGAACGTCGACAAGTAAGTGCTTGATCTGCGCTTTGCCTTGTTTCTGCCGCCGAGGCTTGACATCTGCATTCTCTTGGCCAGGCCGGCACCTGCAGCAAAAAGGTTGAAAGGGGCTTCTGCGGCCCCGCTCGAGGCGGGTTCGTCTGCCGGGGCAGTGCCTTCATCCGTGGGGAAAGGAGGTAGCGAGGCTCATGCCTCCCCTGCCCGGTCGTCCTCGCGAGCCCAGCAGGGACACTCTGGCAAGGAGTCAGCCCCCATGGCCCCACTGACTCTGGAGGTGCCTGCGCTTGATGCTACCACTGAGGTGTCCAAGGCCCAGGGGCTCCTTCCTCCCAAGCCGTGATCACGCTGCCGTCCTCTCCGCCTGCTCCACCGGCTTCCGTCTCTTCTGATCCCTCGGCCGTCCTGGACCAGGCTGCCAACGAACTGAGACGGCTGCAGGAGGATCTTCGGAGCATGGACCCCCCGCCTGGCAGTCGGGCGCCTGGAGCTAGCTTCTGGCTGGGCCCGCTCTGCTGCCTCCGTCCGAGCGGTGATGAGCCTAGCCGCGTCTGCCTCCGATGAGGAGAAGCAAGCTGCCTCCCAAGCCAAGGCCGCTCGCTATGCTGCCCAGGGCGACGCTGTGGATGCCCGGGGCCTCTGCAAGGCACTGGCGGTCGAGCTACAAGGCCTGCGCGATGAGCTCACGAAGGAGGTCTGCATCCTCCAGGAGAAAGAGGAGGAGATGAAGGCTCAGGAAGCTGCCGTCAGGGACCGGAACACCGAGCTTGACGACCGTCGCAGCTAGTTGGAGACGCTAGAGCAGGCGCTGAAGGTGGAGAGGGCCGAGCTAGACGCCAAGGCAAAGCTCCTGGCCGAGGATCGAGTGGCATTCGCCCAGCTGGAGGAGAAAGCTCGCGCTGTGCTGAAGACGCTTTATGAGGGCGTCTTAGAGAAGCCGTTGGCTGGTGCAGAGGACGGCCCTGTCGAGCTGCTTCGCTTCCTGGTCCGTGCACTTGAAGATGTCGCAGAGGGCCTCGGTCCTACGACCGAGGCCAAGGCGCGTGCCCTGTCTTCTGCAGCGCTGACGCGTGTCCTCAGCCATGTCTACCTTCACGACCCCAATGTCGACCTCGACAGCCTGCTGGAACCCGTGAGCAGCAACCTTGCCGCCGCTCCTGCTGAAACCGTGAAAGGCCGAGCCGAGTCTTTGCTGGGGAGGTTCCGTGCCTTCAGCACCTTGCACGGGCGTGGTACCTCCAGTTCTGCGGCCTCAGGAGGCGGAGCCGCCCAGCGTGACTCCACCACAGGCGGCGGCGCCACTAGAAAGTGACCCCTTCGCTGCTTCTGTCCTGTTTTAGTTCCTTCAACATGCACCATGCCTCGTGGAGGCGTTTAAACTTGTGTTTGGTGTTGTGAAACACCCTATGGCTTGTAATATTTGCTTTTGAATTCCCTAGAATTTGCATTTTCCCTCCTATTTTCTTGTGTTCTACGTCGGCAGGGCCCGGCCTCGCGCATACCTCAGCCGCCGTTAGCCCCGACCGGAAACCAGGACGGGACTAAGGAGTGAGGGGCTACGTGGCAAGTTAGGCTCCTGAGTCGCAATGCTCAGGAGTCCCCCTTGACGCGCAAACAGCAAGTAGGGAAGGGAGGCATAGGAGTGGATTTGCCGTTCTACGTCGGCAGGGCCCGGCCCCGTGCATACCTCAGCCGCCATTAACCCCGACCGGAAACTAGGACGGGACTAAGGAGTGAGGGGCTACGAGACCAGTTAGGGTCCTGAGTCGCGATGCTCAAGAGTCCCCCTTGACGTTCAAACGAGTTTTCATACCTCAGCTCCGCTCGGGGAGGTGCGCGCGACGACCGGGTCCGAGGGACCTGGCTGGGTGGCGTGCGCTCGGGCATGGCCCGGGCGTAGCCCCCGTGTCCATCCCCCTCGCGCGGCACTCCCAAGGGGAGGCGTTGCGACGGTGCCAGACACTGAGCTTTGGGCTCCCTGAGGTTGGTACGGCCGTGGGCCGCCCTTAGTTGTTTATCACCAGCGGGGAGCATAGTGCTTCCGTATGTGTATGGGCATAGCCGCTCCTCGGCAGTGTCGTCAGCCAGCGTAGAGCATGGTGCTTCCACTGGTACGTGGGAGGGGGCTCCCCTCCAGGAGGATCCCCCGGGGCATGTACAGCCCCGGCCTGACATGTGGCCGGCACGGTAGGGCTAGGAGAGGTGTATCTGGGCACCCGTGAGCTAGCACGGGACTCACGAGGCCCTACCTAGAGGCGGGTTGCGCCTGGCTCTGGGCCTTTATCAATGGTGTGTTCCTACAGGGTGGTTAGAATGAAAATACTCTACGTCCTCAGGTCCCGGCCCTCAAGCAAGCTCAGCCGCCGCTGGTATGACAGGTCGCGATGCCGTGGGTCAAGGCTAGGGGGTGAGGGATGGAGAGCCAGTAAGAGCCCATGAAACCCGATGCTCAGGCACCCCCCTTTTAACGTGCAAGCGCTTTGCATGAGAATGGACAGGTCCGCGATAAGCAGCAGAAGATAATCTCGGGAATCCGATTAAGCATGGAGGAGCAAATCCATTTCACACAGATGCGGAAAAAGCAAACGCTACTGGGTCAGGCCCGAGCAACTTGGGGATAATGCAGCCCAAGGGGCGCCCCCAACAAGGTAGGTAAAGAGCATAAGCAAAACGGATACATGTCGCAGGGACGGACCCACGTGACCTGCGAATGATGCAGCCCTATGGGCGCTCCCAGCTGAAAAATGGAACTTTGAAAGATGTCACCTGATACCATTGGAGATGAAGTGATGCTGAAGTAGCGGACGACGCGTGGTGAGGAAGCCGACCCTCACGAGCTCTCGGGGCCTGGAGCCTCGGGAGGCTCCGGGGGTACAGGAGGATCTTCGAGGGCCATCTCCATCTCCGCCAGGACCGCGCGATGCTTGACCTCCTGAGCCTCCAGAATGCTCCTCAGTAGGCGCTGACCAGCGGCGAGCGCGTTCGGCAGGTCGAAAGGCATGCAAACATAGCTGTGAGGTGGACCCTCGCAACGCCCTATGCGGGAAGGCCAGAGGCGCTCCTGAGACGCGGCTCGGTTGAGCCCTGGTACATCGATGCAGACACGCAGCCCACCATCCTCGCTGGGATGTGGGGCTATGGCAGGTAGGCGATGGCTACCGCGCATGACTCATGACTCCTGTAGCTCCTGAATGTTCCTCGCGATGAACTCCTGAGGGTTTGGCCCTCCTTGCCTCATACCTTCCTGACGGAAACGCACCTTGAAGCACACCTCCAAAGTGGTGCCCGAGCACCTCCCTCGTGACCTTGGCAAAGTCAGTGGCTCTCCAAGAAAGAGCCCCCGAGCCCTGCCTGAGGAGGGCGCCGGGCGCGCCTTCCTATGCGACAGAGGTTGGCGCCCCTTGAACGGGCGCGGATCCTGACGCAACACCTCCGGAGGTGCCTGCCTTGTGAGGGTTTGGGCCAGGTGAAGCCTTCTTCTTCTTTGGGACCGCCTTGGGAAGTCTTCCGCTCCTGTGATCTGGGTCTTCAACTACCGCGGCTTAGAAAGCATGCTCAAGAGAACACACTGCATCCCTTTCCTCATAGGGGACTGTGATGATTCCACCGCTTCCTGGCATCTTGAGGACATTGTAGCCATGGTGAGTCACTGCGATGAACTTGGCCAGGGCTGGGTACCCGAGGATGGCATTGTATGGCAGGAGAATGTGGGCGACGTCGAAGTCAATGAGCTCGGTGCGGTAGTTGTTACGCTGCCCAAAGGTAACCGGAAGGTGAACTTGCCCAATTGGAACGGTGGAACCATCAGTGACTCCTGAGAAAGGCTTGGTCGGCTGAAGCTGAGCATATCGCACATGGAGACTGTTGAATGTCTCGACGGACAGGACGTTGAGTCCTGCTCCGCCATCGATGAGGGTCCTGGTGACTTGCACGTTGCTGATGAGCGGGGAACAAAGCATCTGGAGGACTCCGGTCATTGATGCGCACTTGAGCTGATCCGCTGAGCTGAACGTGATAGTGCACGCTGACCACCTGAGGGGGCGCGTGGCCTCAATATTGGGGAGGACTGCATTCACCTCGCAAGCAAACTGCTTGAAGATGCGCTATGAGGCTGGGGCCTGGGCGCTGCCCAGGATGCAAGCGATTGTGTGTGGCTCCTAGAAGCCCCCAGCCCCCTCGTCCTGATGATGGTCTTCATTCCTCCTTGGCGGTGGTGGAAGAGGAGGGAGGCATGTGTTGCCGTGCGGGAGATCCTCACGAGGCTGATCCCTCCAACATCCCTCGCGAGGCTGGTCCTGCCAACGATCCTCACGAGGTCGGTCACGCCACCCTTGGCGAGGGCCACGGTCTTCCCATCGTCCTCCACCTCTTCCTCCTCCTCGGCCGTAGCCCCGGTCGTTGCGGTCGGGGCGTCGGCCAATACGCCCATCTCGCACGGCCCTGAGCTCTTGGCATTTGTTGGAGTTGTGGGTGTGGAGGCCGTGGTACACGCAGTATCGGCTACCCTTGGATGACTCAGGCTGATCCCTGCCTCGCTTGGTGTCTGGCTCCGCTGCGAGCACAGCAGCCCCCTTGCGCTTCACGTCCTTGACCTTGGGCTTCTTCTCTTCTGGATCGGCAGCCGGAAGCTCGAGGAGGGAGAGGCGCCCTTCCTAAGCCCTGGCGCACTTGGTCGCCAAGTTGAACAGCTCCAGGGTTGTCCACAGGTCTTCATGGATTGCTAGCTCCTCTTTCATCTTGATGTCACGTACGCCATCGGAGAAGGCTGAGATGATGGCTTCCACAGTCACCCTGGGGGTCTTGAGGCGAGCGTTGTTGAAGCACTGGATGTACTTCTGCAGGGTCTCTCCTGGGTGTTGCTTGATGCAGCGTAGGTCACTCATGGCTGGGGGCCGGTCGCAAGTGCCTTGGAAGTTGGCAATGAAACGGGTGCGCATCTCGTCCCAGGGGCCAGGTTCAGGAGCCAGGTTCGGGCACCGTCCTTGAGCGCCATGGAAAACCAATTATCCATGACCTTTTCGTCCCCGTTGGCGGCCTCGATGCTTAGCTCGTAGAGCTGGAGGAACTCCGCGGGGTCTGCAGTGCCGTCGTAGAGAAGAGGCAGGTCCGGCTTGAACTTGCCGGGCCATGCGACGCTACGCAGCTCGGCGGTGAAGGCGCAACAACCTGTAGTGGCCACATGAGTTCTCTGCTGATGCGGGGCTTGCTCCTGGGGATTCCCACGCACCACTGCCTGGAGCAGCGCGGGGTCTTGACGTGGTGGCGCAGGGATGCGGTCATGGCGCTCCGGTGCTGGGAGCACGTGGGCACCTTCTTGGGGACGAGGGATTTCTTGGCAGCTCCTTTCTTGTCGCGCGGGCGCCGGACGTGGAGGGTCTCGTCCTGGGGCCCCGCGCCTTGGAGCCAGGGCGCCTTCTTGGGGAGGAGGTGGCGGAGGCACCTCTTGATCCACGCCTCCTACGCAGGATGGAGGCTGAGGCAGCGAGAGAGAGAGGGCATAGGAGAGCCCCCTACGGTGCTGCCGAGATCGGTGATGCGGGCAAGCCAGTCCTCGTAGAGGTCGTCGACGGGACGGTAGTGCAGGAGCTCACGCGCCAGGAGCAGCACAGCATGCGCATCTGTGGGGGCGCGACGGGCGTGGGACGACGAACCGGCTGGAGTCAGCGATGGGGTGGCGGTGCGGCCTTCCCGCCCTACCGAAGGATGCAGGGACGAGGCCTGCTGCTCGTTCCCCACCGGGCCGGTGGCGGCGTTGGCGGCAGGCGACGGGGAACGACGGGGCATCTGCCGACGGGCGCCGTCTGGGCGACGCGGGTGGCGAGAGCAGCCCGACGCTCGGCACGAGCCCGGCGAGCGTCAGCCATGGACACGACGGAAGATTGACGCGAAACAGCGGAAGAAAGATTCCGGCGCACCCCTACCTGGCGCGCCAAATGTCAGATTTCGGGTTCCGGCAGATCCTTGAGGTTCGAACTCTGGGGTGCGCATGAAGATCTTTCCCCTACCAGCTCACGTCTCGAAGGCTCGCAATGAATCTAAGCTAGAAAGAAGAACACACAAGGGACACGAGGTTTATACTGGTTCGAGCCACCATTGCGGTGTAATACCCTACTCCAGTGTGTGGTGTGGTGGATTGCCTCAGGGGCTGATGATGAACAGTACAAAGGGAGAACAGCCTCGCGAGGGGCTGTTCTTGAGCTGGCGCGATGAACTGCTTGGGTGAGTTCAGTCACCTCTCTCTCTCTCTCTCTCTGATCGATCCGTCTCCCAAATGGATCCCCTACTCTGTGGTGGCTAGTCCTATTTATAGAGGGAGGCCCTGGGCCTCTTCCCAAATAATGAGCGGGAAGGGCGCCAACAATTGGCCATTTTGAAGGGGAACATCTAGTACACTTATCCTTACTAAAGTTGGTCTTTGGCTGCCAAAGGCTCTGACGATGACGCCGTCCTGGGCTCCACTCGATGACCTCCATCCTGCTGTTCTGCTGGTCTTGGTCTTGTTGCACCGAAACGGTAACCTTTGCCTGATGCCTTGGCCTGTGCTTGCCCCCTTTGCACCGAAGGGGAAACAAGGACACTGCGCAGGCCGGCGCCCGCCTAGCGCCCGCCTGGTCTCGATCGTCATGGCTTGCGTCATGGGCTCCTCGCGAGGTGCCCTGCCTTGATCTCTCTGCCTTCTCGCGAGCCTGCCTGATGAGGCTGCTCCTGAGGAAGCTCCCTGTCGTCCGCCCCGCAAGGCTTGGCCCCTCGCGAGGGTCTTGAGCTTGAGCTGATGAAGCTGGGCTGCACTGGGCCCCCACTTGAGCCACGCCGTAGGCCGCAGGCAGGCAAGTCTAGGACCCCCATTCCCAGAACGCTGACAAATACTCCCATCATTCACAACCCCGGTTTCAGCCAAGCAATTGGTTTATTCTTTTTAACGCGCTTCAGCTTTTTCAACTCTTACACAATACATGAGTGCAAGCCATGGACATAGCACTATGGTGTTATAACGTGGTGGTTGTGAGAACAAAAAGAGGGAGAAGATAGTCTCACATCAACTAGGCATATCAACGGGCTATGGAGATGCCCATCAATAGATATCAATGTGAGTGAGTAGAGATTGCCATGCAACGGATGCACTAGAGCTATAAATATATGAAAACTCAACAAAAGAAACTAAGTGGGTGTGTATCCAACTTGCTTGCTCAAGAAGACCTAGGGAATTTTGAGGAAGCCCATCATTGGAATATACAAGCCAAGTTCTATAATGAAAAATTCACACTTAGTATATGAAAGTGACAACATAGGAGACTCTCTATCATGAAGATCATGGTCCTACTTTGAAGCACAAGTGTGGAAAAAGAGATAGTAGCATTGTCCCTTCCCTCTTTTTCTCTCTTTTTTTTCTTTTTTTTTCTTTTTTTTCTTTCTTTTTTTTCTCTCTTTTTTTCTTTGGCCCTTTTTTTCTTTTTGGCCTTTCTCCTTTTTTTTCTCCCTTTTTTTCTTTTTGGAAAGTCCGAAGTCTCATCCCGACCTATGGGGGAATCATAGTTTTCATCATCCTTTCCTCAATGAGACAATGCTCTAATAATAAAGATCATCACACTTTTACTGATTTACAACTCAAGAATTACAACTCAAAGCTAGAACAAGATATGACTCTATATGAATGCCTCCGGCGGTGTACCGGGATATGCAATGAATCAAGAGCGACATGTATGAAAATTATGAAGGTGGCCTTGCCACAAATACAATGTGAACTACATGATCATGCAAAGAGCAATATGACAATGATGAAGTGTGTCATAGTAAACGAAACGGTGGAAAGTTGCATGGCAATATATCTTGGAATGGCTATGGAAATGCCATGATAGGTAGGTATGGTGGATGTTTTGAGGAAGGTAAATAATGGGTGCATGATACCGGTGAAAGTTGCGCGGTATAATAGAGGCTAGCAAAGTGGAAGGATGAGTGTGCGTATATCCATGTACTCACATTAGTCATAAAGAAATCATATACTTATTGCAAAAGTCTACTTGCCCTTGAAGCGGAGTACTACTACGCATGCTCCTAGGGGAAGGGTTGGTAGGAGTTAACCATCGCGCGATCCCGACCTCCACTCATAAGGAAGACAATCAAAAGAGCACCTCATGCAACAAATTTGTCACACAACTTTTACCATACGTGCATGCTACGGGACTTGCCAACTTCAACACAAGTATTTCTCAATTTCATAATTACCCACTAGCATGACCCTAATATTACTACCTTTATATCTCAAAACAATTATCAAGCATCAAATTGATCATAGCATCCAATTCACTTCCTATGATAGTTTTTATTATACCCAACTTGGATGCTCATCATTCTAGGACCAATTTTATAACCATAGCAAATACCATGTTGTTCTAAAAGACTCTCAAAATAATATAAGTGAAGCATGAGATACTAGCAATTTCTTCAAAATTAAGCCACCGCCATGCTCTAAAAGATATAAGTGAAGCACTAGAGCAAAAACTATCAAGCTCAAAAGATATAAGTGAAGCACATAGAGTATTTTAGCAAATTCTAATCAAGTCGGCTTCTCCCAAATGGTGTGTACAGCAAGGATGATTGTGGTAAACTAAAAATCAAAGACTAATATAATACACGCCGCTCCAAGCAAAACACATATCATGTGGTGAATAAAAATATACCTCCAAGTAAAGTTATCAATGAACGAAGACAAAAGAGGGGATGCCTTCCCGGGGCATCCCCAAGCCTAGGCTTTTGGCTATTCTTGAATATCTTGGGGTGCCATGGGCATCCCCAAGCTTAGGTTCTTGCCGCTCCTTATTCCATAGTCCATCAAAGCTTTACCCAAAACTTGAAAACTTCACAACACAAAACTCAACAGGAAATCTTATAAGCTCTGTTAGTGAAAGAAAACAAAACCACCACATAAGGTACTGTAATGAACTCATTATTAATTTATTTTGGTGTTAAACCTACTGTATTCCAACTTCTCTATGGTTTATAAACTATTTTACTAGCCATAGATGCATCAAAATAAGCAAACAACACACAAAAATAGAACAGTCTGTATCAATCTGTAACCAACGCAAACTTCTGGAACTCTAAAAATCCTACCAAAATAGGAAGTCCTGGACAATTTGTCTATTGATTAGCATAAAAAAGAATCAACGCAAAATCACGTTTCTGTGATTTAACAAAACCAAATTCGTGCGTGCAAAGTTTCTGTTTTTCAGCAGAATCAAATCAACTATCATCATAGGTTATCCTATAGGTTCTACTTGGCACAAACACTAATTAAAAGATAAAAACACATCTAAACAGAAGGAAGATGCAAAATTTATTACTAAAGAGTAACAAAAACAAAAAACACAAATACAATTGGGTTGCCTCCCAACTAGCGCTATCGTTTAATGCCCCTAGCTAGGCATAAAAGCGAAGATAGATCTAAGTAGTGCCATCTTTGGCACTAAATTCATAAGTAGCACGCATGATAGATTCATAAGGTAATTTGACTTTCTTTCTTGGAAAGTTCTCCATGCCTTTCCTTAATGGAAATTGGAATCTAATATTCCCTTCCTTCATATCAATTATCGCACCAATCGTTCTGAGGAAAGGTCTACCAAGAATAATAGGGCAAGAAAGATTGCAATCTATATCAAGAATGATAAAATCTACGGGCACCAAATTTCTATTTGCAACAATGAGAAAATCATTGATCCTTCCTATTGGCTTTTTAATGGTGGAATTCGCAAGGTGCAAATTTAAAGAGCAATCCTCAAGATCATGGAAACCTAGAATATCACAAAAAGTTTTCGGAATCGTGGAAACACTAGCACCCAAATCACACAAAGCAAAACACTCATGATCCTTAATTCTAATCTTTATAGTAGGTTCCCACGCATCATTAAATTTTCTAGGTATAGAAACTTCCAAATTAAGTTTTTCATCATAAAATTGCATCAAGGCATCAACGATATGTTTGGTAAAAGCTTTATTTTGACTATAAGCATGAGGAGAATTAACAACGGATTGTAACAAGGAAATACAACCTTCTAAAGAACAATTAACATAATCAAATTCCTTGAAATCTAAGATAGTGGGTTCAATGCTATTTAAAGTCATGACCTCTCCAATCCCACTTTTACCAAATTTAGCATCAAGATCTAAAAACTCCGAATTCTTGGGACGCCTTCTAACTAAAGTTAACTCATCTCCAGTCCCATTATTATCAAGATTCATATTGCAAAACAAAGATCTAATAGGGGACACATCAATAACTTTAAGATCTTCATCATTATTTTCATTGAAACTAGAAGAACACGCCTTTACAAAGCAATCTTTCTTGGCACGCAATCTAGCGGTTCTTTCCTTGCACTCATCAATGGAAATTCTCATGGCTTTGAGAGACTCATTGATACCATGCTTAGGAGGAGAAGATCTAAGTTTAAGAGAATCAACATCACGCGAAAGTCTATCAACGTTCCTAGCCAAATCATCAACTTTGAGCAATTGTTCTTAAAGCAAGGCATTAAAATTCTTTTGAGAAATCATAAATTCTTTCACACTATTCTCAAAATCAGAGGGCATCTTATTAAAATTACCATAAGAATTATTGTAGGAATTTCCATAATTATTAGAGGAATTACTAGGGAACGGTCTAGAATTAAAGTTTCCTCTATAAGCATTGTTTCCAAAACTATTCCTACCAACAAAATTCACATCCATAGATTCATTATTATTCTCAATCAAAGTACACAAAGGCATATCATTGGGATCAAGAGGAGTATTTCTAGTAGCAAACAACTTCATAAGTTCATCCATCTTTCCACTCAAAACATTGATTTCTTCTATAGCATGCACTTTTTACTAGAAGATCTTTCGGTGTGCCATTGAGAATAATTAGCCATAATATTATCAAGAAGTTTTGTAGCATCTCCTAACGTGATTTCCATAAACGTGCCTCCCGCGGCCGAATCTAAACGATTTCTAGAAGCAAAGTTCAAACCGGCATAAAAATTTTGTATGATCATCCATAAATTCAAACCATGAGTAGGGCAATTACGAATCATTAATTTCATTCTTTCCCAAGATTGGGAAACATGCTCATGATCAATTTGTTTAAAATTCATAATATCGTTCCTAAGAGTGATGATCTTAGAGGGAGGAAAATACTTAGAGTTAAAAGTATCTTTGCACTTGTTCCAAGAATCAATACTATTTTTAGGCAAAGATGAAAACCAAACTTTAGCACGATCTCTAAGTGAAAACAGAAATAACTTCAATTTAACAATATCATTATCCGTATCTTTTTCTTTTGCATATCACACAAATCAACAAAGTTGTTTAGATGAGTAGCGACATCTTCACACTACAAAAAGAAGACACATTCGTGACATTTTGGGCCGAACGAATTTTTTTCTGTCATCCATATGACACTTCTATGACGATAATTGTGACAAAACCCGGTATCATCATAGATGTGGTGGGCTCCTACTTCTATGACAAAAAATCATGACAGAAAATGGGCTTTTCGTCCTGGGCGGGCCGGAGACGCAGCTGCATGACATTCTTTGGGCCGTCCATCACGGAAAAAACCGTGGTAGAAGCGAGGGGAGGAAAATTTCGGGGAGTTGCTGGTTACGGTGGGAGGTCGGGGGCCGAGCGATGCGCGTTTCTCTCGTACACGTACGCGCGTGTGTGCGAGGCGTTGGCTCTAATTGAACCCGAGCGAGGCGTTGGGCTCTAACTGAATCCGAGCGATTGCACTACAGGCTACGCGTTACTGAACCCGAGCGATCGATTGATGGCTGTTAACTGAACCCGATGGAGCGAATCCTTCGCTACTGCTGCTAACTGAAGCCGATCGATTGGATGAACAGTGAGCATTGCACGTGGGGGGCGGGGGGGTTGGATGAACAGTGAGCGGTGGCGTTGCTTCTGGATGAACAGGACCCCGTGGTGTGGAGGGCTGGATGAACAGTAGACGGTGGAGCGGTGGCCGTGGAGGGGTGGTTGAACGGGTCCCCGTGGTGTGGAGGGCTGGATGAACAGTAGACGGTGGAGGGGTCCCCGTGGAGGGGTGCTTGAACAGTAGCCAGTGGAGTAGCGCGCGGTGGAGGCTGGATGAACAAGAGCCCATGGAGGCTGGAGGAGGTCGACGGTAGCCCGTGGAGGCTGGAGGAGGTCGACGGTGGAGATGAACAGTATCCTGTGGAGTCCCATTTTGTGGTACGCCACAGCCCTCCCGATGAACAGGACCCCCGTTTTGACCATAGGAAATCTGTTTCGTCCGTTTTGCGGTACACCACACCCCCCGATCAACAGGACCTTGTTTCGACCGTAGGAAGTCCGTTTCCTCCGTTTTGCGGTACGCCACACCCCTCCCGATCAACAAGACCCCCGTTTCGACCGTAGGAGGTCCGTTTCCTCCGTTTTGCGGTATGCCACAGCCCTCCCGATCAACAGGACCCCGTTCTGAACGTAGGAGGTCCGTTTCCTCCATTGTGCGGTACGCCAGGCCTCGTTTCCATCGCCTGTTCTGTTTCCTCCCGATGACCACGACGCACTCCGTTGCCTCCCCATGAACACGACGCAATCCGTTGCCTCCCCATGAACACGACGACGACGCTGTTTCTCCATTCCGACCTAGCCATGTACACAAGCCCTGGCCATACGTATGCGCGAGTAGGCATTCGAGACCCTGCCCGTATGTACGTACGTGGCCATATTTTCTTTCTTGCACCCTCGCCGCTATACGTACGTATACATGCTATGTGCGTGCCTCTACTATGACACGTGCGCGCCTCTACAACAACCAGTATGTACGTACACGTTCGCGACCAGAATGACAACGCTAGGTACGCTTCGACCAGGTGGGTCCCGACTGTCAGGCACTTCCTTGCCTGCAAAGATGTAGCTGGCCGGTCCCAGCAATCAGGGGGCGAATCGTTTTGTTTTTTTTGCCCGGATGCACTTCCTTGCGTGCGAAGATGTAGCTGTTGGGTCCCAGCAGTCAGGGGGCCGAATCCCTCTTTTTTTCCGGATGCACTTCCTTGCGTGCGAAGATGTAGCTGGTGGGTCCCAGCAGTCAGGGGCGAATCGTTTTTTTTTACCCGGACGCACTTCCTTGCGTGCGAAGATGTAGCTGGTGGGTCCCAGCAATCACGGGGGTGAATCATTTTTTTTAGACGCACTTCCTTGCGTGCGAAGATGTAGCTGGTGGGTCCCAGCAGACAGGGGGAAACGTTTTTTTCAGGAAATACGGTGGCATGTCCAGTGGGTCCCCGCTGTCAGGTGGAGGAATAATGATTTTGCGCATAATAAGGAGGAACTTCCTTGCTGCGGCCGTGGACCCAGCTGTCAGCCTCTCCACATACAGTCCACATCCGATGGAAGCCATTCCTTGACCACGTTGACCACGCCGCGCCAAGAGCACCAGGGCAGTGGACGACGGCGAGGCCTAGGAAGGGGACGACGCGGAGCTGGGGAAGACGCGGCAGTGGATGCCCACGTGTAGAGGAGTATGAGGGTTCACTCGATCGGCTGCGGTGTGAGGCTGCCGTCGCCACAGAATAACAGGGGGTGTGGGTGCGTAGAGGGATGGCCTGGCCAGCGGTGGGAGTAGTAGGGGGCGGTGAGGCCTCCGCGGCATCATAGCCGGCCACGGGCGGCAGGAGCAGGCGGCACGACCGACGCTGCTTTGGGCGGCTGGAGCAAGAAGACCAGTGGTTGAAGAAGCACTACGGGCGTTGGATGGAGATCGGACGGTCACTCGAGCTAGAATCGTTCATATATTGACTAAAGTTGACAAAGGCCTCTGTCCCAGTCAACTTAGTAGGCCCACAAGTCAGCCTCCCACCAAGGTTGGGCCCAGCTAGCAGGGGGTATTCATTTTTTTGTGTGTAATAAGGAGGCACTTCCGGTGGGTCCGAGCTGACTGCGGGGGGAACGTTTTTTTCGTGAAATACGGTGGCCCGTCCTGTGGGTCCCAGCAGTCAGGGGGAAACGTTTTTTTCGCAAAATACTGGTGGCCCGTTGAGTGGGTCCCTGCTGTCAGGTGGAGGAATAATTATTTCCACGTAATAAGGAGGCACTTCCTTGCGGCTGCCGTGGACCCAGCTGTCAGCCTCTCCACGTACAGTACTGTTCCGATGCAAGTCGGTCGTTGACCACATTGACCACGCCGCGCCAAGAGCACCACGGTGGTGCACGATGGCAAGGCCTAGGAAGGGGACGACGCGGAGCCGAGGAAGACCCGGCAGTGAAAGCCCGCGCGGAGAGGAGTACGAGGGTTCACCGGTTCGGCTGCCGTGTGAGGCTGCCGTCGCCGCAGAATAACAGGGGGTGTCGGTGAGTAGAGGGATGCCCTGGCCAGCGGTGGGAATAATAGGGGGCACTGAGGCCTGCGCGGCAGCATAGCCGTCCACGGGAGGCGGGAGCAGGCGATCCCGCCGGCGCTGCTTTGGCGGCTGGAGCAAGAAGATCAGATATTGAAGAAACACGACGGCCATTGGATTGACATCCAACGGTTACGTTCTGTAGAATCGTTTGTTGACGTAGTATATAATAACTAAAAAATCTTGCATACGCGTCAATTAAACATGCCCACAAGTCAGACCACTCCCTCTTTTTTTAATAATTTATATATAGCTCATGGCAACTTCTTATGCAATTTATTGCAGTCGTTTTTTTTGGTTGGCCAGGGCCAATTTCGCATATTTCTGTGGGTTCCAAACTATTTTTAATACCGAAATCTCTAGCCAGATTTAAAGTACTTTGAAGATATATTTAAATTAGGTTAATGCCTAGTGAAATAGGAATCTGGAAATGTGAAAAAAAATCAGAAATTATAAAGTAATTGCCAATTTGTCATCTGTTTTTATATTTACAACCCATTTCATATTACTTTTCAAGATTTGCAGGCGTATTGAAAGAGTTGCAGCCCATCAAGGTGTAGAAAAATAAGTAGGCATGGATTGGGTATTCTTCAGAAAAAATAAACTGGTCTCATTTTCACAAAGAAAAAAATAGCTGGGCTGGTCACATGGTGAACATAAAATATAAGCCTGGGCTAGACGGGCCACAGCCCAGTTCAAACCCTGCTCCGTCTCAACAATACCAAACAAAAAAAATACTGCTCGAGTAGCTGCGTCCTAGGTGTCAGCCGATCTTGTGTTGTTCTCTTGTCTATTGACTATATACGCTCACAATGTCGTGGGTCCCAGATGTCAGGAAAACACTAGGAGGAAGCATTTTATTTTTCCATACGCTGACGTGGTGGGCCCCTATTGTCATCCTCTCCACGTACTTCTACCGATTCCTGTTGTTTGTTGACCATGTTGACAATGCGAGAGGGTGGCGCCGCGGCGAGCGCACCAAAGTGCGCGGAGGACGTCGGCGTTAACGATTTAGGAGACGGTGGGGCGGCAATGCGTGTGCTGAGGTGCAGCCAACGGTGGGAGGCGGAAGCAGGCGGCCCCGCTGGTGCTGGTTTGGTTTTGGCGGCTGGAGGAAGACAGGACTGAAGAAACACGACATACTGTAAAAGCAGCAGGAGTACTTAACAACCTTAACTGAAACCAGCAGGGGCACTTAACAACCAAAGCTGAAAGCAGTATGAGTACTTATACAGGTTCTACCGTACAAAGCACACCTCGAACATTGCTACTTTGCCTACAGTTAACCAAGGGTGAGGCCGCCAAGCCCCAGGACAAGTCCCAGGCGCCACCCCGCGCATCCACAACCTTCTGAAAGCGGCTTCATCTCGCAACATGGTCAATAAACAGGATATTCGCTTTAGAGCCATGGAAAAGCATGAACATAATCTTCTGTCCTATTCTCCAAGATGGACGGGCCTTCATTATTTGAGACCACCCATGAATAAGTATCTTTTCACCTTCAAGGGGAATTGAGTAGGTCGACATAAACATCATGTTATGACCAAGCGCAAGTCTGATCCGACCATGGTCAAGCATCTGTATAGGAACAATAGAACTCGACAGTTCTTGTTTCAAGAAGATCACAACTGTAAAACTGTGTATAAGCAATAGTTTATGAACAACATATATAACAGAAAATAGCTCGTACCATAAGTTTCTCGACACAGTTGGACCTGTTTAACGAGTGCAGCAGTAGCACACATATCCCACATGGCCTTCCACCATTGAAACGCCCCACAAGGACCTCAAGACGATCAATAAAGTGTAGGAACTTGTGGATGTCGATTCAGTCAACTTTAGTGCCATTAGTAACAACCGAGTTATTACAGAGTAACAAACGAGCAGACTGCTTAACTCTGAAAAAACCTACACGTGCCACCAATTATAAGAAAATATTAGTTAGAAGTAGCATCTTCGTGAGAGATTCGTTGCTACTTCTAAAGTTAAATTGTGATTAGTTAGACAAAATAGGTGGATGAAGAAGTAATCGAGGCAACAAGCAAGAACCAGATACAAAACTAACATGGATGAACAATTGGAACGACATCGGGGTGGAAGATCGCAGTGAAGATGAGACCAGGTTCTGCTATTTCCATCAACATTCGTGCGCCAACTTTCAGTCTGTAACACTTGAGAAAGTTTATCCAAGTTCGGCCATAAAAATAGCAGCGATCTTCTTGGTTCATGAAACCAACTCGGAAGTAATATCCATGGCTTGTCTTCACTGTGACCGTTAAACTAGTGTATTCAGTTATGGCAAGGCCAAGCATCTTGAGTACATGTGTTCTGGCAGAGCAAATAATACACTGCAGGAAAAATAATATGAGAACACAACATGTTCAAAAAACCCCACCCTCCTGGATAGAGAAGAGGATTCTAGGAACATATTGTGCGCGTTTCAAAATGCTCTGTTAGGACGAGAAGGAACAAGTGTGGTGTCTCGCCGAGGGTGCAGAAATCTGTAGGATACTCACACTTTGGGCACTGCAACTGAAACGCACTAGATTCAGTACGAAGAAAAATGCATCAACGGCGGCGGCTGCCATCCTAGGATTACCTGCGACCAGGGGACTTGGATTTATCGGGGATGGATGAAGAATTCGTACCTGGTTCTCCATGAGAAAACCCTATGCAATCGTCGAGCAGGGGTTTTCTCTGAACAAGCAGACGAGGGAGAAGGGGATTCAGGCCTAGTGAAATATTGTCGCTTCGTCCGTCAAACTTACCGCTAAAGCTGGAAAGGGGGGTTATGATTTGATGGCTCATTGGGCATTACTGCGGGGCTACGACCGGGGTTTGTCTACCGTGAAGTTGCGCACTCTAATTTGTGCATATGGCACGTGGACCCCGTTGCCGGTTGCCCCACATATCAGCGAAAGGAAGTAGAAAGACAGGAGTAACTAGTTACACATAAATATATTTTTTGACAAAAAGATACTCCCTCTATAAAGAAATATACAAATCTTTTATATCACGGGCTCACCTTGCCGAGAAATATACTCCCTCTGCAACCCACGGGCATTATGGGGTTTCAGCTTTTTTTATGGGGGTTCAGCTGAGAATATAATACTCAGATAGGCTCACGGTTTTGGACTTTGGGGCGCAGGTCGACCCTGCATGTTTGGGGGCCCATGTGTTCTACCTCAGCGCTTTTCATATTGCAAGCGATCGTTACTGCGCTGGTTTTAGATGTTGCCACGAGGCGAATACACAAAATTGAATAAAGCACGGCAGCTGTTGGAATGAAATCGAACGATAGCTCCTAACCAGCAATCAGAGTTGCACTTCTATCAACGATATACCATGTGATAAATAATACTGTCGTACTACTTATACACACAGGACACTTGTTTCACCATGCCAGATTATTACATCAAAATCTCTCAGAGGATAGACCAGTTCGGCAGTTGTGTGCTTCTACTAAGAATTTCAAAGTTGATTTGGATCAACTCTCCTTGCCGAGAAAGTTCAATTTTGACATCATCCCCTACCGCAAGATATGATTTAGATTTGAACCTTGACCATCCTTTAGCATCAATCATCATGTGACCATCCTTTGTACTTACAGTATATTGAGCAGGTTCATTCACACCAAGGCTGCGCATGGTAAGAGAAACTTGGCTGCGGTCGCCCGGATTGTTGAATGACTCCCTCGTTGCTCTAGGAATTCTCTGTTTGAAAACAAGAAGACATACTCAAACAGTTAGATCAACATAGTGAATCATGTGAAACAACATGGAAAGAAAAAAGAACAAAGCACTTGGGTGGCCAATGCTTACCAAGAAGGTGGACATGTCGGTTTTTGTAAGGACTTTGGTATATGAAGTGCGAACTGCAGCCCAGTCTGTTGCCGGTGCAACTGCACGGGCCGGACCAGATGCAAGTGCAAGTTTTGGTGCGGGTGCCGAAACCGCCGCTGCTGCCGGAGATGGTGCTCCTTATAGAGCTGGTGCCGGTGTCGATGCCCGATCCTCCGGTAGATCAGACTGATCCGCTGACGCGGTCGGTGCCCAATCCTCAGCTGGATCAGACTGAGCTGTTGCTGCTGTCAGTGCTAGAGCAACTGCCGGTGCTCGATCTGTGCGAGACAGTGGCGATCGTGTCTGGTCTGCTATGATCAGCTTTCTAACTTGACTAGGATCCGTGACCGTGATCCAATTTTTTCTTCATTTCTTTTAAACGCGAGAAGGACTAATTGTGGCGTTTTTGTTAAACCAATCTGCAGTTCATCATAGGGATTCAGCTTGTACTCAGACAAAAGACTGATCCAATTTTTTCCAGTAATATAAGTGATGGACAGTGCCTTCGTTACTGACACGACATAAGAAGTGAAACCTGCAAAAATAGCCATCGTAGATCAAACCAAACGGTTTATTCTGTGATGAATGTCACATGGCAAAACCTGCATCGTAAAATTGCAGGAAAAGAAAGAAAACATGACATTAAATCAATAAGATTTAGACAGTAAATCAATAAGATTTACTTGATGTGACACGAGTGAATCCTTACCAGGAAATCACTATGTTGAAGTACTAAACAGAAGATTGATCGTCCAACTACTTGTGGCATGCAGGGGCCCCGCCTACTCCCACAAGCAGGACAGTCCAAAGGTCGTGACAAATCGTATGGACCGAACATCCATGGGACTGCAAATCCTGGTGGGTGCGATAAACCCTGCAATGCATATAGATATTGGAGTGTAACCATAATTGATAAACCGTCCTCACAAAAATATGATCTGGATACTTCAAAATGTACAGACTGAATTAAGTGGACAAACATTAACATAGACCATTCTTAGGACTGACCACACACCAAAAGCGGCAGTACTAATAAAAAATACAGGGTTCACAAACACAAATCAAGTGCTGAACAATACTACTTACTACAGACAAGCAAAGTTGCACTAACTAAACTCTGCAGACTATTTCTTGCCACCAACCTACGGGATGAACCCCGCATAACTGACTAGGCCATGGACTTCATGTGAGATGTCTACATGCACCATCACCATCTTGTCAACCTTGGAGAACCTAACAGAGTGGTCTTTCCACTCATAAGCATGATGATGAAGACAGGCCGCATCAGATTTGTTGGGAAGCTTTACAAGAACCACACCCTTCGTAATCGAAGGCACAGCCAGGAAATTGTTGTGGTCAAGTACAACCTCGAGAACATGCCAGACAACAAAGCTACAGGAAAACACTAGCTCAGGACACGTGGCGACAAGGACACAGCAGCTGGATAGTTCAGCAGTAGAACTCATCATCAGGTCTTCCAGTTCACACGGCATGACTTTGAGAACTTCATCTCCACCGCGGACCTGGTTCTAATTCAAACAGAAACCATATTTTATTACTACCTCCGTTCAGAAATATAAGATGATTTTCGATATTATACTCCATATATGACTACATATATGCACAGAAATGAGTGAACAAAGACACTAGAACATGTCTTCAAATGCATGAGAGCAGAGGGATTACATGCAATATCTATATCACAAGTTACCGAGGCAAATATACCCTCTTAAAAGGTAGCATTGATGTTCATAAAGTACTCCCTCCGTCCCAAAATTCTTGTCTTAGATTTATCTAGATACAGATGTATCAAGTCACATTTTAGTATTAGATACATCCGTATCTAGATAAATCTAAGACAAGAAATTTGGGACAGAGGGAGTAGTTGAAAGTAATTGTTTGACGTATTTTTGTACCAAAGTTCATAATACCACGGCAACACTCCATGACGTGTGGGTCCCACGCATTGCTAAATATTCATAGAGTGGAATATGTTCAATATTGGACTCTTTTGGTAGAGTTCATCATGCCAAGTACAATGGTGCAAATAGCTTATAATTTTGACAGTTGATTTTTAAAGAAATAGTCAGCAAATGAGGCATACAAAGCTAGCCAAATTTAGTTGTGTGCACGACATCGTGGATGCATGTCATTCCTTTTGAATATTCTATCCATAAAGGAGATGAAATAGTGATGCACAGGAAACCTGCCCATGGTACTAATAAACGTGACAAGCCAAGCCCCACATGGCATTGAGTGGCTTCAACCTTGGGTAGTTTCCTGGCAGCTCTAGCTAGCACCGATCGGTTTTGATACTAACAAAACTGCATGCGTACATGTCAATCTGGTCAAGGTAGGAAATCCTGGCAGATTTCGGCCGGGTCACGTGGTTGCAACGGATTAACGTGATAGAGAAGCCAACACTGACGTCTCACCGGCCTATAAAAAGCTCCCATCCTACACGCAGCGGGGGGCGGTGGCCAGCCATGCCGTGGGCATAATGAAGAAGAAACATACGGCTGCGCTCCCAAACACCTTGCGCGAGAGCCGGCCGAGAAGCAAGAACACGCCGAGGCTCTCGTCAAGTTTCTCATCTTATCTCACCTAAGCACTCGCTCGGAGTACGCCGATTCGCTAAATAAAACAGTGACACCGTAAATACCGTGTAGATGCCGAGGTACACTCCATATCCAGTTCAAACTTGCACCTATCCTCTAAAAAGGGAGGCTAGCCGCGAGAAGGGCACGAGGAAACAAGAAGCCCAGACTGGTCGTCCCACACATCGAAAACTTTCACGGGAGCCGGCCGAG
Organism: Triticum timopheevii; assembly: GCA_963921465.1. Classification (NCBI taxonomy): domain Eukaryota; kingdom Viridiplantae; phylum Streptophyta; class Magnoliopsida; order Poales; family Poaceae; genus Triticum; species Triticum timopheevii. The sequence continues at coordinate 237,113,908 of OY997264.1, read as the reverse complement.
AAGCAAGAACAAGCCGAGTTTCTCGTCTAAAGTCTCATCCATATTCCACCTGAGCACATGCTGGAATTACGCCAATTCATTAAACAAGACAACGATGTCGTAATACCGCGTAGATGCGGAGGTACACCACATCGATCTTGTCACGCCCAAGATGCGACCCTATCCTAAAGGAACTCGAAGGTCCCACCAAGGATAGAAGCGCATCTTGAAGATACTTTTGCAAGGTGGATATCATTACATCAACATTACATAATAGATGGGGATACATACAAAAGGCATACAATGCCACATGAATACAACATCATATTACATAAGAGCACCATCTGACTACGGATGAAACACAAACAGAAACTCAAACGACATCCACCCTGCTAGCCCAGGCTGCCGACCTGGAACCTATCCCCTGATCGAAGAAGAAGCAGAAGAAGAACTCCAAAAAACAAGCAAACATCGCTCTCGCGTCATGATCATTGCAAAACCTGTACCTGCAACTGTTGTTGTAGTAATCTGTGAGCCACGAGGACTCAGCAATCCCATTACCATGGGTATCAAGACTAGCAAAGCTTAATGGGAAAGGAAGGGGGTAAAGTGGTGAGGTTGCAGCAGCGGCTAAGCAAGTATGGTGGCTAATATACGCAAATAAGAGCGAGAAGAGAAGCAAAGGAACGGTCGTCAACTAGTAATGATCAAGAGGTGATCCTGAGCTCCTACTTACGTCAATCATAACACAGAAACCGTGTTCACTTCCCGGACTCCGCCGAGAAGAGACCGTCACGGCTACACACGCGGTTGATGCGTTTTAATTCGGATCAGGTGTCAAGTTATCTACAACCGGACATTAACAAATTCCCATTTGCCACATAACCGCGGGCACGGCTTTCGAAAGATAATACCCTGCAGGGGTGTCCTAACTTAGCCCATGATAAGCTCTCGCGATCAACGAAGGATATTCCTTCTCCCAGGAAGACCCGATCAGTCTCGGAATCCCGGTTTACAAGACATTTCGACAATGGTAAAACAAAACCAACAAAGCTGCCCGATGTGCCGACAAATCCTGATAGGAGCTGCACATATCTCATTCTCAGGGCAACATCGGATGAGACTAGCTATGAGTAAAACCAGACTTCGAGTTTCCCTGAGGTGGCCCCGTAGGCAGCTCAGTTCGGACCAACACTCGAAGGAGCACTGGCCTGGGGGGGACTAAAATAAAGATGACCCTCGGGCTCCGGAAACCCAAGGGAAAAAGGGCTAGGTGAGGCAAATGTTAAAACCAAGGTTGGGCCTTGCTGGAGGAGTTTTATTCAAAGCGAACTATCAAGGGGGTTCCATAAATCACCCGACCGCGTAAGGAACGCAAAATCCGGGAACATAACACCGGTATGACGGAAACTAGGGCGGCAAGAGTGGAACAAAACACCAGGCATAAGGCCGAGTCTTCCACCCTTTACCAAGTATATAGATGCATTAATTAAATAAGAGATATTGTGATATCCCAACATAACCCTGTCCACCATGGAGCAATCTTCAACTTCACCTGCAACTAACAATGCTATAAGAGGGGCTGAGCAAAGCAGTAACATAGCCAAGCAATGGTTTGCTAGGAAGGGTGAAAAGGTTAGAGGCTGACATGGCAAATTAGGAGGCTTGATCAACAAGAGATAGGTAGCGCGGCAAAGCAATAGAACGAAGGAACTAGCATAGCAATGATAGTAGTGAGATCCAGGGTAGCGGTCATCTTGCCTGAAATCCCGCAAGGAAGAAGAACGAGTCCATGAAGAAGACGAACGATAGTAGTCGAACGAATCCTCACAATCGCAACATTACCGGAACTAAGAAGCAACACCGGAAAAGAAACAGACAACATGGTAAATGCACAAGCATAAACATGGCATGATGCACAAACAAGTATGATGCATGTCCGGTTTAATGAGGCATGGCATAGCAATATGCACAAACAACACTACACGTTAAGTGGAGCTCAATATGCAATGAGTTGCATATTGACAAAACACCACATCAATTATTTAGTTCTCTCCCGTTTATGTACCCAACAAAATTAACTGTGGTTAAGCATGGCAAGAGGTGAAAGCATAATAAAACTATCTATTTAGGCAAGTTTAAATGAGGCCAGAAATAACAAACAACAATTCCGGAAAATCCCCATATGCATATTTTTAATTTAATGCAAACAACAATTTTAACCATTTAAATGTTGTTATCATGATGCGGATGGCATATGCAAGTTTTATGCCATTTTATGAAAATGTTGACATGAGCATGATATGAAACATTTGTCACCGTGGTGGAATGAAAGGGGTGTCATGGCAACGACAACAGAAATGGTGCCACGGCAACATTCCGATGATCTGACAACTCATTGAGATGTCGGTGCAAAAGTAAGTGTGGGTGAGCGTGTGATGCAAAAGATGGTGGGGTGATCCCGGATTCCGGGTTCCCACGGGTCGACGGCATGGCAAACGAGGAGGAACGTGCAAGGATCAACTTGGACACGGTTTGAGCATGAGCATCTCATACAACATGCATTCGTCCACGGGTCATCGTCTCGGGGTTATACCTTTGAAGCGTGCATTTTCGGGGCGGATCGAGTTCGACGAGGGAAGTAGTGGTACACGGGCCGTAGTGGAAGTAGTCGTTCTCGCGACGGTAGTGGAAGTAGTGGTTCACGGACGTCGTGGAAGTAGTCGTTCATGTTTCGGAGAGGAACTTGACGCATCCAAGTCCTTCGGGGTTCCTTGTTGTACTTGCGTTTCGGTGCGGTACTTAGCGATTCCAGGATGTTGTAGCCGTGTAGTCGTTCATGTATCACCGTGGTGTAGTCGTACTTGGCGTCCGCAGCAACATATCCATGATGGCCAAACAAACCAATAGCGACCGAAGGCAGCAGGGTGCGAGGCAAGGCTTGAGCGGTGAGATGCCATGGGCGTGCAACAGAGCAAAGGGGGCGCCGGGGCTCATGGGCGGCATGGACGGGCAGAAGGCGCTCGGGATCGAGCTCCTCTCGATCCAAAGCTAGGTTGCAGGCGCGGGACGGAGGTGGAGGCCCGGCGAGGTCAGGGACGAGACTGGACGCCGACGCGGAGGGAAGCTCGGGGCAGGGGAAGCAGCCACCATGGGGACGGGGAGGAGCTCGGCTCCCCTCGAGCGTTGCAGGCTGCTGGTGGAGGAGACGCGCGGGCGAGGTGGCCCTTGGTCGCCGTAGAGGAAGCAGAGGATGGCGCGGGACTTGGCGGCAGGGACGTCCTGAAGCTGCTGCTGGTGGCGCTAGAGGTGGCCGGAGACGGGTCGCAGGCGACGGGGTGGCGCGGGCGCGCGCTATGCAGGAAGGAGCTTGGGCGACGGGGACGGCTTGCGGGAGCTCCGACGAGTGGCGCGGAGGCAGAGGCGCGGGGCGACGTGGCCATGGCCGGAGAAAGACAGGCAGGGCGGCACGGTCGTCACTGATGCGAGGGGAGAAGGGCGACGGCTGATGCAGTGGGTCGAGGCAGCGGAGGGGAACACGAGCGAGGCGCAAGGGGATCGGGGCGAAGCCCTTCTTGGCGCTGGCAGCGGGCGTGCGTTGGCGGCGCTGGAGGAGGAACGAGGGGATCGATCGGGATGAGGCTAGGGTTTAGGTATAGGTGCGGCTGGGCCTAGGTGGGCCTAGGGAGGCCGGAGGAGGAGCCTTGGGCCATGTGGGTGGAGCTGGAGAAAAGCCTGGTTCTCTCTCTCTCTCCCTACTTCTCATATTTTCCTTAACAGAAAAGAATTAGAGAGAAGGAAAGAAAGAAAGGGTTAGGGAAAGAATATGCGCAAGGGGTTAATTTCCCTAGACTCACAAAAATAAGCTTGATCCAAGAAAAATGGCGGGGACATGATTGCAGGAAATTAAATGCAAACTCATTTGAAATTCAAATGGGTTTGAACTAGGACTAGGTTTTTTGAAGTGTCCAAAAATGTTGAGGATTTTGGTGGAGCTCGGGAAAGTGATGAAAAAATTTATGGACAAAGTTTAAGGTCAAGAAGTGAGGTAACAAAGGCATGGAATATTTTGCAATTGTGTTATGGTTAATTCCAAAACAATGGAATATTATTTTTATAGCTCCCTAATAATATTGGGAGGATATATGTTATAAAGAGAAATCACCATGTGCATTTCCCTCGATTTAAATGGACCGAAGATCCATACGATTTTATTTAGATGAGTTTGTAAAAGGGTTGCATGATGACATGATGCAATGCAAATGATGCAAAGAGATGAGATGCATGACATGAACAAAATGCAAAACAACAGACAAAACCCAACCACGAAGGGAATAACATATCACATCTCTGAAAAAGGCAAGAGTTGGAGTTACAGATATGGAAAGTTGCATCCGGGGTGTTACAACACTCCACCACTACGAGAGGATCTCGTCCCGAGATCTAGGATGGCACCGGAGAGAAACGGAAGAGGAAGAGAAAAGGTAAAACTAAGTTGCTTCTTTGACGAACGAGTGAAACCACGAACCATGAGAGGTTGAGCAATTTAAAAGAAAGAGTACAACAGAGATGAACGAGATTGCAAACAATCCGTTAGAAAAGAGGAACAAGCAGTATTACGAGAACTTGAAGGTTGAAAGACCTGGAAATAAGAGCTTCACGAACGAAAAGAATATGACCACCTCGGTATAATGAGATAGACAAGGAACAAGAATGACAGAATTTGGACAGCACTCCGGTAGAAAAGAGAAGATAACTTGATGAGATGAAGAGATATTGAAGAGATGATACAACACTCCGGTTAAATGGATAAGCCAGAAAAGAAGACGATCCTCACCAAACGAGGTGATGGGTGAAGAGCACAACATCACAATGCCTCCGTAACGAAAGAATAGAAGTTAGACCATTGGGATAAAGGGACGGAGAAGAAAATGACAACTTTTGCCACAAGTGAACTTGGAAAGCATCCTTGCAAAGAAGAATGGAACGGAGTTGTTGGAAAATCAACAACGAGAAGCACAAGCATGTTGTGGGCTTATGGAAAACATCTCGAGACTATGAGGTGACAAGCGGCCACTAATGGAAACCATTGATTTGATTGAGAGAACCGAAGAGACGAAAAACTTCTTCACCGAGATGAGAAGGAGAAAATTGGATCATTGATAAGCACCACAAATAGCTACATTCCTTAGGGAAGGCTGTAGGTGACATATAACCCAATATAACTCCAAGAAAAGATTGATTGGTTGAAAAGATCTCTTGAACGAACAGAAAATGATGGATTTAAATATGTCAATCTTGAAAACTTGTGAATCATGAAAGACGAAGGAAAATTATCAAGAATGACATAACACCGCCTCAAAAGATAAGGTAGGAAGAATTGCACTTCGGATGCAAGATAAAGAATACTTGAACTCCTCAACACAAGACATGTGTTGAACACCAGGTTAATTTTTGAGTATAGCTTGGCAGATCTTAACTCCGAGAGAAATCTTGAAGAACAATTGAAGAATGAAAAGAATCCTTGATGAACCACCATGTAGAGCCTCCATGAAGAACTTCGGTAATAAAAGGATGATGAAAAGAAAAAGAAGTTGAAAACACAAGGTGAAGCCTTGCGATGATTTAGATGGAGCTTCGTGACGAGATAATGCGGAAAACTTGGAACTCCGGAAGAGGAATTAATCACTTGGATGAAAAAAGAATAAGAATTATGCTATGTGTATCCTTCACCAATTTAAATTGATGAAAAGCAACGAATTTGGCATACTATGTATTCTCATTGAAAAAGGATTAAGAGAGATATAGCGTAAACTTGAGAAGGTCTTCATGAACCACTGGTAGGATTTGGAAACAATGAATGAATTAATATGATAACAAAGGAAAAGAAATCTTGAACGAACCACCGTAAGAATTGAAAAGGAACATAGCAAAGGCACAATTCACCGGAAAGAGTTTGAAAATGAATGAAGATACTTGAAGGGATTTAAATACATGAGAATGAAGAGAACATGAACTGATTAGAGGATATTTGAACGATTCACCGGTAAGATTTGGAGAATGATAGCTACACTCTAAGAATGAAGAATTAAGACATGAAGGCCTTCAGAGGAAAGAAATGGAAACAACTCATGAAATGCTCCGGATGGTAAGAAAAGAATTGTCACAATCAAAACAATTATGAGCATGGCATCAAGCTAGAACCATGAATCTTCAAGAGAATGGACCAAGATTTAAGAGAAACTCTTCTTCGGTCTTCACATGTTGAGAATGATGATGAGAACCACCATGACAATTGTTGAGGCACTCCGAAATGAAAATTGGAAAGGTTGAACCAACGATGAAAATAATTTGAAAGATCTTGGAGAAGACATATGACTGATGATAACCCATTCTTACGTCAAACTTTGAAAATAATTTTAGAAGCTCCGGGAAAATTAGAAGAGTCACATAAGATCCTGGGAAAAGACCTGTGGGTTAGGGCCCACTCAAAAGAAAACACTGTTGAAAATGATTTTAAAGAGAGATTGCACCGGTTGAATTAAATGGCTTGAATGAGATAACAATCTCCAAATAGCTTGAACGGATCGTGAATGAAAAGATGAGCCTTCTGAGATATCTTCAGCACTCCAGAACAAATGGATAGGAAGAAGTGAATGATTAAGAGGTGAATCGGAATGAGAAAGCATTAGAAACGAGGAAAGGAATATGATGAATATCGAAAGCTTGAATTGGATCCACCGAAGAAGAAACAACAATGAAGGATGATGAACTTGAAACTGTTGAGCATCTTCATGGAAAATCACCGGATAAGAACATTGATTGAAAAGAATGAAGAGACTTCCCACAAATAAAAGGATACATGATTAAGAAATCTGAGTCCTTGAAGAAAAAGGGTGGGAGGGCGGGGAAAACAAAGACAACTTGGGGATGGATGAAACAGATACTGTTGAGAAAACTTAGAATTGATCTCACAAATATTGAAATGATCGGATCCACTTGAAGAGAAGCACACCGGTTGGAAAGAATTGACATGATAATCTCGATGATCAAGAAGGATTAGTACTCCCATAGAAATATGAGAACACCATTTAGAAAGGTATGGAATCAACACTTGACATTGAAGCAACTCGAATACCACAAATAAAACAAAACAAAGGATTTGGCTTGCAGAATAAGCCGGAACAAATACATATGATAGAGATTTACCCAATCCCATATCATACATCTGTCGGAAAGATATTCTAGGAGCTACTTGAATTCCCACCTATAAACTCTCAAAACTTTCTGGTTATGCAATCTGGTGTTGGGGATACAGGGGAAGCAATATATCTCACCCAAACTAACAATCCCTACATCCAGCTGTATCCATCCGTCAACACATAACCACGAAACCTTCGGAAATCGTGTACCTCAACCTTCGAAAAGCATCCGTTATACGAGTTATGGCAATACTCCCAAACTCCCCAGTACTGGGTGGCGTCGAGGTTATCTCACCAACAACTGCATAAAAGAGATTTTCGATGTCGGCAAAACTCAGGTATTCCAGAACTGCAACGATAAAATTATGACGACAACACCTCGGAGCTCAACTCCCCGGGACACTGCCACAACCCCTAAATGTCAGGAGGCACCAAGAACAATGTTCTCGTCATAACAATATCGGAACGATTCCAAGATACCCGCGAGATCCTAAATTTTTTTTGAGAAAAAATTGAGGAGAGGAAAGATAAAACATCAACGTCAAGAGTCCTCACCAGAGCGACGAAGGGGGCTGAGGAGTAAAAAAAATCGTACTCTCCGATATATAAAATCCTAAGACTCAAAATAGTTTTCTTCTAGACTCAACAATGGCCAACAATCAAGGGGGCTCCTATGGTCGGTCGAGGCTCTGATACCAACTTGTCACGCCCAAGATGCGACCCTATCCTAAAGGAACTCGAAGGTCCCACCAAGGATAGAAGCGCATCTTGAAGACGCTTTTGCAAGGTGGATATCATTACATCAACATTACATAATAGATGGGGATACATACAAAAGGCATACAATGCCACATGAATACAACATCATATTACATAAGAGCACCATCCGACTACGGATGAAACACAAACAGAAACTCAAACGACATCCACCCTGCTAGCCCAGGCTGCCGACCTGGAACCTATCCCCTGATCGAACAAGAAGCAGAAGAAGAACTCCAAAAAACAAGCAAACATCGCTCTCGCGTCATGATCATCGCAAAACCTATACCTGCAACTGTTGTTGTAGTAATCTGTGAGCCACGAGGACTCAGCAATCTCATTACCATGGGTATCAAGACTAGCAAAGCTTAATGGGAAAGGAAGGGGGTAAAGTGGTGAGGTTGCAGCAGCGGCTAAGCAAGTATGGTGGCTAATATACGCAAATAAGAGCGAGAAGAGAAGCAAAGGAACGGTCGTTAACTAGTAATGATCAAGAGGTGATCATGAGCTCGTACTTACGTCAATCATAACACAGAAACCGTTTTCACTTCCCGGACTCCGCCGAGAAGAGACCATCACGGCTACACACGCGGTTGATGCGTTTTAATTCGGATCAGGTGTCAAGTTATCTACAACCGGACATTAACAAATTCCCATCTGCCACATAACCGCGGGCACGGCTTTCGAAAGATAATACCCTGCAGGGGTGTCCCAACTTAGCCCATGATAAGCTCTCGCGATCAACGAAGGATATTCCTTCTCCCAGGAAGACCCGATCAGTCTCGGAATCCTGGTTTACAAGACATTTCGATAATGGTAAAACAAAACCAGCAAAGCCGCCCGATGTGCCGACAAATCCCGATAGGAGCTGCACATATCTCGTTCTCAGGGCAACATCGGATGAGACTAGCTACGAGTAAAACCAGACTTCGAGTTTCCCCGAGGTGGCCCCGCAGGCAGCTCAGTTCGGACCAACACTCGAAGGAGCACTGGCCCGGGGGGGCTAAAATAAAGATGACCCTCGGGCTCCGGAAACCCAAGGGAAAAATGGCTAGGTGAGGCAAATGTTAAAACCAAGGTTGGGCCTTGCTGGAGGAGTTTTATTCAAAGCGAACTATCAAGGGGGTCCCATAAATCACCCGACCGCGTAAGGAACGCAAAATCCGGGAACATAACACCGGTATGACGGAAACTAGGGTGGCAAGAGTGGAACAAAACACCAGGCATAAGGCCGAGTCTTCCACCCTTTACCAAGTATATAGATGCATTAATTAAATAAGAGATATTGTGATATCCCAACATAACCCTGTCCACCATGGAGCAATCTTCAACTTCACCTGCAACTAACAACGCTATAAGAGGGGCTGAGCAAAGCGGTAACATAGCCAAGCAATGGTTTGCTAGGAAGGGTGAAAAGGTTAGAGGCTGACATGGCAAATTAGGAGGCTTGATCAACAAGAGATAGGTAGCGCGACAAAGCAATAGAACAAAGCAACTAGCATAGCAATGATAGTAGTGAGATCCAGGGTAGCGGTCATCTTGCATGAAATGCCGCAAGGAAGAAGAACGAGTCCATGAAGAAGACGAACAATAGTAGTCGAATGAATCCTCACAATCGCAACATTACCGGAACTAAGAAGCAACACCGGAAAAGAAACAGACAACATGGTAAATGCACAAGCATAAACATGGCATGATGCACAAACAAGTATGATGCATGTCTGGTTTAATGAGGCATGGCATGGCAATATGCACAAACAACACTACACGTTAAGTGGAGCTCAATATGCAATGAGTTGCATATTGACAAAACACCACATCAATTATTTAGTTCTCTCCCGTTTATGTACCCAAAAAACTTAACTATGGTTAAGCATGGCAAGAGGTGAAAGCATAATAAAACTATCTATTTAGGCAAGTTTAAATGAGGCCGGAAATAACAAACAACAATTCCAGAAAATCCCCATATGCATATTTTTAATTTAATGCAAACAACAATTTTAACTATTTAAATGTTGTTATCATGATGCGGATGGCATATGCAAGTTTTATGCCATTTTATGAAAATGTTGACATGAGCATGATATGAAACATTTGTCACCGTGGTGAAACGAAAGGGGTGTCATGGCAACGACAACAAAAATGGTGCCACAGCAACATTCCGATGATCCGACAACTCATTGAGATGTCGGTGCAAAAGAAAGTGTGGGTGAGCGTGTGATGCAAAAGATGGTGGGGTGATCCCGGATTCCGGGTTCCCACGGGTCGACGGCATGGCAAACGAGGAGGAACGTGCAAGGATCAACTTGGACACGGTTTGAGCATGGGCATCTCATACAACATGCATTCGTCCACGGGTCATCGTCTCGGGGTTATACCTTTGAAGCGTGCATTTTCGGGGCGGATCGAGTTCGACGAGGGAAGTAGTGGTACACGGGCTGTAGTGGAAGTAGTCGTTCTCGCGACGGTAGTGGAAGTAGTGGTTCACGGACGTCGTGGAAGTAGTCGTTCACGTTTCGGAGAGGAACTTGACGCATCCAAGTCCTTCGGGGTTCCTTGTTGTACTTGCGTTTCGGTGCGGTACTTAGCGATTCCAGGATGTCGTAGCCGTGTAGTCGTTCATGTGTCACCGTGGTGTAGTCGTACTTGGCGTCCGCAGCAACATATCCATGATGGCCAAACAAACCAATAGCGACCGAAGGCAGCAGGGTGCGAGGCAAGGCTTGAGCGGTGAGATGCCATGGGCGTGCAATAGAGCAAAGGGGGCGCCGGGGCTCATGGGCGGCATGGACGGGCAGAAGGCGCTCGGGATCGAGCTCCTCTCGATCCAGAGCAAGGTTGCAGGCGCGGGACGGAGGTGGAGGCCCGACGAGGTCGGGGACGAGACTGGACACCGACGCGGAGGGAAGCTCGGGGTAGGGGAAGCAGCCACCATGGGGACGGGGAGGAGCTCGGCTCCCTCGAGCGTTGCAGGCTGCTGGTGGAGGAGACGCGCGGGCGAGGTGGCCCCTGGTCGCCGTAGAGGAAGGAGAGGATGGCGCGGGACTTGGCGGCAGGGACGTCCTGAAGCTGCTGGTGGTGGCGCTAGAGGTGGCCGGAGACGGGTCGCAGGCGATGGGGTGGCGCGGGCGCGCGCTATGCAGGAAGGAGCTTGGGCGACGGGGACGGCTTGCGGGAGCTCCGACGAGTGGCGCGGAGGCGGAGGCGCGGGGCGACGTTGCCATGGCCGGAGCAAGACAGGCAGGGCGGCACGGTCGTCGCTGATGCGAGGGGAGAAGGGCGACGGCTGATGCAGTGGGTCGAGGCAGCGGAGGGGAACACGAGTGAGGCGCGAGGGGATCGGGGCGAAGCCCTTCCTGGCGCTGGCAGCGGGCGTGCGTTGGCGGCGCTGGAGGAGGAACGAGGGGATCGATCGGGATGAGGCTAGGGTTTAGGTATAGGTGCGGCTGGGCCTAGGTGGGCCTAGGGAGGCCGGCGGAGGAGCCTTGGGCCATGTGGGTGGAGCTGGAGAAAAGCCTGGTTCTCTCTCTCTCTCCCTACTTCTCATATTTTTCTTAACAGAAAAGAATTAGAGAGAAGGAAAGAAAGAAAGGGTTAGGGAAAGGATATGCGCAAGGGGTTAATTTCCCTGGACTCACAAAAATAAGCTTGATCCAAGAAAAATGGCGGGGACATGATTGCAGGAAATTAAATTCAAACTCATTTGAAATTCAAATGGGTTTGAACTAGGACTAGGTTTTTGAAGTGTCCAAAAATATTGAGGATTTTGGTGGAGCTCGGGAATGTGATGAAAAAATTTATGGACAAAGTTTAAGGTCAAGAAGTGAGATAACAAAGGCATGGAATATTTTGCAATTGTGTTATGGTTAATTCCAAAACAATGGAATATTATTTTTATAGCTCCCTAATAATATCGGGAGGATATATGTTATAAAGAAAAATCACCATGTGCATTTCCCTCGATTTAAATGGACCGAAGATCCATACGATTTTATTTAAATGAGTTTGTAAAAGGGTTGCATGATGACATGATGCAATGCAAATGATGCAAAGAGATGAGATGCATGACATGAACAAAATGCAAAACAACAGACAAACCCAACCACGAAGGGAATAACATATCACATCTCCGGAAAAGACAAGAGTTGGAGTTACGGATATGGAAAGTTGTATCCGGGGTGTTACAGATCTTCCACCAATCTATCAAGTCTCTATTACATATCTCACCTAAGCTTACGACGGGACTACGCTGATTCACTAAAAAAGACAGCGACACCGTAATACCGTGTAGATACTATGGTACACAGAGAATTCGCGCGAGAGCCGGCCGAGAAGCAAGAACACGCCGAAGATCTCGTCAAGTCTCTCGCACATATCTCACCTAAGCTCACGCCGGAATTACGCCGATTCGCTAAACAAGACAGCGACGCCATAATACCGCGTAGATGCCGAGGTACACCCCACATACACATCGATCTTGCGCCGATTCGTCAAAGACGGCGTCGCAAGTGAGATCATCCAATAAACCAAGAGAGGGGCAGCGATGCTTCATGGCCAACATGGTGAAATACACGACGCTCATATCCTCCGTTGGTAAGCTATTCCAGCAAATCTTGTCCTTTTGATCTAAACAATCTCTCGAGATCTCATCTTCTTGATTTCGTGAAAGTATTCTATGGCAAATCAATATGGCAAACACGAGTAGTGCCCGAAACTGCATCAGCATGAGCATGAAATCCTCCATCAAAGTAAGCCTAATACCATGGTTTCCCGATGCGACGGGACTGGTTACAAAATACATAAAAAGCAGGATGGCTACTTCTACAAGGATAGTCGACCGTTGTTTCATGTAAACCGTGACGAGCGTACGTGGCTATGGTCAAGTACGAGGGAGTCAAACACATACTACATTAATTTTGTCCATCATGATGTGACAAGATTCATAAAATATTATCTCGATTCCGCTCCTCACCACGAGGCGAGGCTCCAAATTTTACATTGATTTTGTCCCTTACGAGGCGACGAGATTAATACAATATTATTCTTATTCCACTCCTCACGAGGAGGCGACGCCCATACAATTCCATATTGATTTCGCTCCTGCGAGGAAGCGAGATCGATTTTGTTTTATTAGCAAGCATCATCCAATGCATCTGTGATATATTACACATCGACATCTTGGCCGAGTGTCGACAAGAGAAAAGGCTATGCACACCATTATCTCCATCATACGTCTAGTGCCGACTAGGCCGGACGAAATTCTGGCCAAGTGCCGACGAGGCCAGGTCACCTCTCTACCGACATGTAACAAACCTACCGGGTTGGACACACCGTTGCTGGGCATCGACGAGGCGATAGCAACATACACATGTCCGCGTCCGATGAAGTCAGGGCATCACATGACTGGGTACCGACGAGGCGAAAGTCATCCCCTTCATCGACACATCCTCTTGGTCACAACAATATGGCGATAGTACTCGTGACTGGGTTTCGGCGAAACAAAGCCACCCGCACAAATATCCACATAAAATATCATATGCATATGGATGAGCAACACATGACGACGACCATTAGCGCAGCTTAATCAGAGGTACTCCGTGGGATCGACCCCATGGATGTAATTAACCGGTTGCTTGCAAACGCACCGGGAATCGGCGAACTACACAATCTCTTCAGTCAGATACTCCTTAAGCGCGACGCAGAAGGTAGAAGGATAATTCCAATGGAGCTTGTACAATGTATTTGTATTCAATACAATGATCAATAAAGTGCAATGTTCCGTATATGTATTTGTCCCCTTTTTCTGTCTATTTATTTCTTGTTTTCATAAAACAAGTGGCACGCCCGCGATTTTACTTCTTGTACGCATTAGGAAATACCCTCCCTTAGAAAGGGAGCGGTGCGTTTCTTTTTGGCGAAACAAAATGGCACGCCCGGTGGGACCTGATTCTCCTCCCATCTCAGCTGTGCATCGAAGGTCGTGAAAATTCTTGGTTCTGTTGCTCATTTGAAGTTACGGCGTTGAGATGTTGCACACAAGTGTAATGTTCCGCTCAAAGCACATGGCTCTATACGTGCGAAATACAACAAAAAAATCCATCACGTTTGATGGATAAGTTGCTCTCTTAACTTGACTCTTCATTTTCGCCGATGAACATACATGGCGAGATACTGATCGATTGATTCCCTCCATGGTGAATCCTTTCCTTATCATTGTTGTTGTTAAGGAAAAACATATTCCAGTGTCACCATTGTGAAGGCTCTAGTTCCGATCGCAGCCCAAATGCTGGTTCGGAGCATCACGTTAACAAGTTCAAGGCAAATCCAAGTGTCAGAATCCAACATTTCTCTCGGCAATGTTATACGCCATAGTTGCTTGCTCAAGAGAGTTATGTGAGGAAGGTAGAAAGCTTTGGATGCATCGAGTTCTCAGAAGATATATACACTAGGCCTCTCCACTAGTGCTCCTTGTACTCATAAAAAAACCATGAGCAGGCCTTCCATCCTTGGCACACCTCCACGTGATCATCATATGGGAGGCCTTGCTTGGGGAAAGAAAATTTACCAAGCTTTTGTTGACCAGTGCATGTAAATGGGAAACAGAGAAATAACTATACATGTATACATCTGCACTCTGATGTGTTGAAGGAGATTGCCCTAAGCCTGTATCTGAACTGTGCAATTTCATTAATCGTTGATCATTCAAATTCACCATGTGTGAAACAGGGGGCAAGCTTTCCATCTGCTGCTCCACAGTGCTCCATTGAAGATAAAGTACGTGAGCATCTCTCATGCTTCCCTAGTACCGAAGGTCCAAACCTTGCTCTCCATTATGACTTCTGGCTACTTCCATCCATACAAGGATGCATGAGTTGCTGGCTACTTGCTATAGATGATCTGCATAAAATTGTGTTGGTAAATAATATATGTACATCGGGCCTTGCTTGACCATCACCAGTGGTCCATGTACTAGATAAAGTATGTGATCAACTCTTATGCTTCTCTAGTACCCAACATTCAAACCTGACAGTCTTAGTGATGCTAGTACTAAGACTGGAAATATCCTACAACATTTTCTTCTAACGGTCCGCCTTCAATCAACATCCGTCTAAAGATGAGTGGCATGTGACTTTGTTGGGCAAAAGAGTGTTCTCCTTGCTCTGCCCATTCAAACCACCTCGCATCACGCTATCCCCCCCAGAGGAAGAAGATTCTGTCAATATGCATTAACTATGCTCGTAAAAACAAACATGGGCAATGTACCCATACATCATCAATTCTCCATGGAGGCAATCTCTTGGTTGGTTAAGCCCATGATAGTTATCACTATTTGCATTGGCAAGTACAGTTACCATTTTCCATAGAGCTTTGTCCTAAGTAAACTTGCGCAATGTGAGATGAAGATGCCAAACCATGAAGCAAGCAGTCTCTCACGTCTACCCTCTCCAAGGTCATTCATCATGTGCTCGCCTAGGTCACAATGCACTAGTCAATGCTTCTTAAGAAAAATCATGCCACAATAGGAGCTGAGTTGAACAATTCCCATTTTTATAAGCCCATTTGCTTTTGAGAGGCTTTGACATCACAAATACATCTTGACTAGCTTGCTACACGAGCAGGTCGTATGAAAAGAATTCCCAGCCAACAATTGTGGGTTACTCTATATACAAAAAAATGTTGTAAAGGCATGATTTATTGCCTCAAAATACTCCTTGTTATAAAATTTGTGATCCATAAACCTTCACAAGGAAGAGGTTTCTATATTCGAAATTCAAAATGGTGGTACACCTTAACTGCCAGGAGACTCGCCACCTATCGTCAATGAATGATTGTGATTGGTCGTGATTACAAACAACCTACACACATCATATCAAAGACCCATGTTAAGTGGCGGCGGTCAAAGCTTGTGGAGGACCGACTCGGTCTTATCTGAGGTGACAAGTCTACCATTGGTGTTGCATCTTCACTTGTTTAGCCGGGAGGAACTATAGGCAAAAGAGCAGAGAGGGCTACCTGTAGCAACACAAGTTGTTTCAGCGTGCAGCTTCTTGCCACCCCGGTGAGGCATAAACAAGGGTCTATATAAAAGGCCTGCGAGGGTTCTAGTTTCCACAAAGGTGATTGGCTATCATCCAAGTTCTAAAAGTGTGTTCCCAAGCAAACATGGAAGAAGGTCCTACAAAAAGGTTAAAGAAATCCTCCAAAAAGGAAATCTCATGAACACAAAGAAGGTCAAACAGTTCTCACAAGAGGAAACAAAGTCATGGCCGTTGAAGCAACCCTCTAAATCAAAGAGGAGATGGCCCCATAAAGTTCAAAGAAGCAACATCGATCGAGAAGCCTAATCAAGCAGTAATGTACTCATTTGAAAGAAGGCGGATGATAGCTACTCACCACCCCTCAGCAAAAGTAATGGCATATTTCCAATAGCCTCTACCTCCATGAAACACCATATCAACTAGCCATATCCTAAGTCCCTTGGGACAGGAGGTGCGATGCCAATGTGAAGCTCTAACCAAAGAGACGACTCGAAGAAGTCAACATAGCTTTGAAAGAGCCCCATAATAGCGTGGTGTTTCGTACACACAAAAAAAATCTATGAAATATAGGACATCACGATCATTTATTCCTTTAGGTGGTTGAGTCTTCCTACAACTCTAGCTAAACCTTTTCCATATTCTTGGTGCATACGAAGTTTTGCTATGCATGTGTTGTACCAAAACTGCGTAGTGGAGGATGTTCTATCAAACATGTTGAAAATTTCAAAGGCCTATATCCAGGCCTATAACATAAGTGAAGCATGAAATTATTCACTACTATTTTGTCCTCTATATGTACTTTTAGTACATGAGATCTCAAGGTTGGCGATGCACAATGAGTAGTGTGCAAAGACATACATGCAAAGACATCCATGCAGTTGTTGGCTGATAAACAATATTGTGACAACTCAGCTCTAGTCATGTTGCGACCGGGGGCAAGATGTTAAAAAATACTCACTCCAGATGCTATGTTTGTGTTCATATACACGATGGTGACTATACAAGCCCCGTATTGTCTCTTATTGTGCCCAACCCCCTTTTTGGCATGCACATTTCTATATGGCACGACTTCCGTCGATCGTCAAATTTTCCTGTGTGGCAGAGACTATCACTTGCAATATTAACAACTTGTGTTTGTACCACGAGCTTTCGGTCAAACATATTCAATTCAACATGTGGCATGAACATTAGCTACACATACAAATCACTTTCCAATGCACTTCCTTAATGTAGCATAAAGATACGCTACATCATACAACTTTGGTGGACTTGATAATCAGAGTTGTCGCCAAACACTTCCGCAAGGGAGCGAATTTTTCCCCCCAGACGAGCATCATCGAGGACATTCCGACGCCTAAAATTCTACATCAACCTGTACATCGTCACTGGTGGCGTCGCCCCGACGATCACAACAAATGACACCGGGGGCAATACCGCCCCCGGTTCCATCATAGTATCAACAACATTCTGAGGCCTGGCTATATCATACGCCAATTATGCATCATCATTGATGGCGTCACTGCCCGATGATCACAACAAAATACACCGGGGGCAACACCATCCCCTAGTTCTCTCATAATGTCGACGACATTCCTGCACGATTTTCACTACATTGAAGTGCCGTTTTAGGGTGTTGACACTTAATATTTTATGGGAGCAGTGAAGCACGCCAGTGCGGCTAGTTCGAATCTGTGAAACCCTTCGAGTCTGGTGGCTGGCACCGAATAGTATTACGGTCGCATCATACTTGATAAAAAAAGAACTTTACGCCAGTAGCAATATCCTGGCAAATAAAAAAACCGCTGGCTGGCACCATCATTGCATTTGGTCGCAGTGGTAATGAAGAAAAGCAATTTTTTTTAGCCTATGTAAGCTGTTTTTCAAGGCGATTTTTTGACGGGATTTTCCAAAGCCACATCATGACTGATATACTCTAACTCGACTCTACTTTATGGGGGCATTACCCAGTTTTTCTTCTCAATATGGGCCTGACAAGCAAAATATGCATACATGTTCAGTACGTGCATACCAATGAACAAGGCAGGCATGTGTGCGCATCAGTTTTACCGTTTAAAGAAAAAGGGACCAGATAAAAGGATTTGGGCCTGCGTCAATTCCCCATCCACGCCCCCTTTCTCTAAAAAAAAGAGAAAACAAAAAAAATCTATCCGCACAGCTCGCTCTCCCCGTTCTCAGGCCGCTCCAATCCACCGCCGCCGCCATCAAGCTCCAGCCACGGCCGGCCTTTCTCCTCATTCCCCATCTCTACCTAGCAGCCTCCCCGTCCTCTCCAGGCCGTTTCCACCGTCAGCCTTGGGAAACCAGGACCAAGCCCCCTGGGTCATGGCGACTGCGCGGGCGAGAGGAACTGCGCGGCTCCCCAATGGACGCAGGGGAGAGTGCGAGCTGGAGGAAGTATACTGCTCGCCGGGAGCGGCGGCGACCGCCGCGTCCTTGCCGACACATACCCAACAGGCAGGGTAAGTTCCCTCGTTGGTCTACTGTTAGTACTGTTTGCATATTCCCCACTAGCAGTTTCTTCTTGTTACCAAGTCAGTCTAATATTCACAAATTTCCTGGGTGAATTGCATAGCTTCTTTAGTTGCTATGAGATACAATGTTTACTTCGTGTACTGAAGAAGTCCAAAGAACACGTATTGAATTTCTCTACCAAGAACATTCAGAATTCCTCTTGGTGATGTACATGTTTTCTTCAGTTGTGGATTTGACATACATGGGACTTCTTTGTGACTCTACCCACAAGCTAGAAGTGCCAACTTAGTTTTACCCTGGGATACCAATTTCCAAAATCAAGGAACGCCGTCAGCCGTTCCATGCCTGTTCAAGGATCCCCTGCCTGTACTCCTAAATTCTCCTTATAAAGGAAAGCATAAATTCTCCACACACACACACAGGGGGTAACCCTGCACATGCAGCAGTTTTGGGCGGACTGCCGATGATGTCCATGTCCAGCCAAAGAAAAAAGTACGAGTGTAAAAAAATTAAATTCAGCTTGAGCCACCCCGCTCGCAAACTTAGGTGTATGAGTACTGATGAAGAATGTCTCAGTTCATGGCAATAATTCATAGTACAATATTTCCTAAGAAGTTTATATGAACTAAGTAGGAGATAATTCCATAAACTGTTTCGAGCTATAAGAAAAATATTCCTAAGATGCTCGTTCACTTGTGAACTGAACAAAGTGTGCCAGGAAGGACTAATCCTCTGAAGCGCACGCTATGAAAAATTCATGCAAAGAATACATGTGTTTTGTAAAGCCCAGCTTGTCCATCTTGAAATCTTCAGTGATTTTGTCATGCTGTTGCATTTTGTCCTGGTCCTTGGAGAAGCAGTTCTCCAATGCGATTTTGAAACTTTTTACCTTGTCAACACGCCCTTGATGGCTAGACAAGCACAGATCTGTCTGATCCTTGAGCAGTTGCTCATGTGAGCTGTTCTCCTCTATTTCCTGAAGCTCTTATTGTAATTCCAAAATCTGAGCCCTTATTGCGGTGGCACGGGATAAATAACCTTGTTGTCTAGTCTCTTGCTCGTCGAGCTCCCCCTCAAGAGATGTCGTAATAACATCCATAGAATTACAAGAAATTGACACCTTGTCAACAGAGGTTTTGACAACGGATACCCATTGTTGAATTTTCTCTCTCTGTAAAGCAATTCCCCCTGTGAGGTCAGATGTATCCCTGCCGTAGGCCTCTCGCAAAGAAGCGAGTCCCTTCATAAGTCGTGCCACTTCAAATGGCGGATCCTTGAAGAATCTCCCCCACAATGCTAAATCAGCAGTTATTTCTGAAATCACAGATGTCTTGTTCACGGGGTATTCACTCAGTAGGCGTTTAAGGTTTCTAAGATCTGATTGGACATAGTTCACATAGCGTGCTAAAGACGTTCCCTTCAGCCCTCTTAAATCCACAGGAGTGTCGCCGCTAAACTCAGTACACGGTGATAAGCTTGTGAAATTCTTGGCTGCATCTAGTTCCATCTGGTTTTGATGTAACTTCCCCTCAACACTAACATGATATTCCTTGCATTCTTTAGCAATCAATTCCAATATTTGCTTTGACTCCTCATCAAAGGATTCAACCACAAAAAGAAATAAGAGGGAGAAAGCAATATGAGTATGTAAAAAAAAAGGGACATACAAATTAAAAAGACGTTTCAAAAGAACAGAAGATCACCTGTTTGTGTACTCTTCATTCTTTTATTTGCACCTTCTTCAGGTTCAGCCAACCTTCGTTTAGGCGAACCAGGTGTCAGCTTACTCGCGTTGAGTTGGTTCATCTGCGGTACTAAGGAAGCATCTCCTGTGGATGTTGAACTCGACATAACATTTTGGCTATTGAAGTCAGAACCTCCTAACGACTCAAAAAGATTGTCCATGTTGAGAGAGGTGTCATCAATAATTTCTGTTGGAAGGGCGGCTATATTATCGCCTGGTGTATACAATCCGACGTTTAATTCATTGGGTGTTGCATCATGAATATTTTTTTCCACGGTACTGTAACACAATGGTACAGCCGGTCCCTGAAGGACTTTTAAAGTCACTGGAGCCTCTTCCTTACTCCCTTGCCCAAGTGCCGCTTCTACCACGTCAAATGATTTTCCAGACCTTCCCTGCTTATTCTCTTGAAGCGTTAGTGTCCTCTCTTGAGGATTCACTGAGTTTGACTCGGTTGCCACAGGCGAGGCGACTACTATGTCTTGCTGCCTCTCGAAAAATTTATTTGACGACGATGACACCCCACCTGTGTTGGCAACATCAACTTTTCCCACGTCACCTACACATACACACAAAAAGGTGTGAATAGAAAATACACAAAGTGTTGAACCGGTATGGGCCCTAGCCCATCAAGATCTGTCTCTTGGGCCCAAGCCCATGAGAGGTGCTGACCTAGAAGAGGAGCCCCTCTTCCCCCTGCCCCTGTGTGAGCCGCCAGACACGAGAGGAACGACTCGTGAGTCACGAGACACCACCTGCTCTCCTCTCTGTAGGTACTCCCCCTCTCATCTCAACATGGCAGAGGCCAGCGACGGCGGGGCCTAAGGAGACGGCGGCGACGTCCGGCGAGACGGCGGCGGATCTGGCGCGCGCGCAGGAGGCTGCGGAGAGCTGCACGCACGAGAGACGCGGGGAGCGGCCCGGCAGAGCTGCGCGGGCGGCTGCTGCTGCTGCTTCTTGGACCGGAGGCAGAGCCCCTGCTCGGGCTCTTCCTCGTCCTCGGGCGGCTGCAGAGGAAGAGGAGCTGCTCGGGGTGGTTGCTGGCGTGTGTGTGCTGAGCGGCAGCAGGCAGAGGAGCAGAGGAGGAGCACTAGTGGAGAGAAGGAGTGCGTGCGGCCTGCGTGCGCTGTGGTGCTGCTGAGCGGAGAGTAGAAAGGGGAGTGATCGAGAGGAGAGGAGCTGCTGCTGGGCGCTGTGGTCCTGGAGGCTGCGTGTTTGCTGCTGCTGACTGTTGCTGCTACTGCTGGTGCTGCTGAGGGGGAGAAGGAAGAGGAGGTGCTGGAGCTTGTTCCTGTGAGGAGCTGCTGCTGGTTGGAAAGAGAAGAAGAGGTGTTGCTGAAGCTGAGCTGCTGCTGGTTGGAAAGAGATGAAGAGGTGTTGCTGAAGCTGAGCTGCTGCTGGTTGGAAAGAGAAGAAGAGGTGTTGCTGAGTTTTGCTGTTGCTGCTTATCCCGCCAAACAATGGCTGCACCAACTGGTCTTGCCGAGGCTTTGGAGAAGCTCGCTAAGATCCTCGCGGAGTCCAACTCTGGGGCCATCGTTCCTCGACAGGAAGTGGCTCAAAAGCTTGAAATGTCGCCCCTGGACATGAAGCTAGAGGGGGCAACAAATTATTTGAGCTGGTCCAGAAGGGCTTTGTGGGCTGTGGAGCAGAAGGAGCTTGATGGATATTTGTTGGGCACCGTTGTAGAACCAAGGGACAAGAGTAGTGCAGAGGGCAAGAGGTGGAAGGTCATCCACTCTGTACTTATGGTGTGGTTGTTGAACTCCGTGGTGCCCTCCATTGGACGCTCTGTGGAGGGGCTATCCTCACCTGCTGAGATATGGAAGATTCTGTCCAGTCAATACTCTGGCAAGGGCAATGTCATGCTCATTGCTCAGATTGAGGACAAGATTAGGTTGCTGCGTCAAGATGATGGCATGTCAGTGATGACATACATGGCAGAACTGCAGGCTCTGTGGGCTGACCAGGATAACTGTGATCCCTTGGAACTCTATGATGCGGCTTCAATCGAGTCAGGGCATAAGTGGATGGCACGCAGGCGTGTGCTGAAATTTTTGGCTGGCCTCAAAGGTTGCTTTGATGGCAGGAAGGCTTCCCTGTTGCACCAACCTAGTCTGCCTACCATTCCTGAGGCTATTGCAGCGATGACTCAAGAGGAGGTGCGCCTATCCCTTGAGCATGCAGACATGAAGGTTGTGCCAGCTTCATCATTTGCAGTCACTGAGCGCATGGAGTGGGGAGATCCCACCAAATGTCATATCTGTGGGGAGGTAGGTCACTGGAAGAGAGAATGTCCAACTCGTGGCAGAGGCAGGGGATATAACAGAGGGGGAACAGGCAGAGGTAGAAGTGCTAGAGGCAGAGGTGGATACTCAGAGACCTCATGGGGCCAGGCTTCTAGAGGTAGAGGTGGCTACTCAGGACACTCAGGGGGTCAGAGGGCTCACATGGCCGTTGCAGGAGACACTGGGACGTCCAAAGGCAAAGATGTAGATGATGTTGTCTATGGAGACTTTGCTCACTGGGCCTCCACTGATGAAGGTAATCCGGAAAGAGCATCTCTTGCTACTAATGAGAGTGCTCCAGAGTGGGTTCTTGACTCTGGAGCATCTAAGCATGTTGCTAGTAACTCATGTGTGTTTGAATCTTACACTAAGCATCCTCCCTCTCACACGGGCACTATACAAACGGCTGATGGCACAAAACAACCAGTCATAGGGGTTGGTACAGTAAAGTGTACTCCGACCATTTCCCTATCGTCAGTTTTACATGTGCCAGCCTTTCCTGTCAATTTGGTCTCTTTCAGTGCACTCATTGATCAAATGGACTGTCGTGTGATCCTTGACAAGTTCGGTTGCTTGATTCAGGTGCGACAGACGAGCCAGACGGTTGGGACTGGCACCAGGCGTAGGGGGCTCTGGTACATGGACCAGGAGGTGCAGCCGGACTTGGTGTGTGCTGCGACCATGGAGGATAAGGAGAAGCAGGCGATGATCCATCATTGTAGGATGGGGCATGTATCTTTTGATAAGATGAGTAGAATATTTCCGGATGTTATGTGTGGAATAGGCAAAGGCAAGCTGACATGTGATGCTTGTGAATATGCAAAACACACACGGGCCTCATATGTGAGTAAGGGGCTCAGGAGCATATCTCCTTTTATGCTTATTCATTCGGATGTATGGACTAGCCCAGTGGTGTCAATGAATGGGAAGAAGTATTTTGCTACCTTTATTGACTACTATTCTTGCATGACTTGGATTTACTTGATGCGTCACAAGGATGAGGTGTTTAGCTGTTTTCAGAACTTCCATGCTCTTGTAAAGAACCAGTTTCAGGTACAGGTCAAGGTGCTCAGGACGGACAATGGAACGGAGTATGTGAACAACATTTTTGGGGCTTTCATGGCTGACCATGGGATTCTTCATCAAACTTCATGTCCGGACACCCCCCCTCAGAATGGAGTGGCCGAACGGAAGAATCGTCATGTTCTTGAGGTTGCTCGGTCGTTGATGTTTACCATGAATGTGCCTAAGTTCTTGTGGGATGATGCAGTTATGACAGCCACATACTTGATCAACCGAACACCTTCCAGGATACTTGGCATGAAATCTCCGTCTGAGTTGAGAATTGGAGATAATAAGTTTGTTGTTCCTCCAAAGTTGTTTGGCAGTACCTGCTTTGTTCGTGATCACCGACCATCTGTTGGCAAGCTTGATCCTCGGGCAGTGAAGTGTGTCTTTCTGGGATACTCGTCTAGTCAGCAGGGGTATAAATGTTGGTGTCCCTCTGAAAAACGCAGGTTTGTAAGTATGGACGTTACATTCAGGGAGTCTGAGCCATTCTATGGTGAGCCGACTGATCTCAGTCTGCTGTTTGCAGAGCTTGACCACCTACACCCTGTGCATGATGGTCAAGAGGGGGAGAAGGATGTGTCTCATACTCACGGTGATCCTGTGGACATTAACACTGATAATGATGTGCAGGCTCAGGTTCAACCAATAGTGGGTACAATTCCGGTTAGTACCATCACCGACGATGATGTGCGGGCTCATGTCGAGCCAACTGTCGATACACTTAAGATTGGTGCTCTCCAGGTTCCTGTTCGGGATCGATGGCAGACGAATACCCTGGTGTACTCTCGGCGGCAACCACAAGTGCAGGGGGAGCAGCAAGGCAGGGAGGCAAGAGTGCAGGGGGAGCAGCAAGGCAGGGAGGCAAGAGTGCAGGGGGAGCAGCAAGGCAGTGAGGCAAGAGTGCAGGGGGAGCAGCAAGGCAGTGAGGCAAGCTCATCTGACACAGTGGAGCTGCCCATTGCGTTGCGAAAACCTACACGTGAAGCGGCAATGAAGGGTGAGGTAGCAAGGAAGGCTCTGCCAAAGGATGATGCTTGTGATGACCTTGATATTGGCAATTTTGTGTCTTACAAGGCTTTGTCACCTTCATATAAGGCGTTTGTTGCCTCTCTGCAAACTGTGTCTATCCCTAGGGATTGGAAGGCTGCAAAGCAAGATCCGAAGTGGCGTGAATCGATGATAGAGGAGTTAGAAGCATTGAAAAAAAACAAGACATGGGTGCTAACCATATTGCCGGCAGGAAAGAAAGCAGTGAGTTGTAAGTGGATTTTTACTGTGAAGCATAATCCTGAGGGCAAGGTGGAACGGTATAAGGCTAGATTGGTTGCCAGAGGATATAGTCAAACTTATGGAATTGACTATGATGAGACATTTGCTCCAGTTGCAAAGATGAACACGGTACGGGTATTGGTCTCGTGTGCTGCAAACTTTGGGTGGAAATTGCACCAGTTAGATGTCAAGAATGCCTTCTTACATGGTGACTTGAAAGAAGAGGTATACATGGAGATACCGCCAGGTTTTGGCACAGAACAGACTACGGGGAAGGTATGCAGGCTGAAGAAATCCTTGTATGGTCTGAAGCAATCGCCGAGGGCATGGTTTGATAGGTTCAGACGAGCTGTTTGGAATATGGGGTATGGCCAATGTAATGGTGATCACACGGTGTTTTATAGACACACTAATAAGAAGATCACCATTGTTGCAGTGTATGTTGATGATATCATCATCACTGGAGATGATGAGGAGGAAATAAAGAGAGTGAAGGGGTGTCTGAGCAGATACATGCATGAACCAAGGAGAGGGCATCTTGATATTGTTCACAGAATCCTGAGATACTTGAAGGGGACTCCGGGTAAAGGGTTGTGGTTTGCGAAGAGTGGACATCTTGAGGTGGATGGCTATAGTGACTCTGATTGGGCTAGCTGTCAAGATGATAGACGATCAACTTCAGGTTACTGTGTGTTTGTGGGAGGAAATTTGGTGTCATGGAGAAGCAAGAAACAGAATGTTGTGTCTAGATCAACAGCAGAAGCTGAATATAGAGCATTATCTCAAGGGTTGTGTGATATGCTCTGGGTGAAGCACCTACTATGCGAGTTGAAACTCTTGAGGAAGGGACCCTTAAGGGTGTGGTGTGACAATCAGTCAGCTATAACCATTGCTAATAACCCAGTTCAACATGATAGGACGAAGCATGTGGAAATTGATCGCTTCTTTATTAAAGAGAAACTTGATGCTGGGATCATCAGCCTTACTCATGTCAGCTCTGGGCAGCAGTTTGCAGATTGCTTGACAAAGGGACTGGGAACAAAGGACTGTAACTTGGCATGTGACAAGATGGGGATGATAGATATCTACCACCCATCTTGAGGGGGAGTGTTGAACCGGTATGGGCCCTAGCCCATCAAGATCTGTCTCTTGGGCCCAAGCCCATGAGAGGTGCTGACCTAGAAGAGGAGCCCCTCTTCCCCCTGCCCCTGTGTGAGCCGCCAGACACGAGAGGAACGACTCGTGAGTCACGAGACACCACCTGCTCTCCTCTCTGTAGGTACTCCCCCTCTCATCTCAACACAAAGCATGCATAAGACATGCATCAGCTTGAAATATAACCCCTTATTATCTATGAGTATCTTACCTCCAGGGGAACTTGTCATACGCTGTTGCCACTTGAGGGCACCTGCCCCTTGTGCACGCACACAAAATAATTCTGGTGCTTGAAGAAAGGCAAAAGCTTTGTTGTGCCAATCAATATAATCCACCGTGCGCCCAGGTCTTCTTCTCACGGGCTGCACATAGAAGATATGAGCCTCCAGTCGATGAAAACAAAGATGTCGCCGACCCAAGAGCTCTAACGACTCCTGGCGGGAATTTGTTAGAAAACTTGGGAAATCAAGTCTATTCGTCTTCTCATCTTCTGCAAGCATGTCCAACTCTGGAACGTACTAATCACAATTGAACATCCGGGCGAATTGGTGCGGACAATACACTTGATTGTCATAGCGCTCGCCGCATCGGTGCAAGACACCGCCAACACATGAGCTCATAAGTAGATCAACAGCAGCAATGGAAAGTGCTCTTGGTCCACGATATTGAGAGTGGTCGTCCCATAGGCGAATCGCTCCCCCAGATCCTGGAAAGCGTACCATGGACCTACCCAAGAAATCCAATGAGCGTAGGCTCATTCCACTTTCGTCAAACTCCCAGAAAAGATTGTGTGCTTCAACAAGGGACATTGTTTCTCGGCGCGCTGAATCAATAACAAAAGGTGCCGATGGAATCGGACACTTTAGAGATGCTGATGGTGGGAAGTCTTTCATGAATGATACAAACCATCCCATTATAAAATGCCCAGGAATAAATAGGGAGCATTTACTTGCAGAAATTGACTCATCCACAACCTTATGATGAAACTCGTCCAGTGTACGGTACAAAAAGGCCAAGCTCGACACCCCAATAGCTCGACGGCTGCCTTTTGCAAGTTTCACTGCCATGATAAAAACCTCGGGGCGAATATATTGGCCCTCCTCGACTGGGATACAATACGTACATAGCCATGCGGTGATAAAAGCTGCCCGAAACACCACCGACGAGTATGTTGGGCGGTAATGCATCGCTTGGTCGCCTAGAAAGGCAGACATGCGGTTATTTTGAACTTCGACTCGGAAACCCATTTTTTGCAGCAACGGATCATCCGGATCGGCATAACAATCTGCCAGCAGGGACCCGAATGAGCAGAACTTATCCTCAAAAAAGTGATTGACCCATGCTTCAATAGTCACCAACCCAGGTTTAGGCGTAGGCCTTAGTGGGCATAAACCAACATATATATGGTATAAGGTCTGCACATGGCCTTGCACAGTACCAGGCAATGGAATATATTCTTCATATAACCGTCCAGAGAATGGTATCCCCATTGCATCATACATTGTATGGAGTGGATAGCCCATCTCTTCTTGGCTAGTAACCAGAGTGTGCCCGTCGATGTTCCAGTATGTCAGGAAGGCAGCGACTAGGGAGGAATCGACATGGCAGTGATAAGTCGAGGCCATGACTCCCCGAATGATATCTGTCTTTTTTAAATATTCACTATCTTCCGGATTAAGCAACATCATGCGTGCCCATATTAGCAGTTGACGGCACACAGAAACATCTGTACGAAAACGGTGCGGATAACTATCAATCCACCTCATCGAGGGTGACTGAATAAACTTTTGAGCCATCGTAGAAGTACGAGTGGGAGCTGCAAACTTTTTAATGCCAAACTGGTTAGGCCTCAACACAATGGCTGGGCCCGATGGCACCTTGATAGGTGGTGCCCCATGACCTTCTTGTGTGCCAAGGGCAAACTGAGAAATTGATTGCGTCAGCATACGAGGTGGCATTGGGATGAGGGTCTTGCGGTCATAATATACTTCATTCACTCTGTGCATAAAACAAGAACCTGATTCAGTAATAAGTCTGACCTCGACCAAGGTCTAAACACTTGGCAACCTCTGTCATGATCTCATCCACTCCTTCTGACTCTTTCAAAGATGTTTCATCATCAAGAGCACGTGGTTTCCACTCATAGTTCATGAAGACATTGAATTCTTCTCGCCAAAGTATCATCTCCCTGTCTGTCTCCTTTGGCGCCTCATCAATAGGGCCGCTGAACAATGTATAGATCGCAGGCTGAGAACCACTAGCACCCCCCTATAAAAATTATGGTATGAGAAAGTGCAAAAAGCCAAAAAAGAAAAGAAAGAAAAAGCACAGAGCATAAGTCTTGTCAGACAAAACACACTTGACAAATAAAAATATATACCTGAGCACTCTTCGGGTGTAGATTTCCTGATGCACCGCGATCAGATGGACGCCTACTACTACTGTCATCGGCGTCGGCGAGACCCTTGTCTCCATTATTATTTATCGTGGGTTTAACTTTTACCTGCGATTTGATAGCAATTTCCTTGTCTCGCAGATTATATCTTGGGGCGCCTATCTTCGCTTGAGATAAATCCATGCGGTTGGAGCTATTTTTTGGAATTTCCTCGATGCGCGCTGCGGCACCTACGCGGCGACGAGTACCATCCAGATGAATGTGCTTGTTCCCACGAGTTGAACTCGGAGGGTCACAATCATCAGCTGCAGAACTAAAACACCGGGACTTTTTGCGAGGAGCGGTCATCACCTGGTTAATCAAGATGGCTCGAGAAAAGTAACTATAGGCGAGCAAAAGAGATGCCTACTTTATAAAAGGGTAAGCCGTGAAGGGACTCTTATCTCAAGTATGCTTGACTGTAATTTATGCATGTCGTGTACACCTCAAAGTCCGATGCTTATAGGGACAGATTGATTCACGTCTGGCGGCTCATTGCTTTACGCTGGAGCTTGCCATAAGGTACTCTTCAAATTTGGGGCAGCAATGAGAAAGTTGTCCGATTGATCGGGAAATTAATTTCACCGAGTTTAGCTCCTGTGCTTCGCCCATGAACTACACTCGGCGGTGGGCATTTGTTTGACGTATTTTTGTACCAAAGTTCATAATACCACGGCAGCACTCCATGACGTGTGGGTCCCACGCATTGCTAAATATTCATAGAGTGGAATATGTTCAATATTGGACTCTTTTGGTAGAGTTCATCATGCCAAGTACAATGGTGCAAATAGCTTATAATTTTGACAGTTGATTTTTAAAGAAATAGTCAGCAAATGAGGTAAATACGAACATACAAAGCTAGCCAAATTTAGTTGTGTGCACGGCATCGTGGATGCATGTCATTCCTTTTGAATATTCTATCCATAAAGGAGATGAAATAGTGATGCACAGGAAACCTGCCCATAGTACTAATAACCGTGACAAGCCAAGCCCCACATGGCATTGAGTGGCTTCAACCTTGGGTAGTTTCCTGGCAGCTCTAGCTAGCACCGATCGGTTTTGATACTAACAAAACTGCATGCGTACATGTCAATCTGCTCAAGGCAGGAAATCCTGGCAGATTTCGGCCGGGTCACGCGGTTGCAACGGATTAACGTGATCGAGAAGCCAACACTGACGTCTCACCGGCCTATAAAAAGCTCCCATCCTACACGCAGCGGGGGGCGGTGGCCAGCCATGCCGTGGGCATAATGAAGAAGAAACATACGGCTGCGCTCCCAAACACCGAGAAGAACTTGCGCGAGAGCCGGCCAAGAAGCAAGAACACGCCTAGGCTCTCGTCAAGTTTCTCATCTTATCTCACCTAAGCACTCGCTCAGAGTACGCCGATTCGCTAAACAAAACAGTGACGCTGTAAATACCGTGTATATGCCGAGGTACGCTCCATATACGGTTCAAACTTGCACCTATCCTCTAAAAAGGGAGGCCAGCCGCGAGAAGGGCACGAGGAAACAAGAAGCCCAGACTGGTCGTCCCACACATCGAAAACTTTCACGGGAGCCGGCCGAGAAGCAAGAACAAGCCGAGTTTCTCGTCTAAAGTGTCATCCATATTCCACCTGAGCACCCGCTGGAATTACGCCGATTCGTTAAACAAGACAACGACGCCGTAATACCGCGTAGATGCCGAGGGACACCACATCGATCTTCCACCAATCTATCAAGTCTCTATTACATATCTCACCTAAGCTTACGACGGGACTACGCTGATTCGCTAAAAAGACAGCGACACCGTAATACCGTGTAGATACTATGGTACACAGAGAATTCGCGCGAGAGCCGGACGAGAAGCAAGAACACGCCGAAGATCTCGTCAAGTCTCTCGCACATATCTCACCTAAGCTCACGCCGGAACTACGCCGATTCGCTAAATAAGACAGCGACGCCGTAATACCGCGTAGATGCCGAGGTACACCCCACATACACATCGATCTTGCGCCGATTCGTCAAAGACGGCGTCGCAAGTGAGATCATCCAATAAACCAAGAGAGGGGCAGCGATGCTTCATGGCCAACATGGTGAAATACACGACGCTCATATCCTCTGTTGGTAAGCTATTCCAGCAAATCTTGTCCTTTTGATCTAAACAATCTCTCGAGATCTCATCTTCTTGATTTCGTGAAAGTATTCTATGGCAAATCAATATGGCAAACACGAGTAGTGCCCAAAACTGCATCAGCATGAGCATGGAATCCTCCATCAAAGTAAGCCTAATACCATGGTTTCCCGGTGCGACGAGACTGGTTACAAAATCATAAAAAGCAGGATGGCTACTTCTACAAGGATAGTCGACCGTTGTTTCATGCAAACCGTGACGAGCGTACGTGGCTATGGTCAAGTACGAGGGAGTCAAACACATACTACATTAATTTTGTCCATCATGATGTGACAAGATTCATAAAATATTATCTCGATTCCGCTCCTCACCACGAGGCGAGGCTCCAAATTTTACATTGATTTTGTCCCTTACGAGGCGACGAGATTAATACAATATTATTCTTATTCCACTCCTCACGAGGAGGCGACGCCCATAAAATTCCATATTGATTTCGCTCCTGCGAGGAAGCGAGATCGATTTTGTTTTATTAGCAAGCATCATCCAATGCATCTGTGATATATTACACATCTACATCTTGGCCGAGTGTCGACAAGAGAAAAGGCTATGCACACCATTATCTCCATCATACGTCTAGTGCCGACTAGGCCGGACGAAATTCTGGCCAAGTGCCGACGAGGCCAGGTCACCTCTCTACCGACATGCAACAAACCTACCGGGTTGGACACACCGTTGCTGGGCACCGACGAGGCGATAGCAACATACACATGTCCGCGTCCGATGAAGTCAGGGCATCACATGACTGGGTACCGACGAGGCGAAAGTCATCCCCTTCATCGACACATCCTCTTGGTCACAACAACATGGCGATAGTACTCGTGACTGGGTTTCGGCAAAATAAAGCCACCCGCACAAATATGCACATAAAATATCATATGCATATGGATGAGCAACACATGACGATGACCATTAGCGCAGCTTAATCGGAGGTATTCCGTGGGATCGACCCCATGGATGTAATTAACCGGTTGCTTGCAAACGCACCGGGAATCGGCGAACTACACAATCTCTTCAGTTAGATACTCCTTAAGCACGACGCAGAAGGCAGAATGATAATTCCAATGGAGCTTGTACAATGTATTTGTATTCAATACAATGATCAATAAAGTGCAATGTTCCGTATATGTATTTGTCCCTTTTTTCTGTCTATTTATTTCTTGTTTTCATAAAACAAGTGGCACGCCCACGATTTTACTTCTTGTACGCATTAGGAAATACCCTCCCTTAGAAAGGGAGCGGCACGTTTCTTTTTGGCGAAACAATAATCTATAAGAAATCAGTGTCAACCTCTCGCATGTTTTGGTCAAAAGAGGAATTCAGAACCGTCATTTGGCACACTAAAATCACATGCAAGATCACCCAGAAAGTTGTACTACCAGTACTAGTACTGTGTGTTAGATGAATAAACACAATCAAGATCGAGAAAAAGATCGTCAACAAGAGACATTACCTGGACTTGCTTAATGAGGGATCCCGGAGAGGGGGGCTTGGATAGGGCGATGGCTTTGAGCTTGTCTGCGGTAGTCTCGGCGGGGTGCTTGCGCTTCTTCGTACCATGAGCCTCGACGGTTTTGGCCAGAGCCATAGACATCACGTCGGCCGGTGCTCCGGCGTCCATCCAAGAGAGGAAGCTGAGAGAGAAGAGTGAAAGGAGGAACGAGATGAGGGAGAAGCGAAGCGAGTGGGGGTTTTTCTTCAAGAGAGGAAGCTGAGAGAGAAGAGTGAAATGATGGTTGCTTCATCCGTCCAACTTACTGCTGGAAAGGAGGGGGTTTTGTGATTTGACGGCTCATTGGGCATTACTGCGGCGGTTCGATCGGGGTAGTCTACCGTCACTCTACTACGGAGTAATTTAGTGCATGGCTGGTGGACCCAGGTGCTGACTGTCCCACACGTCGGTGAAAGTGAGTAATTTAGTGCATGGCTGGAGGAGGATCCGCATGGTAGAGCGTGTCCATTGTTTTTCAATCTGAAGAGAAAAATGATTAGAGCAAGCGTTTCCACTCTTACGACGGAGGAGTGCGAAACACGGCAGCCACTTGAACATACACAGTGCTCCTACTACTAGGCATGTGCAGTGGTTCATACGTCAGTACTATACAATCTTGTTGCTAGTGTAGTAAGATATGACGATAATAAATGATGTTGTGCGCATGTCAACTACTCCTATATGTAACATAGTACCGCTTTTTTGATTGTCCGCTCGAGAATGAACAGTGAGATCAATATTAACAGAACTAGGTCCACAACGCACAGAGAGTATGGTGCTACAGTACTCCACGAAACATGAACCATATGAAGCACATCCAATAGTGTTAGACAGGGTGTATGAAGGGTGCACGGGATGGGAGCAAAAGTTCCCTTCTCGACCCACTTTTGGGTGTTTGGCAGAGTGCATGAAGGGTGCAGGAGTCCACACTAGTAGGTTGACAAAAATACACGAAGAGGAAACAACTATATTGAGATGAGAATGCAACCAAACACACCGACACGCTTTGTGCTACAGTGACTGATCTGCACCGTCTGAGTTTGATCCAACGGTCATGTTGAGCCAAGACATGGACATGCCCATGCAGAGGGCGCCTAAACACCACCGAAGTCCCTCTACTTCTCGAGGCGCACGACATTGGTGATGCAGGGTGCAACCGCCCGCAGAGCCCGCTCCCGGTCGACGGGAGCCAGCTGGTCAAAGACAGCGTCCAATGGCACGAATGGATTCCGGTGACGGAGCCCTGAAAGGATTCGCCCGGCAACGGTGACGGCAACCTGCAACCCCTCCTTGTCCAGCTCAGCCCCCACCATCGTGCGGAGACGGCTCCGCTCCTCGGAGATATAGGTGAAGAAGGAGACCAGGTCAGGAAGCCGCAACTCGTTGAAGTCGACCGGGTGGTCGAACGGGTTTAGCCCGCCGGCCAGCATCGTCGCGCTGGCACGACGGTAGGCATCGCGCAGCCGCAACACGTGCGTGGCAACTTGGTTCACCAAGTGGCTGAGGCGATCCTGGACCTTGTCATGATCGACCCGCTCGCGCTCCAGCCGGCTCCCCTGACGGCCTATCGTATCTCCCGCTTTCTGCAGCAACGCCACCGATGCCTCGAGCATCTTTGTGGTGGACGCCTGTCGCTTTTGAAGCTCCGTGAACTCCCGCACATAATGGAGGAGCATGGCACTCCTCTCCTCCTTGAGCTCATGGAGCTCCACGTCCTTAGCCCTGAGCTCCGCATCCTTGACATGGAGCTCCTATGTCAGGCGCCTCACCTTGGACTCCGTGATCTGCTGTGCCGCCATGGCACCAGGTAGAAGCAATGGGGAGAGGAAGCAAAGGGGGCGAAACGGCTGAAAGGCAATGCAATCTACGGGAAGGCGGAGGGAGCCAGCCGAGGAGCGAGGAATCTTTTGGTTTTCACCATGGTAAAACACCAGTCGACGACTTCTCACATCAGGGAGCAGTGGGTTTTTACAGGCGGAGTCATCGTGACTAATTGCTGCCGCGCCTGCTCCCGTCAATCAAAAAACTAAAAATCCTGCCGCGCCTGCTCCCGTCAATCAAAAAATTAAAAATCCTGCCGCACCCAAACACCAGAGCAACGCCGCGGTGGATATTTAAATTTACCTGCCGGCAAGTAGATAAAAGAAGGGGTGAAAAACAAATGTGGCGGCGGCCTAGCTAATCGGTCGAACTAGCCCAACTAGCTAGCCACCGTGCTTCACTGATGTACTCAGCGGGAAACGTGGTCTTTCGTGATTTGATGACTTATTTACTTGCTTCGGCGCTACGACTGAGGAGGACCCAGAAAACGCGCGGTAGGGCGTCCCACGTCAGGAAGAATATATGCGTGCGCCACCCGGGAGGACCCCGAAACCGCGCGGTAGGGTGTGCCATGTCTCGGCACGGAGGAAAAATGTGCGTGTAAAAATATACTGTATCAGACGTAGTACCTATGGTTCGACCTCGGGACTCAGCCAGTTGGTCGAAAACACCCCACTAGCCACACAGCTTCATCATGCAAACGTGGCACGGTTAGCTCCGTCTCGACTAGCCACAACGTCTCTTGTTCTAGGCGATTCTTCTATTTTCCAAGCTTTTTTTAGTTGTAATAACACCACGGCAAGCTAGCGCCGCTCTTCGTGTGTGCCCGTGCAAAGGTTAGACGATGGAGAGAAGAGAGATTGAGATCGCAGACCTGGGACCCACTAGTAAGGGAGACAACGGTCATGCACGTGTTCATGAGGCACTCCCTCTACTCTACTCAACGCAAGTGTACTGCATAAAATCAAGTTATGGGACAAAGCCAACAACTGTTCGTTTTTTCAGGCTATCGACTTACGCTTTGTAGTCCAGGTTGCCAGTTCGAATCTTGTCTTTCAGATTTGTTAGTTTTAGGTCCGAATTTGATTAATGACAAGTGGGACCCCCGTGTGTTGTTCCGATATTTCAGTGTAGGATGGTTTTTTTGAACAAACACTTTGCGCGGTTAGACAAGTAACGGCACGAGTTACACGTATTTTGCAAGTTTACAAACAAAAATGACAGCGGCATAGAATATCACATCCACCCCGCAGCTTACATACTATGGTGATATGAGTTTTTACACCGTTGGAAGTGAGATCCAATGGCTTGGGAGTAGTCTTTGTAATTATGCGCAATTTCCAAACTCTCCAAAGGTTTTTTTGCAAATAAAACA
The DNA here is from genome assembly GCA_963921465.1 of Triticum timopheevii. Classification (NCBI taxonomy): domain Eukaryota; kingdom Viridiplantae; phylum Streptophyta; class Magnoliopsida; order Poales; family Poaceae; genus Triticum; species Triticum timopheevii. Next base: position 237,078,615 of record OY997264.1, on the reverse strand, counting down.
TTCAGGCCTCGTGTGTACCGCTGCATCTTCGATCCAACGGCTCCTCGGTGCTCATATATATTAGGTGCTCCCCGTAGCTTAATTACCCGCTGCGGTGATATGAGCATCTAGGTAGTATGATCAGTGATCAGATGGCACATGCGTAGTACTTGTACTTTCTGCGCATTTCCCAAACCCTATCAGCCGTATATTGCAAAAACATTCAAACCTCCTACTGTGGGCCGTTAGATCTCAGTGAACTCATATCACCATAGAATCTACGGTGCGGGAGCACCCCATACTCTCCCGTGCGAGAAAACATAAGGTGCTATCGCAGCTTGGATGCTACGGTGATACGAGCTTGGAGGTCGTTTGATCTGAGATCCAATGGCATTTGAGCAGTCTTTGTGATTGTAAGCAGTGGCCGAACTCTTTTGGGGCTTTTCTGCAAAAAACCATTCGAACCACCGAGGAGGTGTTGGGTCACAAATCCAATGCCTCCGAAGATCTTGTATCATCAACGCATCTAAGGCATGGTAGCACACGATACTCTTACATACACGAGAATATGATGTCCTCCTTCATCTTAGATGCTACGGTGATATGAGCTTCGAGGTTGTTGGATATGGGATCAAAGGGCCTCTAAGTAGTTTTTGTACAAATTGTCTGCAATTCTCAAACTCATCAAGGTTTCCTGCAAAAAAATTAAGACACATCATGTGAGATGCTATATCTTAGATCTACAAGCTCCAAGCAACTCATATCGGCATATAGCATATAAGGTATGGGGGCACATGATATTCTCCCGGGGAGGAGGGGTGGGGGGTGCACAACCAATCGGTGGTTGGGAGGGTGGGGACAAATATAATCTAAACAACCCTAAACAGAGCTCCACAATTTTATCTAAGGTCGAGGGGTTGACCCCCGAAAATCATAGCTCCGCCTAAACACAACATTTGCATGTACTGTAGTACTAGACTTAATATTCATGTTTCAGTTTCATGTTCATTTTAAATATTGAACTGAGGACCATGGATGTCTTACATTTTACTCCCTTCGTTCCTAAATATTAGTCTTTTTAGAGGCTTCAAATGGACTGGTACATACGGATGTATATAGACATATTTTAGAGTCTAGATTCACTCATTTTGCTCCGTATGAAGTCACTTGTTGAACTCTCTAAAAGACTAATATTTAGGAATAGAAGGAGTATTTTTGAATTCGTGTCATACATGCATGGTTTGCAAAAATAGATGCACTATACTTATTGGATTGTTGTTGTGTTCGTGCGTGTCTCTCTCTCTCTCTCTCTGTGTGTGGTCATATGCTTGATACATACAAAGTGTTCTCACCTCCATATTGTTCATCTTTTAAATTTGAATTTGCATTGGAAAACTTACTAGGGATACCATGAAATGTGAAATCCACGTTGAGATCACTATATCACAAACTCACTCTAATTCAACAACTCGTCATAAATCAATTACCACGTTGAGATTAGTATTTGCAATGAAAATACGGGTATTGTAATACACATAGATTCGTTCGGCAATTTAAAAGGTTCCTTTCGTATTTTTGAATGGTAGGACCCAACGGCGTACCAGCCAGACCTTGGCTCGTGTTGATCCTTAAAAAACGGGCTCGTGTCCTTCGGTGGCGTGTGTGGTACGCACATTAGGCAACCCCAACCAGTCGAGCCTCAGCGTTTCAAGTCGAAATATCTGGCGGCCAGAATTCCAGCCCTAGGAAATTCCCCTCATGTCCCGGGTCCATAATGACTATCGATGAACTACGGAGGGATGCTTTAGTAACTAGACAACGTTACCTACCGTGCCGAGCACGGTTCAATTCCCTTGGTCGCCGCTCGTCAAGGTCACCCGTCAACTGCATTGCCTAGTAGTACTACTACTACACTAGGATGAGCACAGAATTGAGCCCGTTTGTTCATGCCTAGTACTTGAGTTAATATATCAGGCAATACACTGGTACGGAGGGATTATCCTTTTACTCCCTCCTTTCCAGTTTATAGGGCTTAAATCAAAGTTTTAGTTTTCCCATTTTATAAGTCTCAATTTGGTTGTTCTCCATCACATGTTCAGATTTCAAGGTGCAATAAATCATTACATCCAAGTATTAAGAGAAAATTGACCAATGCATGTACTTTATGCATGCATGCATTGCAATTAATGCATTCGTAAAGACAAATTTTGAGGAAAACAAGCGCATTAATTGAGTGGTTTTGCAAACTACAACAATTGTTCCACCACTCACCATCTACCTTGGTTGGTGAGATTATTGAATTGAGCCCTATAAACCGGAAAGGAGGTTTAACTAAACAAAATGTTTGACCAAATCCTTTCTTAAGAAATACAACAGGACAGATGTACGGCTTGAAAATTTATTGCATGATGCAGGTTATGATATTGTTTCGAATCCTGGATCTTAAATTTCAGAAAATCCAAAAGTGAGCATAAATTCTTGAAACTGAGCATGGTCAGGTGATATGGCACAAATATTACTTCGTAAGTTTTTTCTTCAATTCAAGACAAGCTGCTTATGACAAGTTGCACAAATGAAGAGCCAAGGTATTTTGGAACAAAGACCTGTCACGTTAAGGCGAATGCTTTCGCTATTGAAACCGTGGGCGTTTACATGCCGCCATGAGTCCCCGCTTCTCATCGGCAGGTGCCGTCCCAGCAAGCGTGTGAATCGACGGGAGGCGTGCGAGCAGACCACTGCGCCGGCTGTCAGGGAGGCGTGCGAGCAGACCGCTGTGCAGACTCACCGGGAGGCGAGCCCTTTGACCAGGCTCCGCCGCCCACCGTCGTCCCAACTGCTCCCACTTTTAATGTCGCCGGCGCCGCAGTTTAAAATCAACCCCGCACTACCCGGTATCGCTACAATCCTCTCTCTTCCTCTCCGATTCTCCTGTCGTCTACCTCCAACTAGCCTGACCTAAACGTACGCCATGCCGCATCACGATGGTCTGCCCTTAGTGTTCCAGTTTCATGAGGAAGACACCCAGCCGGAGTCTCAAGAACATAAGGCGCTTTGGGACAAGCTTGAACTGGCCTTGCGGGAAGACGCCGCGCCTGTCCCCGCTCCCGTTCCGGCTCCCGTCGCCCCGACTGTGCTAGCGCCCATCCCCATGGCATTGATGGGTTGGGAGCCACACATTATCGCCGAGTTTGATGCCATGGGGTTCCACGAGGTCCCTGTCGACTTTCACGCGCCCGTGCACCTGCCAGCGCATGCGCCTGCGCGTGCACTGACGCGCACGCCCGTGCTAGTGCCCGTGCACCAGCCAGCGCATGCGCCTGCGCGTCCACTGACTTGTGCGCCCGTGCCGGTGCCCGTGCACACGAATGTCTCCGCCGCGCCGTTGACAGCGCCTGTCCCCACGCGGGTGCTAGTACCCCCTCAGCGGCATGGATGGCCGCCATCGACCACTTCCTTGCACCAACGCCAGTCACCTCCTCCCGCCAGTTGACTCGCCCTGAAGTCCAGAACATTGTGGCCTTCCTTGAAGCTAGGCCAACGTCCAGGAGTACGCCAACAACGGCGCAAGACGCCACCGTCACCGTCGGTTAGTGGCCCGACGACACACAGAGCACGGCAGAGGAGCCGCTTCCCACCGCGAGACGCCCCCGCCGCCACCGCGTAATCTAAATTTGCCATGAAAAACGTTCAGATTGCCATGCTTAAAATCCGAACGTTTATCATTTCTATTTATTTTATATCGATCGTCCTATAATTTAAAGTCGGAGTCAGACTGAACGAAATGTATGGTTTGATCGATTGAATGTTCTGCTAGAGCCATATCAAATTAAATATAAAACGTCATCAAGCCACATGTATTCCTTGTCATCCAACGACCTAGACTGCTTCAATGTCGAGCGCTCAACACGTTTAGCGTGCAGTTAATTTCATGCCAAAAATAGTGCTAATCACATGACAACACGCAAATAATGTCCTAGTAGTTAATATTCGCATGCACTTAATATACTTCCAAATTAACGTGCATTGCATGTACACACTGACTAGTGCTGCTAGTACGTGAAACTGGTGCCATGACTTGTGAACGCATCTAGATATGGTCAACGGCAACATCGCCCGCGAGTTCTTCCTATTTGCCCGTGCGTCTAAACGCAGAAGGGGAGGAGAGAGAGAGAGCACACACGGAACCCACCAGTAAGTGAAGGCGAATAGTACTAAAAATAATATTACATGTTATCTATTAATTAGGCTGTGGTAATATAAAAATATTATGTGAACAAAGGGGGTACAACAAACATTGCTATTCTACGTATATGTTGCCTATTGACGTGCGGCTTGAAGGCCCGGTCGCATGTTCGATCCTCGTCCTTTATTTTTTAATTTGTATATGGTTCCAGATTTGCTTCATGATATGTGGGCCCCTTGGTGTGTAGTTTGTAGCACTTTAATTTGTGCGTCGAAATTTGTTCCATTCAAGTGGACTATGGGTGTGTAGTTTTGTAGCTTATTTATAATAATTAAAGAGAACAACATAGTTTTTTCAGTAGTACCATGGTGCGACGTTGAAGGCGAGAAAGGACATGTGAGAGAGCGATGACCGAGCCAGAGGGAAATCAACTAGGGGAGTAGCGTGGGTTGCAACGGTGTTTGGAGTAGTTGTGGGCCGAATGCTATGAAAATATAATCTAAACCAACCGGAATAAATGCCTACACAGATTAATCCAAGGTTGGAGTGCCCCTCGCAATGTAATTAGCTCCAGCTTTGCGAGGGATGGAGAGGTAGTAGCTTCAATGCGTGGAAGATACGGTGTGAGAAAGCGAGGTCAATCGAGAGACATATAGATAGAGAGACAAAGTGAGTGTGGTCCGACATTCATTGAACAAATATATATGCTCCGGAGAGATATTGTCCGATTGAACTTTTGACAAGGGTGAGGGCTATAAGATAGAGCTTGAGAGATGATCCAGTCACAGACGTGTAGATATATTTTGTGCGTGGGAGGAAGCAAGGTCAACCGATCACATAGGGTCGCTGTGCGATCGAAAGAGTGAGACGGGTTGGAGAGAGTGACCTAGATAGATGCGTGAGAGAGTATACAAGGTGAATAGGTCAAATTGGGCTCAGACATGGTGATATATCATTTTTGTCCGAGAAAGAGCGAGGTCAATCGAGACATACAGAGAGAGAGAGAGAGAGAGAGAGAGAGAGCCCACCATGAGGTCGAAAGAGTGGCGGCGGCTTCGATGGACTGACCTAGGTAGACAATCTGTGTGAGAGAGTATAGAGTGTGTCGATCGAGGCCCTAACAGGGAGATATTTCATTTGTGTGTGAAAGAAAACGAGGTTAAACAATACTCAGATAAAGAGAGCAAGATTGAGCGAGTGTGGCCTGCCGTGCGGAAGAAAGAGTGAGACAGTCTCGAGGGAGTGGCCTCGATATACAATGTGCGTGCGTGCGCACGAGAGGTGGGGGCTAGATAGGCAATTCATGTATTTAGCGCGAGAGGGAGAGGGGTAGAGAGAGAGAGAGAGAGAGCTCGGCATGGGGTGCAATGGCGGGTGTGTGAGGTAAATACATTTGGTAACATGAGTGGAAAAAGGGGTTGTGTAGTTGAGAGACTTAGAGATCGAAAAATGGAGAGAAAGAATGAATGTGTGTTGGAAACCGATAGCTTCCTAAGGTGGTTAGGAGTGGAAGATTGACCGATACAGGAATATGTAGGGTTTGTGCAGGGGGTGGGGGCTAAAAACAATATTTGAATGTATATCGAGACTTAATATCGATGTTTCAATTCGGTGTACATTGTAAGATTTGAACCAAGGACCAGGCATACGGGTAATTATTTCGAATTTGTGCCATACTAAGTTTCGAAAAGTTGACATTGACTAAATTTGTTGTGCTATTTTGTAGGTCATATGTTTGAATCCATTCAAAAGTTTTCTCACTACCATGGTGTTCATCAGATACGTATGAATTTGTATTAAACAAGTAGCGTGGATACAGTGAAATGCGAAATCCACATTAGAATTGGAGATCGCTACATGACACACACTCTAATTCAAATAACTAACTACGTGACACACACTCTAATTCAAATGACTAATTATGTGACACAGTCTAATCCACGTTAGCATGGGTACCGTTTTGATCTTTTTTCAAATAACTCCTCATTAATTAATTTATAGTACTCCCTCTGTTTACTTTTATAAGACCTTGAAGACATTTCAGACAATGTGCAAAACAGTTCATTTTAAGTTGTCTGAAATGACTTACAAAAGTGAACGGATGGAGTATCTCGTTTCAAATGACTAATTATTGCAAGGAAACATACAGATTCGTTTGCAAATGAAAGAAGATTCGTTTGCATTCTCAAATGTAGGCGCACCAGGCAGACCAGGGTCGTGTCGGGGTGGACGCTGCTTCGGTGCCTTAAATGCAACTGCCCTAGGGTGACTGACATGTGGGCCAGACACCTGTTGGGCCCACATGTCATGGACACAAAGGCAGGTGCCTTAAGGCACCGAAGCATAGTCCTGTCGGGGTGGTCGCGTGTGTCAGACGGACGCGTAGCACCCAACCACCCACCCCCCTCCCCCCCAAAAAAGAACGATGACAATATAAGTTCGCGCTTCCACGTTTCGGATTGAAATATCTGGCGGCCCCAATTTCAGCCCTACAAAATCTCTCTTCTCCACCGTCCCCTTCCGCGCCCAGATTGCTCAAATCCCTAATTCGCTACCATCACTCGAATTGCCCCTCGTCTCGTCTCTTTCCCCACCGTTCCCCACCTCTGTGTCGGACGACGACGACAAAGATGACGGTCGCGCTTCACCACCGCACCGGAGCTACCTCATCTATGCCCTCGTCCACCGCACCGGGTGGTCCACCGACAACGTCGGCCGCCGCAACCGACGTGCCTCACACACACCGAGTTCCACCACATCAGGTGCGCTTCACCGACACCATCTCCCAGCCCACCGGGGCTACTTCACCGAGCACATCGTCGCACCTCCGCCCCGCGAAGCCATTGGGGCTTCACGAACGGTCTCGTCCACCGCATCGTAGCGCTCCGCTACCACTCAAGATCTGCATCCATGCGCGGCCATCCAACGCCAGTGCATCACGCTCAACGGCTCTAAAGTGACCCGCACTCTAGCTAGGCGAGCATGCCCAAACGCCGGCCCGAACTAGGTATCCACACATCACTCCCTTGTGCACTGTTCCGACGATGTTTGGATATCCTTTCACTGCTCTCTTAGCTTACACGCCTATGCAACTCTGACTTTAACTCTTATTTCTTCTGGAGATATCATTTGAAACTAGCAAATCCATTTTTTAGCGAAGCATGACGGCGCTACGGGATCTGGTACACATCCTACACACCCGTATAACCTTGTAAGTATCTGTCCTCCGGTACAACATCAAGGTCAATTCCTCTTATTTGATCAACCATTCGCCATGTCAAAAATGCCGAGGGGGATGCAAGGAGCACAAGGCTGCACATCCAAGCAAGTGGTAACATGGACTTGTACATGGAACATCCCAAGCGTAAGCAGAGCTGCAGTGAGCCTGTACAACGAGCTAGCGTAAGTCCCTGCATTTCATTTAATTCGTACTGTCATTCGTGTATGATTTGTGTGCAGTGGCTGATCCATGAATTCAAGTTACCAGGGCGAACATTTAACTTAAAAAATACGAAGGCACTTGCACTCCGGAAATCAACATAACTTGAGAAATGTGAAGCTACATGCACTTTGAAAACCAGCTAATAATCCAAAGTAGTTCAGATTATAAACACTAAATGATGCAAGCACCAAAAAACACAAAATGCAACATGGTGTACAAGGACTACAAACATGGTCTGTACCTGCTTGAATTATTCGTTCTCCGGCTGAAAATATCAAAGTGTAATTGCACGTATTACCAGTGCGCAAACTGCATATCAATATATCTATCCTGCACAAGTATGCCAATAGTTTCAAGCAACAGATTAGAAAAGTATTTATGCTATGTTGTCATGATACGGGGTCTTTCTGGTAGATGGCCTCGACGTTTCCTCAAGCTATGAAAATGCACTATAATTTGCTTGTCATCAATGCCTGCAAATCTCTGTCTCTCTCAACATAGTAGATCATCATTAGACACTAAATCCTTCAATGAGCTTGCAAAATGCTTGCATTAGATCCCTCATTAGACACTATATGTTCATCACCAGGAGCATGTAAAATGTTTGCATCAAATCCTTCATTAGCAGTCTGTTCATTAGACACTTCAGGCTCAAGAACAACATGAGCTTGTATGTTTGCACCGGAAACTTCATTAGATACATCGGACTCAGTCAGTTCAGTATTGATTGGGGGAGTTATAAAATAAGTAGAAATTGGTTTCATTTTATCATAGATTCCCTACAAACAAGCAGTTTTACAACATTGTCAGGTTTAACTATTGGCCAGAAATTGAAGAGTTGAATTAGACATAATCAGGGATGTGATGTACCTGCTCATTGCGCATGCTACTCTTGCAAGCTGCGACTGTCCGTTTGCGGAAGTTCGATGCCATGCCCGTGCTGCCGCCGCTGCCTCCCACGCAGGCTACACCCAGGGTTGGATCTTCATCTTCTTGTCCTTCCGTTCGCTTGAAGCCCGGCGACCGCCCTCCAACGAGGGCGCGAGGAAGTGTTGTGTCGGTCTGTCCAGCGGCGGCTAGGTTAGGAGCAAACCAGACTGGAGGCTGGAGCGAATGAATTGGGATTTTTCCTGCTGTCGATCGATATGGGAGGCGCACGTTTGGGCCGCGAGCCTGCTATAGGGCCTGCCTTGCACTTATGTTATTGGCCCATCCAAATTGAAACATTTTCCTTCATTTTTTACATTGCCTGCTCGTGCGTTGGGACGAACAAAACTAGCGTGGGCCAACCTGGACGACTCAAACTAGGTGCACACTTACTAGCCACCTGAGGCGGCCGCCCATACCAGCCCCTATGGTGGCGTCGCCCCTTTTTGCGTGTATGATTGGATAGTGAAAAATATTCCAGTGGCGCTTTTGGATCTACCCACAGAATTGTTGAATTGCTTGTTTCTATGAACTGAGTTCGCCAATAATGTGAAGGATGCCAGTCTTTTCATCCTATTGTAGATTGCTTAGATCTCGATATGCCAAAAGTAATCACATGAAATATACAGTAAAAGCCAGTGTGATGTGTTTGGCTACAACTAGTCTGACTACACGTCCTCATATAACATATCAAGGATGCACCATCTTACCAGATTAACCATTCGACTTACCCATGCAGTGTGGGAAGAAAGAAGTATTGGGACTACGTATCCAAGCAATTGATGCCATGGACTCCTTCGTACAACCTTGTAAGCGAAAAAGAAGTTGCAGTGTGCCTGTACAAAGAACTAGCGTAAGTTCAGTTACATGCTTCTCGGAATTTTAGTTAGCCACTTATTGCAAAATTGTTCAATTATGTTGATTGGCTTAATTTAGTTTGCTACTGATTACATAATGGCACAACCTGTTAATCATATTGTAGACTGCGCCTATCTATGTGTTTGATACTTACTGTTAAGAATTACCTGTTTGCCTTAACTTAAATATCTACTTCTTTGTTTAACTGCTTTGCTGCTGCAACAACGGGTTACAATGATGTTAATAACTACTTTTCAGCATCCAATTGAAACTCTTTAATTCCTTGTTTGTTTAACTGGTTTGCTGTTATAACTCCCAGTTGAGATGTTTTGCTAACTTCAACTTTTCTGAATCCAATCGGAACTTTAATGGCAAAACAGGTTAGCCCAAGATCAAAGAGCGAGGTCCCCATGGACGTTGCATCATCCCACAGCAGTGGCACCGGCCCAATCGTGCATTATGAATTGCCAACTGCTGATGCTCTAGAGGCTAAACTAGTGGTAGAAAGAGATTCTGCTTCTGCACTTAGATATGAAGTTGACATGTTGAGGAAGCAAACAACACAATCACAAGCAGTACTCAAGACAACCATTAAATATTTGGTGGATTTCAAAACGAAGCAAGATGAGATTGAACAGATTATTAAGGTCCTGAAGGAAAAAAGGAAATTAAATTCCTACTTGGTAAATCATAGGTGAAATGTTCTTTCCATAGTTGAATAACCTTTGTGTTGTCTGTTCATGTAATCAATCAAACCATTTGTTTTAGAGATCATGTAATAATTGTTTTTTTGTTTTTTGGTTTGTAATTTTATTTGAGCACAAGTCTGTATTAATTGATAAGACTCGGAGACATTTCATTTGGATTGCTGTGCTAGACTTACAAATATGCCAATCGGGCTGAATGTGCATTCAGCAATAGAAGTAGTATAGATGGACCATAAGTGGCACGCATCGGAAAGGGCCAAGATGCTGGCTAAAAAAGGATGCTGTTGTCGCCAAAAAAAGTACAGCGGCCTGGCTTATGTATGTTAGTTGATATTATTGATCCATATACTCTATAAGTGTTTACATGTCTGTTAGTTCTGTACATTCTTGGTTGATTGACTCGGTATTTGAATCTTAATACATCGCTTGTGTACATATCTAAATGGGAGTACACATTATGCTGTGTGTGACATTTGAGTTGGACATGAGGTGTTCGAAATATTCAAATTCAACTTAAACTGGATTCTAGTTTCTGAATTTGAGTATCGACATTTGTAAACCATATTCATATGTGACAGTGGAATACATCTTTGAAGATATATAAAAAGACATAAAATGATTTATAAAGATTCATATAGGAATATATAATGGATTCGAATTTAGTTGCCAGGGTAAACGTGGATGCATATTGTCCCAAAACTCGAAAGAAGCAGCAAAATGTGTTTCGAGTTTGCCCGAAGCCAAGTGTTTGGGCGATGGAAATTACTGTATACCCATTACACTGACAATCCATTAGCCTGATTTCCACTACTCTAAATAGGAGTAGGTTAGTAACTTCAATTAGACGTGAGACGACCGCCTCTTGTCGTGGGAAACGAACACCTATGGGGCAGGGCCCCTTCTGGTCCGGCAAGGGAGCGGAGAGCGCACGAAGAGCGGATCGAGGCAGAGCACGCGAGGGATTTTTACCCAGCTTCGGAGCTCTCCGGAGAGATAATACTCCTACTGCTGCTTTGTGATTGTATTCTGTTCTTGCTTGAGAGCGTGAGAGTGGTGTAGTTTCGAATGAGTCGAACCCCTTCTACGTTGCGCATGGGCCTCCTTTTATAGGCTAAAGGGGTCACCTATAGGTGGCAACGCAGTCAAGGGTACAAATGTAAAAAGGGTGGTTGGTACAACTGCTATCTACAGTGCACCCTACCTAACTCTGACGGCAGGGGACAAGCGCATTCAATGCCCGTCCGCATCGCCTAAACAGTGCAGAAAAGCGACCGTTAGGGGCGCCACCGCCTGCCACAATGGCCTTCTCGTCATCTCCACTTGCCACCTCGCACCGCTTAGCTGCACAGCTTCCCGCCACGTGCGTCTAGAATGGTCTCAGCGCGACACATCGACGGGTGCGCTGGGGCGTGGGTACAGAGTGGTGGCTTCGCCGCGGCAAGCGCCTTGCTGTGGTCGTTGTCTTGCCGTACCCGAAAGCTTGTCGCTCGTCGGGTCTTGCCGGGTCGCGCGGCGCGTCGCGGCAAGTTCTTTGAAGTACCTTGGTTGGCCCTCCCGGCAAGCTCCTCTTGCCGGGGCCTTGTCCTTCCCAGCAAGCTCCTCTTGCCGGAGTCTTGTCTTTCTTGTTTAAAACACTTTGTTCTTGAATGGCATCAATAGGAACTACGGAGGATCTTGGCGGACATCCGGCAAGCCTTGCCGCGGGACGCTGCAACTGCCCGTGCACAAGTTCGGGATACTAAGGTACCCCTACTTTAGTACACCGACAGGAGCCCCCGGGCCTGGGCCATACACGGTGCCGAGCGCTGTTGGGCCAGGCCCAAAACAGGGCACGGGCACACGCGGCCTGGGTCCACACCAAATCTAACTCCGTATCCACCGCGACCTCTCGTAACAGCACGCGTCAAACGCGTCGTCGTGGGAGAGATCGTTGGTGATTCTTTAATCGGGAAAGGCGTAACGTTCGCCTCCTCCTCTTTATAAGCAGGGGAAACAGGGACCGTTCCCCCACCTTCGCCACTTGTAGTTGCTTCCTCAGAAATCTCCGCCGCTCCCCTCCGCTTTTCAGAGCCGAAAGACAGCAGCGCTCCGCCGCCCGTCGCCGCCGTCGCCGCCAACGCCCTCGCCCTCCCCCACCGCTTCCGCCATGGCTCCGTAGACCGGGAAGGGTGTGAAGTCAGCCGAGGCGCTGCGGCTTGAGGCGCTGCGCAAGGAGCAAGCACTTTTTCCCCCCGAGCTCACCGCGAAGGAGCTGCGGGAGTGGTTCTATCTTTTCTGGTCGACGGAGACGCGGGCGCATCCGCGCACGCTGGTACTCTCCGCCGAAGCTTCTACTTCGATGCGGTGTCCGAAAGGATACTACTTCTTTCCTTTGTTCTTCTATTGCGGGCTCTGCCCGCCCTTTTCCGATTTCTTTTGCGATATCATGAATACCTACGGGTTTCATCTCCTTGACTTCACCCCCAACGCCGTTCTGACCATGGCGGTTTTCGCACATCTCTGCGAGAACTTCGTCGGAATCCACCCAAATGTTGCTCTTTTTCGCCACTACTTCATGCCCTGGGCCGAGAAGGGAGAGCCCTTAGCTGGTGGGATCGCCTGGATCTCGAGGGTCGGCATGAAGGAGGTATATCTGGAGGGGGAGCTCCGCAGCAAATGGGAGGAATGGAGAGCGGAGTGGTGTTGGATTGTTGATGAGAACCCGTATCCATTCACCAATTTGCACCAAGCTCGAGTAGTGCGCGACGGCGACTGGAGTGCCCTGGCGGCGGACGACGCCAGATTGAAGATCACCACCACCCGGATCTTGCGGCTCAGGCTTGCCGGGCTCACTGTGGGGGCTGTTGGCGCGGATTTTCTTCGCCGTTGCATCGCCCCTCTGCAGGAGAGGGGGAGACCCGCTTGGCTGTTCGGGGGTCCGGCGGATATCATGAGGCTGCGCCCGGGCCTCAATTTTAACTTTACTGTCATGGAGTTGGATGGGACGCTGAAGGAGCTGTTCAAGCATGACCCCAACTATCCCGAGTGGTTCAGGCTGCCGCAGGGGGTCGTCCCGTTGTGCAATAACTCCCAGCTCGACCGCATCCGTGCAATGATGCCGAAGTGCGACTCGCATGGGATTATCCCAATTTGGCAGGAGCCCGCCGACGACGTCGTGCAGCAGTTTTTCGACGACTTGGTGGAGGTGGCGGTCCGCGCCGACGAGCAGAGGCTTCTCACCCGCGGCACCACTGATGACGAGATGCGGCGCATCGCCACCAGGGCGGAGGAGGCGGCGGCAGCCGCCGCCGCGGGCAAGTTCGGGTTTACTTTGGAGGAGGCAGAGGCAGCCAAGGTGGCAAGCCTTGCCGACCGAGAGGATCTTGGCGGGGAGGTCGTTGGCGAGGGAGAGCCCGAAGCCGAAGCGAGCGAGCCTGCCGGGAGCGCACGTGGCCAGCCGTCTTCAAGCAACTTGCCGCAGACGGAGCCCTCAGTACAGCCCCCAGCTCAACCAAGAAGGAGCCTCCGCAGGACCAGAGACACAGCAGGGCAGCAGACGGGCCAACAGCCGCCGCGCCGCGGGACACGCTCCACCGCGCCAAGCACCGCCGCCACGGGAGCATCTCACGCCGCACCGGCAACTGGGGCGGGGTCTTCTCGGGCCGCCGCTTTCGATCCTGCCGCAGCTCCCGCCAAGCGTCCAAGGGAGCCTACTCCTCCGCCTCGCCGCGCTGAAAGGGTGCCAGACTTCGATCTCTCCGCGCTCAGCTCCGACGAGGAGGAAGAAGAGGAGGACGAGTAAGTCTTTTCTTTTTGTTGTACTTATAGTTCTTCAATTCCTACTGTTTCTTGTCTTGTTTCTGATCTGCTTTCTTCTGAACCTTGTTCCGAGTTAATTGCACAGAAGTACCACAATTCAGGCATCACATGCAGATTGGTACCACGATTGCTAATTTTTGCGTGTCAGTACCAACATTGGTCCAAATTTTTGCAAATTGGACTAAAACGCGTATTTATACGTATTGATAGTGTATCTGACCGAGGGGGCCCGTCTGTCAGATGCTTATGTGGCAGTTTTTTTGCAGAAACCCCCCTAGCTTTATATGTAATCACGTAAATGCCCATTTTTTCGCGGTAAAACAAGTACTGAGCGGGATTTTTTTCATTCGAAAGTTTCCCACGGACCTGTTTGAAAGTTTCCACCGAATAGAACATATAAATAACAGTATCGAAAATAAACGCGCGGGGAGGATTCGAACCCGCGACCCGCGCGACCTGCAGCCGCAAGGCAGCGCGCGCTAGCCACACCGCCACAGCGTCGCAGTTGACTACATACAGGCGAAATATTTATTATACTAGAACACACACGCTGGGCCGGCAGCTGGGCCAAGCAAAGCCTGCAATATTTGTTTTTCCGTTCAGTTACACACTTGCTGCCCTTTTACTCTTCGTTCTTTTTTCGTTTCTTTTAATATTTTTCTTTATTTAGATTCGCGAGCTGTTTTCCAAAATCCGATAAGTTGTTTTCAAAATCACAAGCATTATTTCCAAATTGATGAACTTCTCTAATTTATAGTGAATATTTTCTTAATACATGGTGAAATTTTTGTATTTCAAAAAACGTTCAGAAAACCCCCTTGCTTTGTATTTAATCACAAAAGTGTTGATTTTTTTTTGCGGGAAAAAAACTTCTGGGAGGCTTTTTTTTTTCCGTTCGCAATTTCCAACAGCGAGTCGGACTGGTTTGAAAATTACCGCCACTTGAACAAATAAATAAATAAAAAGAAAAATCCCGCGCTGACGGGAATCGATCCCGCGACCAGCCGCTCACAGTTCTGCGCCATGTTTCTAAAATTGATTGTGATTACCAAATTATTTTTAATACAAGTTCTGCGCCATGTTTCTAAAATTTAATGCAATTAAAGTTATGTGTTCATCTTAAATGCATTGAATGCAAGAATCATTAAGAAACCAGGCAAAAAGTTCTTGAAACACATCGTGTATTAAGAAAATGCTCACCATAAATTACAAAAAGTTCACCGCGCATTATGAAAATGTTCATCATATCTTAACAATATCAAGATATATTACAAAAATATTAAATTTGCATTTAATCACAAGCATTATTTTGAATTTGTTTCAAAATTAATGAACTTTTTCACAAATCAATTAACTTCTTCACAACCAGTGAATTTATCAAAATCAATGAAGTTCTTTGGAAAATCAATGATTTTTTTTCAAAATATATTTGAACACGTTGATTTTAAGAAATACGTTGATTTTTTAAATAAAATTTGAACAGTTTTGATGCATTTCTAATATTTATTATGATTACACAATTATTTTTAATACATTTTTTCTACTTTTCAAGTAGCTGCGCATTAAAATTATTATTTTTGAGAAAGAAGTAACTGCACATTGAAGAAAATACAATTAATACACGAGTAACAAAAAATACTGTGTATTGGGCCTGAGTGAAGAGACATAAAATTTGGGCCATGCGCAGCCTCACTAAGAACAACTTACTGCCCAACGTCTTAAAGCGCTTATAAAAGGTATCTCGCCCCATAGCCGTCGCGCGAATCTCCGTGGCGTAGTGGCTAGCGCGCGTGGCTGTAGTCCTGCAGGTCGCGTGTTCGAATCCTCCTCGCGCGGGATTTTTCGTTTCTGTTATTTATTTGATCAATAAAACGCCGGAAACTTTCAAATAAGTCCGTGGAAAACTTGCGAATAAAAAAATTCCCTCTCAGTAGCGGTTTCATCGCGAAAATAACGAGTATTTATGTGATTACATATAAAGCAAGGGGTTTTTTTGCAAAAAATATGCCACGTCAGCACCTGACAGACGGGCCCCCTCGGTCAGATACACTGTCAATACGTATAAATACGTGTTTTAGTCCAATTTGCAAAAATTTGGACCAATGTTGGTACTGACACGCAAAAATTAGCAATCGTGGTACCAATCTGCATGTGATGCCTGAATTGTGATACTTCTGTGCAATTAACTCCCTTGTTCCTTTCCAGGACTCTGGCCCAGAGAGCGGCGAAGAGGGTCAAGGTCCCCGTGGTTGTCATCGAGGATGATCCTGTTGTGGCAACAAAGGACGCATCCGAGACCACCCTGTCGGACCCGGCAATCTCTTCCCGAAGCAGCCCCCAGCGTAAGTATTTGTTCACTTCCTGTTGTGGGGCGCGCACGGGTGCTCTTTCTTTGCTGATATCTTGTTTATTGGTTTGCTTGTGTAGGAGCAGAACAAGCTCATCAGGAACAACCAGAAGCTGCCCCTGAGGTGTTGTCTGCTTCAACTACGCCGCCAAGGGGCGAATCTCCGGCAAGGGAGCGCTCTCCGGCAAGGGAGAGGTCCCCGGCAAGGGAGGAGTCTCCGGCAAGGGGCAGCACCAGCGACCCTCCGGTGGTGGAGCCCATGACCGTGGATCCTAGTACTGGTAATTTCCCCTGCTTGAAACTTCCTTTGGATTCTTCTTCTTCTGATCTTCTTTTTTTTTTGGATATTTGCTTGACTTCTTCTCCCTCCTCCTGTCTTCAGATCCTCCCTCCTCGGAGCCGATGGAAACCGATGCCACCGGCGAGGAGAACATGCGCGGCACTACTGACGATGCCGCTGCCACCGAAGAAGAGGCCGGCGCTGATGATCCTGCCGCCGAAGGGGCCGCCAGGGCTGCTGGCACTGGAGCTGGCGAGGGATCCGACGATCACACTGATGACCCTGGGGCCGCAGGAGCGCAGGGCGCTACACCGACCGCCGATCCCTCTGTCGGTGACGCAGCGCCAGGCTCCGAAGAGCCCCAGCCCGGCGCCTACTTGAAGGCCGGCGACGGTGTCTTCATCAAGCTCCCCTGGGCGTCAAGCTCCAGGGCGCCGGTCGAGGGAGAGGCTTTTGACGGAGAAGTACTCGCCTCCGCTGGGCTGACGGTGGTTGACGCGCCAAGCAGCAGCAGTGGTGAGTCTGAGGAGGAGCAGCTGCTCCGGAAGTTGGTGTCGCTCTACCGCGCCCGATAAGCGAAACTGGAGTCCCGGGAAGCGCTTGTCGTGCAGGCGGGTGTGGACATAGAGAAGCACGCGGAGGAGCTCCAGAGCCGCAACCAAGAGGCCCTCCGGTCCATTGCAGAGGAGAGGGCACAGCTCGTCGAGGCGCGGAAGGCGTTCATCCTTGAGAAGGCTGAAGCCGAGGAGCAGCAGCGTCTTGCCGCCAAGGAGCTATCCGTGCGGGAAGGCGAGCTGACACAGAAGAAGGTCAACTTGGACAGCCATGAAGAGGAGCTTGCCGCGCGCGAGGAGACACTTGGCGGAGCCCTCAAAGAAGCGAAGGGTGCTGCTGCAGCTGCCGAGCCGCCAAGAAGGAGCTGGAGGTGAGGGTGACGGAGCTAGAAGCCACCCTCAAGACAAAGAATGAAGAGCTTACCGCGCTCCAGCGCGAGCGCGAGAAGGACGCCCTTGCTCATGGTGAGCTGCAGGGTCGTCTCTCTGAGAAGGGTAAGGAGCTGAACACCGCCAAGGACGCCAATGCTGATCTCGAGCTGAAGCTGGCCACGCTGACGGAGACGCTGGATGGCACCAAGAAGCGGGAGGAGGACTTGAAGCAGGAGATCAAGGCCAATGAGGCGCTGCTGACAAGGGCCGCCAAAACTCAAAACACCTTCAGGGCTACTATGGAGCTCTGGACGGAGGGCCTCGTCAACATCGCCGCAGTCATCGACGAGGAGCTGGCGCAGCTGGAACTGGAGGGCTTCGGGTACTCCTCCGACGAAAACCTCTGGCCCAGCGCCAAGCTCACTTTGTTCTTCAAGGGCGTGGCGACGGCTCTCCAGCAACTCCGGGAAAGGATCCCAAGGCAGCTGGCTGACGAATCGTGTGCAATCTGTGCCAGAGTCTTGGAGAAGGTGCTGGTGAAGGTGCTCTTCCGCAATCTGGGCCTCAACCTCACCAACGTCCTCAAGAAGCTGCCGGCGGGTACTGATCTTGAAGAGCTCAAGGCCCTTGTGGCGCCCATTGTGGACAAGGTGAACGAAGTCAGGAGGATCGACGACGAACGCGTGGATTAGGCCGCCCATCTTCTCCTTTCCTTGCCGCTGCCATTTATGTTATGAGAACAATTTAGTCAGTGCCACGACAAGTTACCTTTGTAATATAACTTTATCTTGGGCAGTATTTGACATGTTATTTCCTTTACTCGATTCCTTCCTTTGTATGTTTTCGCCCTACGCTTTCAGCGAACTTGCCGGCGCAGGCACCCTTGCCGCGAGCGCTGAGTGCGGAACATCAGCAACTTGCTGGCTGTGGTGCTTCCGGCAAGAAACCTTGTCGCGACTAGTTGCAGCACACTTAAGTTGTTGAGCGGACTCGAAACAAAGCAAGGGCGCAACTAGCTACAAGTTGGTTCCTCCGCGCACAGGTTTTCTATACAAAGCACGGTCATTCAAGGAAGATAACTTAAGAAATTTTAAAACTGATCGTGCTCAAACTTTGGCAACTTAGCTTTTCTGTCGTCTGCGTCCCGGCAAGGCTATACTTCTTTGAACGACGCCTGGTCCACACCATTATTATCTTCTCCTTCCCCCCGGTGAACTTGTGGGCGTAGGAACCTTCTTTTTTGAGGAAAAGAAAGAAAAGAAAATAAAGATATGGAGCCTCAAGGCTCGTTATTGCTTACCGGGGGCAAGTGCTGCACAAAGTGTCAGATAATACATGCAAAAAAGAAAAAGGCATGAAATTTGACAAGATGTGTGAAGCACATGAGCTTTATTTATGCACGGGATCTGCGCCCAGCTTTGTACAAAGGGTTACATGCAACAGCGGCAAGGCTTGTACAAAAGGTGGTTGCCGGAACAGGTTCCGGCAACCGCGCCTTATGGGTAAAACTTACGAAGATGCTCAATGTTCCAGGAGTTGCTCACCGGAAAGCCATCTTCGGTCTAAAGACGGACATCGCCAGGCCTAGTGACTCGTTTCACCCGATAAGGGCCTTCCCACTTCGGCGTCAACTTGTTAGAATTCTTGGCGGATTGAACACGCCGAAGAACAAGGTCGCCTTCCTCGAGACTTCTGGCATTGACTTTGTGGCTATGGTAGAGGCGCAAAGCTTGCTGGTATCGAGCAGCTCGTACAGCAGCCTGAAGACGATCTTCCTCAAGGAGCAGCACGTCATCTTGTCGCAGCTGCTCTTGCTCAAGCTCATCATAAGCGAGCACTCGAGGTGATCCGTATACGAGTTCCGTGGGGAGAACTGCCTCTGCTCCATAGACTAGAGCAAAAGGTGTCTGGCCAGTGGCTCGATTTGGTGTCGTCCTGATCGACCAAAGAACCACTGGCAGCTCCTCGATCCAATTCCTTCCGCACTTGTGCAGCCTATCGAAAGTTCTGGTCTTGAGCCCGCGCAGCACTTCAGCATTTGCCCTCTCTGCTTGACCGTTGCTTCTCGGGTGAGCAACAGAAGCGAAGCAGACCTTGGCGCCAAGATCTTGGACATACTGCATGAAGGTGCGACTCGTGAATTGTGTGCCATTGTCGGTGATGATCCTGTTAGGGACTCTGAAACGGCAAACAATTGACCTGAAGAACTTGAATGCTGACTGTGCTGTCACCTTCCTCACTGCTTCCACTTCCGGCCACTTTGTGAACTTGTCGATTGCTACGTACAAGTACTCGAAGCCCCCGACAGCTCGGGGAAAGGGGCCGAGGATGTCGAGCCCCCAGACCGAAAATGGCCAAGATAAAGGGATTGTTTGGAGAGCTTGAGTTGGTTGATGTATCTGCTTGGAGTGGAACTGGCATGCTTCACACTTGGTTACTTGTGCCGTTGCATCCTGGAGGGCTGTTGGCCAAAAGAAACCTTGTCGGAAAGCTTTGCCGGCAAGTGCTCCTGCGCCAATGTGATGACCACATATGCCTCCGTGTATCTCCGCCAACAGCTTCTGTCCATATTCCCGGGGAATGCACTTCAATTTCACTCCGTTGAATCTCCTTCTGTACAGTATGTCATCGACAAACTGGTACATACTTGATTGCCGGGCTACTCTCTCCGCTTCTTCTTGCTCTTCGGGAAGTTCTCCTGTCTGAAGGAAATGGACAATCTGCTGTGCCCATGCTGGAGCTTGTGGCTCAACAACAAGGACTAAAGGCACAAACGCTGCTGCGGGAACATCTGCTTCTATGGCAAGAACCTGCGGTTCAGCCGGAGCTTGATGTCCCCCGGCAAGTTTGCCGGAGCAAAACTTGTCGGGGGCGTCTGCTTCAACGGAACAAACCCTTGGGCTTGTCGGAGAAGACTGCCCCTCAGCACTCTTTGTGTTGATCTTGGTGACCTTCTTGGCGGCGGCTTCGGGGAGCTCTGCCAGGAAGTAGTCACCAGAAACCAACTTCCTCTTCTTGTTCTGTCCAGTTGATGGTGTTACAGATGGTTGAGTCAGCTTGAGCACAAAAATTCCCGGTTCCACAGGTAACTTGAGTGCGGCGCACTTTGACAGGCCATCTGCAATGTCGTTCTGAGCTCTCGGAACATGTTCCATCTGTAGGCCATCAAAGTGCTCTTCCAACTTTCTCACTTCATCAATGTAGGATTCCATCAACGGACTCTGATAATCTTTGTTAACTTGGCGGACGACAAGCTGCGAGTCACCCCTAACAATAAGCTTTTTGATCCCAAGGTCTGCCGCGATCCTGAGTCCGGCAAGCAAACCTTCATACTCTGCAGTATTGTTTGTCGCTTGCTCCTTGGGAAAGTGCATCTGGACCACGTACTTGAGGTGCTCTCCGGTGGGTGCGACAAGTAGTACGCCCGCACCGGCGCCTTGCAATGAGAAGGCACCATCAAAATACATGATCCATTCTTTGCTTGCTTCCTTGACGGGGATGCTCGTCTCTGGAGTTTCTTCATCGGGTGTTGGCGTCCATTCTGCTATGAATTCTGCCAATGCTCGGCTCTGGATAGTTGAAGTACTCTCAAACTTGAGGGCAAAGCTTGACAATTCCAGTGCCCACTCGACAATCCTGCCTGTTGCTTCTGGATTCTGCAGTATCCTCTTCAACGGAAAGCGAGTAACAACTGTGACCTCATGTACTTGAAAGTAATGGCGCAACTTTCTCGAGGCCATGAGAAGGCCGAAAAGCAATTTCTGCACACCAGAGTACCTTGATCTAGCCCCCTGCAGAAGGGAACTCACAAAGTAAACTGGGTGCTGCACCATTTTCTTCTGCTTCTCTACTTGTGGCTGCGCAAATTCATCCTTGTCGGGACCAGAGCTTGTCGGGGAAGCCCCCTGCTTGTCGCTGGATGTGCTTGCCGCGGCTGCTGGCTCATCATCTGCCTCCCTCTCCGCTACTAACGCAGCACTAACCACTTGATTGGTTGCCGCTAGATATAGCAGCAACTTCTCTTGTGGCCTAGGTGCGACAAGTATTGGAGTGGAGGACAGATATCTCTTCAAGTCCTGCAGTGCAGCCTCCGCTTCCGGAGTCCATTTCATTGGACCTGCCTTTTTCAAAATTTTGAAAAATGGCAGGGCGCGCTCAGCAGACTTAGAGATGAACCTGCTGAGAGCAGCTACGCAGCCGGCAAGCCTTCGTACATCCTTGACGCGCTTCGGTGCTTCGATCTGCTCAATGGCCTTGATCTTGTCGGGATTGGCTTCAATCCCCCGCTGAGACACAAAGAACCCGAGAAGCTTGCCGGAAGGGACTCCCAACACGCACTTCTCGGGGTTGAGTTTGAGATTGATCTTGCGCAGATTTGCAAAGGTCTCGTCCAAATCTTGAATCAGAGTTGCTCTGTCTTTGCTCTTGACCACTATGTCATCCATGTAAGCCTCTACATTTCTGTGCAACTGTGTCTCAAAAGCTTCATGAACTACCCTTGCAAATGTTGAACCAGCATTCTTTAGTCTGAAAGGCATCCGCACAAAGCAGTACGTGCCACATGGAGTAATGAATGCGGTTTTCTCCTCATCCTCTTCTGCCATGAAGATCTGATGATATCCTGAATATGCATCAAGAAATGAAAGCAGATCACACCCTGCCGTGGAGTCGACAATCTGGTCAATGCGCGGCAAGGGAAATGGATCTTTGGGACAAGCTTTATTAACATCAGTGAAGTCAATACAAAGCCTCCATTTCCTATTCGCTTTGCGCACGACTACAGGATTGGCCAACCACGTAGGATGGAGCACTCCTCTGACCAGGCCTGCTGCTTCCAACTTCTTGATCTCTTCATCAATGAATTCTTGGCGCTCCACTGCTTGCTTCCTAACATTCTGCTTGACGGGCCGCGCGTGAGGACAGACGGCAAGGTGGTGCTCAATTACTCTCCTGGGAACACCGGGGATATCAGATGGTTGCCATGCAAACACATCAACATTCGCCCGCAGGAAAGCAACGAGCGCGCTTTCCTATTTAGGATCAAGCGTGGCACTAATGGTAAAGGTACCACCAGTGCCATCCTCCTTGGCGGACACTTTCTTGGTCTCTGGCGGAGCTGCCTTCGCCTTCTTACACTTGCCGGTGGAGCTCGATGGTGCGTCCTCGACGGTAGCGCAGCACTCCGAAGAGGTGCGCTTGCCGGAGTGGGCATCAGAGCTCTTGCCGGACTTGGTCTTCTTCTTCCCCCCGGGAGCTTCAGCGGCAAGTGTTTTGCGTTCGGCTGCAGCTGCTGCTTCCCAGTAGATCTTATCGGTACAGATAAGGGCATCCTTCTTGTCGCCAGGGACAAAGATGACACTTATCGGACCAGGCATCTTGAGCACGTTGTATGCATAATGAGATGCTGCCATGAACTTGGCGAGCGCTGGACGACCGAGTATCCCATTGTAAGGCAATGGGAAATAGCAACATCAAAAGTAACTTTCTCTGTCCTGAAGTTCAGCTCGCTGCCAAATGTCACTGGCAACGCGATCTTTCCCTTCGGCTTGCTCCTTCCCGGATTGATTCCTTGGAATGTTCCGGTCTCTTCGAGCTCGCTGTTAGGGATCTGGAGCTTCTTGAGTACCGCTGAGGAGATCAGGTTCAAGCCGGCCCCGCTATCAACCAGCATCTTTGTGACCTTGAGGTTGCAAATAGTTGGTGAAACCAACATCGGCAAGCACCCGACCGCAGTTATGCGATCAGGGTGATCCTCAACGTCAAAGATGATGGGCGTGCCGGACCACTTCAGAGGCTTGCGTGATTCAACTGGTGGTTCTACTGCATTCACTTCCCGCACCCACTGTTTGAGCTGGCGGTGCGAAGTATGCAGAGAAGCGCCACCGTCGACGCACAGAACCTCCGTTGCTTTCTGAAACTCCTGCTCGTCAGCCTCATCATCCTCCATGTCTTCGTCGTCGTCCTCATCTTCATCCTTGTCGCGGCCGCGGGGAGGCCTGTCTCCTTGCCGCTGCTTGGCCTTGCCGCGGCGCCCTCCCCGGCCGGGACGGTTCTTGCCGGATCCTCCACCACCTTCTTGAGCCTTCTCCTTGTCGCTTCGCTCGTATTCAGCTTTCTGCAGTTCAACAAGTTGCTCAACTTTCTTGCAGGTCTGGAGATCATGGCCATTGGTTCGATGGATCTTGCAGTACTGCTTGCCGGAGCCGTCCTGCTTGTCGGCAGCCACCACAGCCTCGCTGGAGTTACCAGCTTTGGCCTTCTCGGCGCCCCCTCCATTGCCGGACTGCTCGACAACTAGCACATCCTTAGCTTTCCTCTTCCTGTTGTTCCGCCTCCGGTTTTTCCTTGCCGGGGCGGCATCCTCACTGTCAGACCCTTCTGCTCCCGCATTCTCTCCGGGGAGTTTCCTCCCCTCTTCAGCACGTGTGCACCTGTCGGCCAGGGCATATAGCTCGCTGACATCTCTGATCTTGCACATCGCCAGCTCCTCCCTCATCCTGCGATTACGCACGTTCTGATGGAATGCGCTGATAACTGCGGCAGGGTGGACGTCTGGGATGTTGCGCTGCACTTGGCTGAATATTTGTATGTACTTGCGCAGAGGCTCTCCTTCCTTCTGGGCGAGCAAATGCAGATCGATCTCCTGGCCATGGGGCTTGTGGCCGCCTGTGAAGGCGCCGACAAACTGATGGCACAGATCCGCCCATGAAGAGATGGAGTTGTCCGGCAAGTGCATGAGCCAGGATCTGACGTTAGGCTTGAGCACCAGCTGGAAGTAGTTGGCAAGGATCTTCTCGTCACGCCCCCCGGCAGCTTGCACCGCAATGGTGTAAATGCTGAGGAACTCCGACGGATGCAGCCTGCCATCATACTTCTCTGGTACATCTGGCTTGAAGTTCTTGGTGCTAGGCCACTAGACTTGCCGCTGCTCACGAGTGAACGCAGGGCAACCTACCGCGTACGGCAAGTCGCCTGGTTCCCCTGGCGCATGCATGTCAATAGCGGGCCCAGCGCGCTGGTCTGATTGACGCCGCGCTTCTCTCCGACGCTCGATGCGGGTGCGAGCGTCTTCGTGCTGTCGTTCTTGAAGAACTTGGCGTTGATCGCGACGAGCTCGTGGATCTGATGACGCCGTGGAGTCGGTGTCGTGGTTGATCCGGCGAGTTGGTGATCTTGGCCTTCGGGGTGGGGAGTGCACGGTGGTTGCACCTCCACCAGTCTTGTCGCCATCGGCTCGCGTCTGGGCGTCTTGCCGCGGCTTCGATGTGCTCGGTTGCCGGGGAGTGTCGCCGTTGGCGAAGCCGATGAGGCTCTGTATGGTGGCCCTCCAATCGTCGATCTTGTCTGCCGTTGGAGGGTAGTCCAGGAGCAGTTGAGCTCGGGCCAACGCTTCTTCTGGAGTCTTCGGCGGTGGCGGTGCGCGGCGCGAGGAGCGGGATATGCTTGAACTTCCAACTGGGTTGGAAGGAGCAGTACCCCGTCCAGGCGGCCGTACTTCACTTGTGCCAGCATGCTGGCGTGCATGCTGGTGTTGAACGCCCCGAGATCCACCAGCTTGGCCTTGTTCTAATGTGAGTACGGTGCTGCGAGCACCCTGACGCTGTCGATCCCGCGCCTCCTGAGATGGGCGCGGTGCGTGCACGGACGCTGAAGTTTGCGGGGCCTTGTCCTTGGATCTGATAACGACGTGAGCTCCCTCGTCGGCGCCCGCTCCTCCGCCGGCGTCTACCCCACCACCCATTTGCTCTGGTGGCGGTGGGATCGACGCGGCCGGAGCAGCCACCTCTGAAGCCTTCTTCTTCGGTGGCATGTCGATGAAGATGATGATGAAGAAAACGAAGATCTGGCTCGCGTGAACGCCGGATCAGGTTCACGCAACCGCGATGCCCCCCTACCTGGCGCGCCAAAGATGTCGTGGGAAACGAACACCTATGGGGCAGGGCCCCTTCTGGTTCGGCAAGGGAGCGGAGAGCGCACGAAGAGCGGATCGAGGCGGAGCACGCGAGGGATTTTTACCCAGCTTCGGAGCTCTCCGGAGAGATAATACTCCTACTGCTGCTTTGTGATTGTATTCTGTTCTTGCTTGAGAGCGTGAGAGTGGTGTAGTTTCGAATGAGTCGAACCCCTTCTATGTTGCACATGGGCCTCCTTTTATAGGCTAAAGGGGTCACCGACAGGTGGCAACGCAGTCAAGGGTACAAATGTAAAAAGGGTGGTTGGTACAACTGCTATCTACAGTGCACCCTACCTAACTCTGATAGCAGGGGACAAGTGCATTCAATGCCCGTCCGCATCGCCTAAACAGTGCAGAAAAGCGACTGTTAGGGGCGCCACCGCCTGCCACGATGGCCTTCTCGTCATCTCCACTTGCCACCTCGCACCGCTTAGCTGCACAGCTTCCCGCCACGTGCGTCTGGAATGGTCTCAGCACGACACGTCGACGGGTGCACTGGGGCGTGGGTACAGAGTGGTGGCTTCGCCGCGGCAAGCGCCTTGCCGCGGTCGTTGTCTTGCCGTACCCGAAAGCTTGTCGCTCGTCGGGTCTTGCCGGGTCGCGCGGCGCGTCGCGGCAAGTTCTTCGAAGTGCCTTGGTTGGCCCTCCCAGCAAGCTCCTCTTGCCGGGGCCTTGTCCTTCCCGGCAAGCTCCTCTTGCCGGAGTCTTGTCTTTCTTGTTTAAAACACTTTGTTCTTGAATGGCATCAATAGGAACTACGGAGGATCTTGGCGGACGTCCGGCAAGCCTTGCCGCGGGACGCTGCAACTGCCCGTGCACAAGTTCGGGATACTAAGGTACCCCTACTTTAGTACACCGACACCTCTGAGCCCATTCCGACACGGTGGGCGTCAAACATGGGCGGCAAAACACATTTGATTCAAGCTCGTCCGAAAGACCTATGTTTCTCCCTCCATTCCCCATTCATACACCGTGGGTGGCAAAACAAACTCGACTCGACCGAAATCGATGTAGGCAAATATTTTCAATAGGGGCAGGTTTGTAACTTCAGTCAGATGTGACACAACCGCCTTACCTGTCATCCCGTTCATACACCGTGGGTGCCAACCATGGGCGCCAACCACCCTCTCCTCGCCCGAAATCGCTCTGAGCAAATATTGGCGAGATGCGAGATTACTGTCCTATCCCCAACCGACGAGACGTCCAAATTTTAAACGGGGGCTAAGTTCGTAACTATCCCATATTTCAGACAGGCACGTCCCAAAAACATGGTTCCCCGTACCTCTCCCTCCATTTTCCCATTCATACACCATCCGCGCTAGAACACCTCATCCCCACACCAGCCTTCGTCCGGCACCCCATCCATCGCCGCCGTCCTCCACCACATCCATCGCCACCGTCCTCCAGCATGCCGGAGCACCTACCAAGACCGCGTCGTCCACTGCTAGAGATGGACGTTTCTCATCCACGACGACGGACCAATAGCCTTGCATCGCGTCCTCTCGCTTCATCGGCGCCGTCGTCCTCTTTGCCGGGGCCGCTCAGACGACCTCCTCTTCCACCGCAACGGGACTTATCCCCCAATGCACCCGTCTACCGTCGCAGATCTTCTTCAACGCCACCGACAGCCATCGCACCCCCGATGCCTACACGGCGCCGCAAGAGAGGTGGTACTTCATATCTCCTCAACCTTTTGATCTCAACCAGAAAATAGATCTTAACTTGGTTACTCTACTTTCTTTTCAGCTCTTAGAATTTAGTTCTTAGTTCGAAGCAAACAATGGATGCTAAATATCATTTCTCTGGTTTGCAGCTTCAGATCTGCCATGGCACAGCCATAATATGGTTTAATTGATCATGCTTAGGGATTAATTGATCATGTTGGTTCTGTGGTGGTTTCTTTAATAGAAATCGGATGGGAAACCCTCTTTTGCTAAAAAAAATATGCTTAGAGTTTCCCTCTTTTATGATCACTATACGATCAGAATACGTGCTTCGTGTCATAATAACACTGCTCCACCCATCAAGCTAAACAAAGCTTAGATGTTCAAATACAAACCTGATATTATTAAAATAGAGTTGTTTAATTGGTCAGCTAAATGTTCCTAAATTAGTTTAAAAAATGCATGTTCGCCGCTCGGGTGTGTATCTCTACAGGGTGCCCATGGTGGGCCGGCCCACCCTAGGATTTTGGGTCGTCCCAGGCCTCGATTCCCCTCTGTTCTGCTGCGCGCTTCCGATCTCTTCTCGCCCCCAGCCGCCTGCCACGCCGGCGACTTGCCATCCCTGGATGACATGAATCTAGGAGGAGATGCCGGACTAATAGGAGGCCAGGAGCCGCTCGCCCAACAGCGTCACCACTGCCCGGGTGCGCCGCCGTGCCTACCTTCCCAGTCCGTTCACGGCTCAGGCGTGCAGCACCCACCAAGCCAACACGATTTATCCTGAGATACGTCCTCAACACTCAGCAGCCACTCCTCATCACCCATTTTCTAATTGATTCATTACTCATTAGGCAAGACTTTCATTAGGGTTTGTTGTGTGCTTAGTGCTACCTACACTTAATAGTTCAGATGTATTTCGGTAATCTTTAGTACCTCTATAGTTCACAGGGTTTTCAAAATTCCGGCCCTCGGAACGGAAATTAGTCATTTTGGATTGTTGGTCGTAGTGACATTGACCCAGGTTACTACTGCAAGCCAGGTTTGTTGACAATTTTACTTGTCTTTCTTACTAATTCGATATAATATCCAATTATTCACGTCGATTAGTTGCAAACAATAAGTGGTAGACAAACTTCTTCTTTCATATTTTGGACGGTCTCTTACTGCAGTTACAATTCTACATATTTGTCCTAATAAGATCACAAGTAAATGATTGATTAACTACATCTATGCTTGCCTTGTCATATTTGTTGTCAATATTCTTTTAGGGTGGACCACCCTGTTTCTAAATACTGGAACCGTAGACATGAGTGAATAGTATTTCTCTATGTGATCTCTTCAATCATGTGTGGGTAACGAACACTGCATTGTATAGAAAGAAAGTGTCATTTCCAGCTTTTACATAGGTTTCGATCTTTTACATGGAATACAATCTGCCTACTTGCTTTGTGTCGCACTACCAACACTCCACCCTTGAAGCTAAACATTACGCCACTCATAATTGCTTAGTTTATTTGTTCAAATATGAATTTCATATGATTCTAATGTTCCTACTTCAATTTTGAAATGTGTGCCTGCTTGTTATAGAGACATAAGGGGTTTGTATTACTGTGTGTGGTCTGGTCAGCACGGTTGGGGAGGTGAACTTTGAATATGCTGGGGTTTATAGGGAGACACTCTCCGAGTTGAATCCGCAATGCATTCCATAGATAATTTGACTACTTTTTTTGTTTTCATGAATCTCAGATTCTGAACAACATCATAATGATTATGAGCTTGCGCGCATGAAAAGAATAAAGCAGAACAATGCCATGGCTGTCAAACTTGGCATTAAGGGACTGAAATCAAGTCTGGATGCAATGCAATGCGAACGCTCTCCACCTACAGATTCAAGCTCAGAATATGATCCTAACAGTGATTCTGAGCTAGAGGGAGAGCTAAGTCAATGTAGCTCCCTAGTGGAGGAGTCAGAGGAAGATGCCCTATCTTATTCACCCATCAAGGTACTTGCTCTAACTTTCCAAGGTTACATTGCTCGCACATATCTTGCAACTGATGCTTTGCATTGCTTCTACTTTGTTGAACTACC
This sequence comes from Triticum timopheevii, assembly GCA_963921465.1. Lineage (NCBI taxonomy): Eukaryota > Viridiplantae > Streptophyta > Magnoliopsida > Poales > Poaceae > Triticum > Triticum timopheevii. The sequence continues at coordinate 237,049,461 of OY997264.1, read as the reverse complement.
ATTAGCTTAGTTTACACATCGTGTATGTGAATATGCGCTGCCTATCCATTTTCAGTACATATTCCATCTGTCATCATACCATATTTATCCATTCAAATGTTGTTCTTGTGTATCAGACGTTCAAAAGGAAGAGGGCGATTGCTAATCGTGGAGGAGCACAAGCAAAGTATTTGGAAAAGGTAGTGGCACCCGTTAAATCAAATAGCCCATTAGGTGTAGTTGCAATATCACCTGACCCACAAAAAACCCCAACTCTAGCAGACTCTAGCCCTACTACCCTGGTCATTTCTGATGCCCCAACTCAGCAGACCCCAACTGCAGCAAACAATATGATTATGACAGTTGACATAGCACCAGCTGTACGACGCAAAACCCCCATTCCAGCAAAGAGTACACCAAATCCAGTTGCCAAATCCCTTTTCGAACCAGAGAGAGCCCCAATTGCAGCAAATAGGACCCCTATTCCATTTCTTCCCAGTTTATAAGACAAAGCTTATGTTGTTGTCAGGAACTTTGTGCGCATCTTTCCTTCATTGAAAGATTATACCGCAGACACAGAACAATTTCTAGTCTTCCTCCACAACTTATTGGTAAGTAATGTGCTAATGTTATTCATGGTCAATACTGCACATGTTTCTGCTGACAAAAGACACAAGATTTCATTCTTTTAAATAGGCGAGGAGCAAACTGGATTGTGATGACGAGCAAGAGTTGGTTGCCTTTTCAAGCACTCGTTGATGAAGTATTGTTCCTACCTGAGGCAAGCACACTTCAATGGCAAGCCTCTGAATGAAATTTCTGTAAAGTCTCCGGTGCTACATTTATCCGACGGTGACTGGAATAATCTTGTTACACATTGGTCTCAGCTGCAGCGTAAGGTACTGTCTATGATATCACATCACAATTTGAACTACATTTCTACATTTGCCTTAATGTCTCACTTGTACGAAAATTGTTAGCAGAAGAACATTAGTTCTCAAGGGACCACAGAATCTCGCAACTATACTGCACACTGCATTGCTCTTATGAGTACCTCTTGCCCTGTATGACCATACTTACTTTCATAGCTATTTGATTATGTAGCATCATTGCACATGTTAGCCTCGTAATTGTCCATTTGGTGGACATTATAAGATCGTATGGACTCTTACACAAATTTAGAATCAACCCAATGCTTTTGAAGAGGTTTAGCTCTGCAGCCCTCTTGTAAGGACCAAACGTGGTCTATCACTGTACTTAAATTAACAGCTACTCCCTCCGTCCTATAATATAAGAATGTTTTGTACAGTACACCAGTGTTCAAACACTCTTGTATTATGGGAAGAGGGATTGGTTCATTTTGTAGCATTCTGCATCTTATCTCCCTCGCCCACCATTTACAAAAAAGATCAGATCTATATTTAATCTTACCAACAAGTAGAATACACAGACAATGCCAGTGCTCTTGTCAGTACATTTTGTCCTGTAACGCTTGTACTTCCAGGGATTGGTAGTTGATTATGTAGCATCAATCTGCATCTTATCTTCATTATCCTCTATCCCTTCCAGTATTATCATATCTATAATTACTCTGTACAAAATGTAGAGTACAGGCAATGCTTATGAAGAAGATCCTGTGCTGAAATTCTTGAGTTATCCTTCCCTTGACATGGAGAAGGGCATTATAAAGCCGATGTTAACTGTTGATGTAAGTCACTCCTTCTAAAGCCTTTATCATCAACTGCTGTTTAATTTGCTCATACTCCCTATCGTTTACTACTGTTTAGTTTGTTGTTTCTACCAAAATGCATGTTCGTAAGAACCGTAAGTTCTAAGTTTTACTTGTAAAACCAAATTCCTTATTCATACCATGCACATTACTTAATACTCCCTATATGTATGCTTGGTTTTGTGGATCTATAATCCAGTGTGTGGTGAAGCAGCCCCCGTTTGCACCTTGTCATCTCCTGTTTTATCTTACTGATGTGGCTGATGATCTGAACAACATGCCATGCACATCATCCAAAATAGATACAATGATTTTCTTTGCCCTTCATCTATGCTTGTTATGTTGACATGGTAATCCAGTAGTGTGGTGAAGCTCCCTGCATTACGAAAAATGCCAAATTATGCTATTGATATTTTGAACTTACTCTTTATTTTCGAATTTGAAATTGGATAGAATTGACAGAACAGTTATCATCTTTGTTTATACACGTGCAAAACCTTTCATCTCTCTGCTTTGTTTCAGGGTGATATGCCTGATGCACAAGTCTGCTGAAGGCTGTGAGACAAACCCAACATATATTGCAGCAAAGAAGGCAAAACATCTTGAAGATAGCGAGACAACCCCAAAGTCTTGTCTTGATGCAGTGTTCAAGTTACTTGAGACTAACAGTCAGACAAGCTCACAGAATTCATTGTCTGAATCAGTTCGACTTCTTCAGTCCCAAGTTCTAGCAGAAAGGCATTTTGCAACTCAACTTCGACTTGAAGTCCTATCTCTAAGAAAGATTGCGGAGAACACCAATGAGAACCTCATCGCTAAACAGCTACACCTGGAAGCTATGACCGACATGCTAGGCCGGTCTCACAGCCTTGCTCAGCAGCTTGCGCAGCAGTTCCCCCGCAAGGCTAACCTTTCTTGAACTGTCTTGGAAGTGGTCTCGGTTTAGTATTATTTTATTACGCTGCAATGGTGCCCAGTTTTTGTAATCTGCTTCTTCCTTGCGCTTTATGATCACTGGTTGCGAACTTCGATGCCCAGTGGATGTAATATACCTTAAATCCTTTATTGTATTGTGTAGGTTTATTCTTAGTTACTATGCCGTAATTTCTTTATTGTATAGAGTAGATTTTTTCTTAATTCCTACTAATTACTGCCATCATTCGCTATCTGAAAAAAATTCAGATGTAGTTGACTGGGTCGAAACATTTGACTCTAATGGGCCAGGTTCTTAGCGGGCCACAATTGGGCCGGCCTGCGTCTTTCTTGGGCCTGAATGATTGGGGCCTTCACACATTTCGCCAGGCCCAAACTTACACCGGCCCATATTTTAGTTGGGCCTTTTGTCGACCCAGCGCTTAGTTTGGCCTAGGTAGCGTTGGGCCATTAACAGGCCGAATATTGTATTGGCCTGTTAAGGCCGAGATGAAACCACGGGCCTTTAGCAGGCCAAAATGCATGTTGGGCCTCAATTTTCACTAGTCGTCGATGGGCCTTTAGCAGGCCGAAATGTAGACCGGGCCGTTTTGGGCCAAGTTAGCTCACGGGCCGTTACCAGGCCGAAACATATCTCGGGCCTTAGTTGGCCCACTGATATCATGGGCCTTTAAGAGGCCGAAAGCTTAGTACAAGCATCAACGGGCCGAATTATGCGACAGGCCTTTAACAGGCGCAAAGTCACGTTGGGCTTAACTGTTGCCACCTTTAGCACGGGCCGTTAGTGGGCCCGATGTCCCGTCGGACCATATATGGCCCATGGGCAGCACGGGTCATTCCCAGGCAGAAAGTCACATCGGCCTGAAATGGGCCCATGTATACATCAGGCCTCTAACAGGCCGAAAGTCACTGGGCTTTAGTTGGGCCCAAATATTCGGCGAATAATTAACGGGCCAGATCTGGCTTCGGGCCGCAAATGGGCCCAAATATTGGGCGAACAATTAACGGGCTAGATCTGGCTTCGGGCCGTAAATGGGCCCAAATATTGGGCGAATAATTAACGGGCCAGATCTGGCTTTGGGCCGTAAATGGGCCTTTATTAAGCAGGTCGTTATTCGGTTGGCCCACTAGTACCTGATTAAGTTCTACGGGCCTTTGACTGGGCCGGCCTTTTTAACCTATATGGGCCTCTGTTGGGCCCAGCCACGTGTCGACGTATCATAGGCATGTCTCTTCCAATGGACGGGCGACATCTGGCCCACTGACGAGCTGACAGGTGTTCCCTTCGGCCAATCAGAATTTTACACGTGGAAATTTCCCATTGGTCGGGGCTGTTAACGGGTTATCGGATCCAAAATCCGGCCCGATAGCTTAACGGCGTTCCGTTACGGTGGATGCCACGTGTTGGTCACCATAGACGAAAGCACTTCTGTGACGCGCGACTTATCGTCATGGAAGTGGACACTTCCGTGATGATAATTTTGGTAATGTCATGGAACACTTCTACGACAGCACAGGTATGTACATGCATGACAAAAAACGCAACCTACTGTGACAAACACGTATCATCACGGAAGTGTATTTTTTTTGTAGTGTCACTAGGAAGGCCGACGAATTGTAATTTAATAACAAGATTCAGCAAAGCAGTATTGATTTCACAAGACTCAACATCATTAAGAGGAGCAATCGGAGTACTAAGGAAATCATTATTATTGGTATTGGAGAAATCACACAATTTGGTATTATCTTGCGCCATGGCAACAAGTAATCCAACACACAAGCAAACAGAAAAAGGCAAGCAAAAAGAGAGGAGGAGGTTGGGAAAGAGAGGGCAAATAAAACGGCAAGGGTGAAGTGGGGGAGAGGAAAACGAGAGGCAAATGGAAAATAATATAAATGCGAGGGAGATGAGTTTGTGATGGGTACTTGGTATGTCTTGACTTGAGCGAAGATCTCCCCGGCAACGGCGCCAGAAATCCTTCTTGCTACGTCTTGAGCTTGTGTTGGTTTTTCTTGAAGAGGAAAGGGTGATGCAGCAATAGTAGCATAAGTATTTCCCTCAGTTTTTGAGAACCAAGGTATCAATCCAGTAGGAGGCTCCTCAAAAGTCCCACACACCTACACAAACAAACAAAGAACTCGTAACCAAGACAATAAAGGCGTTGTCAATCCCTTCACGGCCACTTGCGAAAGTGAGATCTGATAGAGATAGTATGATAAGATAAATATATTTTTGGTATTTATAATATAGATGCAAAAAGTAAAGATGCAAATAAAAGTAGATTGAAATCTTATATGATAAAAGATAGACCCCGGGGCCATAGGTTTCACTAGTGGCTTCTCTCAAGATTGCATAAGTATTACGGTGGGTGAAAAAATTACTGTCGAGCAATTGATAGAAAAGCGAATAATTATGACATTATCTAGGCATGATCATGTATATAGGCATCACGTCCGCGACAAGTAGACCGACTCCTGCCTGCATCTACTACTATTACTCCACACATTGACCGCTATCCAGCATGCATCTAGAGTATTAAGTTCATAAGAACATAGTAACGCATTAAGGAAGATGACATGATGTAGAGGGATAAACTCAAGCAATATGATATAAACCCCATAGTTTTATCCTCGATGGCAAAATTACAATACGTGCCTTGCAACCCCTGCTGTCACTGGGTAAGGACACCGCAAGATTGAACCCAAAGCTAAGCACTTCTCCCATGGCAAGAAAGATCAATCTAGTAGGCCAAACCAAACTGATAATTCAAAGAGACTTGCAAAGATAACTCAATCATAAATAAAACAATTCAGAGGAGATTCAAATATTTCTCATAGATAAACCTGATCATAAACCCACAATTCATCGGATCTCGACAAACACACCACAAAAATAGTTACATCGAATAGATCTCCACAAGAGGGGGAGAACATGGTATTGAGATCCAAAAAGAGAGAAGAAGCCATCTAGCTAATAACTATGGACCCGAAGGTCTGTGGTAAACTACTCACAACTCATCGGAAGGGCTATGATTTTGATGTAGAAGCCCTCCATAATCGATTCCCCCTCCAGTGGAGCGCCGGCGAAGGCTCCAAGATGGGATCTCGTGGATACATAAGGTTACGACGGTGGAAATTGTTATTCGTTGGCTCCCTGGATGTTTTCGGGGTACGTAGGTATATATAGGAGGAAGAAGTACGTCGGTGGCTGATGTCTACTATATGTTGGAGACGTATCAGTGGTCGCCTATGGGGCCCAGGAGATAGGGGGCGCGCCTAGGGGGTGGGCACACCCTCCTGTCTCCTGGCCGCCTCGCAAGCTGCTTGACTTGCACTCCAAGTTCTCCGGATCACGTTCGTTCCAAAAATCACGCTCCCGAAGGTTTCATTCCGTTTGGACTTCGTTTGATATTCCTTTTCTTCGAAATACTGAAATAGACAAAAAACAGCAATATGGGCTGGGCATCCGGTTAGTAGGTTAGTCCCAAAAATGATATAAATGTGTAAAATAAAGCCCATAAACATCCAAAAGGGGTAATATAATAGCATGGAACAATCAAAAATTATAGATAGGTTGGAGACATATCAGCGCCTTCTAAGACTTCTTCAAAATAGTGCTCGGGCGAGTCCTTGCCCCCGGGTGGACCCCTGGTTGAAATATCGGTGGCCTCCATCTTCACCCAGTATGTCTTAACATGGGAAAGAGCCATCCGCGCACCCTCTATGCACGCCAACCACTTGACAGCGTCGATATGCGGCATAGCATGAATAAATCATTGCACCGAAGAAAAATAACTATCTGGACTTGGTACCTTCGGCCACAGGTGATCCACGACGGCCTTCATGGCAAGCGCGGATAACCTAGGGAGCTCGGCCCATTCGGCCATTTGCTCACTCAACAGCAGCGGACGCCTTGGAGTACTGAACTGCGACCAGAACAATCTTTCCGCTTCATGATCCTCTCGATCTTCGAAATACTGCGTCGCATCAGCAGCACTCTTTGACAAATCCAAGTATGCGTCTGAAAAACTCCACAATTGATCAAGAGGGGCATACTTCGGATCATCGAATTTTGTTCGCAATAAAAAGGTCTTCCCAGCCGCGATGCCACCAGCTTGCCGGAGCTCCTCCCGAGCCGCTTTGATCTCAGAGCGAGTCTCCTTTGCTGCTTGTAAGGCCTGCTTTAGGTCAGCTGTTTTCGCTTGGTTTTCCCTTTCGAGAAGCTCATATCGGCTAGCAGCATTTTTTAGCTCAAGAGCCATGTTGGCTATTCTATCCTCACTTTGGCGATGAGCAGCCTGTTCGGCCTTTAATTCATCAGCTGCCTTCACGGCAGCCGCATTGCTTCTACTGGCTTGCTCCTTGGCACGGGCAAGTTCTGCCCGAATGGTCTCCATTGTGGCAGCACCATCTGCAGTCAAAGCATATCATAAATCCTAGCATCATGCTCTTATTAATATTCGCTGACCACCCAAATATACATACCCTGTGCCTCGTCAAGCCGCTTGTTCACAAGCGTGATGTCTGCATCCGCCATATCAAGTTGCCGCTTCAGTTCGGCAAATTCAGCAGTCCGGTCTGCCGCCGGAGCTGCAGCTGCCTGCGTACAAAATTGGCACCATCATTACCTAAGACTATGGTTCTCTGCTCGCCTCATCCGGATGGAAACCAGAGTCTCAGGGGCTACTATCTATACAAAGTGCACCTTGCATTTACGGTACAATAAAAAAATATCACTTTGTGTACCTCAAAGCCTCTTAGCAGGCTCGTGAAAGCTTCATTCAACCCTCTTTTTGGGGATGAAATCCTCTCAAACACCGTACCCATTAAGGTACGATGTGCCTCTAAGATAGCCACTTGCCGCTGAAGACCCGTCAATGTGTTCGGTTGTATATCGGACAGTCCGGGGCTTTTTCTGTTGGTCTCTCTAGGAGCTGAGAATCCTGGACTTCGGGCGGCCGAAGAGTTACCTTCTGGTCTTTGCGGATTGGGAGAGATCCTCCGGGACGACACCTCAGGGTCGTCCGCCTCATGAGGCGGAGGAGTAGGAGGAGGCATTTCGCTCTCCATCATCTCTGGAAGAAGATCCCTCGAGGACGAACATTGTTGAGGGAGGCTACAAGCCGAACTTGAAAACATATGTCTCGGTCGTTATTCTCAGGGAAAGAACGGGGTATGCTTACAAAGCACCTTTGTTCACTTACGACTCGGTTAACGGCTGGCGCCCCTATGGGTGCTGTGCTGCAATGTTGCCCTCCGGGGCAGGGCCCCCTGATGAAGGTTTCTTCCCTTGTTTGGAGACCTCTGCTTCCAAGTCTTTGGGGGCGGTCCTTTTCTTCCCGTGGGGAGAGGGGGTACTAGATTCTCCTCCCCGTTCATCCTTCGAAACGAGGGTACTAATTCCCCCAGTTAGGATGCGTAGCGTACCTCGAGCATGAAGTCCACTTTTGGCGTCCCCATTCCTCTCCTTGTCCTCTCCTGATGGCACTTGATAAGGTGCGCGAGCCAGCATCCTGGTTAATACAGGATCCGGCAAATCTTCGGGAAGAGGGGCCGAACACCTGATCCTCTCCGCCTTTCTTATCCAGTCCTAGCCGAGGATGGTTTTTCAGAATAATGTTGTGACAAACATAATGACAGCGTGTTCGGTTGTGGAATTACTTTCCTGGGTATCTGGATGGTTGCAGTCGAGGCCTGCATCCTCTGTTGTGTCCAGATACTTTATTCATGATTTGAAGAATAATTGATACATTCCTTCGAGCGTCCTGCCGAAGAAGTGTTGAATAGTTCGTGGTCCTTCCGGGTTGAACTCCCACATACGGAGAGGTCGACGTTGGCACGGCAAGACCCGATGAACTAACATTACTTGGATTACTTTGACAAGACTGATATCCTTCTTGAGGAGATCCTGAATGTGGCTTTGCAATGACCGCACGTCATCAACTGATCCCTAGTCCAGCCCCTTGTTTACCCATGATGCCAGCTGTGGTGGAGGGGCAAAGCGTAAGGCAGGGGCGGCCGCCCACTTCCTCCCTCGGGGGTGCTGTGATATAAAACCACTCCCGTTGCCATAGGTCAAAAACTTCCGGGAATGAACCCTTTGGCCATAAAGCATCGACACCTTTGCTTATTATAGCGCCTCCGCACTTCGCGTGCCGCCCGTCGTTCATCTTTGGCTTCACATTGAAGGTCTTGAGCCATAAGTCGAAGTGTGGGGTAATGCGTAGGAAGGCCTCACACACAATGATGAACGTGGAGATGTGTAGGAAGGAATCGGGAGCTAGATCATGAAAATCTAGCCCATAATAGAACATGAGCCCTCTAACAAAGGGATGAATACCGAAGCCTAGCCCTCAGAGGAAGTGGGAGATGAATACGACACTTTCATTGGGTTTGGGAGTAGGAATAACCTGCCCTTGAGCAGGAAGCCTATGAAGGATGTCGGTGGTCAAATACCTAGCCTCCCTAAGCTTCTGGATGTCCTCCTCTGTGACGGAAGAGGCCATCCACCGGCCTTGGAGGTTGGATCTGGACATGGTTTAAGGTCCGGAGCGATTGGATTGAACCTTGGGTGTTGGAACTCGAGGTGAGGGAAGGGAAGGATCAGGCATGGAAAATAAAGGACAAGTCTTGACCTCTTTATAAAGAGGATGAATGTCAAGCGTCCTCTGCGCGGCCATTTGGAACTTGCCTAAACCAGGGAGTCATACTAATGGAGCGGTTGGGTTACCCATGCCTGTATTGATAAGAATCCTGTGATAAGGGGGACAAGATCTCTGCTTCGACAAGACATGCCAATAAAACCGCCTCGCAAGACGTGTAGTGGCAGGTTGGAAAAACGGTTTGAATAATAACCGGGCCGTGGCATGATGTCATGCTGTGTAAAAGTTATCAGCAGATTAGACTCGTGGAATATTGTGCTCTCTACGGTGGTATGAGGAATTTTTTTTGCAGAGTCGGACACGATTCTTGTGTTCAAGATCTACCTTGGAGTATTCGGAGAAAGGAACCCTCCTTGCAATGTCGTAGACAATCTGCATGCCGGACTCATCTGCATTGAAGCCCGGTTCAGGGGCTACTGAGGGAGTCCTGGATTAGGGGGTCCTCGGACAGACGGACTATAAGCTCATGCCGGACTGTTGGACTATGAATATACAATACTGAAGACTTTGTCCCGTGTCCGAGTGGGACTCTCCTTTGCATGGAAGGCAAGCTTGGTGTCGGTGTCAAAACCGGCGGATCTCGGGTAGGGGGTCCCGAACTGTGCGTCTAGGCGGATGGTAACAGGAGACAAGGGACACGATGTTTTTACCCAGGTTCGGGCCCTCTCTATGGAGGTAAAGCCCTACTCCTGCTTGATTGATATTGATGATATGGGTAGTACAAGAGTAGATCTACCACGAGATCAAGGAGGCTAAACCCTAGAAGCTAGCCTATGGTACGATTGTTATTCGTCCTACGGACTAAAACCCTCCGGTTTATATAGACACGGAGAGGGCTAGGGTTACACAGAGTCGGTTACAATGGTAGGAGATCTACATATCCGTATTGCCAAGCTTGCCTTCCACGCCAAGGAAAGTCCCATCCGGACACGGGACGGAGTCTTCAATCTTCTATCTTCATAGTCTTGGAGTCCGGCCAATGATGATAGTTCGGCTATCCTGACACCCCCTAGTCCAGGACTCCCTTAGTAGCCCCTAAACCATGCTTCAATGACGACGAGTCCGACGCGCATATTGTCTGCGGCATTGCAAGGCGGGTTCCTCCTCTGACTAATTCAGATAAGATTTTGAACACCAGGACAGTGTCCGGCTCTGCAAAATAAATTCCACATACCACTGTAGAGAGAATAATGTTTACACAACTTCAATCTGCTGACGTATTTCGTGGCATGACGTCACACCACGGCCAAGCCTTTACTCGAATCGTTTTTATTGTTCCACCTCAGCGCGTTTAGCGAAGCGGTTTCCTTGGCACGTCTTGTCACAGCAGAGATCGTGTCCCCTTACTCTGGGATTCTCATCAGTACGGACGTGGGTAACCCAACCGCGCCCATTGGCACACCCCCTCTATCGAAGGCGAGTCCCAAACGGTTACGGAGACGGCTCTTGGTATTCAGCCCCTTTATAACGAGACCAAGGCATGTTCCTTTTCTTCAATCTTCAATCGAATCCGCCCCTCGCCTCGAGTTCCAACACCCAAGGCTCCAGATTCAGGCGCTTCGAACCTTCGACAGTCCGGCTCCGACCTACAGGGCCGGTGGATGCCCTCTTCCATCACGAAAGAAGACGTGCTAAAGCTGAGAGACGCCAGGTATCTAACCGGTGAGATTTCGCATAGTCTGCCCGCCCAAGGGCAAGTCATTACCACTCCCCAGCCTGGTGAGAGCGTGGTGTTCGTGTCTCACTTCCGTCGGGGTTTAGGCTTCCTGATGTACCCCTTCGTAAGGGGGCTCATGTTTTATTATGGGCTGGAATTCCATGACTTGGACCTGGAGTCCATCCTCCACATCTCATCGTTCATTGTCGTATGCAAAGCCTTCCTCCACACCACTCCTCACTTCGGATTGTGGCTCAAGACCTTCAACGTGGATCCAAAGATGACCGAGGAGCGGCAGGCAGAGTGCGGAGGGGCAGTTATAAGCAAGAGAGCTGACGCTCCATGGCCCGAGGGCTTTTTCAAAAGGAGCTCGGTTTGTGGCAACAGGAGTGGTTCTACATCACCGCTCCAAGGGGCACCAGATGGGTGGCGCCGCCTGCCTTTCGCTCGGGCCCTCCACAACGGCTGGCGTCATGGGTCAACAAAGGGCTTGACTGGGGGCCGTCCAAGGACGTGCCATTATTGCAGGGCCGTATTCGAGACCTCCAAGAGAGGGAGATCAATCTGATCATAGTGGTGTAGGTCATGCTGATTCGACGCCTTCTGCCCTGCAAACGTCGCCCCCTCGCCTATGAGAATTCAATCCGAAGGGATCACGAGCTCTCCAACACTTCATGGGTGCGACGCCCGTGGTGATGTATAAACTGTTCTTTAGATCACAAGAGATGTGTCCGGACTTGACCGAGGACGCAGGCCTGAGCTGCAAGCGCCCGGATACTCAAGTAAGTAGTCCTGTGCCCGGACACAGTGTCCATACACTTATCATAAACTTGCCCTTTAACCAGCTATCCCTTGAACAGAAGTGGATAGCAAAAGCAAAACTGATACGGTGTCCGGCCCCCCTCCCTGAGACCACGCCGGATCCTGTGTTAATCAGGATGCTGGAGGCTGCGCCTTCAGAAGAGGGCGAAGGGGAAAACAGGAAAGCTACTGCCTCCGCTAAGGAGGCTCTCAAGAAAGGGGGGATCGAGAATCCCTCCCTCCAGGGGAGAAGAGGACCGCTTCTGAAGATCCGGAGGCCAAGGCCTCAAAGCGGGGGAAGAAATCTTCACCAGAGGGCCCTGCGCCAGGAGAAGGCCCGGCCGCACTATTTCCCCAAGAGAATCAGCCCTCCAGCGAGCCGTAAGTAGAAAGGGGAGTTTTGTAATAAGGGACATCCCTGTTTTTATTTCTGAAGATAACCGAAGTTTTACCTTGTAGTTCGGATCTCAGCCCTTCTCAGCAGAGCTCATCTTCTGGGGATCTTCGTGTGGAGATGATGGAGAGTGAAACGCCTCCATCTGCCGTACCGTCATGCGGGGCGGACGACCCTGAGGTGTCATCGCGGAGGGTTTCCCCGAGTCCGGCGGGACCAGGTGGTCCGGCACCAACTGGTGTGCAGTCGGAGGAGCTGAAGGATCTGCTCGGGCGAGCGTCTATCTCAAAAGATCACCGTGCGTTAATGGGTACGGTGATTGAAAGGATTTCATCCGCTGAGAGCGGATTGCATGAAGCCGTCAGAAGTTTACTGATGGGGTTTGAGGTACGCGAAAATGATATACCTTCTGACAGTTTTGCATATAGAATGCGCCCTGTATAGATAGTAGCCCCTGAGACTCGGTATGTTGTCGAAAGCGACAGCGTGCCGAGGATCATAATCTCAGTTGTAAGATCTCGCCCTTCCTATACAGGTGGCGGAGCATTCGGTGGCCAGCCGGACTAATGGAGTAGCCGAACTGAAGGGGCAACTTGACGTTGCGGATGCGGACATCGCGTTGGTCAAAAAAACGACTTGACGAGTCACAAGGTATGTGGCTTCTCCGCGGACACCTGGTAAGGGAGCTTGACGCCCGTGCCTTACGACATGTATGCTTAATGCAGATGGCGCCGCTGCTATGGAGGACCTTCGGGCGGAGCTTTCCCAAACCAAGGAGCAAGCCAGAAAAAGTAATGCGGTTGCCTTGAAGGCGGCCGAAGAGCTAAAAGCCGAACAGGATGCTCACTGCCAAAGCAGGGAGGAAATGGCCAAAATGGCCGTGAAGCTGAAGGATGCTACCGACCGCTATGATTTTCTTGAAAGAGAACACCGAGCGGAGCAAGAGGACCTGAAGAAGTCCACCGCCGAAGCCAAGGATGCCCGCTTCGCGATGAGGGCTATAAAGGAGGAGCTCCGTCAGGCCGGGGATATTGCGGCTGGAAAGCCTTTTCTACTGTGTAGGAAATTCACGGATCCGAAGTATGCTCAGTTTGGCGAGTTGTGGGGTGTGGAGGATGCTTATCTGAATTTGGCGGCGAGTGCCGCAGACGCAGTCGCACACTTCCGGGGCCAAAAGGATCATGGAATGGAAGAGCTTTTTTGGTCGCAATTCCGTAGTCCGGAGCGTCCACTTCCATTAACCGATCATTTGGCCGAGTTCCTTGATGTGGTGCCGCATATCAAGGCGATGAAGCGGTCGGCATGCATAGAGGGTGCACGGATGGCTCTTGCCCGTGTCAAAACATACTGGGCAGAGATGGAGGCCACCTACATTGCGTCCCAGGATTCGGACAGAAGCTGATTACCAGCCGAGCATTATATTGAGGAAGTCCTGCAGGGCGCTCGTTTAATAGAGTCGCAGTGCTCGAAAAACGTTATGTTCAAATGACATGTATGTTGTGTGAAACCATGTTTCAAATATAATATAACGGCTTTTTATACTTGAGCGTTCAAGTGTTAAAATACCTCCTGTGCGGCCGTTGACGTATATGTGTATATAACCTGAAAGATGGCAGTCTTCGGCTTCAGCCCGCACGCACATATTGCAGAGGTGTTTGCAAAAAAAAAGCGCATTTTCACACTTAATCCAACGTCTTGGTCCTGTGAAGGAGGTGATAGCGTAGCAAACTAGGCAACCGGACTATAATGCTTTATCACTTTCACTTAGCCATAGGAGTTCGATGGTGGGGCTACTATATAGCCCCTAGGGGCACTGCGCTCTCCGAATTTCGGGGCGCATATGTGCCTGACCGGGAAACGGTCCTTTGTTAAAGCGGAGGAATTCTAAACATTCTGGTGGTCGATCAAGTGGTTAACCAGTCTCTCGCTATATCATGACAGTCAGTTTTCGGCTTTCTCTACTGAGGTGCTCACCTGGGCGAACCGGGGCACAATCGCAGTAGTTCTCCTGGTGCCGCGTTAGCCGATAGAGTGAAACGTAAGGCAGCAAAACACAGGAGCCGGGCAAACCCAACATTTGACCAAAGACATGATTCGGAGCTGATGCATATAGGGCCTAACTCGAGACGTCGAACACTCCCTAAGGTATTCAGTCTTTATGAAGACGGGCAGAACAATGCCCTAAGCCCCTAGTGTCCAGGTACGCGCCAAAATTTCTGGTGTGACCGATGCCAAAACGCTAGCCTCCTCCTTGGTTATAGCAAAAAACCGGGGGATGTGTATCAACAAGAGACAGTAAAAAAGGTTTACGCAGGGTCTTAATCTGAAAAGAATCCTTGCAACGGGTCCCTATTGCACGTCTGCACCCGTGTCTCCGTTGTGCCGTATCCTAGACGGGTGTAGCACGGTGTTCATCTGTAAAAGAGAACATCTCAGTTGGAAAAAGAGTTCGTGCAAAAGATGTATTTTGAAATAAACAGAGTATGATTCAAATAATGAATAAAATTGAGCTTTATTGTCTATTTTTGTGCATGCATGGAGCCCCTTGTAAAGGGGTGCACGGCTAGTAAGCCCCTTGTTTATTTATACCGGACTCGCCTAACCGTGTCCGGGGTCCGAATGACCTTTTTAGGGGCTTTGATCAGCAAAGCTAGATTAGTGTGTGGCTGTCAAGGCAGTCTCACGTTCTTCCATATTCGAGGGACACTTGAAATTTCCCTTTAATGAAATAATGCCCCGTGGACCGGGCATTTTAAGTGTAAGAGATGCATAATGCGATATTGCATTAAAGCAGGCAAAAGCTTCGTGTCCCAATAGTGCTTGATAGCTACTTTTAAATGGAGCGATGTGGAAGATTAGCTTTTCGGGACGGGAGTTGTCGGATGAACCGAACACAACTTCTAGTGGTAGAGAGCCCGTACAATGGGCATATGGACCTGGCATCACTCCTTTAAAGGAAGTGTTGTTATGGCATATTTTGGTTGGGTCTATCCCCATTCTGCGGATTATATCCTGATATAGTAGGTTTAGATCACTGCCGCCGTCCATTAGGACTTGAGTAAATTGTAGCCCGTTGATTATAGGATCTAATATCAGAGCAGTCCATCCTGCGTTCCGGATACTTCCGGAGTAATCCTGACGGTCGAAGGTGATTGGTTTTGACATCCAGTGTCGGGATTCCGCTGGGGTGGACCGTGCGGCGCGTACTTTAGTGGGTGCCGCTCTATTTTTGCCTGTTGTCACATGAAGTGAGTTTACTGTTTTGACCTCTTGTGGGAAGTTCCTTTGTTTTCCAGTGCTCTGCTTGTGGAGTTCGTCATCGTCCTCACTTGGTGTTTCGAGCCCCTTGTGTTCGGCATTAAGTCAGCCAGACTGTTTGAAGACCCAACAATCTCTGTGGGTATGGTTTGCAGGCTTCCCGGAGGTGCTGTGGATTTGGCATATCTTGTCCAAGATTTTGTTTAGGTTAGATAGCTCGTCGCTATTGTCCTTGAGAGGCAGTGTTTTGTTGTTCTGCCGAGAGCTTTTGAATCCGGCGTTGATTGCCGTGCTCTTTGGGTCATTTCCCTTAGTCCGCCACTGGTCCTTTCTGCGTCGTCTTTTCCCATTTCTATCCCTGACCTCGGATGTACTTGGATCGCTGGTGCTGCATCTTGCCAGCCAGCTATCCTCTCCCGCGCAAAAGCGGGTCATGAGGCTTGTTAGTGTGGCCATTGTTCTTGGCTTTTCCTGGCCGAGGTGTCTGGCAAGCCATTCATCTCGGACATTATGTTTGAATGCTGATAAGGCTTCGGCGTCTGGACAGTCGACCATTTGGTTCTTTTTGGTGAGGAACCTGTTCCAAAATTTGTGGGCTGACTCTGAGGGCTGTTGAGTTATGTGACTTAAATCGTCTGCATCCGGAGGGCAGACATAAGTCCCCTGAAAATTTGCCCGAAATGCATCCTCGAGCTCTTCCCAACTTCCAATGGTATTTTCTGGGAGGCTTTTGAGCCAATGCCGGGCTAGCCCTTTGAGCTTGAGGGGTAAGTACTTTATGGCGTGGAGGTCATCTCCTCTAGCCATGTGTATGTGCAGGATGTAATCCTCAATCCAGACTCCGGGGTCTGTTGTTCCGTCGTATGCCTCTATATTTACGGGCTTGAATCCCTCTAGAAATTCATGATCCAGCACCTCATCGGTGAAACATAGGGGGTGTGCGGCGCCCCTGTAGTTGGGTGTGCCATGATTTTCGAATACTCGACGTGTCGTGTTGCTTTCTGGAGCTTGCTTTCTTGGCCCATAGATGGACCTGACTGGGCCATCCTTTTTGCGAGGATCCTTTTGTGGATCATGTGCCGGCTTGTGTGCGGCGCCGCTTGCCGCTCTTTGTTTGTCATGTGGTCGTTTATCCGGCCGGGCGGCCTCTTTGTTTTTTGATTGTGGGGGCTCTACGGCCTCCTCGTCAAATTCGGGCAATAGTTTGCGCTTCGCGTAGCTCTTTGCTTGGCGACTATCGCCGTATTTGTCTGCGGTCTTGAGTACTTTGCTCCATCTCATTCTGAGTACGTCTTCCGCTGTTTTGAGCTCCCGCTTCTGCTTCTTCAGACTTCGTGTAGTAGCGACGAGCCTTTTGTGGAGTTTCTTCTGCTCCAACGATGTGTCCGGCGTGAGATCATCTGGACTGTTGTTTTTGCCGGGGATGGGTTGCTTATCCAATTCATCTTGTTCGGATGGTTGCTTGGGGGCAAGTTCATCGTCCACTGGTTCGCCTTGCTTTAAGGCTGGGTCTGTATGGGTGATGTCGTTGTCGAGGCGGGATTTTGGGCGGCGCTTGCGTCACCGTCTCGGCTGTTTTTCGGGGGAATTATCCTTCGCAGCGTCCCGTTGTTCCTCGTTATCGCTTCCCTTAGGTGTATCCACCATATATACATCATGAGTTGAGGTGGCTTTCCAGTGCCCTGTGGGCGCTGGTTCTTGGTCGTCTCCGACATCGTCATCCATACTGTCGATATCTTCGGAGTCGAAATCTAGCATGTCGGTTAAGTCATCGACAGTGGCTACGAAGTGGGTGGTAGGTGGGCTTTGAATTTCTTCGTCGTCCGCATCCCAACCGTCCTGGCCATAATCCGGCCAAGGCTCTCCTGATAAAGAGAGACACTTTAGCGAATTCAGGATGTCGCCGGAAGGCGAATGCTGAAAGATATACATAGCGGTGAACTCCATAATCGGCGCCCAACCGGGTTTGATTGGAAGGAGCGCAGAAGGTCCGGGGTCCGGAGAAGAGTCCGACACATTGGAGTCACGAGCTTCACAAGGGACAGGGTCGGTATTCGACTCCATCGCCGTAGAGGTAGCAGCCCCCGAGGCAGTGTCTAGCCACCCATCCTCGATCGGCACGGTCGGCTCCGAGTTAAGGGTTGGAGCGGATTCTTGTGCGGCCTCCAGGGCACTGTCTGGCAGCAGAGCTAAATCATGCCCATCGTGACAGTGCGGCGCGCTCGGCTGTGGCTCGAATCCATCGAAGGTCAAGTCTCCGCAGATGTTGGCCGTATAGTTCAAACTTCCAAATCTGACCTGATGGCCAGGGGCGTAGATTTCGATCTGCTCCAGATGGCCAAGCGAATTGGCCCGTAGTGCAAAGCCGCCGAATACAAAGATCTGCCCGGGGAGAGAAGTCTAACCCTGGACCGCGTCGTTGTTGATGATCGAAGGAGCCATCGGGCCTATGGGCGACGACACAGAGGAACTCTCAATGAAAGCACCAATGTCGGTGTCAAAACCGGCGGATCTCGGGTAGGGGGTCCCGAACTGTGCGTCTACGCGGCTGGTAACAGGAGACAAGGGACACGATGTTTTTACCCAGGTTCGGGCCCTCTTGATGGAGGTAAAACCCTACTCCTGCTTGATTGATATTGATGATATGGGTAGTACAAGAGTAGATCTACCATGAGATCAAGGAGGCTAAACCCTAGAAGCTAGCCTATGGTATGACTGTTGTTCGTCCTACGGACTAAAACCCTCAGGTTTATATAGACACGGGAGAGGGCTAGGGTTACACAGAGTCAGTTACAATGGTAGGAGATCTACATATCCATATTGCCAAGCTTGTCTTCCACGCCAAGGAAAGTCCCATCCGGACATGGGACGGAGTCTTCAATCTTCTATCTTAATAGTCTTGGAGTCCGGCCAATGATGATAGTTCGGCTATCCGGACACCCCCTAGTCCAGGACTCCCTCATTTGGCGATTCAGATATGTAGATTCCCTTCTCTGTAACCGACTCTGTGTAACCCTAGCCCCCTCTGGTGTCTATATAAACTGGAGGGTTTAGTCCGTAGGACAGAGAACAATCATAATCATGGGCTAGCTTCTAGGGTTTAGCCTCTATGATCTCGTGGTAGATCAACTCTTGTAATACTCATATCATCAAGATCGATCAAGCAAGAAGTAGGGTATTACCTCCATAGAGAGGGCCCGAACCTGGGTAAACATCCTGTCCCCCGCCTCCTATTACACTTAGCCTTAGACGCATAGTTCGGGACCCCCTACCCGAGATCCACCAGGTTTGACACCAACACTAAGCACTTCTCCCATTGCAAGAAGAACCAATCTTGTTGGCCAAACCAAACCGATAATTTGAAGAGACTTGCAAAGACATCAAATCATGCTTATAAGAATTCAGAGAATATTCGAATAATATTCATAGATGAGCTGATCATAAATCCACAATTCATTGGATCTCGTCAAACACACCGCAAAAGAGTATTACATCAAATAGATCTCCAAGAACATCGAGGAGAACATGGTATTGAGAATCAAAGAGAGAGAAGAAGCCATCTAGCTACTAGCTATGGACCCGTAGGTCTGAGGTAAACTACTCATGCTTCATCGGAAGGGAAATGGTGTTGATGTGGAATCTCTCCATGATCGAATCCCCCTCCGACAGGACGCCAAAAAAGGCCCCTAGATGGGATCTCACGGGTACAAAAGGTTGCGGCGACGGAAAAGTGTTTTCGTGGATGCCTCTGTTGGTTTGGGGATATATGGGAAAACATAGGCGAAGAAATTAGGTCAGGGGGTGCACAAGGGGCCCACAAGGGTGGCGGCGCACCCTACCCCTGGGCGCGCCATCTGTCCTTGTTGCCGCCTTGTGGCTCTTCCGACTTAATCACCAAGTCTCCTGGTTGTCTTTTGGTCCAAGAAAAATCATTGCGAAAGTTTATTCCGTTTGGACTCTGTTTGGTATACATTTTCTGCGAAACTCAAAAACAGGAACTGGCACTGGGCTCTAGGTTAATCAGTTAGTCTCAAAAATAATATAAAATAACATAATAATGCATATAAAATATCCAAAATAGATTATAAAATAGCATGGAGGAATAAAAAAATATAGAAACATTGGAGACGTATCAATGCGCTCAGTGCAGCATGGTCAAGAGACGAGAGTCATCGGAAGAGAATTGTACATGGAGAGGCTGATAGCTGGTACCCACGAGGTCCATGGTCGCATGTCAGTGAGTCGCACGCAAGGAAAGTCCATCCTTATTAAGCGGAAAAAAATGTTTCATCCCCGTGACAGCTGGGACCCACCAGCTACATCTTCGGACGCAAGGAAGTGTCTCCTTATTATGCGAAAAAATATGATTCCTCCCCATGACAACTGGGACCCACCAGCAATATCTTCGCATTCAAGGATGTGCGTCCTTATCCCCCTGATAGTTGGGACCTACCAGGTCGAAGCGGGTGTAAGGTTGTCTGTCTTGTCGCAAATGTGTACGTACATACTGGTCAATATGTCTCTCTGTAATGATGAACCATGGCCGAGTAAGTAGCAACATGTGTCGTAGTAGAGCCCCCAATGTAGCAGTTGAGGCAGTCCCATCTAAACTGTGTAAACATACGTACACCCATAGGGCAAAAAAATACAACCATGTACGTATATACGGGAGGGGTCTCGAATGCGTACTAGCGCATACGGATGGCAGCAATGGCGTCCTGTTCATCCGGTGGCAACCGGCTGTGTCGAAATGGAGGAAACAACGTTGTGTTCATCGGAAGGCAACCGACTGGGTCATAATGCGTCTTTGTCACGCCCAATATGCGACCCTATCCAAAAGGAACTCGAAGGTCCCACCAAGGATAGACCCGCATATTGAAACACTTTTGCAAGGTGGATATCATTACATCAACATTACATAATAGGTAGGGATACATACATAAGGCATACAATGGCACACGAATACAACAATACATCATCTTACAAGAGATCAACATCCGACTACGGATGGAACACAAATAGAAACTCAAGCGAGATCCACCCTGCTAGCCCAGGCTGCCGACCTGGAACCTATCCCCTGATCGAAGAAGAAGCAGAAGAACTCCAAAACAAGCAAACATCGCTCTCGCGTCATGATCATCGCATAACATGTACCTGCAACTGTTGTTGTAGTAATCTGTGAGCCACGAAGACTCAGCAATCCCATTACCATGGGTATCAAGACTAGCAAAGCTTAATGGGAAAGGAAGGGGTAAAGTGGTGAGGTTGCAGTAGTGACTAAGCATGATATGGTGGCTAACATACGCAAATGAGAGCGAGAAGAGAAACAAAGGAACCGGTGTGAAGCTAACAATGATCAAGAGGTGATCCTGAACACCTACTTACGTCAAACATAACCCAGAAACCATGTTCACTTCCCGGACTCCGCCGAAAAGAGACCATCACTGCTACACACGCGGTTGATGCGTTTTAATTCGGATCTGGTGTCAAGTTATCTACAACCAGACATTAACAAATTCCCATCTGCCATATAACCGCGGGCATGGCTCTCGAAAGTTTATACCCTACAGGGGTGTCCCAACTTAGCCCATGATAAGCTCTCGCGATCAACGAAGGATATTCCTTCTCCCAGGAAGACCCGATCAGTCTCGGAATCATTTCGACAATGGTAAAACAAGACCAGCAAGACCGCCCGATGCGCCGACAATCTCGTTCTCAGGGCAACACCGGATGAGCAATCCTTACAACTAAAACCAGACCTCAATTTTCCCTGAGGGGGCGCTGCAAAGGGATCTAGTTCGGACCAACACATAGAGAAGCACTGGCCCGGGGGCGGGGGGCTATAATAAAGATGACCCTTGGGTTAATTACTCCCAAGGGAAAGGTAGGTGGTGGTGAGGAAAATGGTAAAACCAAGGTTGGGCCTTGCTGGAGGAGTTTTATTCAAAGCGAACTGTCAAGGGGGTCCCATAAATCACCCGACCGCGTAAGGAACGCAAAATCTGGGAACATAATACCGGTATGACGGAAACTAGGGCGGCAAGAGTGGAACAAAACACCAGGCATAAGGCCGAGCCTTCCACCCTTTACCAAGTATATAGATGGATTAATTAAATAAGAGATATTGTGATATCCCAACATAATCCTATCCACCATGGAGCAATCTTCAACTTCACCTGCAACTAACAATGCTATAAGAGGGGCTGAGCAAAGTGGTAACATAGTCAAACAACGGTTCGCTAGGAAGGGTGCAAAAGGTTAGAGGCTGACATGGCAAATTGGGAGGCTTGAAGAGCAAATGATAGGTAGCGCAGCAAAGCGATAGAACGAAGCAACTAGCATAGCAATGATAGTAGTGAGATCCAGGGTAGCGGTCATCTTACCTGAAATCCCGCAAGGAAGAAGAACGAGTCCATGAAGAATATGAAGCCACAAAGACGAACCACACGTAGACGAACGCATCCTCACGATCACAACGAAAACGGGAACTATCGAGAAGAAGCACACAACATGGTAAACACACCACACATAGACAAGACATGATGCACAACCAATCATGATGCATGACAAAGCTAAATGAGGCTACTCATGGCAAGAGATGATGCAAACAAGAACAACACATCAAGGCAAGTTTAAATGAGGCCGGGAACACAGTATAACAAATCCGGTAAGTCCTCATATGCAAATTTCGAAATTGGTCCAGATATGAATAAACCTTATGTTCAAGTTGTTAAACAGCAAGTTAAGATGCACCAAGATGATCTACACGAGATTCTAGTCAAGTTACATATAAAGTTCATTAGATTTGGAGCTACGGCCTAGAAGATATGAGCAAAACAAGTTAAACATGGCATTGATGCAAAATGCATACAAACATCAAGCAAACACCTCTAAAAAAGGATGCAACATGATAATATGAAACTACATGCAAATCTAAGCAAGTTTCATATAGAGCACACTCAAAACGGAGCAATGGTTCAACACACTCACACTATACAAGATATGACAACAATCTATCCAAAACAGTAACTAGGCATATTACAAGCACCAAAACAACAAGCTACAGCATCCCAACGAGAAAAACAAAAGGCATGGTCATGAAGTACAGGTAAAGCATGGCAAAACATGAACACTGAGCTAACTCCAGAAATCACTAGAATATGCTCAAAAGGACATGGCAAGATTGCAAATAATAACAGTTCAGACTTAGCAGGAATAACATCAGATTGCAATGTTTAGGGCTATCAAACAACATGGTACAGGAACTTACTGACCATGAGCCAAAAGGGAACAGAAAATATGATGGCACCTATGTCAACATGGCAAATGTTATGACAGATTCATACATGGCAGGAACAACAATAAGTAGGCACGTTGGTGACCTTGAACCACTCACCACAGAGCAATACATGGCATGGAAAGGCAACCAACAGTAAGAATACATGTTTATAAAGCTAAGCATGGCAAGAGAAAGTTAATAGGATACATGGATCACTAACAACAAACATGGCAACATTGAACTTAATGTTAACAGGCTGACAGCAACATTATTTAGCAACTTGAGAGCAAGATTACAACAGGTTACAGCAGGCTATAAATGCAACCAGGGGCATGAATGGATAGAGCATGACATGTACAACAAAACATACTTAGTGAACATCTCCAGATTATGCATAAAATGACTTGTAGCAGCAGGTTTACATAGCAACAAAATATAACAGAATCTGTCTAGCAAAACAGCAACAGCAAGTACCCTAATTAACAAGCTTGATGCACTCAGTACAAGACTCACAAAAATACATGGATGGCACCCCTGTAAATAAGGCATATCATAGTTCAAAACACATGTAGACATCAACCTCATAGGATGCACACATCAAACATGGCAAAAATGATAAATGAGCATGTTCTGTTAACAGACAGCAGACAACATCATATAGCACTCTTGCAACGATGATTCAGGCATCTAGATGGACTCAAATGAACATGATGCAATAGAATGATATGAAGAACTCGTCGAGGCGAACAATTTGACATATTACACGCACGAAACGGAGCAGTATGCAGCAAGTTATGATGCGATGAACAAGGCTCCAGAATGCAAAATTATATGGGACTTGGCAGAAATCGACCTCGAGGGGGAAAAAAGTCAACGGCGGCAGGGTGGCCGGAATCTTGCCGGAGATGACGGCCGGAGTTCGCGGGGGAGCTCGAGGAGGCGGCCCCGGCCCGGATCTGGCCGGATCTGGCCGGTGGCAAGCTGGGACGGCGGTGGAGGGGGGCGACGACCGGTGGCGGGACACGGGATCCGCGGCGGGGCGGAGTGATCCGCGGCGGCGGCGGGGCGGCTCAAAGGCGAGGCGGCGCCGGGCGCCTCAGAGCTGGGCGACGACAGCGGGGTCGGCGGGCGGCCGGGGCGGCTCCGGGCGCGGGGGACGGACGGCAGGGCTGCGGGGACGGAGGGGCGGCAAGGCGGCGCACCGGCGAGGCACGGCGGCGGCGCGGGATCCCGCCGTGGAGGCTCGGGCGGAGGCGCGCGGGGCGGCGCCCGGGCCTGGGCAGGCTCGACCGGGGCCTCACGGGCCCGCGGCGGCTGGCGGCCGCGGGGAACCCAGGGAGGACAGGTGGCGACGGCTGAGTGGCTGAGGGCGGCGGCGGACATGTCCGGCGGCGGGGGAAAGTTTATCCCGTGGCGCGGAGGGAAGAAGGCTAGGGTTAGGGGTGGATTTCATCCGCGAATTTGGACGGGGAGGGCATATTTATAGATAGAGGGAGCTAGGAGAGTCCAAATGAGGTGCGGTTTTCGCCCACACGATCGTGATCGAATGACCGAGAGCATGGAGGGGAGTTTGCTGGGTTTTGGGCCACTTTGAAGGGGTGTTGGGCTGCAACACAAAAGAGGCTTTTGCGGTTACCCGGTTAACCGTTGGAGCATCAAACGGACTCCAAATGGCACAAAACTTGACAGACGGTCTACCGGTGGTATACCAAGGCCGCTTAGCAAACCTCGGGCCATTCCGAGAATGTTTAACACCCACTCACAAAAAGAGACAAGAGGGGAACGCCGGGGAACATCAGAGTGCCGGATTGCAAAACGGACAACGGGGAAAAAGCTCGGATGCATGAGACGAACACATATGCAATGCACATTGTCGGTGTCAAAACCGGTGGATCTCGGGTAGGGGGTCCCGAACTGTGCGTCTAGGCAGATGGTAACAGGAGACGAGGGACACGATGTTTTACCCAGGTTCGGGCCCTCTCGATGGAGGTAAAACCCTACGTCCTGCTTGATTAATATTGATGATATGGGTAGTACAAGAGTGGATCTGCCATGAGATCAAGGAGGCTAAACCCTAAAGCTAGCCTATGGTATGATTGTTGTAATGTATGTTGTCCTACGGACTAAAGCCCTCCGGTTTATATAGACACCAGAGGAGGCTAGGGTTACACAGAGTCGGTTACAATGGTAGGAGATCTACATATCCGTATCGCCAAGCTTGCCTTCCACGCCAAGGAAAGTCCCATCCGGACACGGGACGGAGTCTTCAATCTTGTATCTTCGCAGTCTTGGAGTCCGGCGGACGATGATAGTCTAGCTGTCCGGACACCCCCTAGTCTAGGACTCCCTTAGTAGCCCCTGAACCAGGCTTCAATGACGATAAGTCCGGCGCGCATATTGTTCGGCATTGCAAGGCGGGTTCCTCCCTTGAATAATCCAGAGAAGATCATGAACACCAGGATAGTGTCCGGCTCTGCAAAATAAATTCCACATTCCACTGTAGAGAGAATAAAATGTACACCAGTCCAATCTGCTGACGTATTACGCGGCATGACATCACACCGCTACCAAGCCTTTACTTGAATCATTTTTTATTATACCACCTCAGCACATTTAGCGAAGCGGTTTCCTTGGCACGTCTTGTCGAAGCAGAGATCGTGTTCCCCTTATCCCGGGATTCTCATCAATACGTGCATGGGTAACCCAACCGTGCCCGTCGCCACGCCTCCTCTATCGAAGGTGAATCCCAAACGGTCACGGAGATGGCTCTTGGTATTTTTCCCCTTTATAAGAGGACCAAGGCTCGTTCTTTTTCTTCAATCTTGCATCGAATCTCTTCCTCGCTCCCAGTTCTAACACCTAGGGCCTCAGATTCGAGTGCTTCGGATTCTCAACCATGTCCGGCTCCGACCTCCAGGGCCGGTGGATGCCTCCCTCCGTCACGGAGGAGGACATATTGAAGCTACGTGAGGCCAAGTACCTGGCCTACGAGATTTCGCACAGGTTGCCTGCCCAAGGGCAGGCCGTGCCCGCCCCCGAGCCTGGCGAATACGTTGTCTTCATATCCCACCTCCGTCGGGGTTTAGGCTTCCCGACGGACCCCTTCATGAGAGGGCTCATGTTCTACTACGGGCTGGATTTTCACGATTTGGCTCCGGAGTCCATCCTCCATATCTCCGCATTCATTATCGTCTGCGAAGCCTTCCTCCGCGTCACTCCCCACTTCGGCCTGTGGCTGAAGACCTTCAATGTGGAGCCGAAGATGATCGGGGGGCGTCAAGCGGAGTGCGGTGGGGCGGCCATAGGCAAAAAGGCCGATGCCCCGTGGCCCGAGGGTTCCTTCCAAGAGGAACTCGGACTATGGCAGCAGGAGTGGTTCTATATCACCGCTCCGAAGGGCAGCAAGCAAAAGCCGCCGCCTTCATTCCGCCCGGGACCTCCACGTCAACTGATGTTGTGGGTCAACCAAGGGCTCAATTGGGGGCCGTCCAAAGACGTGCCCTCACTGCAGGGCCGTATTCGAGACCTCCAAGCGAGGGAGATGAATCTGGTCGTGGTGATGCAGGTAATGCTAACCAGGCATCTCCTGCCCTGCAAACGCCGTCCTCTCCGTCTATGGGAGTTCAACCCGGAGGGACCTCGAATTCTCCAACACTTCATGGGTGCGACACCCGTGGAGATGTACAAGTTGTTCTTCGGACCGCAGGTGGCGTGTCCGGAATTGGCCGAGGACGCAGGCCTAAGCCGCAATCGCCCGGACACTCAGGTAAATAGCTCAGAGTCCGGACGTTCTGTTTATCTGCTTTTCTAGAGTTCGCCTCCTGACCCATTACTCTTCACAGGAGTGGGTGGCACGATCGAGGCTGATAAGGTGTCCGGTCCCCCCTCCCAGAGACCGCACTGGAGCCCGTGCTGGTCAGAATGTTGGAGGTCGCATCCATAGAAGGGAGCGATGGGGAAAATAGAGGAGCTATTACTTCGCCCAAAGGGGCGTCTGAAGAGGGGGGAATCAAAAACCCCTC
This sequence comes from Triticum timopheevii, assembly GCA_963921465.1. NCBI lineage: Eukaryota > Viridiplantae > Streptophyta > Magnoliopsida > Poales > Poaceae > Triticum > Triticum timopheevii. Next base: position 237,022,747 of record OY997264.1, on the reverse strand, counting down.
CTTCCAGGGGGAGAAGAGGACCGCCTCCGAGGATCCGGAGGCCAAAGCCCCTAAACGGGGGTAGAGATCTTCCCCGGGGGGTCCGGCGTCAGGGGAGAATCCGGACGCACAATCATCGCCAAAGAATCAGCCCTCCAGCGAGCCGTGAGTATGAAAAGGGGATTTCATTAGTAAGAAAATACCTCCATTTGTGCTTCTGTGGGTTACCGAAATTTTTATCCTACAGTTCGGATATGCAGCCTTCTCAGATGAGTTCATCTTTGGGGGACCTTCTTCCGGAGATGATGGAGAGTGAAATGCCTCCGTCTGCTGCGCCATCAGATAAGGCAGACGAGCCTGAAGTATCGTCACGGAGGGTATCCCCGAGTCTGGAGGGGTCGGAGAGTTCGGCGCCCGCTGGTATCCGGCCAGGAGAACTGAAGAATCTGCTTGAGAGGGCGTCCATCCCAGAAGATCACCGTGCGTTGATGCGCATGGTGATTGGAAGGATTTCGTCCTCCGAGAGCGGATTGCATAATGCCGCTATGAGTTTGCTGGCGGGATTTGAGGTACGCGAAAATGGCGCACCTTGTATTTTGACAGTTTTGCACATAAAAGTGTGCCCTGTATAGATAGTAGCCCCTAAGACTCGGTAGGTTGTCGAAAACGACAGCGTGCCGAGGATCGAAATCGCAAGTAATGAATGTCGCCGTTCCTATGTAGGTGGCAGATAGTCCGAGGGCTAGCCGGACTGGTGGGGTTGCCGAGTTAATGCGGCAACTTGACGTGGCGGATGCGGACATCACACTTGTCCACCGGCGACTTGACGAGTCGCAAGGTAAATGAGTTCTCCACAGTCGCTTTATTAATGGGGTCAAAGCCATCCTCTGATAAATTATGTGATGTTATACAGACGGTGCTGCTGCTGTGGAGAGCCTTCGGGCCGAACTTGCTCAAGCTAAGGAGCAAGCCCGAAGGAGTGACGCGGCTGCCTCGAGGGCGGCCGAGGAGTTAAAAGCCGAGAGGGCTGCTCACTGCCTAAGCAGGGAAGAGGTGGCCGAATTGGCCCTGAAAGTAAAAGATGCTGCCGACCGCAATGAGGCTCTTGAAAAGGAGCGCTTAGCGGAGCGGGAAGACCTGAGGAAGGCCACCGCCGAGGCCAAGGATGCCCGCTCTGCAATGCGGGCCATGAGGGAGGAGCTGCGCCAGGCCGGAGATATCGTGGCTGGCAAGCCTTATCTGCTGTGTCGCCGGTTTATGGATCAGAAGTATGCTCAATTTGATCGGCTGTGGAGTCCGGAGGATCCGTATATGGACTTAGCGGCAAGTGCGGCTGATGCCGTTGAGCACTTCCGGAGCCAGAAGGATCACAAGACGGAAGAGCTATTTTGGTCTCAATTCCGTAGTCCGGATCGCTCACTTCCGTTGACCAACCGGTTGGCCGAATGGGCCGAGCTAAATAGATTGTCCGGACTTGCCATGACTGACATCGTGGCTCATGTCTGGCCAGAGAGGCCCAAGGCGATGAGCTACTTCGGCTTACTACAGCAATTCCTTGGAGCGGTGCCGCATATCAAGGAGATGAAGCGGTCGGCCTGTATTGAAGGCGCGCAGATGGCTCTTGCCCGCGTGAAGACGCATTGGACAGAGATGGATGCCACCGCTGTTGCTGCCTAGGGTTCGGATGAAAACCGGCTCCCCGCCGAGCACTATTTCGAGGAAGTTATGCGTGGTGCTCGTGTAATAGAGTCACAGTGCTCAAAAAATGTCACGTTCAAATGAACGTTTTTAGCTTGTAAAACGATGATTATGCTATAACTGCTTTTTATACTTGTGCGTCCCAAGTAGTGAAACTTTTCCTAGGCGGCCGTTTACGTATACATTTGTATAACCTGAAAGATTGCAGTCTTCGGCTTCAGCCCCCACGCACAAGGTGCGGGGGTGTTCGCAAAAATAGCGCGTGTTCACACTTAATCCGACGTCTCGGTCCTGTTTAGGAGGTGGTAGCGTAGCAAACGAGGCAATCCGGACTATAATGCTTTATCACTTTCACTTAGCCAGTGGAGTTCGAGGGTGGGGCTACGATATAGCCCCTGGGGGCACCGCACTTTTTCCGATTTCGGGGTGCGTGTGTGCCTGACCGGGAAATGGTCCTTCGCCAAAGCGGGGAATTCTAAACATTCCGGTAGTCGATCGAGTGGTTGACCAGTCTCTCGCTATATCATGACAGTCAGTTTTCGGCTTTCTCTACTGAGGTGCTCGCCCAGCCGAACTGGGGCACAATCGCAGTAGTTCTCCTGGTGCCGCGTTAGCCGATGATACGGAACGTAAGGCAGCAAAACACAGGAGCCGGGCAAACCCAACATTTGACCAAAGACATGATTCGGAGCTGATGCATATAATGCCTAACTCGAGACGCCGAACACTCCCTAAGGTGTTCGGTCTTTATGATAATGGGCAGAATAACGCCCTAAGCACCTAGTGTCTAGGTACGGGCATGGTCTTCTGACGCGGCCGATGCCAAAACGTCAGGCTCCGCATTGGTTATAGAAGGAAACCAAGGGAGAATAACAACAAGAGACAGTAAAAAAGGTTTACGCAGGGTCTTAATCTGAAAAGAATCCTCGCAACGGGTCCCTACTGCACGTCTGCGCCTGTCTCCGTTGTGCCGTTATCCTAGACGGGTACGCACGTTGTTCATCCGCGGTTGAGTGTGCGCGCAGCCCCTTGTGAAGGGGTGTGCGGCTAGGGAGCCCCTAGCCTACTGATGCCGGACTCGTCTATCCGTGTCCGGGGTCTTCAGGTGACCCTCGCACTGAGATGATGCCACGCGGACCGGGCATCTTGAGTGTAAGAGACGCGTAATGTGGTATGGCGTTGAAACGGACAAAAGCCTTTCGTCCCAAGAGTGCTTGATATCCACTTTTAAATGGGACGATATGAAAAATTAGTTTTTCGCGCCGAAAGTTGTTCGGTGGTCCGAACACGACTTCTAGTAATAGGGAGCCTGTGCACTTGGCATAAGGGCCTGGCGTCACTCCTTTGAAGGAAGTGCGGCTGTGTCGAATTTTGGTAGGGTCTATCCCCATCTTGCGGATTGTGTTTGAATACAACAGGTTTAAGTCGCTGCCTCCGTCCATTAGGACTTTAGTAAATTGTAATCCGTCGATTATGGGATTAAATATCAGGGCAGTCCGTCCCGTGTTTCGAACGCTTCTGGAATAGTCCAGGTGGTCGAAAGTGATTGGTTTTGACATCCAATTTCTATGGTCTGCTGGATTTGACCGTGCGAGGCTCTTTTTAGGAAGTGCCGCACTATTCCGTATTATCACATGAAGTGAGTTTACTGATTTGACCTCTTGTGGGAAAGTCTTTTGTTTTCCGGTGCTCTGCTGGTGGGGTTTATCGTCTTCGCTTGATGTGTCGAGCCCCTTGTGTTCGGCGTTTAATCGGCCGGACTGTTTGAAAACCCAACAATCCCTGTGGGTGTGGTTTGCAGGCCTTCTGGGGGTACTGTGGATTTGACATATCCGACCCAAAATCCTGTTTAAGTTGGACAACTCATCGCTGTCATCCTTAAGAGGCGGTGTTTTGTTGTTTGGCCGCGAGCTTTTGAATCCGGCGTTGACTGCCGTGCTCTTTGGGCTTTTCTCTTTATTCCGGTGCTGCTCTTTTCTGCGCCGTGATTTTCCGTTTCCATCTCTTATCTCGGATGTACTTGGGTCGCTGGTGCTACATCTTGCTAGCCAGCTATCCTCTCCCGCACAGAAGCGGGTCATGAGGCTTGTTAGTGCGGACATTTTCCTCGGTTTCTCTTGGCCGAGGTGCGTGGCAAGCCATTCGTCTCGGACATTGTGTTTAAAAGCTGCTAAGGTTTCGGCGTCCGGACAGTCGACTATTTGGTTCTTTTTGGTGAGAAACCTGTTCCAGAATTTTCGCGCTGACTCTCCGGACTGTTGAGTTATATGACTTAGATCACCTGCGTCCGGAGGGCGGACATAAGTCCCTTGAAATTTGCTCTAAATGTGTCCTCGAGCTCTTCCCAACTTCCAAAAGTGTTTTCTGAGAGGCTTTTAAGCCAATGACGGGCTGACCCTTTGAGCTTGAGGGGTAGATATTTTATGGCGTGGAGATCGTCTCCTCTGGCCATGTGTATATGTAGTATATAATCTTCTATCCAGACTCCAGGGTCTGTTGTTCCATCGTAGGCATCTATGTTTATTGGTTTAAACCCTGCTGGGAATTCATGGTCCAGCACCTCATTGGTGAAACATAGCGGGTGTGCGGCGCCCCTGTATTTGGGTGTGCCGCTATCTTCGGACACTTGACGTGTTGCCTTGCTTCCTGGGGCCTTCTTCTTTGGCCCGTAGATGGACCTGCCTGGGCCATCTGTCCTTCCAAGTTCATTGGTTGGTTTATGTGTTTCGCCGCTTTCAGAATTTGGCCCATCTTCCGGCCGTCTATCCAGCCAGGCAGCCTCTTTATTTTTTGACTGTGGGGGCTCTGTGGCCTCGTTGTCGAATTCTGGTAGCAGCTTGCGCTTCGGGTAGCTCTTTGATTGGTGGCCATTGCCGTGTTTATCCGCGGTTTTGAGTACTTTGCTCCACCTCATTCTGAGTGTGTCTTCTGCTGTTTTGAGCTTCCGCTCTTCCTTCTTCAAGCTTCTTGCAGTGTTGACGAGTCTTTTCCGAAGGTTTTTTCCTTCCGGCGGTGTGTCTGGCGTGAGATCGTCCGAACCGTCGTTTTTGCCGGGCCTGGACTGATTATCTGACTCGTCTTGTTCGGACGGTTGCTTATCTGCATGTTCGTCGTCCACTTTTGTGCCCTGCTGAATTGCGGGGTCTTTAGGAGCGTTGTTGTTGTCGAGACGGGGCTTAGGGCGGCGTCTGTGCCGCCGTTTTGGTTGTTTATCGGCGGGGTTATCTTCTTCCACGGCCCGTTGGTCCTCGTTATCGCTCTCTTTTGGGGTATCCACCATGTATATGTCATATGTTGAGGTGGTCCTCCCGTGCCCTATAGGCTCTGGTTCCTGTTCGTCTCCGGTGTCGTGGTCTATACCGTCGATGTCTTCGGAGCCGTAGTATAGCGTATCGGTTAGATCGTCGACAGTGGCTACGAAGTGGGTGGTGGGTGGGTTCTGAATTTCTTCGTCGTCCGTATCCCAACCATCCTGGCCATAGTCCGGCCAGGGCTCTCCTGATAACGAGAGATGCTTTAGTGAATTCAGGATGTCGCCAAAAGGCGAGTATTGGTAGATGTCTGTGGCGGTGAATTCCATAACCGGCGCCCAATCCGATTTGGTTGGTAGGGGCGTGGGAGGTTCGGAGTCCGGCAAGGAGTCCGGCACCTCGGAATCACGAGATTTGCGAGGGACAAGATCAGTGTTCGGCTCCATCGCCGTGGAAGTTGAAGCCCCCGAGGCGGTGTCCATCCATCGACCCCCTATCTGGGCAATCGGCTCCGGACTAATGGCCGGAGCGGATTCGTGTGCGGCCACCAAGGCACTGTTCGGCGGCAGAGCTAGATCATGCCCATCGCAACAGTGCGGCGCGCTTGGCTGTGGCTCGAGTCCGTTGAAGATCAAGTCTCCGCGGGCATCGGCCGTGAAGTTTAGGCTTCCGAATCTGACCTGATGGCCAGGGGCGTAGCTTTCGATCTGCTCCAGGTGGATAAGCAAATTAGCCCGCAGTGCGAAGCCGCCGAATACGAAGATCTGTCCGGGGAGAAAAGTCTCACCCTGGACATCGTCGTTGGTTGCAGATGCCATCAAGCCTATCGGTGACGACACAGAGGAACTCTCAATGAAAGCACCAATGTCGGTGTCAAAACCGGCGGATCTCGGGTAGGGGGTCCCGAACTGTGCGTCTAGGCGGATGGTAACAGGAGACGAGGGACACGATGTTTTACCCAGGTTCGGGCCCTCTCGATGGAGGTAAAACCCTACGTCCTGCTTGATTAATATTGATGATATGGGTAGTACAAGAGTGGATCTACCACGAGATCAAGGAGGCTAAACCCTAAAGCTAGCCTATGGTATGATTGTTGTAATGTATGTTGTCCTACGGACTAAAGCCCTCCGGTTTATATAGACACCGGAGGAGGCTAGGGTTACACAGAGTCGGTTACAATGGTAGGAGATCTACATATCCGTATCGCCAAGCTTGCCTTCCACGTCAAGGAAAGTCCCATCCGGACAAGGGACGGAGTCTTCAATCTTGTATCTTCGTAGTCTTGGAGTCCGGCGGACGATGAGAGTCCGGCTGTCCGGACACCCCCTAGTCCAGGACTCCCTCACACATGATGACATGATAAAATGCAACACGCAAGCAAATGACATGGAAACAACGACGAATAACTGGCGGACACCTGGCGCATCGAATCCGGGGCGTTACAACACTCCTCCACTAACAAGAGATCTCGTCCCGAGATCTTTGACTTGAGATGGAAAAGGAAAAAAAAGAGTGAAAGAAGAACTCAAGAGAAGAAGCAAAGAATCGAGAGCACTCAAGAAGAAGAGAGGAACAACGAGAATGACGAGAATCGAAAGCTCACTGAATCAGATAGACTATGAAACCACTCCGGTTAGAACGAGATAGGACACGAATAAGATCGAAAGGATTTAGGAAGCACTCTGGCTGAAACATGGAGAGGATCGAATCATGAACTAGAGAAGATGGAATGATACTTGACGAGAGGAACAACACAAAGCCTCCGGAAGAATTGGAAAAGTTGAATGAAAAGAATGGGGAAGGAAATGGCAACTTGTGCCACGAATGAAATTGAAAGCATCTTTCGAAGGAAGGTTTAAACGGAGTTGTTAAGAAAATCAACAACGAAAATAATAAGCTTGTTGTGGTCTTATAGGTAACATCTCCAGATCATAAGGTGATAACCGGCCACAAACGGAAATGTTTGGACATCTGAGAAGAACGAAGAAATGCAAAACTCCACTTCAAAAGAATACAGAGAATTAATTACACTTCAAGACACGAGAAGAAAAGATACTTGAACTCCACCAACAAGAATCTTGATGAACTCTGGAAGAATGAATTAAATCGTGAAGAGCCACCCTGAAGAACTCCGGTGACAAAAAGGATGACGAGATAGAATGAAGGATGAAAGAATAAGATGAGCCTGGCGGTGATTTAGATGGAGGTTCCGACGAGATGGCCGAGGAAATTTGAACTCCGGAAAAGAAAAGATGAAAACACTTGGAACTAGAATTTATTCATCAAGAACAAACTCCAAAGGATGGAATTACTCACTTGGATGAAATAAGAATAAGATTTATTGTATGCTTATCCTTCATCAAATTAAATTGATGACAAGCAATGGATTTTTGCACACTACTTTTTCTTCTTGAAATAGGATTAAGGGGGAACATAGCTCCAAACTTGAGAAAGTCTTCATGAACCACCGGTAGGATTGGAAAGAACGAATGGGTTAAAATGATAATCAAGGAAAAAGAATCTTGAACGAACCACCGTAAGAATTTGGAAATGACTGACGAAAGCGAATGAATCACCGGGAAGGATTAGAAGAACCAATATGCTAGAGGGAATTTAGATGCAAAAGAACAGGAAGAACTCAAGCTGATTAAAGAACATTTGATTGAAGCGCCGGAATAAATAGAGAACGATAACATGAATGATGGCCTCCAGTGAATAGAAATGGAAAAACAACTCCTGACATACTCTGGATGGGTAAGGAAGAATATCTGACAAACGGAATAATTTGAGAGGATAATCATGAAGCTAGAACCACGAAAGTTCGAGAGAACGGGCAAGATTTAGAGGAAAAACTCTTCTTCGGTCTTCAAATGTCGATGGACCACCAAAATTATTGAGATACTCCAGGGAAATGAAAAGCGAAGGGGGTTGAGCCAACAATGAAAAGAGTTTGAACGAGATCTTGGAGAAGGCTTGTGACTGATGAAATCCATTCTTACGTCACACTTGAAAAGAATTGAGAATAACTCCAGGGGAATTAGAAGAGTCAGGTAAGATCATGGGAAAAGACCTGTGGGTTAGGGCCCACTAAATAAAACACCATTGGAAAGGGATGATGAACAGATAGATGATGCACCGGAACAATTGAAATATTTGAATGAGGTGACAACCTCGAATTAATTCGAACACAGACGAATCTCCTGAGATTTCTTCCAAACTCCGGGAGACTGATAAACTGGCGAGAGGCGAACGAGCAAGGAAAACACTTGATCCAAGGAAAAGATTGTGATCAACCCGAAAGACTTGAATTGAATCCACCGGAGAAGAAAAAGAGATGAAGAATGTCCACCGAGATGAGAATTCACCAGTTGAAATGATTGAGGGAAGACTGAAGAGGCTCCGCACGAAAGAAATTGATGCTTGAAACAGACTCAAGCTCCGAGAAGAAAAAGGGTGGGAGGGCGGGAAAACAAAGGCACCTGGAAGGGAGAACCAACGAATATCTTGAAGAGAAAACACCGGTTAAAATCATTGAGGAAAGAAGGCAAAGACTACGCACGAGTAAGATGGATACTCGATAACGGACTCCGACTCCGAGATGAAAATGGGTGGGCGGGTGGGAAAAAGAAGACAACTGAGGATTGAACTTGGCAAAGATGAAGAGGCTCGAGTCAACTTGACAAGAAATGCACCGGATGAAAGAGTTGAGAACCAACGAACGTAAAACCAACTGCGTGAACCTAAAGAAAAATTTGAAAGGGAAGAGAAATAATTTAAAACACCTACGACAAGATTTCTCACCAGAGGGACGAAGGGGGCTGAGGATTAAAAAGAATTCCTACTCTCCGATATAACTATACTCCGAAAACAGTTTTTTTCTAGACTCAACAACGGCCAAACTACACGATCAATCAAGGGGGCTCCTAGGGTCGGTCGAGGCTCTGATACCAACTTGTCACGCCCAATATGCGACCCTATCCAAAAGGAACTCGAAGGTCCCACCAAGGATAGACCCGCGTATTGAAACGCTTTTGCAAGGTGGATATCATTACATCAACATTACATAATAGGTAGGGATACATACATAAGGCATACAATGGCACACGAATACAACAATACATAATCTTACAAGAGATCAACATCCGACTATGGATGGAACACAAACTGAAACTCAAACGACATCCACCCTGCTAGCCCAGGCTGCAGACCTGGAACCTATCCCCTGATCGAAGAAGAAGCAGAAGAAGAACTCCAAAACAAGCAAGCATCGCTCTCGCGTCGTGATCATCGCATAACCTGTACCTGCAACTATTGTTGTAGTAATCTGTGAGCCACGAGGACTCAGCAATCCCATTACCATGGGTATCAAGACTAGCAAAGCTTAATGGGAAAGGAAGGGGTAAAGTGGTGAGGTTGCAGCAACGACTAAGCATGATATGGTGGCTAACATACGCAATTGAGAGCGAGAAGAGAAACAAAGGAACGGTCGTGAAGCTAGCAATGATCAAGAGGTGATCCTGAACACCTACTTACGTCAAACATAACCCAGAAACTGTGTTCACTTCCCGGACTCCGCCGAAAAGAGACCATCACGGCTACACACACGGTTGATGCGTTTTAATTCGGATCTAGTGTCAAGTTATCTACAAACAGACATTAACAAATTCCCATCTGCCACATAACCGTGGGCACGGCTCTCGAAAGTTTATACCCTGCACGGGTGTCCCAACTTAGCCCATGATAAGCTCTCGCGATCAACGAAGGATATTCCTTCTCCCAGGAAGACCCGATCAGTCTCGGAATCCCGGTTTACAAGACATTTCGACAATGGTAAAACAAGACCAGCAAGACCGCCCGATGCACCGACAATCCCGATAGGAGCTGCACATATCTCGTTCTCAGGGCAACACCGGATGAGCAATCCGTACAACTAAAACCAGACCTCAAGTTTCCCTGAGGGGGCGCTGCAAAGGGCTCTAGTTCGGACCAACACTTAGAGAAGCACTGGCCCGGGGGGGCTATAATAAAGATGACCCTTGGGTTAATTACTCCCAAGGGAAAGGTAGGTGGTGGTGAGGCAAATGGTAAAACCAAGGTTGGGCCTTGTTGGAGGAGTTTTATTCAAAGCGAACTGTCAAGGGGGTCCCATAAATCACCCGATCGCGTAAGGAACGCAAAATCCGGGAACATAATACCGGTATGACGGAAACTAGGGCGGCAAGAGTGGAACAAAACACCAGGCATAAGGCCGAGCCTTCCACCCTTTACCAAGTATATAGATGCATTAATTAAATAAGAGATATTGTGATATCCGAACATAATCCTGTCCACCATGGAGCAATCTTCAACTTCACCTGCAACTAACAATGCTATAAGACGGGTTGAGCAAAGCGGTAACATAGCCAAACAACGGTTCGCTAGGAAGGGTGCAAAAGGTTAGAGGCTGACATGGCAAATTGGGAGGCTTGAAGAGCAAATGATAGGTAGCGCAGCAAAGCGATAGAACGAAGCAACTAGCATGGCAATGATAGTAGTGAGATCTAGGGTAGCGGTCATCTTGCCTGAAATCCTGCAAGGAAGAAGAACGAGTCCATGAAGAAGATGAAGCCACGAAGACGAACCACACATAGACGAACGCATCCTCACGATCGCAACGAAAACGGGAACTATCGAGAAGAAGCACACAACATGGTAAACACACCACACATAGACAAGACATGATGCACAACCAATCATGATGTATGACAAAGCTAGATGAGGCTACTCATGGCAAGAGATGATGCAAACAAGAACAACACATCAAGGCAAGTTTAAATGAGGCCGGGAACACAATATAACAAATCCGGTAAGTCCTCATATGCAAATTTCGAAATTGGTCCAGATCTGAATAAACCTTATGTTCAAGTTGTTAAACAGCAAGTTAAGATGCACCAAGATGATCTACACGAGATTCTAGTCAAGTTACATATAAAGTTCATTAGATTTGGAGCTACGGCCTAGAAGATATGAGCAAAACAAGTTAAACATGGCATTGATGCAAAATGCATACAAACATCAAGCAAACACCTCAAAACAAGGATGCAACATGATAATATGAAACTACATGCAAATCTAAGAAAGTTTCATATAGAGCACACTCAAAACGGAGCAACGGTTCAACACACTCACACTATACAAGATATGACAACAATCAGTCCAAAATAGTAACTAGGCATATTACAAGCACCAAAACAACAAGCTACAACATCCCAACGAGAAAAACAAAAGGCATGGGCATGAAGTACAGGTAAAGTATGGCAAAGCATGAACACTGAGCTAACAACAGAAATCACTAGAACATGCTCAAAAGGACATGGCAAGATTGCAAATAATAATAGTTCAGACTTAGCAGGAATAACATCAGATTGCAATTTTAGGGCTATCAAACAACATGCTACAGGAACTTATTGTGGGGACCCCGACTCATGAGTCGAGATCACCGAATGCATGTGTACAGTGATCCCAGAGATCAATGCTCACTGAACACACAAAAGCTGAATAACAAGAGTCTTACATCCATACATACCGTCTTACACAAATTATGACCATTATGGTCAAGTCTTACATTGATAAAGCTTTAAGGGCTGAACATCAAATGAAACACAAGCAGCGTAAATCTTCGTCGATAAGTAGAACCCATGCCATCTGCCTTAACCCTACAGGCATTCTGACTGGGAAACGTCCTAGTTCATGTTCGTCTCCAAAGAACTCTTCTTCGAACTCCGGTTCTTCCATGCCTGGTCAATTAAATAACCAGTGGCAAGCCAATGAGTACTTTGAATGTACTCGCAAGCAACCCATGTTTTGGTTCAAGATACAACAGTGCATGATATAGGTAAATTTTTGCGGAAAGCTAGTTTTGCGTGCAATAACATGTTCAACAACTTGTAAGACGTGCATCAAGTAATCATGAGGACATGTTTACAGATATCAACATAAATAGAGTGGGCACCAACCCAACTCAATCATGTCAAGTCCTTGGACTTGTCCCAAGTAGTTATGTCAACACACACACACACGCACATTTGTAAGAATCTGGACATAGTTTAAGCAGCACCGCCCAACTGTCCTTGACCGTGGACACGGCTATTCGAATAGTTTTACACTCTGCAGAGGTTGCACACTTTACCCACAAGATCCGGGGAACTTCCGTGTCATCCACGACCCGCGATACCTCAAAGTACCCGGGGTAAGCACCCTATCACTACCTTTCCCTAGACGACACTAACATGGAGTCCACTCGTTGTTCCGTATCCTCATGATGTACGTCATACGAGACTCACTCGAGATTGTAACATCCGAGAGGGGACACAACGGTGTGTCCGGTGCCCTGTAAAGACAGTCATGGCCGCCCTACCTGGCACGACCCCGTCCCGAGAGAGCGCACCAACAACTCTCCCGTCACTAGTAATGCGGGCTCCAAGCTAGTATCGGCCTAGGTAATCAATAATGCCCTTTCCCATATAAGGGTAGAGTGGTTGCGCATGTAAGGTTGGGACAGTCATCAAATCTAAAATCTAATCCATTTTCGAAAACAACACACATACTTGCCTCGGTACACCACTTCGTCATCAAGTGGTTACCCATCTCAACATCTCCCTCGGGCATAAGTGGCACCCGTCGGGGTTTTCGAAAAGTTCTTTGAAAACACTTTGCCTCCATCACCATGCATATTCCCGTCCCTATTTGCGTAGCACTACTTTAGCATCCTATCTACTCCCACCGGCATAACCCTCATAAGGAGGTAGGGTCATGCACAATGCAAGTATGAACGAGGAAGTAACAGAGGCAACCCATCAAAGTGGTTACCATCTCATCATGATTCCGATGCAACACTAATAAAGTGCTATATGACATGCAATAAAAAGGGCTTCATAGGTATGGTCAAAGGGCTGCTTGCCTGGCTCAACCAAGTCTTCTGGGTCTTCAAAGTCTTCCGGTCCAACTCCTTCGTCAGCAATGCAATCTATCGTCGCAAAATAATAACGAGAAAATAAGGCAACAGAAAAACCAAAGTGCTCAGAAAAATGTCAACTCATTTTTGTAAAATACTAGGTTGAAAACTAAGAAGGGGAAAATTCCTAGTTTCGGATTTGGTGTAGCAGAATGGGAGAAATGGATTTTCAAAGATATATTTAAATGCTAAAAACCACATTTAAATATTTATAGTGAAGGAAAGGTTGTTGGACTAGAATGGAAGTTGCACCATTAAATAGGTTGCAATATTCTAGGAATTTAGGAATTGGAATTGTTGCATTTGGATTATTATTTAATCCTGTGGAATTTTTGGAATAATGACAGAAAAAGAAAAAGGAAAAGGGCACTGTGCCACTGGGCCAGAACAGCCGCAGGGCAGCAGGCCCAGCCAGCGAAGCGGCCCAGCGCACAGGTGCACGCACACGCGCCAGGTTTAAACCTGACGAGCGGGGCCCAGGCGTCAGGGCGAGGGGCTGACAGACGGGCCCCATGGCCGTCGTCGTCAACCCTAGGCCAGAGGAGACGGCGAGCTCACCGGCGACGTTTCCGGGCACGACGAGGTGAGCTGATGGCACCGCTGGACTCCTCGTCGTGTCGCCGTTCGGGTGGTGCCGGAGTTGGTCGCCGGGGTGCAGGGGATCGCCGGCGACGAGGTTCGCGGCGGAGGAGCTTCGGGTGTCGATGGCTCCGGTCGTTTCCGGATGCAAAGGAGAGGGGAAACGGAGGGAAAATGATCAGGGAGGTGAGGAGAGTACAGATTGAGAGAGAGAAGGGGCGGAGGGAGCCCGTACCCTGAGATCGATGGCGACCCGAGGCGGCGGAGCTCCGGTCGATCCCGAGCACAGAGGCTCTCCCGGGGTGATTGGGTGGTGCGGGCGTGCTCCTGGAGGTGTGAGAAGGAGGCGAATGCCACTGGAGCGGCCCGGGGCGAGCTTATATAGCCGCACGGTGGTCCACCGTGGACCTGTGCGCCGGCGAGCTCGTTGCCGTCACCACAGGTCACGAGGGCCTGCTTGGTTGTTTCTGGGGTGTTCGTGGGGGTCGACTACGCCCAGGGGAAGAAGAGAGAGAGGGAGCAGGGGGCCAGAGGCATCGCGCGTGTGAGCCACGCCATTGGCGCGCTCGGGCGGCCGATGTCCGTTAGCGCGGAGGCGCTGGGAGGAGGAGAGAGGATGGGGCCAACCGCGTAGCGTGTCGCGGACGCCGAGGCGCATCGGCAGGCGCGCGGGGGAGGCCCAAGGTGGCTGGAGCTGCTTGGCAGGGGGCGGCTACAGTGCGGGAGCGCACTATAGCGTGCTCCAGAGCGCCCAAATGGCCGGCATGGCATTTTCTATGCCTTGTGGGCGCGGCCAACCGTGTCCAGTAGCTCAAGGGTGGAGTAAAGAAGGAGGGAGAGGCATTGGATGCTCTGGATGGCCACTGGGGTGAGGAGAGAGGTGAGGAAGAGGGAGAAAGGGGCTGTCCAGAGAGAGAAAGTGGGGTTTTACCCATCCAATAAGTGAGCTATGAACTTGCCATTGTTACTGGAGGTGAAAGGGGGCTAGGAGGAGCTGTGGTAAAAATTTGAGCTCTCCAAGAATAGTGGAAGGGGGCAAAATAGTGGTTTTTTGCAAAATGCCAGAAGGTGTTTGATAATGGTATGGGCTAGCATATGAACTCTCGTTGCCATGATACTTAACAGGATGGAAAGATACTTAGAAATAGGGTGTGCCACCAAATTTGAGCTTATTTGGGCAAAGTTGCCAATGCAACTTTTGCAAACCCTAGAAATTAGCAGAATTGGACTTGAGTAGATCTAGTTGAGCAAATCACTTCTCTTGATGCACCACTTGGTTTAGTGGCCTCATTTGGTCATGTGAACATTCTCACAAAAGTTGGGGTTAAGGGGAGAAAGTTGGTAGTACAAACTTGATCAAATATGGTTCTGGTCAGAGAGGGTTTTGGGGCATTTTGGTGAACCCAAATGACTTTAATTGGCATGAGGCTTTGCATGGTGATCACAATATTCATTTGTGACTTGCTGGATTTTTCTTGGATTTTTATGAAAATATTTCCTGTAGAAATATTTCAAATCCTTGAAATGGGCAGAAATGGTTTTGGGAGGTTTTGTCCAATATTTTGATCATGACCATATGTTGAAACTCTTATATATGGAAAATATATGTCCACTGAGTTTCCCTGATTTTTCTCAAATATTTTTGAAACAATAAAATAATTTTTCCCTATTAAAGACCATTTCTGGCCTTAAGAAAAAGCTTTTAAATAAAATAGTAAAATAGCTTTTAAAAATATATTTTTGTGGTTTCTGGGTATCCTATATCTAATAGGTTTCAAATATACCTTTTGAAAGATTTTTCACACCTCAAATCAAGTACTTGCAGTGCAAATCTTAATTCAAGGGTTTTTGGAAAACTAATTTTAGAAAATACTTTTTGGCCAAATTATTTTTGTAAGAAAATACTATATTGCTCTATACACATGGCATGATCATTGTACAGAAGTTTGGGGCAAGGAGGTGAAGTATAGAAGGTGGAGTAATTGACTATTAAGAGCACTTGAAAAACCACATAGAGAAAACCAACTTCAAAATAAAAGCCAAATAATGCAAAAGTTCTTGTTGGTCCAAATTCCATGCTTTATAAATGCAAATGAAGTGTTACAAAATGCAGGGTGTGACAGACCTACCCCCCTTACAAGAATCTCGTCCCTGAGATTCCTAAACTAGGCTTTAAAGAGATACGGAAACTCGGATCTAAGGTAGTCTTCACGTTCCCAGGTGGCTTCTGCTTCAGTGTGGTTGCTCCACTGGACCTTGAAGTACTTGATGGTGCGGCTTCGAGTGCGCCGTTCAGCCTCATCCAAAATGCAGATAGGACTCTCACGGTAAGTCAAATCAGGCTGAAGGTCAATGGCTTGATGATTGACGTCCTTGTAGAGATCGGGCTTGTCTGGAACTTGGAGACACTTCCGGAGTTGTGATACGTGGAATACGTTGTGCACATCGGATAGTTCAGGTGGCAGTTCCAACTGGTAAGCCACTTCTCCTCGCCGTTCAGTGATCTTGAAGGGGCCGATGTATCTTTGTGCGAGCTTTCCTTTGACGTGGAAGCGCTGGGTTCCCTTGAGAGGGGTGACCCAGAGATAGACATGGTCTCCAACTCGGAAGGTCATGTCCCTCCGACGTGAGTCAATGTAGCTCTTCTGCCTTGACTTGGCAGTCTTCAAGCGCTCTCTGACAAGCTGGACTTGCTCTTCTGCTTCATGGAGGATATCGGGCCCAAAGACAAGTCCTTCTCCGGTCTCCGACCAATTGAGGGGTGTGCGGCACTTCCGTCCGTATAACACCTCAAATGGTGCCATCTGAAGGCTTGACTGGTAACTGTTGTTGTAGGAGAATTCGGCAAAAGGGAGGCAATCTTCCCCCTTAGCTCCATATCCTAAGACACAAGCGCGGAGCATGTCTTCGAGTATCTGATTCACTTGTTCTGTCTGGCCTCCGGTCTGCGGGTGGAAAGCAGTGCTGAAGGACAACTTGGTTCCCAGGGCCTCTTGGAACTTCTTCCAGAACCTTGAGGTAAACTGGGTTCCTCGGTCTGACACAATCTCCTTGGGAACACCATGAAGGCTTACGATTCTGTTGATGTATAGAGTTGCTAGCTGATTGCCATCATGGGTAGTCTTAACAGGAATGTAATGGGCTACTTTGGTCAAGTGATCGACTATGACCCAGATGGAGTCATGTCCCTTGTTTGACCTAGGTAGTCCAGTGATGAAATCCATTCCGACTTTATCCCATTTCCACTCGGGAACCTTGAGTGGTTGGAGCAATCCAGCAGGTCGCTGATATTCAGCTTTGACCCTTTGACATACATCACACTTTGCAACATAGGTGGCAATCTCCCTCTTCATGCCATGCCACCAGAATCTTTCCTTCAGGTCTTGGTACATCTTGGTTCCTCCTGGGTGAATGGAATACGGGGTGTCATGAGCTTCTTGCAAGATCAAATTCTTGAGCTCAATCTTGTTGGGTACGCAAATGCGATTCCCAAACCACACAATTCCTTGCTCATCCTCTGAGAACCCGGGGGCCTTGCCTGTCTTGATCTTCCTCTTGATGCCTTCAATACTTTCGTGTCCCTTCTGAGCTTCCTTAATATCATCCATCAGGGTAGGCTTGACTTCGAGGTTGGCTAAGAATCCTGGTGCAACTAGTTCCAACCCGAAGCTTTCAAGTTCTTCATACAAGGCGGGTAGCTTTTCCTTAAGCATAGTATTCAAGGAACAAGCCTTCCTGCTTAATGCATCAGCTACCACATTAGCCTTTCCAGGGTGGTATTGAACACTGAGGTCATAATCCTTGATCAACTCTAGCCATCTTCTTTGCCTCATGTTCAATTCCTTCTGAGTGAAAATATACTTCAGACTTTTGTGATCTGTGTATATCTCACACCGCTTCCCTAGGAGGTAATGCCGCCATGTCTTCAGGGCATGAACCACTGCTGCTAACTCAATATCATGAGTAGCATAGTTCTCTTCATGAGGCCGTAGTTGCCTTGAAAGGTAAGCTATGACTCTGCCTTCTTGCATCAGAACACCTCCCAGTCCTGTTCTTGATGCATCACAATATATCACAAACTCCTTGTGTATATCTGGTGTGGCTAGAACTGGGGCGGTGGTTAGTCTCTTCTTCAGCTCCTGGAAGCTCTCTTCGCACTTCGGTGTCCATTCAAACTTCTTGTCCTTCTTCAAGAGCTGAGTCATGGGTCGGGCAATGCTTGAGAATCCTTCAACGAACTTGCGGTAATATCCCGCGAGTCCGAGGAAGCTTCTGACCTCCTTTACATTGCTTGGGGATTGCCATTCAGTCACGGCTGCAATCTTAGCTGGATCGACTGACAATCCTTCTTCGGTCAAAACGTGACCCAAGAATCCAACTTCACGCAGCCAAAATTCACACTTGCTGAACTTGGCATACAGTTGGTGCTCTCGAAGCTTGTCTAGGACCATCCTCAAGTGTTGCTCGTGCTCTTCTTCCGACTTCGAGAAGACAAGAATGTCATCTATGAAGACAACGACAAACTTGTCCAAATATTCCATGAAGACCTTATTCATGAGGTACATGAAGTAAGCTGGGGCATTGGTCAACCCAAAGGACATGACTGTGCACTCATACAGGCCATATCTGGTTACAAATGCCGTCTTCGGAATATCTTGGGGTCTGATCTTCAGCTGGTAGTACCCAGATCTGAGGTCAATCTTGGAGAACACCTTGGCCCCGTTGAGTTGAACAAACAGATCTTCAATCTTGGGAAGTGGATACTTGTTCTTGATTGTAACTTCATTGAGGGAGCGGTAGTCAATGCATAAGCGGATGGTACCGTCCTTCTTTGCCACAAACAGAACAGGTGATCCCCAAGGGGAGGCACTAGGGCGGATGAATCCCTTCCTCAACTGCTCTTCTAGTTGCTTCTTCAGCTCTGCTAACTCTTCCGATCCCATTCTATAAGGCTTCTTATAGATGGGTCCTGCTCCGGGCATGAGCTCGATGATGAACTCAATGTCTCGGCCAGGAGGCATTCCCGGTAGCTCATCAGGAAAAACATCGGGGTATTCGCATACTACCGGCACTTGTTCCAATCCAACTTCAGTCAGACAGTTGACTTGGTTGGCTTGAGCAGAGGAGGGGTTGGAGGAAAATTTAACTTCGACTCCTAGCTCATTGGTCACCGTGACAGTCCGGTTGGCGCAATCTATCAAGCCTTGGTGCTTGATGAGCCAGTTCATTCCTAAGATCACATCCAAGTCTTGTGATCCTAAGATGATAAGGTCTGCTAGGAAGTCTACCCCGTTAATAATAATCCCGACTCCTCTACATCCTATCTTGGCTCTCATCTCTGCTCCGGGGGTTTGTATCACCATAGGGTTATTCAGGGGTGTAGGGGTCATGCCACTTTTTAATGCAAACTTTTGGGTGACAAATGAATGCGTGGCTCCAGAATAAAACAAGACAGTTGCAGGTGTTGAATTGACAAGGAACGTACCCAGCACGACGTCCGGGTCTTCCTGGGCTTCTTCTGTAGTGACATGATTCACACGACCCTTGCCGTTGTTGGGCAGGTTGCGATGAGCTTGGTTCCTTGGTGGCATTCCACGGCCTTGTCCTGGGTTCTGCGCATTGGGGCGCGGGGCGTCGGGCTTCTTGTTGGGGCAATACTTGGAGTAGTGTCCTGGCTGTCCACAACCGAAGCAAGTGGCTTGGTTGGGGTTGCTGCTTTTGCCAGCATTGTTGTTGGGGTTGTTGTAAGATGGCCTGGGGTTGGCATACTGCTGAGGTGGATAGTTGGTGCGGGGTGCAGGAGCTCGTGGCTACTGATAGGTTGGCTTGACTGGGGCTGGCTGCCACGGGCGAGGCTTCTGGTTGCTGGAGCTACCCTTGCTGATCATCTTGCGCTTATGGGTATCATCCAAAGCACGTCGCTTGTCCTCAAGCATGAGTGCCTTGTTCACCATATCAGGAAAGGTCGGGCAGTCACACACAACAAGCGAGTACTGCAGAGTCTGGTTAAGGCCTTCCATGAAGCGCTCCTTTTTGGCAGCATCAGTGCTGACATCCTCAGGGGCATACCTTGAGAGAACACTAAACTTCTGCATGTACTCCTTGACAGTGCTACTACCTTGCTTCAGGGCTCGGAACTCATGCTTCTTGATGGCCATGATTCCAGAAGGAATGTGGGCCTTGCGGAATTCTGCCTTGAAGTCATTCCAAGTGATGTTTTGCTCAACATGCATGGCCTTGAATCCATCCCACCAAGCTCTGGCAGTTCCCCCGAGACAGTGGGCAGCATATGCCACCCTCTCACGGTCTTCAGTGCAGCCGACTAGGTCCAACAAGTCCTCAATGGTGCGGACCCAGTCGTTTGCATCCAGGGGTTCAATAGTCTCGATGAAGGTGGGTGGTGCATGCTTCTTGAACTCCACCAACGTGGACCGTCCATTGCCGTGTCCCGCCGGCTGGCAATTGACAGCTTGAGCAATCACCTGAAGGGCTGCAGTGTTGGCTTGGCGTTCCTCTCGGAAGGCTTGGAGAAGCTGAGCCATGTCCATGATTGGAGGAGGTGGTGGGGGTGGAGTCTGTCCTTGGGCTTGGTCCTGGCTGACTCCTGCTTCAGCAGAACCTCCGGCTTCTTGCTGCTGGGTAGAGGTACCAGTACGTGTTACAACAGGCATCCTGTTGGAGTGGTCAAGGTCTCATGATTGGGGAAAGATGGGGAAAGCAATATAGATGGGACGCCTAGTAAGGGGGTTGGTATGACACTAATTGTTTTCATGCAAGGGCCAAAAGGGCCAAACACATTCATTAAAGTCCAAATGGGTGATGTAGTCGCTTACAAGTTCCCGAAGGAAAGCACGACATCCGTCAAACACAACAAAAGCAAACACAACACTACATGGTTTCATAAGAACCATTACATGGACTCGACTTCGCATAGGGGTACACGACCTATCCTATCGTAGGGTTACTAACGGGCATATCCAAGGTGCGAATGATGCCCAAGTGGTGGAATGCTCGGTCGCGTAGTCTGGCTCTTCCGGGTCTTCCTCCTCATCATCAGTAGCGTGGCTTCCTTCATTGATTGAAGGGGTGGGGGAGTGGAGGAGCTCAACACGGCGTTGCTTTGCTGGTGGGGTGAAGAGCTTGCGGTAATCCCTTGCGCTCATGCGGTGTTGCTGTGGTGGTTCTCCATCCTTTGGGGGTCTTCCTCCTCTGTATGCGATTGCGGGCTGTCCAGGGGGAGCACCTTCCTTCTTGATCCTATCCGTCTTCTCTTGTGCTTGGCGAAGAAGTGCCTTGGTCTCATGAAGTTCCCTTCGGAGTTCCATTGATTCCGTGGCCAAGTGTTGTGCCAAACTATCGGCACAAAGGCTGAAGTAGGTCTGGAATCGGAGTGGAAGTCCTTCTTCTAATGGTGGAGCTGGTGCACTGCTCTCATCCTCACCTTCCTTCCGATAAGGCAAGAAGCGGGTTGCCAACTCGTCTGCCATCTCTGGAAGAAGGTCTCGGAGGCGGGTGAGTGCCTTGAGGGTTGCTGTCTCGATGGCAAGAACTAGTGTTGCCATCTGGGGTCCCTCGAAGAACCAGCTTGTTGGAGAGTCATTGGCCTTCACGATCACTTCCACATGATACTCCGTCTCGGTGTCATTGATCCAATGCTCATGGTAGGTGAAAATGGGGGCTCGGTGGTACTGGCACTTCTTGAGGCTATCCTCGAGAAGCACGGGAAATCCGGTGGTCAGGAAGTCTTCGGGTACGGCAGCCATCTACAAAGGTTGAATGGGCGAGGTCAATAAGAGGAATATATCTTGAGTTGGGTAGGCTTTAGAAAAGAAGAGAAGTTTAGATGGTCTCAAGCTAACTAACGTCCATGCTAACTAAGGCTTCCTACAGTCAGGATGGCTCTGATACCAGCTCTGTGGGGACCCCGACTCATGAGTCGAGATCACCGAATGCACGTGTATAGTGATCCCAGAGATCAATGCTCACTGAACACACAGAAGCTGAATAACAAGAGTCTTACATCCATACATACCGTCTTACACAAATTATGACCATTATGGTCAAGTCTTACATTGATAAAGCCTTAAGGGCTGAACATCAAATGAAACACAAGCAGCGGAAATCTTCGTCGATAAGTAGAACCCATGCCATCTGCCTTAACCCTATAGGCATTCTGACTGGGAAACGTCCTAGTTCGCATGTTCGTCTCCAAAGAACTCTTCTTAGAACTCCGGTTCTTCCATGCCTGGTCAATTAAATAACCAGTGGCAAGCCAATGAGTACTATGAATGTACTCGCAAGCAACCCATGTTTTGGTTCAAGATACAACAGTGCATGATATAGGAAAATTTTTACGGAAAGCTAGTTTTGCGTGCAATAACATGTTCAACAACTTGTAAGACGTGCATCAAGTAATCATGAGGACATGTTTATAGATATCAACATAAATAGAGTGGGCACCAACCCAACTCAATCATGTCAAGTCCTTGGACTTGTCCCAAGTAGTTATGTCAACACACACACACACACGCACGTTTGTAAGAATCTGAACATAGTTTAAGTAGCACCGCCCAACTGTCCTTGACCGTGGACACGGCTATTCGAACAGTTTTACACTCTGCAGAGGTTGCACACTTTACCCACAAGATCAGGGGAACTTCCGTGTCATCCACGACCCGCGATACCTCAAAGTACCCGGGGTAAGCACCCGATCACTACCTTTCCCTAGACGACACTAACATGGAGTCCACTCGTTGTTCCGTATACTCACGATGTACGTCATATGAGACTCACTCGAGATCGTAACATCCGAGAGGGGACACAACGGTGTGTCCGGTGCCCTGTAAAGACAGTCATGGCCGCCCTACCTGGCACGACCCCGTCCCGAGAGAGCGCACCAATAGCTCTCCCATCACTAGTAATGCGGGCTCCAAGCTTGTATCGGCCTAGGTAATCAATAATGCCCTTTCCCATATAAGGGTAGAGTGGTTGCGCATGTAAGGTTGGGACAGTCATCAAATCTTAAATCTAATCTGGTTTCGACAACAACACACATACTTGCCTCGGTACACCACTTCGTCATCAAGTGGTTACCCATCTCAACATCTCCCTCGGGCATAAGTGGCACCCGTCGGGGTTTTCGAAAAGTTCTTTGAAAACACTTTGCCTCCATCACCATGCATATTCTCGTCCCTATTTGCGTAGCACTACTTTAGCATCCTATCTACTCCCACCGGCATAACCCTCATAAGGAGGTAGGGTCATGCACAATGCAAGTATGAACGAGGAAGTAACAGAGGCAACCCATCAAAGTGGTTACCATCTCATCATGATTCCGATGCAACACTAATAAAGTGCTATATGACATGCAATAAAAAGGGCTTCATAGGTATGGTCAAAGGGCTGCTTGCCTGGCTCAACCAAGTCTTCTGGGTCTTCAAAGTCTTCCGGTCCAACTCCTTCGTCAGCAATGCAATCTATCGTCGCAAAATAATAACGAGAAAATAAGGCAACAGAAAAACCAAAGTGCTCAGAAAAATGTCAACTCATTTTTGTAAAATACTAGGTTGAAAACTAAGAAGGGGAAAATTCCTAGTTTCGGATTTGGTGTAGCAGAATGGGAGAAATGGATTTTCAAAGATATATTTAAATGCTAAAAACCACATTTAAATATTTATAGTGAAGGAAAGGTTGTTGGACTAGAATGGAAGTTGCACCATTAAATAGGTTGCAATATTCTAGGAATTTAGGAATTGGAATTGTTGCATTTGGATTATTATTTAATCCTGTGGAATTTTTGGAATAATGACAGAAAAAGAAAAAGGAAAAGGGCACTGTGCCACTGGGCCAGAACAGCCGCAGGGCAGCAGGCCCAGCCAGCGAAGCGGCCCAGCGCACAGGTGCACGCACACGCGCCAGGTTTAAACCTGACGAGCGGGGCCCAGGCGTCAGGGCGAGGGGCTGACAGACGGGCCCCATGGCCGTCGTCGTCAACCCTAGGCCAGAGGAGACGGCGAGCTCACCGGCGACGTTTCCGGGCACGACGAGGTGAGCTGATGGCACCGCTGGACTCCTCGTCGTGTCGCCGTTCGGGTGGTGCCGGAGTTGGTCGCCGGGGTGCAGGGGATCGCCGGCGACGAGGTTCGCGGCGGAGGAGCTTCGGGTGTCGATGGCTCCGGTCGTTTCCGGATGCAAAGGAGAGGGGAAACGGAGGGAAAATGATCAGGGAGGTGAGGAGAGTACAGATTGAGAGAGAGAAGGGGCGGAGGGAGCCCGTACCCTGAGATCGACGGCGACCCGAGGCGGCGGAGCTCCGGTCGATCCCGAGCACAGAGGCTCTCCGGGGGTGATTGGGTGGTGCGGGCATGCTCCTGGAGGTGTGAGAAGGAGGCGAATGCCACTGGAGTGGCCCGGGGCGAGCTTATATAGCCGCACGGTGGTCCACCATGGACCTGTGCGCCGGCGAGCTCGTTGCCGTCGCCACGGGTCACGGGGGCCTGCTTGGTTGTGTCTGGGGTGTTCGTGGGGGTCGACTACGCCCAGGGGAAGAAGAGAGAGAGGGAGCAGGGGGCCAGAGGCACTGCGTGTGTGAGCCGCGCCATTGGCACGCTCGGGCGGCCGGTGTCCATTAGTGCAGAGGCGCGGGGAGGAGGAGAGAGGAGGGGGCCGACCGTGTAGCGTGTCGCGGACGCCGAGGCGCATCGGCAGGCGCGTGGGGAGGCCCGAGGTGGCCAGAGCTGCTTGGCAGGGGGCGGCTATAGTGCGGGAGCGCACTGTAGCGCGCTCCAGAGCGCCCAAATTGCCGGCATGGCATTTTCTATGCCTTGTGGGCGCGGCCAACTGTGTCCAGTAGCTCAAGGGTGGAGTAAAGAAGGAGGGAGATGCATTGCATGCTCTGGATGGCCACTGGGGTGAGGAGAGAGGTGAGGAAGAGGGAGAAAGGGGCTGTCCAGAGAGAGAAAGTGGGGTTTTACCCATCCAATAAGTGAGCTATGAACTTGCCATTGTTACTGGAGGTGAAAGGGGGCTAGGAGGAGCTGTGGTAAAAATTTGAGCTCTCCAAGAATAGTGGAAGGGGTCAAAATAGTGGTTTTTTGCAAAATGCCAGAAGGTGTTTGATAATGGTTCGGGCTAGCATATGAACTCTCATTGCCATGATACTTAACAGGATGGAAAGATACTTAGAAATAGGGTGTGCCACCAAATTTGAGCTTATTTGGGCAAAGTTGCCAATGCAACTTTTGCAAACCCTAGAAATTAGCAGAATTGGACTTGAGTAGATCTAGTTGAGAAAATCACTTCTCCTTGATGCACCACTTGGTTTAGTGGCCTCATTTGGTCATGTGAACATTCTCACAAAAGTTGGGGTTAAGGGGAGAAAGTTGGTTGTACAAACTTGATCAAATATGGTTCTGGTCAGAGAGGGTTTTGGGGCATTTTGGTGAACCCAAATGACTTTAATTGGCATGAGGCTTTGCAAGGTGATCACAATATTCATTTGTGACTTGCTGGATTTTTCTTGGATTTTTATGAAAATATTTCCTGTAGAAATATTTCAAATCCTTGAAATGGGCAGAAATGGTTTTGGGAGGTTTTGTCCAATATTTTGATCATTACCATATGTTGAAACTCTTATATATGGAAAATATATGTCCACTGAGTTTCCCTGATTTTTCTCAAATATTTTTGAAACAATAAAATAATTTTTCCCTATTAAAGACCATTTCTGGCCTTAAGAAAAAGCTTTTAAATAAAATAGTAAAATTGCTTTTAAAAATATATTTTTGTGGTTTCTGGGTATCCTATATCTAATAGGTTTCAAATATACCTTTTCAAAGATTTTTCACACCTCAAATCAAGTACTTGCAGTGCAAATCTTAATTCAAGGGTTTTTGGAAAACTAATTTTAGAAAATACTTTTTGGCCAAATTATTTTTGTAAGAAAATACTATATTGCTCTATACACATGGCATGATCATTGGACAGAAGTTTGGGGCAAGGAGGTGAAGTATAGAAGGTGGAGTAGTTGACTATTAAGAGCACTTGAAAAACCACATAGAGAAAACCAACTTCAAAATAAAAGCCAAATAATGCAAAAGTTCTTGTTGGTCCAAATTTCCATGCTTTATAAATGCAAATGAAGTGTTACAAAATGCAGGGTGTGACACTTATAATGGCAGACAAAGGCATGGCATGAATCTACTAATTGCATATAACAAAAGTCCCTTACTGACCATGAGCCAAAAGGGCACAGAAAATATAATGGCACCCATGTAAACATGGCAAATGTTATGACAGATTCATACATGGCAGGAACAACAATAAGTAGGCACGTTGGTGAGCTTGAAACACTCACCACAGAGCAATACATGGCATGGCAAGGCAACCAACAGTAAGAATACATGTTTATAAAGCTAAGCATGGCAAGAGCAAGTTCATAGGGTACATGGATCACTAACAACAAACATGGCAACATTGAACTTAATGTTAACAGGCTGATAGCAACATTATTTAGCAACTTGAGAGCAAGATTACAACAGGTTACAGCAGGCTCTAAATGAAACCAGGGGCATGAATGGATAGAGCATGACATGTACAACAAAACATACTTAGTGAACATCTCCAGATTATGCATATAATGACTTGTAGCAGCAGGTTTACATAGCAACGAAATATAACAGAATCTGTCTAGCAAAACAGCAACAGCAAGTACCCTACTTAACAAGCTTGATGCACTCAGTACAAGACTCACAAAAATACATGGATGGCACCCCTGTAAAGAAGGCATATCATAGTTCAAAACACATGTAGACATCAACCTCATAGGGTGCACACATCAAACATGGCAAAAATGACAAATGAGGATGTTCTGTTAACAGACAGCAGACAACATCATATAGCACTCTTGCAACGATGATTCAGGCATCAAGATGGACTCAAATGAACATGACGCAATGGATTGAAATGAAGTACTCGTCGAGACGAACAATTTGACATATTACACGCACGAAACGAAGCAGTATGCAACAAGTTATGATGCCATGAACCAGGCTCCAGAATGCAAAATTATATGGGACTTAGCAGAAATCGACCTCGAGGGGGAAAAAAGTCAACGGCGGCGGGGTGGCCGGAATCTTGCCGGAGATGACGGCCGGAGTTCGCGGGGGAGCTTGAGGAGGCGGCCCCGACCCGGATCTCGCCGGATCCGGCCGGTGGCAAGCTGGGATGGCGGCGGAGGGCGGTGGCGACTGGCGGCGGGACGCGGGATTCGCCGCGGGGCGGCGAGATCCGCGGCGGCGGCGGGGCGGCTCGAAGGCGAGGCGGCGCCGGGCGCCTCAGAGCTGGGCGACGGCGGCAGGGTCGGCGGGCGGCCGGGGCGGCTCCGGGCGCGGGGGCCGGACGGCAGGGCTGCGGGGACGGAGGGGCGGCGAGGCGGCGCACCGGCGAGGCACGGCGGCGGCGCGGGATCCGGCCGGGGAGGCTCGGGCGGAGGCGCGCGGGGCGGCGCACGGGCCTGGGCGGGCCCGACCGGGGCCTCGTGGGCCCGCGGCGGCTGGCAGCCGCGGGGAACCCAGGGAGGACACATGGCGATGGCTGAGTGGCTGAGGGCGGAGGCGGACATGTCCGTCGGCGGGGGAAAGTTTGTCCGGTGGCGCGGACGGAAGAAGGCTAGGGTTAGGGGTGGATTTCATCTGCGAATTTGGACGGGGAGGGCATATTTATAGATAGAGGGAGCTAGGAGAGTCTAAATGAGGTGCGGTTTTCGCCCACACGATCGTGATTGAGCGACCGAGAGCATGGAGGGGAGTTTGTTGGGTTTTGGGCCACTTTGAACGGGTGTTGGGCTGCAACACAAAAGAGGCTTTTGCGGTTACGCAGTTAACCGTTGGAGCATCAAACAGACTCCAAATGGCACGAAACTTGACAGGCGGTCTACCGGTGGTATACCAAGGCCGCTTGGCAAACCTCGGGCCATTCCGAGAATGTTTAACACCCGCTCACAAAAAGAGATAAGAGGGGAACACCGGGGAACATCGGAGTGCCGGATTGCAAAACGGACAATGGGGAAAAAGCTCGGATGCATGAGACGAACACGTATGCAATGCAGTGCAATGCACATGATGACATGATAAAATGCAACACGCAAGCAAATGACATGGCAACAACGGCGAATAACTGGCGGACACCTGGCACATCGAATCCGGGGCGTTACAGTCTTGTTCACTGCGAGCCGACTGGCTTGGACGGAATAGGCGAAACGGGGTCTGGCATACCACAAAATGGAAGAAACAGCCTTTTGTTCGACCGGCTATGGTCGAAACGGGATCCTGCTCATCGGGAGGGGCCTGGCGTATCGCAAAATGGAGGACACGGACTTTTGTTCAAGCTCCTACTGTCGAAACAGAGTCCTGTTGATCGGGAGGGGTGTGGTGTATCGCAAAATCGAGGAAACAGACTTCTATTGGAGCACCTACGATTGAAATAGGGTCCTATTCATAGGGAGGGGTGTGGCATACCACAAAATAGGACTCCACGGGCTACAGTTCATCCACCATCTACTACCTCGCTCCAGCCTCCATGGGCTACTGTTCATCCACCGTCGACTTCCTCTCCACCTGCTATTGTTCATCCACCGCGTCTTCCTCCTGCCTCCCCCAGCTATTGTTCATCCATAGGCTACTGTTCATCTAGCCTCCACTGGCTACTGTTCAACCAGCCCTCCACGGGGTCCTGTTCATCCACCCCAACCAGCTCGGTGTGGCAGCCTCCACGGGGTCCTTTTCACCCAGCGACAATGGACTATTACCATGCGGGGTCCTGTTCATCCAACCACCACCGGGAGCTATTCATCCAACCCCCAATAGTGGTCACTGTTCATCAAGATGTAGGCTTGATCGGCTTCAGTTAGCAGCAGCAGCGAAGCAATCACTCGGGTTCAATCAGTAGTGACGGAATCGCTCGGGTGCAGTTAACAACCAAGGGATCAATCACTACGGTTCAGTAATGTAGCTAGTGTAATCACTCGGGTTCAGTAAGCAAATGCCTCTCCCTTGGGTTCAGTTAGAGCCAACGCCTCACAGACATGCACGTGTACCTATACGAGAGAAACGTGCAAACCTTTGTGCATCCCTCGGCCCCTACCACCCAGCGTAACCGGGAACGCCCTAAAATTTTCCTCGCCCTTGCTTCTACCATGATTTTTTCTCTCATGGACGGCCCAAAAGATGTCATGCAGGTGCATCCCCGGCCCGCCCAGGACAAAAATCCCATTTTCTATCATGATTTTTTGTCATTGAAGTAGGAGCCACCACATCTATGATGATACGTGTTTTTTTCACAATTATCGTCACGGAAGTGTCATAACCATGACAGAAAAAGTTCTCATTCGGGCCAAAATGTCACGGATGTGTCTTTTTTTGTAGTGAAGATGGGCCGCGGCGGTCGAGGTGGACGCCGCAATAACACTAGACAGAAGATAGAAAAGCCTGCCAGTGGAGAGAAAAGAGAGAAGAATACGAAGAAAGTGAGAATCAGAATGATGAGTCTAGCGAGCAACAATTCCTGAAGGCAACAGAAGCCACGTGCATTGATGGGGGAGCATCCTTGCACTCCTCCCATCGCTAGCTCAAGCAATGGGCGTGTGAAGCTAATGCAGTGGAACCGGCAGGAGATGCATGAAAGCCCCTCAAGTGGTCTCACACGCCTATCATTTTTGACGCTGACGACCACCCCGATTGCACGATGCGGTCAGGTGTTTGTCATTGCTGGTCTCACCAATGATACGCAACCTCAAAGTCACGAAGATGTTAGTTGACAGTGGGGCTGGCTTGAACTTGATCCCCCCTGAGGTGATCGAGAGGCTACAGATACCCTAGGAAGAGCTCAAGAAAACCGGGACGTTTCTGGGAATTAATTCGGGAAGAAGCCAACAAAAGGGAAAAATCATGCTGCCGGTGACGTTTGCTAGAGACCTAAACTAGCAAACTGAGAAGAGAGTGTTTGATGTGGTTAAGATCCCCTTTCCATTCAATGGAATCATTGGCTGCCTTGCCCTGCCTTGGCCAAGTTCATGGCGGCACCCACTGAGCCTATAACACATTGAAGATGCTAGGGCCCATGGGGATCATTTCCATTAGCTCCAACCAGAAAGATGCAGTCATTTGTGTGGACAAGCTCTAAAGAGATGCAGTTGCAGCAGAAGTTGACAAGACAACAGCTCTCGCCAAGACAAAAATTCACAAAAAGCCCGGCAAGACATCCAGTGAGGCTTCTGGGAAGTGCACCTCCTTAGAGTAGTGCTCGCCCGTTGATGACTTACCGGAAAGCTCTGCCGGCAAGAGATCCAATACCACTCCACCTGCGACATAGAAGGTGCTGGCGAGGGAGGATGGAACTGACGGAACCTTCACCATCAGTGCCACCCAAGATAGCAAATAATAAAGCGCGCTCGTTACCTTCCTACGGGCGAATGTAGATATGTTTGCATGGCAACCATCTGACATCCCCAGTGTTCCCAGGGAGATAATTGAGCACCACCTTGTTGTCTTCTCTCATGCTCAGCCCGTAAAGCAAAAGGTCAGGAAGCAAGCTTTGGAGCGGTAGTAATTCATAGCGGAAGAGATCAAGAAGCTCGAAGCGGCTGGCCTAGTCAGAGGAGTGCTGCACCCAACCTGGTTGGTGAATCCAGTAGTCGTGCGCAAGGCAAATGGTAAATGGAGGCTTTGCATTGATTACACTGACCTCAATAAGGCATGCTCGAAGGGCCCTTTTCATTTGCCACGCATCGACCAGAATGTGGACTCCACTACTAGCTGTGACCTGGTCTTGTTTCTTGACGCATACTTCGGATATCACCAAATATTCATGTCCAAGGAAGACTAAGAGAAAACCACATTCATTACTCCATGTGGCATGTACTGCTTCATATGGATGCCTTTTGGACTAAAGAGTGCGGGTTCGATATTCGCAAGAGAAGTACAGACCAGTTTTGAACCACAGTTGCACAGAACATAAAAGCCTACATGGATGATATCATGGTCAAGACCAAGGACAAGGGCACTCTGATCCAAGACATAGAGTGAACCTTTTCCAACTTACGGAAGATCAACATGAAGCTCAACCCAGAGAAGTGCGTTTTTGATGTCTTCCTTGGATTCTTTATATCACAACGTTGGATCAAAGCGAACCACGACAAGATCAAAGCCATCGAGCAGATCCAATCACCCAAGACCATCAAGGATGTGAGGAGTCTTGCCGGTTGTATCACTTCTCTGAGCAGGTTCATTTCAAGGTTTGCTTAGCACACCCAGTCATTTTTCAAGATCTTGAAAAAGGTAGGTTTGGTAAAATGGACTCGAGAAGCGGAGGCTGCGCTACAAGACTTCAGAAGATGCTTGTCCTCTACACCAACTCTAGTCGTGCCTAAATCAAAAGAGCCATTGCCGCTATACTTAGCGGCAACAAATCAAGTGGTCAGTGCTACACTAGTTGCGCAAAGGGAATCTGATGATGTGGAAGGGGCAGCAGCAGGGCCCTCCATCAATGAAGTGGCAATTCTCCAGCAGGACTATATGCCGAGGAGGAAAAATGGTGCAAGAAGAAATAGCTAAGGAACGAATGTCATCGAAGAAGAAAATGGTGCAACGGCCGGTCTACTTTGTTAGTTCCCTTCTACAAGGGGCTAGGTCAAGCATATTTTGAGGAATTCAGAGGAAACATGTAGAATAGTGGAATGGGAATTGGAGTTATCAAACTTTGCCCTCAAGTTTGAAAGTACATCATCAACTATCCAAAGTAGAGCCTTGGCCGAATTAATTGCAGATTGGACGCCAACACCAAATAATGAGGTCCGGAGTTTAGCACTCCCCGGGAAGGAGACAGGAAAGAATTGCATCATGTACTTTGATGGCGCTTTCTCACTACAAGGCGTAGGTGCCGTGGTGGTGCTTATTGCATCCATTGGCGAGCATCTCAACTACGTGGTTCAAATGCATTTTTCCCGGGAGGAAGCTACCAACAACACTGCTGAGTAAAAGGGATTGTTTGCTGGCCAGAATCATAGTAGAGTTGGGGATCAAGAAGTTGATTATTCGTGGAGATTCAGAGCTTGTAGTGAAGCAGGTGAACGAGGACTACCAGAGCCTGTTGATGGAAGCATATGTGGATTAAGTGAGAAAGTTGGAAGAACACTTTAACGGTCTGCAAACAGAGAATGTCCCTCTTGCAGAAAACAGCGTTGCTGATTAGTTGTCAAAGTGTACTTCCCAAAAACTACCTGCGGAACCAAGGACTTTTGTAGTCCACTTGACTCGACCACAGTTACCCCATCAACGAGAGCCAATAAGAGGAGGAAGATAAGTATCGACGACTACTTTTCGGTAGAGCCTCCAGAAGCCAGTGACAAAGAAGCTGCCGGGAACATTGACAAGGCTCCCGGTGAGCAGCGGTCTCGTGCAAAATCCTAGACTCTTGCCGATGGGACCAGGGATCCCATTCCTGAAGAGATGCCTTTAGTCCTTGTCATCGAGGCTCATGCTCTGACATGGGCACAACAGATAGTCCAGTTTCCCCAAACAGGAGAACTTCTCGAGCAACAAGAGCAAGCTAAAAAATTAGCCTGTTAGTGAAGTATGTACCAGTTTGTGGATAACATCCTGTGCAAAAAACGACCCAACGGAGTGCAAATGAAGTGCACTACTCAGGAAGATGGACAAAAGTTGTTGGCAGAGATACATGTGGGTGCATGTGGTTCTCACATAGGAGCAGGAACCCTTGTCGTGAAAGCTTTCCGGCAGGGCTTTTATTGGCCCACTGCCCTCCAGGATGCGACTAAGCTAGTAACAAGATGTGAAGCATGCCAGTTCCATTCAAAGAGCATAAATCAACCAGTGCAAGCCCTCCAAAAAATTCCTCTATCCTGGCCCTTTTCGGTCGGGGGGCTCGACACCTTGGGCCCCTTCCCCCGTGCTACCGGGGGCTTTGAGTTCTTGTACGTCACCATCGACAAGTTCACAAAGTGGCTGGAAGTGGAGCCGGTGAGAAATGTGATAGCACAGTCAGCCGTCAAGTTCTTCAAAGGATTGCTTTGCGGTTCGGAGTTCCGATTAGGATCATCACTGATAATGGCACACAATTCACGAGCCACCCTTTCATGTGATACACTCGTAACCTTGGGAGCAAGGTATGCTTTGCATCTGTTGCCCACCCTAGAAGCAATGGGCAAGCAGAGAGAGCAAATGCTGAATTGTTGCGCGGGCTCAAAACAAGAACCTTTGACAGGCTCCACGAGTGCAGGAGGTGTTGGATCGACGAGTTGCTGTTTGTTCTTTGGTCCTCAAAACAACACCAAGTCGAGACACTGGTCAAACGCCCTTCTCCCTAGCTTATGGTGCAGAAGCGCTGTTCCCGACGGAACTCATATATGGGTCACCTCGAGTACTTGCTTATGATGACGTAGCACAAGAGCAGCTGTGGCATGATGATGACGTGCTCCTCGAGGAAGATCGTCTCTGGGAAGGTGTGCATGTTGTACGCTACCAGCAAGCTTTGCGACACTATCATAGCCGCAGGGTTTATGCCCGGAACCTTGAGGAAGGCGACCTTGTCCTTCGGCGTGTTCAGTACACTAAGGGTGCAAACAAATTGATGCTGAAGTGGGAAGGCCCTTATCAGGTAGTGCGAGTCACCAGACCTAGCATAGTCCGTTTGGAGAGTGGAGATGGCATTCACATGAAAAACTCATGGAATATTGATCATCTTCGCAAGTTCTACCCATAAGGCGCAGTTGTCGGGTGAGGGAGTCGAGGATTAGGGGGTCCTGGGACAGCCAGACTATATGCTTATGCCGGACTGTTGGACTATGAAGATACAAGGCTGAAGACTTCGTCCCATGTCTGGGTGGGACTCTCCTTTGCGTGGAAGGCAAGCTTGGCAATTCGGATATGTAGATTTCCTTCTCTAAAACCGACTTTGTGTAACCCTAGCCCCCCTCTAGTGTCTATATAAACCGAAGGGTTTAGTCCGTAGGACAAGAACAATCAGAATCATAGGCTAGCTTCTAGGGTTTAGCCTCTATGATCTCGTGGTAGATCAACTCTTGTAATACTCATATAATCAAGATCAATCAAGCAGGAAGTAGGATATTACCTCCATAGAGAGGGCCCGAACCCGGGTAAACATCGTGTCCCCCGCCTCCTGTTACCATTAGCCCTAGACACACACTTCGGGACCCCCTACCCGAGATTAGCCGGTTTTGACACCGACATTCGTGCTTTCATTGAGAGTTTCACTGTGTCGTCACCATAAGGCTTGATGGCTCCTTCAATCATCCACAACGATGCTGTCCAGGGTGAGGTTTTCCTCCCCGGACAGATCTTCGTATTCGGAGGCTTCGCACTGCAGGCCAACTCACTTGGCCATTTGGAGCAGATCAATAGCTACGCCCCTGGCCATCAGGTCAGGTTTGGAAGCTTG
This sequence comes from Triticum timopheevii, assembly GCA_963921465.1. Lineage (NCBI taxonomy): Eukaryota > Viridiplantae > Streptophyta > Magnoliopsida > Poales > Poaceae > Triticum > Triticum timopheevii. The sequence continues at coordinate 236,988,775 of OY997264.1, read as the reverse complement.
AACTACACTGCCCGCATCCGCGGAGACTTGATCTTCGACGGATTCGAGCCCATAACAGGTGCTCCCTACAATCGGGACGAGCATGACCTAGATCTGCCATCGGACGGTGTTCGGGAAATCGCACCTGCAGCTGCCCTGTATTTAAATCCTGAGCAGATCGTGCCATCCGAGGAAGGGTGGCTGGACCCCGCCACGGAGGCCGCACACTCAGCGGCCATAGATCCAGACACAGATCTCACTTCCAAGGAGGTCTGTGTCTTCGGACCCTCGGACTCATCTCCAGCTAGGGGCTCCGAACCGCGTGCATCCGTGCCCACCAAATCTGACTGGGCACCGATCATGGAGTTTAGCTCTGCGAATATCTTTCAGCACTTGCCCTTGGGCGACGTGCTAAACTCATTAAAATCTCTCTCCCTGTCAGGAGACTCTTGGTCGAACTATCTCCGGCTTGAGTGGGAAGCGGATGACGAAGAAATTCGTTGCCCACCCACCACCCACTTGATAGCCATTGTCGACGACTTAACCGACATGCTTGATTTCGACTCCAAAGACATCGACGGTATGGACTACGATGCCGGAGAAGAACAGGAACCACCGCCCACAGGGCGATGGACAACCACCTCATCATATGATATATATATATATGGTGGACACACCCAAAGAAAGCAATGGCGATGAGGCAATAGAGGATAATCCCCTTGAAAAGAAATCTAAGCGCCGACGTCATCGGCGATGCTCTAAGCCCCGCCGTAGCAAAAATAGCAACACCGGCACAAGAGACAATAGCACTCCGGATGATGCCGAAGACAAAAACAATCCCGCCCAGCCAAGCTTCGAGCAAACCAGATGGGAGGATGGGCAAGTTAGCCCTGATGAACAGGCAATGGATGGAGACTCGGAGGATGACAATTACATGCCCCTCTCTGAAGACGAGTGAACCTCGGCGACGAAGAATTTATCGTGCCTGAGGATCCCGTTGAGCAGGAGCGCTTCAAGCGCCGGCTTATAGCCACTGCAAAAAGCCTGAAGAAAAATAGCAGCAGCTTCAAGCTGATCAAGATCTGCGAACTTATAGATGGACTGACGTCCTGGCAGCTGAGGAATATGGACTCAAACGCCCAACTAAAAGTTACCCGAGGCGCAGGTTGTTACCTCAATTCGAGGATGAGGCACTAGAGCCTATACTACCAGTGCAGGATGCGGCTGACCGGCCACCCCGTGGCCGAGACAAGGCGGCGTATCAGCCCGAATACCAGCCCGCACCCGGTCGCCAAACAAACAAAAACACGAAGGCCCGGGGCTACACGCAAGACCTGCGAGACAAATTGGAAAGCAAAGCAGGACAGTCAAGATCGATCTACGGATCATGGGGGCGCGCCCCAACGCGCGATGATGACCGCCATGCCAGATATACTAAATACAAATCCAGCTGGGCCGAATACAATAGACCAGACTCATTTGAAGTGCGTCGTGATGTAGCCCAGCATAGAGGCGCCGCACACCCCCTATGCTTCACTGACGAAGTAATGGAGCATGAATTCCCAGAAGGGTTCAAGCCCGTGAACATCGAACCATATGATGGGACAACAGACCCCGCGGTATGAACTGAAGATTCCTTATCCACATTCACATGGCCCATGGCGATGATCTACACGCCATCAAGTACGTCCCACTAAAACTCAAAGGACTAGCCCGTCATTGGCTAAACAGTCTGCCGACAAACTCTATTGGTAGTTGGGAGAATCTGGAAGACGCATTCCTCGACAATTTCTAGGGCACTTATCTGCGACCGCCAGACGCTGATGACTTGAGTCACATAACCCAATAGCCCGGAGAGTCAGCCAGGAAATTCTGGACTCGGTTCCTAACTAAAAAGAACCAAATTGTCAACTGTCCGGACGCTGAAGCCCTAGCGGCCTTTAAGCATAACACCCGCGACGAGTGGCTTGCCCGACACCTCAGCCAAGAAAAGCCGAAATCCATGGCAGCCCTTACAGCAATTATGTCCCGCTTTTGTGCGGGCGAGGACAACTAGTTGGCTCGTAGCAACAGCACTTCAGGAAATCCTGCCACTTCAGACACCAGAGATAGCAGCGGCAAGCCCCGGCGCAACAGACACAAGCATCGCAATAATGACGATAACGCCGAAGACATGACCGTCAATGCCGAATTAAGTGGCTCCATGTTCGGTCAGCGGAAAAAGCCATTTAAAAGAAACAATCCGGGCATGTCTAGTCTGGACGACATACTCGATCGCTCATGTCGAATCCACGGCACCCCCGATAAACCAGCCAACCACACCAACAGAGAATGTTGGGTATTTAAACAGGCCGGCAAGTTTAATGCCGAAAACAAGGAAAATGGGTCGCATAGTGATGACGACATGGAGCCCAGGCCGCCGAACACAGGAGGACAGAAGAAATTTCCTCTCCAAGTAAAAATGGTGAATATGATATATGCCACCCATATCCCCAAGCGGGAGCGGAAGTGTGCACTAAGGGACGTATACACGATGGAGACAGTCGCCCCAAAGTTCAACCCATGGTCTTCTTGTCCGATCACCTTCGATCCCAGGGACCATCCGACCAGTATCCGTCATGGCGGTTCGGCCGCACTGGTCCTTGACCCTATCATTGATGGATTCCACCTGACACGAGTCCTCATGGATGGTGGCAGCAGCCTGAACCTGCTCTATCAGGATACAATGCGCAAAATGGGCATCGATCCCTCAAGGATCAAACCCACCAAAACCACCTTTAAAGGTGTCATACCAGGTGTAGAGGCCTGTTGCACAGGCTCAATCACACTGGAAGAAGTCTTCGGATCTCTGGACAACCTTCAAAGCGAGGAGTTAATCTTCGATATCGTCCCCTTCCGTAGTGGCTATCATGCACTGCTCGGACGAACCGCATTTGCTAGATTCAATGCTGTGCCGCATTATGCCTACCTCAAGCTCAAGATGCCAGGACCTCGCGGGTTATAACAGTCAATGAAACATATAGCGCTCCTTCCGTACAGAGGAGCACACTGCGGCCCTCGTGGCAGAAGTACAGAGCAGCCTCCTTAGGCAGACCTCCAATTCGGCAATAAAGCCCCCGGACCCGTCAAGAGAGTCCGAAGTACTCTCCAACAGGATCGTCCGGCATGTCCAGAGCTTGCCTAGCAATTCGGCCTCCGTCCTAGTCCCAGTCAAGTGGTAAAATTTACGCCGCGCGTACATAATTACGCACTTAAAATACCATGGGCATTGGTGGAGGCACAACTACAATGCGGTCCACAACGCGGCTCAACCGCCCCGGGACCCGTATACCTTCACCCTTTTCCTTATTTCAGGTCCCTATCTTCTTGAGGCTCTTCCGATAACCTGATTATTGGACCCATCATAGGACGGAAACACCAAGGAAGCAAGAAGCTTTGACGTACGAGGGAATCGCCAGGTGGTCTCTGATAACGATCGCAATACATGTTTTTACATACCCACACGCAGCTCGCTCTTTGTTAGGACATGTCAAATAGTCCTATTTTGCTTATCGCACTACTTGTATACATATGCCTTGACGTATCATTCAAATAACAATGGAAAATAATGTGTAGCGTCAGTTTGTTACTACATTTCTTTTTCTCTTTTCCTTGACTATTTATTTATTACAAATTGCACCTGTACATTCTGGTACGGTCAGTTCGCCAGGGGCTTCAATGTACCCCATAACACGGCAAGAAAAGTCCGAACACTTTAGACAGTGCGGCACCCCGAACTTATAGCATTATATGCATCAGCTCCGAATCATGTCTTGTGTCCATAGTTGGGTTGCCCGGCTCCCATATTTTGCTGCCTTACGTTCCGCTATATAGGCTAAGGTGGCACAGGGAGAACTACTACGATTGTGTCCCGGTTCTTCTGGGCGAGCACCTCAGTAGAGAAAGCCGAAAACTGACTGTCATGATGTGGCGAGAGCTGGTCGCTGTTCGAGAGGTTTCAAATCCTTAAAGATTTTTTCCGCTTTGGGCGAGGAATCGGTCTTTGTCCGATTTAGGTGTGTATAGTGCACAAATTCGGCCTTCCGAATACCAGGGGCTACGCCAAAATTTAAAATTATAGAACATCTATGGCTAAGTGAGGGTGATAAAGCAGTATAGTCTGATTGCCTTGTTCGTTGCGCTAAACACCTCCTTAAAGGACCAAAAACTTGGATAAAGAGTGTTTAGATAAATCCCGAACACCCCTGTACTAGTTACATGGGGGCAGAAGCCGACGACTGGCCAACTCTCAGATTTTATAAGCACCCGCACAGAAGGTAAAATTTTAAATCAACAAGTGTTATATTGTGCAAATGAACTTGTTTCATAGTACAGGATAAAATGAGTGCATTCCCTCAAAGATAACATCCTTCGCACATTGCTCCGCCACAAGGCGGGAGCCCTTCAGGACACTGTCATAATACTTTTCGGGCTGGCGGCGGTCCTTGCCCTTCGGTGGCCCCTCCATCATCAGCTTCTCGGCATCCATCTTCGCCTAGTGCAATTTTACGCGAGCGAAGGCCATTCACGCACCTTCAATGCAAACTGACCGATTTATGACTTTGAGCCGCGGGTAGGCATTCACAAGCCTCTTCACGAGGCCGAAGTAGCTATTGGGCAAAGGCTTGGCAGGCCACAGCCAGACTATGAGGTCCTTCATGGCCAGTTCGGCCGCCTTTTGCAGCTCGACCAGTTGCTTTAGCTGGTCGCTCAAGGGCATCGAATGTTCTGTCCCAAGAACTGAGGCCAGAACAACTTCTCCGTCGAGCTCCCTTCTTCGGCTCAGTAGAACTCTGCGGCATCAGATATGCTGCATGGTAGATCTGCGAATGCTCCTGGAGAGCTCCAAATTCGGGTAAGTAAAAGGAAAGTCTCCTTCACATGCTTGCTTTGCATAATGAATGCCTTACCCGCCGCAATCTTCTTGACCGTCTGAATCTCCTGGAGGACCTTTTGGGCTTCGGCTTTGGCGTCTTGCATGATCTGGAGGGCCTTAGCAAGCTCGGACTCTTGAGTCTTAAGAGTCACGCTCCAAGGACTCGTATTTCTGGACGAAATCCTCGAGCTCTTGCTGGACCTCGTTGCCCGGGCCTCTTTCTTCTCGTGCTTGGCACGTTCCTTGGCCTCTTTGTCTTCGGCCTCGGTCAGCGTCTTCTTATGGGCCACCACTTCGGTCGTGGCCCCTATTAAAGTTCATGACGGTTCTATTAGCAGAAACCATTTTTCCTTATAAATATACAGACGGGGTATTGTGTACCTTTGTTTTCCTCCAGATTCTTCTTCACGAGGTCGAGCTCTCCCTCAGTCTGCTCCAGGTCCTGCTTTAGTCCAGAGACCTCCGCAGTACAAGCGGTAGCAGCCAATAGCGACGCTTGCTTATTCACTTAGACATCTTCTGTTAGACTCATGTGGATGTTATTTGATCCTTTATCGCCCTTTCTTTCCAAACACCAAACAGAGCATCAGGGGCTACTGTCTATACTGTGATATTTTCTTACAATTTTATTACTTACCTCAAAGCCTGTTAGGAGGCTGGCGCAAGCTTCGGTCAATCCGCTTGCGGCGGACCGGACCTTCTCAACCACCGTACTCATAATGGTAGAGTGTTCTTCATCAATGGAAGCGCCGCGAAGCGCTTCCAGCAAGTTGTCCGATGCCTTTGGATGGATAGAAGTCATCGTTACAGGCGGCTCACCCTCCTTAGGGAGAGGCTACCTGCCTGAATCCGGAACCACTTGGGTTTCCGAAGCTGTATTCGGCTGGGGGCCGAACTTGCTGCGGCCCCCGTTATCGGAGTCCATGGGGGTCTTCCCCCCCATGTGCCCGGCAACTGGGATTTCGCCTGGGGGCGTCTCCGGAACTGTCTCCCCTTGACCCGGTATCCTTTGAGACAACACCTCGGTGTCGTCCGTGGGCCTGGGGGAGGAGGCTTTTGGGAGTGAGTCATTGTTCATCGCCGACGGGCCCAGAGACCCCTCCGAAGAGGATACATCGATGTGGGATTTGGCCGGATTGCATATGCATGTTCAACATGATAATAAGCAATAAATCAAAACATAACGGAAATATTATAGTGTCCGGATACTTACGACTTAGCCAGCGGCTTGTTCCTGGGCTCCCACTCCTCGCCGCTGTAGGTGGCTGTGGTGGAATGGTCCGGAAGGAAGGTTTTTCCCTTCTTGGACACCTCGGCCTCCCCCTGCGGGGCGGCCATCCTCTTCTTCCCCCCCCCCCCAGATGGGAGGGGGTAGGGATTTCCTCTTCCTCCTCCTCGTCCTTGTTGGAGGAGTACGTCTCGGTTTCTTCGGACGTCACGTCCGATGCAACCTTGCGCCAGAGACCTTTCCTAGTCCCCGCGGTCTTCTTCTTGACCTTCTTCTCCGGCACCTCATAGGGCGCCGGAAATAGCATCTTTGTTAGAAGAGGCGAGGCTTGATCTTCCGGTAGTGGAGCTGGACTGTCAATCTACTCCGCTATCGCTACCCAGTCCTGGTTAAATCGGCATGGAGGCTTAGATTCCTCCCGTGGATGTGCTGGTTAAAGGCACATCTTACTAAATATAAAAACTCACCGGATGGGCTTGGCATTTCACGTTGAGTCCGTGATCTTCGGTTATAGGTGGGGGGACCTCGGTGGCCTTGAAGAGCACCTTCTAGACGTCTTCGTGCGTCGTGTCGAAGAGCTCTTGCAACATCTGGTGTTCGGCCAAGTCGAATTCCCACAGATTGTAAGCCCGTCTCTGACATGGAAGGATCCGGCAGAGGAGCATGACCTGGACCACGTTGACAAGCTTGATTTTCTTGCCTATCATATTTTGGACGCAGGTCTACAGTCTGGTCAGCTCCACCGCTGAGCCCCATGCTAAGCCCTTCTCTTTCCAGGAGGTGAGCCGCATGGGGACGCTGGATCGAAATCTAGGGGTCGCTGCCCAGTTGGCGTCGTGCGGCTCGATTATGTAGAACGACCCCGATTGCCACCCCTTCACGGTCTCCACAAAGGAGCCTTCGGGCCAGGTGACATTGGGCATCTTGCCCACCATGGCGCCCCCGCACTCCGCTTGCTGGCCGCCCACCACCTTTGGCTTCACATCGAAGGTCTTCAGCCACAGGCCGAAGTAGGCCATAATGCAAAGGAAGGCCTCGCACATGACGATAAACGCCGAGATGTTGAGGATGAAGTTGGGGGCCAGATCCTGGAAGTCCAGCCTGTAGTAGAACATAAGCCCGCGGACGAACGGGTGGAGGGGGAATACTAGTCTGCGGACGAAGTGAGAGAGGAATACAACCCTTTCCTGGAGTTTCTGGGTAGGGATGATCTGCCTTTCGGCCGGAAGCTGATGCGCGATGTTCGCGGACAGGTATCCGACCTCCCAAAGCTTCGCAATGTCTCCCTCCGTAACGGAGGAGGCCATCCACTTGCCTCCCGCTCGGGACATGCTTGTAATGGCTTTGCGGAGAAGGTGAACCTTGGGCATTGGAGCTCGAGAATGGATGAGCAGAGGAAGAAGAAGGCATGGGTGAAAAAGGGGAATCCTTATCTCTTTATAAAGGCGGTAGAAACCATGCGTCTCCCCACTTTCCCTGGAAACTCGCTTATTCCTCAAGCGTCGTGTTGATGGCGTGGTTGGGTTACCCACACCTGTATTGATGAGTATCCCATGATAAGGGGACACAATCTCTGCTTCGACAAGACGTGCCTATGAAGCCGCCTCGCAAGATGTGCAGTAGCAGGTTGAGAAAAATGGTTCGAATAATGACCGGGCCACGGCGTGATCTCACGCTAAGCAAAAGTTGTCAGCATATTAGATTTGTGGAATATTGCGCTCTCTACGGTGGTATGTGGAATTTGTTTTGCAGAGCTGGACACGATTCTTGTGTTCAATATCTTCTTTGGAGTATTCAGAGAAGGAACCCTCCTTGCAATGCCGAAGACAATCTGGGCGCTGGACTCATCGTCATTGAAGCCTGGTTCAGGGGCTACTGAGGGAGTCCTGGATTAGAGGGTCCTCGGACAGCCGGACTATATGCTTCTGCTGGACTATTGGACTATGAAGATACAAGACTGAAGACTTCGTCGCGTGTTCGGGTGGGACTCTCCTTTGCGTGGAAGGCAAGCTTGGCAATTCGGATATGTAGATTTCCTTCTCTATAACCGACTCTGTGTAACCCTAGCCCCCCTCTGGTGTCTATATAAACCGGAGGGTTTAGTCTGTAGGAAAAGAACAATCAGAATCATAGGCTAGCTTCTAGGGTTTAGCCTCTACGATCTCGTGGTAGATCAACTCTTGTAATACTCATATCATCAAGATCAATCAAGCAGGAAGTAGGGTATTACCTCCATAGAGAGGGCCCGAACCTAGGTAAACATCGTGTCACCCGCCTCCTGTTACCATTAGCCTTAGACTCATAGTTCGGCACCCCTACCCGAGATCCGCTGGTTTTGACACCGACATTGGGCCTTGCCCCGGCAATCCGTTTTGTACAAGCATAGTCTCCAAGACTTGTAACCTTTGTACAAAGCCACTCGCTAACCCTGTGCGTAGCTGAATAAAACTAAGTGTTTTACAAAAACTTGCATGCATGTTTTCTTGCATACTTAAGCATGATTTTGGTGTGTTTACACTGTTTTTATGCAAAATAACTAACATGCTAACGAAAGCTTTGTACATCTTATCTCTTTATTTTTCTGATAAAGGCAGAAGAGTCCCTCGCGAGCAACTTTCCCAGGGGAAGATGGAAGTAGAAGCAGACTCGTTTATTTGGTCCTGCGTCAGCTCTTTCTTGTCTAAGTGATAATAAGTACAGCAAAGGAAGATAAGTTGTTTCATTTCAAAATTTCCCATCATTCCATGCTACGACCACGTATGAGAAACTTGCATGCAAGAAAACCTTTCTGCGTGTGTCATTCGCGCCCCTATCCTTGCCTCGAGTCCACTCGACAGAATCAGTTGCAGCTGCATTTGGAAAAGAGGAGTAAGAGACCGGCCTCTATTTGCGGTCCTAACTTGCTTTGAGTCTACTCGACGAACATTAGTAGTAGCTATGCTAAAGGCCGGCAAGAGGCGTCCTAGAGTCCTTTCTTGTGAATAAGTGTGGAAGGTGGAGCCTTCAAAACATTAAAAGCATGCACGAGTTCCGGTAGGAATTTCTTTTAAAATTGCGTGAAATAACAAGTACAAATCATACAAGTGCTAACATGGATGAGGAAATACATAAATTTGCTTAAAATACAGCAAATGCCTACTATTTTTTATTAAAATATAAAAGTGCTTCGTAATGCCTTTCTTGTCCCTCTCCTCCTAGGGTTTACATCGAGAGCAAGGAGGGAAAAAGGAGTGACTGGGCGACACCATGGTCACCCCCGCCAGGACCAGGGGGTCGCAGCCCGACAAGATAGGAGAGCACCACCCCCCCCCCCTGCAGGGAAGATGAAGCTAGGGATGGTGGGAGCGGCTAGGCGATGTCTTGGTCACTTAGGGAGTCCTGGAGTAGGGGGTGTCCGGATAGCCGAACTATCATCTTTGGCAGGACTCCTAGACTATGAAGATACAAGATTGAAGACTCCGTCCCGTGTCTGGATGGGACTTTCCTTGGTGTGCAAGGCAAGCTTGGCGATGCGGATATGTAGATCTCCTTCCATTGTAACCGACTCTGTGTAACCCTAGCCCTCTCCGGTGTCTATATAAACTGGAGGGTTTTAGTCCGTAGGACAAAAAACAATCATACCATAGGCTAGCTTCTAGGGTTTAACCTCTCTGATCTCGTGGTAGATCTACTCTTGTACTACCCATATCATCAATATTAATCAAGCAGGAGTAGGGTTTTACCTCCACCGAGAGGGCCCGAACCTGGGTAAAAACTTCGTGTCCCTTGTCTCCTGTTACCATCCACCAAGACACACAGTTCGGGACCCCCTACCCGAGATCGCCGGTTTTGACACCGACATTGGTGCTTTCATTGGGAGTTCCTCTGTGTCGTCACCTTTAGGCCCGATGGCTCCTTCGATCATCAACAATGATGCGGTCCAGGGTGAGACTTTTCTCCCCGGACAGATCTTCGTATTCGGCGGCTTTGCACTACGGGCCAACTCGCTTGGCCATCTGGAGCAGATTGAAAGCTACGCCCCTGGCCATCAGGTCAGATTTGGAAGTTTGAACTATACGGCTGACGTCCATGGATACTTGATCTTTGACGGGTTCGAGCCACTGCCAAGCGCGCCGCACTGTCATGATGGGAATGATCTAGCTCTGCTGCCGGACAGTGCCCTGGAGGCCGCACAAGTGTCCGCTCTGACCCTTAGCTCGGAGGCAACTGCGTCGGTCGAGGACGGGTGGCTGGACACCGCCTTGGAGGCTGCTACCTCTACGACGATAGAGCCGAATACCAACCCTGTCCTTTGTGAAGCTCGTGACTCCAAGGTGCCGGACTCCTCTCCGGACTCCGAACCTTCCGCGCCCCTGCCAGTCGAATCCGATTGGGTGCCGATCATGGAGTTCACTGTCGCGGACATCTTTCAGCACTCGCCCTTTGGCGACATCCTGAATTCGCTAAAGTGTCTCTCTTTATCAGGAGAGCCCTGGCCGGATTATGGTCAGGACGGTAGGGATGCAGACGACGAAGAAATTCAACGCCCACCCACCACCCACTTTGTAGCCACTTTCGATGATCTAACTGACATGCTCGACTTTGACTCCGAAGACATCAACGGTATGGACGACGATGCCGGAGACGACCAAGAACCAGCGCCTAAAGGGCACTGGAAGGCCACCTCAACTCACGATGTATATATGGTGGATAGACCTAAAGGAAGCGATAACGAGGAACAACGGGACACTGCGAAGGATAATTCCCTCGAAAACAGTCAAAACAGCGACGTAAGCACCGCTCAAAGTCCCGCCTCGACAAAGACAGCACCCATACAGACCCAGCCATAGAGCAGGGCGAACTGGTGGACGACGAACATGCCCTTGAGCAACCATCCGAACAGGATAACTTGGATAAACAATCCGTCCCCGGCGAAGATAACAGTCCGGACAATCTCACGCCGGACACATCGTTGGAGTAGAAGAACCTCCACAAAAGGCTTGTCGCCACTGCACGTAGTCTGAAGAAGCAGAAGCGGAAGCTCAAAACAGCGGAAGACGCACTCAGAATGAGATGGAGCAAAGTACTCAACACCGCAGACAAATACGGCGATAGTCGCCAAACAAAGAGCTACCCGAAGCGCAAACTACTTCCCGAATTTGACGAGGAGGCCGTAGAGCCCCCACGATCAAAGAACAAAGAGGCTGCCCGGTCGGATAGATGACCACATGGCAAACATAGAGCGGCAAGCGGCGCCGCACACAAGCCGGCACGCGATCCGCATAAGGATCCTCACCAAAAGGATGGCCCAGTCAGGTCTATCTACGGGCCAAGATAGCAAGCTCTAGAAAGCAATACAACACGTCGAGTAGTCGAACATCACGGCACACCCAAATATAGAGGCGCCGCACACCCCCTATGTTTCACCGATGGGGTGCTGGATCATGAATTTCCAGCGGGATTCAAGCCCATAAACATAGAGGCATACGACGGAACAACAGACCCTGGAATCTGGATTGAGGATTACATCCTGCACATACACATGGCTAGAGGAGATGACCTCCACGCCATAAAATACTTACCCCTCAAGCTCAAAGGGCCAGCCCGACATTGGCTTAAAAGCCTTCCCAAAAACACTATTGGAAGTTGGGAAGAGCTCAAGGATGCATTTCGGGCAAATTTTCAGGGGACTTATGTCCGCCCTCCGGATGCAGACGATTTAAGTCACATAACTCAACAGCCCGGAGAGTCAGCCCACAAATTCTGGAACAGATTCCTCACCAAACAGAACCAAATAGTCGACTGTCCGGACGCCGAAGCCTTAGCAGCTTTCAAACACAATGTCCGAGATGAATGGCTCGCCAGACACCTTGGCCAAGAAAAGCCGAGAACAATGGCCGCACTGACAAGCCTCATGACCCGCTTTTGCGCGGGAGAGGATAGCTGGCTGGCAAGATGCAGCACCAGCGACCCAAGTACATCCGAGGTCAGGGATGGAAATGGGAAACCATGACGCAGCAAGGACCAGCGCCGGACCAAGGGAAACAGTCCAAAGAGCACGGCAGTCAACGCCGGATTCAAAAGCTCTCGGTAGAACAACAAAAAACTGCCTCTTCAGGACAACAGCGACGAGCTATCCAACCTAAACAAAATCTTGGACAATATATGCCAAATCCACAGTACCCCCGGGAAGCCTGCAAACCATACCCACAGAGATTGTTGGGTATTCAAACAGTCCGGCCGACTTAACGCCGAACACAAGGGGCTCGACACACCAAGTGAGGACGATGACGAACCCCACAAGCAGAGCACCGGAAAACAAAAGAATTTCCCACAAGAGGTCAAAACAGTAAACTCACTTCAAGTGACAACAGGGAAAAATAGAGCGGCGCCCATTGAAATACGCGCCGCACGGTCCACCCCAGCGGGGTCCCGACACTGGATGTCAAAACCAATCACCTTCGACCATCAGGATTACTCCGAAAGTATCCGGAACGCAGAATGGACTGCTTTGATATTAGATCCTATAATCAACGGACTACAATTTACACAAGTCCTAATGGACGGCGGTAGTGATCTAAACCTGCTATATCAGGACACAACCAGCAGAATGGGGATAGACCCAACCAAAATTCGCCATAGAAACACTTCCTTTAAAGGAGTGATGCCAGGCCCATATGCCCATTGTACGGGCTCTCTACTACTAGAAGTTGTGTTTGGCTCATCCGACAACTTCCGCTGCGAAAAGTTAGTCTTCCACATCGCCCCATTTAAAAGTAGCTATCAAGCACTATTGGGACGCGAAGCTTTTGCCCGCTTTAACGCAATACCGCATTACACATCTCTTACACTCAAAATGCCCGGTCCACGCGGCATCATCTCATTAAAGGGAAACTTCGAGTGTTCCTCGAATACGGAAGAACGTGAGACTGCCTTGATAGCCACACACTAATCTGCCTTTGCTGATCAAAGCACCTAAACAGGTCACTGAGACCCCGGACATGGTTAGGCGAGCCCGGTATAAATAAACAAGGGGCTTACTAGCCGCGTACCCCCTTACAAGGGGCTCCACGCATGTGCAACAAGAGACAATAAAGCTCAATTTTATTCATTCTTTGAATCATACTCTATTTATTTTAAAATACATTTTTCGCACGATCTTTTTTTTCCAACTAAGTTCTTCTCTTTTACAGATGAACACCATGCTACACCCGTCCAGGATACGGCACAATGGAGACACAGGCGCAGACGTGCAGTAGGGACCCGTTGCATGGCTTTTCAGATTAAGACCACGCGTAAACCTTTTTTATTGTCTCTTGTTGTTACACATCGCCCGGTTTCTTGCTATAACCGAGGAGGCTGGCATTTTGGCATCGGTCGCGTCGGAAATTTTTGCGCGTACCTGGACACTAGGGGCTTAGGGCATTGTTCTGCCCGTTTTCATAAAGACCAAATACATTAGGGAGTGTTCGGTGTCTTGAGTTAGGCCTTATATGCATAAGCTCCGAATCATGTCTTTGGTCAAATGCTGGGTTTGCCCGGCTCCTGTGTTTTGCTGCCTTACGTTCCGCTCTATCGGCTAACGCGGCACCAGGAGAACTACTGCGATTGTGCCCCGGTTCAGCCTGGTGAGCACCTCAGTAGAGAAAGCCGAAAACTGACTGTCATGATATAGCGAGAGACTGGTCAACCACTCGATGGACTACCGGAATGTTTAGAATTCCTCCGCATTAACAAAGGACCGCTTCCCGGTCAGGCACATGCGCGCCCCGAGTTCGGGAGAGCGCGGTGCCCCCAGGGGCTATATAGTAGCCCCACCATTGAACTCCTATGGCTAAGTGAAAGTGATAAAGCATTATAGTCTGGTTGCCTAGTTTGCTACACTATCACCTCCTTTACAGGACCAAGACGTTGGATTAAGTGTGAAAATGCACCTTTTTGCAAACACCCCCGCACTAGGTGCGTGGGGGCTGAAGCCGAAGACTGCCATCTTTTAGGTTATATACACATATACATAGACGGCCGCACAGGAGGTATTTTACTACCTGACAGGACAAGTATAAAAAGCTCTAATATTATATTGAAACATCGTTTCACAAATCATACATGTTATTTGAACATAATATCCTTCGAGCACTCCGTCTCTATTAAACGAGCGCCCTGCTGGACTTCCTCAAAATAGTGCTCGGAAGGTACTCGGCTTCTGTCCGAATCCTGGGATGCAACGTCAGTGGCCTTCATCTCCGCCCAGCATGTCTTGACACGGGCAAGAGCCATCCGCGCACCCTCTATGCATGCCGACCGCTTCATTGCATCGATATGTTGATCCTCATCAAGGAACTGCTGCACCAAGCCAAAATAACTCTTCGGCTCGGGCCTTTTCGGCCACAAATGAGTCACGACATCCTTCATGGCAAGTCCGGACAACCTATTCAGCTCAGCCCATTCGGCTAACCGATCGATTAATGGAAGTGGACACTCTGGACTATGGAACTGCGACCAAAAAAGCTCTTCCATTCCGTGATCCTTTTGGCCTCGGAAGTGTGCGACCGCGTCTGCGGCACTCGCCGCCAAATCTAGATAAGCATCCTCCACACCCCACAGCTGGCCCAACTGAGCATACTTCGGATCCGTGAACTTCCTCCGCAGCAGAAAGGGCTTTCCAGCTGCGATATCCCCGGCTTGACGTAGCTCCTCCTTTATAGCTCTCATCTCGGAGCGGGCATCCTTGGCTTCGGCGGTGGCCTTCTTCAGGTCCTCTTGCTCCGCTCAGTGTTCTTTTTCAAGAAACTCGCAGTGTTCGGTAGCATTCTTCAACTTCCCGGCCATCTCGGCCATTTCCTCCCTGCTTCGGCAGTGAGCAGCCTGTTCGGCTTTTAGCTCCTCAGCCGCCTTCAAGGCAGCCGCATCACTTTTTCTGGCTTGCTCCTTGACTCGGGCTAGCTCCGCCCGAAGGTTCTCCATAGCAGCGGCACCATCTGCATAAAGCATACATGTTGTAAGGCATGGGCGTCAAGCTCCCTTACCAGGTGACCACGGAGAAGTTGCATACCTTATGACTCGTCAAGCCGCTTATTGACAAGTGCGATGTCCGCATCCGCCACGTCAAGTTGCCGCTTCAGTTCGGCAAATTGATCAGTCTGGCTGGCCACCGGACGCTCCGCCACCTATATAGGACAGGCGACATCTTAAAACGGAGGTTATGATCCTCGGCGCACTGTCACTTTCAACAACGTACCGAGTCTCAGGGGCTACTATCTATACAGGGCGCATTCTATATGCAAAACTGCCACAAGGTATATCATTTTCGCGTACCTCAAACCCCGTCAGTAAACTTCTGACGGCCTCATGCAATCCGCTCTCAGCGGATGAAATCCTTTCAATCACCGTACCCATTAACGCACGGTGATCTTCTGAGATAGATGCTCGCCCGAGCAGATCCTTCAGCTCCTCCGACCGTACACCAGTTGGTGCCGGACCTTCCGGCCCCGCCGGACTCGGGGAAACCCTCCGCGATGACACCTCGGGGTCATCCGCCCCACATGACGGTGTGGCAGATGGAGGCGTTTCGCTCTCCATCATCTCCGGACGAAGATCCCCCGAAGATGAGCTCTGCTGAGAAGGGTTGAGATCCGAACTACAAGGAAAAACTTCGGTTATCTTCAGAAATAAAAACAGGGATGTCCCTTATTACAAAACACCCCTTTCTACTTACGGCTCGCTGGAGGGCTGATTCCCATGGGGAAATAGTGCGCCCGGGGCTTCTCCTGGCGCAGGACCCTCTGGAGAGAAGATTTCTTCCCCCGCTTTGAGGCCTTGGCCTCTGGATCTTCAGAAGCGGTCCTCTTCTCCCCCTGGAGGGAGGGATTATCGGTCCCCCTTCTTTGAAAGCCTCCTTCGCAGAGGCAGTAGTTTCCTTGTTCCCCCCTTTGCCCTCTTCCAAAGGCGCAACCTCCAGCATCTTGGTTAACACAGGATCCAGCATGGTCTCAGGGAGGGGGGCCGGACACCTTATTAGTTTTGCTTTCGCTATCCACTCCTGTTCAAGGGACAGCTCTTTAAAGGGCAAGTTTATGATAAATGTACGGATAGCATGTCCGGGCATAGGAGTACTTACTTGAGTATCCGGGCAATTGCAGCTCAGACCTGCGTCCTCGGTCAAGTCCGGACACATCTCTTGTGATCCGGAGAACAATTCATACATCTCCGCGGGCGTCGCGCCCATGAAGTGTTGGAGAGCCCGTGGTCCCTCCGGATTAAATTCCCACAGATGAAGGGGGCGACGTTTGCAGGGCAGAAGGCACCAAATCAGCATGACCTGCGCCACTACGACCAGATTGATCTCTCTCTCTCTTGGAGGTCTCGAATACGGACCTGCAGCAGAGGAACATCCTTGGACGGCCCCCAGTTGAGCCCTTTGTCGACCCATGACGCCAGCTGGTGAGGAGGACCCGGGTGGAAGGCAGGTGGCGCCACCCATTTGGTGCCCCTGGGAGCGGTGATGTAAAACCACTCCTATTGCCATAAACCGAGCACCTCTTGAAAAGAGCCCTCGGGCCATGGAGCGTCAGCATTTTTGCTTATAACAGCCCCTCCGCACTCTGTCTGCTGCCCCTTGATCATCTTCGGCTCCACTTTGAAGGTCTTGAGCCACAATCCGAAGTGAGGGGTAATGCGGAGGAAGGATTCGCATACGACAATGAACGATGAGATGTGGAGGATGGACTCCGGATCCAAGTCGTGGAATTCCAGCCCATAATAAAACATGAGCCCCCTCACGAAGGGGTCCGTCGGGAAGCCTAAGCCCTAAAGGAAGTGAGACACGAACACCACGCTCTCACCAGGCTCGGGAGTAGGAATAACCTGCCCTTGGGCAGGCAACCTATGCGAAATTTCGCTGGTTAGATACCTGGCGTCTCTCAGCTTTAGCACGTCTTCTTCCGTGACGGAAGAAGGCACCCACCGGCCTTGCAGGTCGGAGCCGGACATTATCGAAGGTCCGAAGCGCCTGAATCTGGAGCTTTGGCTATTGGAACTCGAGGCGAGGGGCAGATTCAATTGAGATTGAAAGAAAGGAGCAGGCCTTGGTCTCATTATAAAGAGGTTGAATACCAAGAGCCCTCCCCGTGGCCATTTGGGACTCACCTTCGATAGAGGGGGCGTGCCAACGGGCACGGTTGGGTTACCCATGCCCGTATTAATGAGGATCCCGGAATAAGGGGACACGATCTTTGCTTTGACAAGACGTGCCAAGGAAACCGCTTCGCTAAACGCGCTGAGGTGGGACAGTAAAAATGATTCGAATAAGGGCTTGGCCATGGTGTGATGTCACGTCGCGGAATACGTCAGCAGATTGAACTTGTGTAAATGTTATCCTCTCTACGGTGGTATGTGGAACTTATTTTGCAGATCTGGACACTATCATTGTGTTCAAAATCTTCTATGAAGTATTCGGAGGAGGAACCCGCCTTGCAATGCCGAAGACAATATGCGCGCCAGACACGTCGTCATTGAAGCCTGGTTCAGGGGCTACTGAGGGAGTCCTGGACTAGGGGGTGTCTGGATAGCCGAACTATCATCTTTGGCCGGACTCCTGGACTATGAAGATGCAAGATTGAAGACTCCGTCTCGTGTCTGGATGGGACTTTCCTTGGCATGGAAGGCAAGCTTGGCGATGCGGATATGTAGATCTCCTACCATTGTAACCGACTCTGTGTAACCCTAGCCCTCTCCGGTGTCTATATAAACCGGAGGGTTTTAGTCCGTAGGACGAAAAACAATCATACCATAGGCTAGCTTCTAGGGTTTAGCCTCTGTGATATCGTGGTAGATCTACTCTTGTACTACCCATATCATCAATATTAATCAAGCAGGAGTAGGGTTTTACCTCCACTGAGAGGGCCCGAACCTGGGTAAAAACATCGTGTCCCTTGTCTCCTGTTACCATCCGCCTAGACACAAAGTTCGGGACCCCCTATCTAAGATCCGCTGGTTTTGACACTGACAGTCACCCCTGGAAGGACCAGCACTACGCGGCTCAGTAGAGACACCGGCAGCGAATACGAAGCCGGAGCCCAGCTGGAGGTGGCTGTGGCGTCCAGGCCAAGCACCCCCGGCAAATCGCTCTGCCGGGGTCCGGGTGAAGATGATCATGCTATCTGTGCCCAGCAGGTGATGATGGTGCCATCGACACTCAGCTGGAGTCTGAGTCGCCATCTTCAGGCTTGATGACCGGGGATTCATCGTCATCGTCTTCACCATCCGTTTCCTCCTCGCCACTGTCGCTCGAGGAGGAGCTTTCGTCGTTGCTCGAGCTTTCTACACAGCACCTGGAGCACCTGAACGCCCGAAGACCTTGATGGAGAGCATGTCGGACTCCACCAACTTGAAGCGAATGACATACTCCTCCACAAGGTAGTGGGCTCGAGCAAAGGTTTTCCACCCACGCCTAAGGAGCATGACACAGGGTGCGGGGAACTCAAGGTTCACCCACAAGGCGCCATTGCAGCAGCTGCTCATGCGCACTGCAGCCCCAACGGCTGGTCGACCTCCATCACCCTGACGAAACGATGGGGGAGCCGCAGTTGAGTATGGGGAGGATCGCGCAGCTTGCCAATGAACTCAAGCGCCATTTCCCCTGCATTTCCTTCTGCTGGAGGTGGGGCAGTTGGAGGAGAAATGACGAGGATGTCGCTTCGTCCGCCGCGGCTGCGGTCACCACATCAACCCCTATCGCGCCCCGCATCTCCGCCCCGTGCACTAGAACCAGCCTCTCGGCTATGGCATGGTGTCGTAGAGAAGCTCTCGCTGTCGTGGCCGAATCACAAGCCTAGCCTATCCCTCTTGCCATGGTAGAAGACAGAAGCAAGGAAGGAGATGAAGGAGGAGATGGATGAGTGTCACTACCCTCGAGCCCCTCCTTTTATAATGGAGGCGAGGGAGGCAGTCTCTCCATTACTCTAGAGCAACCGCTCCGCTCCACCAATCCGGCTCTCAGCATCCTTCGCAGGCATCCCGTTTCATCAACCGCCCTGCTACACCAATCCAAGGCGTTGTGTCTTCTACCAAAACGCATGTTCCCGAGCCCTGCTCGTCCGCCACCAACTCCGCACAATGCATACGGTGCATGTGGTAGAAATGCCAGGGGTGGTGGGTGAGCTAAAGGTAAATTGGCAGTTACCCCGGGTCACGCGCAGGTGCCCTAGTGGCATCCTATGGGCGTGAGCACCCTTGTTCTTTCACATAAATAGTGTGTGTCTTACAAACACTGAGGGTATCAGCATAAGACTGGGGGCTAGCCCAATTCCAAATCAATGAAGAAGCAAAGAAGATCTCCAGACACAACGTCATTCCCGGCAAGATTGATGTGTGAGCCTGTGCATTTTCGGGCCTACCACAAAGACGTTTGGCGATGCATATGGTCTAGGCCTAGGGGCTCCTGTCAGTGCAACAAACGTGGGCGGTTGCCACCCTGACTTATGCACAGGCACGCTATGACTGTCACATCAAGTGCCAAGTCGCATATGCAATTAAGCCAGACAAACCTCTGTTCATGAGATCAAGGAGAGCATTAAGAAGACCGGGCATTGGGACAAAACAAAAAATTCATAACGGGAGCAACCAACATTGGCAGAAACGAGCCAACAAGATAAGACTTGGCAAAGCCCTCGGACATGGGCTCCCCGCTAACACTGGTGCTCCACCTCCCTGGCCAGCTGATCGTTGATTAGTGAGGTCTATAGCCCGCAGGTGCTTGGGTGGACGTAACCCATGCATGTCAGCTTGCTGGAGGAATAAATCGCCTTTATTGATACCCGTCCTAATGGTGTGTAACGATAATAAGAGGTAGTTAAATAAGCGGTGGGAGAACCTTGCCGGGACTGCCTCTCCATGCGACACCTAATGATGCATTTAATGCTCTTTGTCTTTACTGGCGGTGTTAGGTATGATAGCTCTGTTCCAGTCTAATCACCCTTGTAATGACCTTTTTGCCACTGTGGTAACCCCTTGAGCTATGAAAGGAAGGCCAGGGCAACATTAGAAGGGTTTCGAATCTTAGCAACCGTCACACATAGTTATTCGTGTAGCTGCTGTCTTCCCACCACTTGTCGGGGGAAATCGCTTTATGTAATTGTGCCCAAACACCTCCAATACACCCAAGGTAGGAGTAGGGGCTTACGCCTCTAGGCGGCCCGAACCTGGGTAAGACCATGCATCCCTCACTGTGTTTGCCCTTTGCGTCGATCGCCACCCCTTGGCGAGCTAGCAAAGGGGCTGCTCTACCCCATAGATCGTCGGCTCCACACCGACACTTCTTTATCCTAATGGACAAACAAACACAAATCAAGTAGTAAGAGTGAGAAAAAATTATATGTGTAACATCAAATAAACTACCATGTTAGTGTTGAGGTGTAGACTGCCATGTATGCATTGCTATATTTGACATGTGTAGTCGAGAATATTTTCCATGTATATTTAGATGTAATTCAAAATGTGGAGCCAGCAAAGAATTGCCATGTACGCACATAATGGGCAAGATGTGAACCGGCAAAGAAAGTATAATAGGTGTGACTAGGGAAAATATAGTTTTCCATGTATGCATTAGAAAATAAATTTCCATGTGTAGTTTGCCACAATTGCCATGTGTAGTCTGTTGGAGTTACCATGTGTTGTTGGCGTTCTGGGAACGGGGGTCCCCAGACTTGCCTGCCTGCGGCCCGCAACGTGGCTCCACCAGTGGCCCAGTACGACCCATCTTTGTCAACCAACCTCAAGATCCTTGCGAGGGGCCAAGACTCGCGAGGCAGACGACACAAGGCCACCTCAGGAGCGGCCTCATCAGGCAGGCTCGCGAGGGGGGCGGAGAGATCAAGGCAAGGGATACCTCGTGATATTCCCATGATGCAAGCCATGACGACCAAGGCCAGGAGGGCGCTAGGCGGGCGCAGCGCATGTAGTGTCCTCGTTTCCCCATTGGTGCTAAGGTGGCAAGCACAGGTGCGGAGTACCGAGGCATCAGGCAAAGGTTTCTATATTGGTGCAACAAAACCAAGACCAGCAAGACGGCAGGACGGAGGTCATCGTGGAGCCCAAGACGGCGTCACCACCAGCACCTTTGACAGGTGAAGACCACCTTTAGTCAGGATAGCTTGTACTAGCTGTCCCCTTTCAAATTGGCCGTTGTTTGATCCTTTCCCGCTCAATATTTGGGAAGAGGACCAGTGCCTCTATAAATAGGACTAACCACCACAGTAGAAAGGGGGAGACAGATCGAAACCCGAAACCAGAACAAGTAGAACACCACACCAGCTCAAGAACACCTCTCCTCACGAGGTTGTTCTTCCCTTGTACTGTTCGTCATCAGCCTAAGAGGCAATTCACCACCACCACACAGGAGTAGGGTATTACACCACAACGGTGGACCGAACCTGTATAAATCTTGTGTCTCTTGTGTTGTGAGCTCATCGAGCTAAGCTTAGAGATCGTGGTGAGGCTAAGAGCGAGATTCGGTAGGGGGAAATCTTCGTGCGCACCCCAGTGTTCGAACCTCAAGGGTTTTGCCGGAACCCGAAATCCGACATTTGGCACGCCAGGTAGGGGTGCGCCGAAGTCTTCCTTCCGCTGATCCGCGTCCCATCGCATCATCGCATCCATGTCCGACACCCGCCGAGCCCGCACAGAGCACCGGGCCGCCCTCGTTGTTCGTGTCGCCCAGAAGGCTCATGTCGGCGGGCATCCCCGTCGTTCCCCGTCGCCTACCGCCAACGCCGCTACCGATCCAGCGGGGAATGAGCAGCAAGCATCCTCGCTGCACCCCTCGGTGCGGCGGGACGGCCGCACCGCCACTCCGTCGCTGACCCCAGCGGGCTCGTCGTCCCACGCTCGTCGCGTCCCCACGGACACGCAGGCCACGCTGCTTATGGTGCGCGAGCTCCTGCGTTACCGCCCCGTCGACGACCTCTATGAAGAATGGCTCGCTCGTATCACCGAGCTCGTCAGCGCCGCAGGGGGCTCTCCCATGCCGTCCGTCTCATTGCATTGCCCTCCACCAGGAACGGGCGACGTGGCTCATGGAGCGCCTCCACCACCTCTGCTCCAAGACGGCGCCCTGGCGCCAAGGCGCGCGGCCCCAGGGCGTGACCCACCGCGTTCGGCGCCCGTGCGAGAAGAAGGAAGCTGCCAAGAAATCCCGCGGCCTCAAGAAGCCGCCCCCGTGCTCCCTGCATCGGCAAGACAAGACCGCGTACTGCCTATGGCAGCAGTGCGTGGGTACCATCAAGAGCAAGCTCTGCGTCAGCAAAGGGTCCCGGCGGCCACGGCAGGCTGCTGCGCCTTCACCTCTGAGTTATGTAGCGTCGCCTGGCCAGGCTAGTTCAAGCCGGACCTGCCACCTCGCTATGACGGCACCCCTGACCCGCAGAGTTCTTGTAGCTCTACGAGCTGAGCATCGAGGCGGCCAAAGGCGACGAGAAAGTCGTGGCGAATTGGTTTCCCATGGCACTCAAGGACGATGCCCGCTCGTGGCTCCTGAACCTGCCTCCCGGCTCGATCTCCTCCTGGGACAAAATGCGCAGCCGCTTCATCGCCAACTTCCAGGGCACTCGCGACCGCCCCCCGGTCGCGGGTGACCTGTGTTGCATCAAGCAGCAGGCTGGGGAGACCCTGCAGAAATACATCCAGCGCTTCAACAGCGTCCGCCTCAAGGTCCCTAAGGTGACGGACGAGGCCATCATCTCAGAGTTCTCTGATGGCGTCCGTGACGTCAAGATGAAGGCGGAGCTCGCCATCCATGAGGAGTTGTGCACATCCCTGGAGCTGTTCAACCTGGCGACCAAGTGCGCAAGAGCTGAGGAGGGATGCCTCTCCCTGCTCGAGCACCTAGCTGCTGACCCGGAAGAAAAGAAGACCAAGGCCAAGGATGTGAAGCGCAAGGGAGTGGCCGTGCTCCCGGCAGAACCAGACACGAAGTGCGATAGGGACCAGCTGGAGTCGTCCAAGGGCAGCCGACTATTCTACGCCTACCACAACCTCCACACCCACAACACCAACGATTGCCAGGAGCTCAAGGCCGTTCGAGCAGGACGCTACGATCAACGCCCCGAGCGCAACGACCGAGGCTACGGCCGAGGAGGAGGACATGGTGGAGGACAATGGGATGACCATCGCCCTCGCCAGGAGTGGCGTGACCAACCTCGTGAGAATCGCTGGCAGGATCACCTCGCGAGGGCGCCTGGAGGGACCAGCCTCGTGAGGGCGCCTGGAGGGATCAGCCTCGTGAGGACCGACCCCAGGGTAACGCAGGCGTTCCTCCCCTGCCGCCGCCGCCAAGAAGGAATGACGACCATCATCAAGACGAGCGGGCTGTAGGCTTCCAGGAGCCACATGCTATCACTTGCATCTTGGGCGGAGCTCAGGCCCCAGCCTCTCAGCGTATCTTCAAGCAGTTTGCTCGCGAGGTGAACGCAGTCCTCCCCAGGCTCGAGGCCATGCACCTGCTCAGGTGGTCCAAGTGCGCCATCACCATCATCTCAGCAGATCAACTCAAATGCGCGGCTACTGCTGGCTTTTTCCAAATGCTCTGTTTACCAGTCATCAGCACCGTTCAAGTCACCAAGACCCTCACCAATGACGGCGCAGGGCTTAACATCCTGTCCATTGAGATGTTTGACAACCTTCAAGTGCATACGATCAGCTCCAGCCTACCAAGCCCTTCTCAGGAGTTACTGACAGTTCCACCTCCCCGATAGGGCAGGTCCGCCTCCCTGTCACCTTCGGTCAGCGCTACAACTAGCACACCGAGCTCATCGACTTCGACGTCGCCCACATCCACCTGCCGTACAATGCCATCCTTGGGTTTCCAGCCTTGTCCAACTTCATGGCAGTTTCCCACCACGGATACATCGTCCTCAAGATCCCAAGAAGCGGAGGAATCATCATGGTCCCCTGCAAAGAGAGAGATGCGGTGTGCTCCCTCGAGCGTGCCATCCTAGCCGCAGCAACCGAGGACCCGGACAACAAGGGTGAGAACCCTCTTGATGCCTTCCCCAAGAAGAAGAAGTAACTGCTCCGAGCAAGGCCCTCAGAAGGTCGACATCTCAGGTGGTGCCGCATGAGGATCAGCGCCCGTGCCTGGGGTGCCTTTTTCCATCACATAGGAAGGCGCGCCCGGCGCCCTCCTCGGGCAGGGCTAGGGGGCTCTCTTCTGGAGGGCCTCAGACCTCGCCAACATCACGAGGGAGGCGCTCGGGCACCACTTGGGGGTGTGCTTCGTGGCACGTTTCCCTCAGGAAGGCACAGGGCAAGGAAAGCTCAACGTTCACGAGTTCATCACCAAGACCACTCAGGAGATTCAGGAAGCGAGGGCCGTGTGCAGCGACCACCGCTCGCCTGGCGTCGCTCCCCATCTAGGTGAGGATGGTGGGTTGCGCGTCTGCATTGATGTCCCAGGGCTCAACCGAGCCGCATCTCAGGAGCGCTTCTAGCCTTCACGCATGGGACGCTACGAGGGACCACCGCACAGCTAAGTTCACATGCCTTTCAGCCAGCCGAACGTGGCTGCCACCTACCAGCGTCACCTGCGGAGCATTCTGGCGGCTTAGGAGGCCAGGCACCACGCGATCCTAGCAGAGATGGAGGCGGTCCTCAAAGAACCACCTGGACCCCCAGAGCCTCCTAAGGCTCAAGGCCCCAGTGGCTCGTGAGGGTCGGCCCCTTCACCACGCATCTTCAGCTGCCCCAACACCCCCTCTACAACGGAACCTGGTGACATCTCCCAAGTTCATTTGAGCTGGGAGCGCCCTCAGGGCTGCATCATTCCCAGGCTGCATGGGTCCATCCCTGTGGCATGTATCTCTATTTATGTCTTTAGCTTACCTTGCTGGGGGCGCCCCTTGGGCTGCACCATCCCCAAGCCGCTTGGTTCTGACCCAGTGGCATGTATCCACTCTGCATTTACCTAAGCTGATTGCCTTTCATCCCTAATCTACCTGTGATTATCACCTGCTCGATTGCCACCTACCACGGGAGCCGCTCACGCTGGCACGGCGCTTGTGCATGTGTCCGTCCTTGCAATGCTGACAAATCTGACCGGTCGAGCTCTGGCCTACGGCATGGCCCGCGCGCGTCACCTCACCAGGCCCTCAGTGCCCTCACCCTTTCTCTCGGAGCAACCAATAGCCGGCCGGCAATCATAATGGCGACCCGTGCCCTTCTCGTGCTGATTTGCAGGAACCTCCTGAGGCCTACAGCAGCCGACACCATGAGCTCTCTCTCTTTCCCATGTGATCCGCTTGTGCGTTACAAGGGGTGCTCCTAAGCATCGCGACTCAGGAGCTCTTATTGTCTTTCTAGCCCTCACCCCCTGGCATTGACCATGGCATCGCGACCTGGCATACTAGCGGCGGCTGAGCTTGCTCGAGGGCCGGGACCTGATGACGTAGAGCACGATGGAGAGTGCAGCGAAGAAGGTGGAGGCTCGCACGGGCCTTACCTAGCTGCACCACGGCTGCCGACAAACAAGTCTAGCACAACGCAAGGAAATGACTCTAGATTACCGAGATAAGTTTCACGCTTGGAACAACTAATCGTTACAATGTGAAATTCTCATTTGATGTGGCCCTGTGGTGGCAACGTTGCCTTCCTCTCTCACCTCTCGGCAGCTTCTTGCGAGCTAAAGGGGACCTCCTAAGCATCGTGCCTCCGAGGCTCTTCCTGGACCTCGGGCCACTCACCTCCTGGCCTTGACCACGGCATCGCGACCTGGCATACCAGCGATGGCTGTAGCCTGCCTGGGGACCTGGACCTGTTGGCGCAGAGCACCAAGTCATCGTGAGGTTAGAAAGGGGGAACCAAGACGGGACAGGACAAGCACTCACATGATTTCATAATAAGGATAACATCAACAAAATACATCGCAGACCCTTTCCACGCCCCCGCGGGGTAATTCTTGATTCCTTGCAGGGAACAAAAGAAAAGAACTCTGAGGAGCCCTAACTACACGTGCCTTCATCGCCGACGCCATCATCAACAATGGGCCACGGGAGACCGACGCCAACCCCATCCAGATCAGTGGCGGTGACGGCCCGATGCTGCCACCTTGCTTCGAGCGCGGTGAGAGCACGGGGGTGTGTAGCTGTTGTCGCTCGTCTTCAGAGTCTCGTAGAGTTCGGGAGAGTCGCCGTACTCCCAAGCGTTCCTGCTGCTGCTGGAGGAGCCGCTGAAGGAGCCAACTGCTGGCCCAGCCCTTGCCTCGTCGATATCTTGACTGCCCCCTCCGGGGCAGCACTCCAGGCGGCGGCCTTCCGCGTCAAAGACCTTGAAGGACAATGTGGAGGCGTCATCGTTTTCGAAATGGATCGCGAGGGCGCCCCCCTTTTGGCAGACCCGGGCGATCTCGCCCCAGCCTCGAGTCATGAAGATCTTGCCCGGGGAATCGACTTCAACCTCCGCTCCGGTCGCTAGGGCACTGCAATCGTCTTGCTGCAGCCAAAGCTTGAGAGGCCCCCTTGGCGGCATCTCGGCGCAGAGGAACGAAGGGAAGCAGATCCAGGTGTTCGGAGGCATCACTGCCAGCAGCACAAGCTCGCGAGAGGAGTCTGCGGCGTGGACTCTAGGGGCGATGGGGCGCGCCACCACAGCGCATCGACCGTGGCTGCGGCGCGGGTGGCGCCGCTCACCGTCCCTTTCTCCGGAGCCCTCGGCTGGAGAGCACTGGGGTAGCGGGTACCCAGGAGGTGGCCGCTTGCACCAAGGCCTCGTCATCTCCAGCATCACGACCTCGCCGCGGCGGTGGACCGGCCTCTTCTTCGGCAGGAGCAGATCGGGTCCGTCCTGAGGAGCCTTCCCCTTCTCTTCAGCCGAGAATCTACGGATCGGCGCCATTGGTGTCAAGACTGGAGGTGGAGGTGGCTGAAGACGCGCGTCAGTGCAGTGGAAGAAAGGACGCGAGCTTCTTCCTCTGCCATGGCGACGATGCCGCTCACGACTTCCTCAAGTGCCTCGACCAAGTAAGGAAGCAGTTGGGCGGGGCCGTCCTCGTCGGTAGTCCGCGGCTTCTCCAGGCCCTTCTCATAGAGTGTCTTCAGCGCCGCGCAAGACTTCTCGTCGAGGAGTGTGAAGGCTGCGTGGTCCTTGGCCAGGACCTTCGCCTTGGCGTCGAGTTTGGCCTTCTCTGCCCTCACCTTCTGCTCCAGCTTCTCCAGCCGGCCGCGCTCAGTGGCCTGCGTCTCCGCCAACCGCGCTAGCTCGGCATCGCGGCCCCTGATGGTGTCCTCCCGAGCCTTCATCCTCTGCTCCTCCGCCTAGCGGTCACGAGCTTCTTCAGCGTGCTTGTCGCACAAATCCTTCAGCTCGGCCACTAGTACCTTGCAGCGGCCCTGGGCGGCCGCGGCATCCTTCAGCGCAACCTCGTGAGCGGCTGCTGCTTGGGTGGTGGCCTGCTTCTCCTTCTCAGAGACCGCCGTGACCCACCTTAGCGCATCTCGGACAGAGGCATCAGAGTGAAGCCAGCCGGAAACCAGCTCCAGACCCCCGGCTACCAAATGGGAGTCGGTGCCTTGGAGGTCTTCTCGCAGCTGGGCCATCTCAGAAAGCGCACGTTCCAAGACATCGGGGGAGGCAGAAGGACCTAGAACCAGCGGCGCGGCAGAAGGAGGAGGTGGCAGCATAACCATGGCTTGGGAGACTGGGGGCTCCCGAGCCATGGGTACCTCAGCAGCAGCGTCGGGTAACAGCACCTCCGGAGCCAGCAGGGCCATGGGGGCTGATTCTTCACGAGGATGCCCTCCCGGGCCTCTCGAGGATGACCGGGCAGGGGAGGTGCAAACACCGTTGCCTCCCCTCCCCGCGGAAGAAGGTGCGGCCGCGACAGATGGATCGGCCCCAGACGGCGTCACCGCGTCCTTCTTCCTCTTATTTGCCACAGGCGGCAGCCTAGCCAACCGATGGTGAACGTTAAGGACCAATAGTGTAATCAAGAACAAGATGGAGCATGGACACTTACTAGTCTACCGCGGTGTAGTCCACCTTCCTCTTGCTGAGCTTGAAGCCCGAGAGCCTCATGGCCTGGGGCACAGCCGCAAGGGCTCCAGGAGCAAAAGAACACGCAGTAGAAGGGCTGGAAGCGGCTCCAGGCGGTGTCCGGGCAGAAGCAGCCTCTCGGGAGATCAGCGCCGACATGCCCCTCGTCGGGATCATGGGTGGATCCTCCTCCCCTTGGGTAGCATCATCCTTGTTGTCGTCTGGCAAGGTGCGGAGGATGTCAGCCCTACGCAATGGGGAGGTTTCCCCGTCCCTTTGGGGGTCCCCTCCGAGTCGCGCTCCTCATCTTCCTCCTCTCCTCCTCCCCTGTGGGAGTTACCCAAAGACACGTCCACCGGCATCGTCACCCCCCGGACCACAAGGGGCGTCGGAGGCACCAGGCCGCGCCCATCAAAGGTGGGCATAGCAGCCACCACCTGCGCCCTGTCCTTGCGGAGGAACAAGGGGACAGTAGCACTCGACGGATATTCCTGGTCGTCCCCGACCAAGAGGTGGAGAGCTGCGGCCAGCTCCTCATTGGTAAAAGCCACCAGATTCAGGCAAAGCTTGTCGTCTGCACCCCCAAGAATCCATAAGGGGCCCGAGCGCGCCTAAAGCGGAGCCACCCACTGCATCAAGAACTCCCTCAGGAGCGCCGCCCCCGTCAGCTTCGCTGCTTTCGTGCTTCCCGGCCTCAGGTCGGCGTTCATCCTCTCCAGCACCAACGTCGCCCGGTCGTCAGTGAGCTTCGCGTGAGACCAACCTTCGTCAGACTGGGGCATCTCCATTGGCAGCTCCAACTGTGGGTGGACACACTTGGCATCCATCATGATCCACTTGCTTCGGAAGCCGTCGACCCTCTTCCCGGGCTTCGAAATTGCGTTGGCCTTGCCGTACACAACGAAATTGGTGCACCCCGAGGTGTTGTCGCCATTGGTTCAGAGGAGGAAGAAGTGGCGCAGCAGAGCCATGGACGGCATCACCCCGACATACGCCTCGCAGTAGTAGGCGAAAATCGTTAAGAGAAGAATGGAGTTGGGATGGAGATGAAGGGCATGCAACCTGTAATGGTGGAGGACAACGTAGAAGAAGTTGGAGAAGGGGGGGAACCAGGCCTGCAACGACGGCGCTCGTGAAGAAGCGATAGAAGGTGCTCCCCTGAGCCTCCGGCACGACGGAGCCAGCCCGGAGTTTAGTCTTCCCCTTTTCATTGCTCTCCCCCGCCGTCAGCAGGCGCGTGGCGGCGAGGTTCTTCTCCGAAACATTGGGGGCATCAAGGGCCGGCTTGTACCAAGCTGGCGGCGCACTGACCTTGGCCTTGCGGGGCGCCATTGGTCGCTCAAGGGGAAGAATTGGAGCGGATATGTGGATTTCAGAAGCGAGGAGGGGATCTGGAGCAAGACGAAGGAAAGCAATGAAGGCAAGCCTTGCCCGCACCAGCCTTTTTGTCAGACGAGCAGTTGCCGAGGCAGCGTGGGGAAGTGAAGACGCCCACATCCAATCGGTCGTCACGCATCGACCAAGGCCGCAGGCTATTGGGGCCTGCGGCACTCCGCGCTTGCCCTTTGGCTTCATCGCAAAGCCAAGTCTGAGCGCGCCTTGGGCCCGGGGGCTACTGTCGGCGTTTTGGGAATGGGGGTCCCCAGACTTCCCTGCCTGCGGCCCGCGGTGTGGCTCCTCCATTGGCCCGGTACGACCCGTCTTCGTCAACCAACACTCAAGACCCCCGCGAGGGGCCAAGCCTCGCGAGGCGGACGACACAAGGCCACCTCAGGAGTGGCCTCATCAGGCAGGCTCGCGAGGGGGCGGAGAGATCAAGGAAAGGGATACCTCGCGAGGTTCCCGTGATGCAAGCCATGATGACCAAGGCCAGGCGGGCGCAGCATGCGCAGTGTCATTGTTTCCCCTTTGGTTCTAAGGGGGCAAGCACAGGCGCGGAGTACCGAGGCATCAGGCAAAGGTTTCCATATTGGTGCAACAAGACCAAGACCAGCAGGACGATAGGATGGAGGTCATCGTGGAGCCCAAGACGGTGTCACCACCAGCGCCTTTGACAGGCGAAGACCACCTTTAGTCAGGATAGCTTGTACTAGCTGTCCCATTTCAAATTGGCCGTTGTTGGATCCCTTCCCACTCAATATTTGGGAAGAGGACCAGGGCCTTTATAAATACGACTAACCACCACAATAGAAAGGGGGAGACAGATCGAAACCCGAAACCTGAACAAATAGAACACCACAGGAGCTCGAGAACACCTCAGGAGGCTGTTCTTCCCTTGTACTATTCGTCATCAGCCCAAGAGGCAATCCACCACCACCACACATGAGTAGGGTATTACACCACAACGGTGGCCTTAACCTGTATAAATCTTGTGTCTCTTTTGTTGTGAGCTCATCGAGCTAAGCTTAGAGATCACGGCGAGGCTGAGAGCGAGATTCAGTAGGGGGAAATCTTCGTGCGCACCCCAGTGTTCGAACCTCAAGGGTTTTGCCGGAACCCGAAATCCGACATGTGCATTCTACTGGAATTTCCATGTGCATAATACTTTAATTGCCACATAATTGACATGTATTCATAGAATTGCCATATATTGTCGCATGGAAATGCCATCGGCACTCTACTAGATTTTCCATGTGCACACTTTTAGTCTTGCCTTCTGTAGTGTGTAGGAACTAGAGTTGCCATGTGGACTTTTTAATTTGATGTGTGTGAGAGACAATTTTGCCATGTTCATTAAACCATAATTGCATATGAATTCTATGGCAATTGCCATGTATGATCTACTTGATTTGCCATGTCCACAATAATAAATAAAAATTGGCTTGTGTAGTCTACAACATTTGCTGTAAGGGGTGAATTGGACTTTCCATGTGTAGTCTACAAGAATTGACATGTGGAATATATTGAAGTTGCTATGTGCATTAAAATAAAATCTTTTAGTGTGATTGCCATGTATGTTCTACTAGATTTTCCATGTCCACAGTACTTAAAAAGATTTGCCTTGTGTAGTCTACAACATTTTGCCGTATGGGGTGAATTGGAGTTGCCATGTGTAGTCTACAAGAATTGACAGGTGGAATATATTAAAGATTCTATGTGCAGTCTAATACGATTGCCATGCATGTAGACTTTTAATTTTCTTTCTGTTAGAGACAATGCGTATGGGAATGTGGATCCACGCTTAAAAAAAGAATCGGTCCGCTATGAACATATTGACATCATTATTAAGATATAATTGCCATGCAAAGTACGGTAACTCAAAACGTTATGTGCCAAAAAGTTTACTTAAAAAACAAAAATTCCATTAGTGATTAAGATGCCAAAAAGCAAAAAGATGTACCTCCAACCTGTTTTCCTCACGTCCTGCACAACAATAGGACCTCCAGTGTTAGACAGTGCTATACGAAGAGACGAGCGTCTAGACATGATATCAACCACACGCGTGGTGGAAAATCCAGTGGAGGGAACCTTCCTCAATCGGTCAGATACGCATGAAGGTGGGTCCACACTTTTTGTTTAGAGGCCCTGCTACCAGCGGTCACCTCACTGACCACAAAAATAAACAAAGACAAAAACAAAAGAACACAAATAGAAAATAAGTTGTCCATATGATGGAGAAAATTTTCGGAAATGAAAGCCTATGATAATAGGAAAAAAAACTCCTCCTAGCAGCAACTAGGTCAGTCCTCAACCACTTGCTACCTGGAACTTGATCAGCATCCTGTGGAACCCTTCCCACTTTAGAGCTCAAACACCAACATCACTCATGTGGTAGAGGCACTTTGTCCCTAATTAGCTAGAACAACCCATGAAGCCTTGTAAGTGGGAGCTCCATCATCAACTTCTTGAGATTGATCATGGATTGTATCCTGATGCACATTATCCATTTGATCGTCTCCATCATTGTCAAGACCAACAACATCACCACCACCATTAGCACTAAACAACTCCTCTTGGGTATCGGGTAGCTCCTAAGAACTATTATAGTCATACCAGCCAAAATAACTAGTTGGATGAGATGTACGTTCTCCAACAAAGGAGGTGAAAATGCCTTGCAACTTTATCACTGTTCCACTGGATGTGACGCCCCTGACTCAAACATGCACTAATCATACACGCAAATGCGCACAATCAAGATCAGAGACTCACGGGAAGATATCACAACATAACTCTAGACACAAATTCAAACATAAAGCTTTAAATTACAAGCCAGGGCCATGAAGGCTCGAATACATAAGAGTTAGCGAAAGCAACAATACATGAGTATAGACATAAATAGACAAGTTTGCCTTAAGAAGGTTTAGCAAAACAACGACATCTAGAATGAAAATGCACATGCCTCCTGCATGGGGGCCTCCTAACTGCTCCTGGTCGTTGATGGTCTCCACATAGTAGTAGGCTACGTCGGGGTAGTAGTATCATCAGCGGGATCAGCTGGCTCCTGGGCTCCATCATCTGATCACAGCAATCGGCTAGAGGGGAAAAATGGGTAGCAAAGCAACTATGAGTACTCATCCAATGTACTCACAAGACTTACATCAGATCTATACTAAGTATACATCGATATCAAAGGAAAGGGGATGTATATGTGGGCTATATTGCAGAAATACCAAAATAGAGGGAAGGCCTAGTCTATCGCAGACTAGCATCTTGCAGCGTCTTTCATCACTAGAAGAGTGCAGATTAGCAGCATATAATAAAGCAATAATTACATAGTAGCACAGCCCAGAGTCTATCCTCGACTCCCTGCAAGAAAGTGACCCCGGAGCAATCATATCAATTTAGCATCACAAGTATCCAGTTCTAGTTGTAGTAGACCGGGATACAACTCCGAGCGTCCTTTACCATTGACATGGCTGTTCAAATACATATACTTCCCTGCAGGGGTGCACCAATTTACCCAACACGCTCGATTAACTCTGGTAGCACATACTTTTCCTGGTCATGCCCAGCCTCGGCAGATCGACATGACGTAGTCCTACCTAGGCTCCACAGAGAGGTCCCTGCCGGTCTACATCCTGATTCCTCAAGGGTCATGGGCCCATCGCCCTTTGCACTCTAGGTCACTATGCGACGAGCCGGGACAAGCGTCACCTCATCTAGGATGGCACTAGCCCGACAAGCCCACAATGCTAAACTGGACGTCTGACAGAGCTTTAGGGAGAATCATACGATGTTGTGTGCTGTCCCATGTGGTCATTAGTGCGAAAAGGCTAGAGGCCTAATCAGTCACATATCCAAACCAGTATTATGTTGGGGGCTCGCGGTTACGATCAGTGCTCCTGTCGCCTCGTCTCACGAACTTACGACAAGGTCCAGGACCATCCCTCTCCTTGGGCAGTCTTCCTGCCCGGTCGTGCCGCGTAATTATCTCGCGGGTACCCCTCAAGTCGACCCGACTTCAACAAGGGACTGAGGTAAAGTCAAGTTATTCGTGTGTCCATATCATCAAGGGGAAATCCGAGGAATCACACTCGATCACTACAAAAAAAAATACACTTCCATGATGATACGTGTTTGTCACAGTAGGTCACGATTCCTGTCATGCATGTACATCCATGACGATTTTATGATAGAATCAAGATAGTCATACCTGTGTTGTCGTAGAAGTGTTCCATGACAATACCAAAATTATCATCACGGAAGTGTCCACTTCCATGACAATAAATGGCGCGTCATAGAAGTGTTTTCGTCAAGGGTAACTGACATGTGGCATCCACCATAATGTGTCATCCTTAAGGTATCGGGTTCCGGTTTGGATCCGTTAACCCGTTAACAGCCCCGACCAATGGGGATTTTCCACGTGTAAAATTCTCATTTGCTGGAGGATCCATGTATCGGCTCAGCGTTGGGAGAGATGTCATCCACTCATTGGACAGGAGGCGCCTATGATATGTTGACACGTGGCACGACCCAACAAAGGCCCATTCCGGTGAAAAGGACGGCCCGTTTGACTTAGTCAAAAGGTAGCGGCCCGGCCCATGGAAAGCATGTTAACGACCTGTTCGCATCTAGCCCATTTACAGCCCGCTAACTCACGACCCATTATGGCCTATCCGAATTAGGCCCAGTAGAGTCATCTAGGCCGTCCAATATGATTCTGGCCCATGTATGGCCCATGATGTCTTTCGGCCCATATGAGGCCCTTTGTAACTCTTAGCCCATTAATGGCCCGTGGTGAAACTGGCCCGTAATGAACAGTGTATCGCTTTATACCCATTAACGGCCCATTATTCAATTGGGCTATTTCCAGCCCATGTTATCTTTTAGCCTTCTCAAGGCCCATTTATTCTTGGGCTAATTTGCAGTATTCGATTACTTACAGTCCGTTACTGGCCTGTTCCGGTTGTGGGCCAAATTCAGCCCATGGTTAAAGTCGACACATCTGTGGCCTGTTAATCCATTGGGCCGTTTTCATAGCGTCATCAAATACGGCCGATTAACGATGGCCCATTATGGTCGGCCCATGAACGGATGATTCAAACTCTAGCCCATTTACGGCCCATAATGTGGTCCGTTATTGGCCCATGTTTGGCCAATCGATCATACGTAGAAGGCCCATTGATTCTACGGCCCGTAGAAGGCCCATTGATTCTATGGACCGTAGAACTATGGCCCGTAGCAGGCCCATGGTCACTACAGCAGATATGTAGCCCATGGTTATTGTGGCCTGGCTTTAAAACAATAGGTTATTGCGGCCACTAGCAAACCGCGGAAAAAGAACTGCACTGACTACAAGCAACCAAATAAACAAGACAACATGGAAATAAATAAGCAAGAAATTGAAGCTAGGCCATCACGGCTATTACACATATTACATCCACTGGCATCAAAGTTCACCAGCAGTGCAAATATGGGGAATAAAGTAGCATATTACATACAATGGTTGTCAAAGTTGGCAACCAGTGCAAATAAACGCCGCAACAAAACAAGTCCAACACTGAAACCACTTCACAAGAGCTCAAGAAACAATATGCTGGGTTTCCACCATGCTGGCAAGATGCTTAGCAAGCTTATTAGCTTTATCTTGTTTGGCGCCCAAATCCTCCAGCACTTGCTGTTGCACCAGAAGTTATGCATCTGAATTCTGCAGGGACTTCCTCAGTCCTTCGACTTCCTATTGCAGAACATCTGATCGATGTCTTCCAACTTGAAGTTGAGACTCCAAAAGCCGAACTGATTCAGGCAGCGAGTTTAGAGAGCTAGTGCCAGTAGTAGTGGCCAGTAACGCGAACACTACATCAAGATAGGACTTTGGTGTTATCTCGATGTCTTCAATATAGTTTTTATTAGCTTCCTTGGACACCAAGAGGGATGTCTCACTATCTTTCACCTTATCTGCATTACTTCCTTTACCATTGCATAACGGGGTACTCTTCTACATATTTTGTCTGCATTATAAAAAAGAAACAAATAGGCACATCACAGGTATACCATGTTGTATATGAAACACATTTTGGTAAACCAGTTGAGTAGTAAGGTGGATAGGATAACAACATGAAACAAACATATATCTATGTAGTATGGTCACTGTATGGTCTATATCATTCTAGTTTATGATGCCAAATCAAGATAGAGACAATTCAAATTATATCTATTTAAGACAAAGCAGCATAGACGGAATATTAGTGTGGGAAACTACATAGCAATAACAACACTTGTAATGTGCATGGCATGAGAACATAAATGTTTATTTAATTGAAACTAAAATCAACATAGAGCAAGTTACAACAGCAAACACGTTAAAGAAACAGGTTTAAAACATACTTATTGCACCATTAGAGTTTCAATTGCATCCTTCAAATTCGTAATTACTTGGTATGAGTAAATACAGTGATGCAAGAGCAAAGGAGTATGAACCACAGCTACGGAACCTGACCTGAGAACAATTCTTCTTCTGCTTTAAGCATTGGCTTGGGGTTCAGAGTGTTTGTCCTCATGCTTTGGGCACTGCAGTTGCCTTGCTAACTGCTAGTGTTTGGGTGCTCTGTGGTGGAGACGGTGTTGTGTCAACTGGAAATGGGTTACTATCTGCTCTGGTTGGGGTTAGAAGGGGTGTAGCTGGTTCTCTGTCCAACTAGGTAGGGGTAAAATCTGCATGAGTCTAGGTTATGTGTGGTGGGGCTAGTTCTTGGGCAAGTACAACCGTGGTTCTATCTGCATCGACGGGTAGCATGATCTTTTCTGAAAACCATTTTTTACTCCCATAGTTATTGCCATCACTCCCTCCAATTCAAATGGCTGATAAAAAAGAAAAGTAATTGAATGTATAGACATTGTAAGATAGACAGGTGCAATGGATAGTAGGGAAGAAAACAGGGCATGAAATAATTCACATTTATGTTGTCTAACCAAACAGGATAGCATGACATAATTTCACATATATGATGGCTAATTAAACAGGATAGCATGACACAATTTCACATGTATGATGGCTAACTAAACAGGATAGAATGACATACTTCAAAATATGATGACTATGTAAATAAGATGAAATGATATAACTATACGATATGTCTATTAAAGTGGTTGGCATGCCATAATTCACAAACATGCCATCAATGGAAACACGATGGCATTATATAATTCATGGATAGAATGACATAATTCAAAATATGATGACAATGTAAACAGGATGAGATGGTATAACTATATTATGTCCTTAGAAAATGGGTTCGCATGCCATAATTCAGGTACATGTTGTCTATGTAAACATCATGGCATGATATAATTCAAATATATGAATAATATATACTAAGCAAGTGAGCAGAGGGCAATCGCATATATGATGTGTCAACTAAACATATGGCATTCAATATTGTGTATATGATGTAAAAACTAAGCATTGCAAGACAACATATGCATGATATGAATAATATAACCCTGCCAAGGTTGACCATACACCTCAGGGGGGAAATATGGCTGATCATCTGCCTCTGAATCCTCCTCTGAGGAGCTATCTGTAACCAGCAAGATATCTACTTCAGCAGGTAGCATTGTCTACTCTGAAGACCGTGTTTTCACTCCAGATATTTCCATCACAATTCAAATGGCTGATGCGCAGGAAGAGCAGTTGAATATACAAACATTGTCGACAAATGGAATGAGTAATACAAAAAAGGATGGCCTGATATAATTCACAAATATGACACTTCGCTAAATAGCATGGCATTGCATAATTCACATACATAATGCCTTGCAACAAGATGGCATTGTATAATTCACCTATATAATGTCTTGCAACAAGATGGCATTGTAAAATTCACATATATGGTAATTAGAAAGTAAACAAGTGCCATTCACACAAAGCATGTCTAAACTAAGCAAATGACATGCCAATGCAAGACACCATATGCACGATACGAGCAATATAACCCTGCTAAGTTAGAGCATGCACTTCGGGGGAATAGAACTGGTAAACTATCTCTGAAACGTCCTCTGATGAGCTATCCGTAACCAGCAAGACATGTGCTTCATCAGATAGCATTGTCTGCTCTGAAGACCTTGTTTTCACTCTAGATTTTCCATGACAGGAAGAGTAATTGAATGTACTAAAAATGTTGATAAATTTAATACATAAAAAAGGTTGGCATGATATAATTCACATATAAGATGACTGGATAACCAGGATGGCATTGCAAGATTCACATATATGATGCCTGGATAAACAAGATGGCATTGCATGATTCATAGATATGATATAGAAACTAAACAGATGGCATTCACACAATGCATGTCTAAACTAAGCAGATGATATATTTTATGTATAAAGTAAGCAATGCAAGGCGCCATATGCATGATATGACTAACATCAGCATGCCAAGTTAGAACAAAAGACCTCAGGGGGTAAATAGGAGTGGTCTGCTCCCTCTGAATCCCCCTCTAAACTATTATGTTCCTCTAGATTAGAGTTTGGAATGGCGGGAGGGGATTGCTTTTGCGCCGACCATGGAGTGACGTCTGCATGAAATTTTGTTGCCATGCAACGCTCACCTATTTTTCTCTACATGTTCAGTACCATTGTGTACAATAACAGACATGCATAGGAATAAAACATAGTGAGATTATGTGAGTGCATGCACATATCCAGAGTGATGGTAGCAAACTATGGATAGACCCAAAACCAATGATAGCAGCCTGATAATAGCTTCAGTTAAAAAATATAGATAATGGCTCCTTTAATGTTTGTTTCCCCCCAACATGGAACTCATAGTAGACACCCGAGATTAACCAGGTAGTAGACAGATAGTATTGATTGTTGCCCCAATATGTACCCCACAACTATTTAAATACTCAAGTTTGAGAATTAGTGTGGTCCAAACTCGAAGTATAATCGGTGAACAGGATGATAAAGTAGCATGTCATCATATTAAGCGATGCATAACGTAAGCAGACACGAAAGACTGCAACCTCTCTTGCGGACCCGTGTAGTCCTCAAGGTCATCTGCTCAGTTGATGATGGTAATGCGGTTGTCGTGGCTGCCGTTGGCGGGGAAGAAGATCTGCGGCTACGAAAAACAGTCTGGCGGGCGGATCCCTACTTTAGTGAACCCTTACATTGTTGGAGCAACTGAGCTGGGGTAGAACATAGTGCTGCAGGAGCGGGACAAACCACACAAGGTTTTCTTTGACACATATCTGTAACAGAAGTAATTCTGTAAGGGCTTGTTTGAGTTGGAGGATTTTAACAATGGAGGGATAGTAAATACATAGGAATAGGATAGGAATGAACATGGAAAACAGAGAATTTAAAAACACAAGATTTCTGCCAATCTGGGTGTTTGGTTCACAAGAATTGGAAAATCACAAGATGGAAAGAAGCATGGTGAGATTAAGTGAAACCACAACAAAATGTACGGTTATAATGCTATTACGCTACTATCTCTTAGTCTTGTGCTTCATGAATAGGAATTTGAAAAGGAGGACATATTAAAATTCCTACGGTTTTTCTTTCAAGGAGACACTAAAGGAACAAATCCTACAGTTTTCCTTTGCTCCATTCCTTTGAACTAAATGCATGAATAGTAGTACCATAGGAAACTTTCACATTCCTATGTTTCTCCTTCACCTTTCCTTTCAAGCACTGGCGATTCTAGTAGGCAGGCTTGAACAGGGAAAAGCCTACACTCAAAAAATATTTTTGAGCTACTTCTACTACTTTTGACCCAGGCCACTCACTAAAAAAAATACACTTCGGTGATGATACGTGTTTGTCACACTAGGTCACATTTCTTGTCATGCATGTACATGCATGACCATTTTAGGACAGAATCAAGATAGTCATACCTGTGTTTTCATAGAAGTGTTCCATGAATTACTAAAATTATCATCACGTAAGTGTCCACTTCCATGACAATAAACCGCGCGTCATAGAAGTGCATTTGTCAAGGGTGACCAACACATGGCAGCCACCGTAATGGGTCGTTGTTAAGTTATCGGGTTCCGGTAACTCGTTAACAGCCCTGACCAATGGGGATTTTCCACGTGCAAAATCATCATTGGCTGGAGGAAACATGTCTCGGCTCCTAGGTGGGCCAGATGTCGTCCGTCCAATGGAGGAGACATGCCTATGATACATCGACATGTGGCAGGGCCCAACCAAGGCCCATAAAGGTTAAAAAGGCCGGCCCAGTCAAAGGCCCGTAGTATTTACTCAGGTACTAGTGGGCCAGCCCAATAATGGCCTGTTTAAAAATGTCCCATTTACGGGCTGAAGCCTGATCTGGCCCGTTAATTGTTCGCTGAATATTTGGGCCCAATTACGGCCAGTGACATTACGTCCTGTTAGAGGCCCGATGTAGACATGGGCCCATTTCAGCCCGGTGTGTCTTCCGGCCAGGGAATGGCTCTTGCTGCCCATGGGCCATATATGGTCCAACATGACATCCTGCCCTCTAATGGCCCATGATAAAGGTGGCAATAATTCAGCCCAACGTGACTTTGGGTTTGTTAAAGGCCTATCGTATAATTCGGCTCGTTGATGCCTCTACAAAGCTTTCGGCATGTTAAAGGCCCATGATATCAGTGAGCCAACTAAGGCCCGAGATATGTTTCGACCTGGTAATGGCCCATCATATAACTGGGCCAAAAAAGGCTCGGTCTACACTTCAGCCTGCTGAAGGCCCGTCGACAAATAGTGAAAATTGAGGCCCAACATGTATTTCGACCTGCTAAAGGCCCATGGTTACTTGTGGACTGTAACAGGCTAGTACAATATTCAACCTGTTAATGGCCCAAAGCTACATGGGCCCAACTAAGAACTAGGTCCACTAAAGGCGCAACTAAACTTTGCGCTCAATGTAGGCCCGAGTAAGTTGTGGGCCTGACGCAAAGGGTGAAGTCCCCAATGGCCTTTCAGGCCCAAGAAAATTGCAGGTCGGCCCAATTGTGGCCCGCTAAAAAGCAGGCCAGTTAGAGGCGAATGTTTTGGCCCGGTCGACTACATCAGATTTTCTCCATTTATTTTCAGATAGTGAATGATGGCAGTAAGTAGTAGGAATTAAGAACAAACCTACTCTATAGAATAAAGAAATTATGGCAGAGTAACTTAGAATAAACCTACACTATACAAAAAAGGATTTATGGTATATTACATCAACTAGACATCGAAGTTCGCCACCAGTGATCATAAAGCGGTACAAAGAAGTAGTTTACACAAACTGGGCGCCATTGCAGCGTAACAAAAAAAATACTGAACCAAGACCACTTCAACGACAGTTCAAGAAAGGTTAGCCTTGCGCGGGAACTGCTGAGCAAGCTGCTGAGCAAGGATGTGAGACCGTCCTAGCATGTCGGTCATAGCTTCCAGGTGTAGCTGTTTAGCAATGAGGTTCTCATTGGTGTTCTCCTCAATATTTCTTAGAGATAGGACTTCAAGTCAAAGTTGAGTTGCAGAATGCCTTTCTGCTAGAACTTGGGACTGAAGAAGTTGAACTGATTCAAATAGCAAATTATGTGAGCTTGTGTGACTGCTAGTCTCAAGTAACTTGAACCACTGCATCAATACAAGACTTTGGGGTTGGCTCACTATCTTCAAGATGTTTTTCCTTCTTTGTTGCAATATATGTTGGGTTTGTCTCACATCCTTCAACAGACTTGTGCATGCCATTAGGCATCTAACGAAACAAGCAGAGAGATGACATGTTTTGCATGTGTATAAATAAAGATGATAATCGTGCTGTTAATTCCATTCAATTCCAAATTAGAAAATAAAGCGTAAGTTCAAAATATCAATAGCATAATTTGGCATTGTTTGTAATGCGGGGAGCTTGACCACACTATTGGATTACCATGTCAACATAACAAGCATAGATGAAGGGCAAAGAAAATCATTGTATCTATTTTGGTTAATGTGCATGGCATGTTGTTCATGTCATCATCCACATCAGTAAGATAAAACAAGATATGACAAGGTGCAAACATGGGCTGCTTAACCACACACTGGATCATAGATCCACAAAAACAAGCATACATATAGGGAGTATGGAGTAATGTGCATGGTATGAATAAGGAATTTGGTTTTACAAGTCAAACTTGGAACTTACGGTTGTTGCGAACATGCATTTTGATAGAAACAACAAATTAAACAATAGTTAATGATAGGGAGTATGAGCAAATTAAACAACAGTTGAGGATAAAGGCTTTAGAAGGACCAACTTACATTAACAGTTAACACCGGCTTTATAATGCCTTTCTCCATGTCAAGGGAAGGATAACTCAAGAATTTAAGCACAAAATCTTCTTCATAAGCATTGCCCGTACGCTACATTTTGTAGAGAGTAATTATAGATATGATAATACTGGAAGGGATAGAGGATAATGGAGACAAGATGCAGACTGATGCTACATAATCAACTACCAATCCCTAGAAGTTTACAGGACAAAATGTAATGACAAGGGCAATGGGCTACACTTCTACGCTGGCATTGTCTGTGTATTAATCTTTTTGGTAAGATTAAATATAGATCTAATATTTTTTAGTAAATGGTGAGCGAGGGAGATACGATGTAGAATGCTACACAATGAACCAATCCCTCTTCCCATAATATAAGTGTTTTGAACACTGGTGTACTCTACAAAACGTTCTTATATTATGGGATGGAGGGAGTAGCTATTAGTGTAAGTACAGTGATAGACGACATTTAGTCCTTACAAGGGAACTGCAGAGCTAAACCTCTTCAAAAGCATTGAGTTGATTCTAAATTTATGTAAGAGTCCATACGGATCTTATAATGTCCACCAAATGGACAATAATGAGGCTAACATGTGAAGTGATGCTACATAATCCACCAGTTATGAAAGTAAGTATGGTCATACAGGGCAAGAGGTACTCACAAGAGCAATGCAGTGTGAAGTATAGTTGCGAGATTCTGTGGTCCCTTGAGAATGAATGTTCTTCTACAAATAGTT
This sequence comes from Triticum timopheevii, assembly GCA_963921465.1. Lineage (NCBI taxonomy): Eukaryota > Viridiplantae > Streptophyta > Magnoliopsida > Poales > Poaceae > Triticum > Triticum timopheevii. The sequence continues at coordinate 236,946,248 of OY997264.1, read as the reverse complement.
TTCATACAAGTGAGACATTAAGGCACATGTAGAAATGTAGTTCAAATTGTCATGTGATATCATAGACAGTACCTTACGCTGTAGAAGGGACCAATGTGTAACTAGATTATTCCAGTCACTATCTAATAAATGTAGCACCAGAGACATTACAGAAATTTCATTTCAAGGCTTGCCATCGAAGTGTGCTTGCCTTAGGTAGGAATGATACTTCATCAACGAGTGCTCGGAAAGCGCAACCAACCCTTGCTCGTATTGACAGTCCAGCTTGGTCCTCGCCTATTTAAAAGAATGAAATCTTGTTGTAACGCCCCGAGTCCGATGCGCCAGGTGTCTTCCAGCTATTCGCCTTTGTTGCCATGTCATTGCTTGCGTGTTGCATCTTGCCATGTCATCATCTGCATGTTTTTTTCAAAACTTGCATCCGTTAGGGTTTCCCCGGTTTTCTCCGTTGTCCGTTCTGAGCCCAATCACACTCGCACGCACCCGTCGCCCCTCTCAGACCATGTTTCGTGAGCGGGAGAAAAACGTTCTCGGAATGGACCGAGATTTGCCGAGTGGCCTTGGTATATCACTGGTAGACAGCCTGTCAAATTTTGTTCCATTTGGAGGTCGTTTGATGCCCCAATGGTTAACCGAGTTAACCGAAACCCCTCTCTCTTTGCAGCCCAGCACCCCTTCCACACAGCCCACCTAGCCCATCTAAACCCCCTCCATGATCTTCGTCGTTCGATCACGATCATGTGGGCGAAAACTAGACCCAATTTGGACTCTCCTAGCTCCCTATGCCTATAAATTAGCCCCCTCCCCCGAAATTTCGGGCAAACCCTAGCTTTCTTCCTCCTCCCGCCGCTGGACATGTCCATTCCGCACCGGACGTCACCCTAAAACCCGCTCCTCGCCCAATCCTGCGCCGACACGTCACCCGTCGCTGTCTCCATCGTGCCGGCCCTCCCGGCCCAAATCGGGTCCCGCCGAGCCCATTGGGGCCCGGACGAGCCTATGCGTCGCCGCCCGTATTCCCCGCTCGCCCGGATCGCCTCTCGCCGGCATTCGTCATCCGCCACTGCCTCGACCCCACCGGAGCACGCCGCCGTCTCGCCGTACCCTTGCCGCCCCAGGTCACCAGCTATCGTGCCCGTCTCCATCTCCTTCTTCCTCCTGGCCCGATCTCTCTCTCACCTCGCTCTCTCTCTCTCTCCTCCCTGCAGAACCTGCCGCCACCGCCCCGTGAAGCTTCGCCACCGATGCCGGGAACGGAGATCCCTCCCCGTTCTCCACCAGACCCGGTCATCTTTGGCCGTCCCTGCCGCCGTCCTGCCGCCCACGAGGCTCGCCGGAGCCTCAAGGTGCACCGCCGCCACCATGCCTCGCTCCCGATCCGATCGGGAGGAGGACGACGTCCCCGTCGGCCCGGCCTCGTGGGCCCGCGTGGACCACCGTTTCCCGTCCGGCCCAGATCCAGGTCCATCGCGAGCCCGCCTTGCCTCTTTCTTCCTAGGCCGAGCCCGCTATGTGAGCCTCCTTTTAGATCCCGCCCGAGTGACATTTAGTTTAGGGTTAATTGGATATATGCCACTACAACTTTCATCAACTGGAAAAATGCCATTACAGTTTTACACTTTGGAAAAATGCCACTACAATTCTTATACACTTCTTCATATGCCATTATACACGGTGAAAGGACCAAAGTGCCCATATAACTTGATTATATTCTCAATGAAATTGCCATCCCGTCATTTCCCCCCAATCTTTCTCGTGTGTGCTGGCCGCCGTAGTCGCGTGCGGGCCTACGTACCGGCCGCCATAGACGCGGGCTTGCATGCTGAGTTGACGGACTGGCCGGCAGCTGCCCACCCGCCGTAGCCTCATGCAGGCTGGCTGGCATGCGAAGCCGTGCTGGCTGGCCGCAGCCACGCTCAGCCGTGCTGGCCGCCGCGTACGCGTGCTCTGGCCTGTTGGGTGGGCACGAGCAACCTCTGCGTGCGTGCTCCGGCTGGGCGGCAAGTACGTTGAGTGTGTACAGAGTATGTGTGTGTTCTGGCCAGGCTGCGTGTGTGTGCAACGCAAGGTTTGTTCAGTGTGTGGCTAGCGTGTGTCAGCGACGGTACACGTACACGTACACATTGGGCTTGTCGTCAACTTCGCCGAGTTCAAGTTCCCCTAAGGCTCGCACCATGGAGGCCGGCCGTGCACTTGCCCGACGGCGTCCTTCTCGGCCAGCGGGTTCGCAAGTCAAGCCACACAGCAGCACAACGGTGGTTTTACCCGGCGTGGCAACGCACGCAGCGACCAACACCTATGTGTAGCAGATGCATCACATGGTGGCACGTCGATGCACAGCTCCGTCCTCGTCCGCCTCGATGCACAGCGTGGAGCAAGGAGAAGGGAGATGACGGGGGTGTTTTGGTCTCAAAATGTGTATAATGGCATATGAAGAAGTGTAGAAGAATTGTAGTGGCATTTTTTCAAAGAATAAAATTGTGATGGCATTTTTCCAATCGACGAAAGTTGCAGTGGCATATATCCAATTAACCCTTTAGTTTACCCGCGCTCGTCTGTTTTTTTCGAAGTCCCAGATTGTCAACACCATGTGCATCTGTTTGACATGCCATAACTTGATGCTCGTTGCTCCGTTTTGCATGCACGATATGTCAAAATATTCACCGTGAGATGCTCTACATTTCATTCCACTGTGCCATGCTTGTTTGAGTTCATATTGATGCCCTAATTATTGTTGCAAGAGTGCTATAGGATGTTAACCTGCTGAGACTGTTATAACTTGCCGTTTTGTCATTTTGGTTGCATTTTGTGTGTGCATCTTTTAAGGATGATGTCTACATGTTTTAGGAGCATATTCATGCCATCTTTACATTGGCACAATCCGTATATTTTGTGAGTCTTGTAGTGAGTGCATCAAGCTCATGAAGTAGGGTACTTGTTGTTACTGTTTTGCTAGGCTGAAACTGCTATATCATATTGCTATGTTTGATTGACGCTACAATACATTATATGCATAATCTGGAGATGATCACTAAGGATGTTTTGTTATAAATGGTATGCTCTATCCATTCATGCCATTTTTTGCATTTATAGCCTGCTGTAGATTGTCGTTATCATGCTCCAAATTTGCTAAATAATGTTGTTGTCAGCCTGTTAACATTAAGTTCAGTTTTGCCACGTATTTTGCTAGAGATCCATGCACCCTATGACTATGCTATTGCCCTGTTTAGCTCCATAAATTAGTCTTCTTACTGTTGGTCACCTTGTGAATCCATGAAATGCTATGTTTTGAGTTGTACAAGCTCACCAACATGCCAACTTATCGTTGTTCCTGCCATGTACTGTTATTTTACTTGCCATGTTTGCATGAATGCTACCATGTTTTTTGTTGATCTTTAGAATAAGTTCAGTAAGTAAGTGTTGTTAAGTGCTTTTAGTAATAGCATGCCATACTTAAGTTTGCCATGATAGCTTACTGTAACATGTAGTTTGCTAGGTCTAAACAATGCAACCTGATGTTAATTTCTGTCATGTCCAATGAATTTAGTCTGTGAAATTGTTATTATTTGCAATATTGCCATGTCCTTTTGAGCATGTTCTAATGGTTTCTTCAGATAGCTCAGTGTTCATGTTTTGTTAAGCGTCATTTGTACATCATGCCCATGCCTTCTGTTTTCATGGTGGGTTGCTGTAGCATATTTCCATGATGCTTGCAAGATGCCTAGTTGTTGTTTTGGACAGATTGTTATATCTTGTTTGGAGTGTATGTGTTGCACCGTTGCTCCGTTTGGAGTGTGCTCTATATGAAACTTACTTAGTTTTGCATGAGGTTTCATATTACCTTGTTGCATCCATGTTTTGAGTGTGTTTGCTTGATGTTTGTATTCCTTTTGCATCAATGCCATGGTTAACTTGTTTTGCTCATATATTCTAGGCCGTAGCTCCGAACTAAATGAACTTTATATGTAACTTGACTAGAATTTCGTGTAGATCATCTTGGCGCATCTTAACTTGCTGTTTAACAACTTGAACATAAGGCTTATTCAGATCTGGACCAATTTCGAAATTTGCATATGAGGACTTATCGGAATTGTTACATGTTGTTTCCGGCCTCATTCAAACTTGCTTTGATGTGTTGATCTTGTATGCATCATCTACGCTTGGTTTGTCCTCGTGGCTTCATCTTATTTATGGACTCGTTCTTATTCCTAGCGGGATTTCAGGCAAGATGACCTTCACCTTGGATCTCACTACTATCATTGCTATGCTAATTGCTTCGTTCTATCGCTATGCCACGCTACCCATCACTTGTTATCAAGCCTCCCAAATTGCCATGTCAGCCTCTATCCTTTTCACCCTTCCTAGCAAACCGTTGTTTGGCTATGTTACCCGCTTTTGCTCATCCCTTCTTATAGCGTTGCTAGTTGTAGGTGAAGATGAAGTTTGTTCCATGTTGGAACATGGATATTTTGGGATATCACACTATCTTTTATTTAATTAATGCATCTATATACTTGGTAAAGGGTGGAAGGCTCGGCCTTATGCCTGGTGTTTTGTTCCACTCTTGCCGCCCTAGTTTCCGTCATACCGACGTTATGTTCCTTGATTTTGCGTTCCTTACGTGGTTGGGTGTTATGGGAACCCCTTGACAGTTCACCTTGAATAAAACTCTTCTAGCAAGGCCCAACCTTGGTTTTACATTTGCCTCACCTAAGCCTTTTTTCCCTTGGGAGTCGTGATCCCGAGGGTCATCTTATTTTTACCCCCCAGGCCAGTGCTCGTCGGAAGTGTTGGTCCAACCTGTCAGCCGCCGGTGGCAACCAGGGGCAACTCTAGGCTGGCCTACCGGAAGTTTGGACAATCCGGTGTGCCCTGAGAACGAGATATGTGCAGCTCCTATCGGGACTTGTCGGCACATTCGGGCGGCTTTGCTGGTCTTGTTTTACCATTGTCGAAATGTCTTGTAACCGGGATTCCGCGTCTCGGGTCTTCCTGGGAGAAAGAATATCCTTCGTTGACCGTGAGAGCTTGTGATGGGCTAAGTTGGGACACCCCTCCAGGGTATAAACTTTCGAAAGCCGTGCCCACGGTTATGTGGCAGATGGGAATTGTTAATATCCGGTTGTAGAGAACTTGACACTTGACTTAATTAAAACGCATCAACCGTGTGTGTAGCCGCAATGGTCTCTTTTCGGCGGAGTCCGGGAAGTGAACACGGGTTTTGGGTTATGTATGAACGTAAGTAGTTTCAGGATCACTTCTTGATCACTTCTAGCTTCTCGACCTTTCCGTTTGCTTCTCTTCTCGCTCTTATTTGCGTATGTTAGTCTCCATATATGCTTAGACGCTGCTGCAACCTCACCACTTATCCTTTCCATAACCATTAAGCTTTGCTAGTGTTGATACCCTTGGTAATGTGATTGCTGAGTCCTCATGGCTCACAAATTATTACAACAACAGTTGCAGGTACAGGTATTGCGATGATCGGACGCGGGAGCGATATTACTTGTTTTGGCGTTCTTCTTCTGCTTCTTCTTTGATCAGGGGATACGTTCCAGGTCGGCAGCCTGGGCTAGCAGGGTGGATGTCGTTTGAGCTTCTGTTTGTGTTTCATCCGTAGTCGGATGTTGATCTTATGGATGATGTGTTGATGTATTCTTGCGGCATTTGTATGCCTTTTATGTATCCCCATCTATTATGTATTGTTGATGTAATGATATCCACCTTGCAAAAGCGTCTCCGATATGCGCTTCTATCCTTGGTGGGACCTTCGAGTTCCTTTAGGATAGGGTCGCATATTGGGCATGACAAGTTGGTATCAGAGCCTCGACCGACCTTAGGAGCCCCCCTTGTTTAATCATGTAGAAGAAAACTTTTCGGAGTCTAGTTATATCGGAGAGTAGGAATTCTTTTTACTCCTTAGCCCCTTCGTCGCTCTGGTGAGGAATCTTGACGTAGGTGTTTTGAATTACTTCTCTTCCCTTAAAAATTTTCTTTAGGATCACGCGGTTAGTTTTTCGTTCGTTGGTTCTCAGCTCTTTTCATCCGGTGCATTTTCTCATCAAGACGATTCGACCATCTTTGTTTTTGCAAGGTCAATCCTTAGTTCGCTCTCAATGAAGTTGTTTCTCTATCCTTAGTTGTCTTCTTTTCCCACCCGCCCACCCTTCTTCTTGGAGCCGGAGTCCGAAATCGAGAATCCATCCTACTCGTACGAAGCCTTTGCATTCTTTCCTCAAATATTTCAACTGGTGTTTTCTCTTATTCGTCGGTTCCCCTTTACAGTTGCCTTGTTTTCCCGCCCTCCCAGCCCTTATACTCTCGAAGTCTGAGCCTCTATTCGAGCATCAATTTTATTCATGCGGAGCCTCTTCAGTCCTTCCTCAATTGTCTCAACCGGTGAATTCTCGTCTCGGTGAACATTCTTCATCTCTTTTTCTTCTCCGGTGGATTCAATTCCAATTCTCGATAGTGATTATATTCTTTCCCTCGGCTCAAGTGTTTTCCCTGCTCGTTCGCCTCTCGCCAGTTTATCCTTCCAGAGTGTTCAAGACATCTCAGGAGACTCATCTGTGTTTGGATTAATTCGAGGTTATCACCTCATTGAAATATTTCAATTGTTCCGGTGTATCATCTACCTCTTCAAAAATCCTTTCCAACCATATTTTTCTCTTCAGTGGGCCCTAACCCACAGGTCTTTTCCCAGGATCTTACCTAACTCTTCTAATTCTCCCGGAGCTATTCTCAAATTCTTTTCAAGGTGACATAAGAATGGATCCCATCAGTCACATGCCTTCTCCAAGATCTCTTTCAAATTCTTTTCATTGCTGGCTCAACCTCTTCGCTTCTCATTCTCCCAGAGTGTCTCAACAATTTTGGTTTTCTTTCTCGTTGTCATTCTCAACATTTGAAGACCGATGTAGAGTTTCCTCTAAATCTTGCCCCGTTCTCTTGACGATTCATGGTGCTAGCTTGTTGTTAATCCTCTTATTGTGTTCCGATCTTCAAGAATTCTTTTCTTACCCATCTGGAGTATTTCAGGAGTTTTTTCTGTTTGGATTATCCGGAGGCCTCCATTTCAGAATATTTCTTTGTTCCAAGTTTTCAGCTTCGTTCTTCAAATATTCTAAACTGATGCCACTTCGCTCGTTCTCGTATTTTTACCGGTGCTTCGTTCAAGCATTCTATAATCAGTTCGCGATCTCTTCGTTTGTTTGTCTCTAAATTCCCTCAAGTATCTTCATGCTTTTCTAATTCTTCCTGGTGATTCATTCTCCTTCGTCATTCAATTTTGAATTTTTACGGTGGTTCGTTCAAGATTCCTTTTCCATTCTTATCACATTCATTCATTCTTTCCAAATCCGACCGGTGGTTCATGAAGACTTTCTCAAGTTTTGCGCCATATTCCCCTTAATCCTTTTCAACAAGAATAAGTTGCATGCCAAATCCGCTTGTCATCAATTAAATTGGATGTGTATAAGCATAACATAATTCTTATTCTTACTTCATCGTCGTCAAGTAATCCCTTTCTTCAGAGTTTGTTCTTGAGGAATAAATTCTAGTTCCGAGTGTTTTCATCTTTTCTTTTCTGGAGTTCAAATTTCCTCGGCCATTTCGTCAGAACCGCCATCTAAATCACCGCAAGGCTTAATCTTATTCTTTCATCCTTCATTCTATCTCATCATCTTTCTGTCACCGGAGTTCTTCACGGTTGAGGGAGTCCTGGATTAGGGGGTGTTCGGATAACCAGACTATCAGCGTTGGCTGGACTCCTAGACTATGAAGATACAAGATTGAAGACTTCGTCCCATGTCCGGATGGGACTTTCTTTGGCGTGGAAGGCAAGCTTGGCAATACAGATATGTAGATCTCCTACCATTGTAACCGACTCTGTGTAACCCTAGCCCTCTCCGATGTCTATATAAACCGGAGGGTTTTAGTCCGTAGGACGAACAACAATCATACCATAGGCTAGCTTCTAGGGTTTAGCCCCTTTGATCTCGTCGTAGATCTACTCTTGTACTACCCATATCATCAATATTAATCAAGCAGGAGTAGGGTTTTACCTCCACCGAGAGGGCCCGAACCTAGGTAAAAACAATGTGTCCCTTGTCTCCTGTTACCATCCGCCTACACGCACAGTTCGGGACCCACTACCCGAGATCCGCTGGTTTTGACACCGACATTGGTGCTTTCATTGAGAGTTCCTCTGTGTCGTCACCTTTAGGCCCAATGGCTCCTTCGATCAACAACAACGACGCGGTCTAGGGTGAGACTTTTCCCCCCGGACAGATCTTCATATTCGGCGGCTTTGCACTGCGAGCCAATTCACTAGGCCATCTGGAGCAGATCGAAAGCTACGCCTCTGGCCATCAGGTCAGATTTGGGAGTTTGAACTACACGGCCGATATCCGCGGAGATTTGATCTTCGACAGATTCGAGCCGCAGCCAAGCGCGCCGCACTGTCTCGATGGGCACGATCTAGCTCTGCCGCCGAACAGTGCCCTGGAGGCCGCATCAGTGTCCGCTCCGACCCTTAGCTCGGAGCTGACTTTGCCGATCGAGGATGAGTGGCTAGATGCCGCCTCGGGGGCTGCGATCTCTACGGCGATGGATCCGAACACCATCCCTGTCCTTTGCGAAGCTCGTGACTCCAAAGTGCCGGACTCCTCTTCGGACTCCGAACCTTCCGCGCCCCTGCCAATCGAATCCGATTGGGCGCCGGTTATGGAGTTCACCGCCGCGGACATCTTTCAGCACTCGCCCTCTGGCGACGTCCTGAACTCACTGAAGTCTCTCTCTTTATCAGGAGAGCCCTGGCCGGACTATGGTCAGGAAGGTTGGGACACAGACGACGAAGAAATTCAACGCCCACCCACCACCCACTTTGTAGCCACTGTCGATTATCTAACCGACATGCTCGACTTTGACTCCAAAGACATTGACGGTATGGACGACGATGCCGGAGACGACCAAGAACCAGCGCCTACAAGGCACTGGAAGGCCACCTCAACTCACAATGTATATATGGTGGATACACCTAAAGGAAGCGATAACGAGGAACAATGGGACGCTGCGAATGATAATTCCCTCGAAAAGCAACCAAAACGGCGACGTAAGCGCTGCTCAAAGTCCCGCCTCGACAAAGACGGCGGCCATACAGACCCAGCCATAGAGAAGGTCACACCAGTGCACGACGAACATGCCATCGAACAACCGTCCGAACAGGACAACTTGGATAAACAACCCGCCCCCGGCGAAGATGACAGTCCGGACGATCTCACACCGGACAAGTTGTTGGAGCAGAAGAACCTCCACAAAAGGCTCGTCACAACTGCGCGTAGCCTGAAAAAGCAGAAGCAGAAGCTCAAAACAGTGGAAGATGCACTCAGAATCAGATGGAGAAAAGTATCAACACCGCAGACAAATACAGCGATAGTCGCCAAACAAAGAGCTACCCGAAGCACAAACTACTGCCCGAATTCGACAAGGAGGCCGTAGAGCCCCCACAATCCAAGAAAAAAGAGGCCGCCCGGTCAGATAGATGACCACATGGCAAACATAGAGTGGCAAGCAGCACCGCACACAAGCCGGCACGCGATCCCCATAAGGATTCGCACCAAAAGGATGGCCCAGTCAGGACTATCTATGGGTCAAGAATGCAAGCTCTAGAAAGCAATGCAACACGTCGAGTATTCGAACATCACGGCACACCCAAATACAGGGGCGCCGCACACCCCCTATGTTTCATCGATGAGGTGCTGGATCATGAATTTCCAGCGGGATTTAAACCCATAAACATAGAGGCATACAACGGAACAACAGACCCGGGAGTCTGGATTGAGGATTACATCCTCCACATACACATGGCTAGAGGAGATGATCTCCACGCCATAAAATACTTACCCCTCAAGCTCAAAGGGCCAGCACGACGCTGGCTTAAAAGCCTCCCTGAAAACACCGTTGGAAGTTGGGAAGAGCTCGAGGATGCTTTTCGGGCAAATTTTCAAGGGACTTATGTCCACCCTCCGGATGCAGACGATTTAAGTCACATAACTCAACAACCCGGAGAGTCAGCCCGCAAATTCTGGAACAGGTTCCTCACCAAAAAGAACCAAATAGTCGACTCTCCAGACGCCGAAGCCTTAGCAGCTTTCAAACACAACGTCTGGGACGAATGGCTCGCCAGGCACCTTAGCCAGGAAAAGCCAAGAACAATGGCCACACTAACAAGCCTCATGACCCGCTTTTGCGCGGGAGAGGATAGTTGGCTGGAAAGATGTAGTACCAGCGACCCAAGTACATCCGAAGTCAGAGATGGAAACGGGAAAACACGACGCAGCAAGGACCAGCGCCGGACAAGGGGAAATAACCCGAAGAGCACGGCGGTCAACGCCGGATTCAAAAGCTCTTGGCAGAATCACAAAAAACTGCCCCTCAAGGATAACAGCCACGGCTATCCAACCTAAACAAAATCTTGGACAAAATATGCCAAATCCAAAGTACCCCAGGGAAGCCTGCAAACCATACCCATAGAGATTGTTGGGTCTTCAAGGAGTCCGTCAAACTCAATGCCGAACACAAGGGGCTCGACACACCAAGCGAGGACGATGACGAACCCCACAAGCAGCACCGAAAAACAAAAGAATTTCCCACAAGAAGTCAAAACAGTAAACTCACTTCAAGTGACAAAAGGGAAAAATCAGAGCAGCGCATTGAAATACGCGCCGCACGGCCTATCCCGGTGGTGTCCCGACATTGGTTGCCAAAACCAATCACCTTTGATCATCAGGATTACTCCGGAAGTATCCGGAACACAGGATGGACTGCCCTGATATTAGATCCTATAATCGACGGACTCCAATTCAGAGAAGTCCTAATGGACGGCGGTAGTGATCTAAACCTGCTATATCAGGAGACAATCCGCAAAATGGGGATAGACCCAACCAAAATTCGCCACAGCAACACCTCCTTCAAGGGGGTAATGCCAGGCCTATATGCCCATTGTACGGGCTCCCTACTGCTTGAAGTTGTGTTCGGCTCATCCGATAACTTCCGCCATGAAAAGTTAACCTTCCACATTGCCCCATTCAAAAGTAGCTATCAAGCAATATTGGGACGTGAAGCTTTCGCCCGCTTTAACGCTATACCGCATTATGCATCTCTTACACTCAAAATGCCCGGTCCACGCGGCATCATCTCATTAAAGGGAAATATCAAGTGTTACTCGAGCACAGAAGAACGTGAGACTGCCTGGACAGTCATACACTAATCCGGCTCCACTAAACCAAGCACCCGAACAGGTCATTCGAACCCCGGACACGGCTAGACGAGTCCGGCGTAAACATATAAAGGCCTGCTAGCCGCACACCCCCATACAAGGGGCTGCATGCATGTACAACAAGAGACAATAAAGCTCAATTTTATTTGCTTTTCGAATCGTACTCTTTTTATTTAATATAAAGTACATTTTTCGCATGATCTTTCTTCAACTAAGTTCTTCTCTTTTTACATATGAACACCGTGCTACACCCGTCCAGGTTACGGCACAACGGAGACACAGGCGCAGATGTGCAGTAGGGACCCATTGCAAGGATTCTTTTCAGATTAACACCCTGCGTAAACCTTTTTTAGTGTGTTGATACACATCCCCCGGTTTCTTGGTATAACCGAGGAGGAGGCTGGTGTTTTGGCATCGGCCGCGTCAGAAATTTTTGCACGTACCTGGACACCAGGGGCTTAGGGCATTGTTCTGCCCGTTTTCATAAAGACCGAATACCTTAGGGAGTGTTCGGCGTCTCGAGTTAGGCCTTATATGCATCAGCTCTGAATCACGTCTTTGGTCAAATGTTGGGTTTGCCCGGCTCCTTTGTTTTGCTGCCTTACGTTCCGCTCCATCGGCTAACGTGGCACCAGGAGAACTACTGCGATTGGGCCCCGGTTCGGCCTGGTGAGCACCTCAGTAGAGAAAGCCGAAAACTGACTGTCATGATATAGCGTGAGACTGGTCAACCACTTGATGACCACCGGAATGTTTAGAATTCCTCCACATTAACGAAGGACCATTTCCCGGTCAGGCACATACGCACCCCGAGTTCGGGAGAGCGCGGTGCCCGTAGGGGCTATATAGTAGCCCCACCATCGAACTCCTATGGCTAAGTGAAAGTGATAAAGCATTATAGTTCGGTTGCCTAGTTTGCTACGCTATCACCTCCTTCACAGGACCAAGACATCGGATTAAGTGTGAAAATGCGCCTTTTCTGCAAACACCCCCGCACTATGTGCGTGGGGGCCAAAGCCAAAGACTGCCATCTTTCAGGTTATATACACATATACATTAACGGCCGCACACGAGGCATTTTAATACTTGAATGCACAAGTATAAAAAGCCCTTATATTATATTGAAACATTGTTTCACAAATCACACATGTCATTAGAACATAATATCCTTCGAGCACTGCGTCTCTATTAAACAAGCGCCCTGCAGGACTTCCTCAAAATAGTGCTCGGCAGGTACTTGGCTTCTGTCCGAATCCTAGGATGCAACGTCAGTGGCCTTCATCTCCGCCCAGTATGTCTTGACACGAGAAAGAGCCATCCGCGCACCCTCTATGCATGCTGACCGCTTTATTGCACCAATATGCGGCACCGCACCAAGGAACTGCTGCACCAAGCCTAAATAACTCTTCGGCTCGGGCCTGCTCGGCCACAAATGAGTCACGACATCCTTCATGGCAAGTCCGGACAACCTATTCAGCTCAGCCCATTCGGCCAAATGATCAGTCAATGAAAGCGGACGCCCTGGACTATGGAACTGCGACCAAAAAAAGCTCTTCCACTCCATGATGCTTTTGGCCTCGGAAGTGTGCGACCGCGTCTGCAGCACTCGCCACCAAATCCAGATAAGCATCCTCCGCACCCCACAGCTAGCCCAACTGAGCATACTTAGGATCCGTAAATTTCCTCCGTAGCAGAAAAGGCTTTCTAGCCGTAATATCTTCTGCCTGACGCATCTCCTCTTTCATAGCTCTCATTGCAGCGCGAGCATCCATGGCCTCAGTAGTGGCCTTTTTCAGGTCCTCTTGTTCCGTTCGCCCTTCTTTTTCAACAAGCTCGCAACGGTCGGTAGCATTCTTCAACTTTACGGCCATCTCGGCCATTTCTTTCTTGCTTTGGCTGTGAGCAGCCTGTTCGGCTCTCAGCTCTTCGGCTGCTTTTAAGGCAGCCGCATCACTTTTTCGGGCTTGCTCCTTGGCTCGGGCGAGCTCCGCCCGAAGGTTCTCCATGGCAGCGGCACCATCTGCGTCAAGCATACATGTTGTAAGGCACAGACATTAAGCTACCTTACCGGGTGTCCGCGGAGAAGCTGCATACCTTGTGACTCGTCAAGCCGCTTATTGACAAGCGCGATGTCAGAATCCGCCACGTCAAGTTGCCGCTTTAATTCGGCAAATTCATCAGTCCGGCTTGCCACCGGACGCTTCGCCACCTACATAGGAAGAGCGCATATTATACCTGGGATTATGATCCTTGGCGCGCTGTCATTTTTGACAGCACACCGAATCTCAGGGGCTACTATCTATACAGGGTGCATTCTATATGCAAAACCGTCAGAAGGTACATCATTTTGCGTACCTCAAAACCCGTCAGTAAACTTTTGACGGCTTCATGCAATCCACTTTCAGCGAATGAAATCCTTGCAATCACCATACCCATTAGCGCACGGTGATCTTCCGAGATAGACGCTCCCGAGCAGATCTTTCAACTCCTCCGACCATACACCGGTCGGAGCCGGACTCGTCCGATGGCCTTTTTCCAAGGCCGGAGGCGGAGGGCTTTGAGGGGACCTACGACTGCCTTCGGGCCCCACCGGATTCAGAGAAACCCTCCGCGATGACACCTCAGGGTCATCCGCCTCGCATGACAGTTCGGTAGGCGAAGGCGTTTCGCTCTCCATCATCTCCGGATCAAGATCCCCCGAAGACGAGCTCTGCTGAGAAGGGCGGAGATCCGAACAACAAGATAAAATTTCGGTTATCTTCAGAAATAAAACAGGGATGTCTCTCATTCTAGGAAAACGCCCCTCTTTACTTACGGCTCGCTGGAGGGCTGATCTCCTTGGGGAAATTGTGCGGCCGGGGCATCTCCCGGCGCAGGACCCTCTGGCGAAGATTTCTTCCCCCGCTTCGAGGCCTTAGTCTAAGGATCTTCAGAAGCGGTCCTCTTCTCCCCTTGGAGGGAGGGATTATCGATCCCTCCTTTCTTGATAAACTCCTTCGTGGAGGTAGTAGCTCCCTTGTTCCCCCCTTCGCCTTCTTCAAAAGGCGCAGCCTCTAGCATCCTGGTTAACACAGGATCCGGCGTGATCTCTGGGAGGGGGGCCGGACACCGGATCAGTTTTGCTTTCGCTATCCACTCCTGTTCAAGGGATGGCTCTTTTAAAGGCAAGCTTATGATAGATATACGGATGGCATGTTCGGGTACATGACTACTTACTTGAGTATCTGGGCGATTGCAGCTCAGAACTGCGTCCTCTGTCAAGTCTGAACACTTCTCTTGTGATCCGAAGAACAGTTTATACATCTCCACGGGCGTCGCGCCCATAAAATGTTGGAGAGCTCGTGGTCCCTCCGGATTAAATTCCCACAGGCGGAGGGGGCGACGTTTGCAGGGAAGAAGGCGCCGAATCAGCATGACCTGCGCCACTACGACCAGATTGATCTCCCTCTCTTGGAGATCTTGAATACGGCCCTGCAATAGAGGTACGTCCTTGGACGGCCCCCAGTCAAGCCCTTTGTTGACCCATGACGCCAGCCGCGGTGGAGGACCCGGGCGGAAGGCGGGTGGCGCCACCCATTTGGTGCCCCTGGGAGCGGCGATGTAAAACCACTCCTGTTGCCATAAACCGAGCTCCTCTTGAAAAGAGCCCTCGAGCCATGGAGCGTCAGCACTTTTGCTTATAACAGCCCCTCCGCACTCTGGCTGCTGCCCCTCGATCATCTTCAGCTCCACTTTGAAGGTCTTGAGCCACAATCCGAAGTGAGGGGTAATGCGGAGGAAGGCTTCGCATACGACAATGAACGATGAGATGTGGAGGATGGACTCTGGATCCAAGTCGTGGAATTCCAGCCCATAATAAAACATGAGCCCCCTCATGAAGGGGTCCGTCGGGAAGCCTAAACCCCGAAGGAAGTGAGACACGAACACCACGCTCTCACCAGGCTCGTGAGTAGGAATAACCTGCCCTGGGGCAGACAACCTATGCGAAATTTCGCCGGTTAGATACCTGGCGTCGCGCAGCTTTAGCACATCTTCTTCCTTGATGGAGGAAGGCATCCACCGGCCGTGCAGGTCGGAGCCGGACATCGTTGAAGGTCCGAAGCGCCTGAATCTGGAGCTTTGGGTGTTGGAACTCGAGGCAAGAGGCGGATTCGATTGAGATTGAAAGAAAGGAGCGGGCCTTGGTCTCGTTATAAAGAGGTTGAATACCAAGAGCCCTCCCCGTGACCGTCCGGGACTCGCCTTCGATAGAGGGGGCGTGCCAACGGGCACGACCGGGTTACCCACGCCCGTATTGATGAGAATCCAGGAATAAGGGGACACGATCTCTGCTTTGACAAGACGTGCCAAGGAAACCGCCTCGCTAAACGCGCTGAGGTGGAACCATAAAAACAATTCGAATAAAGGCTTGGCCGTGGTGTGATGTCACGCCATGAAATACGTCAGCAGATTAAATTTGTGTAAATATTATTCTCTCTACGATGGTATGTGGAACTTATTTTGCAGAGCCGGACACTATCCTTGTGTTCAAAATCTTCTATGAAGTATTCGGAGGAGGAACCCGCCTTGCAATGCCGAAGACAATATGCGCGCCGGACTCGTCGTCATTGAAGCCTGGTTCAGGGGCTACTGAGGGAGTCCTGGATTAGGGGGTGTCCGGATAGCCGGACTATAACCATTGGCCGGACTCCTAGACTATGAAGATACAAGATTGAAGAATTCGTCCCGTGTCCGGATGGGACTTTCCTTGGCATGGAAGGCAAGCTTGGCAATACAGATATGTAGATCTCCTACCATTGTAACCGACTCTATGTAACCCTAGCCCTCTCCGGTGTCTATATAAACCGGAGGGTTTTAGTCCGTAGGATGAACAACAGTCATACCATGGCTAGCTTCTAGGGTTTAGCCTCTTTGATCTCATGGTAGATCTACTCTTCTACTACCCATATCATCAATATTAATCAAGCAGGAGTAGGGTTTTACCTCAACCGGGAGGGCCCGAACCTGGGTAAAAACATCGTGTCCCTTGTCTCCTGTTACCATCCGCCTAGACGCACAGTTCGGGACCCCCTACCCGAGATCCGTCGGTTTTGACACCGACAACGGTGGTTCTTCATGATTTAATTCATTTTTCAAGAGTTCATCAAGATTTTGTTGGAGGAGTTTGTGACGCCCCGGATTCAATCGTACACTAATCATACACACAAATGTGTACGATCAAGATCAGGGACTCACTGGAAGATATGACAACACAACTCTAGACACAACTCAAAAGCTTTATATTACAAGCCAGGGGCCTCGAGGGCTCGAATACATAGCTCGATACACAAGAGTCAG
The DNA here is from genome assembly GCA_963921465.1 of Triticum timopheevii. Lineage (NCBI taxonomy): Eukaryota > Viridiplantae > Streptophyta > Magnoliopsida > Poales > Poaceae > Triticum > Triticum timopheevii. The sequence goes on along the minus strand of OY997264.1, from coordinate 236,929,630 downwards.
CGGAAGCAACAATATCTGAGTACAAACATAAGTTAAACAAGTTTTGCCTTAAGAAGGCTAGCACAAACATCAACGATCGAAGAGGCAAGGCCTCTTGCCTTGGACCTCCTAACTACTCCTGGTCGTCGGCGGGCTCCACATAGTAGAAGGCACTCTCTGGGTAGTAGTAGTAGTCTGCGGGGGTGGCATCATCTGACTCCTAGGATCCACCATCTGGTTGCAACAACCAGAAAGAAGGAAGAAGAGGGAAAAGGGGAGCAAAGCAACCGTGAGTACTCATCCAAAGTACTCGCAAGCATCAGATCTATACTAAGTATGCATTGGTAACAAATGGAAGGGTTGTATCTGTGGACTGAACTGCAGAATGCCAGAATAGAGGGGGAAGGCCTAGCCTATCGAAGACTAGCATCTTCAAGCAGCTCCAAGCATCTTACAGCATGTAGAAGAGTAAAGAATAGCAGTTTATAATTAACAAGCATGTTGTAACATTAATACCCAGAGATCCTTCCTCGACTCCCTGCGAGAAAGCAATCCCGAAGCCACATATTCAAGTATCCATTTGTAGGTGTATAAGATCCGGATATAAGTCTGAACGTCCGTTACCGTGGACACGACTATTAACAGATAATCTTCCCTGCAGGGGTGCAACACGTTTTCCAACACGCTCGATCACTCTGGCCGGACACACGTTTCTGAGTCAATGCCCGACCTTGGAAGATCAACACGTCGTAACCCTACCTAGAGTCAGCAGAAGGTCCCCACCGGTCTACATCCTAAGCACTCCGGGGTCTGGGCCCATCGCCCGGTGCACTCCGGGTCGTTACGTGCAGGGTGATACAGGCCACCTCCACTAGGGCGCCGATCGGGCCGTGCCGCAATGCTGAACTGGACGTCTGACAAAGCTTCGGCTGATATTGCGACATCGAGGCCCATATCTATTCTCACGTGGTGGTTGGTGCGTAAAGGCCAAAGGCCAACTCAGAACAAATACCCAAACCATAGTGTATTATTAGTTTGCGGAGACGAGCAGAGACTCACGATCGAAAGTGACCCCTGTAGGACCTTGAGAAGAGGTGTCTAGGGGGGGGGTGATTAGACACTAAGTACCAAAGTTGCAGTTTTTAAGTTCTTAATGTTTAAGTGGAGATTAGGCACAAGTTTAACATTCACAATACCTATCAAGCATGCAAAGAGTTTATGAGCAGCGGAAAGTAAAGCATCCAACTTGCAAGAAATTAAAGGGAAGGGTTTGGAGGATTCAAACGCAATTGGAGACACGGATGTTTTTGGCGTGGTTCTGATAGGTGGTGCTATCGTACATCCACATTGATGGAGACTTCAACCCACGAAGGGTAACAGTTGCGCGAGTCCATGGAGGGCTCCACCCACGAAGGGTCCACGAAGAAGCAACCTTGTCTATCCCACCATGGCCGTCACCCACGAAGGACTTGCCTCACTAGCGGTAGATCTTCACGAAGTAGGCGATCTCCTTGCCCTTACAAACTCCTTGGTTCAACTCCACAATCTTGTCGGAGGCTCCCAAGTGACACCTAGCCAATCTAGGAGACACCACTCTCCAAGAAGTAACAAATGGTGCATTGATGATGAACTCCTTGCTCTTGTGCTTCAAATGATAGTCTCCCCAACACTCAACTCTCTCTCATAGGATTTGGATCTAGTGGAAAGAAGATTTGAGTGGAAAGCTACTTGGGGAAGGCTAGAGATCAAGATTCAGATGGTAGGAATGGAATATCTTGGCCTCAACACATGAGTAGGTAGTTCTCTCTCAGAAATGGTAAGTTGGAAGTGTAGGTTTGTTCTGATAGCTCTCTCCACGAATGAAGAGGAGGTGGAGGGGTATTTATAGCATCCACACAAAATCTAACCGTTACACACAATCTACTAAACTCGGTGGGACCAATTCAACAGACTCGGTCAGACCGATTTAGTAAACCTACTGACCGTTAGGATTTTCGGTGGGACCGAAATGCAACTCGGTAGGACCGATATGGTTAGGGTTAGGGCATAACGTAATCTCGGTAGGACCGATTACACAAACTCGGTGAGACCGATTTTGGTAATAAGCTTTCCAGAGAGTTTGTCTGGCAAACTCGGTGGGACCGATTACTCAAACTCGGTGGGACCTATTTTGGTAATAAGTTATCCAGAGAGTTTGCGTTGTAATCTCGGTAATGGACATACACAGAGAGATTATAATCCCATCTCGGTGAGACCGAGATCCCAGTCGGTATGACCGATTTGCTTAGGGTTTGTGGCAGTGGCTATGACATGCAAAATCGGTGGCGCCGGATAGAAAGAATCGGTGTGACCGACTTTGGCTTTAGGTTTAGGACATATGTGGATGTGAGAAAGTAGCTGAGGGTTTTGGAGCATATCACTAAGCACATGAAGCAAGAGGCTCATTAAGCAACACCTCATCCCTTCTTGATAGTATTGGCTTTTCCTATAGACTCAATGTGATCTTGGATCACTAAAATGTAAAATGAAGAGTCTTGAGCCAATCCTTTGTCCTTAGCATCTTGAAGGAGTTCCCACATCCTTTAGTCCATGCCACTCCATTGTTGAACTTATCTGAAACATACTAGATAAAAGTGTTAGTACAACAAGAGATATGTTGGCATTAATTACCAAGACCACCTAGGGAGCACTTGTGCTTTCAATCTCCCCCTTTTTGGTAATTGATGACAACATACATCAAAGCTTTAGATAAAGATATAAAGAGTAGCAAGTAAAGCTTTGGAAAGACATGTAACAAGCATAGGCTCCCCCTACATGTATGCAATCATGTGAATATGAAATATAGAAGCATGTGAGAGCATAAACATGATAGAGCAGGCAATGTGTTACATGTATATTGGCCATATGCATCAGAGCAAAGAATATTAAGGAAAATACCTTCATGCTCATGAGTCCTTCTTGCAAACAGTATGTACATCAGCAAGAATTCCTCATACACATGATTGTGATGCATATACTTACCTTGCAGTCTTGAGTTGGCTTAGGATGGAATGAACCTGCGTAAACAAGGTTAGATAACACAGATACATCTACTAGCCAGAGCAAACAAAAGAAACCACAAGAATCCCAAGACTGGGATGACATGTAGAGAGTGAGTACTAAGTACCACATTGGATTAGACATGGCCCCAAGAGTAAAGATATGCAATGAATTTAAATGATTTCTTTCCCTTAGATGTCTTGCTCCCCCTAAATCTAGCATGGGGTATTGAGAGAAGATATGGAATAGAAAATCAGAGCTGAAAAAAATCAGAGCTAAAAGATATGAATGATGATCAGAGCTAATGTATGCTGATGCAAATAAGCACAACAAATCATATGGACATGTCTCTCCCCTCAAGAAGACATGTGAGCATGTCTCCTCTTGAACACCAAGCATCTGGGGTCGTTGAGAAATACTCTCTACTTAAGTATTCTCTCCCCCTGGAGATCTCTCTCTCCCCTTTGAGGGTCTCTCCCCCCAGAAGATCTTTCTCCCCCTTAAGGATCTCTTTCTAAATGATAAGCTTTGATGTTCTCTCTCTCCCCCATTGACATCAATTTCCAAGAAGGGTTTTCTGGAATCCGTCAAATGGGTTTGGTCCTTGAGACACAACACAAAGCAATGATAAAATTGTGATGCTTGTAGAGGACAAGATTCATTGAGTGGAGCTGGATCAGAAGAAACGTAGAATATGTGGCAAACTATTTTTCCTGATGTGAAATCGGTGACACCGAGTGGTATGCTTCGGTTGTACCGAAAGGATTCGGTTGGGCCGAAAATAACAAATCGGTGAAACCGAGTTCGTCGCAGAGAAAACACTTGTCACCTCAGCTCTCTAGACTAGTAAGATCTCACAAAAATTTGCAAGGAATTTGATGCAGAAAATGCAGAGCAAACAGAAAGAAATCTGGATGAATTTTTTTTGAAAGGGGGAACAAATATGCATGTGACAAATGCAAAAACACAGAAAATAACACAAGAGAACTTCATCTAGAGATGGTCGCCGACAAGGTCAACTATGTTAGAGTATATTGACTTAGGAGTCAAGTGAGATCACTTGATCATAGGTCATACTCATCGTTTAAGCTCAAAATGGGGTTGCCATTTTTCGTTTAAGCATCTTGATGTATTCGCATCGTGTCGAGTTGCTTTAGCTCATTACTTGGAGTAAAGCTTCTCTAAGATGGAATAACATACCTTGGTTGGTGGTGTTGTCCATGTAGTTGGACTTGTGTGAGTTGCTCAAGGTTGATGTAGCTCATCAAGAATTTGGAGCACCACTTGGAATTTAAGTCCATCTACCTACATGGGTTAGTTCTTGCAAGGAAGAGCACTTGTGTATCAAAAAAAATGACAATCATGAAGCTCAACATAGAATTTGTCAAATGATATGTTTGAATTGTTTCGTGCTTCCTTGTCTGCAACCACCATAGTGTAGAGACTTGGTGATGTAGAGATTGCTTAAGATGTGAGTAGACTGCAATCTCATGGAATTTGATTCCACCAATTACCTACATGGGTTAGATAACATGCAAGATACAAATATATCCAAGACATAAGATTTTCATCATAAGAGAAATATCAAGGATTAGTCATAAGCTCATGTCTTGCATGTATCCAATGGAGTTTCTACTCCAAGTTTGAAGCATCAATGATGTTCAATTCTCCTCTTAACCTGCAAAATACTTTCTCATCAAGAAGTTTAGTGAATATATCCTCTAATTGCTTTTCGGTGCGAACATGCTTAAGATCAATGTCACCCTTTGCAACATGATCTCGAATGAAATGATGACGAACTTCAATATGCTTAGTTCGAGAATGTTGCACAGGATTATTACCAATTTTGATAGCACTTTCATTGTCACAAAGCAATGGAACATGTCTCACATATATCCCATAATCTTTAAGAGTTTGGGTCATCCAAAGTAATTGAGCACAACATGAACCAGCGGCAATATATTCAACTTCGGCGGTGGATAAGGATACCGAGTTTTGTTTCTTGGAGGACCAAGACACAAGAGATCTACCAAGAAATTGACAAGTACCCGATGTGGACTTCCTATCAACCTTGTCTCCGGCATAGTCCGAGTCGGAATAGCCAACAAGATCGAAAGAGGCCCTCTTAGGATACCAAATGCCAAAGTTTGGTGTATGGATTAAGTATCTCACTATCCTTTTCACGGCCTTAAGATGACATTCTTTAGGAGCAGCTTGATATCGTGCACATATGCACACACTTAGCATGATATCGGGACGTGAAGCACATAGATATAACAATGAACCAATCACAGAGCGATAAACCTTTTGATCAACCGGTTCACTGTCTTTGGTCAAATCAAGATGTACACTAGTAGGCATGGGTGTAGACATACCTTTGCATTCTTGCATATTGAACTTCTTGAATAATTCCTTGGTGTACTTCGTTTGAGAAACAAAGGTACCTTCCTTAGTTTGCTTGATTTGCAACCCAAGGAAGAATTTGAGTTCACTCATCATAGACATCTCAAACTTCTCCGACATTAGCTTCCCAAACTTTTCACTAAAATGAGGGTTAGTTGAACCAAATATAATATCATCAACATAGATTTGGCACACGAATAGTTCTCCATTAACCCTTTTTGTAAAAGAGTAGAATCAATTTTCCCAATTTCAAAGCCTTTTTCAATAAGGAACTTGGTCAAGCATTTATACCACGCTCTAGGAGCTTGTTTAAGACCATAAACGGCTTTGTGAAGTTTGTAAACATGATTGGGTTTCTTAGGATTGACAAAGCCGGGAGGTTGCTTAACATAAACTTCCTCCTCTATTTCACCATTTAGAAACGCACTTTTAATGTCCATTTGGTACAAGGTGATATCATGATGATTAGCATAGGCAAGTAAGATGTGAATAGACTCAAGTCTAGCAACGGGAGCATAAGTCTCACAATAGTCCATACCTTCGACTTGTGTGTAGCCTTGGGCGACGAGACGTGCTTTGTTGCGAACTACTTGTCCATCTTCATCCTGCTTGTTGCGAAACACCCATTTGGTACCGATGACGTTGTGGTTGTTGTCGGGCTTCTCAACCAATGTCCAAACTTGGTTCCTCTCAAAGTTATGTAGCTCTTAATGCATGGCATTTATCCAATCCGGATCTTCCAATGCTTCTTCAACCTTCATAGGTTCAATGCTAGAGATGAAAGAATAGTTTTCACAAAAGTTAGCTAAACGAGTTTTAGAGTGAGTGATTCTCCCGGTTTGAATGTCACTGTAGATTTGCTCGACGGGATGATCTTTAGCAATTCTTGTTCGAACTCGTGAAAGCTTTTGCTTGGGTCTTCGTTGAACATCTTCTTCATCTTGTTCTTCTTCTTGGCCTTCTTCATTGTCGTCGTTGTCGTTCTCTTGTGGTGGTGGAGAGGGAGGTTGTTGTCGTTCATCTTGATGCACTTCCTCGTTTTCTTTAGCTTGGTGTGTCCCACTTGTGGATGCTTCCGTGTCAACTCTTGGTTCACCTTGTCGTGAAGTAGAAGCTTCCACTTGGACGGATGAGCTACTCTCCTTTACCTCTGTTGGACGAACCTTGCCAATAGACAAGTCTTGGATTGCTTCCGAAGGATCTTTGTCTCCTACATCAATTGGCAATTGCTCTACTTGCGAGCCGTTAGATTCATCAAACTTCACATCTACCGTCTCTTCAACCTTTCGGGTGAAATTGTTGTAGACATGGTAAGTGTGAGAGTTTGAGCCATAACCAAGTAGGAAACCTTCATGAGATTTAGGAGCAAATTTAGAGCGACGATGCTTATCAAGAATGTAGCACTTTGAGCCGAATACTCGAAAGTATCCAACTTGGGGTTTTTTACTGGTGAGGAGCTCGTATGCCGTCTTGCCAAGTAGCTTGTGAAGATACAAGCGATTTGTTGCATGACAAGCTGTCTCAACCGCTTCTGCCCAAAAGTGCTTCGGCGTCTTGTACTCATCAAGCATTGTTCTCGCCATTTCAATGAGCGTCCGGTTCTTCCTCTCAACAACTCCGTTTTGTTGAGGTGTGTACTTAGCGGAGAACTCGTGTGAAAACCCTTCTTCGTCAAGAAAGGTGTCCACATTTGCATTCTTGAACTCCGTTCCGTTGTCGCTGCGAACCTTCTTGATCTTCACTTCAAATTGATTTTGGGCCTTCCTAGCGAAGTTTTTGAAGATCTTTTGGACCTGCGATTTATCATCGAGAAAGAACACCCACGTAAATCTTGAAAAATCACCAACTATTACTAGACCAAAAGAATTTCCACCGAGACTCTTATAAGAGTTGGGACCGAAAAGATCCATGTGAAATAGCTCGAGTGGCCTCCTTGTGGTCATGATGTTCTTCACCGGATGCCTTCCTCCAACCTGTTTACCTGCCTAACAAGCACTGTAAAGTCTATCCTTATCAAATATGACATCGTTAACTCTAAGGATATGATTTCCTTTAATAAGCTTGTCAAGGTTTCACATACCAACATGACCTAGTCGTCTATGCCATAACCAACCTTTTGAGGATTTAGCAATGAAGCAAGTTTTAGGTTGAGCCTTTTTTAGTGAAATTAACAATCTATAGATCACCTCTACGCACACCGGTAAAGACCATTTTATGATTGTCTCGACGAAACACTTGGCAATCGACTTCAGTAAATAAGACATTGAAACCGAAATCAGCAAGTCTAGATACTGAAAGTAAGTTGTATCCAAGAGATTCAATGGGCATGACATTTTGTATGAAGCTATCATGTGATATGACCACCTTATCGATGCCAACCACCTTACTCTTTGAGTTGTCACCGAAAGTGACATACTTTTGAGGACTATCATTATCAGCAAGCTCACGAAACATGTCTTTATCTCCGGTCATGTGATCGGTACATCCACTATCAAGAACCCATTCCTTTCCTCCTGACATATATCCCCGAAGATTGGCCATAAGACCAAAATGTCTCATTGCATCATCAAGATCGAAGTCACTATCATCATCCACATCATAGTATCCATGTTCAACATCGTCATGTGGTGGATCAAGTCCTGGAGAGGGTGATTCATTAGAATGAGTTTGACAATGATCTTGTTTATGAATTTTTATAGCTTCGGAAATAATATCAGTAATAATCCCAACATTTCATTTGGCAAGCATAAGGTTAGTAAGCTCAAATAGACGATCACCAAACATAGGATCACTAGTATTCATCTTACTCGAAGCAATAGACTTATGAAGAATTTCATCAAGATTTTTCAAGGAATAATCTGGAAATCGTTCCTCAAGAAATTTCCATATAGTGTAGGCACACTTGAAAGTAGGCAAGCATCCAATCAAATTTCTAGGCAATCCTCTAATGATAAGTTCAGCAGTTCTAAGATTCCTAATCATGTCAATTGACTCATCATGGGTAGGATGCATAGGATCAACATGAGGTGCACAAGGGCTAGCAATGTACTTGTTGAAATGATATTGATTAAAAATTACAAGCATCTCATTTTCCACTCATGAAAATACTCTCCATCAAGAATAGGCACTCTATGTCTAAGACTCCCAATAGTAGACTCATCCATCTTCCTCCAATGGTTATTAAACCAAAGCAATGGAGACCAAGGCTCTGATACCACTTGTAGGACCTTGAGAAGAGGTGTCTAGAGGGGGGTGATTAGACACTAAGTACCAAAGTTGCAGTTTTTAAGTTCTTAAAGTTTAAGTGGAGATTAGGCACAAGTTTAACATTCACAATACATATCAAGCAAGCATGCAAAAGAGTTTATGAGCAGTGGAAAGTAAAGCATCCAACTTGCAAGAAAGTAAAGGGAAGGGTTTGGAGGATTCAAACGCAATTGGAGACACGGATGTTTTTGGCGTGGTTCCGATAGGTGGTGCTATCGTACATCCACGTTGATGGAAACTTCAACCCATGAAGGGTAATGGTTGTGCGAGTCCATGGAGGGCTCCACCCACGAAGGGTCCACAAAGAAGCAACCTTGTCTATCCCACCATGGCCATCGCCCACGAAGGACTTGCCTCACTAGCGGTAGATCTTCACAAAGTAGGCGATCTCCTTGCCCTTACAAACTCCTTGGTTCAACTCCATAATCTTGTCGGAGGCTCCCAAGTGACACCTAGCCAATCTAGGAGACACCACTCTCTAAGAAGTAACAAATGGTGCGTTGATGATGAACTCCTTGCTCTTGTGCTTCAAATGTTAATCTCCCCAACACTCAACTCTCTCTCATAGGATTTGGATCTGGTGAAAAGAAGATTTGCGTCGAAAGCAACTAGGGGAAGGCTAGAGATTAAGATTCATATGGTAGGAATGGAATATCTTGGCCTCAACACATGAGTAGGTAGTTCTCTCTCAGAAATGGTAAGTTGAAAGTGTAGGTTTGTTCTCATAGCTCTCTCCACGAATGAAGAGGAGGTGGAGGGGTATTTATAGCCTCCACACAAAATCTAACTGTTACACACAATATACTAAACTCGGTGGGACCGATTCAACAGACTCGGTCAGACTGATTTAGTAAACCTAGTGACCGTTAGGATTTTCGGTGGGACCGAAATGCAACTCGGTAGGACCGATATGGTTAGGGTTAGGGCATAACGTAATCTTGGTAGGACCGATTACACAAACTCGGTGAGACCGATTTTGGTAATAAGCTTTCCAGAGAGTTGGTCAGGCAAACTCGGTGGGACCGATTACTCAAACTAGGTGGGACCGATTTTGGTAATAAGTTATCCTGAGAGTTTGCATTGTAATCTCGGTAGTACCGATTGCTCAAACTCGGTGAGACCGATTTTGGTAATGGACATACACAGAGAGATTACAATCCCATCACGGTGAGACCGAGATCCTAGTCGGTAAGACCGATTTGCTTAGGGTTTGTGGCAGTGGCTATGACATGCAAAATCGGTGGCGCCAGATAGAAAGAATCGGTGTGACCGATTTTGGCTTTAGGTTTAGGACATATGTGGATGTGAGAAAGTAGCTGAGGGTTTTGGAGCATATCACTAAGCACATGAAACAAGAGGCTCATTAAGCAACACCTCATCCCTTCTTGATAGTATTGGCTTTTCCTATAGACTCAATGTGATCATGGATCACTAAAATGTAAAATGAAGAGTCTTGAGCCAATCCTTTGTCCTTAGCATCTTGAAGGAGTTCCCACATCCTTTAGTCCATGCCACTCCATTGTTGAACTTATCTAAAACATACTAGATAAAAGTTTTAGTCCAACAAGAGATATGTTGGCATTAATTACCGAAACCACCTATGGAGCACTTGTGCTTTCAACCCCGTCACCCCATCTCGTGGACTTATGACAAGGGCCTAGAATGCCCGGCCGTGCCACGTAACAATCTTGCGGGTGCTCTCCAGGCCCGCCCGACTTTCACCAAGGTCTCAAGTAAAGTCAAGGTGGCTGTGTGTCCAGACATCAAGGGGAAAACCCGAGGAATCACCCCTGGTGGATTCCACTCAATGTAATCATCAAGGTGAACGTAAGAGGGACCACCCTCGAGGTTCACACTTGAGGTGTTGAACGACAGAGCCGTATCGGGAATGGTGAAAGAGGAAATCACCCTCGATGACCACGACCGAATAGCTACACTATAGAATTATCATCAGGAGTGTGTTATGAGGGATCACCCTCGGCACTCGATAGTAGCTCTGCAGAGTCGAGCAACTAAAGGGGCGTGATGTGATGTGAGGTATCGGGCTCTGGTCGTCGATCACGTCAATCGAGGTGTCAATAAGGAAGCAGGGGCAACAAGGACAAGTGGGGGTTACTGATGGATCACTAGCCAACCTATACTAAGAAGTTTAGGATAAGCAGGTAGGTAACAATAAGCAGGTACAAAAGCAGGCTATGCATCAAAATAGGAGCAAACAATAACAGTAGCAAAATCTAATGCAAGCATGAGAGTATAGAATGGGCGATATCGGGATGATCAAAGGGGGGTCTTGCCTGGTTGCTCAGACAAGAAGGAGGGTCGTCGGTGACATAGTCGATCACAGTGGCATCAGCAGCGGTCTCGAGGTCTACCGAAGAAGAAGAAGGGGAAGAAACAGTAAATACACGCAAACATAAGCATAACAAGAGAATAAGCGGGGCTAGAGGTTTTCTAACGTAGCGCTAGGTGATACTGGCAAAGGAGGAAACATCCGGGAAAGTTTTCCCAGTTCCGAACGTTTGTCGGACAGATGAACCGGAGGGGAAAGGTTGCATTTTTGCTATGCTAGAGACGAAAAGACCGCATCTTTGGATTCGTCTCGTCGTTCTGAGAAATTTTCATGTACAAAGTTTTTCGATCCGAGTTATGATTAATTTACTATGATTTAATAAAGTTTTAGCAATTTTTTTGGGGTCATTATTATTTCGAAAAAAGAAAACAGTAAATGCTACTGGTACACAGAAGTGTACCCAGCATTATGTACATGTGGCTGGCAGATGGGCCAGGGGCCCAATTTACCAAGTGAACACAGAGTAGTCAACCAGTGAATAGTAGAAGTGGGTCCGCATGTCATTGTCACATGTTAAAATAGAACTATTCCTACAGATTAATTAAGTGACGGGGCCACTTGTCATTGGGACTACTGAGTTTACCTACCACTAAACAAATGCTAGTACTAATCATAAGTGTTGGCTGGCTGTAGGCGCACACAGGAGCAAGCAATGCATGTGCAGGACGCTGGATGCTTGTGTGCAGCATGCCCGGCCGGCTATGGACGAAGCACAATAGGCTGAGTGCGTGCAGAAGGCCGTTGGTCGGCGAGCAGCGGCGAGTGTGGTAGCAGTAACAAGCAGCAGCAACAGCGACCATGAGTAGCAAGCAGCAGTTAAGCAGCAAGCAGGCATCGGCAAACAAAGCAGCAGCAGGTAGCAGCAGATCCCAGCAGCAGCAGAGCAAGGGCGCGGGCGGCCAAGTGTGGCATGGGGCACGCGGACGAGCAGCAGGCTCGAGCGGGCGTGGCGAGCGCGGCCAGGGACGGGCGACGGAGGGATGGCCAGTGCGGTCGGGCACGGCGAGGCGCGCACCCGCAGACGGAGTGGGTCGCGGCCGTCGTGTGACTAGGTGGCAGCGGGGTCGTGCGGGGCTAGCGCGGGGGCGGTGGCCGGTCGTGGCGGATGGCACATCGAATGGTGGTGATGGTTTGTGCCGAGGTGGCCGGAAGTGGCGCCGGCGACAAGCCGTTGCGGAGGTGAGATCCGGCAAGAATGGTGGAGCGGCCTAGAGGACGAACGCGAGCAAGAGGAGAGAGGGAGAAGGAAGAGGAGCTCACATGGCTCCTGCAGATGCGCAAAGTGGGCTCGAGGGAGGCTCGGAGATGCCAGAATTCGACGGCGAGGGCCGTAGTGCCAGAGGTTGAAGACGACGGGGATCCGGGGCTGCAGCGCCTCCCAGCTCGCGCTGCTTGCCGTAGTCGACGCAGGTGATGACGGCGGTACTCCTCGACGTCTTCGCGTGGCTTGGGGAGGTCGTCGGCCACGACCACGACGAGGCGACAGCGGCGGCCCCATCGGGTGGGCACAAGGGAGGAAGGAAAGGAGGGGAAGAAGGGGATCTGGAGGAGGGGGTGAGGGAGATATTTGTGCGAGGGGGAGCTGACGAGGCCGAGGGAGGGGAGCCCGAGGGGTCGGCCTTATCCCCTCGGGGCGTCGTCGGCGAGGCGATCCGGCGGGGACTCGTCCCCTGTAGCAACAGGGTCACTTGAACAGAAGTCGACCAGGGGGCTGGCTGGGCCGGCCTGGCTGGTCTTGGCCAGCTGGGCCAAGAGGCCCAGTTAGACCAGGGGGTTTCCTTTTCTTTAACTCTTTTGCATTTTCTTTTATTTAACAAAAAATGCTATGCAATATTTGAGCTGCCAAAAGGAATTATGAAAAATTGTGGGACTTGGCCAAATAAATACATTACAATATTTGGCACCCGCCACAAAAAGTTTGGGAGGAGTTTGAATTGATTTGGATTTTTCACAAATGGAAAAGCATTTAAAAATGCTGATTTGGAACTGCTTTAATTGCCAGGGGAAATTAGCTATCTCAAATGATGTTGAATCATTCATGACATTTAGTTAGTGAATATTCGCAACCCAGCAAACATTTTTGTTTTACTGTTTGGAGAAACAATTTATTTGACTTTATTTTAGAATTGAATTTGAATAGGCTTTGAATCTAAGTGATATTAGGAACAGTAACAGTGATGACTTGGCATCATTAGTAAGGGATTACTGTATCTTGATTATCCGGGCGTTACAAATCTCCTCCACTACAAGAAATCTCGTCCCGAGATTTAAGGCCTGTAATAAGGGGGAAGCTATAAGGATGGACGTCTGAAAGGATCGACATCTGGTAGTTATCTCAAGGAAGGAGATTTTAGAAGCCCCGGGAACGTATCGAGAGTGCTATAAGAAGGTATAACAAGTTTCAACCAGGTAGGCATCCAGCTTATGCATAAAATAGGTGATGAAGGGGTTCAGAGCTATGGGGAAAGTATTGCGTCTGATACCAGAATAGATCGCTAGGAAGGTGGCTCGTGATTTACATACGAAGCCAAGTGTGACAAATAACTCAAAAAAGTGGGATGTACATGAGAGTCAGGTTTCGATCCTATGGAACTGTGGGTTATGGGCCCACCATGTGGGTTAATACCAGGAAGGTGCTAATCATTTAGCACAATCATGATAGCAAGGCAGGGAGGATAGCCTGTCAATTATGTTGGCAACAATGTTGGTACCAAGGGCAAGGGACGAAGAGAACCATTTTCCTGCTCGCAAGGCGAGGCGGACAAATAGGTAAAGTTCTCGTCCATCGGTGGCTACCGGAATGTCATCAACAATAGTGACAAGGTCTTACTAACAGAGTTGTACACTGCGGTGTTTACATAAGCAGGGAATTATCACTGCTTAGATATGTTAGGTTACAAGAAAGGTTAAACAAAGCAATGGAGACCTGAATCAATTACCGGTGTTCTCAAGTGGCTAACAACTCAGAACCCGTGGAAAAATATGAATCGGCCTGAATAATAGTTGATGAAAAACTCATAAGAAGTTATGTAGTTCCGTGATATTCTCCAGATACTAGAGGGTAACACTCGAAGGTGGATCAAAGTAGAGTCTTGACAGGTGAAATGATCTGAAGAAGACAAGTACTTTAACTCGTCCTAGAAATGCAATCGAAGGATAACAGTCATGGTCGGAACCACGGTTGCCAAGGACCAAGCATAGATACAATCTAACCTCATCAGAAGGGGATTATTATTACAAGAAACTTCCATGGTAAGTTCCACATAGGGTCCATGGGCATAAACACAAAGGTTCAAGGTCGACTCCCACTTCTCTAATGCACAACTTTCCATTCACCTCTTGCGTTCGAAGAAGTTGTAGAATTGAAAATTATCCGAAGAAACACCGGTAGATATAACTCGCATAATCTTCGGGTTCACACGGATTTAGGTAAGACAAAGATTCAACCCATCGGGGCATCTGAGGAACATATACCAAAAACTTCACGAGAAAATAACTCAATCCCGAGAGTAGAGCATGGTTGAGGAAGCAGAAGATACAATGTACCAAAGCTATTATGTATCTGAGGAAAAGCTCACAAGGTTACTGTATATGAAGGACGCTGTCGGATAGAACCCCACGAAGGATCTACTAGTTCACAAGGGATCTTATGTGAGCATCAGTACTCAACAAGAAGTAGAAAGAACGCAAGGTTATCAGATTATAGAAGCAACTGACTAATTCAGAGTTCAAATGCAAAGGAATTATGATTTCCAAAATCAAGGGATCAGAGGCAAACGCTCTGACAGGATGGTTAAGTTGAATAGACTTAGGGCACAATCGATGGCATTCTGATTGGCCAAGAACCAGCTCATGTTCGGGAAGACATCTGAGCCGGAAAGATAGTCTATAAGGATTAACTAATGATTGTGACACAGAGATATCAAATCGAAAGACTCAAGATGATAATGACAAAGGGCGTCAATGGATACTGCTAGGCATATGGAATTAACCAGAGTGTAGGCAGGTAAGACTTTCTAGAGCAATAGGCGACAGAGGTCATCGAAAGCTCGGATTGTACTACCAATTATCTTATGAAGCATAAGAATAACTGGGGTGAATGGATACTCAATAAGAGCAAGTAATTATCCGAAGAGGTATTCATGCGGCAAGGACTGCAGGGTAGTAAGCATAAAGGATCCTTGGAACATCGAAGAGTATTTCAGGACATCTTAAAAACAAGAGCAACTGGGGATGAAGGTATGAACGATAACGTAGGTAGTTACGCATAAGGATTTATAGGTGGTAGGGCTTTCAACGGCGAAGGGCACAAGGGTCTCGAGAAAGCATCGGAGAGTATCTTCAGAATCTTCTGGTGAAGCGGGCCATCATCTGGAATGAAGGGGCTCTCCGGGAGAAGTATTTACGAGAACCTAGAGTTATAGTTTGCAAAAACCATTTAACCCGAATGGGAGAGAGATCAGATTCCCAGAATATAGACGAGGAATAAAAGATCCTAATACCACCCAATTGGCGACGTGGGCCCGTAAGCCACACAACCATGTTAGTAAAATAAGTTTTAAAAGACTAGACTCAACTTCAGCCAAGGAGTTGGAAAGGGGGATCCTACATGCAGTCGGCTCTGATAACAACTTGTAACGCCCCCGATTCAATCATACACTAATCATACACACAAATATGTACGATCAAGATTAGGGACTCACTGGAAGATATCACAACACAACTCTAGACACAAATCAAAATAATACAAGCTTTATATTACACGCTAGGGGCCTCGAGGGCTCGAATACATAGCTCGATACACAAGAGTCAGCGGAAGCAACAATATCTGAGTACAAACATAAGTTAAACAAGTTTTGCCTTAAGAAGGCTAGCACAAACATCAACGATCAAAGAGGCAAGGCCTCCTGCCTGGGACCTCCTAACTACTCCTGGTCGTCGGTGGGCTCCACGTAGTAGAAGGCACCCTCTAGGTAGTAGTAGTAGTCTGCAGGGGTGGCATCATCTGGCTCCTGGGATCCACCATCTGGTTGCAACAACCAGAAAGAAGGAAGAAGGGGGAAAAGGGGAGAAAAGCAACCGTGAGTACTCATCCAAAGTACTCGCAAGCATCAGATCTATACTAAGTATGTGTTGGTATCAAATGGAATGGTTGTATCTATGGACTGAACTGCAGAATGGCAGAATAGAGGGGGAAGGCCTAGCCTATCGAAGACTAGAATCTTCAAGCAGCTCCAAGCACCTTGCAGCATGTAGAAGAGTAAAGAATAGCAGTTTATAATTAACAAGCATGTTGCAACATTAATGCCCAGAGATCCTCCCTTGACTCCCTGCAAGAAAGCAATCCCGGAGCCACATATTCAAGTATCCATTTATAGTTGTATAAGATCAGGATATAAGTCTGAACGTCCGTTACCGTGGACACGCTTATTAATAGATAATCTTCCCTGCAGGGGTGCACCACGTTTTCCAACACGCTCGATCACTCTAGCCGGACACACTTTTCTGTGTCAATGCCCGGCCTCGGAAGATCAACACGTCGCAGCCCTACCTAGACTCAGCAGAGAGGTCCCCGCCAGTCTACATCCTAAGCACTCCGGGGTCTGGGCCCATCGCCCGGTGCACTTCGGGTCGTTACGTGCAGGGCGATACAGGCCACCTCCACTGGGGCGCCGACCGGGCCGTGCCGCAATGCTGAACTGGACGTCTGACAAAGCTTCGGCTGATACTGCGACGTCGAGGCCCATATCTATTCTCATGTGGTGGTTGGTGCGTAAAGGCCAAAGGCCAACTCAGAACAAATACCCAAACCATAGTGTATTATTAGCTTGCGGAGATGAGCAGAGACTCACAATCGAATGTGACCCCGTCGCCCCGTCTCGTGGACTTATGACAAGGGCCTAGAATGCCCGGCTGTGCCACGTAACCATCTTGCGGGTGCTCTCCGGGCCCACCCGACTTTCACCAAGGTCTCAAGTAAAGTCAAGGTGGCTGTGTGTCCAGACATCAAGGGTAAAACCCGAGGAATCACCCCCGGTGGATTCCACTCAATGTAATCATCAAGGTGAACGTAAGAGGGACCACCCTCGAGGTTCACACATAAGATGTTGAACGACAGAGCTGTATCGGGAATGGTGAAAGAGGAAATCACCCTCGATGACCACGACCGAATAGCTACACTACAGAATTATCATCAGGAGTGCGTTATGAGGGATCACCCTCGGCACTTGATAGTAGCTCTGCAGAGTCGAGCAACTAAAGGGGCGTGATGTGATGTGAGGTGTCGGGCTCTGATCATCGATCACGTTGATCGAGGCGTCAAAAATGAAGCAGGGGCAACAAGGACAAGTGTGGGTCACTGATGGATCACTAGCCAAACTATACTAAGCAGTTTAGGATAAGCATGGAGGTAACAATAAGCAGGTACAAAAGCAGGCTATGCATCAGAATAGGAGCAAACAATAACAGTAGCAAAATCTAATGCAAGCATGAGAGTATAGAATGGGCGATATCGGGATGATCAAAGGGGGGGGGCTTGCCTGGTTGCTCAGACAAGAAGGAGGGTCGTCGGTGACATAGTCGATCACAGTGCCATCAGTAGTGGTCTGGAGGTCTACCGGAGAAGAAGAGGGGGAAGAAACAGTAAATACATGCAAACATAAGCATAACAAGACAATAAGCGGTGCTAGAGGTGTTCTAACGCAGCGCTAGGTGATACTGGCGAAGGGGGAAACATCCGGGAAAGTTTTCCTGGTTCCGGACGTCTGTCGGACAGGTGAACCGGAGGGGAAAGGTTGCATGTTTGCCATGCTAGGGATGTGTGGCGGACGAACGGACCGCGTGTTCGGATTCGTCTCGTCGTTCTGAGCAACTTTCATGTACAAAGTTTTTCGATCCGAGTTGCGATTAATTTACTACAGTTTAATAAAGTTTTAGCAATTTTTTTGGGGTCATTATTATTTCGAAAAAAAACAGTAAATGCTACTGGTACACAGAAGTGTACCTAGCATTATGTACATGTGGCTGGCAGATGGGCCAGGGGCCCAATTTACCAAGTCAACATAGACTAGTCAAGCAGTGAATAGTAGAAGTGGGTCCGCATGTTATTGTTACATGTTAAAATAGAACTATTCCTATAGATTAATTAAGTGGTGGGGCCACTTGTCATTAGGACTACTGAGTTTACCTACCACTAAACAAATGCTACTACTAATCATAAGTGTTGGCTGGTTGTAGGTGCACACAGGAGCAAGCAATGCATGTGTAGGACGCTGGATGCTTGTGTGCACGCATGCCCGGCCGGCCATGGACGAAGCACAATAGGCTGAGTGCGTGTAAAAGGCCGTGGGTCGGCGAGCAGCGGCGAGTGCGGTAGCAGTAACAAGCAGCAGCAACAACGACTACGAGTAGCAAGCAGCAGTTAAGCAGCAAGCAGCCATCAGCAAACGAAGCAGCATCAGGTAGCAGCGGATCCCAGCAGTAGTAGAGCAAGGGCGCGGGCGGCCAAGTGCGGCCTGGGGTGCACGGACGAGCAGCAGGCTCGAGCGGTCGTGGCGGACGGCACATCGAATGGTGGTGATGGTTTGTGCCGAGGTGGCCGGAAGTGGCGCCGTGATACGTCTCCAACGTATCTATAATTTTTGATTGCTCCATACTACTTTATCTACTGTTTTAGGCAATATTGGGCTTTATTATCCACTTTTATATTATTTTGGGGACTAACCTATTAACCGGAGGCCCAGCCCAGATTTGCTGTTTTATGCCTATTTCAGTGTTGCGAGGAAATGGAATATCAGACGGAGTCAAAACAGAACAAAATCAACTGGAGAAGTTATTTTTGGAAGGAAAGTAACCCGGGGGACTTGGAGTCCATGTCAAGAAAGAAACGAGGAAGGCACGAGGTAGGGGGGCGCGCCCACCCCCCCTGGGCGCACCCTCCACCCTCGTGGGGCCCTCGTGGCTCCCCTGACGTATTTCTTCCTCCTATATATATCAATATACACAAAAACTCCCAGAACAGAAGATAGATCGGGAGTTCCGCCGCCGCAAGCCTCTGTAGCCACCAAAAACCTCTCGGGAGCCCTTCCCGGCACCCTGCCGTAGGGGGGATCCTTCACCGGTGGCCATCTTCATCATCCCGGCGCTATCCATGACAAGGAGGGAGTAGTTCACCCTCGGGGCTGAGGGTATGTACCAGTAGCTATGTGTTTGATCTCTCCCTCTCGTGTTCTCTCTCGTGTTCCTCTATGGCACGATCTTGATGTATCCCGAGCTTCGCTATTGTAGTTGGATCTTATGATATTTCTCCCCCTCTACTCTCTTGTGATGAATTGACTTTCCCCTTTGAAGTTATCTTATCGGATTGAGTCTTTTATGAACACTTGATGTATGTCTTGCGTGGGATAACCGTGGTGACAATGGGTTATTCTATTGATCCACTTGATGTATGTTTTGGTGATCAACTTGCGGGTTTCGTGACACTTGGGAACCTATGCATAGGGGTTGGCACATGCTCTTGACTCTCCGGTAGAAACTTTGGGGCACTCTTTGAAGTACTTTTATGTTGGTTGGATGAATCTGAGATTGTGTGATGCATATCGTATAATCATGCCCACGAATACTTGAGGTGACAATGGAGTATCTAGGTGACATTAGGGTTTTGGTTGATTTGTATCTTAAGGTGTTATTCTAGTACGAACTCTTTTATAGATCGATCCGAAAGAATAGCTTTGTGGTGGTTTCGTACCTGACCATAATCTTTACGTTTGTTCTCCGTTATTAGTGGCTTTGGAGTGACTCTTTATTGCATGTTGAGGGATTGTTATATGATCTAACTATGTTACTATTGTTGAGAGAACTTGCACTAGTGAAAGTATGAACCCTAGGCCTTGTTTCCTATCATTGCAATACCGTTTACGCTCACTTTAATCATTAGTTACCTTGCTGTTCTTATTATTTCAGATTACAAATACCTGTATCTACTATCTATTTTGCACTTGTATCACCATCTCTTCGCCGAACTAGTGCACCTATACAATTTACCATTGTATTGGGTGTGTTGGGGACACAAGAGACTTTTTGTTATTTGGTTGCAGGGTTGTTTGAGAGAGACCATCTTCATCCTACGCCTCCTACGGATTGGTAAACCTTAGGTCATCCACTTGAGGGAAATTTGCTACTGTCCTACAAACCTGTGCACTTGCAGGCCCAACAACGTCTACAAGAAGAAGGTTGTGTAGTAGACATCAAACTCTTTTCTAGCGCCATTGCCGGGGAGGCTATGTAACTGAAGGTATATCTTTAGATCTTGCAATCGAATCTTTTTGTTTCTTGTTTTAGCACTAGTTAGTCTATAAAAGAAAATTACAAAAAAATGGAATTAAGTTTGTCTCAAATGCTTCGTCTTTTTAATATCTTTCGTGAGAATGATGGAAAGGAAAATTGTGCTCAAGTGCTAGAAGAAGAATTACATAGAATGCTTGGCGTGAAATATGTGAATGATGAGCATGATTGCAATATTGTTAGTATGAATTCCTTGAATATCCATGATGCTAATGATATGCAAAGCCACAAGCTTGGGGAAGCTATGTTTGATGAACATGATATTTTTTGTCCCCCAAGCTTTGATGAGCAAATTTAGTATGATGAAAGCATGCCTCCTATTTATGATGATTATTGTGATGATACGTATGCTATAAAGAAGAAGTTTGCTTATGTGGAGAGTAGAAAATTTTCTATGCTTGTAGATCACGAAAAGAATGCTTTAGGTGCTGGTTATATTGTTGAATTCATTCATGATGCTACTGAAAATTATTATGAGGGAGGAACATATGCTTGTAGGAATTGCAATAATGTCAAGTTTCCTCTCTATGTGCTTAAATTCTTGAAGTTATGCTTGTTGTACCATCCTATGCTAGTTGATTATTGTTCCCATAAGTTGTTTGCTCAAAAAATCCCTATGCATAGGAAGTGGGTTAGGCTTAAATGTTCTAGTAATATGCTTCATGATGCTCCCGTTATGTTTCAATTCTTATCTTTTATGTGAGCATCATTGTCATCATCATGCCTAGCTAAAAGGCATTAAAGAAAAGCGCTTGTCGGGAGACAACCCAATATTTATCCTTACTGTTTTTGTGTGTCCACATGATTATTCTACTGTAGTAATCATGTTTTATAGCTTTTGTTTCAATAAAGTGCCAAGTAGAACCTTTGGGAAGACTTGGGTGAGGTTTATGTGATCTTGCTGTGAAAAACAGAAACTTTAGTGCTCACGATAATAGCTGCCATTTTTTACTGGAGAGTGATTTTAGGTTGATTCTTTTTGCAGATGATTAATAGACAAATTTCCCAGGTCCAGCAATTTATTTAATAATTTTTGGGGTTACAGAAGTATATATTCTATACAGATTACTAAAGACTGTTCTGTTTTTGACAGATTCTGTTTTCTATGTGTTGTTTGCTTATTTTGATGCATCTATGAGTAGTATCGGAGGGTATGAACCATAGATAAGTTGAAGTACAGTAGATATTACACCAATATGAATTTATAATGAGTTCATTACAGTACCTAAGTGGTGGTTTTATTTTCTTATACTAACGGAGCTTACGAGTTTTGTTTTGAGTTTTGTGTGGTTGAAGTTTTCAAGTTTTGGGTAAAGATTCAATGGACTATGGAAGAAGGAGTTGCAAGAGCCTAAGCTTGGGGATGCCCAATTCACCCCAAGGTAATATTCAAGGACAACCAAGAGTCTAAGCTTGGGTATGCCCCGGAAGACATCCCCTCTTTCGTCTTCGTTCTTCGGTAACTTTACTTGGAGATATATTTTTATTCACCACATGATATGTGTTTTGCTTGGAGCGTCATTTTCTTTTGTTAGTTTTTGCTTGCTGTTAGTGAGAATAATGTTTTTTCATCTTTAGTTTCAATAAAAAAGTCAAGGATATCCTTTGCCATGCTTATTTTGCTTGTATGCATGTTGCTGTTTGAAAACAGAAAGTTTACCGCTGTTGCAAAAATTCCCTAGAAAATTCAGAGCATGGTCTAAAGTTGAATATTTCTGCATATTGAGCTCTGATAAATTTATTATAGTGGGAATTTTAGTTCATAATTTTTGGAGTTAGGTAAGTATGATGACTCTTGCATTCTTTACAGACTGTACTGTTTTGGCAGATTGCTGTTATGGTTGCATTGTTCGCATATGTTTGCTTGTTTAATGATTATATTTGAATATAGGAGTATTAAATATGCAGAGGCATTTAGTATTAAATATTGAATAATAATTTAAGTGATTTTTTACAGTAGAAAAGGATAAGGTTTTGCATTGGTTTATACTAACCTATCTCACGAGTTCTTGTCGAGTTTGTTGTGAATGAAGCTTTTGATAAAAAGATAAACCATGATATGAGAGGAATTTAGGAGACACAAAAGTTCAAGATTGGGGATGCCCGAGGCACCCCAAGATAATATTCCAGGAAGTCTCAAGCATCTAAGCTTGGGATGCCCCGGTAGGCATCCCACATTTCTTCTTCAACAACTATCGGTTAGTATCGGTTGAGCCTAAGTTTTTGCTTCTTCACATGAGTTGTGCTATCCTTGCAATGTAGTTTTCTTTAGCTTTGCTTGATTTTTGAATAAAGTATCAAGATCTGAAATTCTTTAATGAGAGAGAGTTATACATGAATCGGAATTTGCTAGAATACTCTATGTGCTTCACTTATATCTTTTGAGCTTGATAGTTTTGCTCATAGTGCTTCACTTATATCTTTTGAGCGTGATAATTTTTGCTCTAGTGCTTCAATTAGATCTTTTAGAGCACGGTGGTGGATTTGTTTTAAAGAAACTATTGATCTCTCATGCTTCACTTAGATTATTTTGAGAGTCACTAATAGCATGGTAATTTGCTTAATGTTAATATTCTTGGTATTCAAGATATGTGAAACTTTCTTATGAGTGTGTTGAATACTAAGAAAAGTTTGATACTTGATAATTGTTTTGAGATATGAATATGGTGATATTAGAGTCATGCTAGTTGAGTAGTTGTGAATTCAAAGAATACTTGTGTTGAAGTTTGTGATTCCCGTAGCATGCACGTATGGTGAACCGTTATGTGATGAACTCGGAGCATGATTTATTTATTGATTTTCTTCCTTATGAGTGGCAGTCGGGGATGAGCGATGGTCTTTTCCTACCAATCTATCCCCCTAGGAGCATGCGCATAATACTTTGCTTTGATAACTTCTAGATTTTTGCAATAAGTATATGAGTTCTTTATGACTAATGTTGAGTCCATGGATTATACACACCTTTTCCCATCCTTCCACCTTTGCTAGCCTCTCTAATACCGTGCACTTTTCGCCGGTATCATACACCCACCATATACCTTCCTCAAAACAGCCACCATACCTACCTATCATGGCATTTCCATAGCCATTCCGAGATATATTGCCATGCAACTTTCCACCGTTCCGTTTATTATGACACGCTCCATCATTGTCATATTGCTAGCATGATCATGTAGTTGACATCGTATTTGTGGCCAAGCCACCGTTCATAATTCTTTCATACATGTCACTCTTGATTCATTGCATATCCCAGTACACCACCGGAGGCATTCATATAGAGTCATATTTTGTTCTAAGTATCGAGTTGTAATTGTTGAGTTGTAAGAAAATAAAAGTGTGATGATCATCATTACTAGAGCATTGTCCCAAGTGAGGAAAGGATGATGGAGACTATGATTCCCCCACAAGTCGGGATGAGACTTCGGACAAAAAAAAGAGGCCAAAAAAAGAGAAAGGCCCAAATAAAAAAATGAGAGAAAAAGAGAGAAGGGACAATGCTACTATCCTTTTACCACACTTGTGCTTCAAAGTAGCACCAAGATCTTAATGATAGAGAGTCTCTCATTTTGTCACTTTCATATACTAGTGGGAATTTTTCATTATAGAACTTGGCTTGTATATTCCAATGATGGGCTTCCTCAAAATGCCCTAGGTCTTCGTGAGCAAGCGAGTTGGATGCACACCCACTTAGTTTCTTTTGTAGAGCTTTCATATACATATAGCTCTAGTGCATCTGTTGCATGGCAATCCCTACTCACTCACATTGATATCTATTGATGGGCATC
Source organism: Triticum timopheevii (assembly GCA_963921465.1). NCBI lineage: Eukaryota > Viridiplantae > Streptophyta > Magnoliopsida > Poales > Poaceae > Triticum > Triticum timopheevii. The sequence goes on along the minus strand of OY997264.1, from coordinate 236,905,465 downwards.
TCCATAGCCCGTTGATACGCCTAGTTAAATGTGAGACTATCTTCCCTCTTTTTGTCTTCTCCACAACCACCATTCTATCACATATAGTGCTATATCCATGGCTCACGCTCATGTATTGCGTGAAGATTGAAAAAGTTTTGAAAATGTTAAAGTATGAAACAATTGCTTGGCTTGTCATCGGGGTTGTGCATGATTTAAATACTTTGTGTGGGGAAGATGGAGCATAGCCAGACTATATGATTTTGTAGGGATAACTTTCTTTGGCCATGTTATTTTGAGAAGACATAATTGCTTTGTTAGTATGCTTGAAGTATTATTATTTTTATGTCAATATGAACTTTTGTCTTGAATCTTTCGGATCTGAATATTCATGCCACAATTAAGAAGATTTACATTAATTATGCCAAAGTATCACTCCGCATCAAAAATTCTTTTTTATCATTTACCTACTCGAGGACGAGCAGGAATTAAGCTTGGGGATGCTTGATACGTCTCCAACGTATCTATAATTTTTGATTGCTCCATGCTACTTTATCTACTGTTTTAGGCAATATTGGGCTTTATTATCCACTTTTATATTATTTTTGGTACTACCCTATTAACCGGAGGCCCAACCCAGATTTGCTGTTTTATGCCTATTTCAGTGTTTCGAGGAAAAGGAATATCAGACGGAGTCAAAACGGAACGAAATCAACTAGAGAAGTTATTTTTGGAAGGAAAGCAACCCGGGGGACTTGGAGTCCATGTCAAGAAAGAAACAAGGAAGGCACGAGGTAGGGGGGGCGCCCACCTCCCTTGGCGCGCCCTCCTCCCTCGTGGGGCCCTCGTGGCTCCCCTAACGTATTTCTTCCTCCTATATATACCAATATACCCAAAAACTTCCAAAACAGAAGATAGATCGGGAGTTCCGCCGCCGCAAGCCTCTGTAGCCACCAAAAACCTCTCGGGTGCCCTTCCTGGCACCCTGCCGGAGGGGGGATCCTTCATCGGTGGCCATCTTCATCACCCCGGCGCTATCCATGACGAGGAGGGAGTAGTTCACCCTCGGGGCTGAGGGTATGTACCAGTAGCTATGTGTTTGATCTCTCCCTCTCGTGTTCTCTCTCGTGTTCCTCTATGGCACGATCTTGTTGTATCCCGAGCATTGCTATTGTAGTTGGATCTTATGATGTTTCTCCCCCTCTACTCTCTTGTGATGAATTGAGTTTCCCCTTTGAAGTTATCTTATCGGATTGAGTCTTTTATGAACACTTGATGTATGTCTTCCGTGGGATAACCGTGGTGACAATGGGTTATTCTATTGATCCACTTGATGTATGTTTTGGTGATCAACTTGCGGGTTTTGTGACACTTGGGAACCTATGCATAGGGGTTGGCACACGTTCTTGACTCTCCGGTAGAAACTTTGGGGCACTCTTTGAAGTACTTTTATGTTGGTTGGATGAATCTGAGATTGTGTGATGCATATCGTATAATCATGCCCACGGATACTTGAGGTGACAATGGAGTATCTAGGTGACATTAGGGTTTTGGTTGATTTGTATCTTAAGGTGTTATTCTAGTACAAACTCTTTTATAGATCGATCCGAAAGAATAGCTTTGTGGTGGTTTCATACTCGACCATAATCTTTACGTTTGTTCTCCGCTATTAGTGGCTTTCGAGTGACTCTTTGTTGCGTGTTGAGGGATTGTTATATGATCTATCTATGTTATTATTGTTGAGAGAACTTGCACTAGTGAAAGTATGAACCCTAGGCCTTGTTTCCTATCATTGCAATACCGTTTACGCTCACTTTTGTCATTAGTTACCTTGCTGTTTTTATTATTTCAGATTACAAATACCTATATCTACTATCTATTTTGCTCTTGTATCACCATCTCTTCGCCGAACTAGTGCACCTATACAATTTACCATTGTATTGGGTGTGTTGGGGACACAAGAGAATTTTTGTTATTTGGTTGCAGGGTTGTTTGAGAGAGACCATCTTCATCCTACGCCTCCTACGGATTGATAAACCTTAGGTCATCCACTTGAGGGAAATTTGCTACTTCCATACAAACCTGTGCACTTGCAGGCCCAACAACGTCTACAAGAAGAAGGTTGTGTAGTAGACATCACGCCGGCGATGAGCCGTTGCAGAGGTGAGATCCGGCAAGAATGGTGGAGAGGCCAAGAGGACGAACGCGAGCAATAGGAGAGAGGGAGAAGGAAGAGGAGCTCACATGACTCCTGCAGATGCGCGAAGTGGGATCGGGGAAGGCTCGGAGATGCCAGAATTCGACAGCGAGGGCGGCAGTGCCCGAGGTTGAAGACAACGGGGATCCGGGACTGCAGCGCCTCCCAGCTTGCGCTGCTTAACGTAGTCGACGCAGGTGATGATGCGGTACTCCTCGATGTCTTTGCGTGGCTCGGGGAGGTCGTCGGCCACGGCCACGACGAGGCGGCAGTGGCGGCCGCGTCGGGTGGGCACAGGGGAGGAAGGAAAGGAGGGGAAGAAAGGGATCTGGAGGAGGGGGGGAGGGAGATATTTGTGCGAGGGGGAGCTGACGAGGATGAGGGAGGGGAGCCCGAGGGGTCGGCCTTATCCCCTCGTGGCGTCGCCGGCGAGGCGATCTGGCGGGGACTCGTCCCCTGTAGCGACGGCATCACTTGAACAGAAGTCGACCAGGGGGGCTGGCTGGGCCGGCCTGGCTGGTCGCGGCCAGCCAGGCCAAGAGGCCCAGTTAGACCAGGGGGTTTATTTTTCTTTAACTTTTTTGCATTTTCTTTTTTTAACAAAAAAATGCTATGCAATATTTTAGCTGCCAAAAGGAATTCTGAAAAATTGTGGGACTTGGCCAAATAAATACATTACAATATTTGGCACCTGCCAGAAAAAGTTTGGGTGGAGTTTGAATTGATTTGGATTTTTCACAAATGGAAAAGCATTTAAAAATGCTGATTTGGAACTGCTTTAATTCCCAGGGGAAATTAGCTATCTCAAATGATGTTGAATCACTCATGACATTTAGTTAGTGAATATTTGCAACCCAGCAAACATTTTTGTTTTACTGTTTGGAGAAATAATTTATTTGACTTTATTTTAGAATTCAATTAGAATTGGCTTTGAATCTAAGTGATATTAGCAATAGTAACAGTGATGACTTGGCATCATTAGTAAGGGATTACTGTATCTTGATTATCCGGGCGTTACAGAGTTCAAGTATCTTTTTGACGACCCACAAGTGTAGGGGATCCATCGTAGTCCTTTTGATAAGTAAGAGTGTCGAACCCAACAAGGAGCAGAAGGAATGATAAGCGGTTTTCTGTAAGGTTTTCTCTACAAGCACTGAAATTGTAGGTGATAGATTGTTTTGTGATAAGATAAATAATAATGAGTAACGACTAAATAAAGTAAATAAAGTGCAGCAAGGTGGCCCAATCCTTTATGTAGCAAAGGATAAGCCTAGACAATTTCTAATAATGAGAAAGGAGGTCCCGAGGACACATGGGAATTATCGTCAAGCTAGTTTTCATCACGTTCATATGATTCGCGTTCGGTACTTTGATAATTTGGTATGTGGGTGGACCGGTACTTGGATACTTCCCTTACTTGGACAAGCATCCCACTTATGATTAACCCCTATTGCAAGCGTCCGCAACTACAAAAGAAGTATTAAGGTAAACCTAACCACAACATTAGACATATGGACCCAAATCAGCCCCTAACGAAGCAACGCATAAATTAGGGTTTAAGCTTTTGTCACTCTAGCAACCCATCATCTACTTATTACTTCCCTATACCTTCCTCCAGGCCCAAATAATTGTGAAGTGTCATGTAGTCGACGTTCACATAATACCACTAGAGGAAAACACAACATACATCTCATCAAAATATCGAACGAATACCAAATTCACATGACTACAAATAGCAAGACTTCACCCATGTCCTCAGGAACAAACATAACTACTCACAAAGCAAATTCATGTTCATAATCAGAGGAGTAATAATATGCATAAAGGATCTGAACATATGATCTTCCACCAAGTAAACCAATTAGCATTAACTACAAGGAGCAATCAACACTACTAGCAACCCACAGGTACCAATTTTGTGATTTTGATACAAGATTGGATACAAGAGATGAACTAGGGTTTTGAGAGAAGATGGTGCTAGTGAAGATGTTGATGGCGATTGACCCCCTCCCGATGAGAGGATCGTTGGTGATGACATTGGTGATGATTTCCCCCTCCTGGAGGGAAGTGTTGTAACACCCCGGATGTAACTTTCCATATTTGTAACTCCAACTCTTGCCATTTTCGGCATTGTGATATGATATTCCCTCCGTGGTTGGGTTTTTCTTCATTTTGCATTTTGTCCATGTCATGCATTTCATATCATGTCATCATGTGCATCGCATTTGCATACGTGTTCGTCTCATGATTCCGAGCATTTTCCCCGTTGTCCGTTTTGCAATCCGGCACTCCTATGTTCCCCGGCGTCCCCTTTTACATTTTTCCGTGTGCGGGTGTTGAACATTCTTGGAATGGACCGAGCCTTGCCAAGTGGCCCTGGTATACCACCGGTAGACCACCTGTCAAGTTTCGGGTCATTTGGAGCTCGTTTGATACTCCAACAGTTAACCGCACTCTCGCAAAGGCCTCTTTTGAGTTGCAGCCCAACACCCCTCCAAAACAGCCCAATAACCCATCTAAGTCACCTCCATGCTCTCCGTCGTCGGATCACGATCGTGTGGGCGAAAACCGCACTCCATTTGGAGTCTCCTAGCTCCCTCTACCTATAAATTCATGCACCCCTCCTCCTAATCCGGATCCCTAACCCTAGCCTCCTTCCTCCGCGCGCCAGACACGTCCGGTCCGAGCCGGACAAATCCTGCTGCCACCGCCGCCCAATCGGGGCGCGCCACATCGCCACCCGGGCCGCCCCGCCACCGCGCCTCCACCGCGGGCCCGCCGGGCCCGTGGCCGGCCCTCCCCGCCGCCGAGCGGGCTGCGGCCCGCAGCCCGCGAGCGCCGCCGCCTCCCCACGCTCCGGCCTCGCCCCTACCGCCCGGAGCTCGCCGCCGGCCGCCGCCGCCTCCCCGCGCTCCGGCCTCGCCCCGCCGCCCGGAGCTCGCCGCCGGCCGCAGCCGCCGTCGCCTCCCCGCAGCCGCGCCGTCCCCGCCGTCCCTGGCCCCAGATCCGGCGGCCCCGCGCCCGGATCCAGCCACCCCAGCAACTCCGGCGATCCCCGGAGCAACTCCGGCGAGATCCGTCGCCGTCTCGGTTCGCGGGCCGACGAACCCTAGGTTGACCCGTTTTTCCTCTAAGTAATTTTTCTCGTTCTGCAAATATTTTTTTTGCATCTTCATCGCATCACATCTTTGAACTCGTGGCTCCGACTTGGGCGTGTAGCATATCAAATTGTTCGTCTCGATGAGTACATCGTTTCATCTCATTGCACCATTTTCATTTGAGCTCATCTTGATGCCCTAAATGCTGTTGGAAGAGGGATATGTGATGTTAGTTTCTGTTTCTTAACAGAACTTGCACTTTTGTCATTTTTGCCATGATTAATGTGTACACCTTATGAACTTGAGTCCTACATGTGTGTTGAACTATGCCATGCCATCTTTACAGGGGTGTATGCCATGTATTTTTGTGAGTTATGTGGTGACTAGAACAATCATGCAAACTAGGGATGATAATGTTGCTAATTTCAGGAACTTAGTGTTTTCACCAAGTCATGTCCTGCTGTTATTTTTATGCCATGTGTTCATGTTGTTACAGAGAGATCTATGCCCTTTTTGAGCATGATCAGTAAGGGTGTTTTGAACATATGGATGTGCTCTATCCATCCATGCCTTTGTTGGCATTTATGGAGTAGTCTAGCATGTCATTTTCGTGCTCTACTTTTGCTCCAAAATGTTTCCTGGCAGATTGTTTACATGAGATTCAATTTTCACAAGGTTGTTGTAGTTGATCTGTGTATGCTATGATGTTGTTCTTGCCATGTATAGCTTCTATGCCATGTCTTCTTGATGGGTGTGTGCTTAGTTTATCATGAGATGCTCTGTAGTGAGTGCATCGAGCTCACGAACATGCCTACTTGTTATCTGTTTTTGCCATGCCCAGTTTTTCTGCTAAGTCTGAGATCTGTAATGAAACTTGCTATGTTTACATGGGTGCCATCATTTCTTATGGTCCTTTTTGGCTTATGGTTAGTGAGGGACTTTTGATCTATGCTTTGAGTAGAATCATGTCATGCCTTGTTTTGCTATTATAAGTTCCTGTAGCTTGTTGTTTGCTTGCTCTAAACATGCCTTCCTGATGTTAATTTCTGGCATACTAGTATTTTCACTAAGTCTGTGAACCTGATATTTTTTGCACTTTCACCATGCTTGTTTGAGCCTGCTATGATGTGATTTAGCCGTAGCTCAGTGTTCCTCTTTTGTTAAGCATCTCCTGTAGATCACTGTCCTATGATTTGTTTTTATGTTGGGGTGCTGTAGCATAGTTTCTTGTTGCATGCTAAGTAGCATCGTGCTGTTAAACGCAGATTCGCGTCATTCTTGATTTGCTTGTCATTTGAAAACCGTGCATCTGTTTCCGGTGATCTTTACATCGATTTCAACCGGAATCATCTCATCTTTCCAGCGGCATACTTGGTTTGCCAAGTTGATGCCTTGTTCATCATTTTCCTTCCGGAGCACACATATTCATTGCATATCACATCTCGCATAGCATGTCATGTATTGCATCATATTGCTTGTGCATTGCTCCTTGTTTGATTGTTGTTCCATTGCTTGTGTTCTTGCTTTGGGTAGAGCCGGGAGACGAGTACGTGTACGAGGAACCTGTTGAGAACGCCTACGAGGATCAAACCTTCGACAACTCTGAGAACCTTGCAGGCAAGATGACCATACCTTCAATATCACTTCTATCTTTGCTTGCTAGATGCTCGCTCTTTTGCTATGCCTATGATGCGATACCTACCACTTGCTATATCATGCCACCCATATTTTCATGTCAAACCTCTAACCATCCTTTCCTAGCAAACCGTTTTTGGCTATGTTACCGCTTTTGCTCATCCCCTCTTATAGCGCTGCTAGTTGCAGGTGAAGATGAAGTTTGTTCCTGGTCGGAACATGGATATTTTGGGATATCACAATATCTATTGTTTTAATTAATGAATCTATATACTTGGTAAAGGGTGGAAGACTCGGCCTTATGCCTGGTGTTTTGTTCCACTCTTGCCGCCCTAGTTTCCGTCATACCGGTGTTATGTTCCTTGATTTTGCGTTCCTTACGCGGTTGGGTGATTTATGGGACCCCCGTGACAGTTCGCTTTGAATAAAACTCCTCCAGCAAGGCCCAACCTTGGTTTTACCATTTGCCACCTAAGCCTTTTTCCCTTGGGTTTTCGCGAGCCCGAGGGTCATCTTTATTTACCCCCCCCCCCCCGGGCCAGAGCTCCTCTGAGTGTTGGTCCAAACTAGAGCACCGTGCGGGACCGTCCCTTGGCAACTTGGGTCACGTTGGTACCTATACGCTTCGCTTATCTGTTGTGCCCTGAGAACGAGATATGTGCAGCACCTATCGGGATTTGTCGGCACATCGGGCGGCTTTGCTGGTCTTGTTTTACCATTGTCGAAATGTCATGCGAACCAGGATTCCGAGACTGATCGGGTCTTCCCGGGAGAAGGTTTATCCTTCGTTGACCGTGAGAGCTTGTGATGGGCTAAGTTGGGACACCCCTGCAGGGTTTTATCTTTCGAAAGCCGTGCCCGCGGTTATGAGGCAGATGGGAATTTGTTAATGTCCGGTTGTAGAAAACCCGAAGTTGACCTTAATTAAAATACATCAACCGCGTGTGTAACCGTGATGGTCCCTTCTCGGCGGAGTCCGGGAAGTGAACACGGTGTTGGAGTTATGTTTGACGCAGGTTGCTCTAGGATCACTTCTTGATCGCTACTAGCTTCACGACCGTGCCTTGCTTCTCTTCTCGCTCTCTTTTGCGACGTAGCCACCATATATGCTAGTCGCTTGCTGCAGCTCCACCTCATTACACCACCCTTCCCTAAAGCTTAAATAGTCTTGATCTCGCGGGTGTGAGATTGCTGAGTCCCCGTGACTCACAGATTCTACCAAAACAGATGCAGGTACCGATGATACCAGCGCAGAGGGCGCAACTGAGCTGAAGTGGGAATTTGATGAGGCCCTTGGTCGTTACTATGTTTCTTTTCCCGACGATCAGTAGAGGAGCCCAATTGGGACGATTGGGGATTTGTGTTGCATTTGGGGTAGTCTTCTTTTATTTTGGTTCCGTAGTCGGACCTTGAGTGTAAATTGAATGATGAATGTTTATTTATGTATTGTGTGAAGTGGCGACTATAAGCCAACTATGTATCTTTTCCCTTATGTATTACATGGGTTGTGCGAAGACTACCTCACTTGCGACATTGCTTTCAATGCGGTTATGCCTCTAAGTCGTGCTTCGACACGTGGGAGATATAGCCGCATCGAGGGTGTTACAAGTGTCCCCGGCAGAAAAGCTCCGCCGGAGCCCTAGATTGATTCCGCCAAGGTTCCGCCTCGTGGCGGCGGAGTTTCGTCCCGTAAGCTTGCCCACGAATTTTTCCATGGTAAAAGCTCTGATATAGCAGAAGATGGACACCGGAGGCCCACCAGGGGGCCCAGGAGATAGGAGGCGTGCCCAGTAGAGGGGGGGCGCCCTCCACTCTCCTGGACTGGGTGTGGGCCCCCTGGTGTATTTCTTTCGCTCAATAATTCTTACAAATTCCAAAAACATGTTTCGTGGAGTTTGAGGATTTTTGGAGCAGTGCAGAATAGGTTTCCAATGTTTGCTCCTTTTCCAGCCAGAATTCCAGCTGCCGGTATTCCCCCTCTTCATGGTAAACCTTGCAAAATAAGAGATAATAGTCATAAGTATTGAGATATAATGTGTAATAGCTGTCCATAATGCAATAAATATCGATATAAAAGCATGATGCAAAATGGATGTATCAACTCCCCCAAGCTTAGACCTCGCTTGTCCTCAAGCGGAAGCCGAAATCGAAAAAATGTCCACATGTTAAGAGATAGAGGTGTCGATAAAAATAAAATACGGACATGAGGGCATCATGATCATTCTTATAACAACAATATATATAGATTCTATCATATGATTTCTTATGCTCAAGTAACAATCAATTCACAATGTCAAGTATGGTTCAATAACTTCATTGAGAACTAACAAACTACAATCTCAGTCATCGAAGCAATTGGAATTGATCATAACATCAGAAAGAGTCAACAATAGAGCTTTTCAGCAAGTTCACATACTCAACTATCTTGTCGTCTTCTATAATTGCTAACACTCACGCAATACTTGTGGTTATGGAGTTTCAGCCGGACACTGAGAAAGATAGGGGCTTATTGTGTTGCCTCCCAAGGTATTCACCTTTAGGTGATGTCAACAATAATAGCCCATGCTAACTTACATCCAATTGGATATATATGTCATGATCTTTCAAATACAAGGAGCTTGCCAAAGGATAAAATGAAAAAGGGAAAGGTGTGGATCACCTTGACTCAAGCATAAACTAATAACATAAAGTAAAAGATAGGCCCTTCGCAGAGGGAAGCAGAGGTTGTCATGTGTGTTTCGGGTTGATGCACAAAATCTTAATGCAAAAGAACGTCACTTTATATTGGCCCTTGTGTGTGGACCTTTATTATGCAGTCCGTCGCTTTTATTACTTCCACAAAAAGATCATACAAAGCTTATTTTCTCTGCACTAATAAGTCATACATATTTTGATAGCAATTTTTATTGCTTGCAACATGAAAACTTACTTGAAGGATCTTACTCAATCCATAGGTAGGTATGGTGGACTCTCATGGCAAAACTTGGTTTAAGGATATTTGGAAGCACAAGTAGTATCTCTACTTGGTGCAAGGAATTTGGATAGCATGAGGGGGAAAGGTAAGCTCAACATGTTTGGAAGGTCATGATAATATACTTTAACTGAGATGTCGGAAAACATAAACCATTACGTTGTCTTCCTTGTCCAACGTCAACTCTTTTAGCATGTCATACTTAATGAGTGCTCCCAATTATAAAAGGTGTCCAAGATAATATATTTATATGTGAACCCCTCTTTCCTTATCACTTCCTATTAATTGCAACGATGACCAAGGCTAAGTTTATCAACTCTAAACAATTTTTATGCCTCATACTTTCTATATGTGAAGTCATCACTATTCATAAGATCAATATGAACCTTTTTATTCCTTCTACTTTCTCAAGATCATATCAACATAGCAAAGCCCTTGACTCAACACTAATCTTTATTATAGATAACTCACGGACTCTATTACAAAAAAATATCACAAAGGAAAACTCAAAACTGCTTGATATCAAAACTTCAATATACTAGATCAAGATACTACTAAAAAGGATCAAACTAAATAAAACAGTAAAGATAGGAGTGTGATGGTGATACTATACCGGGGCACCTCCCCCAAGCTTGGCAATTGCCAAGAGGAGTGCCCATACCCATGTGATTATGTCCTTGGAGGTGATGGAGGTGGTGATGATGACGGTGGATAATCGCACATTGAGCGTAAAAGCTCCTCCAACTTGCGGATAATGCCCTTGAGTCCGGCGGTATGATCCTTCAACAGAATATTCTCCTGCATGAGATACTTGTTCTGTATGCGAGCTAACTCAATCATCTTGAAAGCTTCAATCTCTGTTGGAGTGAAAAGGTTAGGTAAAGGTTGAGGGATGTCTTCTTCTTTCACCGCCAGGGCTTGAACCTCCATGGCCTTCTTGATCCCTTCATCCTTGTTGATCTCTTCTGGTTCTTCTCTTTTCAGCTCTATATTCAATAGCCAAGCATCCTTGCCTTCGTTGTTGGAGGAGGGCGACGTCGTGGTGCTCTTAATCTGCAACAGAGACAGCTCGAAACGAAAACAGAGGATATTTGTGTGATACGGTGGTCAAAACCTTCGGGAGTATATATAATGAATTTTTACCGACCAAAATATGTAACGTGCAAGAAAAAGGAGTCCAGGAGGCACACCAGGTGCCCACGAGACAGGGTGCACACCGAGTAGGCGGGGTGCACCCTCCACTCTCGTGGGGGCCTCGTGTCCCTTTCAGACTACTTCTTTCTTCCTAAAATTCTTAAATATTCCAAAACTGATAAAAAATGCCATTGGAGTTGTTTTGGAGTCGGTTTACTTACCGTACCACATACCTATTCCTTTTTGGAGTCTGGAACATTCTGGAAAGTGTCCCTTATGTATTCCTCCGGGGTTACGGTTTCAACAATATTAGTTTCAACATTGATAGGATTACCTGAAATATAATGATTAATTCTTTGACCGTTTACCACCCTCCGACTTGTGCCTTCGAAGTTGTTGATTTTTATCGGACCAGAATGATAGACCTCCTTGATAACATAGGGACCTTCCCATTTTGAGAGAAGTTTTCCTCCAAAAAATTTTAAACGAGAGCTGAATAATAACACATAATCTCCTATGTTAAACTCACGGTTTTGTATCCTTTTATCATGCCAGCGTTTGACTTTTTCTTTGAATAGTTTGGCATTTTCATAGGCTTGAGTTCTCCATTCATCAAGTGAGCTAATATCAAACAACCTTTTCTCACTGGCAAGTTTGAAGTCATAGTTGAGCTCTTTAATAGCCCAATATGCCTTATGTTCAAGTTCAAGAGGTAAATGACATGCTTTTCCATAAACGATCTTATATGGAGACATACCCATAGGATTTTTGTATGCAGTTCTATAGGCCCATAATGCATCATCAAGTTTTTTGGAAAAAATCTTTATAGCTCTATTCACATTCTTTTGCAAGATTAATTTGAGCTCTCTATTGCTCAACTCTACTTGACCACTAGACCGCGGATGATAAGGAGATGCGATTCTATGATTAACATCATACTTAGCAAGCATCTTACGGAAAGCACCATGAATAAAATGTGAACCACCATCGGTCATAAGATATCTAGGGACTCCAAGCCTCGGAAAAATAACTTCTTTACGCATTTTAATAGAAGTGTTATGATCAGCACTACTAGTTGGAATAGCTTCTACCCACTTAGTAATGTAATCAACAGCAACTAAAATATAATCAACAGCAACTAAAATATGAAAAAAAATGTAATCAACAGCAACTAAAATATGTGTATAACCATTAGAGGCAGGAAAAGGTCCCATATAATCAAAGCCACAAACATCAAACGGTTCGATAACAAGAGAATAATTCATAGGCATTTCTTGACGTCTACTAATGTTACCTATTCCTTGACATTCATCACAAGATAAGACAAACTTACGAGCATCTTTGAAGAGAGTAGGCCAATAAAAACCAGATTGTAGTACCTTGTGTGCAGTTCTATCTCTAGCGTGGTGTCCTCCATAGGATTCGGAGTGACACTTGCGTAAGATCTGTTCATGTTCATGCTCAGGCACACAACGTCTAATAACACCATCTACTCCTTTATAAAGGTGTGGGTCATCCTAGAAGTAATGTCTTAAATCATAAAAGAACTTTTTCTTTTGCTGGTATGTGAAACTAGGCGGTATAAATTTAGCAACAATGTAATTAGCATATTCAGCATACCAAGGAGCAGTACGAAAAGCATTAATGACCGCTAATTGTTCATCAGGAAAGCTATCATCAATAGGCAGTCGGTCATCAAGAACATTCTCTAACCTAGACAAGTTGTCTGCAACGGGGTTCTCAGCTCCCTTTCTATCAATAATATGCAAATCCAATTCTTGAAGCAAGAGAACCCATCTAATGAGTCTAGGCTTAGCATCTTTCTTTTCCATAAGATATTTAATAGCAGCATGATCAGTGTGAATAGTAACTTTGGAATAAAAAATATAAGGTCTAAACTTATCACATGCAAACACAACTGCTAAGAATTCTTTTTCAGTAGTAGGATAATTTCTCTGGGCAGTATCAAGAGTCTTACTAGCATACTAGATAACATTCAATTTCTTATCGACTCTTTGCCCTAGAACAGCACCTACAGCATAATCACTAGCATCACACATAATTTCAAGAGGTAAATTCCAATCAGGTGGCTGAACAATAGGTGCAGTGATCAAGGCTTTCTTAAGTATTTCAAATGCTTCTACACAATCATCATCAAAGACAAAAGGAATATCTTTTTGCAATAAATTAGTGAGAGGCCTAGAGATTTTAGAAAAGTCCTTAATGAACCTCCTATAAAAACTGGCATGACCAAGGAAACTTCATATACCTTTTATGTCCTTGGGACAAGGCATCTTTTCAATAGCATCAACTTTGGCTTTATCAACTTCAATACCTCTCTCGGAGATCTTATGCCCCAAGACAATGCCTTCATTTACCATAAGGTGACACTTTTCCCAATTCAGGACGAGACTAGTGTCTTCGCATATCTGCAAAACTCGATCAAGGTTGCTCAAACATCAAAAAAGGATCCATAAACGGAGAAATCATCCATGAATACCTCACAAATATTTTCACAAAAATCAGAGAATATAGCCACCATGCATCTTTGAAAGGTAGTAGGTGCATTACATAAACCAAAAGGCATACCTCTATAAGCAAGAGTACCAAAAGGGCAAGTAAAAGTAGTTTTAGATTGATCCTTCGCTGACACATGTATTTGAGACAAACCAGAATAACCATCTAGAAAGCAGAAGTGAGTGTGTTTGGATAGTCTTTCTAGCATTTGATCAATAAAAGGTAAAGGGTAATGATCTTTCTTAGTAGCTTTATTTAACTTACGGAAATCAATTACCATCCTATAACCTGTAATAATTATTTGCGGGATCAATTCATCTTTATCATTAGGAACAATGGTAATACCTCCCTTTTTAGGAACACAATGGACAGGGCTTACCCATTCACTATCAGCAACGGGATAAATAATACCTGCCTCAATGAGCTTTAGTATCTCCTTTCTTACCACTTCTTTCATCTTGGGATTTAGTCGTCGTTGAGGATCTCTAACTGGTTTGGTATCGTCCTCCAATTTAATTTTGTGTTGGCATAACGTGGGACTAACGCCCTTAAGATCATCCAGAGTATATCCAATAGCTGCTCGGTCCTTCTTCAGAGTTTTCAATAATCTTTCTTCTTCTTGATATGAAAGGTTAGCACTAATAATAACAGGATATATTTTCTTTTCATCAAGATAAGCATACTTAAGATTATCAGGTAATGGTTTGAGTTCAAGCACGGGATTACCCATGGGTGGAAGAGGATCCCCAAGAATTTTAACGGGAAGGTTATGTTTCAGCATAGGTTCCTGTTTAAGGAACACTTCATCTATTTCCCTTCTTTCCTTCATACACATATCATTTTCATGGTCTAGCAAATATTGCTCTAATGGATCGGTAGGAGGCACGACAATGGAAGCAAGACCAATAATCTCATCCTTACTAGGTGGTTCCCTATCACGAGGTTGTCTATGAAACTTAACAAAATTAAACTCATGAGACATATCATCTATGCCAACGGTGACAATATCTTTTTCAAAATCAATCTTAGCACTAGTTGTATTCAAGAAGGGTCTACCAAAAATAATGGGACAAAAATCATCTTGTGGGGAACCAAGAACAAGAAAATCAGCAGGGTATTTAACCTTCCCACACAAAACTTCAACATCTCTAACAATCCCAAAGGGTTTAATGGTATCCCTATTAGCAAGCTTAATAGTAACATCAATGTCTTCTAATTCAATGGGTGCAATGTCGTGCATAATTTCTTGATATAAGGTATAAGGTATTGCACTACCACTAGCACCCATATCACATAAGCCATGATAACAATGATCTCCTATTTTAACAGAAATAACAGGCATGCTTATGACAGGTCTATGTATCTTAGTATCTAGTCTAGCAATATTAGCAGTCTCACCACAGAAATAAATAACATGCCCATCTAAATCATCATCCAAGAGATCTTTAACCATAGCAATACTAGGTTCAACATTAATTTGCTCAGGAGGTGTATAAGTCCTAGTATTACTCTTACTAAGAACAGTCGAAGCTTTAGCATGATCTTTTATCCTAACAGGAAAAGGAGGTTTCTCAACATAAGTAGTAGGAACAATAGGATCACTATAGGTGATAGTCTTTTCTTCAACTGTAATAGGTGCAACTACTTTAACTTCAACAGGAGGATTATATTTAAACCACTTCTCTTTAGGGAGATCAACGTGAGTAGAAAAATATTCATAGAAAGAAGGTACTATCTCAGAGTCAAGTCCATACTTAGCGCTAAATCCATGAAAAGCATCGGTATCCATAAAAGATTTAACACAATCGAACATAGGTGTCATACCTGACTCCTTACCATCGTCGGAACCCCAATCTTTAGAGTTGCATTTAATTCTTTCCAATAAGTCCCATTTGAAATCAATAGTCTTCAGCATATAAGAACCAGCACATGAAGTATCGAGCAGGTTGCGATTAACAAGAGAAAGCCGAGCATAAAAGTTCTGAATAATCATTTCCCGAGAGAGCTCATGATTGGGGCATGAATATAACATTGACTTAAGCCTCCCTCAAGCTTGAGCGATTCTTTATCCTTCGCGAGGCCAGAAATTATATATGTAATTACGATCACGATGAACAAGATGCACAGGATAGAACTTCTGGTGAAATTCCAACTTCAATCGCTTATAATTCCAAGATCTTGTATCATCACATAGCCTATACCATGTCAATGCATCTCCCTTCAAAGATAAAGGGAAGACCTTCCTTTTGACAGCATCATCGGGAATACCTGCAAGCTTAAATAATCCACAAACTTCATCCACAAAGATAAGGTGTAAATCGGGATGCAATGCTCCATCTCCTGCAAATGGATTAGCTAGCAGTTTCTCTATCACACTCGAAGGAATCTCAAAGTAAATATTTTCATAAAGTTCAGTAGGTTGAGGAGCAACTCTTTGCTCTTCTGGTCGGGGTGAAGATACCCCAAACAAGCCCCTCAAAGTATTAGTTTCCATAGTGACAAGTAACAGAAAATTTCAGCACACTAAATAAATGTTTCCTTACCAAGTTCCACTCACCAAAAGCGCTACACTCCCCGGCAACGGCGCTAGAAAAGGGTCTTGATGACCCACAAGTGTAGGGGATCTATTGTAGTCCTTTAGATAAGTAAGAGTGTCGAACCCAACAAGGAGCAGAAGGAAATGATAAGCGGTTTTCAGTAATGTTTTCTCTGCAGCACTAAAATTGTAGGTGATAGATGGTTTTGTGCTTAGATAAATAATAACGAGTAACGAGTAAATAAATTAAATAAAGTGCAGCAAGGTGGCCCAATCCTTTATGTAGCAAAGGATAAGCCTAGACAATTTCTAATAATGAGAAAGGATCTCCCGAGGACACATGGGAATTATAGTCAAGCTAGTTTTCATCACGTTCATATGATTCACGTTCGGTACTTTGATAATTTGATATGCGGGTGGACCGGTACTTGGGTACTACCCTTACTTGGACAAGCATCCCACTTATGATTAGACCTATTGCAATCGTCCGCAACTACAAAAGAAGTATTAAGGTAAACCTAACCACATCATTAGACATATGGATCCAAATCAGCCCCTAACAAAGCAACACATAAACTAGGGTTTAAGCTTCTGTCACTCTAGAAACCCATCATCTACTTATTACTTCCCTATGCCTTCCTCTAGGCCCAAATAATGGTGAAGTGTCATGTAGTCGACGTTCACATAACACCACTAGAGGAAAAGACAACATAGACCTCATCAAAATATCGAACGAATACCAAATTCACATGACTACTAATAGCAAGACTTCACCCATGTTCTCAGGAATAAACGTAACTACTCACAAAGCATATTCATGTTCATAATCACAGGAGTAATAATATGCATAAAGGATCTGAACATATGATCTTCCACCAAGTAAACCAATTAGCATCAACTACAAGGAGTAATCAACACTACTAGTAACCCACATGTACCAATTTGTGGTTTTGATACAAGATTGGATACATGAGATGAACTAGGGTTTTGAGAGGAGATGGTGCTGGTGAAGATGTTGATGGAGATTGACCCCCTCTCGATGAGAGGATCGTTGGTGATGACATTGGTGATGATTTCCCCCTCCCGGAGGGAAGTGTCCCCGGCAGAAAAGCTCCGCCGGAGCCCTAGATTGATTCGGCCAAGGTTCCGCCTTGTGGCGGCGGAGTTTCGTCCCGTAAGCTTGCCCATGAATTTTTCTAGGGTAAAACCTCTGATATAGCAGAAAATGGACACCGGAGGCCCACCAGCGTGCCCAGGAGATAGGGGGCGCGCCCAGTAGGTGGGGCGCCGTCCACTCTCCTGGACAGGGTAAGGGCCCCCTGGTGTATTTCTTTCTCTCAATAATTCTTATAAATTCCAAAAACATGTTTCGTGGAGTTTCAGGATTTTTGGAGCAGTGCAGAATAGGTTTCCAATGGTTGCTCCTTTTCCAGCTAGAATTCCAGCTGCCAGTATTTCCCCTCTTCATGGTAAACCTTGCAAAATAAGAGAGAATAGCCATAAGTATTGAGATATAATGTGTAATAACAGTCCATAATGCAATAAATAACGATATAAAAGCATGATGCAAAATGGACGTATCACTTTTCTTCTCGCATTTCAAAGTGCAAATAATTCTCCATTTTCTTCTTAAGTGGAGTTTTGCATTTCTTCGTTCTTCTCAGCTATTCGGACATTTGGTTGTGGTATAATTTCACCTCAAGTTTTGAGATGTTTTTGTTAAGTCCACAACAAGCTTATTCTTTCATTGTTGATTTTCTCAACAACTCCATTCAATCCTTCCTTCTAAGTTCTTTTCATTCCATTCTTTCAATTCTTTCGGAGGCATTGTGTTGTTCATCTCGTCAAGTGTCATCCCATCTTGTGATGTTCATGTTCTATTCCTTCCTTCTTCAGCCGGAGTGCTGCCGGAATTCTTTCGCTCTTTTTCTGTTTCTACCTTGTTCTAACCGGAGTGCTTTCAGATTCTATCGTATTCCGTGAGCTTTTGATTCTCGTCATACATGTCATTCCTCTTCTCTACCCAAGTTCTCTCGACTTTGTTCATTTTCTCTCTTGCGTTCTTGCTTCACCTCATTCTTTTCTCTTCCGTCTAATTCCTAAGATCTCGAGACGAGATCTCTTGTTAGTGGAGGAGAGTTGTAACGCCCCGAGTCCGATGTGCCAAGTGTCTTCCAGCTATTCGCCTTCGTTGCCATGTCATTTCTTGCGTGTTGCATTTTGCCATGTCATCATCTGCATGTTTTTTTTCAAAACATGCATCCCTTCGGGTTTCCCCGATTCTCTCCGTTGTCCGTTCTGAGCCCAACCACACCCGCACGCACCTGTCGCCCCTCTCAAACCTTGTTTCGTGAGCGGGAGAAAAACGTTCTCGGAATGGACCGAAATTTGCCGAGTGGCCTTGGTATATCACCTGTAGACCGCATGTCAAATTTCATTCCATTTGGAGGTCGTTTGATGCCCCAACGGTTAACCGAGTTAACCGAAACCCCTCTCTCTTTGCTGCCCAACACCCTTTTCGCACAGCTCACCTAGCCCATCTAAACCCCCTCCATGCTCTCCGCCGTTCGATCACGATCGTGTGGGCGAAAACCGCACCCCATTTGGACTCTACTAGCTCCCTATGCCTATAAATTAGCCCCCACTCCCAAAATTTCGGGCAAACCCTAGCTTTCTTCCTCCTCCCGCCGCCGGACATGTCCATCCCGCACCGGACGTGTCCGCGCCGCCGCTCCTTGCCCAATCCTGCACCAACACGTCACCCCGCCACCGTCTCCACCGCG
Organism: Triticum timopheevii; assembly: GCA_963921465.1. Taxonomy (NCBI): domain Eukaryota; kingdom Viridiplantae; phylum Streptophyta; class Magnoliopsida; order Poales; family Poaceae; genus Triticum; species Triticum timopheevii. Next base: position 236,886,615 of record OY997264.1, on the reverse strand, counting down.
CGGCCCTCCCGGCCTAGATCGGAGCCTGCCGAGCCCATCGGGGCCCGGACGAGCCCGTGCGCCGCCACCCATATTCCCCGCGCGCCCGGATCGCCCCTCGCCGGTGTTCGTCATCCGCCGCCGCCTCGACCCCACCGGAGCACACTGCCGTCTCGCCGTACCCTTGCCGCCCCAGGTCAACGGCCACTGCGTCTGTCTCCATCTCCTTCTTCCTCTGGCCCGATCTCTCTCTCACCTTGCTCCCTCTCTCTTCTCCCCGTGAAGCTCCGCCACTGATGCCGGGAACGGAGACCCCGCCCCCGTTCTCCACTAGACCCGGCCGGCTTTGGTCGTCCCTGCCGCCGTCCTGCCGCCCTCGAGGCTTGCCGGAGCCTCAAGGTGAGCCATCGCCTCCATGCCACGCTCCCGATCCGATCGGGAGGAGGACGACGTCCCCGTCGGCCCGGCCTCGTGGGCCCGCGTGGACCACCGCTTCCCGTCTGGCCCAGATCCATGTCCAGCGCTGGCCCGCCTTGCCTCTTTCTTCTTGGGCCGAGCCCGCTATGTGAGCCCCCTTCTAGATCCCGCCCGAGCGTCATTTAGTTTACCTGCACTCGTCTATTTTTTTCGAAGTCCCAGATTGTCAACACCATGTGCATCTGTTTGACATGCCATAACTTGTTGTTCGATCCTCCGTTTTGCGTTCATGATATGTCAAAATATTCATTGTGAGATGCTCTACATTTTTTTGACCGAAACTGTAGGGCTTAGGCCCCACAGCAAATTTTATTACTCCCAAAAAAATACATATGTGCAGTAATTACAAGGTCAGGGAGACCATAAAAGAGAAAAGGCAAGGATGCTCTACATTTCATTCCATTTGGAGGTCGTTTGATGCCCCAACGGTTTGTTTGAGTTCATATTGATGCCCTACATTTCGTTCAAGAGCAACACATCAAAGCAAGTTTAAATGAGGCCGGAAACAACATGTAACAATTCCGGTACGTCCTCATATGCAAATTTCGAAATTGGTCCAGATCTGAATAAACCTTATGTTCAAGTTGTTAAACAACAAGTTAAGATGCACCAAGATGATCTACATGAAATTCTAGTCAAGTTACATATATAGTTAATTTAGTTCTGAGCTACGGCCTAGAAGATATGAGCAAAACAAGTTAACCATGGCATTGATGCAAAAGGTATACAAACATCAAGCAAACACACTCAAAACATGGATGCAACAAGGTAATATGAAACCTCATGCAAAACTAAGCAAATTTTGTATAGAGCACACTCCAAACGGAGCAACGGTGCAACACATACACTCCAAACAAGATATAACAACAATTTGTCCAAAACAGCAACTAGGCATCAAGGAATTATCGTGAGATGCTCTACATTTCATTCTACTGTGCCATGCTTGTTTGAGTTCATATTGATGCCCTAATCATCGTTGCAAGAGTGCTATAGGATGTTAACCTGCTGAGACTGTTATAACTTGCTGTTTTATCATTTTCGTTGCATTTTGTGGGTGCATCTTTTGAGGATGATGTCTACATGTTTTAGGAGCATATTCATGCCATCTTTACAGTGGCGCAGTCCATATATTTGTTTGAGTCTTTTAGTGAGTGAATCAACCTCGTGAATTAGGGTACTTGTTGTTACTGTTTTGCTAGGCTGAAACTGCTATATCATGTTGCTATGTTTGATTGACGCTACCATCCATTATATGCATAATCTGGAGATGATCACTAAGGATATTTTGCTATAAATGTTATGCTCTTTAAATCCATGCCATTGTTTGCATTTATAGCCTGCAGTAGCTTGTTTTTATCATGCTCCAAAGTTGATAAATAATGTTGCTGTCATCCTGTTAACATTAAGTTCAGTTTTGCCATGTGTTTTGCTAGTGATCCATGCGCCCTATGACTATGCTATTGCCATGTTTTGCTACATAAATGTGTCTTCTTACTGTTGGTCTCCTTTTCATGACATGAAATGCTCTGTGGTGAGTTGTACAAGTTCACCAACATGCCTCTTATCGTTGTTCCTGTCATGTATTGTTATTTTCACTGTCTGAATCTGTCATATTACTTGCCATGTTTGCATGAATGCTACCATGTTTTCTGTTGATCTTTAGAATAAGTTCAGTAATGAACTATTGTTAAATGCTTTTATTACTAGCGTGCCATTCTTAAGTTTCTATTTTGTAACTTGTATTTTACTAGCTCTAAACATTGCAACCGGATGTTAATTTCTGTCATGTCCAGTGAATTTCTGATGTCTGTGAAACTGTTATTATTTGCAATCTTGCCATGTCCTTTTGAGCATATTCTAGTGGTTTCTGGAGATACCTCATTGTTCATGTTTTGTTAAGCTTCATTTTTACATCACGCCCATGCCTCCTATTTTCATGTTGGGGTGTTGTAGCATATTTCGATGATGCTTCCAAGATGCCTAGTTGCTGCTTTGGACAGATTGTTGTTATATCTTGTTTGGAGTGTATGTGTTGCACCGTTGCTCCGTTTGGAGTGTGCTCTATATGAAATTTGCTTAGTTTTGCATGAGGTTTCGTATTACCTTGTTGCATCCATGTTTTGAGTGTGTTTGCTTGTTGTTTGTATGCCTTTTGCATCAATGCCATGGTTAACTTGTTTTGCTCATATCTTCTAGGCCGTAGCTCAGAACTAAATTAACTTTATATGTAACTTGACTAGAATTTCATGTAGATCATCTTGGTGCATGTTAACTTGTTGTTTAACAACTTGAACATAAGGTTTATTCAGATCTGGACCAATTTTGAAATTTGCATATGAGGACGTACCGGAATTGTTACATGTTGTTTCCGGCCTCATTTAAACTTGCTTCGATGTGTTGCTCTTGGATGCATCATCTCTTGCAATGAATAGCTACATGTAGTTTTGTCATGCATCATGCTTGGTTGTGCATCATGTCTTGTCTATGTGTTGTGTGTTTATCTTGTTATTTGCTTTTTTCCAGTTGTGCTCCTTCTCGATAGATCCTGTTTCGTTGCGATTGTGAGGATTCGTTCGTCTACTCTTGGTTCGTCTTTGTGGCTTCATCTTCTTCATGGACTCGTTCTTCTTCCTAGCGGGATTTCAGGCAAGATGACCGTCACCTTGGATCTCAGTACTATCATTGCTATGCTAGTTGCTTCGTTCTATCGTTATGTTGCGCTACCTATCACTTGTTATCAAGCCTCCCAAATTGCCATGTCAGCCTCTAACCTTTTCACCCTTCCTAGCAAACTGTTGTTTGGCTATGTTACCCGCTTTTGCTCAGCCCTTCTTATAGCATTGCTAGTTGCAGTTGAAGATGAAGTTTGTTCCATGTTGGAACATGGATATTGTGGGATATCACAATATCTCTTATTTAATTAATGCATCTATATACTTGGTAAAGGGTGGAAGGCTCGGCCTTATGCCTGGTGTTTTGTTCCACTCTTGCCACCCTAGTTTCCATCATACCGGTGTTATGTTCCTTGATTTTGTGTTCCTTACACGGTTGGGTGTTATGGGAACCCCTTGACAGTTTGCCTTGAATAAAACTCCTCCAGCATGGCCCGACCTTGGTTTTACATTTGCCTCACCTAAGCCTTTTTTCCCTTGGGAGTCGCGCTCCTGAGGGTCATCTTATATTTACCCCCCGGGCCAGTGCTCATCATGAGTGTTGGTCCAACTTGTTAGCTGCCAGTGGACACCAGGGGCAACTCTGGGCAGGCCTATCGGAAGTTTGGACAATCCGGTATGCCCTGAGAACGAGATATGTGCAGCTCCTATCGGGATTTGTCAGCCCATTCGGGCGGTTTTGCTGGTCTTGTTTTACCATTGTCGAAATGTCTTGTAACCGGGATTCCGAGTCTGATCGGGTCTTCCTGGGAGAAGGAATATCATTCATTGACCGCAGGAGCTTGTGATGGGCTAAGTTGGGACACCCCTGCAGGGTATAAACTTTCGAAAGTCGTGCCCGCGGTTATGTGGCAGATGGAAATTTGTTAATATCTGGTTGTAGAGAACTTGACACTTGACTTAATTAAAATGCATCAACCGCGTGTGTAGCCGTGATGGTCTCTTTTCGGCGGAGTCCGGGAAGAGAACACGGTTTTTGGGTTATGTATGAACGTAAGTAGTTTCAGGATCACTCCTTGATCACTTCTAGCTTCTCGACTGTTCCGTTTGCTTCTCTTCTCGCTCTTATTTGCGTATATTGGTCACCATATATTCTTAGACGCTGCTACAACCTCACCACTTATCCTTTCCATACCCATTAAGCTTTGCTAGTCTTGATACCCATGGTAATGTGATTGCTGAGTCCTCGTGCCTCACAGATTACTACAACAATAGTTGCAGGTATAGGTATTGCGATGATCAGGACGCGAGAGCGATGTTACTTGTTTTGGTGTTCTTCTTCTGCTTCTTCTTCGATCAGGGGATAGGTTCCAGGTCGGTAGCCCGGGCTAGCAGGGTGGATGTCGTTTGAGCTTCTGTTTGTGTTTCATCCGTAGTCGGATGTTGATCTTATGGATTATGTATTGATGTATTCTTGCGGCAATTGTATGCCTTGTATGTATCCCCATCTATTATGTAATGGTTATGTAATGATATCCAGCTTGGGAAAGCGTCTCCGATATGCGCTTCTATCCTTGGTGGGACCTTCGAGTTCCTTTAGGATAGGGTCGCATATTGGGCGTGACACTTGTGTCCTCTGTCAGCAGAAACATATGCAGTAATTACCATGAATAACATTAGTGCATTACTTACGCTTAAGTTGCGGAGGAAGATTAGAAATTGTTCTTTGTCTATGGTATAATCTTTCCATGAAGGAAAGATGCGCACAAAGTTCCTGACAACAATATAAGCTTCATCTTGTAAAATGGGAAGAAGTGGAACATGAGTACTATTTGCTGCAATTGGGGCTCTCTCTCATTCGAAAAGGGATTTGTCAACTGGATTTCGTGTACTCTCTGCTGGAATGGGGGTTTTGTGTCGTAGAGGTGGTGCTATGTCAACTGGCATCATCATACTGTTTTGCGGCAGTTGGGGTCTTCTGAGTTGGGGCATCAGAGATGGCCAGTGTAGTAGGGCTAGAGTTTGCTAGAGTTGTGGTCGTGTTTTTTGGGTCTAGTGATATTGCAACTACACCTAATGGGCTATTTGATTTATCAGTTGTCACTATCTTTTCCAAATAATTTGTTCATGCTCCTCCGCGATCAGCAATCGCCCTCTTCCTTTTGAACGTCTGATACACAACAACAACATTTGAATGGATAAATATGGTATGATGGCAGATGGAATATGTACTAAAAATGAATAGGCAGGGCATATTCACATACACGAAGTGTAAACTAAGCTAATTGCAGTGCAACAAAGTAGAATCAATGCAAAGCATCAGTTGCAAGATATGTGCGACCAATATAAACTTGGAAAGTTAGAGCAAGCACCTTGATGGGTGAATAAGATAGGGCATCTGCCTCTCACTCCTCCACTAGGGAGCTACATTGACTTAGGTCTCCCTCTAGCTCAGAATCACTGTTAGGATCATATTCTGAGAATGAATCTGTAGGTGGAGAGCGTTTGCATTGCATTGCATCCAGACTTGATTTCAGTCCCTTAATGTCAAGTTTGATAGCCATGGCATTGTTCTGCTTTATTCTTTTCATGCGCGCAAGTTCATAATCATTATGATGTTGTTTAGTTGAGATTCATGAGAACATAAAAAGCAGTCAAATTATCTATGGAATGCATTGCTGATTCAACTCGAAGAGTTTCTCCCTATAAACCCCTGCACATGCAAAGTTCACCCCCAACCGTGCTGACCAGACCACACACGGAAATACAAACCTCTAATGTCTTTATAACTGTCAGACACACATTTCAAAACTGAAGTAGGAACATTAGAATCATATCAAATTCGTATTTGAACAACTAAACTAAGGAATTATGAGTAGCATAATATTTAGCTTCAAGGGTGGAGTGCTGGTAGTGCGACACAAAGCAAGTAGGCAGATTGTATTCCATATAAAAGACCGTAGTCTATGTAAAAGGTGGAAATGACACTTTCTTTCTATACAATGCAGTGTTCATTGCCCACACATGAATGAAGAGATCACAGAGAGAAATAGTATTCGCTCACGTCTGCGGTTCCAGTATTTTGAAACAGGGTGATCCACCCTAAAAGAATATTGACAACAAATATGACAAAGCAAGCATAGATGTAGTGAATCAATCATTACTTGTGAGCTTACTAGGACAAGTATGCAGCATTGTTACTGCAGTAAGAGACCGTCCAAAATCTGAATGAAGAAGTTGGTCTAACACTTATTGTTTGCAACTAATCGACCTGAATCATTGGATATCATGTCGAATGAGTAAGAAAGACAAGTAAAATTGTCAGTAAACCTGGCTTGCAGTAGTAATCTGGGTCAATATCACTATGACCAACAATCCAAAATGACTAGTGTCTATTCCTAGGGCCAGAATTTTGAAACCCTGTGAACTCTACAGGTACCAAAGATTATTGAAATACGTCTGAACCATTAAGTGTAGGTAGCACCCAGTACACAACAAACCCTAATGACAATCCTACCTAATGAGTAATGAATCAATTAGAAAATGGGTGATGAGGAGTGGCTGGTGAGTATTGAGGACATATCTTAGGATAAATCAGGTTGGCTTAGTGGCTGCTGCACGCCTCAGACTTGAACATACTGGGAAGGTAGGCAAGGCGGCGTGCCCGGGCAGCGGTGACGCTATTGGGCGAGCGGCTCCTGACCTCCTGTTAGTCTGGCGTCTATTCCTAGAGTCATGCCATCCGGGGACGGCAAGTCGCCAGCGAGGCAGGCCGCTGGGGGCGAGTAGAGATTGGAAGCACATCATAACAGAGGGGAATCAGGCCTAGGGCGACCCAAAATCCCAGGGTGGGCCGCGGCCCACCGTTGGCACCCTATGGATACACACCCGAGCGGTGTACATGCATTTTTGAAACTAAATTAGAAACATTTAGCTGACCAATTAAACAACTCTATTTTAATAATATCACATTCGTATTTGAATAACTAAGCTTGTTTAGCTTGACGGGTGGAGCAGTGTTATTATGACACGAAGCACGTATGCTTATCATAAAAGGGGGAAACCCTTAGCATTTTTTCGAGCAAAAGAGGGTTTCCCCTTCAATTTCTATTAAAGAAACCACCACAGAACCCACATGATCAATTAAATCCTAAGCATGACCAATTAAACCCTACTATGACTGTGCCATGGCAGATTTAAAGCTGCAAACTGCAAAAATGCTATTTACCATCCATTGTTTGTTTCGAACTAAGGAATAAATTCTAAGAGCTAAAAAGAAAGTACAGTAACCAAGTTACAATCTTTTTTCTAGTTGAGATCAAAACATTGAGCAGATATGAAGACCACCTCTCTTGCGGCGCCATGTAGGCATCGGGGGTGCGATGGTTGTCGGTGGCGTTGAAGTAGATCTACGATGGTAGATGTGTGCATCGGGGGATAAGTCCCATTGCGGTGGACGAGAAGGTCGTGTGAGCGGCCCCAGCAAAGAGGACGACTGCGCCGATGAAGCGAGAGGACGCGATGCAAGCCTCCTGGTCCGTCGCTGTGGATGAGAAATGTCCATCTCTAGCAGTGGACAACGTGGTCTTAGTAGGAGCTCTGGCATGGTGGAGGACGGTGGCGATGGATGGGGTGGAGGACGGCGGCGATGGATGGGGTGGCGGACGGAGGAGGCTGGTGTGGGGATGATGTCCTAGGGCGGACGGTGTATGAATGGGAAAATGGAGAGAGAGGTACGGGGAACCATATTTCTATGACGTGCCTGTCTGAAATATGGAAAATTTGCGAACTTAGCCCCCGTTTACAATTTGGACGTCATGTTGGTTGGGGATAGGACGGTAATCTTGCATCTCCCCAATATTTTCCTAGAGTGATTTCGGGCGAGGAGAGGGTGTTTTGGCGCCCACGGTTGGCATCCACGGTGTATGAACGGTGCTGATATGTAGGGCGGTTGTGTCACGTCTGAGAGAAGTTACGAACCTGCCCCTGTTGAAAATATTTGCCTACATCGATTTCGGCCGAGTCGAGTTTGTTTTGCCGCCCACCGTGTATGAATGGGGAAATGGAGGGAGAGATAGACGTATTTCAGATGAGCTGAATCAAATGTGTTCTGCCGCCCATGTTTGGCGCCCACCTATCGAAATGGGCTCAAAGGCGGTGGTGTCACGTCTAGTTGAAGTTACTAACCTGCTACCCCTATTGAGAGCAGTGGAAATCGGGCCAATGGATCGTCCGTGATAGGGGTAGGCAGTAATTTCCATCTCCCAAACACTGGCTTCAGGCAGCCGACGTGCGAGTGGATATTTTGCCGCTTATTTCAAATTTTGGGACAATAAGCATTCACGCTTACCCTGGCAACTTAATTCGAATCCATTCTGTATTCCTATACGAATCTTTATAAATCATTCTATGTGTTTTTATATATCTTCAAAAGCATGACCAAGATGTATTCCACTTTCATATATGTATATGATTTACAAATGCCAATACTCGAATTCAGAAGCTAGAATCCAGTTTAAGGTGAATTCGAATATTTGAAACCACTTTATGTCCATCTCAAGTGTGACACGCAGCATAATGTGTACTCCCATTTAGATATGTAGACAAGCGATGTCTTAGGATTCAAAGTATCGAGTCAATCAACCAATAATGTACAAAACTAATAGACATATAAACACTTATAGAGTATATGGATCAATAATATCAACTAACATACATAAGCCAGGTCATTGTACTTTTTTTTGCTAGAAGAGCATCCTTTTTTTAGCGGAGCTAGTACATCCTCTTGGCCCTTTCAGATGCGCTATACATTTTTTGCTAGAAGAGCATCCTTTTTTAGCGAAGCTAGTATAACATCTTGCCCTTTCAGATTCATGCCACTTATGGACCATTTATACTACTATTATTTTGGAATGCACATTCAGCCTGATTAGCATATTTGTAGGTCTGTCAGAGCAATCAAAATGAAATGTCTCTGAGTCTTATCAATTAATACAGACTTGTGCTAAAAAAAATTACAACCCAAAAAAACAAAAAACAATTATTACATGATCTCTAAAACAAATGGTTTAATCGATTACATGAAAAAACAACACAAAGGTTATTCAGCGATAGAAAGACATTTCACCTATGATTTACCAAGTGGGAATTAAATTTCCTTTTTATCCTTCAGGACCTTAACAATGTGGTCAGTCTCAGCTTGCTTCGTTTTGAAATCCACCAAATATTTAATGGTTGTCTTGAGTACTGCTTGTGATGTGCTGTTTGCGTCCTCAACATGTCAACTTCATCTCTAAGTGCAGAAGCAGAATCTCTTTCTACCAATAGTGTAGCCTCTAGAGCATCAACAGTTTTGGCAATTCATGATGCATGATTGTGCCGGTGCCACTGCTGCGGGATGATACAACGTCCATGGGGAACTCTCTCTTTGATATTGGGCTAACCTGTTTTGCCATTAAAGTTCCAATTGGATTCCAAAAATTTGAAGTTAGCAAAACATCTCTACTAGGAGTTATAACAGCAAACTAGTTAAACAAACAAGGAATTGAAGAATTTCAATTGGATGCTGAAAAGTAGTTATTAACATCATTGTAACTGGTTGCAGCAGCAGGGCAATTAAAAAAACAAGTTTTGCAAAAGGTACCTGTCATGGCATTGGAGTTTCTCTTGGATCCTGAAAAGTTGAGTAGCCAGTAACGTGATTAGAGCAATTGGTTGCAGCAGCAAAGCAGTTAAACAAACAAGTTTTGCAAAAGGAACCTGTTGTGACATTGGAGTTTCTCTTGGATCCTGAAAAGTTGAGTAGTCAGTAACTTGATTAGAGCAACAAGTTACAATAACAAACTTGTTACGCAAATATATTTTTGAAAATATACCTACTATGCAATTGGACTTCCAATTGGATCTTGAAAACATGAAGTTGGTAAGATGATTACATCAACAAGTTACAACAGCAAACCAGATAAACAAGGAAGTTTCTGAAAACATACATGTTGTGCCAACAGAGTTTCAGTTGGATCCTGCATACTTGAATGTTAGCTCATAAATAAAGTGTTGGAAGAGCCATAAGAAACTAACATCAAACTAGTAAAACTAACCAGTTTTGATAATGTATTTACTTACACATTAACTAGTAAAAATAACAAGTTCTTGGCAACGTATTAAAGTAACAAGTCGGTATCGTTTACCAGCAACACATACATCTGTAAATTTCTTTGATGTAAGCAAAATGATTCCAACACACACACATACACACACAGACAAACACACACACACACAGATACACATATATATATATATGTATGTATGTACGTATATATATATATATATATATATATATATATATATATATATATATATATATATATATATATATAAGTTAAAAAGACGGTGTCCCTCATATAAGCCTGACATTTGTCTATCTATGATATATGCAAACATTACTAGTGCTACAAGTGATAACAGCAAACTGTTTAAACAAACAGGGTATCAGAACGTAAATTACATGTGAGTTCTACTGCACCCGATAAGTACATATGACCGGCTATCTACGTGCTTAAGTAGCTACTTAAGTTCAGACAAATAGTTAATTCTTAGCAGTAAGTATCAATCTCATAGATAGGCGTGGTATTTAGTAGGATTAACATGCTATGGCAATATGTAATCAGTAGCAAACTAAATTAAGCCAAGCAACGTAATTGAACAATTTTGCAAGAAGTGGCTAACTCAAATTCCGAGAAGCAGGTAACTGAACTTACGTTAGCTCTTTGTACAGGCACACTGCAACTTCTCTTTCGCTTACTAGGTTCTACGAAGGAGTCCATGGCATCAATTTCTTGGATACGCGGTCCCAATAATTCTTTCTTCCCACACTGCGTTGGTAAGTCGAATGGTTAATTTGATAAGATGGTGCGCCCTTGATATGTTGTATGAGGACGGGTTGTCAGACTAGTTGTAGCCACACATAGCACACTAGCTCTTACTTCATATTTCATGCAATTACTTTTGGCATATCGAGATCTAACCAATCTACAATAGGATGAAAAGACTGGAATCCTTCACATTATTGGCGAACTCAGTTCATAGAAACAAGCAATTCAACCATTTTGTGGGTAAACCAAAAGCGCCACTGGAATATTTTTCAATACCCCAATCATACATGCAAAAAGGGGCGACGCCACTGTAAGGGCTGGTATGGGCGGCCGCCTCGGATGGCTGGAAAATGTGCACCTAGTCTGAGTCGTCCATGTTGGCCCAAGCTAGTTTTGTTCGTCCCAACACACAAGCAGGCAATGTAAAAAACGAAGTAAAACATTTCAATTTGGATGGGCCAATAACATAATTGCAAGGGAGGCCCTATAGCAGGCTCGCGGCCGAAACGAGCGCCTCCCATATCAATCGATAGAAGGAAAAATCCCAATTCGTTCACTCCAGGCTCCAGTCTGGTTCACTCCTAACCTAGCCACTGCTCGACAGACCAACACGGCACTTCCACGCGCCCTCATTGGACGCCGGTCGCTGGGATTCAAGGGAATGGAAGGACAAGAAGATGAAGATCCAACCCTGGGTGTAGAAAGCATGGGAGGCAGCGGCGGCAGCACGAACATGGCATCGAGCATGCGCAAATGGAGAGTTGAGTTTGCAAGAGTAGCATGTGCAACGAGCAGGTACATTACATCCCTGATTGTATCTAATTCAACGGTTCAGTTTCAGGCCAATAGTTAAACTTGACGGTGTTGTAAAACTTCTTGTATGTAGGGAATCTATGAGAAAATGAAACCAATTTCTGCTTATTTTATGACTCCCCAATCAATACTAAACTGATTGAACCCGATGTATCTAATCAAGTATATAGTACAAACATACAAGCTGATGTTGTTCTTGATCCTGAAGCGTCTAACCACCAGAATCTAATGAAGGATTTGATGCTAACATTTTACATGCTCCTGGTGATGAACATATAGTGTCTAATGAGAGATCTAATGCAAGCATTTTGCATGCTCCCATTGAAGGATTTAGTGTCTAATGAGGATCTGCTATGTTGATAGACACATAGAGATTTGCAGGCATTGATGACAAGAAAATTATAGTACATTTTCATGGTTTGAGGAAACATCATGGCATAAATACTTTTCTAATTTGTTTTTTGAAACTAATGGCATACTTGTGCAGGATAGATATATTGATATGCAGTTTGCGCATAGGTTATAGGTGCAATTACACCTCGATATTTTTAGCCAGAGAACAAATAATTCAAGCAGGTACAGACCATGTGAGTAGTCCTTGTACGCCATGTTGCATTTTGTGGTTTTTGGTGCTTACATCATTTAGTGTTTTATAATATGGAACTACTTTGGATCATAAGATGGTTGTCGAAGTGCATGTAGCTTCACATTTCTCAAGTTATGTTGATTTCTAGAGTGCAAGTGCCTTCATATTTTTTAAGTAAATTTTTTTGCCCCTGGTAACGTGAATTCGTGGACCGCCACTGCGCACAAATCATACACGCATACTAGTACAAATTAAATGAAATGCAGGGACTTACTCTAGCTCATTGTACAGGGTCACTGCAGCTCTGCTTGCGCTTGGGATGTTCCATGTACAAGTCCATGTTACCACTTGCTTGGATGTGCAGGCCTTGTGCTCCTTGCATCCCCCTCTGCATTTTTGACACAGCGAATGGTTGATCAAATAACAGGAATCGACCTTGCTGTTGTACAGGAGGACAGGTACTTACAAGGTTATACCGGTGTGCAAGATGTGTACCAGATCCCGTAGCGCCGTCATGCTTCGCTAAAAAATGGTTTGGGTTGTTTCAGATTATATCTCCAAAAGAAATAAGAGGTAAAGTCAGAGTTGCATAGGCGTGTAATCTAAGAGAGCAGTGAAAGGATATCCAAACATCACCGGAATAGTGTACGAGGGAGTGAATGTGGATACCTAGTTCGGGGCGGCGTTTGGGCATGCTCGCTTAGCTATAGTGCGGGTCACTTCAGAGCCGTTGAGGGTGATGCGCTGGCGTTGGCAGGCCGCGCACGGATGCAGATCTTGAGTGGCAGCAAAGTGCTACGATGCGGTGGAAGATACTGTTGGTGAAGCCCCAACGGCCTCGGGGGGCGGAGGTGTGACGATGTGCTCGGTGAAGTAGCCCCGGTGAGGTGGGAGACGGCCTTAGTGAAGCGCACCTGATGCGATGGAAGTCAGTGTTTGTGAGGAACATCGGTTGCGGTAGACAACGTTGTCGGTGGACCACCCGGTGCGGCGGACGAGGGGATAGATGAGGTAGCTCCAGTGCCGGGGTGAAGCGCGACCGTTTTCTTCATCGTCGTCGTCCGGCACAGAGGTGGGGAAAGAGACAAGACGAGGAGCGATTCGAACTTTGCTTGGGTTGGCGGCGAATTAGGGATTTGAGCGCTCTGGGCGCAGAAAGGGACGATGGAGAAGGGATATTTTGCAGGGCTGGAATTGGGGCCACCGAGGGAGGGAGGAAGGGGGGTGGGTGGATGGGTGCTAGTGTCCGTATGACACACGCGACCACCACAACATGACCCTGGTCTGCCTGGTGCACCTACATTTGAGAATGCAAATGAATCTTCTTCCATTTGCAAACGAATCTGTATGTATTACCATGCCCATGTTTTCCTTGCAAATAGTTAGTCATTCGAAATGAGATACTATAAAATAATTACTGAGGAGTTATTTGAACTAGAAGAACACCCGTGCGTTGCAACGGGGCCACATTAACTTAAGAGTTCAATATCAATTATGTTAATATTACATTTAATATTCTCATACATATCAAGTGACATTGGCGACCTTTTTACCATCAAATTCTCACACACACTCTATCCATCCCTCCTCCTCACTCTCTCTCCCCCTCTCCCTCTCTCTCTCTAACACACACACATATCCATCTTATTGGGTACGGGACCATAATACATCTATTTCACACGCACACGCGCTGGTGCATAACAATATGTATTATAAAATAGGTTCAAGGTAGTAACAAGGATTCTTCTCATGCATTAATAAACAAATGTTCTGCACTGAAGACAAGATAAAAAATTCCCAAAGTGCATCAGAGCATCACAGAACATTACTGGCAAGATAAATGCTCGACGATACACCCGACTCATTTAATTAATATAATTAAATTATCAGTAAATTAGTCACCAAACTGCTCGGATGAACCGGAATAGAGCCAACATATATCATCCTAGACAAACGCAACATCAACCATTTACCTTGGTACTTTAGGGACCGACAGGAGGATGCATGTAGAAGCGCTTCTTGCCTGCGAATCCACAGTTAGAGAGAGAAATTGGAACCCATTCCCATCACCAACTGATAAAGAAAGCATGTAAGAAAATTGATATCGGGCCAACTTGGATCTTCGGTGATTGTCCGCCCATATGGAGAATTTAGGAGGGTGGGTGCAGGGAGTGGCCTTGTGGATGATGGATGGAGGCGCGGAGGGATGTGGTCACCGGAAGGTCAAAAGCGGAGAGGGTCGGGCACGTTAGGTGGAGCCGGTGGTGCGCGACAACCGGAGGCGGCCCAATCATGGGCGGCGAACCGACGATAGCCTTGGCCCATCTCTTGATGCAGCGAAGATAGAGAGGGCGGCACTGTCGGTGCTCGAGGCCGCCGCTCGGCACCATCTACATCGAGGAGAAAGAGAGGCGAGAAAGCGATAGGGTGATGCGGGGCTAGGGATTGCGGAGGAGGGTGGGGGTGTGCGATTTGAATGGATGGTTCTGCCCACCGTTTTCTTGTACGTGGCGGTGGAGACGGAAGCGTCCAGCCATGCAGGCGAGGCATGGGTCGAGCCGGGCACACGGCAAGGCGCAGTAGCAGAGGCGGGGGCGATTTTTTGCTACTGAGATGCAGGGTGTGGGATTGATCGTTCATGTTCTCTTTTCCTTTTTAACCGGAGATGGATGCGATTTTTTCACGAGGGGAGAGATGCGACCACGTACAGATTCCATAATAAATTAATTAGGTCCATAACGGGATTTCTTTACAATGCGTTAAGATTTATGTGTTAGTTTTTTTAATAAAGAAATGCACGGATGTAGGGATCGATTGATTCGGGTAAGGAAAGATAGATTCATGATCTTTTGTATGTTAGGAAATTAGTGGTTTGCAAGGAAAGAGTGGAGAGAAAAAGAACCAATGCGACCACATATAGATTCCATAATAAATTAATTAGGTCCATAACGGGATTTGTTTGCAATGCGTTAAGATTTACGTGTTAGTTTTCGTAATAAAGAAATGCACTGATGTAGGGCGCGATTGGTTCGGGTAAGGAAAGATAGATTCGTGATCTGTTGTATGCTAGGAAATTATTGGTTTACAAGGAAAGAGTGGAGAGAAAAAGAACTAGTACGAGGGGGTGGTGGGAGGTGGGACGAATAAAAACCGGATGAAATTGGGAGGTGGGAGCGGGCGAGTAAAAACCAACGAAATTGGGAGGTGGGAGGGAGGATGAAAAAAAACCAGGGGAGGTGGGAGGAGGACAAAAATAAACCGTACGAGGCTACCAACTGCTCCATTAGGAGTAGAGATTGTTTGTGAAAATAACGTGCGACGACGACTTAGCGAGCGGATCCCCTTAAAAAAGACATAGCGAGCAGATTCCCTTAAAACTGGTAGAAATGGATACGATTGATGACGTTGATAAATAGTGGTGAATGTTGGCATAATTTACTATCATCATGCATGGAAACGAATCATCAAGAAAAAGAATACTTCATATTACTACACTGATAGGAAGCTTCCTAATCTCTGCTACCAAACAGTTTCTGCCCAAACAAGGAAGGAAAGTTATGGACGTGATTCGAACGGAAACAAACGTTATGACGATTAATTAATTTAGATTTGATCTTTAGAGATTGATTGTGATTGATTCTTTTACATAAAGACATTACTAAATAATTTGCGTCAGTATGGAAAGTTCTGATCCATTCAGTTTTTTTCGTTGTGTGAGAGGGTGAAGTGAAAATAAACCGATGAAGTGAGGGAGGCGGCGAAAAAAATCTACGACGGTTAACCTACGAAAAAAAACCGGACGAAAGTGGTGGGACGAAAATTGACCGGCGGAGACTACCAACTGCTCCATTAGGAGTAGAGATTGGTTGGTTCAATTTTTTTTGCGTGGAGGGAACTACCTGGGAGGTGGGAGGGAGTACGAAAATAAACCGTCTCGGCTGAGCGGGAGGTGGGAGCAAGTACCAAAGAAGTACCAAAAAAGACCGGGTGAGGTGGGACGAAAATAAAACCCGGAACGCGACCTACCAACTGAGACATTAGGAGTAGAGATATTAACAAAAGTGAAGATCCCGTCCCACTCTTCACTTTTTGACAAAAAACTTCCGAATAGCAATCTTGGTAAGTGATCTCGACCGGGTTCGATCGGCATGGCATGTCGTTCCTCCAGGAGTGGGTGCTGGGAGGAAGGATGGCAAACCTCCATTGTCAATCGGCTGGAGCTGCATCGTCATTTGGATCAGAGCATGGACGAAATCGAGATGGTAGAGGTTGAGGAATTTGTAGGACATGAGGGTTTAGGGTGGGCATCACGAGAACTCACCCATATCTTGGGAGACGGCAGACCCGAGGTGCAGTCGTGTTCGTGCTTCATGGGCTGCCACGTGCTGTCCTCGCCGCCATCGCCTGTCGATGCCACTTTAGCGCCACGAGCATGGGACTGAGGGACGAAGGGAAGAGAAGGGAAGGAAGCGAGCTAATGACATACCTATGTTTGGTATGTAATACCCTCCATTAAGAGTAGATATTTTATTAAAATCGGTTATTTTGTTTCCTAATTAATGTGATTGAGCAATTTAAGGTAAGCTTAATTAATTTAGATTTGATATTTAGAGATTGATCGTGATTGATTCTTTCACATAAAGACATTACTAAAAATAACCTGCACCAGCATGGAAAGTTATGATCCGTTAAGATTTTTTTCGTTGTGTGAGAGGGTGACGCGAAACTAAACCGTGGGGTGGGGGAGGGACGAAAAAAACCCAGCGAAATAAAACGGGTGGGAGGTGGGAGGAAGTACCAAAGAAGTACCAAAAAAGACCGGGTGAGGTGGGATGAAAATAAAACCCGGAACGCGACCTACCAACTGAGACATTAGGATTAGAGATTAGAGTGTGGGTCACATAGCGATCTCCAATTCTAACGTGGATTTCGCATTTCACGGTATCGATGCTACTTTTTTAATACAAATTCATATATGTATGATGAACACCATGGTAGTGAAAAACTTTGGATGGATTCAAACATATGACCTACAAAATAGCACAACAATCGATTCAATGTCAATTTTCCAAACCTAGTATGACACAAATTCAAAATAATTACGGAAGCCATATGCATGGTCTTGAATTCAAATCTTACAATGTACACTAAATTGAACGTCGATATTAAGTTTCGTACTATATACATTCAAATGTTGTGTTTAGCCCCCCCGGCACACACTCTACATACTTCCTATATCGATCAACCTTCCTCTCCTAACCACCTTAGGAAGCTATCAGTTTCCGACACATGTTCATTCTTTTTCTCCATGTTTCGATCTCTAACTCTCTCAACTACACAACCCCCTTTTTCCGCTCTGTTACCAAATGTATCTACCTCACACACCCGCCATTGCACTCCATGCCGAGCTCTCTCTCTCTCTCTCCCTCCCACCCTGTCTCGCTAGATACATGCATTGCCGATGTAGATGACCCTTCTCGTGTGCACGTGCACGTTGTGTATATTGGTCACTCTCTCAAGACTATCTCACTCTTTCTTCCGCACGGCGGGCAACACTCGCTCAATCTCGGTCTCTGTATCTATGTCTCGATTAACCTCACTTTCTTTCACACACAAATGATATATCTCCCTGTTCGGGCCTCGATCGACACACTCTATACTCTCTTACGCAGATTGTCTATCTAGGTCGGTCCATCCAAGTCGCTCCCAATCTTTCGACCTCATGGTGGGCCACGCTCGCTCAATATCTCTCACTTCCTCTCTCTCTCTCTCTCTCTCTCTCTCTCTCTCTCTCTCTCTCTTTCTCTTTGTATGTCTCAATTGACCCGCTCTTTCTCTGACACAAATGATATATATCCTTGTTTGAGCCCAATTCGACATATTCATATTGTATACTCTCTCACGCACATTGTCTATCTAGGTCACTCTCTCCAACCCATCTCACTCTTTCAATTGCACGACGACCCACACTCACTCAATCTCTCTGCCTTATATATATATATATATATATATATATATATATATATATATAATCGATTGACCTTGCTTCCTCCCACACACAAAATATATCTACATGTTTGTGACTGTATCATCTCTCAATCTCTATCTTACATCCGTCACCCTTCCCAAAAGCTCAATCGGACAATATCTCTCTAGAGCATATATATCTTTTCAACGAATGCCGAACGACACTCACTTTGTCTCTCTGTCTATCTGTGTCTCGGTTGACCTCGCTTTCTCATGTCGTATCTTCCACACATTGAAGCTACCTCTCCATCCCTCGTAGAGCCGGAGCTATTTACTTTTAGAGGGGCACACCAACCTTGGATTAGTTTGTGAAGGCATTTAGTCCGGTGGGTTTAGATTATATTTTCATGGCATTCAGCTGACAACTACTCCAAACACCATTGCAATCCCCGCACCTCCCCCAATTGATTTCCCTCTGCCTCGGTCATCGCTCTCTTGCATGTCCTTTCTCACCTTCAATGTCGCACCATGGTATTTTTGCAAAAAACTCAAATGTTCTCTTTACTTATTACAAATAAGCAACAAAACTACACACTAATAGTCCACCTGTAATGGAACAAATTTCGACCCACAAATTAAAGTGCTACAAACTACACACCGAGGGGCCACCTGTCATGGAACAAATTTTTACCCATATATAAATTAAAAATTAAAAAGGACGAGGATCGAACATGCGAGCAGGTCCTTCGAGCCGCACGTCAATAGGCAACACGTTTGTTGTACCCCCCCTTTGTTGATATAATGTTGTTATATTACCACAACCTATTTAATGGATAACATATTCTAATATTATTTTTAGTACATTAGTGGGACCGTCTCGTTAGCACATACTATTCGCCTTCACTTACTGGTGGATTCCATGTCTCCTCTCTCTCCCCCCTTCTACGTCTAGATGCACGGGCAAACACGAAGAACTCGCGGGCGATGCTGCCGTTGACCATAATTCGACGCGTTCACAAGTTACGGCACCAGTTTCATGTACTAGTAGTACTAGTCAATGTGTACGTGCAATGCACGTTAATTTGGAAGTATATTAAGTGCATGCGGATATTAAGTAGGATATTATTTTGTTATGTGATTAGCTATATTTCTGGCATGAAATTAACTGCACGCTAAATGTGTTGAGCGCTCAACATTGAAGCAGTCTAGGTCGTTGGATTGACATGTGGCTTGATGACGCTTTATATTTAACTTGACATGGCTCTAACAGAACATTTAGTCTGACTCCGAGTTTACATTCATACAATGATCAATCTAAAATAAACGAAAATGTTAAACGTTCGGATTTTAAGCATGGCAATCTGAACGTTTTTCATGGCAAATTTAGATTACGCGGCGCGGCAGGGGCTTCTTGCGGTGGGAAGCGACTCCTCTGCCATGCTCTATGTGTCGTCGGGCCACTAACCAACGGCGACGGTGACGGTGGCGTCTGGCACCATTGTTGTCATACTCCTCGACGTTGGCCCTAGCTTCAAGGAAGGCCAGAATGTTCTGGACTTCTGTCTCGAGGAGTGAGTCAACTGGCGGGAGGAGGCGACAAGTGTTTGTGCAAGGAAGCGGTCAACGGTGGCCATCCATTCCACTAAGGGGGGCACTGGCACCTGCGTGGGGACAGGCGCTCGCAATGGCGTGGCGGAGACATTCCTGTGCACGGGCACCAGCACGGGCGCGCGCACGCAGGCGCATGCGCTGGTAGGTGCACGAGCATGTGAAAGTCAGCGGGGACCTCGTGGAACCCCGTGGCATCAAGCTCGGCGACAACGTCCGGCTCCCAACCCATCAATGGCATGGGGATGGCCATTACTGCAGTAGGGGCGACGGGAGTGGGGACAGGCGCATCATCTTCCCGCAAGGCCAGTTCAAGCTCATCCCAGACCGCAGTGTCTTCCTCAGGAAACTGGAAGACTAAGCACAGACCATCGTGATGCGGCATGGTGTACGGTTAGGTCAGGTTGGTTCGAGGTAGATGACAGGAGAATCAGAGAGGAAGAGAGAAGATCTAGCGATAACGGATAGTGCGGGCATGATTGTGAACTGCAGCATTGGCGCCGCCTGGTCAAAGGGCTCGCCTCCCAGTGAGCCTACGCGGCGGCCTGCTCGCATGCCTCCCAGTCAGCCGGCGCAGCGGTCTACTCGCACGCCTACCGTCGACTCACATGCTTGCTTGGACGGCACCTGCCAATGAGAAGCGGGACTCGTGGCGGCACGTAAATGCCCACGGTTTGAATAGTGAAAGCGTTCGCCTTAAAGTGACAGATCTTTGTTCCAAAATACCTTGGATCATCATTTGTGCGACTTCTCATAAGCAACTTGTCTCAAATTGAACAAGAAACACGACAACATATTTGTGCCATATCACGAGGCCATGCTTAGTTGCATGAATTTCTGGTCACTTTTGGATTTTCAGAAATTTAAAATCCAGGATTCGAAACATTATCATAACCTGCATCGTGCAATAAATTTTGAAGCAATACATCTTTACAGTTGTAGATGTTAATATTTCTTAAGAAAGGATTTGGTCAAACATTTTGCTTACTTAGACTTCAGACAAGTTATATGCAGAGTAAAACGATAATCCCTCCGTACCAGTGCATTGCCTGATATATTAACTCAATTACTAGGCATGAACAAACCGGGCTCAATTCTGTGCTCATCCTGGTGTAGTACTCCTATTAGTACTACTAGGCAATGAAGTTGACGAGTGACCTTGGGTACTGGCGACCGAGGGAACTGAACCGTGCTCGACACGGTAGGTAAGATTGTCTAGTTACTAAAGCATCCCTCCATTGTTCATCGGTAGTCATTATGGACCGGGGACATGCATGAGGGGAATTTCCTAGGGCTAGAATTCTGGTCGACAGATATTTCGATTCGAAACGGGAGGCTCGACTTGTTGGGGTTGGCTAATGTGCGTACCACGCACGCCACCAGAAGGACACGAGCCCGGGTATTGTGTTTTTAAGGATCAACACGAGCCCGGGTCTGGCTGGTACGCTGTTGGGTGCTACTCCTACTATTCGAGAATATGAAAAATAATCTTTTAAATTGCCGAACGAATCTATATGTGTTACAATGCTCATATTTTCCTTGCAAATAGTAATCTCAACGTGGTAATTTATTTATGATGAGTTCTTGAATTAGAGTGAGTTTGTGATATAGTGATCTCAACGTGGATTTCACATTTCATGGTATCCCTAGTAAGTTTTTCATTGCAAATTCAAATTTAAAAGATGAACGGTATGGTGGTGAGAAAACCTTGTATGTATCAAGCATATGACGACACACACACATACACACACGAATACAACAACAATCCAGTAAGTATATTGCATCTATTTTTCCAAACCAACATGTATGACACGAATTCAAAAATACTCCCTTTGTTCCTAAATATTTGTCTTTTAGAGATTTCAACAAGGGACTACATATGGAGCAAAATGAGTGAATCTACACTCTAAAATATGCCTATATACATCAGTATGTGGCAGTCCATTTCAAATCTCTAACAAGACTAATATTTAGGAACGAAGGGAGTGAATTGTAAGACATGCATGGTCTTCAATTTAATATTTAAAATGAACAGGAAACTGAAACATGAATATTAAGTCTAGTACTACATACATACAAATGTTGTGTTTAGGCGGAGCTATGTAGATTGTCGGGGGTTAATCCCTCGACCTTAGATAAAATTGTGAAGCTCTATTTAGGATTGTTTAGATTATACTTTCTGAACATTATATTTGTCCCCACCCTCGCAAATACCGATTGGTCGTGCACCCCCTCCCCAGGAGAATATCATGTGCCTCCACACCTTATATGATATATGCTGATACGAGTTGCTTGGAGCTTGTAGATATGAGATATAGCAGCTCACATGATGTCTTAAGATTTTTACAGGAAACCTTAATGAATTTGAGAATTGCATACAATTTGTACAAAAACTACTCAGATGCCCTTGGATCCCATATCCAACGACCTCGAAGCTCGTATGACCGTAGCATCTAAGATGAAGGAGGACCTCATATTCTCCTGTATGTATGAATATCATGTGCTACCACACCTTAGATGCTTTGGTGATACAAGCTCTTCGGAGCCACTGGATCTGTGATCCAACAACTCCTTGGTGGTTCGAATGTTTCTTTGCAGAAAAGCCCCCAAAGAGTTCGGTCACTGCTTACAAGCACAAAGATTGCTCAGGTGCCATTGGATCTCAGATCGAACGACCTTGAAGCTCGTATCACCGTAGCATCCAAGCAGTGAGAACACCTTATGTTTTCTCGCACGGGAGAATATGAGGTGCTCCCGCACCGTATATTCCATGGTGATATGAGTTCCCGGAGATCTAACGGCTCATAGTCGGAGGTTTGAATGTTTTTGCAATATACACCTAAGAGAGTTTGGCAATTGCACAGAAAGTACAAGTACTATGCATGTGGCATATGATCACAAATCATACGACCTAGATGCTCGTATCACCGTAGCAGCTAATTAAGCTACGGGGAGCAACTAATGTGAGAAACTGGGAGCCATTGGATCCAAGATGCAGCGGCACACACGAGGCTTGCATGTTTTATTTGCAAAAAAATCTTGGAGAGTTTGGAAATTGTGCATAATTACAAAGACTACTCCCAAGCCATTGGATTTCAGTTTGAGAGACGTAAAAACTCGTATCACCATAGCATCTAAGCTGCGGGGTGGATGTGATATTCTATGCGGCTGTCATTTTTGTTCCTAAACTTGCAAAATAAGTGTAACTCATGTCGTTACTTGTCTAACCATGCAAAGTTTTTGTGCAAAAAAACCATCCTACACTGAAATATCGGTACAACACACGGGGGTCCCACTTGTTATTGATCAAATTTGGACCTAAAACTAACAAATCTGAAAGACGAGATTCGAACTGGAAACCTGGATTACAAAGCGTAAGTCGATAGCCTAAAACAACCACGGTTGATGGCTTTGTCCCATAATAACTTGATTCTATACAGTATTACGTTGACTAGAGTAGAGGGAGTGGCTCGTCAACACATGTTTGACCATTGACTCACTTACTGGTGGGTCCCATGTCTATGATCTATCTCTCCTCTCCATCGTCTTCTTTAGACGCGTGGACACACATGGAGAGCGGCGCATGCTCGCCGTGGTGTTATTATAACTAAAAAAGCTTGGAAAATAGAGGAATCGCTGAGAACAAGAGATGTTGTGGCTGGTCGAGACGGAACTAACCACACCTATCCTCTGTGTCACGTTAGCATGATGAAGTTGTGTGGCTAGTGGGGTGTTTTCGACCGACTAGCTAGGTCTCGAGGTCGAACCATAGGTAGTATTATGATATAGTATATTTTTACATACACTTTTTGCTTCGTGCCGAGACGTGGCACACCCTACCGCGCGGTTTCATGGTCATCCTCGGTCGTAGCGCCGAACCAAGTAAATGACCCGTCAAATCACGAAATACCACCTTTCCCGCCTAGTAAATTAGTGAAGCACGGTGGCTAGCTAGTTGGGCTAGTGCGATCGATTAGCTAGGCCGCCACCACATTTTTTCACCCTTTTTTTATCTCCTTCCCGGCAGGTAAATTTAAATATCTACCGCGGCGTTGCTCTTGTTTTTGGGTGCGGCAGGTGCAACATGGTTTTTATTTTTTGATTGATGGGAGCAGGCGTGGTAGCTATTATCACCATGACTCTGCCTGTAAAACCCACTGCTCCTAGATGTGAAAAGTCATCGACTGGTGTTTTTCCATTGTGAAAACCAAAAGATTCACCCCGCTCCTCGGCTGGCTCCCTCCGCCTTCCCATATATTGAATTGCCTTTCAGCTGTTTAGCCCCCTTTGCTTCCTCTCCCCATTGCTTCTACCTGGTTCCATGGTGGCACACCAGATCACGGAGTCTAAGGTGAGGCGCTAGACATAGGAGCTCCAGGCCAAGGATGCGGAGCTCAGGGCCAAGGACGTGGAGCTCCGTGAGCTCAAGGAGGGGAGGAGTGGCATGCTCCTCCTTTATGTGTGGGAGTTCACAGAGCTTCAAAAGCAGAAGATGTCCACCACAAATATGCTCGAGGCGTCGATAGCGTTGCTGCAGAAAGCGGGAGATATGATAGGCGGTCAGGCAAGCCGATTGGAGCACGAGCGGGCCGATCGTGACAAGGTCCAAGATCATCTTAGCCACTTGGTGGACCATGTTGCCATGCATGTGTTGCGGCTGCGAGATGCCTAACGTCGTGCCAGCGAGACCATGCTGGGCATCGAGCCAAACCCGTTCGACCACCGCGTTGACTTCAACGTGCTGTGGCTTCATGACCTGGTCTCCTTCTTCACCTATATCTCTGAGGTGTTGATCTGTCTCCGTGCAATGGTGAGGGCAGAGCTGGACAATAAGGGGTTGCGGGCTACCGTCGCCGTTGTCGGGCCCCTCCTCTCAGGGCTCCATCACCGGAATCCATTCATGCCATTGGGCGCCATCTTTGACGAGCTGGCTCCCATCGATCGGGTGCGGGCTCTGCAGGCGGTGGCACCCTTCATCACCAACATTGTGCGCCTCGAGAAGTAGAGGGACTTCGGTGGTGTTTAGGCGTCCTCTGCATGGGCATGTCCATGTCTCGGTGCAACATGACTGTTGGATCAAACTCAGACGGTGCATATCAGTCACTGTAGCACAAAGCATGTGAGTGTGTTTGGTTGCATTCTCATCTCAATATAGTTGTTCCCTCTTCGTGCATGCTCATCTCAGCACCCCTCTTCATGCATGCTCCTAGTGTATTTGTGTTAACCTACTAGTGTGGACTCAAGAACCCTTGATGCACTCTGCCAAACACCCAAAAGTGGGTCGAGAAGGAAACTTTTGCTCCGTTCCCATGCACGCTTCATACACCCTTCCTAAAACTCATTCGTGCTTCATATGGTTCATGTTCCGTGGAGTACTATGTCACCGTACTCTGCGTGCACTATAGACCTAGTTCTGTTAACATTGATCTCACTATTCGTTCTCGGCCGGACAATCAAAAAAGGGGTACTATGTTGCATTACTATTCATATAGTAGACATGCACACAACATAATTTGTTGTCATCATATCTTATTACACTAGCAAGAAGATTATGTAGTACTGACGTATGAACAGTAAGACTAGTAACGCTTGCTGTAATCATTTTATTTTCTTCAGAAATAGTGGAAACGCTCTATCGTGCGGATCCTCCTCGAAGGTTGTCGGGAACCTTGCTACTCACTTTCGCTGATGTGTGGGCCAGCCAGCATCAGGGTCCACTAGCCATGCACTAAAATTACTCCGTACTAGAGTGCCCAACTGCACGATAGACTACCCAATCGAAGCACCGCAGTAATGCTCAAGGAACCATTAAATCACAAAACCCCCATCGTTCCAGCAGTAAGTTGGATGGAGGAAGCAACCATCATTTCAATCTTCTCCCTCGGCTCCCTCTCTTAAAGAAAACCCCAACTCGCTTCTCCCTCATCTTGTTCCTCATTTCTTCAAGAAACCCCCGACTTGCTTATGCCATTGTTCTGCTCTCACAAAGAAGGAATGGTGAGCACATAAATGGTGTTGATTCTGGCCAAGGCCCAGTCTTGCAACCCCAAAACTGATCCTATAACTCCCTCTCTGTTCTTCTTATGGGTTTGTGATTATGGTTTCTTTTATTTTATTTCTATTGCCAGTTTTTGATGGACCCTGGAGCACTGGCCGAAGTGATGTCTGTGGCTCTGGCAAAAACCGTCGAGGCTCAGGGTACGAAGAAGCGCAAGCACCCCCTCAAGACTATCACAGACAAGCTCAAGGCCATCGCCCTGTCCAAGCCCTCCTCGATCTCTCCAGGATCCCTCATTAAGCAAGTCCAGGTAATATCTTTTCCTGACGATCTTGATCATGTTTTTTTATCTAACACCTAGTAGTAGTACTACTAGTACAACTTTCTAGGTGATCTTGCATGTGATTTTTGTGTGCCAAATGACGGTTCTACATTCCTCTTTTGACCAAAACATGCGACAGGTTGGCACTGATTTCTT
Organism: Triticum timopheevii; assembly: GCA_963921465.1. NCBI lineage: Eukaryota > Viridiplantae > Streptophyta > Magnoliopsida > Poales > Poaceae > Triticum > Triticum timopheevii. Next base: position 236,860,226 of record OY997264.1, on the reverse strand, counting down.
ATAGATTACTTTCAACAGCTTTATGAACATCAATGCTACCTTTGAAGAGAGTATATTAGCCTTAGTAACTTGTGTTATGGATATTGCAAGTAATCCCTCTGCTCTCATGCCTTTGAATACATGTTCTAGTGTCTTTGTTCACTCATTTCTGTGCGTATATGTAGTCTTAAATGGAGTGAAGTATCAAAAATCATCTTATATTTCTGAATAGAGGTAGTAATAAAATATTTGGTTTCTATTTGAATTAGAACCAGGTCCACGATGGAGATGAAGTTCTCAAAGTCATGCCATGTGAACTGGAAGACCTGAGGATGAGTTGTACTGCTAAACTATCCAATTGTTGTGTCCTTGTTGCCACATGTCCTGAACTAGTGTTTTCCAGTAGCATTGTTGTCAGGAGTGTTCTCGAGGGTGTACTTCCCCACAACAATTTCCTGGTTGTGCCTTCAATTACGAAGGGTGTGGTTCTTGTAAAGCTTCCCGACAAATATGATGCGGACTGTCTTCATTGTCATGTTTATCAGTGGAAATACTACTCTCTTAGGTTCTCCAAGGTTGACGAGATGGCGATGGTGCCGGTAGACTTCTCTCACGATGTCCATGGCCTAGTCAGTTATGTGGGGAACATCCGTAGGTCTGTGGCAAGAAATAGTCTGCAGAGTTTAATTAGTGCAACTTTGCTAGTCTGTAGTAAGTACTATTGTTTAGTACTTGATTTGTGTGCGTGAACCCTGTGTTGTTTAGTACTGCCGCTTTTGTTGTCTGGTGAGTCCTAAGAACAGTCTATGTTAATGTCTATCAACTCAATTCAGTGTGTATATTTTGAAGTATCCAGATCATACTTTTTGTGAGGTCGGTTTATCAGTTATGGTTACACTCCAACATCTGTATGCATTACAGGGTTTATCGCACCCACCAGTATTTCCAGTCCCATGGATGTTCGGTCCATATGATTTCTCGGGACCTTTGGAATGTCCTGCTTGTGGGAGTAAGCGGGGGCCCTGCATGCCACGTGTGATTCGACGATCAATCTTCTGTTTACAACTTGAACATAGTGATTTCCTGGTAAGGATTCACTCGTGCACATCAAGTAAATCTTATTAATATAATGTCATGTTTTCTCACTTTTGCTGCAATTTTACGATGCAGGTTTTGCCATGTGACATTCGTCACAGAATAAACCGTTTGGTTTGCTCTCTGATGGTTATTTTTGCAGGTTCACTTCTTATGTCGTGTCACTAACGAAGGCACTGTCCATCACTTATATTACTGGACACAATTGGATCAGTCTATTATGTGAGTACAATCTGAAGCCCTATGATAAACTGCAGTTTGGTTTAACAAACACGCCACAATTAGTCCTTGTCACATTTAAAAGAAATGAAGAAAAAGACTAGATCAAGGTCACGGAGCCTAGTCAAGTTAGAAAGCTGATCATAGCAGACCAGAGACAATTGCTGCTGTCTTGCACATCGGTACCACCTTCAGCAACGGATCGAGCACCGGCACCTTCTTCGACAACACTTGCTCTAGCATTGACAGTGGTAGCAGCTCAGTATCATCCACCTAAGGATTGGGCATCGACCGCGTCAGTGGATCAGGCTCATCTACCAGAGGATCGGGAATTGACACCGGCACCAGCTCCACAAGGAGCACCACCTCCGACAGCAGCAGCGACACTACTAGTCGCACCAGCACGAGCACCAGCAAAGGCTCCGGCACCTGCACCAACACCTGAAGTTGCACCTGCATCTGCTCCGCCCCGTGCAGCGGCAATGGAACCAGCAGTTGCACTGGCAATAGACTGGATTCCAGTTCGCACTGCATATACCAAAGTCCTTACAAAACCGACATCTCACCTTCTTAGTAAGCATTGGCCACCCAAGTGCTTCATTCTTTTTTATTTCCATGTTGTTTGACATGATTCACTGTGTTGATCTAACTGTTTGTGTATGTCTTCTTATTTGCAGATAGAGAACTCCTAGAGCAACGAGGGAGTCGTTCAACAATCCGAGTGACCGTGGCCAAGTTTCTCTTACCATGCGCAGCCTTGGTTTGAATGAACCTGCTCAATATACCATAAGTACGAAGGATGGTCGCATGATGATTGATGCTAAAGGATGGTCAAGGTTCAAATCTAAATCAAATCTTGCGGTAGGGGATGATGTCAAAATCGAACTTTCTTGGCAAGGAGAGCTGGTCCAAATCAACTTTGAAATTCTTCGGTAGCAGCACGCAACTATTGAACTGATCTATCCTACGAGATATTTTGATGTAATAATAGGGCATGGTGAAACAAGTGTCTTGTTTGTATAAATAGTACTACTGTATTATTTATCACGTATGATATCATTGATATAAATGCAACTATAATTGATAGTAAGGATCTGTCGTTCGATTGCATCATAACAGTTGTCGTTCTTTATTCAATTTTCTGTATTCGTGCCATGCCCAATATGCGATACTATCCTAAAGAGACTCGAAGGTCCCACCAAGGATAGAACCGCATATTGAAACACTTTTGCAAGGTGGATATCATTACATCAACATTACCTAATAGATGGGGATACATACAAAAGGCATACAATGCCACACGAATACATCATCATCTTACATAAGAGCACCATCTGACTACGGATGAAACACCGACAGAAACTCAAACGACATCCACCCTGCTATCCCAGGCTGCCGACCTAGAACCTATCCCCTGATCAAAGAAGAAGCAGAAGAACTCCAAAACAAGTAAACATCGCTCTCGCGTCATGATCATCGCATAAACATGTACCTGCAACTGTTGTTGTAGTAATCTGTGAGCCACGAGGACTCAACAATCCCATTACCATGGGTATCAATACTAGCAAAGCTTAAAGGGAAAGGAAGGGGTAAAGTGGTGAGGTTGCAGCAGCGACTAAGAATGATATGGTGGCTAACATACGCAAATAAGACCGAGAAGAGAAGCAACGGAACAGTCGTGAAGCTAACAATGATCAAGAGGTGATCCTGAACTCCTACTTACGTCAAACATAACCCAAAACTGTGTTCACTTCCCGGACTCCGCCGAAAAGAGACCATCACTGCTACACACACGGTTGATGCGTTTTAATTCGGATCTGGTGTCAAGTTATCTACAACTAGACATTAACAAATTCCCATCTGCCACATAACCGCAGGCACGGCTCTCGAAAGTTTATACCCTGCAGGGGTGTCCCAACTTAGCCCATGATAAGCTCTCGCGATCAACAAAGGATATTCCTTCTCCCAGGAAGACCCGATTAGTCTCGGAATCCCGGTTTACAAGACATTTCGACAATGGTAAAACAAGACCAGCAAAGCCGCCCGATGTGCTAACAAATCCCGATAGGAGCTGCACATATCTCGTTCTCAGGGCACACCGGATGAGCAAGACGTCGGGTTGGCATAGACCCTGGTTGCCCAGGGGGCGCCGGACATCGCTCGGTTTGGACCAGCACTTGGAGAAGCACTGGCCCGGGGGGGGGGGGGGCTAAAATAAAGATGACCCTCAGGTTGGCCGACCCAAGGGGAAGGTATAGGTGGTGGTGAAGCAAATGGTAAAACCAAGGTTGGGCCTTGCTAGAGGAGTTTTATTCAAAGCAAACTGTCAAGGGGGTCCCATAAATCACCCAACCGTGTTAGGGACGCAAAATCCGGGAACATAATACCGATATGACGGAAACTAGGGCGGCAAGAGTGGAACAAAACACCAGGCATAAGGCCGAGCCTTCCACCCTTTACCAAGTATATAGATGCATTAATTAAATAAGAGATATTGTGATATCCCAACGTAAACATAATCCAAAATGGAGCAATCTTCGTCTTCACCTGCAACTAGCAACGCTATAAGAGGGGCTGAGCAAAAGCGGTAACATAGCCAAACAATGGTTTGCTAGGAAGGGTGACAAAGGTTAGAGATAGGTAGCGCGGCAAAGCAATAGAACGAAGCAACTAGCATAGCAATGATAGTAATGATATCCAAGGAGATGGTCATCTTGCCTAAGATCCCGCTAGGAAGAAGAACGAGTCCATGAAGAAGATGAAGCCACGAAGGCTAACCAAGCGTAGACGAATGAATCCTCACGATCGCAACGAAACGGGAACTAGCGAAGAGAAGCACACAACATGGTAAACACACCACACATAGACATGACATGATGCTCACCCAAGTATGATGCATGACAAAGCTAGATGAGGCTACTCATGTGTAGCGACCCGACCCGATTGGATCAAGTCTCTGTGCTTAAGTGTCATCCCTGGATCGGTATGCTGACACACATAGTACTCGAGGATTTACAACAGAGGTAGATCACATGTATAAAGTAACGTAAATACTATTACCTCAATCCAAAATAGCGGAAGTAACAAGGTTGTGGATTCCCATCAACACCAACGGCAAAGTTGAGTATAGGAATCGTAACCCTAACGTATCACTTACTCGTCATAAGATCCTGCAACATGAGACGTTGCAGCCACAAAGGGTCAGTACATTGAATGTACTGGCAAATTCACACCATAGAGCAATGATGAATAATAACTATCACTACATGCATATATGGCTGGTGGAGGCTCTATGGTTATAATGTTTTTGCGAAAAGCCAATTTTTCCCTACTACAAAGGAATAAATTTATTTAACTATCATGGTGGTTGTTAAACATTGAGAATGGTTGACAGCATTCTCAATCCCAATTAAAAGTACTCATTAACATCCCAACAATATTAATTAGAAGTAACATGATGAGATTCACATGATATCCAAGTACTAGATACTCAAGATGTCCATAACCGGGGACACGGCTAATCATGATTAGTTTGTTACACTCTGCAGAGGTTTTGCGCACTTTTCCCCACATGACTCGATCTCCTCCATTTGGTTTCTCACACTACATTGTGTTTGAGAAAGGGATGACTGGGACATAGTCTTTCAGAAGCGCTTGCACCTTATGTAAAGGGTAGACCGTACCAACCTACATCCCCTACATCTGCTAGTCTACCCTGTAAGAGTTCGCACGACTTAGTCAACTATGCTAGAGCCCATAATAGCATGTGGCTGCACACGGAAGTTTCTAGCATGAATAATCTTATGATCCCTTTGAGCCTGGGTGGCGGTCCGAAGAAAAACAGGCAAGTCCTGGAAACCAGGTGCCTCAATCCACCCAGATGTGTGTTTAAGTTGCCACCTTAAATAAACCATTAAATTAACAAACTCACATCTATCATGGATACACTCACCCAATCCACGTCTACTAGCATAGCATGGCATAATAAGCAAACGTAGAAGTAACTCCCAAAGGGTTGATAATAAAACAGGTAATAGGTACTACCTCATCTACTTCCCAGAACCCACAATTTAATTAGATCCTAGTCATGCAATGTTTGAGGATTGATCTAATGCATAAAAACTAGGTATGAAAAGGGATATGATCAAAGTGTGAACTTGCCTGCAATCTATCGTGATAGTTCTACTCGTCACACTCCGGACAATCTATCGTGAGCAAGTAATAGCAACCACACATAAGCAATCACTCAAAAGATCGGAAAGAACGAAGAACAATTCGAAAAACATCAAAATCAAGCAAACAACTCTTGCAACATAAAAAAATTTCTAACAGTACCAAAATTATGTGACTTTGGCCTTATCAGAAAGCTTAGGTCAAGAGCTTCAAATAGCAAAAAGAATCAACTAAAACGGAGTTATAAAACTCAAGTTATGATCAAACAAAGTTTAAATACAAATCTGTTTGAATTCAAATTTCAGAAATTTCAAAAACATGTTTAAGTTGTTTTACTGGATAGAGGGGATCATAACGAAGAAGTGGGCGTTGGTTTCGTTGGATTTGGACTAATGATTAAAAAGTTGTGAGTGTTTGAAGTCTAGGGGCTAATTTGTAAATAAAATATTCACAGACGAGTCCCTGGCCGAAATAAACAAAAATCAAAAAGGCTAAACAACGAACATTCGTTTATAAGATCTAAACAGTGGATGTTCGCTGTTTAAATAGAACAGAAAAAACCGATCTAGTCTAGGGTTTAAAAAAACCGATGTTAAAAGAAAAATCGGATCGGGGTTCGGTTTATACCGGTCCACGGCGGTTCGGTGAAGAAAACCTGACGGCGACGGTTAACTCCGGCGAGTCGCGTCTTCGGCGAGTAGGGCGATGGTGGGATGGCGCGGTGGCGAGGCACGGATGCGGCTCCGACGGGCGGCGGCTTCGTCCTCGGCGGCGGGGCAAGGTGCGGGTGGCTCCGGCGAGTGCACGGGGCGGCGGCGGCGGCAAAGTGCGGCGGTGGCGGTGAGATGCGGCGGTGGCGCAAGATGCGGAGAGAGGCTAGGCGAGAGGAGGAAGAGAGGGGCGGCGGCGTCGGGCTCCGGTTTTATAGGGGAGGGGAGGAGGTGGCGTGGAGGAGGGGCAAGGAAGGCGGCAGTGGGAGGCCGGGCGGAGCACGGCGGCGGTGATGGGTGCGCGCTCGGGAGTCGGTGACGAAGGCGGTGGCGCGCTGGGCCTTGGCCTGGCTTCGGCTGGGCCGGCCCAGTAGGTGGAGAGGTTTTTCGTTTTTTTAACAGACAAGGAATTAAAACAAAAGAGATAAATACAAAATATAATATAGGCATATTATATATCAAAATTTTCAGAAAAAGATTTTTCTACAGCGTGGACATTTTTATAGCATCAAATAAAATTTACACAAATTTAAATAAAGCAAAGAGTGCTTCTTCTCTAGTAAAATCTAGTAAAAATCATTTTAGAGAATACCAAAATGAATTCAAATTTATTTCTCTCCAATTTTCTATTGTAGGGAATCATGTTACCCTAATTTCTGTATATTTTATTTTTGGAGAAAAATAACTTGAATAAAACTCCAATAACTCCAAATTTAAAATAAATTCAAAAGAACTTTGAATTTAGTTCTCTTAAAACTCCCAACTCATATTTCATATAATTTGAAGAAGTCATTTTATCTTCTCTCATGAAAATCATTGAGTTGCATGAAGTTTATGAATTGAAATCTTTCCAAATGAAATTCAAATATTGTCAAATACCCTTTCATTCAATTAAATGGAAGAAGTCATATCATGTTCGCTCAAGGGTTTTGTATTTGAAAAGAATTTGAATTTATGAAGATCAGAAAAGAAAATGAAAGTTTGGGAAAGTCCTTTTATTCCCTCTCATTTAGCTTTCAAAAAGTTTCGAATTCACTCACTTTCAGTCAATCAATCAAACAATCAATCAAAACTATCTATTTGTTTATAACATTCCAAAATTTAGTATTTTGGGATGTTACATTATGGCAAGAGATGATGCAAACAAGAACAACATATCAAGGCAAGTTTAAATGAGGCCGGAAACAACATATGACAATTCCGGTAAGTCCCCATATGCAAATTTAGAAATTGTTCCAGAACTGAATAAACCTTATGTTCAAGTTGTTAAACAACAAGTTAAAATGCACCAAGATGATCTAGACGAGATTCTAGTCAAGTTACATATAAAGTTCAATTAGTTGGGAGCTAAGGCCTAGAAGATATGAGCAAAACAAGTTAAACATGTCATTGATGCAAAATGCATACAAACATCAAGCAAACACCTCAAAACATGGATGCAACATGATAATATGAAACCTCATGCAAAATCAAGCAATTTTCATATAGAGCACACTCAAAACGGAGCAACGGTTCAACACATACACTATACAAGTTTAAAGGACAAGCTTCCCAAAATAGCAACTAGGCATATAGAAAGCATCAAAACCATATGCTACAGTACATAAACATAAGAACAAAAGGCATGGTCATGAAATACAGGTAAAGCATGACAAAACATGAACACTGAGCTATCTCCAGAAAACACTATAACATGCTCAAAAGGACATGGCAAGATTGCAAAAAATTAACAGTTTCAGACTTAGCAGAAATAACATCAGGTTACAATGTTTAGAGCTATCAAACAACATGTTGCAGGAACTTATCATGGAAGCACAAGGCATGTAATGAATCTAATAATTTCATATAACAAAGTCCCTTACTGACCATGAGCCAAAAGGGCACATAAAATATGATGGCACCCATGTAAACATAGCAATTGATATGACAGATTCATACATGGCAGGAACAACAATAAGTAGGCATGTTGGTGAGCTTGTACCACTCACCAAAGAATAATAAATGCCATGACAAGGTGACCAACTTTAAGAATACATGTTTATTAAGCTAAACATGGTAAGATCAAGTTCATAGGGTGCATGGATCACCAGCAAAACACATGGCCAAAACTGAACTTAATGTTAACAGGCTGACAGCAACATTATTTAGCAAGTTTGGAGCAAGATTACAAAAAGCTAAAGCAGACTATAAATTCAACCAGGGGCATGAATGGATAGGGCATGACATGTATAACAAAACATCATTAGTGAATATCTCCAGATTATGCATAGAATGACTTGTAGCAGCAGATTTACAAAGCATCATGATGTAACTGATTCAGCCTAGGAAAACAGTAACAGCAAGTACCCTACTTAACAAGCTCGATGCACTCACTACAAGACTCACAAAAATACGTGGATTGCACCACTATGATGATGGAATGATGTAGCTCAAAAGTCATGTAGACATCAAGGTCATAGGATGCACACACAAAATGCAACGAAAAAGACAAAACAGCATGTTCTGTTAACAGACAGCAGTTCACGTCATATAACACTCTTGCAACAATGATAAGGGCATCAAGATGAACTCAAACAAACATGACACAATGGAACAAAATGAATAGCATCTCATGGCGAACAATTTGATATATCATACATTTGAAACGGATCTACAGATGAGGAGATATGGCATGTTGAACAGGGCATGAAAATGTTACATATCTGGGGACTTAGTGGATTTTTACCTCCGCGAAAGTCAACGCGGGACAAAGCGGTTCGGGGATGAGCAGATCCGGGACGCGAGGCATTTGGTTGGTGTTTGGTGGATCTCATCCAGATCTGGGATGCGGCCGGGAAACGTGCTCCGGCGACGGCAGCGACCTCCGGCGAGGTAGCGGCCCGCGGGGAAGGCGCAGGACGGCGGGGAGACGCGGCGCGGAGCTCCTCCGGCGAGCTCCGGCGACCGGAGGCGGCGGGGCCAGCGAGGTGGTGGTGATGGGCGGCGGGGCCAGAGCGGAGGACCGGCGCGGGGCGGCGGCGCAGCTCGGGCGCGGCGGCGCGCGGCCGGGAAGGCGGAGACGGTGCGGCGCCGGCCGGCGAAGGTGGCAGGCGGCGGAGACCGGGCGCGGGAGGCGAGGCGCGGTGGCGCGCGGCCGGGAAGGCGGAGACAACGCGGCGCCGGCCGGCGAAGGTGGCAGGCGGCAGAGACCGGGCGCGGGAGGCGAGGCGCGGCAGCTGGGGCAGGACGCCGGCGGAGGCGAGGCGGCAGTCGGGGCGACGGGCGGCGACGGGCGGCAGAGGGCAGCGGCGGCGAGGCGCTGGATCCGGGCGGCGTAGGGAGATGGGCCCGCGGGGGCTGGCGGTGGGCCGAGCGGGTGGCAGGCGGCGAGCGGCGACATCTGCCACGTGGCGGCGCGTCACTGGCTACAGGCAGCAGCGCGGGGACGGGCGGACAAGTCCGGCAAGGGTGGACATCTCCCGCGGCGCGAGGAAGAGGAAGGAGCAAGGGTTTGGACGAAAATTTCGGGGAATGGGACTATTTTGTAGGTAGAGGGAGCTAGGAGAGTCCAAATGAGGTGCAGTTTTCGTCCACACGATCATGATCAAACGACCGAGAGCATGGAGGGTGTTTGGATGGGTTATTGGGCCACTTTGGAGGGGTGTTGGGCTGCACACAAAACAGGCATTTACGGTTCCCCGGTTAACCGTTGGAGTATCAAACGGACTCCAAATGGAACGAAACTTGACAGGCGGTCTACCGGTGGTGTACCAAGGCCGCTTGGCAAACCTCGGGCCATTCCGAGAATGTTTAACACCCACTCATGAAAAGAGACAATAAGGGGACGCCAGATGACATAGGAGTGCCGGATTGCAAAACGGACAACGGGGAAAATGCTCGGATGCATGAGACGAACACGTATGCAAAATGAGATGCACATGATGACATGGCAAAATGGAACACGCAAGAAAATGATATGGCAACGACGGCGAATAACTGGCAGACACCTGGCGCATCGAATCCGGGGCGTTACAATTCGCCTTGCAACAACATCTAAAACCAGCGCCATACCGATCGCTTGCAATATGAAATGCACTGAGGTACAACACATGGGCCGCCAAACATGCAGGCTGTGGCACCCCGGCTCAAAGCAACCGGTTTACCTTGAATTGCCAGCCCAGAGATGAAGTATTCTCGCAACACACAACATATTGGTATAGAAAATAACCGCTTTATTGATGCTAGCGGAAACATAGTGCGATATTACATCAAGTAGCGAGGCCAGGCAGCACACATGGTGCGGCTGAACAAAATGTACATTATTTAGTGAACAAAAAGGCCCTCGATCACGACAACTACACGACAGCGGAACGACGACGAAGTGGGACTCCATAGCATAGGGACACCGATGTGGACATGATCTAAACACGACAGCTCTCTGATCTGGTTAGACTTTCCTGAAATCTGGCATAACACGCCAGGCCATTACATTGAATGTACTTGAAAGCTCACAACAAGCATAAACACAATGGCAAACAATATCACGACATTTAATCAAGTTGAATGCAAATAAAAACATACTACTCATGCCATGCAACCATACTTGTACATCAAGTCCCTCGAACACTCTTAACAACGGGTTACCTCGTAACCAAATGCTGATCATTCATTGATCACAAACGAAACCACACTTGGTTTCCACAACGGTCAATCTCACTGACATCATCAACACTCAACCAGTGTCATGCATATAACTTAGTGTGCAAGATTACTTTATAAATGTTGATCCGTGGTGTGACTTACTCATGAGTTGTGTCCGTAACCGTGGATGCGGCTATCGATAGGTTAAATACACTCTGCAGAAATAGCGCACTATACCCACACCACAGAACCCATGGCCTCGCGCTCCCATTTGGGTGTACCAAGGGCATTCCGATGGAACTCCCCCATTGCCATGACACTCTCTCGGCCACTCCGACTAACTCCCCACTGGGCTAAGTCATGGGTGGCCCCGTGCCTACCAAAGGCATCAACGGCCACCGTCGTGGCAAAACTCAAATGGTCCCAAACGGGGACAAGGTACCATCTGAACAACAACAACAACAACAACAACAACAACAACAACAACAACAACAACAACAACAACAACAACAACAACAACAACAATAAAAACAACAACAACAACAACAACAACAACAACAACAACAACGACAACAACAACAACAACAACGGGCACATAAGGTTATGTCTGCTTACCGGGCCAGGGTACCGCACACCCATAACCTTCCCTCATTGGAGGCACCGACCAGAGGCATGACAAAGGACCGAATAAAGACCTTCCCATAAAGGCAAATGTGGTTGCACTGGTAAAAGGTCGATTCAGTTGCACCATGACCCGATCAACTTTATGTTCAAGTTCAATTAACATCAGGTTTAACTTGAAATAAAAGTGCTCGAGTCACCATATGCCATGATCATGCAACCATACGACATGCATCACATATCACTTAGAATAAATAGATCAATGTCATCAAAAGTTCTACTTGCACAAATCATCACTAGACTTTACTGATTCTTTCTCACTGGTTGTTAGCACTCATCATTTTTAGTTTTATCATTTACCATACAAAATTAAACCTTCACGAACAAAAATAATACCCATGCTAGTCATGCCATATTCAAAGAAAAATCACATAGTCAAGCTACTCATGCTAGATCACACTAGTCTAGGTACTCACTTCTCTAAACTAAGCATTTTACCCATGACAAAATAACTAACACAAGCATTATTCATTAAAAACTTATATGTAAGAAATGACTTATTTTCAAGTTGGAAAATCATGGATATTGCAATGACACCATGAAAATGTTGGTGTGGCTTGCCTTAGTTCAGAGGAGCTTCACACTCCTCCTAGGTCTCTTCAAGACAAGCTTCTCCTTCTGAAAACAATTAAAATGACAAAAAGAAAACATCAAGAACACTTCTGAAAATTACCAGAAAATCTAGACAGCAGAGAATTCTCATCTTTGGTATGCTGATGGAACTTTTCAGTAAGAAAACAATGCAAAAAGAATTAACTCATTTGGATTGTGGTTTAAAAGTGACAACAGGTCAATGTTTCTGGTTAAATTGATTTTAATTTAAAGAAATAAGAAAACCAGGGGGTGACATCGATGGCGCATTTCCAGGAATGCGCCACCACTCATATCGCTTCGGGCATGGCCTGAGAGGCTGACAGCGGGCCCCACTGGCCTGGTCGGGGGAAGAGAGAGAGAGAAACAGAGGCGGGCGACGCGTTGACAACGCGTTCTTCGGCAAGGAGTGCCCGGCGGCCAAAACCATAGGGATAGAAAGAGAGAGGGGGTCGAGGCACACCTGTCCATACCCGTAGTTTTATTAGGGGTGGTTGGATAGGGTCGGAACTGGCCTCTCCAGCGGTGGCAGGAAGCTGAGGTCGTCGGAGTTGGAGACGATGGCGACGTGGGGCTGCACCCCGGGTTCCAACGGGGTCGGACGGGACCATCAAACCACCGGCAAGTCACATGAGGAGTGGTTCGAGCTCGAGAGGCACTTGAGTAAGGTGGAGGGGCTACGGGGAATCGCAAGCGAGCTTGGGTCGGGGCGGCGGCCAGAGGCCTGCCCTACCGGGCTACGGCTTAACTACGTGCTTGTGGAGGTCGAGGGAGTGAGTGGTGATGCTCGAGGGGTCGGGAGGGGGTTGTATTTATCGGCGAGCGAGGAGAGGGGATCGGGCTCCGCCGGGGGCTTCTGGACATGGTGCCTGGCAATGAACGGCGTTAATGAGAGGGGGAGAAGGCGGCACAGCTCACGCGGGCATTGTGGAAGGGCGTAGACGAGCAAAAGAGCGAGGATGGGGACGAACACAGTGGCACGGGCGCATTGTTCGCTTGGCCGTGACATACCTGTGGTCGTTGCGGCGAGCTCCGGTGTTGGTGAGCGCTGAGGAGGAGTTAAGGGGGTCAGGACGATGGCCGTGGCGAAGTTTGGCAAGGCGCGGTGGTCGGGAAGCGAGCACGAGCCCAACGGCAGCTTGGCGTGTCGCAGAGCGCGTTGGCAGCATGCCAGCATGCCTGGACGAATGCGATCACCGCGCGAACTATGACATCAGGATAGGCTAAGCTTAAACTTCATGTCAGGTGTGTAGTCCTTGGTGGTTTGAGTGGTTCCAGCACTCTAAGTTGAACCCAGGAGCTGTGTGTGCATGGTTTACTTCCTAGTAAGTTTCTGGACAGTAACTTGTGGGTTAATTGTGGATGATCCAGTAAGAGTTTAGGGCTGAGCTTTGGGGTTTAGCAGTATCTTAGGAAGGTAATGGAGCTCATGAAATTTCAGCGTCATAGGATCAAGGAAAAATATACTTGGTGTGTAAAGTGCCTATTTTGTCCAGAACATAAATGATTTTCTGTAGGAAAAATATTCCAAAAAGTGATGCAATATTTTTGCTCAGGGAGGTGCTCTAGGGGTCAAAGAATATTTGGATATTTTCTCCTGATTTTTGAAGGAATAAAAATGAGGGTTTCTTTGGAGCACAAGTTTCTGAAGTGGGTTTCAGAGAAGAACATGAATATTTTTCTTTTACGAAAAATATTCCTTGGGCCATTTTTGGATTTTCAGAGAAAGAAAGATGAGTTAGAATGGAGGGGCCACTTGGGTGGAAATCAAAGGCATTCCCAAGTGTTCAAGTCCATATAATTGATTCAAAAACTCCAAATTCAAAGCAGAGGCAGGAGAAGTCAGGAAAAAGAGAGAAGGCAAAACCAGGCTGTCACAAACCTCCCCCACTTAGGATGAATCTCGTCCTCAAGATTCTGTTTCTCAGGAAAACGGTTCTGGATAGGCTATCCTTAAAAATTCCTCTCGTTCCTAGGTTGCTTCTTCCTCGGGGTGATGCTCCCACCGAACCTTATATAACTTGATCACCTTACTGCGAGTGACTCTTTCTGTCTCATCCAATATCCTAAATGGTCTCTCCTCATAGGTTAAATCCTTGGCAAGCTCAATTTATGACATATTAGTCCTTTTCTTGGTGGTGAAATACACCTTCTCAGCTGTGAGACATGGAACGCATTGTGTACTTCTGACAGTTCCGGTGGCAATTCCAACTGATAAGTAACTGTGCGAACTCTGGTCATAACAGGAAACAGACCAATATATCTTGGTGCCAATTTTCCTTCGGTCTGAAATCTCTTGATTCCCTTCATGTGTGTGACTCGAAGATACACATGTTCTCCGAGTTCAAAACTGACTTGTCGGTGTTTGGTATCATAATAACTCTTCTATCGTGACTTAGCCAACTTCAGTCTATCTCAGATCTCGTTTACTTGGTTTTTAGCCTCCAATATCAAATCAGTTCTGAAAATGCGGCTATCTCCAGTTTGGCACCAATTTAACAGAGTGCGGCACTTACGGCCCTACAAAGCTTCATACAGGGACATCTTCAGACTGGTCTGGAAGCTGTTGTTGTATGAGAATTCCGCATATGGCAGACAATTTTCCCATTCGGGTCCATGGGCTAACGCACATGCTCGAAGCATATCTTCAAGTATTTGATTTACTCGCTCAGTCTGACCATTTGTTTGCGGGTAATAGGCTGTGCTGTATTTGAGGGCGGTCCCCAAGGCTTGATGGAGTCGGGACCAGAATGCGGAGGTAAGAGTGAACCTCAGTCTGAAATGATTGTTCTTGGCACTATGGGCAGACTGAAAATCTGGGACACATATAATCGTGCAAGTTGATCGGCTCAATATGTGGTGTGGATGGGACTAAAATGAGCCACCTTAGTCAGCGTGTCCACCACAACCCATATTGCATCGTTGCCTTGGTGAGTCCTGGGTAGATCGCTGACAAAGTCCATGCATACATCAACCCATTTCCATTGCGGAACGGGTAGGGGTTGGAGAAGTCCGGCGGGTTTCTAGTGTTCCACTTTCACTTTGTTTCATATATCGCAACAAGTGACAAAGTATGCAATGTCCTTTTTCATTCCATCCCACCAGAAGATCTGCCGAAGGTCTTCGTACATTTTGGTACCTCTGGGTGAATTGAATATGATGATTCATGTGCTTCTGCCAAAATCTTCTTTCTCAAGTATGCTTGCTCAGGCACACATATCCGTCCTCAAAACCTTATTGTACCTTGCAGATCCTTAGAGAAATCTTGGGTCTTGCCTTCTTGCAGACGTTTGATATGGCCTTGTAGAAGTGAGTCGTCTACCTGGGCCATGCGAATCTCATCCTCGAGAGTAGGAGTTATTTACAACATATTTGCAAGGTCGTCATCTACAATTACCAAGTTAAGCTGAGCAATCTCTTCTTGGAGTTCGGGAGGTAAGGACTCCATCATGGCATTTAAACTAGCGGGCTTGCGACTAAGGGCATGAGCAACTACATTGGCCTTACCCGGATGGTAATTTATTTCCAGATCATAGTCCTTAACCAACTCAAGCTATCTTCACTGTCGAAGGTTTAAGTCTGGATGAGTACATATATATTTGAGACTCTTGTGGTCGATAAATATCTGGCACCTTTTTCCAATGAGGTAATGTCTCCAGATTTTTAAAGCGTGCACAACTGCGGCCAACTCAAAATCATGTGTGGTTTAATTTCCTTCATGGGGTCTATCGGTGTTCTGGGAACGGGGGTCCCCAGACTTGCCTGCCTGCGGCCTGCGGCATGTCTCAAAGGGGGCCCAGCACGGCCCATCTTCATCAACACAAGCTCAAGACCCTCGCGAGGGGCCAAGCCTCGCGGAGCGGACGACAAGGAGCTTCCTCAGGCACGGCCTCATCAGGCTGGCTCACGAGGAGGCGGAGAGATCAAGGCGGGGTACCTCACGAGGTGCCCATGACGCAAGCCATGACGACCAAGGGCGCCAGGCGGGTGCCAGCCCGTGCAGTGTCCTCCTTTCCTCTTTGGTGCAAAGGGAGCAAGCGCAGGTGAGAGCATCAAGCAAAGGCATCCATTTTGGTGCAACAAGACCAAGACCAGCCCAACGGCAGGAAGGAAGTCATTGTGGAGCCCAGGCAGGCATCACCACCAGAGCCTTTGACAGGCGAGGACCAACTTTAGTCAGGATAAGTGTGCCGGATGTTCCCCTTCAAAATGGCCAATTGTTGGCGCCCTTCCCACTCAATATTTGGGAGGAGGCCCAGGGCCTTTGCCTATAAATAGGACTAGCCACCACAAGGTAGAAAGAGGGAAAAAACAACAACAAGAGAGACAGGATCCTCGCCAAGAAACCAGTAGAGAGAGCGACTGAACTCCTCCTAGCAGTTCATCGTCCCAGCCAAGAACAGACCCTCACGAGGCTGTTCTTCCTTCTATTGTTCATCATCAGCCCAAGAGGCAATCCACCACACCACACACTAGAGTAGGATATTACACCGCGATGGTGGCCCGAACCAGTATAAACCTTGTGTCTCTTGTGTTGTTCCTTTCGTAGTTTAGATCCTAGCGAGGCGGCGAGGAGCAGGTAGGTAGAGGGCGAAATCTCCGCGCGCACCCTAGTGCTCGAACCTCAAGGGTCTGCCGGAACCCGAAATCCGACATTTGGCGCGCCAGGTAGGGGTGCGCCGGAATTCGTCTTCCGTCGCCATGTTCTTCTCCGACCATCGCATCCATGTCTGACGCTTGTCGGGCCCACGCCGAGCGCCGAGCCACCCTCGCTTCCCGTTTCACCCAGACGGCTCCCGTCGGCGGGCGTCCTCGTTGTTCCCTGTCACCTGCCGTCAACGCCGCCACCTGCCCGGCGGGGAACAAGCAGCAAGCATCGTCCCAGCATCCCTCCGTGAGGCAAGACGGCCGCACTGCTACCCCCTCGCTCACCATAGCTGGTTCTTCGTCTCGCGCATTCCGCGCGCCCATGGAGGCTTGAGTTGCGCTCATCACGGCAAACAAGGTCCTGTGCTACCGTCCCGTTGACGACGTCTATGAAGAATGCCTCGACCATGTCGCCGAGCTCGTCCGTGCCGCAGGGGGCTCTCCTGCGCCGTCCGTCCTGCTGCACCGCACCCCGCCCAGCGCGGGCGACGAAGCTCCGGGGGCGCCTCAGCCGCCTCCCCCTCAAGAAGGCGCCCTGGCCCCAAGGCGCGTGGCCCCTGGGCGGAACCCGCTCCATCAGGCACCAGCGTGGCAAGAGCAAAGCTGCCAAGAAGTCCCTCGCCCGCGAGAAGCTGCCCGAGCGCTCCCTGCTCCGGCTCGTCGCGACCACGTTCCTGCTCCAGCATGTCAAGACCCCGCGCTGCTCCCAGCTGCAGCGCATGGGGACCTGCAGGACCAAGCTCTTGGTCACCCAAGGCCTCCCGTGGCCACAGCAGGCTATCACGCCTTCACCGCCGAGCTGCGCAGCGTCGCGTGGCCCGGCAAGTTCAAGCTAGACCTGCCTCCTCGCTACGACGGTACGACTGACCCCGCAGAGTTCCTCCAGCTCTACGAGCTGGGCATCGAAGCTGCCAATGGAGACGAGAAGGTCATGGCGAACTGGTTTCCCATGGCGCTCAAGGACGGGGCCCGCACCTGGCTCCTGAACCTGGCTCCAGGCACGATCTCTCCTGGGACGAGATGCGCACCCGCTTCATCGCCAACTTCCAGGGTACTCGCGACTGGCCACCCGCCGTCAGCGACATGCACCGAATCAAGCAGCAACCAGGGGAAACCCTGCAGAAGTACATCCAGCGCTTCAACAACGCGCGCCTCAAGATTCCCAAGGTGACCGAGGAGGCCATCATCTCAGCCTTCTCCGACGGCGTGCGCGACGTCAAGATGAAGGAGGATCTGGCAATGCATGGAGACTTGTGCACTTCCTTGGAGCTATTCAACTTGGCGACCAAGTGCTCTAGGGCTGTGGAAGGGCGTCTCTCCCTCCTCGAGCTGCTTGCCGCAGACCCAGAAGAGAAGAAACCCAAGGCCAAGGATGTGAAGCGCAAGGGGGCTGCCGTGCTCGCGGCAGAACCAGACACCAAGCGGGGCAGAGATCAGCCCGAATCTTCCAAGGGCAGTCGGTACTGTGTATACCACGACCTCTACACCCACAACACCAATGAATGCCGAGAGCTCCGAGCCGTGCGTGAAGGAAGGATTGGCCGACATCCTGACCGCAGTGACCGGGGCAACAGTTGAGGAGGAGGAAGGAACGCAGGACGCTGGGAAGACCGCGGCCTTCGCCAAGGATGGCGCGACCAACCTCACGAGGATCGCTGGCAGGACCCGCCTCGCGAGGGAGACTGGAGGGATCAGCCTCGCGAGGATCGCCCGCAAGGCAACGCAGGCCTCCCTCCACTGCCGCCGCGGCCAAGGAGAAATGAGGACCGTCATCAGGACGAGGGGGCTGGGGGCTTCAAGGACCCACGTGCGATCGCCTGCATCCTGGGCGGAGCTCAAGCCCCAGCCTCTCAACGCATCTTCAAGCAGTTTGCCCGCGAAGTAAATGCAGTCCTCCCCAAGCTCGAGGCCACGCGCCCTCTCAATTGGTCGGCGTGCACCATCACTTTCAGCTTAGCGGATCAGCTCAAGTGCGCGGCCATAGCCGGAGTCCTCCCAATGCTTTGTTCCCCAATCATCAGCAATGTGCTAGTCACCAGGACCCTCATCGATGGCGGGGCAGGGCTCAACGTGTTGTCCGTGGAAACATTCAACAATCTCCAAGTGCCCTATAATCAGCTTTAGCCAACCAAGCCTTTCTCCGGAGTCACCGACCGCTCCACGGTCCCGATTGGGCAGGTCCGCCTCCCTGTCACCTTCGGGGCGCGCGACAACTACCGCACCAAGCTCATCGACTTTGACGTTGCCCACATTCGCCTGCCATACAGCGCCATCCTCGGGTACCCAGCGCTAGCCAAGTTCATGGCCGTAACCCACCACGGCTACAACGTCCTCAAGATGCTAGGAAGTGGCGGATTCATCACGGTGCCGTGCGAAGAGAAAGACGCGGTGTGCTTCCTGGAACGAGCCTTTCAGGCCGCATCACTGGAAGACCAGGATGTCGGAAGCTGGAGGCTTCCCGAGACCGCCCCCAAGAAGAAGAAGACATCGTCCGGCCCGGCCCCTCAGGAGGCAGGCCCCTCAGGGCCCGCGCCTGCCCAGGGGGAACCTCCTTCCATCGCATAGGGAAGCGCGCCCGGCGCCCTCCTCAGGCAGGGCTCGGGGGCTCTCCCCTGGAGGGCCGCCGACCTCGCCAGGGTCACGAGGGAGGCGCTAGGGCACCACTTGGAGGCGTGTTTCGAAGCATGTTTCCCCTAATAAGGAGCAAGGCAAGGAGGGCCAAACCCTCAGGAGTTCGTCAGCAAGGCCATTCAGGAGCTACAGGAGTCAAGAGTCATGAGAGGCATCTGCCGCTTACCCGCTGTGGCCCCCCATCCAGGCGAGGATGGTGGGCTGCGCGTCTGCATCGACATACCAGGGCTCAACCGAGCCGCCTCTCAAGTGGGGCGCTGCGAAGGTCCACACCACAGCTACGTTCGCATGCCTTACAGCTTGCCGAACGCAGCTGCCATGTACCAGCGCCTCATGAGGGGCAACCTGGAGGCTCAAGAGGTCAGGCGTTCCGCAGCCTTGGCGGAGAAGGAGATGGTCCGCGAGGAGCCACCAGCGCCTCCGGAGCCTCCCGAGGCCCCAGGCCTGGGGGGCTCGTGAGGAGCGGCTCCCGCAGCCCACCGAGTCTGCTACACCAACACCCCTTCGTCTTCAGCATCATCTAGTGACATCTTGCAAGTTTCGTTTCCAGCTGGGAGCGCCCTCAGGGCTGCATCATTCCCAGGCCGCGTGGGTCCGTCCCTACGTGTCGGTGTACTAAAGTAGGGGGGTACCTTAGTACCCCGAACTTGTGCACGGGCAGTCGCGGCAACCCACGGCAGGGCTTGCCGGGCGTCCGCCAAGGTCCTCCACAGCTGCGCTGATGCCGTTCAGGGATAGAGTACTCAAGCTAAAGGCCCCGGCAAGAGGAGCTTGCCGGGAAGGTCAACCAAGGCCCGGCGAGGAGAGATCGCCGGGAAGGAAACAAAAGCCCCGGCAAGAGGAGCTTGCTGGGAAGGCTGACCGAGACACCTCCAGGGGACTTGCCGCGACGCCCCGCGCGCCCCGGCAAGGCCCGAGGGCCGGCAAGCTTGCCGGCACGACAAGAGGAGGACTGCGGCAAGGCGCTTGCCGCAGCAAGATTGCCAACCCAACTCCAGCACATCCAGCGACGTGTCATCACAAGACTGTCCCAATGGCACGTGGCGAGGCACTACACAGCCATGCGGAGCAAGGTGGCAAGCGGAGCTGATAGAGGCGCCATCGTGGCAACCGGTGGCTCACTTGACGATCGCCTCCTCGCACTGTTGGGGCGACCGGACGGGCATTAAATGCCCTTGTCCCCTGCTGTCAGTTAGGTAGGGGCACTGTTGGTCACTGTTACACCAACCTGTGTTTTTACCTTTCTACCCCCTCTTCTTACGCTGCCACCTGTTGGTGCCCCCTTTAGACTACAAAAGGGAGGCCCATGCGCACGTAGAAGAGGTTCGGTTCATCTGAAGAACACAAGGTTAGGGTTCGAGAGACACACCACCGTGCGCTCGCATTCGAGCAAGATCAAATAACAACACAAGGCAGCAGTAGGAGTTTTATCTCTCCGGAGAGCTCCGAAGCTGGGTAAAAAGATCGCCCGCCGTCTCTCTCACTCCACCGCGCGCCCGGGACCTCGATCCGCTCTGCGCGCGGCCTCCGCACCCCCTCTCCGAACCAGGAAAGGGGCCTCCCATGCCCCATAGGTGCCCGGCGGCCACGGAAGTAGACCATGCTCCCCGCCGCGACATCTTTGGCGCGCCAGGTAGGGGGCGCGTCGAGGTCGTGAGCATCCGATCCGGTCTCCGCGCGCACTGCATCAACGCCTTCATCAACATGCCACCGAGGAAGAAGCCTTCGGAGGTAGCCGCTCCGTCTACATCGGTTCCGCCACCACCACCGGAGCAAACGGGCGGTGGAGTGGGCGCCGGCGGAGGAGCGGGTGCCGACGGTGGGGCTCACGTCGTCACCAGATCCAAAACCAAGGCCCCGCAAGCGTCGGCAACCATGCATACACCACACCCTTCCCAGGAGGTGCAAGGCCGACAACGCCCCGGTGCTCCTAGCACCGTGCTCGCGTTGGAGCAAGGCCAAGCTGGTGGGTCGCGAGACGCTCGAGGTCAGCATGCACGCCCGCATGCTGGCGCGAGCGAGGTACGGTCGCCAGGGCGGAGTGACGCACCTCCCAATCCAGTTGGGAGTCCGAGCACATCCCGCTCCTCGCGCCGCTCGTCGCCACCACCACCCAAGACAGCAGAGGAAGCGCTGGCCCGAGCCCAGCTGGTCCTAGACTACCCTCCGGCGCCGCACAAGATCGACGACTGGAGGATGACCATATACAGCCTCATCGCCTTCGCCAACGGCGACAAGCCCCGGCAACCGAGCGCATCGAGGCCCCGGCAAGGCGTACAAGCGCAAGCCGACGCCAACAAGACCCCTGGGGGAGCCACCTCCGTGCACTCCCAGCCCCGAAGGCCAAGATCGCCGGCTCGCCGGACCAACCCTGACGGCGACTCCACCGCGTCGTCGGACCCGCGAACTAGACGCGACCAGCGCCACGTTCTCCAAGAACGGCGGCACGAAGACGCTCGCACTCGCATCAAGCGCAGAAGGGAGACGCGACGTCAATCTGACCAACGTGCTAGGCCCACTGTCGACATGCATGCACTAGGGGAGCCAGGCGACTTGCCGTACGCGGCAGGTTGCCCTGCGTTCACCCGCGAGCTGCGGCAAGTCCAGTGGCCCAAAACCAAGAATTTCAAGCCAGACGTGCCCGAGAAGTACGATGGCAGGATACATCCATCGGAGTTCCTCAGCATCTACACCATCGCGGTGCAGGCTGCCGGAGGGCGCGATGAGAAGATCCTCGCCAACTACTTCCCACTGGTACTCAAGCCCAATGTCAGATCTTGGCTCATGCACTTGCCGGACGGTTCCATCTCTTCATGGGCTGACCTGTGTCATCAGTTTGTTGGTGCCTTCACGGGAGGCCAAAAGCCTCATGGCCAGGAAAGTGACCTCCACTTGCTCGTTCAAAAGGAGGGGTAGCCCCTGCGCAAGTACATACAGAGATTCAGCCAGGTGCAACGCAACATCCCAGACGTCCACCCTGCCGCGGTTATCAGCGCCTTTCATCAGAACGTGCGTAACCACAGGATGAGGGAGGAGATGGCGATGTGCAAGATCAGAGACGTTAGCGAGCTCTATGCTTTGGCCGACAAGTGTGCACGGGCTGAGGAGGGAAGGAAAATCCCCGGAGAGGTTGCGGGAGCAGAAGGATCTGACAGTGAGGATACCGCCCCGGCAAGGAAGAACCGGAGACGGAACAACAGAAAGAGAAAGACTAAGGGTGTGCTAGCTGTTGAGCATTCCGGCAACGGAGGCGGCTCCGACAAGGCCAAGGCCGATGACTCTGGTGAGGCTGCAGCAGCCGCCGACAAGCAGGACGGCTCCGGCAAGCGGTATTGCAAGATCCACCGCACCAAGGGCCATGATCTCCAAACCTTCAAGAAAGTCGAAGAGATGGCGGAGCTACAGAAGGCAGAGTACGAGCGCCGCGATAAGGAGAGAGCCCAGGGAGGTGGCGGAGGATCCGGCAAGAAGCTTCCCACCCGGGGAGGACACCGCGGCAAGCCCAAGCCGCGACAAGGAGATAGGCCTCCCCGCGGCCGCGACAAGGATGAAGATGAAGATGAGATGGAGGAAGATGAGACCGATGACCAAGAGTTTCAGAAGGCGACAGAGGTGCTATGCATCGACGGCGGCGCCTCTCTGCACGCCTCACACCGCCAACTCAAGCAGTGGGTGCGAGAGGTGAGCGCAACGGAGCCATCCGTCGAGGCGCGCAGGCCTCTGAAATGGTCCGGCACGCCCATCATTTTCGATGTAGAAGACCACCCTGATCGCATCACTGCGGTCGGGTGCTTGCCAATGTTGGTCTCGCCAACAATCCGCAACCTCAAGGTCACAAAGATGTTGGTTGAAGGCGGGGCCGGCCTGAACCTGATTTCCTCCGCAGTGCTCAAGAAGCTCCAGATCCCCGACAGCGAGCTCGAAGAGACTGGTACCTTTCAAGGGATAAATCCGGGAAGGAGCAAGCCCAAGGGGAAGATCACATTGCCAGTGACATTTGGCAGTGAGCTGAATTTCAGGACAGAGAGGGTCACCTTCGATGTTGCTGATATCCCATTGCCCTACAATGGGATACTCGGCCGACCAGCGCTTGCCAAGTTCATGGCAGCCTCTCACTACGCATACAACGTGCTCAAGATGCCTGGCCCGATGAGTATCATTTCTGTCCAAGGTGACAAGAGGGATGCACTCATCTGCACCGACAAGATTTACCGGGAAGCAGCAGCCGCAGCAGGGCGCGAGCCACTTGCCGCTGAAGCTCCCCGAGGGAAGGAGAAGCTCAAGTCCGGCAAGTGCAGCCCTGATGCCCACTCCGGCAAGCGCACCTCCTCGGAGTGCTGC
Organism: Triticum timopheevii; assembly: GCA_963921465.1. Taxonomy (NCBI): domain Eukaryota; kingdom Viridiplantae; phylum Streptophyta; class Magnoliopsida; order Poales; family Poaceae; genus Triticum; species Triticum timopheevii. The sequence continues at coordinate 236,836,539 of OY997264.1, read as the reverse complement.
GCTGCCGTCGAGAGCGCACCATCGAGCTCCACCGGCAAGTGCAAGAAAGCAAAGGTAGCCTCGCCAGAGACCAAGAAGGTGGCCGCCAAGATGGACGGCACTGGTGGTACCTTCACCATCAGTGCCACGCTTGATCCTAAATAGGAAGGCGCGCTCGTTGCTTTCCTGCGGGCGAATGTCGATGTGTTTGCGTGGCAACCATCTGACATCCCCGGTGTTCCCAGGGAAGTAATCGAGCACCACCTTGCCGTGTGCCCCCACGCACGGCCCGTCAAGCAAAAAGTCAGGAAACAGGCAGTGGAACGCCAAGAATTCATAGCAGAGGAGATTAGGAAGTTGGAAGCAGCGGGATTGGTTCAGGGAGTACTCCATCCAACGTGGCTAGCCAATCCGGTAGTCGTGCGCAAGGTGAACGGGAAGTGGAGACTTTGCATTGACTTCACTGATGTCAACAAAGCCTGTCCTAATGATCCATTCCCCTTGCCGCGCATCGATCAGATTGTTGATTCCACCGCAGGATGTGATCTGCTCTCCTTCCTTGATGCATACTCAGGATATCACCAGATCTTCATGGCAGAAGAGGATGAAGAGAAAACCGCATTCATTACTCCATGTGGCACGTATTGCTTCGTACGGATGCCTTTCGGACTAAAGAATGCTGGTTCGACGTTTGCAAGGGTAGTCAGTCATGCTTTTGAGCCACAGGTGCACTGAAATATAGAAGCTTACATGGATGACATAGTGGTCAAGAGCAGAGACAGGGCAACTCTGATCCAAGATTTGGACGAGACCTTCACAAATCTGCGCAAGATCAATCTCAAGTTTAATCCCGAGAAGTGTGTGTTTGGAGTCCCTTCCGGCAAGCTTCTCGGATTCTTTGTGTCACAGAGGGGGATCGAAGCTAACCCCGACAAGATCGAGGCCATCGAGCAAATCGAGGCGCCGAAGCGAGTCAAGGACGTACGAAGGCTTGCCGGCTGCGTTGCCGCTCTCGGCAGGTTCATTTCCAGGTCTGCTGAACGCGCCCTACCATTTTTCAAAATCTTGAAAAAGGCGGGTCCAATGAAATGGACTCCGGAAGCGGAGGCTGCGCTGCAAGACTTAAAGAAATATCTGTCCTCCACTCCAACACTTGTCGCACCTAAGCCACAAGAGAAGTTGCTGCTATATCTAGCGGCAACCAATCAAGTGGTCAGTGCTGCGTTAGTAGCAGAGAGGGAGGCAGATGACGCGCCAGCGGCCGCGGCAAGCGAATCCAGCGACAAGCAGGGGGCTCCCCCGATAAGTTCCGGCTCCGGCAAGGATGGATCTGTACAAGTGCCAGAGGAGAAACAAAAGAAGATGGTGCAGCGCCCAGTTTACTTTGTCAGTTCCCTTCTCCAGGGGGCTAGATCAAGGTACTCTGGTGTGCAGAAGTTGCTTTTCGGCCTCCTCATGGCCTCGAGAAAGCTGCGCTATTACTTCCAAGCACATGAGATCACCATTGTCACTCGCTTTCCGCTGAAGAGGATATTGCAAAATCCAGAAGCAACAGGCAGGATTGTCGAGTGGGCACTGGAACTGTCAAGCTTTAGCCTCAAATTTGGAAGTACTTCAACTATTCAGAGCCGAGCCTTGGCAGAATTCATAGCGGAGTGGACGCCAACGCCTGATGAAGAGACTCTAGAGAGGAGCATCCCCGTCAAGGAAGAAAGCAGAGAGTGGATCATGTACTTTGACGGTGCCTTTTCGCTGCAAGGCACCGGTGCGGGCGTACTACTTGTCGCCCCCACCGGAGAGCACCTCAAGTACGTGGTCCAAATGCATTTTCCCAAGGAGCAAGCAACAAACAATACTGCAGAGTATGAAGGTTTGCTTGCCGGACTCAGAATAGCAGCAGAACTGGGGATCAAGAAGCTCATTATCAGGGGTGACTCACAGCTTGTCGTCCGTCAAGTCAACAAAGATTATCAGAGTCCGTTGATGGAAGCGTACATCGATGAAGTGAGAAAGCTAGAAGAACATTTTGACGGCTTGCAAATGGAACATGTTCCAAGGGCTCAGAATGACATTGCAGATGGCCTGTCAAAATGTGCCGCACTCAAGTTACCTGTGGAACCAGGAATTTTTGTGCTCAAACTGACTCAACCATCTGTCACACCATCAACTGGACAGAGCGGAAAGAGAAAGTTGGTCACTGGCGACTACTTTCCGGTAGAGCTCCCCGGAGCCACCGCCAAAAAGGTCCCCAGGCTCGACACAGAGAGTGTTGAGAAGCAGTCTACTCCGACAAGCCCTAGGGTTTGTTTCGTTGAAGCAGACACTCCCGACAAGCTGTGTCCCGACACGCTTGCCGGGGAACATCACGCTCCGGCAGAATCTCAGACTCTGGCCATGGAAGCGGATGTTCCTGCAGCAGCATTTGCGCCTTTAGTCCTTGTCGTCGAGCCACAAGCTCCGGCATGGGCACAGCAGATCGTCCAATTCCTTCAAACAGGAGAACTCCCCGAGGAGCAACAAGCAGCGGAAAGAGTAGCCCGACAATCAAGTATGTACCAGTTTGTCGATGACATACTGTACAAAAGAAGATTCAACGGAGCGAAATTGAAGTGCATTTCCCGGGAAGATGGACGAAAGCTGTTGGCAGAGATACATGGAGGCATATGTGGTCATCACATTGGCTCAAGAGCACTCGCCGGCAAGGCTTTCCGGCAAGGTTTCTTCTGGCCGACAGCCCTCCAGGATGCAACTGCACAAGTAACCAAGTGTGAAGCATGCCAGTTCCATTCCAAGCAGATTCATCAACCAGCTCAAGCTCTCCAGACAATCCCTTTGTCCTGGCCATTTTCGGTCTGGGGGCTCGATATCCTCGGCCCCTTCCCCCGAGCCATCGGGGGCTTTGAGTACTTGTACGTTGCAATCGACAAGTTCACAAAGTGGCCTGAGGTGGAACCAGTGAGAAAGGTGACAGCACAGTCAGCAGTCAGGTTCTTCAAGTCGATTGTTTGCCGTTTCGGAATCGCTAACAGGATCATCACCGATAATGGCACACAATTCACGAGCCGCACCCGAGATCTTGGCACCAAGATCTGCTTCGCTTCTGTTGCTCACCCGAGAAGCAACGGTCAAGCGGAGAGGGCGAACGCTGAAGTGCTACGCGGGCTAAAGACCAGAACTTTCGACAGGCTACACAAGTGCGGAAGAAATTGGATTGAGCAGCTGCCAGTGGTTCTTTGGTCGATCAGAACGACGCCAAATCGAGCCACTGGCCAGACACCCTTTGCTCTTGTCTATGGAGCAGAGGCAGTTCTCCCCACGGAACTCGTATACGGGTCGCCTCGGGTGCTCGCTTATGATGAGCTTGAGCAAGAGCAGCTGCGTCAAGATGACGCGCTGCTCCTCGAGGAGGATCGTCTTCAGGCTGCCGTGCGAGCTGCTCGCTACCAGCAAGCTTTGCGCCGCTACCACAGCCGCAAAGTTAATGCCAGAAGCTTCGAGGAAGGCGACCTTGTTCTTCGGCGCGTTCAATCCGCCAAGAATTCCAACAAGTTGACGCTGAAGTGGGAAGGCCCTTATCGGGTGAAACGAGTCACTAGGCCCGGCGCTGTCCGCCTTGAGACCGAAGATGGCATTCCGGTGAGCAACTCCTGGAACATAGAGCATCTCCGCAAGTTTTACCCATAAGGCGCGGTTGTCGGGCCCCGTTCCGGCAACCACCTTTTGTACAAGCCTTGCCGCTGTTGCATGTAACACTTTGTACAAAGCTGGGTACAGCCCCCCGTGCGTAAATAAAGTTTACATGCCTCGCACATTTTGTCAAATTTAATGCACCTCTCTTTTTTTTTGCATGTATGCCTGACACTTTGTGCAGCACTTACCCCCGGTAAGCAATAGCGAACCTTAAGGTTCCATATCATTATCTTCTGATTCTTCCCTCTCAAAAAGAAGATCCCTCCGCCCACAAGTTCACCAGGGGGGAGAGAAGATAAAGATGTGGACCGGGCGTCGTTCAAAGGAATCTAGCCTTGCCGGGACGCAGACGACAAAAAAAGCTAAGTTGCCAAAGTTTGAGCATAGTCAGTTTTAAATTTTTAAGTTATGTTCCTTGAACGCCTGTGCCTTGTATGGAGAACCTGTGCGCGGAGGAATTGACTCGTGGCTAAGTTGCGCCCTTGGTTTGTTTCGAGCCTGCTCAACAATACAAGCGCGCCGCAACTAGCCCCGACAAGGTTTCTTGCCGGGGGCAGCACCGCCAGCAGGCTGCTGATGTTCCGCACTCAGCAAGTGTGCTTGCGCCGGCAAGTCCCCTCAAAGCGTAGGGTAAAAAAACATACAAGGAACGCAGCAAAGTAAAGGGAATAGCATAGCGAGCAGTACCCAGAATAGAGTTATATTACAAGAATGACTTATTGTGACGCTGACTAAGTTGTCCTCGTGACCAAAATAACAGCGGCAAGAAAACAGAAGAAGAAGGGCGGCCTAATCCGCGCGCCCGCCATCAACCCTCCTGACCTCGTTCACCTTGTCCATGATGGGTGCGACGATGGCCTTGAGTTCTTCAAGATCGGCGCCCTCCGGCAGCTTCTTGGTGACGCGGGAGAGGTCAATACCCGGGTTGCGGAAGAGGACCTTCACCAATACCTTCTCCAAGACCCCGGCGCAGATCGCGCGTGACTCGTTGGCCAGCTGCTTCGGGATCCTTTCCCGGAGCTGCCGAAGAGCCGTCACCACATCCTTGAAGAAGAGCGTGAGCTTGGCGCTAGGCTGGAGGTTCTCCTCGGAGGGGTACCCGAAGCCCGTCAAGTTCAACTCCGCCAACTCCTCGTCGATGAGCGCGGCGATGCTAACGAGGCCTTCCCTCCAGAGCTCCACTGTGGCCTTGAAAGTGTTTTGGGTCTCGGCAGCCCTCACCAGCAGCTCCTCGTTGCCCTTGAGGTCTTTCCTCAGGGTATATTCTCGCTTCTTGGCGGCGTCCAGCGTCTCCGTCAAAGCAGCCAATTTCAGCTCCAGATTGGCGCTCGAATCCTTAGCGGCGTTCAGCTCCTTGATCTTCTCGGAGAGCTGGACCTGCAGGTCGCCATGAGCGCGCGCATCCTTCTCGAGGTCGCGCTGGAGTGCGGCAAGCTCTTCGTTCTTCCTTGTCACATCCGCCTCCAGCTGCGCCACCTTCTCCTCCAACTCCTTGCGGCCGCGGCGGCGTCTTTCGCCTCCCTGAGTGCCCCGCCAAGTGATTGTTCCCGGGCGGCGAGCTCTTCGTCATGGCTGTCCAAGTACGCCTTCCTCTGTATCAGCTCGCCGTCCTGCTTGGACAGCTCCTCGGCGGTGAGCCTGTGCTACTCCTCGGCTTCAGCCTTCTCCAGGATGAACGCCTTCTTCGCTTTGTCAAGCTGCGCCCTCTCCTCGGCGATGGACTGGAGGGCCTCTTGGTTGCGGCTCTTGAGTTCTTGCGCATGTTTTTCTATGTCAACTCCCGCCTGCGCGACAAGCGCTTCCCGGGACTCAAGCTTCGCTTGCCGGACGCGGTAGAGTGACACCAGCTTTCGGAGCAGCTGCTCCTCCTCGGACTCGCCGCTGCTGCTACTTGGCCTGTCGACCACCGCCAGCCCGGCGGAGGCAAGAACCTCCCCATCAAACTCCTCTCCTTCGACCGGCCCCCTGGAATTCGATGCCCAGGGGAGCTTGATGTATATACGTTCGCCGGCCTTCAAGTAGGCGCCGGGCTGGGGCTCTTCGGAGCCTGGCGCTGCATCCGCGGCGAAGGGATCGGCGTTCGGGGTAGCGCCCTGCGCTCCTGCAGCCCCCGGGTCGTCGGTACGATCGCCGGATTCCCCGCCAGTTCCGGAGCCAGCAGCCTTGGCGGCCTCTTCGTCGGCAGGGCCACCAGCGCCGGCCTCCTCTTCAGTAGCGGCAGCCTCACCGGTTTCGCCGCGCGAGTCCTCCTCGCCGGTGGCCTCGGTCTCCATTGGCTCCACGGAGGGAGGATCTGAGGGCAGGAAGAGGGGGGAGGAGAAGTCAAGCAAGTATCAAAAAAAAAAGAGAAAACCAGAAGAAGAAGAACCCAAGGGGAAATTTCCGACAAGGAAGGTTACCTGCGCTGAGCTCTGTGATCATGGGCTCCACCACCGGGGGCTCACTGATCCCACCTCTTACCGGAGACCCCATCCTTGCCGGAGATGGCTCCCATATCGGGGAATCAGCCCTTGGTGGCGTAGTCGAGGCCGACGATACCTCAGGGTCGGCCTCCGACTGCTCCTGCTGGGCCTGATCTTCTTCTGTATAAAAAAAGGGAGGGAGCCAATAATCAAGATATTGGCAAAAGAAGCAGCAACCATGCACGCCCCACGACAGGAAGTGGATCAAGGCACTTACGCTGGGGGCTGTGCTGGGAGCTGCTACGAGGGGAAGGGGCTGGATCCGTCAAGGTCGTCTCCGACGTATCTTCCGCTGCCACAGCAGGATCGTCCTCAACTACGGGGACCTTGGCCCTCTTCGCCGCCCTCTCCGCCAAAGTCCTAAGACCAAACAGGAGTTCAAAAGCAAAAAATAGATTAGATGCAAGACAAACAGCGACAAGGATCGAGCGAAAGGCGAGTGCAATACGGAGGAAGCCTTACTCCTCTTCGTCCTCCTCCTCCTCATCGTCATCAGAGCTCAGCGCGGAAAGGTCGAACTACGGTGCCCGCCCCGCGCGGCGTGGTGGAGGAGTAGGCTCCCTCTGGCGCTTGCCAAGAGCTGCGGCAGGGTCAGGCGTGGCGGCCCGGGAAGACCCCGCCTCAGTTTCCGGCACGGCTTGGGACCCTCCCGCCGCGACGAAGTTTGTCGCGGCCGAGCGCGACCCGCGGCGCCGCGGCTGCTGTGGCTGCTGGTCGACCGGCGCCTCTGCCGGCTCTCCAAGTCGACGGAGACACCTTCTCGGTCGGAACTGGGGCTGCGCGGAGGGCTCCATCGGCGGCAAGTTGCTCGAATACGGCCGACCACTCGCGCCCTCGGCGGGCTGGCTCGCTTCGGCCGCGGCCTCCCCTTCGTCATCTCCATCTCCGGCAAGATCTTTCCAGGCGGCAAGACTTGCCGCCTCGGCTGCTTCCGCCTCCGCCAACGTGAAGCCAAACTCGCCCGCGGCGGTGGCTGCCGCCACCTCCTCGGCCCTGCTGGCGATGTACACCAGCTCATCGGCAGTGGTGGAGCGGGTGAGGAGCTTCTGCTCGTCGGAATTGACTGCCGTCTCCGACAAGTCATCGAAGAATTGCTGCACAACCTCGGCGGCGGGCTCTATCCAGTTAGCACTTACCCCGTGCGAATCGCACTCTGGCATCATTGCGCAGATGCGATCGCGCTGGGAGTTGTTGCACAAGGGGATGACGCCCGCCGGCAGCCGGAACCACTCTGGATGATTGGCGTCGTGCTTGAACGTCTCCCTCAGCATCGCGTCAAGCTCCAGAACCGTGAAGTTGAAGTTGAGGCCCGGGCGCAGCCTCATGAAATCCGCCGGGCCGCCGAACAGCCAGGCGGGCCTCCCCCTTGCCTGCAAAGGGGCGATACGACGGCGGAAGAAATCTGCGCCGACCGCCCCTGTTGTGAGCCCGGCGTGCCGGAGCCGGAGGATTCGGGTGGTGGCGATCGTCAATTTGGCGTCATCCGACGACAGAGCGCTCCAGTCGGCGCCGCGCACCACCCGAGTCTTGCGCAGCTCGGTGAACGACGGCGGATCGGCGTCACAGATCCAACACCACTCCGCCCTCCACTCGTTCCACTTGCTGCGAAGCTCGCCCGTCAAGTACGCCTCCTTCATGCCCATCCGGGAGGTCCAGGCGATCCCGCCAGCCAGTGGCTCCCCTTTCTCAGCCCGAGGGGAAAAATAATGGCGAAAAAGAGCAACATTGGGGAGGATACCAACGAAGTTTTCACAAAGATGCGCGAAAACCGCCATCGTCAGGACGGCATTGGGGGTGAAATCAAGCAGATGGAACCCATAGGTATTCATCATGTCGCAAAAGAAATCGGAAAAAGGCGGGCAGAGACCGCAATAGAAGAACACAGGGAAGAAGTAGTACCCTTTGGGACACTTCTTCGATTTGGAGGCCTCCGCGGAAAGCACCGGCGTGCGCAGATGCGCCCGCGTTTCCGTCGACCAAAAGAGGTAGAACCCCGACCGCAACGCCTCCGGGGTGAGCTCAGGGGAGAAGAGCACCTGCTTCTTACGCAGCGCCTCGAGCTCCAGTGCCTCGGACGACTTCGCGGCCTTCGCGGCCTTCGCAACCTTCGTAGCCCTCCCGACCTTCGGAGCCATGGCGGGGGCGGCGGGGGAAGGCGAAAGCAATGGCGACGGCGGCGGCGACGGGCGGCAGGACACTGTTTCGTCCTCGATTCAGGAGTCAGAGGAGGGCGTCGGGGCTTTCGGAGGAAGGAACCGCAAGTGGCGAAAGTGGGGGGAGCGACTCCGTTCCCTCCGCTTATAAATAGGGGATGCGAACGTTGCGCATTCCCTGGAATTAGGTATTAACCACGTCGCCCACGGTGCCGCGTTTGACGCGTGCCGTTGCGGGAGGACGCGGTGGAAGCGGAGTCCGATTTTGTGTGGACCCAGGCCACGCGTGCCCGTGCACTGTTTTGGGCCTGGCCCAACAACGCTCGGCACCGTGTATGGCCCAGGCCCGGGGGCTACTGTCGGTGTACTAAAGTAGGGGGGTACCTTAGTACCCCGAACTTGTGCACGGGCAGTCGCGGCAACCCACGGCAGGGCTTGCCGGGCGTCCGCCAAGGTCCTCCACGGCTGCGCTGATGCCGTTCAGGGACAGAGTACTCAAGCTAAAGCCCCCGGCAAGAGGAGCTTGCCGGGAAGGTCAACCAAGGCCCGGCGAGGAGAGCTCGCCGGGAAGGAAACAAAAGCCCCGGCAAGAGGAGCTTGCCGGGAAGGCCGACTGAGACACCTCCAGGGGACTTGCCGCGGCGCCCCGCGCGCCCCGGCAAGGCCCGAGGGCCGACAAGCTTGCAGGCACGAGAAGAGGAGGACTGCGGCAAGGCGCTTGCCGCAGCAAGATTGCCAACCCAACTCCAGCACATCCAGCGACGTGTAATCACAAGACCGTCCCAAAGGCACGTGGCGAGGCACTACACAGCCATGCGGAGCAAGGTGGCAAGCGGAGCTGATAGAGGCGCCATCGTGGCAACCGGTGGCTCACTTGACGATCGCCTCCTCGCACTGTTGGGGCGACCGGACGGGCATTAAATGCCCTTGTCCCCTGCCGTCAGTTAGGTAGGGGCACTGTTGGTCACTGTTACACCAACCTGCGTTTTTACCTTTCTACCCCCTCTTCTTACGCTGCCACCTGTTGGTGCCCCCTTTAGACTATAAAAGGGAGGCCCATGCGCATGTAGAAGAGGTTCTGTTCATCTGAAGAACACAAGGTTAGGGTTCGAGAGACACACCACCGTGCGCTCGCATTCGAGCAAGATCAAATAACAACACAAGGCAGCAGTAGGATTTTTATCTCTCCGGAGAGCTCCGAAGCTGGGTAAAAAGATCGCCCGCCGTCTCTCTCACTCCACCGCGCACCCGGGACCTCGATCCGCTCTGCGCGCGGCCTCCGCACCCCCTCTCCGAACCAGGAAAGGGGCCTCCCGTGCCCCATAGGTGCCCGGCGGCCACGGAAGTAGACCGTGCTCCCCGCCGCGACACTACGACGTGTATCCCTTTTGCTTGTCTTCTTAGCTTACTTTGTTGGGGGCGCCCCTCGTGCTGCATCATCCCCAAGTCGCTCAGGTCAGACCCAGCGGCGTGTACCCCTCTTGCGTTTATCTTCGGGCCATGCATTCAACCCATCTTGCTTGTTATTTGTTGCTTGTCCGTGGCCCCTTTTCTTCCTTGATGTCGGCAGCTTGCGCATTAAAGGGGGGGTACCTGAGCATCGCGGCTCAGGGCTCCTACCGACTCTCCAGCCCTCACCCTCTGGCCTTGTCCATGGCATCACGACCTGGCAGACCAGCGACGGCTGAGACCAGCTTGAGGGCCGGGACCCGAGGACGTAGAGCTTCGACATCTAACCAAGGTTGCACGTTAAAGGGGGGGTACCTGAGCATCGTGACTCAGGGCCCCTACCGGCTCTCCAGCCCTCACCCTCTGGCCTTGTCCACGGCATCGCGACCTGGCATACCAGCGACGGCTGAGACCAGCTCGAGGGCGGGGACCCGAGGATGTAGAGTGCCGGCATCTAACCAAATTTGCAGGAACACATCCCAAGATAAGGACCAGTGCCAGGAGCAACCCGCCTTGAGGTAGGGCCCCGTGAGTCCCGCGCTGGCTCACGGATGCCCAGATACACCTCGTTAGGCCCTACCGTGCCAGCCACGTGTCAGGGCGGGGTTGTACACGCCTCGGGGGCTCCTCCCGGAGAGGAGCCCCCTCCCACGCACTAGTGGAAGCACCATGCTCCGCGCTGGCTGACGACACTGCTGAGGAGCGGCTATGCCCGTACACATACGGAAGTGCTATGCTCCGCGCTGGTGATAAACAACTGAGGGTGGCCCCCGGGCCGCATCAACCTCAGGGAGCCCAGAGCTCAGTGTCTAGCCTCATCGCAACGCCTCCCCTCGGGAGTGCCACGCAAGGGGGCTGGGCACGGGGCTGCACCTGGGTCACGCCCAGACGCACGCCACCCAGCTAGGCTCCCGGGGCCTGGTTCGTCGCGCATCTCTCCTCGAGTGGAGCCAAGGTACGAAGGCCATTTGAGTGTCAAGGGGGACTCCTGAGCATCGCGACTCAGGAGCCTAACTGGTCACGTAGCCGCTCACTCCTTAGTTCCAAAAGGCTAACAGCAGTTGAGGTATGCGCGGGGCCGGGCTCTGCAGACGTAGAACGGTAGATCCACCCACATCTCACCTCCCTAAGGAGTCACCCCCACATCTCACCTCCCTACTTGCTGTTCCAGCACCAAGGGGGACTCCTGAGCATCGCGACTTAGGAGCCTAACCTGTCACGTAGCCCCTCACTCCTTGGTCCCGTCCTGGTTTCCGGTCGGGGCTAACGGCGGCTGAGGTATGCACGGGGCCGGGCTCTGTCGGCATAGAACATAAGCAAGTAGGAAGGAAAAGCGCAAATTTCAAGGAATTCAAAAGCAAATATTACAGTCCATACTGTTATCACAACACCAAATGCAAGTTTTAACGCCTCCCCGAGGCATGATACATGTGCAGGAATTAAAAGCAGGACGGGAGCCACAACAGAGTCACTTGTCAGCAGTGGAACTGTGCGGAGCGGGTTCACCTTGTGGAGCTGCAGGGCCGGCAGCGCCCCGCTTCGGCTTGGTGCTGAAGGCCCGGAACTTCCCCAGTAGAGCCTCCGTGCGACCTTCACGGCCTCAGCGGCGGCAGCGGCAAGCTTGCCGCTTGCTGGCTCCAGCAGGCTGTCGAGGTCGATGTTGGGGTCGCGAAGATAGATGTGGGTAAGGACCCGCGTCAGTGCTGCAGAAGACAAGACGCGCGCCTCGGCCTTAGCCGTAGGGCCAAGGCCAAGGGTGACATCTTCAAGAGCACGAACCAGGAAGGGAAGCAGTTTGGCGGGGCCGTCCTCAGCGCCGGCCAGCGGGCTCTCCAGGTCGCTGTCATAAAGCGTCTTCAGCAACGTGCGAGCCTTCACCTCCATCTCCGTGAAGGCCACGCGATCCTTGGCAAGAACCCATGCCTTGCCGTCCAGCTCGACCTTCCTCGCCTCCAACTCTTCCTCCAGCGCGCCTAAGCGGTCGCAGCGCTTCTTGAGCTTGGCGTCCCGATCTTTGACGACCGCCTTGCGAGCCTTCATGCCTTCCTCCTTCTCTTGGCGAAGGCGGGTCTCCTCGGCGAGCTGGTCCCGCAGGCCCTGCAGCTCGCTCTCCAGCGCCTTGCGGCGACCTCGGACATCAGCCACCTCCCACAAGGCAGCGTCGCGAGCAGCCTTCGCCCCAAGGACGGCCTGCTTCTCCTTGTCGCAAGCCGTCGGGGCCTGGACTAGCGCCGCCTGAATCAAAGCATCGGAGCGAATCCAGCCAGAAGTAAGCTCCAGACGCCCGGCCACTAAATGAGGGTCGGCGCCCAGAAGATCCTGCCGCAGACGGTCCAGTTTGGCGGCAGCGCGATCCAGAATAGTAGGAGGAGTCGGAGAAGCAGCAGTCGGTGGAGTAGGAGGAGAAGACGGCAGCGTGACCACAGTATCCTGAGGTGGAGCCTGCTGCGCCCCAAAGGTTGTGGTGGCAGCATCAGGCAAGGGCACCTCGGGAGTCGCTCGGGCCGTGGGGTCTGAGCTTGCCCCAGCCGGCTTAGCCAGGCCTCGCAACGACGACTGGGTAGGAGAGGCCCGTGCGTCACGGTCACCTTTTTTCGCGGGCAGAGGCGCTGCCCCGGATGCAACCTCAGGAGCTATCACGACCGGGTTTCCAATAAAATGCTTATTGAGAAACCGATCTTATGAGTCCAGTATGAGGAAAATCCTCCTTACTGGTAGACAAAATCTTGATACAGTAAGCCAGTAGCATTAAATATGTTATAGGGTCAAGCTGAGGGTGCTCAACAATTTATTACAAGCGCGCCAATAATTATACAAAATGGCTGATATGACACAATGGTGTGGTGGCATACTACTGACTCGAGATAAAAGTGGTGGTGGAATAACACAGTGGAGTGGATAATATGACTCTTAAACTGGCAGCTCATCGAGCGTCGAGGTTAGGCTCGATGAATTCATTCGGGTAGTGGAAGCGGATATAATATAGTGACCAAATCCAGGATCGCACGAGACTGAGTGGGACTCCTCTAGGCGTCAGACTCGCTATTGAACTATTCATCCATGAGATCGCCTTCGTCAGCATCTGGCCAAATCAACAATCCAGGTGAGTACTTTAAAAGTACTCGTAAGACAGTTCGGACATAAGATATAACAAATGTATGCATGAATGCGTCATGAGCAATTAGTAATGCACATTCATTTTAGTGAGACATGGTAAGTAAAAAGGGAGTCGGGCGGTAGTCTTCCTGAAATTCCCACAAAATAAGTGAAAACCGATCGGGTGTCTGGAGCGACGCCTTGAAGGGTGAACAAATAAATAATCATGCCGCAGTCGGGCGTCTAAGCGACACCATGTAAAGGGCTTATATTGAAAAGTAAAAGACATGCTTGCCACAGTCGGACGTCTGAGTGACATCACAGAAAGGGCTTATATCGAAAAGTAAATAACAATCGTGCCACAGTCGGACGTCTGAGCGACATCGCAGAAAGGGCTTATATACAAAAGTAAATAACAATGGTGCCACAGTCGGACATCTGAGCGACATCGCAGAAAGGGCTTATATCCAAAAGTAAATAACAATGGTGCCACAGTCGGACGTCTGAGCGACATCGCAGAAAGGGCTTATATCCAAAAGTAAATAACAATTGTGCCACAGTCGGACGTCTGAGCGACATCGCAGAAAGGGCTTATATCCAAAAGTAAATAACAATTGTGCCACAGTCAGACGTCTGAGCGACATCGCAGAAAGGGCTTATATCTCATCATTCATGTCTGATAAATTCAGAAGGATATAATACTCATAAGAAATATTCAACACACAATAATAAATGGCTTAGTCCACCCATAGGAATAAACATTTAACCGGACTTAACACTCATGTGGTACACCGGAGTTTTGTCACTGAGACTGACACTTGACAAGATGAGTTGAACATAGTATTTGGACATGGATAAGATGATTCATAGAATTTTTGACTCTGCAGAGTTTGTACTAAAATGCCCACAGCCAACAGATTTCCGTAGTCACGAGGACTAGTTTCGCTTACGGTATTTCGGAAGAAACACATCTAACCAGTACACACCCATCCCACCTCATGATGCCAAGAATCACCCTAGACAGTGTTCAAGAAAAACTTTGAGATGGGGATATCACAATCTCGAATAGCATGGGATCAAATTTATATACGCGTGCTCTAAGGGGTGCCCCCCTCTTGGTCCCAACCGGAAACACCCATGCCACCTGACCAGATGACTGGCTTTAATCCAGGGCCATGGAACCATCATCAAGGCCTCACGATTTGGTGTGTACCAGGAAAGCGGTTTGCAACTTACTAAGCCATATCCCTTGCGGAAAACATGTGGTAGTACATGAAGGGAAAACGGATATAAACTGGACTGATTCAAGTTGACACTAGAGTCAAATAGTCTGGTATAAGACTGGCATGCTACAACTCTGCCATCTTAGCCATTCTCATGCCATCACATGGCCAAGCAAACTCATATCCAACAACTCATCGATTTTCGAAAGCTCACTTGCCTCATCTTTGCATGTAACATAACATTCATCGAGATGCTCATAAACATGTCATGAAACTACTTAATGCAAACATGCCAAAGACACTCATCATATCAAAAGTTCAAACATGCTTGCCTGGTTCAGAGTAGTCGGAGTCTAGCTTGGCGAAGTTCGCGGTTCCGTCACCTCCTTCGGTATCTACGGTATACAGAAATACACGCACTATCGTAAATACTGTGAGGTGCACAAAAGTATTCCAAATAATTTTGAAATAAAACTGATAAAAAACTAGATAAAATTTTAAAGAGGACAGAAAAAGAATCAATCAAAAATCCATTTCTGTTTAAAAGTTATTAGGGTTTTAATCCAGGGACCTTTCTGTAATGAAACAGAAATTTCTCAGGGGGCTGAACAGAAAAGACCAAAAAAACGCTTCAGACAGTAAGCGTATTTGCCCGATTACGTTTTCATAAAACGTTTTGAAAAAAAAAGAAAAGAGAGGCTGACGGACGGGTCCCACCCATCAGGTTTGAATATTCAAACGGGGAGAACAGAACTCGTCGCTGCCCGAGAGCTGCGGTGGTCGCCGGCGGCGATCCACGGCGAGGCAGGAGGATCGGGCGGTACCTACGAAATCAGCGTGTCCTTCCGCGTTGGTGGGTGGTGGTGGTGGTCGCCGATGAGCACCACGTCGACGGCGGCTCTTGCTCCGGCGGACGGCGGCTCAGTGAAGTTGGATCTCGTCGGGGAGGGCTGCAGAGTTCAAATTGAAGCTTGGGTTAGATCACCGGGTGCTCGAGGAGATTACTGACGAAGTTTGGGCAGCGGGGATGATCTCACCGGAGTGGATCGAGCTGGTGGCCGAGGCGGATCGGGGCGGCCGGAGTTGGGGGAGGAGACCTCCTCGAGGTCCTCCTAGTGGCATGGCGAGGTTCTGGTGGGGTGCAGTCGTGGTGCGTGCTCGTGAACGAGCTCGGGGCCTCCTTTTATAGGCGATCCGAGGCGGTGGCCGTGAACGTGGATTTCCGGCGATGGTTACGGCGGCGCAGAGCTTGGTCGGGGAGTTTAGGGAGTTGGGCGTCAACGTGGAGTTCCACCGGTTCCATTTAGGCGCTAAACGAGTTTGGATTAGGCTCCCTGGGTGGCTTCGACGGAACGGGGCGGTGCGGGCCCGTCGGTGGCAGAGGGCGCGCCCTGTGCTTGCCGGGCCATGGCAACGGTGCTCCAGGGTGCGCTGGCATGCATGAGGCCACACGGAGGGCTAGGGTGTGTTGGGCGCGCCGGATGGTGTAGCGAGCTGGCTCTGGCTCCTGTTGGCCGCCACGGGTGGCTCTGCCACCGCAAAAGCTGCCGGCGTCGGTGATGCTCGCCGTCACTAACACCTGCGTCCATCCAAGAGGGCGTGCGGTGCTCTGGTCAAGGAGGAGAGGCCGTGCGCAACGCGCCAGGGCGCACGAGTGATCGATGATAAGCCACTGACGAAAAGCGACACTAACTGAACTCTGAAACTCTGAACTTTCTGAAAGTGCATAGTAACAGTGTCGGCTAAGTGTTCGACGAAATGATTCTGGCATGTGGAAAATTTTCCTTGAGCTGATTTTTGGTGGGGTGTCCTCTCATTGCATCTGGGGGCTGCCTGAATTTTGGTATAATTTTTGGAGAAGAGAAGATATGAATTTCACCAAATTTGACAAATCTGGTCCAAACTTGCAGAGGTTGAAATTTGAAAATTTTGAAAAGAGGAAGAGTGGATCTTGGTGGATCTAGGTTGGGTGTGCTAAAGACTATCCAGAGGAGTTGTTTTGAGATAAAAACTCAAAGGGAATTAGGTAATTCCTTTGTAAATCATCTAGGCTTAAAATAATTGACAGAATTGTTTTGGGGAATAGAATAAATGAAATAAAATCCAAAAATGGGTTGGACTTGTTGGAACAGAAAGTTTAGATTGCCCCAAAGTGGAAGGAGGGGTTTTGGGAGGTTTTACCACATGAGGCATGGTAAAACCATGGGGTGGTTTCAAAATGAAAGAAGCCCCAAAACTCATAGGGTTTCTTTTTAAGAGAAAATAAATCTCAAAAATGAATTTGAGAAGGGGTCAAACACAAGAAAGGTTTTTAATAACCAAACACCAGGGTTGAAGAAGATACCAAAATAAAATCCTTTCCAAGGGGAAAAAGTTTTGAGAGAGAGGTTTTTGGAAGAATTTAAATGACCTTCTTCAAATCCAACAAAGCTTTTGTTGAAAACCAAATAAAATTTTTTGGAGTGTCACAACACCTACCCCCTTAGGAAAAATCTCGTCCCCGAGATTTCAGCTGATTCTCAAATAAGTGTGGATGCTCTGTCCGAAGAAAATCCTCTCTTTCCCAAGTTGCTTCACTCTCGGTGTGATTACTCCACTGAACTCTGAAAAACTTGATGGTTTTCTGTCGGGTCGTCCTTTCAGACTCCTCCAATATTTTTATTGGATGTTCCCGATAGGTGAGGTCTGGTTGCACGTCAATGTTTTCATGGGATACTTGTTTCTCTGGGTTTCTTACGCACTTTCTCAATTGCGAGACGTGGAACATGTCGTGGACATCGGATGATTCTTCTGGTAAGTCTAGCTGGTAGGCTACCTTGCCTCTTTGTGCCACTATACAGAATGGTCCGATGAATCTTGGTGCTAGCTTTCCCTTAATCTTGAACCGTTGCAGGCCCCTCATAGGAGATACTCGTAGGTACACAAACTCACGGGGTTCGAAACTGACTCCACAATGTTTCTGATCGTAATAACTCTTCTGTCGGCTTTGAGCAGCCTTGAGTCGGTCTCTGATTAGCTTGATCTTTTCCTCGGCTTCTTTGAGCATGTTTGGGCCGAAGATACGGCTGTCTCCGGTCTCTGACCAATTTAGCGGGGTACGACATCTCTGCCTGTACAAGGCTTCGAATGGTGCCATTTGCAGGCTGGCCTGAAAACTGTTGTTGTATGCGAACTCTGCGTATGGCAAGCTTTCTTCCCAACTGGTTCCATAAGTGAGGACACATGCTCGCAGCATGTCTTCTAGAATTTGGTTTACGCACTCCGTTTGTCCATCAGTCTGGGGGTGGTATGCTGTACTGAAAGCTAGTTGGGTTCCCAAAGCCTGTTGCAAGTGATCCCAAAATCTGGAGATGAATTGTGTGCCCCTGTCAGATATTATAGTCTTTGGAACTCCATGTAGGCAGACGATACGGGAAAGATAAAGCCTGGCAAGCTTCTGAGTGGTGTGGGTTGTCTTTACGGGGATGAAGTGTGCTACTTTAGTCAGTCTATCTGTGATGACCCATATGGCATCATTTCCGTGTCGTGACCGAGGTAGCCCAACAATAAAATCCATCCCAATATCGTCCCATTTCCACTCGGGTATCTTATTTGGTGGTAATAGCCCGGCCGGTTTCTGGTGCCCGGCCTTGATGCGTTGACATGAGTCACAACACGCAATAAACGTGGCTATGTCCCTTTTTATACCGTGCCACCAAAATGTTTCCTGAAGATCCTTGTACATTTTTGTTCCTCCAGGATGGATTGAATATGGAGCAGTGTGGCCTTCAGCTAAGATTTGCTGTTTAAGGTCCTCGATATTTGGCACGCAAAGTCTATCTCCGTACCACAATATTCCCTGCTCATCAATAACGAATTCTAAGGCCTTGCCTAACTCACTTTCTGTTTTATGCCTTCAATGCTGGGGTGCCCATGCTGAGCCTCTTTAATCTTTTATGTCAGGGTAGGCTGCATTTCTAAATTCGACACACTGCCTTCGGTGACCACCATAAGTTGAGTTTAGCAAACTCCTGCCGAAATTCGGGTCTCAGGTTTTGTAGGTTGTTGTTGTCCGGGCTAGGGTTCCGACTTAGAGCATCTTCCACTACATTTGCTTTGCCTGGATGGTAGTGGATTCCAACATCATAATCCTTCACTAATTCCAACCAGCGTCATTGCCGTAAATTGAGTTCCAGTTGTGTGAAAATATACTTGAGATTTTTTATGGTCCGTGTATATTTCACAACGATTTCCAAGTAAAAAGTGTCTCCATTCCTTGAGTGCATGAGTGACTACTGCCAACTCTAGGTCATGAGTAGGTTAATTTTCTTCATGCTTGCGAAGTTGTCTTGAAACATATGCGGCTACCTTGCCTTCTTGCATCAATACGCACCCGAGGCCCTTCCGGGATGCGTCACAATATAACTCAAAATTCTTGTGTATGTCTGGCACAATTAATACTGGTGCTGTCGTTAATTTCCTTTTTAGTTCTTGGAAACTTTTCTCGCAAGCTTCCGTCCACTCAAACTTCTTGTCTTTCTTGAGTAACTGCGTCATTGGCTTGGCTATGGTGGAGAATCCTTCAATAAATCTTCGGTAGTATCCTGCCATTCCCAAGAAACTTCGTACGTCTGTTACGCTGGCTGGTGGTTTCTAGCCAAGTACGGCCTTGACTTTTTCCGGGTCCACGGCAATGCCTTCTTGGGTCAGTACATGGCCCAGAAATCCTACCTGTCTTAGCCAAAATGCACACTTGCTGAACTTGGCGTACAATTGATGTTTCCTGAGTTCTCCTAGTACAATTCTGAGATGTTCAGCGTGCTCTTTTGGTGTCTTGGAGTATATCAGAATATCGTCAATGAATACCACAACAAACTTGTCCATAAACTTCATAAATACTTTGTTCATGAGGTGAACAAAATATGCGGGGGCGTTCGTTAGTCCAAATGGCATTACTGTGAACTCATACAGTCCGTATCTGGACGTGAAGGCTGTCTTGGGGATATCTTCTGTTCATACTTTTAATTGATGGTATCCCGACCTTAAGTCAATTTTTGAGAATACATTGGCCTGAGCGAGCTGATCAAATA
Source organism: Triticum timopheevii (assembly GCA_963921465.1). Lineage (NCBI taxonomy): Eukaryota > Viridiplantae > Streptophyta > Magnoliopsida > Poales > Poaceae > Triticum > Triticum timopheevii. Next base: position 236,817,418 of record OY997264.1, on the reverse strand, counting down.
AATCATTTATCCGTGGCATCGGGTATTTGTTCTTGATTGTGACCATGTTAAGTGCTCGATAGTCTATACACAATCTCAGTGTCCCATCCTTCTTCTTGGCAAATAAAATTGGTGAACCCCAAGGTGAGGAGCTGGCTCGGATATATCCTTTGTCCAGTAATTCTTTGATTTGCTTCTTCAATTCTACCAACTCGGATGGTGCCATTCTGTATGTTTTCTTGTATATGGGGGTGGTTCCGGGTGCTAGCTCAATGCTGAATTCTATCTCTCGGTCTGGTGGCATGCCTGGTAGTTCTTCGGGAAATACGTCTGGAAATTCACACACTACTGGAACCTTGCTTAATTCAGAAACATGCACCTTGTTCAATGTCGGTTGCCGAGATATTTTTCTCTCTTTGGCTGAAACTTTTATTGTCTTCCCGTGGTGGTGGGTGAGAATTACGGTCCTGTTGAAGCAGTCAATAAAACCTTTGTTGGTGGTTAACCAATCCATCCCTAAGATGACATCCAGTCCTTTATTTTCCAATACAATAAGGTTGGCGTGAAACTTCAATCCTTCAAACTCAATAACCACACCTTGGTAGTAACTCTGAGTAACTTGCTTTATCCCAGGGGACTTGACGATCATGGATTTTTTCAAGGGAAGCATCGAAAATTTATTTTGCAAAGCAAAACTCTTCGAAATGAATGAGTGAGAAGCTCCAGAATCAAACAAAACCGTGGCAGGTATTGTGTTGACAGGGAACGTACCGAGCACGATATCTGGGGCATTTTGCGCTTCCTCTCTGGTCACGTGATTCAGATAACCCTTCCTGTGGTTGTTATTGGGGTTGAAATTGTTTCACTTGGGTGCTGAATTATTGCCACCGTTGCTCGGCTTCGGGGTCGAGTTCCTTGGTTTGGGGCACTGCTTGGCATAGTGCCCTTATTCTCCACAAGCGTAGAAAGTAACGCCTGGGCGATATGTGAACTCTTTGTCTCTTGCATGGAAATTCTTGACTGGGCGTGAGACGTTTGCCGTGGGTTTGTGTGTCCCACCTTTCTGAAAATCCGTCTTGCTTCGGTGGTTGCGAGCAAGAGTAGTCTGGTTCCTTTTTCGCTTGCGGAAATCCTCCAAGCTACATCTCTCATTTTCCAAGGTAATGGCCTTATCCACCAGTGTTTTGAAATTTGGGAAGGTGTGCACAACCAGTTGGCATTTAAGCGTGGGTGCCAGACCGTCTAGGAATTTCTCCATCTTCTTGCTTTTAGTCATACGCTCCTCGTTGGCGTAGCGAGACAACAGAGTAAACTGACTGTTGTATTTTGACACCGTCATGCCCCTTTGTTTGAGGTCATCAAATTCTCTCTTCTTGATCTTCATAAGACTTTGAGGAATGTGCGCCCCACAAAAACCTTCTTTGAACTCCTCCCAGGTTATATCATTTTTGTTGGGGTGCATGTGTAGGAAATTTTCCCACCACGATGCAGCTGCTCCAGTGAGATAGTGCGGTGCATATAGTACTTTCTCACGGTCTGAACACTGTGCAATAATTAATTTTCTTTCCATGTCTCGAAGCCAGTCCTCGGCCTCAAGAGGTTTGTCAGTATGAGAAAATGTTTGGGGACGCGTCTTCTATAGCTCAGACAACTTGGATTGCTGCTGATACTGTCCACGGTGATTTCCCATATTGATGACTTGGTTCATCATTTCCTGATGTTGTTGCTGACTTTGCTCATAAAGGCGGCACATTTGGGAAAGTGTTGTTTCACTGTCCTGTTGACTTGACTGCCCCTGTGTGAAATTGTTGCTTGGTTGTGTGCCATAATTTTCCTCTGGCGGAGTTGGCATGGAGCGTGTCCAAGGACGAGACATTTTTCACTCTGGGGATATATTTTGTAAAACTCATAAGAAAGGGAAAATGAGTCACCAAAAATCGATAAATGCACAAAGACGGGAAAAAATGCTCCAGGATTTTAAAAATAAAAATCGATTGCGCACGGAGAAGGACTGCTCATACATATCTTACACGCAGGCGGTAATTATACAATACATCACTCAGGATATGCATACATATTCCTGACATGTTATTTAGGATAGTGCACTTCTCCCAGTTCCTACATGATGCGCAAACAAGCTACTTCTCACAATCGATGTACATATGAACATATCGTACAAGTCGGTACATCACATGGCGGCTAAGCATACTCAGTCGGAGATGGTGAGGATCTCCCTTAGCCTGCCAAGGGTGAGGCGCAGTGAGGCTGGGGACTCAACCTCCTCCTCTCTAATAGGCTCCAGACGTGAAGTGCTGCGCTGAGCAGATGGAGCGGGCGCCATAAGCGGAGTAACACGAACAGGAGTGGGCGCAATGGGTGGTGCAGAGCGGACTGGAGTGGGCGCAATGACTTGGTTGAACTCCTCGGTGTTAGGCAGGCGACGAGCAGTGGCGAGAGTGGTAGGTGAATAAGATGCCGAGGACGAGATGAAAGTCAGTGGTGGTGCGGTGTGCAGGAGCTCCCTCCTGTTGGCGGCACAGCCATGGACTGAGTCCATGCGGGCAGCCACAAGGTCGTCCACCAGGTTGTCGAAGGCTACCTCCAGAGCCCTGAGGTACTCGATAAGCATCTCAAAATCCTCGTCTCGTTCTCCTTTGGGGCAAGAGAACGGGTAGTGATAGGTTTATGGCACGTGGCATGGAAGGTAGCGGTAACGACGAGTCTTCATCGAAGGAAGGACATCCCTGAGACGAGCTATCGCCTCACGGGCTTCCATCTGCATAGCATGTTTCTCCGTAGGCATGGCTCTCCCCAAGAACCAGAAGCGGCGTAACTCAACACGCCCTCCCTTGAATTGCACCGCGGCGTGGTGCATGGTCAGACTGTCGTTAATCTTGTGCTGATAGAGTGTGAAGACTGGGCGCATAGATGGCCCCATCGCGACCTGGACGATGAAGGAGAGAAGCTTGACGAACCCATCAGGCATGTTGGCGAACATCTGTGACTCGCAGTCATTGCCAGCCATCTACAAAAGTAGGCAAAAATTCCGAGTGGTCAGATCATAAATTTATGCTGACTATCAGAAAATGACTACATTTGCAAAAATATGAATTAGCTCTATTATGCTAATAACCTATTAGCGATCGCACCTAGTGGCTTCTTACAGTCAGCCTGGCTCTGGTACCAAGCTTGTCATGACCGGTTTTCCAATAAAATGCTTATTGAGAAACCGATCTTTTGAGTCCAGTATGAGGAAAATCCTCCTTACTGGTAGACAAAATCTTGATACAGTAAGCCAGTAGCATTAAATATATTACAAGGTCAAGCTGAGGGTGCTCAACAATTTATTACATGTGCGCCAATAATTATACATAATGGCGGATATGACACAATGGTGTGGTGGCATACTACTGACTCGAGATAAAAGTGGTGGTGAAATAACACAGTGGAGTGGATAATATGACTCCTAAACTGGCAGCTCATCGAGCGTCGAGGTGAGGCTCGATGAATTTATTCGGGTAGTGGAAGCGGATATAATATAGTGAACAAATCCAGGATCGCACGAGACTGACTGGGACTCATCTAGGCGTCGGAGTCGCTATTGAACTCTTCATCCATGAGATCGCCTTCGTCAGCATCTGGCCAAATCAACAAGCCAGGTGAGTACTTTGAAAGTACTCGCAAGACAGTTTGGACATAAGATATAACAAATGTATGCATGAATGCGTCATGAGCAATTAGTAATGCACATTCATTTTAGTAAGACATGGTAAGTAAAAAGGGAGTCGGGCGGTAGTCTTCCCAAAATTCCCACAAAATAAGTGAAAACCGATCGGGTGTCTGGAGCGACGCCTCGAAGGGTGAACAAATAAATAATCATGCCGCAGTCGGGCGTCTAAGCGACACCACGTAAAGATCTTATATTGAAAAGTAAAAGACATGCGTGCCATTGTCGGACGTCTGAGCGACGTCGCAGAAAGGGCTTATATCCAAAAGTAAATAACAATCGTGCCACAGTCGGACGTCTGAGCGACATCGCAGAAAGGGCTTATATCCAAAAGTAAATAACAATGGTGCCACAGTCGGACGTCTGAGCGACATCGCAGAAAGGGCTTATATCCAAAAGTAAATAACAATGGTGCCACAATCGGACGTATGAGCGACATCGCAGAAAGGGCTTATATCCAAAAGTAAATAATAATTGTGCCACAGTCGGACGTCTGAGCGACATCGCAGAAAGGGCTTATATCCAAAAGTAAATAACAATTGTGCCACAGTCGGACGTCTGAGCGACATTGCAGAAAGGGCTTATATCTCATCATTCATGTCTGATATATTCACAAGGATATAATACTCATAAGAAATATTCAACACACAATAATAAATGGCTTAGTCCATCCAAAGGAATAAACATTTAACCGGACTTAACACTCATGTGGTACACCAGAGTTTTGTCACTGAGACTGACACTTGACAAGATGAGTCAAACACAGTATTTGGACATGGATAAGATGATTCATAGAATTTTTTACTCTACAGAGTTTGTACTAAAATGCCCACAGCCAACGAATTTCCGTAGTCACGAGGACTAATTTCGTTTACGGTATTTCGGAAGAAACACATCTAACCAGTACACACCCATCCCACCTCACGATGCCAGGAATCACCCTAGACAGCGTTCAAGAAAAACTTTGAGACGGGGAGATCACAATCTCGAATAGCATGGGATCAAATTTATATACGCGCGCTCTAAGGGGTGCCTCCCTCTCAGTCCCAACCGGAAACACCCATGCCCCCTGACCGGATGACTGGCTTTAATCCAGGGCCATGGAACCATCATCACAGCCTCTCGATTTGGTGTGTACCAGGAAAGCGGTTTGCAACTTACTAAGCCATACCCCTTGCGGGAAACATGTGGTAGTACAGGAAGGGAAAATGGATGGAAACTAGACTGATTCATGTTGACACTGGAGTCAAAAAGTCTGGCATAAGACTGGCATGCTACAACACTGCCATCTTACCCATTCTCATGCCATCACATGGCCATGCAAACTCATATCCAACAACTCATGGATTTTCGAAAGCTCACTTGCCTCATCTTTGCATGTAACATAACATTCATCGAGATGCTCATAAAAATGCCATGAAACTACTTAATGCAAACATGCCAAAGACACTCATCATATCAAAAGTTCAAACATGCTTGCCTGGTTCGGAGTAGTCAGAGTCTAGCTTGGCGAAGTTCGCGGTTCCGTCACCTCCTTCGGTATCTATGGTATAGAGAAATACACGCACTATCGTAAATACCGTGAGGTGCACAAAAGTATTCCAAATATTTTTCAAATAAATCTGATAAAAAACTAGATAAAATTTTAAAGAGGACAGAAAAGAATCAATCAAAAATCCTTTTCTGTTTAAAAGTTATTAGGGTTTTAATCCAGGGACCTTTCTGTTATGAAACAGAAATTTCTTAGGGGGCTGAACAAAAAAGACCAGAAAAACGCTTCAGACAGAAAGCGTATTTGCCCGATTACGTTTTCAGAAAACATGTTGAAAAAAAAGAAAAGAGAGGCTGACGGACGGGTCCCACCCGTCAGGTTTGAATTTTCAAATGGGGAGAACAGAACTCGTCGGTGCCCGAGAGCTGCGATGGTCGCCGGTGGCTTCCACGGAGAGGCAGGAGGATTGGGCGGTACCTACGTGCTCAGCGTGTCCTTCCGCGTCGGTGGGTGGTGGTGGTGGTCCCCGGCGAGCACCACGTCGACGACGGCTGTTGCTCCGGCGGACGACGGCTCGGGTCAAGTTGGATCTCATCGGGGAGGGCTGCGGAGTTCAAATTGAAGCTTGGGTTAGATCACAGGGTGCTCGAGGAGATTACTGACGAAGTTCGGGCAGCGGGGATGATCTCACCGGAGTGGATCGAGCTGGTGGCCGAGGCGGATCAGGGCGGCCGGAGTTGGGGGAGGAGACCTCCTCGAGGTCCACCTAGTGGCTTTGGCGAGGTTCTGTTGGGGTGCAGTGGTGGTGTGTGCTCGTGAACGAGCTCGGGGCCTCCTTTTATAGGCAATCCAAGGTGGTGGCCGTGAACGGGGATTTCCGGCGATGGTTACGGCGGTGCAGAGCTTGGTCGGGGAGTTTAGGGAGTTGGGCGTCAACGTGGAGTTCCACCGGTTCCATTTAGGTGCTAAACGAATTTGGATTAGGCTCCCTGGGTGGCTTCGACGGAACGGGGCGGCGCGGGCCCGTCGGTGGCAGAGGGCGCGCCCTGTGCTTGCCGGGCCACGGCGACGGTGCTGCAGGGTGCGCTGGCATGCATGAGGCCACGCGGAGGGCTAGGGGGTGTTGGGCGGCGCCGGACGGCGTAGCGAGCTGGCTCTGGCTCCCGTTGGCCGCCACGGGTGGCTCTGCCACCGCAGAAGTTGCCGGCTTCGGCGATGCTCGCTGCCACCGACACCTGCGTCCATCCAAGAGGGCGTGCGGTGCTCTGGTCAAGGAGGAGAGGCCGTGCGCAACGCGCCAGTTCGCACGGGTGATCGATGACAAGCCACTGACGAAAAACGACACTGACTGAACTCTGAAACTCTGAACTGTCTGAAAGTGCACAGTAACAGTGTCGGCCAAGTGTTCGACGAAATGATTCTGGCATGTGGAAAAATTTCCTTGAGCTGATTTTTGGTGGGGTGGCCTCTCATTGCATCTGGGGGTTACCTGAATTTTGGTAGAATTTTTGGAGAAGAGAAGATATGAATTTCACCAAATTTGACAAATCTGGTCCAAACTTGCAGAGGTTGAAATTTGAAAATTTTGAAAAGAGGAAGAGTGGATCTTGATGGATCTAGGTTGGGGGTGCTAAAGACTATCCAGAGGAGTTGTTTTGAGATAAAAACTCAAAGGGAATTAGGTACTTCGTTTGTAAATCATCTAGGCTTAAAATAATTGACAGAATTGTTTTGGGGAATAGAATAAATGACGGTTTTAAAAGAAAATAAATCTCAAAAATAAATTTGAGAAGGGGTCAAACAGAAGAAAGGTTTTTAATAACCAAACACCAGGGTTGAAGAAGATACCAAAATAAAATCCTTGCCAAGGGGAAAAAGTTTTGAGAGAGAGGTTTTTGGAAGAATTTAAATGACCTTCAAATCCAACAAAGTTTTTGTTGAAAACCAAATAAATTTTTTTGGAGTGTCACAAGAGCCCCCTTCGACTTCTTTGCCGCGGGCGCCAGCCTAGTCGGGAGATACGAACGTCAAGCCTCAGCAACAGAACAAGAAATAAGACAGGAATCAAGCACTTACCGGTCGTCGCTCGTGAGCTCGAGCAGCCTCCGGTCGTACTTGAAGCCCGAGAGCCGGCTGCAAGGATCAGCCTCAAGGAGCTCGAGAGCAGGAGGCGCGTCCACGGATCGCCTCGGGGCCGGGGCAGACCCGCGGGGGATCAGCCCGGCCCTGTCCTTCTTCGGGATCGAGGGCAGGCTCCCGCCGCCCTGCTCGTCATCATCCTCGTCGTCATCACTCAGAGAGAGGCGGAGAGCGTAGGACCTGCGCCGAGGGGGGAGCCCTCGACTCTCTGTCGGTCGCCTCAGAGTCAGGCCCTTTTTCCCGCTCCCCTTCTTCCTTCTCTTCGCTGGAGTCACCGGAGGACACGTCCACCGGATCCTCGGGAGCCTCCGAGGGCACGGGCCCGTCCCCGTTGAAGACAAGCATGGACTCCACTGCCTGCTCCCTGTCGTCATGGAGGAACAGGGGCGTAGGAGCACCCTCCAACCTCGCCACGTCGCCCCCGACTAAAGACTGGAGGACCGCAGCCAGATCCTCGCCGGCCAAGACCGCGGGGCTCGGGTGGGGCCTCCACATCGGAAGTGAGTACTGACAAAGCGGAGCCAGCTGGTGCTCCAGGAATTCCCTCAGCAGCGATGCGCCAGTCAGCTTCGCTGCCGCCGTGTTGACCGGCCTTAGATCCGCGTCCATCTTCTCCAACACCAGCCTCGCGCGGGGGTCCACGAGCTCCACTCGGGACCAGTCGTCGGAGCTCGTGGGGTGCCCCGTGGGCAAGATGAGCCGAGGGTGGATGCGCCCAGCATCTACCAAGACCCACTAGCTCCTGAAGCCCTCAATCCTCTTCCCGGGGTTCGAAATGGCGATGGAGCTACCGTACGCAACGAAGCTCGCGCACGCAGAGACGGGACCACGAGAGGTCCGGAGGGAGAAGTAGTGGCGTAGCAAGGCCACTTAGGGCTTCACCCCTACGTGAGCTTGCAATAATAGGCAAAGATTTCCAGAAGAAGGACAGAGTTTGGGTGGAGATGCAGAGCTTGAAGTTTGTAATGGCGGAGGACAGAGAAGAAGAACTCAGAAAAGGGAGCCACCAGACCGGCAACAATGGCGCTTACAAAGAGCAGATAGAAGGTGCTCCCTTGGCCCTCAGGAAGGGCAGAGCCGGCCTTGAACACCTTCGCCCTGTCATTGCCCTGCGCCGCCGCCATCTGGCGCACCCGGGCAAGGCTCGCCTCCGACACGTTCAGCGAGTCCAAGGCGGACGAATACCAAGCTCCGGTCGGGGCCTGGCGAGGCGTCATGTCTTTCTAGGGCGCGCGGACAGAGTAGATCTGAAGATTTCAGCGGCAGGAAGGAGAGGCACAAGAAAGGGGATCTGAGCAGCAACCGGAGGAAGCAAAAGAGGCAAAGCCTAGACAGATGCCGCTCCTTTATCAACTCGCGCGGTTGCTGAGGTGCCCGCGTCCAATCAACTGCCACACGGCGCCAAAGGCCGCAGGCTGTTAGGGCCCGCGGCGCTTCGCACTTGCCCTTTCGCCTCTCTGCTCGGCCAAGTCCGGGTGCGCCTTGGGCCCGGGGGCTACTGTCGGTGTTCTGGGAACGGGGGTCCCCAGACTTGCCTGCCTGCGGCCTGCAGTGTGGCTCAAAGGGGGCCTAGCACGGCCCATCTTCATCAACACAAGCTCAAGACCCTCGCGAGGGTCCAAGCCTCACGGGGAGGACGACAAGGAGCTTCCTCAGGCACGGCCTCATCAGGCTGGCTCACGAGGAGGCGGAGAGATCAAGGCGGGGTACCTCACGAGGTGCCCATGATGCAAGCCATGACGACCAAGGGCGCCAGACGGGTGCCAGCCTGCATAGTGTCCTCCTTTCCTCTTTGGTGCAAAGGGAGCAAGCGCAGGCGAGAGCATCAAGCAAAGGCATCCACTTCGTTGCAACAAGACCAAGACCAGCTCAACGGCAGGAAGGAAGTCATTGTGGAGCCCAGGCAGGCGTCACCACCAGAGCCTTTGATAGGCGAGGACCAAGTTTAGTCAGGATAAGTGTGCCGGATGTTCCCCTTCAAAATGGCCAATTGTTGGCGCCCTTCCCGCGCAATATTTGGGAGGAGGCCCAGGGCCTTTGCCAATAAATAGGACTAGCCACCACAAGGTAGAAAGAGGGGAAAAACAACAACAAGAGAGACAGGATCCTCGCCAAGAAACCAGTAGAGAGAGCGACTGAACTCCTCCTAGGAGTTCATCGTCCCAGCCAAGAACAGACCCTCACGAGGCTATTCTTCCTTGTATTGTTCATCATCAGCGCAAAAGGCAATCCACCACACCACACACTGGAGTAGGGTATTACACCGCGATGGTGGCCTGAACTAGTATAAACCTTGTGTCTCTTGTGTTGTTCCTTACGTAGTTTAGATCCTAGCAAGGCGGCGAGGAGCAGGTAGGTAGAGGGCGAAATCTCCGCGCGCACCCCAGTGTTCGAACCTCAAGGGTCTGCCGGAACCCGAAATCTGACAGGGTCATAGCTGGCGAGATGCGTAGGCTACAACCTTGCCATCCTGCATGAGTACGCACCCAATACCTTTCCTGGATGCGTCACAATACACATCAAAACTGCAGTAAATGTCTGGGAGAGTCCATACCGGTGCTGATATTAATCTGTTCTTTAGCTTGTTAAAGCTCTTCTCACAGTCCTCAGTCCATTCAAACTTCTTATCTTTCTTGAGGAGCTCTGTCATTGGCTTGGCAATCTTGGAAAAACCTTCAATGAAATGGCGGTAATATTCAGCTAATCCAAGAAAACTTTGGATTTCAGATATAGTCGTGGGTGCTGCCTAATCAAGCACATCTTTCAGTTTGCTGGGATCCACCAGTATGCCTTCCGCTGATAGAACATGTCCCAAAAATCCGACTTGTTTGAGCCAAAACTCACACTTGCTGAATTTTTCATATAGCTGATGGTCACGGGGTCTTTGCAAGACTGCTCTGAGATGTTCCTTGTGTTCTTCTTCACTTTTTGAGTATATGAGAATGTCATCGATGAAGACCACCACAAACTTATCCAAGAAATCTATGAATACCTTATTCATCGTATGCATGAAAAAGGCAGGGGCATTTGTAAGACCGAAAGACATCACCATATATTCGTAAAGACCATACCGGGTAGTGAATGCAGTCTTAGGATTATCTTCCTTCTTGATCTTGAGCTAATATTACCCGTTCCTTAAATCAATCTTGGAAAATACTTTTGCCCCACTGAGTTGATCGAACAAATCATCAATCCTTGGCAGCTGGTATTTGTTCTTGATGGTGACATCATTCAATCGACAGTAGTCCACACACATCCTGAGACTGTCGTTTTTCTTGTCCACAAATATTGCGGGTGATCCCCATGGGGAAGAGCTCGGGCGGATATACCCTTTCTGAAGCATCTCATCAAGCTGTTTCTGTAATTCCACGAGTTCTAATGAAGGCATACGAAAATACTTCTTGTATAATAGTGCTGTCTCAGGCACAAGGTCTAGTGCCAAGTCAAGCTCTCGGTCTGGCAGCATTCCTGGTAATTCCTCAGGAAATACATCGGGGAACTCATTGACCATAGGAATTAAATCCAACTCTTCAGCTACAACGGCAAATACCAGTTCTCTCTTGGGTATGCTTCTACGGGCATAGAGTTTTGTGGATTGCCCTTCCTGACTTGTCAAGGTGACTTCTCGGGTCGCACAGTTGATGCATACTTGATATTGGGTCAACCAATTCATTCCCAAAATAACATCCAACTTGGCAGACTCGATGACTATCAAAAAAGTTGGAAAACGGACCCCCTTGATATCAATTTCCAAATTTCAGTAGACCAAATTGCTTCTGAGCACGGATCCCGGGGATTGTGCCATCATACTCTTTCACAAAATTGAGAAAGGAATTTTGTTTTGGGCAATGAAACTCCAAGAAACAAAAGAGTGGGAATCCCCAGAGTCAAATAAAATTATTGCAGGTATGTTATTAACGGGAAACATACCAATGACGACTTCTGGGTCTTCTTGGGCTTCGTCTGCTGAGAGATGATGAACTTGCCCTTGGATGGTCCTCTGGACAAGGTATGGTCCCATGTGGTTGACTTGCGGCCGGAATGGGGCAATTGACCTGCTGCTCTTGGGGCACTGTTTGGCATAATGTCCGATTTGCCTACAATTGAAGCAGGAGTTGTTGCGCTGACACTCTTCATGAACTGGACTGGTCACGACATTCTTGACCTGAGTAGTGGTCTTGTTTACATTCTGCTGCCAATTAGATTTGTATTCCACTTGAGTCTCCTACCAGGTACGGGCCTTCTACACCGGCTGTCCATCCTTCTTGGGCTCGAATTTACGCTTGTGGTCATTATTCATGGGTCGGTTGTCATGCACAGGCTTGTGCTCCCTCTCTTCAATGAGGGCTTTGTTTACCAAAGTCTGGAAGTCTGGAAAGTCGAGCATACTGAGAGTACATCTGAGGTGTTGATTTAATCCTCCAATGAACCTGTCGATCTTCCTTTCTTCTGTGGCCACATCATAGAGAGAATAACGGGCCAAATAGTTGAAATTGTGCAAATATTCAGTTACTGATAGATTTCCTTGAGTGAGAGCAAGGAATTCGCGTTGTTTGACCTTCATAATGATAGCAGGAATAAGGTACTTACGAAAATGGTCCTTGAAATTAGTCCAAGTGATTTCTTTGCCGCAGGCCACATAGCTTTAGCATTATCCCACCATATAGCAACAACTCCTTCAAGATAGTGTGTAGCAAACGGAACCTTGTCAGCTTCTTCAGTGCAAGCAATTTCAAGCTTCTTCTCAATAGTTCGCAACCAATCATCGGCTTCCAAGGGATCAACCAATTGACTGAAACTGGGAGGCTTAGTCCTTTGAAAATCTGATAGCTTTGAGTGATGACCATTCTGATTTCCATTCTACCCAACCATAGCTTGCATACTTTTTAATAGCTCAATCAGATCAGTGTTCCTTATTTCGTCAAACATGCGCATAATTTGTTAGTGGAGGGCAGATGTTGTGGTAGAGGCGGTGGTTGCGGATACGGCTCAGGGGAATGTCCTGCTTGTCTTTCTGAGCGACGAACAGGGACATCGTCACAAGCCTACGTCCAGCTGCCTCCCCGTGTCATCCAACTGTTTGTTTTTCCCAATAAAAGCATCCGCAATGAGCAAAACATCCAAAAAAGGTAAGAAAAGCCAGCGACAAACATGAAAGAAACAAAACAAAATATTGAGAAACACAACAAATAATAAAAAAAGTTCCAACATAATTATACATAGACTCGTACATGAAAGGTAGACATCATGACGGGTGTGACTACTCGTATACATGAAACGATACATCAGGGCTCATAAAACTGCATCCGTACATTACATGACCACTGTAGATACTCAGATGCTCTAGCCTCTGCCGACGCTGCTGGGTCCTCTCCGGGGTCGGACTCAGATCCTGAACTAACGATGTTAATCGATACCTCCGAGTTAAAGGTAACATGACGGCGCTGCCTCGAGGGCTATCCATCAGGGGTGGGTGCGGGATGAGAAGGGAGCATGGGAGTTGTGGGGGTAGCGAGAAGGGACGCCCACTCAACAGGGGCAATATGTGGAGTCACGGTTGAGGTGCTCGTGCTACTCAGAGGAGTAACCGGGGAAATAGGCGAGCTAGAACCGGGCACAATATAAGGAGTAAATCCCAATGAAGGTGGAGTGGGGTAGGACCTTGCGGCGACTAAAGCTGTGCGAGCACGAGTCAGCACTCGAGCCAGCTCGTTAATCAGAAGATAACTAGCACTGATATATCGAGAAAGGTGGCTAGTGTCACTATCAGACGCTGGATCAATGATAGGAAAACGGACAGGACCATCGTCGTGCAAAGATGGGTAGTAGCGAAAACTTGGGTGAGTCTGCATCCGAACCTCAGTATAGCGTAACCCAACAAGGACCTCGAATGCAACAAACTGAACGTCCTGAGCGGCGGTGGAAGCATAACCGCTCTGAGAGGTACGAGTGTAAGAGCCTAATGACGAACTGGTGCGCAGAGTAACCACGGCATGATACTCGTACACTGAGTCGGCTAGACGCTCCCGGTACACCCGATATGTTGGGTCGTCATTGTGAGGGTAAAGTAGACGCCATACATTCCGAAGAAGATGCGGCGATGTGTATGGCAACAGATCCAACTAGCATGGATACAACACTGGAGCCATCTACACTCACAACCATTAACCAGATAGAAATAACAATAAACCAAGTGCATGCAATGCAGCAACCAGAAGCAAACACTACCGGCACTCAATTAGCAAGCTACCTAACGTTCAACAAACATATCGAGGTCTAGCTAGCTACCGGCACTACAGTCAGCGCGGCTTTGATACCAAGCATTCTGGCACCCTGGCTCAGAGCAACCAGTTTACCTTGCATTGCCAGCCCAAAGATCAAGTCTTTGGGAAACACACAACACCTTTGTACAGAAAACAACCGCTTTATTGATGCTAGCAGAAACATAGTGCGGTATTACATCAAGTAGCGAGGCCAGGCGGCACACACGGTGTGGCTCAACAATATGTACATTATTTAGGGAACATAAAGGGCCTCGATGATGATAACTACGTGGTAGCGGAACTACGACGAAGCAAGAATCCATAGCACAGGGACACAGATGTAGACACGATCTAGATACTGTAGCACTCCGATCCGGTTAGACTTTCCTGAAATCTGGCATAACACGCTAGGTCAGTAACATGTATGTACTTGCAAGCTCACAACAAGCATAAACATAATGGCAGACAATATCATGACATTTAATCGAGTTGAATGCAAATAACAACATACTACTCATGCCATGCAACAAAACTTGTACACTGACTCCCTCGGACTCTCTTACCAACAAGTTACCTCGAAACCAAACGGTGATCATTCATAGATCACAAACGAATCCACACTTGGTTTCCACAATGGTCAACCAGTGTCATGCATATAACTTAGTGTGCAAGATTACTCTATAAATGTTGATCCATGGTGTGACTTACTCACGAGTTGTGTCCGTAACCGAGGACGCGGCTACCGATAGATTAAATACACTCTGCAGAGGTAGCACACTGTACCCACACCACGGAACCCATGGCCTCGCGCTCCCATTTGGCTGGACCAACGGCATTCCGACAGAACCCCCCATTGCCATGACACTCTCTCGGCCACTCCGACTAACTCCCCACTGGGCTAAGTCATGGCTGGCCCCGTGCCTACCAAAGGCATCAACGGCCACAGTCATGGCAAAACTCAAACGGACCCAAACGGGGACAAGGTACCATCTCAACAACAACAACAACAACAACAACAACAACAACAACAACAACAACAGGCACACAAGGTTATGTCTACTTACCGGGTGTCGTGGGGAATGAACACCTATGGGGTAGGGCCCCTTTTCGGTCCGGCAGGGAGCGAAGGGCGCGCGAAGAGCAGATCGAGGCAAAAGCACGCGGGGGATTTTACCCAGCTTCGGTGCTCTCCGGAGAGATAAAACTCCTACTGCTGCTTTATGTTTCTATTCTGTTCTTGGTTGAGAGCGTATGTGAGTTGTAGTTTCGAATGAGTCGAACCGAACCCCCCCTACGTGCGCATGGGCCTCCTTTTTATAGGTTAAAGGGGTCACTGACAGGTGGCAGCGTAGAAAGAGGGGTAAAAAAGTAAAAACGCAGGTTGGTACAACCGCTATCAACAGTGCCCCCTACCTAACTCTGACGGCAGGGGACAAGGGCATTTAATGCCCGTCCGGTCGCCCAAACAGTGCAAGGAAGCGACCTTTAGGAGCGCCACCGCCTGCCACGATGGCCTCCCTGTCATCTTCACTTGCCACCTCGCACCGCTCGGCTGCACAGCTACCCGCCACGTGCACCAGGAGCGATCCTGTGGCGACACGTCGTCGGATGTGCTGGAGCGTGGGCGCAGAGTGGTGGCCTTGCCGCGGCAAACGCCTTGCCGGGGTCGCTGTCTTGTCGCACCCGCAAGCTTGCCGCTCACCGGGTCTTGCCGGGACGCACGGTGCGTCACGGCAAGTCTCTTGAAGTGCCTTGGTTGGCCTTCCCGGCAAGCTCCTCTTGCCGGGGTCTTGTCCTTCCTGGCAAGCTCCTCTTGCCGGGGTTCTGTCTTCTCAGCTAACACTTTATTCTTGAATGGCAGTAAATAGGAATAGTGGAGGATCTTGGCGGACGCCCGGCAAGCCTTGCCGCGGGGCGCTGCGACTGCCCGTGCACAAGTTCGGGGTACTAAGGTACCCCTACTTTAGTACACCGACAGGAGCCCCCGGGCCTGGGCCATACACGGTGCCGAGCGCTGTTGGGCCAGGCCCAAAACAGGGCACGGGCACACGCGGCCTGGGTCCACACTAAATCTGACTCCGTATCCACCGCGCTCCCCCGTAACGGCACGCGTCAATCGCGGCGTCGTGGGAGAGATCATGGGCAATTCTTAAATCCAGGAAATGCGTAACGTTCGCCTTGGTTCTGCATCCCCGCCACGCGGCTCCCATGCGCTTGGGGTCGCGGACTGTGGAAGCAGGAAACTGGGCCGTTGCGAGCAGAGGCAGCGGGTCGGCCCCGACTCCCTGCTCTTCCTGTGCCCTGATTCGCAGAGCGGGGCGGCCGAGCCCCCACCTCGCTCCTTTAAGAAGAGCAGGAGGGGAGCGCAGAAGCCCGCACTCTCTCATATTCTCCTTTCTTCAGCTTCTGCTCCCCTTTCTCTCATTCGCCTGGAGAAAGGGAACCCTGGCCCTTCATCGGTGGCGGCGAGGGTCGCCGCCAGACAGCGCACCCCTCCCTATCACCCGCCCGTGGTGGCAGAGCCAGCCATAAGGGGAAGAGGGAGGGGGCGAGGTCGTGGACGAGGTCGAGGCGCTCGGGGAAGAGGCGGACGGGGCGGCGCGCCAACTCCTCCTCCGCCGGCGGTTCCTCTCCCCACGGCGGTCCATATAGGGGACGACCCTTGCGAGTTCTTCGTCAGGCTGCGCCGGGCGCCTCGTTGTCGCCTCCGGCTTCCAGCTCCGTTTGCGAGCGCGATGGAGTTGGACCCGCCCGAGACACTCAGACTGCACATGAGGGGCTGTGGGATCATCGGCACGCGAGTCCGCGTTGTATTCCCAGCCCCTAATGTGATGTATCTTGATCGTGGGTGGAAAACGTTCGCCCGTATCCACAGCCTGATGGAGGGGTTTACCCTCCATTTTAAGTTAATGGAGGGCGATCTCCTCTCCATCAAAGTCTTCGGGTGCTTCGGCACTTGGGCGAAGTGCTGCGTGGACAGCTCCTCCGATAGCGAAGGCTCCCCCTCGAGCGAGAATGACGAGGAGGAGAGCGACAACGATGATGAGGGTAGCGGGCAGCGGGATGGCGGGCCCGACTAGGTGTCGGCCGCCGCTTCGTGCGTCACCGGCGACCCCATCATCCGTCTCGCCGGCTCCTTGAACTCCCCGGGGTCGTCTCCTTGGGCGGCTGGCGTAGGGAGGCCGCGGAAGGGGAAGAGGGATGGCGACAAGGCCGTCAAATCGGAGTACGAGGGTGTAGTGCCCTCGACAGCGTGCTGACGTCCTACCGCCCCGTCTTGGAGCCCCGCTTCCGGCGCCGCCATCACCGTCCAGCCTTCGGACGGCCCCCGGGATGTTCTCTTGGTGTCTTCTGGCACTTGTAGCTCGCCTAGGCGCCCCTTTTGCCCTTTTCGCCTCCTTGACCTACCTCCTGAAGAGAGAGACATGAAAGGGATTACGGGCATCTTATCTTTTTAATTTGTAAGCCTCCGGGCCTTAGCCGCATCTAAAACTTGTAATCCTCTCTTTCATGTTTTTCATCCTCTATGGACTGTACTTGAGTGGGATGTTTTTTTAATGAAAAGGGGACGTTTGTTATGTTATATCCTTTACTCAATTCTATCCCTTGTATGTTTTTACCCTACGCTTTTAGGAAACTTGCCGGTGGGAACACACTTGCCGCGAGCGCTGAGTGCGGAACATCAGCAGCCTGCCGGCGGTGTTTCTTCCGGCAAGAAACCTTGTCGGGGCTAGTTGCAGCACACTTTCATTGTTGAGCAGACTCGAAACAAATTAAGGGCGCAACTTAGCCACGAGTCGATTCCTCTGCGCACAGGTTTTCCATACAAGGCACGGTCGTTCAAGGAGTATAACTTAAAAATTTAAAAATTGACTGTGCTCAAACTTTGGCAACTTAGCTTTTCTGTCGTCTGTGTCCCGGCAAGGCTGTACTTCTTCGAACGACGTCATATCCACTTCATTATGGCTCGATTCAGCGTCATCCTGATCGACCAAAGAACCACCGGCAGCTCCTCGATCCAATTTCTTCCGAACTTGCGCAGCCTGTCGAAAGTTCTGGTCTTGAGCCCGCGCAACACTTCAGCGTTCGCCCTCTCCGCTTGACCGTTGCTTCTCGGGTGAGCAACAGAAGCAAAGCAGATCTTGGTGCCAAGATTTTGGACGTACTGCATGAAGGTGCGGCTCGTGAATTGTGTGCCATTGTCGGTGATGATCCTGTTAGGGACTCCGAAACGGCAAACAATTGACCTGAAGAACTTGACTGTTGACTGTGCTGTCACCTTCCTCACTGCTTCCACTTCAGGCCACTTTGTGAACTTGTCGATTGCAACGTACAAGTACCCAAAGCCCCCGACAGCTCGGGGAAAGGGCCCGAGGATGTCGAGCCCCCAGACCGAAAATGGCCAGGATAAAGGGATTGTTTGGAGAGCTTGAGCTGGTTGATGTATCTGCTTGGAGTGGAACTGGCACGCTTCACACTTGGTTACTTGTGCAGTTGCATCCTGGAGGGCTGTCGGCCAGAAGAAACCTTGCCGGAAGGCTTTGCCGGCAAGTGCTCTTGCGCCAATGTGGTGACCACATATGCCTCCATGTATCTCCGCCAACAGCTGTAGTCCATCTTCCCGGGAAATGCACTTCAATTTCACTCCGTTGAATCTTCTTATGTACAGTATGTCATCGACAAACTGGTACATACTTGATTGCCGGGCTACTCTCTCCGCTTCTTCTTGTTCTTCGGGAAGTTCTCCTGTCTGAAGGAAATGGACGATCTGCTGTGCCCATGCCGGAGCTTGTGGCTCAACGACAAGGACTAAAGGTGCAAATGCTGCTGCGGGAACATCTGCTTCTATGGCAAGAATCTGGGATCCTGCGGGAGCGTGATGCTCCCCGGCAAGCGTGTCGGGACACAGCTTGTCGGGAGCGCCTGCTTCAACGAAACAAACCCTAGGGCTTGTCGGAGCAGACTGCTCCTCAGCACTTTCTGTGTTGATCCTGGGGACCTTCTTGGCGGCGGCTTCAGGGAGCTCTGCAGGAAAGTAGTCGCCAGTAACTAACTTTCTCTTCTTGCTCTGTCCAGTAGATGGTGTGACAGATGGTTGAGTTAGCTTGAGCACAAAAATTCCTGGTTCCACAGGTAACTTGAGTGCGGCGCATTTTGACAGGTCGTCTGCAATGTCGTTCTGAGCTCTTGGAACGTGTTACATCTGCAGGCTATCAAAATGTTCTTCTAGCTTCCTCACTTCATCAATGTATGCTTCCATCAACGGACTCTGGTAATCTTTGTTTACTTGACGGACGACAAGCTGTGAGTCACCCCTGACAATAAGCTTCATGATCCCAAGGTCTGCCGCGATCCGGAGTCCGGCAAGCAAGCCTTCATACTCTGCAGTATTATTTGTTGCTTGCTCCTTGGGAAAGTGCATCTGGACCACGTACTTGAGGTGCTCTCTGGTGGGCGCGACAAGTAGTACGCCCGCACCGGCGCCTTGCAGCGAGAAGGCACCGTCAAAGTACATGATCCATTCTTTGCTCGCTTCCTTGACGGGGACGCTCCTCTCCGGAGTTTCTTCATCGGGTGTTGGCGTCCATTCTGCTATGAATTCTGCCAATGCTCGGCTCTGAATAGTTGAAGTACTTTCAAACTTGAGGCCAAAGCTTGACAATTCCAGTGCCCACTCGACAATCCTGCCTGTTGCCTCTGGATTTTGCAATATCCTCTTCAACGGAAAGCGAGTGACCACTGTGATCTCGTGTGCTTGAAAGTAATGGCGCAGCTTCCTCGAGGCCATGAGAAGGCCGAAAAGCAACTTCTGCACACCAGAGTACCTTGATCTAGCCCCCTGCAGAAGGGAACTGACAAAGTAAACTGGGCGCTGCACCATTTTCTTCTGTTTCTCTTCTTGTGGCTGCGCAGATGCATCCTTGTCGGGACCAGAGCTTGTCGGGGAAGCCCCCTGCTTGTCGCCGGATTGGCTTGCCGCGGTCGCTGACTCATCATCCGCCTCCCTCTCCGCCACTAACGCAGCACTAACCACTTGATTGGTTGCCGCCAGATACAGCAGCAACTTCTCTTGTGGCTTAGGTGCGACAAGTGTTGGAGTGGAGGACAAATATTTCTTCAAGTCTTGCAGCACAGCCTCCGCTTCCGGAGTCCATTTCATTGGACCCGCCTTTTTCAAAATTTTGAAAAACGGCAGGGCGCGTTCAGCAGACTTGGAAATGAACCTGCTGAGAGCAGCAACACAGCCGACAAGCCTTCGTACATCCTTGACGCGCTTTGGTGCTTCGATTTGCTCAATGGCCTTGATCTTGTTGGGATTGGCTTCAATCCCCCTCTGGGACACAAAGAACCCGAGAAGCTTGCCGGAAGGAACTCCAAACACGCACTTCTCGGGGTTCAACTTGAGATTGATCTTGCGCAGGTTTGCAAAAGTCTCGTCCAAATCTTGGATCAGAGTTTCTTTGTCCTTGCTCTTGACCACTATGTCATCCATGTAAGCTTCTACATTTCTGTGCAGCTGTGGCTCAAAAGCATGACTGACTACTCTTGCAAATGTTGAACCAGCATTCTTTAGTCCGACAGGCATCCGTACAAAGCAGTACGTGCCACATGGAGTAATGAATGCGGTTTTCTCTTCATCCTCTTCAGCCATGAAGATCTGATGATATCCTGAATATGCATCAAGGAATGAAAGCAGGTCACATCCTGCCGTGGAGTCGACAATCTGGTCAATGCGCGGCAAGGGAAATGGATCCTTGGGACAAGCTTTATTAACATCAGTGAAGTCAATACAAAGCCTCCACTTCCCGTTTGCTTTGCGCACGACTACTGAATTGGCTAACCACGTTGGATGGAGTACTCCTCGGACTAGGCCTGCTGCTTCCAACTTCTTGATCTCTTCTGCAATGAACTCTTGGTGTTCTACTGCTTGCTTCCTGACTCTCTGCTTGATGGGCCGCGCGTGAGGGCAGACGGCAAGGTGGTTCTCAATTACTTTCCTGGGAACACCGGGGATGTCTGATGGTTGCCATGCAAACACATCGACAATTGCCCGCAGGAAAGCAACGAGCGCGCTTTCCTATTTAGGGTCAAGCGTGGCACTGATGGTGAAGGTACCACCAGTGCCGTCCTCCTTGGCGGTCACTTTCTTGGTCTCTGGTGAAGCTGTATTTGCCTTCTTGCACTTGCCAGTGGAGCTCGATGGTGCGTCCTCGACGGTAGCGCAGCACTCCGAAGAGGTGCACTTGCCGGAGTGGGCATCAGAGCCGCTCTTGCCAGACTTGGTCTTCTTCTTCCCCCCGGGAGCTTCAGCGGCAAGTGGTTTGCATTCTGCTGCGGCTGCTGCTTCCCGGTATATCTTGTCGGTACAGATGAGTGCATCTTTCTTGTCGCCATGGACAGAAATAACACTTATCGGACCAGGCATCTTGAGCACATTGTAGGCGTAGTGAGAGGCTGCCATGAACTTGGCAAGCACTGGACGGCCAAGTATCCCATTGTAGGGCAATGGGAAATCAGCAACGTCAAATGTGACTCTCTCTATCCTGAAATTCAGCTCGCTGCCAAATGTCACTGGCAGTGTAATCTTCCCCTTCGGCTTGCTCCTTCCCGGGTTGATTCCTTGGAAAGAACCAGTTTCTTCGAGCTCGCTGTCTGGGATCTGGAGCTTCTTGAGCACTGCGGAGGAGATCAGGTTCAGGCCGGCCCCGCCATCAACCAGCATCTTTGTAACCTTGAGGTTGCGGATAGTTGGTGAAACCAACATCGGCAAGCACCTGACTGCAGTGATGCGATCAGGGTGATCCTCAACATCAAAGATGATGGGCATGCTGGACCACTTCAGGGGCTTGCGCGATTCGACGGATGGTTCTGCTGCGTTCACTTCCCGCACCCACTGTTTGAGTTGGCGGTGCGAGGTGTGCAGAGAAGCGCCGCCGTCAATGCACAAAACCTCCGTTGCCTTCTGAAACTCTTGCTCATCGGTCTCATCTTCCTCCATCTCGTCATCTTCAACTTCGTCTTCGTCTTTGTCGCGGCCACGGGGAGGCCTATCTCCTTGGCGCTTCTTGGCCTTGCCGCGGCGCCCTCCCCGGGCGGGACGCTTCTTGCCGGATCCTCCGCCACCTTCCTGGGCCTTCTCCTTGTCGCGGCGCTCGTATTCAGCTTTCTGTAGCTCTGCCATCTGCTCAACCTTCTTGCAAGCTTGGAGGTCGTGGCCCTTGGTGCGGTGGATCTTGCAGTACTGCTTGTCGGAGCCGTCCTGCTTGTCGGCGGCTACCACAGCCTCACCGGAGTCACCAGCTTTGGCCTTCTCGGAACCGCCTCCGTTGCCGGACTGCTCAACAACTAGCACATCCTTAGCTTTCCTCTTTCTGTTATTCCGCCTCCGGTTCTTCTTTGCCGGAGGGGCGTCCTCACTGTCAGATCCTTCTGCTCCTACGTTCTCTCCGGGGAGTCTCCTCCCCTCTTCAGCCCGCGCACACTTGTCGGCCAGAGCATATAGCTCGCTGACATCTCTAATTTTGCACATCGCCATCTCCTCCCTCATCCTGCGGTTACGCACGTTCCGATGGAACGCGCTGATAACCGCAGGAGGGTGGACGTCTGGGATGTTGCGCTGCACCTGACTGAATCTCTATATGTACTTGCGCAGGGGTTCACCTTCCTTCTAGGCGGGCAGATGAAGATCGCTCTCCTGGCCATGGGGTTTGTGGCCGCCTGTGAAGGCGCCGACAAACTGATGGCACAGGTCCGCCCACGAAGAGATGGAGTTGTCCGGCAAGTGCATGATCCAAGATCTGACGTTGGGCTTGAGCACCAGCGGGAAGTAGTTGGCGAGGATCTTCTCGTCACGCCCTCCGGCAGCCTGCACCACGATGGTGTAGACGCTGAGGAACTCCGATGGATGTATCCTGCCATCGTACTTCTCGGGCACGTCTGGCTTGAAGTTCTTGGTACTGGGCCACTGGACCTGCCGTAGCTCACGGGCGAACGCAGGGCAACCTGCCGCGTACGGCAAGTCGCCTGGTTCCCCTGGCGCATGCATATCGACAGTGGGCCCAGCGCGCTGGTTAGATTGACGCCGCGCTTCTCTTCGACGCTCGATGCGAGTGCGAGCGTCTTCGTGTCGTCGTTCTTGGAGAACTTGGCGTTGATCGCGGCGAGCTCGCGGGTCCGACGACGCGGTGGAGTCGGTGTCGGGGTTGGCCCGGCGAGTCAGCAATCTTGGCCTTCGAGGCGGGGAGTGCACGGTGGTGGCACCCCCAGCGGTCTTGTTGGCGTCGGCTTGCGCCTGGTTGTTTTGCCGGGGCTTCGATGTGCTCGGTTGCTGGGGCTTGTCGCCATTGGCGAAGCCGATGAGGCTTTGAATGGCGGCCCTCCAGTCGTCGATCTTGTCTGGCGCTGGAGGGTAATCTAGAAGCAGCTGGGCTCGGGCCAGCGCTTCCTCTGGAGTGTTGGGTGGCGGTGGTGAGCGACGCGAGGTGCAGGATACTCTCAAACTTCTAACAGTGTTAGAAGGAGCGACATCTCGTCCAGGCGACCGCACTGCGCTCGTGCCAGCGTGTTGACGCGTACGTTGGCCTTGAGCGTCCCGCGACCCACCAGCTTGACCTTGTTCCAACGCGAGCACGGTGCTAGGAGCACTGTGGCGTCGTCGATCCTGCACCTCCTGGGAAGGGTGCGGTGGATGTACAGACGCTGAACCTTGCGGGGCCTTGTCCTTGGACCAGGTGACGATGTGAGTCCCCCCGCCGGCGCCCGCTCCTCCGCCGGCGTCCACCCCACCGCCCGTTTGCTCCGGTGGCGGTAGGATAGTCGTAGACGGAGCAGCCACCTCCGAAGTCTTCTTCTTCGGTGGCATGTCGATGAAGATGTTGATGTAGCGCGCGGACGCCGGATCAGATACGCATGACCTCGACGCCCCCCTACCTGGCGCGCCAAAGATGTCGTGGGGAACGAACACCTATGGGGCAGGGCCCCTTTTCGGTCCGGCAGGGAGCGGAGGGCGCGCGAAGAGCAGATCGAGGCGAAAGCACGCGGGGGATTTTACCCAGCTTCGGAGCTCTTCGGAGAGATAAAACTCCTACTGCTGCTTTATGTTTCTATTCTGTTCTTGGTTGAGAGCGTATGTGAGTTGTAGTTTCGAATGAGTCGAACCGAACCCCAACTACATGCGCATGGACCTCCTTTTTATAGATTAAAGGGGTCACCGACAGGTGGCAGCGTAGAAAGAGGGGTAAAAAAGTAAAAACGCAGGTTGGTACAACCGCTATCAACAGTGCCCCCTACCTAACTCTGACGGCAGGGGACAAGGGCATTTAATGCCCGTCCGGTCGCCCAAACAGTGCAAGGAAGCGACCGTTAGGAGCACCACCGCCTGCCACGATGGCCTCCCTGTCATCTTCACTTGCCACCTCGCACCGCTCGGCTGCACAGCTACCCGCCACGTGCACCAGGAGCGATCGTGTGGCGACACGTCGTCGGATGTGCTGGAGCGTGGGCGCAGAGTGGTGGCCTTGCCGCGGCAAACGCCTTGCCGGGGTCGCTGTCTTGTCGCACCCGCAACCTTGCCGCTCGCCGGGTCTTGCCGGGACGCACGGTTCGTCACGGCAAGTCTCTTGAAGTGCCTTGGTTGGCCTTCCCGGCAAGCTCCTCTTGTCGGGGTCTTGTCCTTCCCGGCAAGCTCCTCTTGCCGGGGTTCTGTTTTCTCAGCTAACACTTTGTTCTTGAATGGCAGTAAATAGGAATAGTGGAGGATCTTGGCGGACGCCCGGCAAGCCTTGCCGTGGGGCGCTGCGACTGCCCGTGCACAAGTTCGGGGTACTAAGGTACCCCTACTTTAGTACACCGACACCGGGCCAGGGTACCGCATGCCCATAACCTTCCCACATTGGAGGCACCGACCAGAGGCATGACAACGAAACGACTAAAGGCCTTCTCATAAAGGCAAATGTGGTTGCACTAGTAAAAACTCGATTCAGTGGCACCATGACCCTATCATCTTTATGTTCAAGTTCAATTAACATCAGCTCTAATTTGTAATAAAAATTCTCGAGTCAACGTATGCCATGATCATGTAACCATACGACATGCATCACATATCAATAAACAGAACAACCTCATAAAAAGTTCTACTTGCGCAAATCATCACTAGACTTTACTCAATCTTTCTCACTGGTTGTTAGCACTCAACATTTTTAGTTTTATCATTTACCATGTAAAATCAAACCTTCACATACAAAAATAAGACCCATGCTAGTCATACCAAAGTCATAGCAAAATCACATAGTCAAGCTATTCAGGCTAGGTAACACTAGTCTAGGTACTCACTTCTGTAAACTAAGCATTTAACCCATCACAAAATAACTAACACAAGCATTATTCATTAAATAATTATATGCAAGAAATAACTTATTTTCAAGTTGGAAAATCATGGATATTGCAATGACACCATGAAAATGTTGGTGTGGCTTCCCTTAGCTCAGAGGAGCTTCACACTCCTCCTGGATCTCTTCAAGACAAGCTTCTCCTTCTAAAAACAATTAAAATGACAAAAAGAAAACATCAAGAACACTTCTGAAAATTACCAGAAAATCTAGACAACAGAGAAAATTCTCATTTTTGGTGTGCTGCTAGATCTTTTCAGTAAGAACACAATGCAAAAAGGAATCAACTCATTTGTACTTGTGGCTTAAAAGTTACAGCAGGTCAAAGTTTCTGGTCAAATTCATTTGAATTTAAATAAAAAAGAAAACCAGGGCGGTGGCATCGATGGCGCATTTCCAGGAATGCGCCACCACTCATACCGCTTCGGGCGCGGCCTGAGAGGATGAAAGCGGGCCCCACTGGCCAGCTCGGCGGAAGAGAGAGAGAGAGAAACAAAGGCGGGCGGCGCATCGACGATGCGTTCTCTAGCTAGGAGTGCCTAGGGGCCAGAACTAGAGCAGTAGAAAGAGACAGGGGATCGAGGCGCACCTACCCGTACCCGTAGTTTGGCTAGGGGTGGTCGGTCGGGGTTGGAACTGGCCTCTTCCGCGGCGGCAGGAAGCAGAGGTCGCCGGAGTTGGAGACTACGGTGACGTGGGGCTGCACTAGGGGCTCCAACAGGGTCGGACGACACCAGTGAACCACCACCAAGTCGCATGAGGAGTGGGTCAAGCTCGGGAGGCACTAGAGTGAAGTGGAGGGGCTACGGGCAATCATCGGCGAGCTCAGGTTAGGGCGGCGGCCAGAGGCCTGCCCGGCCGGGTTACAGCTTAAATACGAGCTTGCGGAGGTCGAGGGAGTGAGTGGTGATGCTGGAGGGGTCGGGAGGGGCTTGTATTTATAGGCGAGCGAGGAGAGGGGGTTGGGCTCTGTCGGGTGCTTCTGGACACGGCGCCTGGTGATGAACAGCGTCAGCGAGAGGGGGTGAAGGCGATGCAGCTCACGTGGGCAATTTGGGAGGGTAGAGACAAGCACAGGAGCGAGGATGGCGACAAACACAGTGGCACATGCACACTGCTTGCTTGGCCGGGCGGTGCCCATGCTCGTTGCGGCGAGCTCCGGCATCGGCGAGCGCCAAGGAGGATTTAAGGGAGTCGGGATGATGATCGTGGTGAAGTTCGTCAAGGCGCGGCGGTCGAGGAAGCGAGCACGAGCCCAACATCAGCTTGGGCATGTCATAGAGCGCGTTGGCAGCATGACAGCACGCCTGGACGCCTGGATGAATGCGATCACCACGTGAACTATGACATCAGGCCACGCTAAGCTTAAACTTCATATTTGACGTGTAGTCCTTGGTGGTTTGATTGGTTCCAACACTCTGAGTTGAACCTAGGAGCTGTGTGTGCGTGGTTTACTTCCTGGTATGTTTCTGGATGGTAACTTGTGAGTTAACTATGGGTGATCCAGTAAGATTTTAGGGCTGAGCTTTGGGGTTTAGTAGTATCTTAGGAAGGTAATGAAGCTCAAGAAAATTCAGCCTCATAGGATCAAGGAAAAATATACTTGCTGTGTAAAGTGCCTATTCTATCCAGAACATAAATGATTGTCTGTAGCAAAAATATTCCACAAAGCGATGCAATATTTTTGCTCAGGGAGGTGCTCTAGGGTTCAAAGAATATTTGGGAATTTTCTCAAGATTTTTGAAGCAATAAAAATGAGGGTTGCTTTGGAGCATAAGTTTCTGAAGTGGGTTTCAGAGAAGAAAATGAATATTTTTATTTTATGAAAAATATTCCGTGGGTCATTTTTGGGATTTTTCAGAGAAAGAAAGATGATTTACGAATGGAGGGGTCACTTGGGTGGAAAATCAGAGGCATGCCCAAGTGTTCAAGCCCATAAGAATTGATTCAAAAACTCCAAATTCAAAGCAGTGGCAAAACAAGTCCGAAAAAAGAGAGAAGGCAAAACCAGGCTATCACACAGGCCCACCGGCCTGTGGCCCAAAGTCCAGAACCGTGAGCCTATCTGAGTATTATATTCTCAGTTGAACCCCCATATTATGTTATTTATATTCCCCTTGTTTTTTCTTATGTATAAAGTTGTGATATAAAAAAAATTATATATCTTTACAGAGGGAGTATCTCTTTGTCAAAAATATATTTATGTGTAACTAATTATTCCTGCCTTTCTACTTCCTTTTGCTGATATGTGGGGCATCCGGCAACGGGGTCCACGTGCCATGCACCAAATTAGAGTGCACAACTGCACGGTACACTCACCTCAGTCGTAGCGCCGCAGTAATTCCCAATGAGCCGCCAAATCTCAAAAATCCCCATCTTTCCAGCTTTAGTAGTAAGCTGGACGGACGAAGCAACAACATTTTACTAGCCCTGAATCCCCTTCTCCCTCGTCTTCTTGTTCAGAGAAAAACCCCTCTCTCACTGGGCATGTATCCCCTTCTTCCTCGTCTGCTTGTTAAGAGAAAACCCCCTCTCGGCGATTGCATAGGGTTTTCTCATGGAGAACCAGGTGCGAATTCTTCATCCATCCCTGATAAATCCAAGTCCCTTGGTCACGGGGAATCCTAGGATGGTAGTCTCCATTGTTGATGCATTTTCTTCCTACTAAATCTAGTATGTTTCATTTGAAGTGGCCAAAGTGCAAGGATCCTGCAAGTTTCTACGCCCTCCGCGAGACGCCACACTTGTTCCTTCTCATCCTAACACAGGATTTTAAAACACACAAATTATCTTCCTAGAGTCCTCTTTTCTATCCAGGACGATGGGGTTTTTTGAACATGCTGCCGACTAATTTGGAAATTTGGATTGCTATATTTCGATAAAAAGTACTAGTACCATGGTCAACACTGACGTGAAGGAGGAAATTATTTCTAGATTTGGATAGTGAATACATTGTGTTCTCATATTATTTTTCCTGCAGTGCATTCCTTGCTTTGCCAGAACTCATGTACTCAAGATGTTGGCCTTGCCATAACTGAATACACCAGTTTAATGGTCACATTAAAGACAAGCCAAGGATATAAGTTCTGAGTTGGGTTCATGAACCGAGAAGATCGCTGCTTTTTTATGGCCGAACTTGGATAAACTTTCTCAAGTGTTACGGATTGAAAGTTGGCACACGAATGTTGATGGAAATAGCAGATGCTGGTCTCATCTTCACTGTGATCTTCCACCCCGACGTCATTCTAGTAGTTCATCGATGTTAGTTTTGTATCTGGTTCTTGCTTGTTGCCTCGATGACTTCTTAATCCACCTATTCTGTCTAACTAATCACAATTTAACTTTAGAAGTAGGAATGATTTGTGATTGCCTTCTCTCTCGAAGAGGCTACTTCTAACTAATATTTCTTATAATTGGTGACACGTGTAGGTTATTTGAAAGTTAAGCACGCTACTCGTTTGTTATTCTATAAGAACTCGACTGTTACTGATGGCAGTGAAGTTGACTGGGACGACATCCACAAGTTCCTACACTTTATTGATTGTCTTGAGGTCCTTGTGGGGCGCTTCAATGGTGGAAGGCCACGTGAGATATGTGTGCCAGTGCAGCACACGTTTGAACAGGTCCAACTGTGTCGAGAAACTTATGGTATGAGCTGTCTTCTGTTATATATGTTGTTCATAAACTCTTGCTTATACACAGTTTTAGAGCTATGATCTTCTTGGAACAGAAATTTCCCAGTTCTATTGTTCCTATACAGATGCCTGACCATGGTTTGGTCAGACTTGCGCTTGGTCACAACATGATGTTTATGTCGACCAACTCCATTCCCCTTGGAGGTGAAAAGATACATATTCATGGGTGGGCTCAAATAATGAAGGCTTGTCCATCTTGGAGAATCGGACAGAAGGTTATGCTCATGCTTTTCCACGACTCTAAAGCGAATATCCTGTTTATTGACCACATTGCGAGATGAAGCCGCTTTCAGAAGGTTATGTATGCGTGGGGTGGAGCCTGGGCCTTCTCCTAGGGTGTGGTGGCCTCACCATTGGTTAGCTGTAGGAAAAGTAGCACTATTCGAGGCGTGCATTGTACTGTTGAACCTGTATAAGTACTCATACTGCTTTCATCTATGGTTCTTAAGTGCCCCTGTTGGTTTTAATTAAGGTTGTTAAGTACTCCTGCTGCTTTTACAGTCTGTCGTGTTTCTTCAGTCTCTTCTTCTTCCAGCCGCCAAAACCAAACCAGCACCGATGCGGCCGCCTGCTTCCGCCTCCCATGGCTGGTTGCGCCTCAGGGCATGCATTGCCACCCCACCGTCTCCTAAATCGTTAACATCGGCGTCCGAGACCTCGCCGTCGTCAACCGCGCGCTTTGGTTCACTCGCCACGGCGCTGCCCTCTCGCATTGTCAACCTAGTCAACAAACAAGAGGAATCGGGAGAGGATTGTACGTGGAGAGATGACAGTAGGGACCCATCATGTCCATGGCCTTACGCAAGCAAGTTAGTCATTTTTTATATTCTCCATTGTCAGTGTGTAGAAAAAGAAAATGCTTCCTCCGAGTGGTTTCCTGACATCTGGGACCAACGATATTGTCAACATATATACTCAATAGACAAGAGAATGGCACAAGATCGGCTAAACCTGGGACATAGCTGGTCGAGCATTTTTTTTGTTATTGTCGAGACGGAGCAGGGTTTCAACTGGGCTGTGGCCTGTCTAGCGCAGACTTATATTTTACGTTCACTACATGTCCATCCCAGCTATTTTTCCTTTCTGAAAATGATCCCAGTTTATTTTTCTGAAGAATACCCAATCCAGGCCTACTTATTTTTCTATGCCCTGATGTGCTGCAACTCTTTCAAGACGAACGCAAATCTTGAAAGTAATACGAAATGGGCTGTAAATATAAAAAACAAACGACAAGTTGGCAATTACTTCATAATTTCTGAATTTTTTCACATTTTCAGATTCCAATTTCACTAGGCTTTAACCTAATTTAAATATATCTTCAGAGTACTTTAAATCCGGCTCGACATTTCGGTATTAAAAATAATTTGGACCCCACCGAAATATGCGAAATTTTGTTTAAGTTTTTGACCCTGGCTCTGGCCAACAAAACACCGGAATGCAACAAATTGCATAAGAAGTTACAATGAGCAATAAATTATTAAAAAAATACGGAATGGTCTGACTTGTGGGCCTATTAAGTTGGCATGTATGCAAGATTTTTTTACTGATTATATACGTCAACAGACATAACCGTGGGATGTCAATCCAACGGCCGTTGTGCTTCTTCAATCTCTCATCTTCTTGCTCCAACCGCCAGATCCAGCGTTGGCGGGACTACCTGCTCCACCCTACGATGGCCAGTTGTGCTGCCGCACAGGCCTCACTGCCCCCTACTACTCCCACCGCTGGCTAGGCCATCCCTCTACTCACCCACATCCCTCCACTTCTATGGCTTCGCCGCCTCCGGGTCATTCCCTTCCTAGGTCTCGCCGTCGTCCATCGCGCTGGTGTTCTCGGCATGGCGTGGTTCATGTTGTCAACAAACGACAACATTGGATGAGGGATGTACATGGAGAGGCTGACAGTTAGGACCCACATGGTCCATGGCCGCAGACAATCAAGTACCTCCCAATGACAGCTTGTACCCACCAGCTATATCTTGGCACGGAAGGAAGTGCCTCCTTATTAAGCAAAAAATAACGAGTGCTCCCCATGATAGCTAGGGCCCAAAAAATATGGAGGCTGACTTGTGGCCCTACTAAGTTGACCCGTACGGAGAGCTTTGTCAACTTAGTCAACAAACGATTCTATCACCAGTGACCGTTGGATTGTTAACATCCAACGGTCCTCCTTCTTCTTCAACCTCTGATTTTCTTGCTCCAGCCGTCCAAACCATCGCGTGCTCCTGCCTCCCGTGGCCGGCTGTTATCCTGCGGCGACAACAGCCTCGCACCGCAGCCGAACCAGTCAACCCTCGTACTACCCTCCGCATGTTCCCAGGCTCTGTGTCGTTCCCTGCCTCATCGTCGTCCACCACCTGGTGCTATCCGCACGGCATTGTCAATGTGGTTAACGAATGAAAACCATCAGAAGATGACTGTATGCGGTGAGGCTGACAGATGGACCAACCAGCTACATCTTCACATGCAAGGAAGTGCCTCCTTATTACACGCAAAAAAAGAATCTTTCCCCTGTCAGCTCGGACCCACCAGCTACATCTTTGCATGCAAGGAAGTGCCTCCTTATCCTCCGTGACATCCGGGACCCACCCGGTCGAAGCTACGTAGCATTTTCATTCTGGTCGCAAACGTGTACGTACATATTGTTCAGGCAGTCCCGTCTATTTCGTGTACACATATGTACGTACATACAGGCGGGGTCTTTAACACCTACTCGCGCATACGTACGGCCAGGGCTCGTGTACATGGAGAGGCAGCGGAGGGCAGCAACGGTGTCCTGTTCATCAGTAGCTAACCGGCTGGGTCGGAATGGAGGAAACAGTGTCGTGCTTGTCGGGAGCCAAGTGACTGGCTCAGAACACATCTTGTTCATACGGAGGTAACAGACTGGGTCGGAATGGGTTGTGTTCCATGGGATCCCACTAGCTTGGACAGAACAGCCGGAACAAGGTCTGGCGTATCACAAAACGGAGGAAAACGGCCTTGTGTTCGACCGTGTACGGTCAAAACAGGGATCTGTTCATTCGGAAGGGTCCGGCAAACCGCAAAACTTAGGAAACAGACATGTGTTCGCGAACCTACGGTCGAAACAGGGTGCTGTTGATCGGGAGGGGTGTGGCGTACCGCAAAAATGGAGGAAACATATTATCTTCAACCTCCTATGGTCGAAATGAGGGTCCTGTTCATCGGGAAGGGTGTGGCATACTGCAAAACGGGACTACACGGCTATTGTTCATCCATCGTCTACTGCCTCGCTCTAGCCTCCATGGGCTACTGTTCATCCACTGTCGACCTCCTCCAGCCTCCACTTGTGACTGTCCATCGATGGCGTCTCCCTCCTGCCTCCACCATCTACTGTTCATCCATGCGTCCTGTTCATCCAGCCTCCACCAGCTATTGTTCAACCACCCCTCCATGGGCTACTGTTCATCCAGCCTCCACCGGCTACTGTTCATCCAGCCCTCCATGGGGTCTTGTTCATCGACCCCCAACCGGCTCGATCGGGGTCCTGTTCATCCAGCGCCAACGGCCACTACCCCCCGGGGTCCTGTTCATCGAACCCCACAAGGAATTGTTCATCCAACCCCCAACAACGCTCACTGTTCATCAAGAGGCAGCAGGTCAATCAGCTTCAGTTAGCAGCAGTTGTGAAGGAATCGCTTGATCGGGTTCAGTTAACAGCCAGGGATCGGTCGATCGATCGGGTTCAGTAATGCGTTGCCAGTGCAATCGCTCGGGTTCAGTACGTGAACGCCTCGCTTCGGTTCAGTTAGAGCCCAACGCCTCACACCCACGCGCGTACGTGTACGAGAGAAACACACAATCCCTCTGTGCATCGCTTGGCCCCGACCAGCCACCGTAACCGGGAACTCCCCGATATTTTCCTCGTGTTCGCACACAAATACGTCACCGTGTACCCCCCATGTCGGTGTCAAAACCGGTGGATCTCGGGTAGGGGGTCCCGATCTGTGCGTCAAGGCTGATGGTAATAGGAAGCAAGGGACACAGATGTTTACCCAGGTTCGGGCCCTCTCGATGGAGGTAAAACCCTACTTCCTGCTTGATTAATATTGATGATATGGGTAGTACAAGAGTAGATCTACCACGAGATCGTAGAGGCTAAACCCTAAGAGCCAGCCTATGATGGTATGCTTGTAATTGTGATTGACCTTCTAAGGACCAACCTCTCCGGTTTATATAGACACCGGAGAGGGCTAGGGTTTACATGGAGTCGGTTACAAGAAAGGAAACAGAATATTTGAATCGCCAAGCTTGCCTTCCATGCAAAGGAGAGTCCCATCCGGACACGGGCTGAAGTCTTGAGTATTGCATCTTCACGCTTCAGTAGTCCGGACGTTGTACACAGTCCGGCTGTCCGGATACCCCTTAATGCCGGACTCCCTCAGTAGCCCCTGAACCAGGCTTCAATGACGATGAGTCCGGCGCGCAGTATTGTTTTCGGCATTGCAAGGCGGGTTCCTTCTTCGAATACTCCAAAGTAGTCATCAAACACTTAAATCATGTCCGAATACACAAAATGATCGTTACACACCATTGTAGAGAGAATGATATTTCACAAATGCACTCTGCCGACAACTTTTTCTGATGACGTGACATGTTGTTACAGTCGGATCATTATTCGAACCGTTTTCCCACAACCAGCTACAACGCATATTGCGAGGCAGTTTCTTTGACACGTCTTGTCAAAGCAGTGATCGTGTCCCCATATCACGGGATTCTCATCAATACGGGTATGGGTAATCTAACTGCGCTGCTAGTCGCGGCGAGTGGGAGGCAGAAGGTTTCCACCAGGCAAGTGGGGAGACGCAAAAAGCATTTACCACCTCTATAAAGAGGTCAGGTTTCTCTTTCTCTTTTACCCACGCCTTCTCCCCCTGCTAGCTCAGTCCCCTTTGTTCGAGCCCTAACGCCCAAGCACTCTTCTTCTCCATCGAAGAGAGGTTTTCCAAAGATGTCCGGATCCGGAGCAGGAGGCAGATGGATGGCCTCGACTATCCAGGAGAAGGACATCAAGAAGCTTCGGGGAGCCGGGTATCTGGCCCAGAAGATCGGCCACCATCTTCCACCGGTGGGACAGGTCGTCCCCACTCCGAAATCTCATGAGAGAGTCGTGTTCCTTCCCCATTTCGTCCGCGGGCTCGGGTTTCCCCTTCACCCGTTCGTTCGGGGAGTCATGTATTACTACGGGATCGATTTTCATGATCTTTCCCCCAACTTCTTCCTCAATATCTCGACGTTCATCGTCGTGTGCGAGGCTTTTCTCCGGATCCCACCTCACTCCGGCCTATAGCTGAAGATCTTCAATGTGAAGCCCAAGGTGGTGAGTGGCGAACACGCCGAGTGTGGCGGCGCCATGGTAAGCAAGATGCCCAAGGCTGTTTGGCCGAAAGGCGCTTTCAACGACTCCGTCAAGGAGTGGCAGCAGCAGTGGTTCTATATCACCGAATCACGCGGCAAAAAGTGGGCGGCAGCTCCAGAGTTTAGATCTGGAGCCCCACTGCGACTCACATCCTGGCCCGAGAAGGGCCCGAACTGGTCCTCGTCCGATGAGCTGTCACTGCTCCAGACGCGCATTCAGGGTGTGGTCGATAGGGACGTCAAACTCGTCGACGTACTCTAGGTGATGCTAGTTCGCCTGGTTCTCCCCTGTCAGCGCCGAGCTTGTACTCTATGGGAGTTCGACCCAGCCGAGCACCAAACCCTTCAGGAGCTTCATGTTTCCTCCCACAAGGATATCTGGAAGGTGCTCCTCAAGTACGGAAAATCATGGCCGGGCCCCGCCATGGACCGCGGGTTCAATTATCCCATTCTCCAAGCTCGGTAAGTCACAGCCACACTCTGTCTATTCATGCTTCAGCTGGCATGTCATGAGCGAGACATCCTAATCATGTTTCATCGCAACCTCAGGGATGGATAAAGAAAGTGGAGCAGCTACATTGTCCGGCCCCGTTGCCGGAGGAACCGGCCGGACCCCTTCTATCGAAGATGCTGGTCCCCGCGCCTTACGAGGGGCCAAAGAAGGAGGCCTCCAAGAAGGTTAAGAAGAACCGGAGTGGCCTCTGTCACCGCGAGGCTTCGGACGCAAAATCCGGAGACTCAAGCGACGCTCCTTCTTCGGAGGACGAAGAAGAGGAAGCAGAGGAAGACGAGCCTTAGTCTGGAGGTGGGAGGAAGCGTGCAGCTTCCCCGTCCCTGGAGGCCGAATCGCCCAAGAGGGGGAAAGGTTCCCTCCCAGAGACATCCACAACGGCTGCCGACAGCAGCCCGGAGTGGTATCCCAGGGCCCAGCCCTTGGGGAAGTCGTAAGTATACAGAATCCGAACTCACGTACGCGTTCGGGATTGTTTTCGGGCTTATCGGCTTTAACTGTTGCCGCATTTTGCATAGCCTAGTGAGGTCTCGCGCCGGACAGTCCTCGTCGAAGGATTCACTTGGCTCAGACGCCTTGGCGAGCGAGACGCCTCCGCGGACCCCTT
Organism: Triticum timopheevii; assembly: GCA_963921465.1. NCBI lineage: Eukaryota > Viridiplantae > Streptophyta > Magnoliopsida > Poales > Poaceae > Triticum > Triticum timopheevii. Next base: position 236,782,240 of record OY997264.1, on the reverse strand, counting down.
CCCCAAAGTCCAGGCGCGACACCGAGGTGTCGTCCCGATAGGACCCGGACCAAGGAGGACATATCCCTGTTGCCAGACACGTGGGGGCGGATAAGGCCCCTGGGACCTATAAGGTTCCATAGTCGAGCGGACAACCACCTTCAATGGTGGGGGTCCTTCCTACCCCGCCGGCCTCCTCTGTTCGAGCAGAGCTGCCCGGCGGTCTATCGATAGCATTGAAGAACGCATCTATCGTTGATGAGCACCGCACTCTCATGGGCGCGGTGGTTGAGAAGATTTAGTCCACCGAGAGCGGGCTGAAAGAGTCCTGCTTTGGTCTTATAAAGGCGTTTGAGGTATGTTTCCTAAGCAACCTTTGAGGAATTGTCATAATAGGAGTAGTAGCCCCTGATACGCTGTCCGACGGAGAAGAAGGAGCTGGGCAGGGGATCAAATCTTCCGCTTTTGCAGGAGCTTATGTGAATGACGTATACCCCTTTATGTGAAAACAGGCTTCTGCCGAGAGGACGGTTGCATATAATGCGGAAGTGTTCGAACTGAAGCGTAACCTTGCACGGGCCGAGGAAGAACTCAGCCTTGTAAAGAAGCAACTGGAAGGCAAGCAAGGTATGTTGAAAACATTTTTCTTGAAGTTGGCACGAACGAATAGTTGTGCATAATGAAAAATATTTTTATTGTATGCTCTAGGAGCGGGTGCCGAATATGAGGCACTAAAGAAAGCTTTGGCTGATGCCAGCAAGAAGGCTGAGGCCAAACAGGCGCTTCGTGAAAAACACGAGGCCAGGTTTATCGTAGCTGAGCGAGAGCTCCAGGAAGCTATGAAGAAAAGCGAGGGCTTGGAGCAGAGTCTAAAAGGGAAAGAATCCGAACTCGCCCAAGCTCTCGAGGCTGCGGAAGGTGCTCGGGAAGAAGCCCGAGGTGCTGCGCGGGACATTCAGGAGGCCCAGAAAGTTGCGGCTGGTAAGGCCTTCTGTATTCTTAGCTCTTTATCTGTGATAATGGGAAGAATCCAAAGCGGCAAGATGAATTCTTATTTGTCCATGGGCTTTTGCGGATCTTCCTCGCAGCATATCAGATGCCACCCAATTCTACCGCACCGAGGAGAAGAAGTGTGCGGAGAGGGATTTCTGGTCGCAGTATCTGGCGCTGAACTATCCAGTGCCATTTATCGATCAGCTGAAACTGCTGGTCGAACTGCACTAGGGGGCCGAACTAGCCATGAAGGATTTAGTTGTCCGGCTGTGGCCTGCGGAGCCGATTCCAAGCAGTTACTTCAGACTCGTCAAGCGGATTGTGGGCACCTGTCCTCGGCTTGATGTTATCAAGCGATCAGTCTTTATAGAAGGTGAGCGCATGGCGTTTGCCCATGCAAAAGTGCATTTGGGGAGGCTTGACGCAGAGAAGCTGATGACTGAGGGGCCGCCGGAGGGTAAGGAGCACCGCAAGCCCGAGCGTTACTATGAAAATGTACTGAAAGGGGCCCGCCTTGCGGTGGACAAGTGTGCTAAAGACATTATATTTCCCTGAAGGCATTTGTGCCGCTTTTTGTAATATGGATAATGGCATGTTTATTATATATTGCCTATTTTGTTTGAACATATGTTCTTCTTGTGCAGCTGTTTATTGTATGCAAATCCTGAGAGTTGGCCAGTCGTCGGCTTCTGCCCCCTCGTAAAAAGAATACGGGGGTGTTTGGGATATATCTGAACGCTCTTTATCCCATAGTTGGGTCCTTTTAAGGAGGTGTCTCTTTCCGCGAACCAGGCAATCGGACTATAAGGCTTTATTACTCTCACTTAGCCATAGGAATTCGAGTATGGTCGCGCAGCCCCTAGTGTTCGGAAGCCTGAACTAGGGGCTCTATTGGCGCCTGATGAGAAGACCGATCCGCTGCACTCATCATTTATAATGGCGTTGCACGGAAAAAATCTTTAAGGATTTTATAACCTCTCGAATAGCTGACCGGCTCTCGCTTCATCATGACGGTCGGTTTTCGGCTTTCTCTACTGAGGCGCTGCTGAACCGGGACACAATCGCAGTAGTTCTCCCAGCGCTACCTTAGCCGACAGAACAGTACGTAAGGTACCAAAACATGGGAGCCGGGCAAACCCAACCAATGACCCAAGACATGATTCGGAGTAGATGCATATAGTGCTATAAGTTTGGGGTGCCGAGCGATCGAAAAGGTGGTCGGACTTTATTGCCGTACTGTGAAGCCCCTGGTATAACCAGGCGAACGCGAAGCGTGGCTGTCATTTTCGGCAAAGGGGCGTCGACAATACACGACGGCTGGTGAGTATTTTCTAAGTCCACGCATTGTAGTAGGATGATGTGTAAAAAAGAGGTGTTATTTGGCGGAACCTGTGGTGGCCGGATAGGAGGGGGTTGTGAGTGGATCAAGAGCGAATCCGAACTGCCTTCTACCTGCATGTTCCTGCCATAGATTGTCCGGGCCGATTCCACGCCGCCAAACCTGTTCTGTGTCAATCGTTAGTTTGTACATGCAAATGCTTGAAGGCAGCTGGGTATCCTCCTTTTGTTGGTCCTAGGGTCCCTAATCGCGCCCCGGTGTGCCCAGCCGTTATACCGTGAGGTAGTGCGGACTCCGCAATGGGTGTCCGGATAGCTGGCCTGAGTGATTTACGACGTGGAATCTAGTCAACGTGGTTTATCCCGTTAGCCTGCGGTAAATTACCGCATGGCGGGAAGGTGCCTTACGTCTTTTAGGACATGTTATTCGTGGCTTGATACCCGTGTGGGATTTATGGAGCCTCAGGACTACTAGGTCTGGAGGTACCGCAATTGACTTGCTATGGTTGATGTGATTATGGGCGATCGGCCGCATTTTTATGCTCTAGGGGGAGGTTCTATTGACTAGACGCCTCTCCTCATTGTTTCCGGCCCGCGACCAACCGCCTAGTTTTGAGTATTCGGCATTCTCTATTGGTGTGCTTTGCTGCCCTTCTAGGAGTTCCATGAATTTTGCATGGTTGATCGAGCCTGTGGCTCGGGCCGAATAGGCTTGAGCTGCTTCTTGCCTGTTGACCGGACTGGTATTTGTTGGACCTAGCCCCAGTTTCCTTGACTTGACGTTTGTTGCCATTGCGTCGGGGCTTGAGGGGGTCCCTTCACGTATCCTTCTTACTGTCTTGGACTGTAGTGATGCGTGGACGTCGGGGTGTGCGCCTTGGATTCTCCTGCTTTGGTTGAGGTAGCCAGTTGTGCCGTGTATGCTCTTTATTGGGGTTGTCGAGTTCGTGCCTTTCGGTGGCCAGTACCTTGGTCCACCTATCCGTTAGCAAGTCTTGGTCCGCTTTAAGCTGCTCTTGCCTCTTTTGCAGGCTCCTTGCCATGGCCATGAGCCTTCGCTTGAAGCGAACTTGTTCCACTGGATCTTCAGGTACGCCGAATTCGTCATTGCCGAGGCTCACCTCGTCATCGGAGAGGGGGTGTATAGTTGTCCTTCTCCAAGTATCCCATCGTGACCGGTCCGGCCAGCTTGAAGGTAGGCTGAACAGGACTGTATTCCTCTTCGGCACCTTCTGGGTTTCTTTCGTCTCCGGGGGCGGTATTGCTATGGCGGGGCTTGGAGCAGCTCCGACGACGCCCATGCTTTGCTTTTCTTCCCGAGGGGTTATCCTCCGTTGCCTCGTCGCCATTAGTTTCCTTTGGAGTGTCCACCATATATATATCGTATGAGGAGGTGGCCGTCCACCGCACTGTGAGCGGTGGCTCCTGCAATTCTCCTTCATCGTCGTCCATACCATCGATGTCTTCGGAGTCGCACGTCGGTTAAATCATCGACCATGGCAATGAAGTGGGTGGTGGGTGGGCAACGAATTCCGTCGTCGTCTGCTTCCCACTCATGCCGGACATAGTTCGGCCCAGAGTCTCCTGACAAAGAGAGAGACTTCAATGAGTTCAGCATGTCGCCAAAGGGCGAGTGCTGAAAGACGTCTGTCGCGGTGAACTCCATTACCGGAGCCCAACCAGGCTCGGCGGGCTCGGGAACACACGGACTGGAACCTACATCCGGATGTGAATCCGGGGGTCCCGAGTCACATGCTTCCTCAAAAGGAAGGCATGTGTTCGGCTCTACCGCTGACGAGGGTACGGCCTTCGGGGCGGGGTCCATCCCTCCGTCCCTAGGCAACGCAGTCCGCTCCGGATTTGAGTCCAGAGCTACTGCGGGGGTGATATCCCGAGTGTCGTCCGACAGCAGGTTCAGGCCATGCTCGTCGTGACTGTCCGGTGTTCCTGGCGCCTGCCCGAATCCGTCGAAGATCAAGTCTCTGCGGATATCCGCCGTGTAGTTCAGGTTTCTGAACCCGATTTGATAGCCAGGGGCGTAGCTGTCGATCTGCTCCAGATGGCCAAGCGAATTGGCCCGCAGTGCGAAGCCGCCGAACACGAAAATCTGTCCGGGGAGGAAAGTCTCGCCTTGGACCATGTCGTTGATGAAGATTGAAGGAGCCATCGAGCCTGACAGCGACGACACAGAGGAACTCCCAATGAAAGCACCAATGTCGTTGTCAAAACCGGCGGATCTCGGGTAGGGGGTCCCGATCTGTGCGTCAAGGCTGATGGTAACAGGAAGCAAGGGACACAGATGTTTACCCAGGTTCGGGCCCTCTCGATGGAGGTAAAACCCTACTTCCTGCTTGATTAATATTGATGATATGGGTAGTACAAGAGTAGATCTACCACGAGATCGTAGAGGCTAAACCCTAAGGGCTAGCCTATGATGGTATGATTGTAATTGTGATCGGCCTTCTAAGGACCAACCTCTCCGGTTTATATAGACACCGGAGAGGGCTAGGGTTTACATGGTGTCGGTTACAAGAAAGGAAACGTAATATCCGGATCGTCAAGATTGTCTTCCACGCAAAGGAGAGTCCCAACCGGACACGGGCCGAAGTCTTGAGTATTGCATCTTCACGCTTCAGTAGTCCGGATGTTGTACACAGTACGGCAGTCCGGATAACCCTTAATCCAGGATTCCCTTACCCGACGCTGGGGATGATGCACCGCAGCTCACGTCGAAGGATACCCGTCCGGAAGCGCGGTACGCAAGCAATCTAGCGGGTGCTTTTGAGGACCGGAAACCCCACACGCCCGGGAGGGATCCCGTCAGGGCGCGCGACGGCTATGGGCTGCCCTAGGTCGGCCTGACCGCCACTAGGGCCTCGAGGTTTGCTGCCCTGCAAAAGAAGAACGAATGAATAATAAGGAAGAAGAAGAACAATTGAGAGAGATAAAAGTAAGGTAAAAGGTGTGAATTGATCGATTATGTGTTGTTGTTCAATCGGTCATCACGTCTTATCTATATAAGAGGCGGATGGACTTCCCGTACAAGACAAAGACTTTCCTTGCCATCAAAATCATCAAAATCTAGCCAAACTCGGACTTACGACCTCTGGCCCGGATGTCCGGCTCTAGGCCCGGATGATCCGGGCTAGCCCAGTTTTCTGACAGCAGCTCACTCTTTTGCCTCTAGAATCCACATACTTCCTCGGATTTGGACAAGTTTTATATTAAAATCAACTGCCTTGACGAGACACACAACTTTTATGCTAAACAGTTTTCAATCTAAGGTCATCCAGAGGGAGTTTCGGGCTCTTTTCTAACATCTGTAGCAGAAAAAACTGCTCGGACGTCCGGACTTCTACCCGGACTGTCCGGCCTCCATCCGGATCATCTGGGACTGGATCCAGATCATCCGGCTTCATCACAAACCTTCTATTGTCTTGGTGCTTTAATTTCCCGGATGATCCGGCCTAGCCTAGTTTTCTGAAAGAAGCTCACTCTTTTGCCTCTAGAATCAACATACTTCCTCGGATGTGGACAAGTTTTATATCAAAATCAACCGCCTTGACGAGACACACAACTTTTATGCTGAACAGTTTTCAATCTAAGGTCATCCTGAGGGAGTTTCGAGCTCTTTTCAAAATCTGTAGCAGAAAAAACTGCTCGGACTTCTGGACTTCTACCCGGACTGTCCGGCCTCCATCCGGATCATCTGGGACTGGATAAAGATCATCCGGCTTCATCACAAACCTTCTATTGTCTTGGTGCTTTAATTTTCCGGATGATCCGGACCCCGGCCCGGATGATCCGGCCAAACATTGCTGCAATGCATGGTTTTACCTGTAACTTTTGCATACAACCTCGGATGGGGACAATTTTTATATCAAAATCGACTGTTTCGACGAGACGCACAACTTTCCTGTCAAATTTTTTTCCATCAGAGGCCATCTTAGGGCCTAATCAGCTGAATAGTGTTCTGATTAGAAAATCTCAGTACTTCGAACACAACTTCGGCCTTAGAGATGAGATCGGATGGCTATGGCCCAATTATCAACGTTTCACCTTTCGAAGATACGGAACTTTCTCACTTTGAGCACTATTCCATTTGAGGCCTTCTTAATTATGTTTTTGACCATGCCAAAATCTGGTGTCGGCACATGCCTCCCTGTTTTTTGGCAAAACTTGCGTGCCGAACAATAATTTACAATATATTTTTTCTAAGGACGATGTCAACACTCCATCGGCCATTTATATTTTTATGACGATAATTATGTATAGGACATGTTTTTGCTAAGGGACATAGTTATTTACTCCATCAGCCATTTATATTTCTCAGGATGATAATTATGTATCGGTCATGTCTTTGTTTGAATCTCTTGATGCAAACTTGGGTGAAACCTTCTCAACTTCATGAACAATCCGATGATAAAGTTCCATAGATATGTATCTCAAGATCGTCCTCCGAAAAAGAATGTTCAGCCTTTTTCTAGGATTTTGCAGATAATCAACAATAAACTTTCTTCAGTCCTTACTTTCGGCTGCATAAAAATTTCTTTAGTGGCCGAGGTGGTGAGCTCCAACTCGGCCTTACTTATGTTGGCAAGAACAAGCATCGGCTATTGATAGACGTGTAATACACCATGACCAACATGGTAGCTGTATGTTTGTTGTGCCAACCCTTTTGAATTATCATTTCTAGATATATGAACAATTTTAAAGCAACCCAAGGTAAATTTTGCATCTAGGCATACCTCAAAATAAACTACAAGTGATTCCTCAAAACATTGATAACCCTTAGATATTTGTTGCACTACTCATAACGAATCACCGAAAGCCTAAATATGTATAGCACCCATGGCAACCAAAAGCTCCAAACCGAATAAAATTTCATATTCAGCTTTGTTTATTGTGCGAAAATATTTTAAGTGGCATGAGGCTTGTTTGGTCTCCTATTGAATTAAGGACGATGTTAGGATACTACACCGGCCATGCATTGACATATTCTTAGGGCGATAGATAAATATCGGCCATTACCATGAGGGCCATGTAGAATTCACCCACCAAAGTATGTATAGCCGAAATAAACAAATCAAATAGCAATAAAATATTTCGGCCCCTTTGTATTAGCAACAAAAATGTAGCTAACAAATGTATAGCAATTTTGTAATATTCCCTCATGATAGAGAAAATTATGTTGCATCCATGGATCAAAATAAATCCATGGAGGGTAACTAATCATACCTAGGGATGAATTCCATGGCAAAGGCATCAATTGCATGGTTGAAGAAAATGGATGATGTGCTAACCGAAATTTTTGATGTTGTGATGCACACCTTCGGCTTAATTGTTTGTTGCTTCCATCCTTCTCTTTCTTCACTTTTATTGTACTTATTGCAATAGAAGCATGCATATCATTTTTGTTTTGATTGATCCTCTTGGGAACCCATGCCATGTTCTTCTTTCTCAGCTCTTGTGCACTAAGATTTTGTAATTCCTTCTTTTGCCAATACGATAAGCAGACTGTGCATCTTGGTTGTGATTCTGTTTTGACCAATGGCAATTCTTTTTTTGCCTTGTGCACTCTCAACTTCTTTTCTTCAGATTTGGCACTTTGACTCTCAACAATTGATTGCTTCAACTCATTGCCTGCAGTAGCCAATGTCAACACTTTCATTGGCTCTTTTTCATTTGAGATCAAATCTGAAGTAGCACTCTTACGACCATGTCTTTTAATGCGGTAAACTTTCTTGACTACCTCTTTCTTCTTCCTTGAGCTCCGGACCGATTCCTTATGATTGAAACGGTCATTAACATGTGATTGTTCAAATGTTGTTTTTCTCAGAGCTGCATAATATTGGTGAGATGGTCTAAAATAAGATGGAGAATGTGCCCTTGTATCATACATGTCTCATGATGGATATGGATCTACCTGAGCATAGGGAGGCATCCACAGCATTGGCATTGGCGGCCCAAAATAAGGATATGAATATGTTGCATCAAAATTCTCACTTTGCCAATACCGATCCTCATATTTGTTCCTTGGGGGTGATCTTGGTTTCTTTGCATGATTCGGCTGATAAGCATTCTTCTCTTCACTCTTCTTTTGATATTTATCCAATAGTTCAGCGAAGGTGATTTTTGATCTCTTACACTTGCGCCTATTTCGGCCTTTATTCTCTTTCGGTTCACTTTCATCGATCATTGGATTAGCTGCCCCCAGTCCTTGGCGTCTTCATTGTATCTTCGACGGAATTCTTGGCCTCAAGATTATGTTCATTATGCTCTTCAACAACTTCTCTTCTTTAAAGCTTGATCCGGTCACTTGTAGTTTTTACCTTCTCTTTAAATGGATCGGCTTGAAGTAGCTGATGCATAAAGTTTTTGCCATCAGGACCAATCGGAATAGGTTGATCATCTCGTGGCGTCTCAACAAATTTCAATCGACCTTTATCAATGGCCGGTTTAACTGTTTGGCGGAACATGTTGCAATCCTCAATACTATGCTTGGAAAAATCATGCAACTTACAATACATTCGTCCTTGGATAGATGGCTTGACATGGTGATCAAGAATTCTAATGTAACTATTTTTCTACAACAAATCAAAGGTTTGATCACACATGTTTAATCGAAGGTATACTTTTTGTTTTCTAGCCGATCTTGTTGTGCGAATGGCTTTAGAGGTAAGCAAACGAATGGTTCACATTTAGAATATCCCCATTCGGCTATGCATCATGTTTTGCACTCTATCACCAATGTTTTTGGATAAGATATAATATTAGCATCGGATTTCTCAAAAGAATTTAACCATGGCTTTATATTTCTATAATGAAAATAGCTAGAACATACATGTCTCAAGTGAGACCAAATGAAAGCCAAGTAATAAATAATAAAATCCACCCAATTAGATATGAACTCTAGATAAAGCAATGGGGAAAACCCTAGCTGCAACAACAAGTCATCATCGGTCTTTATAAATGGCGCAATGGGTTGACCGATATGCTCAATAACAATTTTATTGCTAACAAGTAAATTACCCTTCTTCATTGGTCTTTGAAAATTGCTTGTGAGGATTTGTCTAATAGATGCATCAATAATAAAGCTGTGACCAAATCTAAAAACAGGTAGATTACTTGACAGCATGCTACCTCTTCAAATATGTTGGGAGAGCATGATGGTGGTGTGACTTGAAGAACATCTTGCTCCGTCTTTGGATGGCTTCCCAACACCTTGTCATCATCTTTTTCTTGATTCCGTGCATAATTGCTTTGAAGATCCATGTCAGCTGAAGTTTGTTTGGCTACTTGTTCTTATCCTTGAGGCTTGTCAATTTCTATGGCACGGAAGTCATAGGGTAGGAAGTAGGTTCCATTGACTTCGAAAAAATCAAACATCGTTGTTTTGCTATGCTTGCCATGCCATTTCTCAATAATGCTTGCCTCTTCGGATTTGATGGACTCAGAATATATACTACTTGATTCGTCTTTTTCAAACGAAGCACTTTCATGTTCCGAATCATCCTTCCTTTCATTGATTCTACCAATTGGCAATGCTTCTTTTATTTGAGACAATTCTTTTTCTATTTGTTCCTGGCGGCGAGCGGCAAAATTGGCTTTAAGTTTTTTCTCAATTTCAGCCCACTCCGGATATAATTGCCCCTCACTGCTTTTAGATTCTTTCAGCAATGACACATGGGTGTTGCCAAGAGTTTGCAATTGTGCATGGGGTGTATAATATGATGTTGTACTAGGTGAAGGCATATGCATTGTTGTAGAACCATATTTTTGCTCGCCAATTCTATCAATTGGCAAAGATTCATCTTCTTGCAAAACTCTAGCTCTTATTGCATTATAATCATGAACTAGCCCCTTATCATATTCTTCAAGGCAAAGAGCACTAATCTTGTTATTTCGGGCTATATCCTTTTTAAAGTGGCCACTTCCCATTCTGTAAGGGATTGCTCCGCAATATTTTTTAGATTCTTTCAGCAACGAGGTGTTGCCAAAATTATGCAATTGCATAGAGGATGCAGTAGATGCTACTCCCTCCATCCCAAAATAAGTGTCTTGAGCTTAGTACAAATTTGTACTAGAGCTAGTATAAAGTTGAGACACTTATTTTTGGACGGAGGGAGTACAATATTAGATGATGGCATGTGCACTCCTCGAAATTTTTCACTTATTCGGCTATGACCATGAAGGTGCAAAGCCAAATTATGAGCATCTACAGTTGTATACGGTGCCAAAAAATTACTAACATGAGGTGTATCATATGATGGTTGAGAGTAACCGGCCAAATAGCCAGTAGTAGCATGGACAATTCTCTCATTCGTCGGCATGGTTGGATTAGTATATTGCACATTAGTTGCCGATGAATAAAAGGGTGAAACACTTTCTTGCATGGCATTATAAATTCTAACATGAGGTGTTTCAAATTTATTAACAGAAGTCATCATGTTGTTCATCGGCATAACGATTTGTGGGGTTGCCGATGCATGAGACTTGGGATACATGTCGTGCATGTTACTAGTATCATAAGAAGTTGAAGCATGTACATTACTTTGAATCGGCCCTTACATGTATATAGATGCATGATTGAAAAAACTAGGGCTGGCAGTTAGAGTATACTCATTGAACAATCTAGTAACATCATATGAATTATTTGCAACTACACAAGGGGATTGGGTATTCATATTACCTTTGTAGACTCAAACCCTAGATGACGATCTCTTCGTAGCAAGAACGGGCTGGAGACCGTTTGAATCTTCGATCCCTAGCGGAGTCGCCAAAAAGTGTGCTCGCACACGAAAACGTCACCGTGTACCCTCGATGCCGGGGGTGATGCACTGCAGCTCACGTCGAAGGAGACCCGTCCGGAAGCGCGGTACGCAAGCAATCCGGCGGGCGCTTTTGAGGACCCGACACCCCACACGCCCGGGAGGGACCCTGTCAGGGCGCGCGGCAGCTATGGGCTGCCCTAGGTCGGCCTAACCGCCACTAGGGCCTCGAGGTTCGACGCCCTGCAAAACAAGAATGAATGAAGAACAAGGAAGAAGAAGACCAAGGGAGAGAGATAAAAGTAAAGGTAAAAAGTGCTAGATGAATTGATCGATTGTGTGTTGTTGTTCAATCGGCCATCAACTCTTATAAATATAAGAGGCGCATGGACTTCCTGTACAAGAAAAGGACTTGCCTTGCTGTCCAAATCATGAAAATCTAACCAATCTCGGATTTCTCACGACCTTCGGTCCGGATGTCCGGCTTTAGGTCCGGATGTCCGGCTTTAGGCCCGGATGATCCGGCCTAGCCCAGTTTTCTGACAGCATCCCACTGTTTTGGCTCTAGAGTCCACAAACTACCTTGGATTTGGACGAATTTTTTATTAGAATCAACCATCTCTACGAGAATCACAACTGTCATGTTGAACACTTTTCGATGCGAGGTCATCTTGAGGGAGTTTCGGGCTGTTTTCTAACGTCTATGATAGAAAAAACTGCCCGGACGTCCGGACTTCTACCCGGACTGTCAGGCCTCCATCCGATCATCCGGGACTGGATCCAGATCATCCGGCTTCATCACAAACCTTATGTTGTCTTGGGGCTTTAATTTCCCGGATGATCTAGACCCTGGCCAGGATGATCCGGCCAAACTTTGTTGCAGCGCACGGTTTTGCCTATAACTCTTGCATACGACCTTGGATGGGGATAATTTTTATATCAATATCGACCGTTTGGTCGAGACGCACAACTTTCTAGTTGAAATTTTGTCCATCAGAGGCCATCTTGGGTGTCTAATCAGCCGAGTAGTGTTCTATATACAAAATCTCAGTACTTCGAACACAACTTCGCCTTAGAGATGAGATCGGATGGCTATGGCCCAAATATCAAAGTTTCTCCTTTTGATGATACGGAACTTTCTCACTTTGAGAAATTTTCCATTTGAGGCGTTCCTAATTATGGTTTTGACCATGCCAAAATCTGGTGTCAACACCTTGCCCTCGCTTTTACCACGGTTTTTTCTGTCATGGATGGCCCAAAGAATGTCATGCAACTATGTCTCCGGCCTGCCCAGGAAGAAAAGCCCATTTTCGGTCATGATTTTTTGTCATAGAAGTAGGAGCACAACACATCTATGCTGATACCCAGTTTTGTCGCAATTGTCGTCATAGTAGTGTCATAAGCATGACACAAAAAAATCCGTTCGGCCCAAAATGTCATGGATGTGTCTTTTTTTGTAGTGACTGCCCTACTAGCTCAACTCCTAGGTCCATCTATAAATGCACAACTCAAATCTGTAGAAATAAATAATGATCGCTAAGTTGCCTCGTACCTCACTGTTTGTCATATAGTAGGAGAAACTAATCATAATTCACATTACTACGTGTGCTCAGTGGACAATATATATAACATATAGAGTAAAAAATGATGCAACAAGTGTACAACCTCTATGGCGAAACCATGTCGATCTCAGCGAGACTGGGTTGGTCCGTGAGGATGCTCCGGCTTATTTGGATGTCGGAGGAGCGGACGAAGATCTTAGGCGTCTGGAGATGGAGCCGGGTGTACTGCTCTGCTGTCATCGAGGGTTTCGTCATTCGAGTAGCTCCAGTGAGTTGTACAACGGCGAGGTTGAAGCAGGACAAGAGAGACAATGTTAACCTGAGTGGAATTCTAATAGCATCTCCTTTAGATGATGTAAACTACATAACCACAAAGTGCTAGATGTAAAATACATCAGCCACTCATGTCTGAACTTAACTGTCGAAATTGAATTTAACTGTCGAAACTGAATTTTACTGTTCAAACTAAATTTTGCAGTTGAAACTGAATTCTACTGTCGAAACTGAACACACTACTAGTAGAAAAGCAGTAGCAGCAGCAGCACCTAGAGCAGCAGAGCATGCGAGAGATGAGGCAGCTAGTCTTGTAGCAGCATCTCGGGTAGCAGCTGCAGGAGCTCGAGCGTGACGAGGATAGGCTGCTCGTGCAGCAGCAGCGCGAGCAAGAGTAGAGCAGCAGCGCAAGCAAGAGCAAGAGCAAGAGCAGACCAGGCAGGGGACCGAGAGCAAGAGCAGAGCAGCTGCGCAAGCGAGAGCCAAAGCAGCAGCAGCTCCTACTGATGTGGATGTCGCCATCGGGGGAGCGACGTCGTGGAGGAAGTGGCCGGCAAAGCCACCATAGATGGAGCCGCGCCATGTCGGCTCGGCAGCACTGTGAGATCAAGTCAAGAAGAAAATGCAGCGATTAGTGTAGACCATCTTTGGTGGCGCCGATTAGGCCTCAGCTTCATCCGAGGAATTGGTGATGATGATGCTCTTCCGGTGGTGCAGGTGAAGACGATGGTGTGGAAATGGAGGGGGCGCGCAAGACGAGGCGAACAACAGGGCAGCTCCTTGGAGGTGGAGGACGGGGCAGCTGAACCAGCAGGACGACGAGTTCGACGACGGATTCTCATCTGGCATGGTAGATGAGGGACGTCGAGGTGTTTCTATGGACGACGTCGTCGGGGAAGAGGCTTTGGCTGGGTGGCAGATGGAGGAGGGTGTCGGGCTTCATGGGTTTTCGTGGCCTCGGTGTATGAGTGGGTGGGCGGATGGGATGGGAGGGGGAACCATGGCTTAGGTACGCGCTTGTCCGAAATGTCGGGTATGTTACGAAAGTACCCCCACCGATTTGAGCTAGGTGGTTCTTTCAATTCAGGGGTATCACGGGCATTTCGCGTGTCGGGATTTCGCAGGAGGTGGGAGTTTTCGTGCGTGTTGTAATTTTGGATAGCAAGGCGCGGGTTGAGATGGAGGGGGTTTTCGGAGCACAACAAGACAAAGAGATATCTTAAAATTACAGGGTAACAAGGCGCTGGTTGAAGAGGTTGGAGTTTCGCAACAGCTAGACACACATGCTAGCTTGAAATTTCGGCATAACAAGGCGCGGATTGAAATTTTGGGAGAACAAGCTTAACGTGTACAAAAAATGATAATTCGCACCTCATTGGAGATAGCAGTGTCTCGTTTTACTATTCCTGGAAATGCATTGAAATACAACAACAAAAAACTTAAAAAATCGGGACAACAAACATAATGTGTACAGTAAAAAAACAATTCGTGTTGTCTAGCATATGGACTAACTTTGAGTACATTTTCCCTGATTGAATGAGGTTGTACTCAGGTTAGTTATACAACCATCTAAATATTATATTCACAACACATGACATGAATATAGGAGTAGTAAATTCCTATATAAATACGAACTACATGTACATACGATCTTAGATTCAAATATATGTATCCATTTTATGTTGAATTCAAATCATAGCACATGTATGCTCTAGCTAGATGTTCAGAATCTAAACCATGTGTGATACTACGTACAATGTGTTTAGCACGCACAACACACACACAAACACCATTTCTAAGGTACACGTGCATTGCACACATGAGATTTGGCAACCAAATTATGAATAAATACCACATTATAGCATGTAAGCTTTGAGTCATATGTGCATGATGTAGATGTTCATTTATTTCTTATAGTCCGTCTCATTCAGAATCAATTAGTTTTAATAAAAAGGCTAATCTATTTTAAGATTCATGAATTGTGCGTTGTAAAGCATAAAGTAAAAACAAATAATGGCAATTCATCTAGAATTTTTTTGGGCAATTATGATATGGAAGATTCTAGAATAAAGGAGAAGTGCTTGTGTTTTGAAGTTTGTGCATTATGCTTAAGTTCAACCATCGAGTCTTCTAGATTGTACATGTGGCAAAATCTAGTGGAATCTAGATGATATCCAACGGCCAGTAGTGCTTGGATTTGCCATACCTGCACCGTCGGATTGGCTTCATCCAACGACCATCTTTCAAAGTTATTGGCACACT
Source organism: Triticum timopheevii (assembly GCA_963921465.1). Taxonomy (NCBI): domain Eukaryota; kingdom Viridiplantae; phylum Streptophyta; class Magnoliopsida; order Poales; family Poaceae; genus Triticum; species Triticum timopheevii. The sequence goes on along the minus strand of OY997264.1, from coordinate 236,767,062 downwards.
ATATAGGGTTACAGATATAGATATGTCATGCGAAAGCCACCCATCATCTCCAATTTGAATACTGTGTTCATGCACGGACGCAATGTGGCCAAACGATGTCTGCCATCGGTATCTCCAATTCAGATCAGTCTGACCTTGTTCAATGTGTATACAGTATAGCATGCTCGTATCCAAACCACACCATGCATATCTCAGTTATATTCATGCATGCATGGGTTTCGAACGTCCCAATCTCTTATTCAAATATTTGAATTCAACTTTACATTGATTATGAACTCACCTAGCCGTCTTCTCTTTATAATTGTACCACTAAATTTCTCTCATGCATGCATGCACACAGACTACCATTCGGCATTATCCATCGCACACATGCAATCTTTTTATTCAGGTCGGTCTCCCATGCATGCACACACACACACAGCTCCCCCTCTTCATCACTTTGGGATTCTTTATCTCGCACATGCATGTGTAACAATTGATGTTCTTCTATGTGTGTGTGTGTATATATAGCTAGATCTTTCCCAGTTTTCCACACTAACCGATCAATCTATATATCTAGTCAGGTCCCACCCTCTTTCCCACGTACACATCAATCAATCTTTACCTCTCTATATAGGATTGCATGCCTAATACACCCACATTATATATATCCATCGTCTCCCTCTCATCATCCATGCCTTCCGCTTGATCTCTTTGAAGCGCGCATAGTGGCAAAGACAGGGGGCAGCAAGGGCCTTGGCCCCCCCTAACATCACTATATATTGAGGCTAATATGAATGTGATCAGTAGATCAATTGCTGGTAAAATGGTTTAAGTTGGTGAATTAGCCCTCCCCATAAAGAATTAGCAATGCTTGGTAACGGTGTCCTGGACTAGGTGGTACTCATCACATCATCTCCCAACCTATGGGTCGGGCCGAGGACCCCCATGGCGGTTCACTAATAGGCCACTTTAGGCAGCCCATGCCGCATACAAGGAAGACTCCACAAGACATGGCACTCAAGCCAAGGACTCTCCTAAAACCCTAGGCCTATGGTGTGTTATATAAACCGAGGCCAGGCTAGTTATTAGAACAATCTCGTGGTAGATACATGCACCCTGTACTATCCCCCCATATGAATACAATCAAAAGCAGGATGTAGGTTATTATCTCTTCGAGAGAGCCCGAACCTGGGTAAAACCCTGTCTCCATGTTACCATCGCACCAAGATGCCTAGCTTAGGACCCCTACTGCGAGAGATGCCGGATATAGAACTGACATTGGTGCTTTCATTGAGTGCCTGCTGGCCGTCGCCATGGTGCGATGGGTGTTTAGATCATCTCCGACGCAATCTACGCGTCAGAATCGAGCTTTAATGTCGATGTCGGCATCTTCGTCGTCGGCTCGGTTAGTCACCTTGGCTTGACCAAGGACTATGCTCCATCTCAGATCATTATGTTCGGACGAGGGCCTTCAATATCAACTCCGATATCTATCAAGATCATGGAGGAATCATCGAAAGAGCTTGGGGGCTCAACGTCAACATTGCCCTCGGGTGATCATGCTGTTTTTCTGGATAGCAAACCTTTATCCGCCGCCTCCAACCCCTCGAGCATTGCTTTGATGATTGCTTTGGTGGAATTGAGTGTACAACAACCATGTAAAATTTCATCGCGTTCCGATGGAGGAATCTTCGGCGATCTATGATATATTGGAGGCCTGTCGAGTCTAGACGGGAATCTGGACGGGTTTAGGGTGTGGTCTCCAGAGCCCAGCTTGGAGGTTATTTGGAGGATTTAACCGTTCATCTTCTGCAGAATTAACATACCTACCACCTCTCAAAATTTCATCTCGATCCGACCGTTCAAACTCCGAGAACCTTCCGATAAGTGCATCACTTTTCGGATATGTTTTCTGCGCGAATATGAATCCGACCTGAGTTCATCTTTATTCATGAATGGGATATTAGACAACCTTTTTTGAAGAATCTTCTAGGGTATTGTATTTTGTTTCTCAACACATGCCCACAAAATTTTCTCCTTTTCGGAGGTAATCCTCACCATCGCGCCGGTGTCAAACCAGCCCTTGCTCCACATCTGCCGACCTGCGCTAGACATATCGTCACTTCATTGAGCCGAGCCCAACCTTATCGGATCATCAGCTCAAGAAGCCAAACAAGAGTTCGGCATCACGAAGGCTAAACTATCACCAACGCCATCGCCCCACAGATTGCACGGGTCAGGCGCCCCGACATCACCGCTCGGTCACTTCATCAATCCGGCATTGACCGCGTCACAAGTTATGACCAGCGTCGGCATGGCCGAGCCGTAGCTTCTTCAAACCGATTTCTGCCACACCGAACCACTTCAACAGCTCGGCTGGCACGGCGGCTGCAACTTCACCTTATCGACCTGCTCTGTCACCTCGTCTACACCGGGGGCTTCGCCATCTCTTCATCAACATACTCCGAAGACTTCGGCGTCACCAGCCGACCAGCTTCGTCACGTTAGCTGGACCGGGGCTCCGCCTCGGCGAGCCAACCTTTGTTAGCATTGCCATATCATTGCTCCATCGCCCATTAGGCAATGGGGGTGCGTATCGAGTTCAAATTTTGGGAGTAACATTTCTTCAGATTGCTACAACAGATAAACCAAGTGCTATTAATCCTAGTAATTTTTTCTTGCTTGGGTTTATTTTTTCCATGGAATTATTACTTTGGTTTGTTCCATCATCTGTACACAGGTCTATCAAATGATGGCCGCATTAACAATGGTTGCGTGATGGTTCAGTCAGTTTCCCGTCCGCAGTTCGGCGAAGGCCTCATCTGGGACTCGGACCGCCCGGTGAATACAGGCTTTGTCACGCCGGCACCCCGCACCGACATTGGCTTCGACGCCAGGCCACATCTCTTAATTTTTTATTTTGCATAAACTAATTATGCAAGGATTTTTTATATATTTAAATTTTTATTTTTAGACTGCACTATTTTACATGTGTATGTAATCGACTTCGACTGCGTCACGCGGTCACTTCGGCAAGCCGATGTCATCATCCCAATCGGCGTAAATCGGCTCGCGTGATCACCTTGTTGGTCGAATTGCCATACTAACTTGTTCGGTTGCCTCGGGGACTTCGGCATCGCTGAGAGAGCTCTACCTCATCGAGTGTTCGGCACACGGGCCATATTTCTTTTATTACTCACTTTGCATAAATTATTTATTATGCTATGAATCTTTTTAATTTATTATTATTATTACTATTATCTCCGACTTGCACTATTTTCTGTGCACAGGTAAATGATCCGAGTTGGGCAGCACTGTCACCTTGGTGTATCGAGGTAACACGTCACCTCGGCTGGACCTGGGGCTTCATCATCCTTCATTAACCCACGCCGGGGACTTCGGCGTCATACTGTCGGCCTACTCCATCGCCTCGGACGGACTGGGGTTCCACCTCGCCACATTGGCCGTGCTATGTCGCCACTTCAGAGTGTCGAGCTCTTTGCTCTGCCACCTCAAGACCGGCTTGGGGGATGGGACCTTGTCCCGCCGTAAGCTCGGGCCGCGTCATCGACACCGAACACATTAACACGCTAAGTCTCTTCCATGCTTAGCTTTTTCAACTTTTTCTTGTTCGGTTCGACCAAACATTATAGTTATTTATTAAGTACTTAGTTTGTCATAAACATTGTTTGTTTATAATATTCCTTTTACCCAAGTTAACTGGGTGCTTGTAAATTTACAAGAGCCATTTTATAATAATTATTTCTTCCTAGTCATTGCAAACTCTTTTTCTATCACTCCGTTTTTGACTCGAGTGTATGGTCAATAGTTGGATAGCCTGGCTTCTCTCTAAAGCCGCTTGAGTTTACTTCGCTAAACTAGCCTCGGAGAAGAACTCCGCCGTCGGGATAAGGAGGTTGAAGCCGATGCTGACCTACTTGCAGTTTAGAGATCGGATGTGTCATGTTAAAGCACGACCGAAGAACAAAAACTTTAATACCAATTTTCGGATTGGCAACCAAAACTTGATTTAGTTCGGTCATAAAGTTTTTCAAACAGAAGTTTTTTGGTTTTTCAAGCCTATGGCACTTTTAACCTATTTGTGTGTTTCCAGCATAAGTCTCACAGTGCAACGCCCGACACCTTTAGAGATTAGGCAATATCAACAGGGGGCTGCAAATAGAGCCGAACCCATCAAAAGCCAAGGTAATTCATGGAGTCCTTGGCAAAAACATTCTCGGATATTGCTATATATGCATCGGTTTCGAATTGTGTCTTTGGTCAATAGTTGGGTTGCCCAGCTCCTATGCTTGCCTCCTACGTTCCGCTTTGTTCGGCTAGGTGTGCGAAGGGAGAACCACTGCGATTGTGCTTCCAGCTCGCATGGTTAAGCGCCTCAGTGGAGAAAGCCAAAAACTGACTATGACAATAGGTGCAAACTGATTAGCAATCCGACGACTATACTAAACTATAAGATCGATAGAGGTCACCCCGTGTTAAATGATGGGCCATTCATAACATTGGCCGAAGTGTCTATGGCTTGACCTCGGCTTTCACCGAACACTAACCAGGGGCTAGTAACGAGCCTCACAACATTAAGCTTCGATGACTAAGTGAAAGTTATAAAGCTCACATATCTGATTTCCTCGTTTCCGGTAACACAACCGCCTCTGGGCACCGAGATGATGGCCAAGGGTTGTCTTGTTACTACGGAAACACCCTGTGTAGCATCTACAAAGGGGTCGAAGCCAACGATGGGCCACATTCAAATGATAAACGGTCGCAATGGAGTCAAAATAAACGCATCTCATCAGTGTTTGTATTTATTATACAAGTGTTGCCTTCTGTAGTTATCATTATAAAGACATAAAATATGCATCAATTTGACTTAAGATTTTGGCCAACCTGGGTTGCCTGGCTCCTGTGCTTACCCCTACATTTCCGATTGTTAGGCTAGGTGGTAAAGGGAGCACCTCTGTGATTGTTACTACCGGGTCATCTGAGTTAGTACCTCATACTGGGTGAAGCCCAAAGCTAGCCATCTTAAAGGATATAATTGGTCGGCAACGAGGGAAGTAAATTTTTTGGTTCATTACCCCATAAGTTCGGGACTATTTTCTTTGGAAGATGTTTCTTACGTTAATAGTAATATAACATATCTCTCTGTGTACCTTTGTTTATAAAACCATATGGCCGGATTGCCTTGTTTGCCGTAAATATTTGCCCTTATAAAGGTTTATAAAGTAGGACGAACACTCCTCGGCTACTGGCCCAACAGGTTGAAGCCGATGGTCGGTCAACAAAGTTTTGCACAATGTGGATCCGAGCATTAATTAATGATGTAGAGTACTTGGATACATAGAATCATTACAATAATTTGTGATTTTACTCTGGATATCGATCCTTAATCTAGCCACCCGTGCCCGCATTAAGGCTCGGGGGCTACTGGGCTTCGGGCTTATTAGTTACTAATATTAAAGGGGCACATCCCCCGATCTGGTGTTTCCACCCGACCAATGTCTCGGGGGCTACTGCATTGCCTATTCAATGCAAAAAATTCAAAGTTCTCAGTGTTCGGCTTGACCGTACTATGGACAAAAGCGTCTTCGGACAATAATAGGTACCAACTAGGACTTATCCAGCATCAAGCTAATATATTACGACGACTTCTCAAAACCCTCTTTCAAGGTCCCATCCGCTGATCACTATCTCCTCTAATGTGCATCTCGGATTTTAGGCCGACACACACCTTGAGGGCTACTGGGTATATATCTCGTCAGCAAATAAAATAAAATCCGCAAAACAATCAGCCAAAGACCAAGGCGGTACACCACCTCGGATGTTGTTCGGCATAAAGCTCGGATACAAATGGTTGGCTCCATAGAGGGCATTTCTGGCACTAAGCTCGGCACAACTCCTTCAAATTTTTTGAACCAAGGTGATGTATGACACCTCAGATACAGTTCGGTGTTGGAGCTCAGTTACAATGCAGCATTGGAGCTTGGACGCAGTCCAATGTTGGAGTTCGGCTGCAAGAGGATACCTCAGATACAGTCTGGCATTGGAGCTCGGACGCAAGAGGATACTGCCGCACGGGAACAACTTCAAACCCAAGGTGTGGCAAAAAAAATAACAAGGCATTGATAAAGGCCGAAAACTTAAAGGGGCTCCTCATATACCTAACGTATAAACTCTTCGGATTCACTTCGGCGATCCTCAAGATCGAATATGAGAAGATTTGTTGAAACAGTTTTCAAGACCGACGAACGAAGATGAAGAAAAATTTGGAAAAATCGAGGAGCGTTCCCAACTGAAGGCCGGTTCAGGGGGCTACTGACGGTGTCCTGGACTAGGGGGTACTCATCATGTCGTCTCCCAACCTATGAGTCGGGCCGAGGACCCCCATGGCGGTTCACTAATGGGCCACTTTAGGCAGTCCATGCCGCATACAAGGAAGACTCCAGAAGACTTGGCGCTCAAGCCAAGGACTCTCCTAAAACTCTAAGCCTCTTGTGTGTTATATAAACCGAGGCCAGGCTAGTCAATAGATCAACTTATATTCGTTAGAACAATCTCGTGGTAGATACATGTACTTTGTACTATCCCCCCATATGAATACAATCAAAAGCAGGATGTAGGGTATTATCTCTTCGAGGGAGCCCGAACCTGGGTAAAACCCTGTGTCCATGTTACCATCGCACCAATATGCCTAGCTTAGGTCCCCTACTGTGAGATACACTGGATATAGAATCGACACATGTCCCCCTAGCTCATTTATTTTTCATGGCTCCGCCACTGCACGCGCACGTTCTCGCTCCCTCTATTTAAATATCAATCTCCCACTTGTGCACTCCTTCATAGTCTCCCTCCACTTTGCCTCTCGCACCATCTTCCACCCCCTCCCCCCCACCCCGCATATCCCAGTGCTTGTACGCTCGTAGATCTCTTCCCTCTATCTGTCTCTATCAATATCTCACGCGGTGGACCCCTCCCCTCCCTTCTCGTATATCACCCCGCCCCCATGCACATACATATATGTATATAGGCCTCCCCTTCACACAAATTGCATTCACACATATTCCATCACCATATCTTAGTATCTCTCACACACATGGACTACGTGTCTGAAAGAGAAGACGTGCACACACGCACTCACTCCCACATACAAACGCGTGGGTGCACTGTGGAGCACATTTGTACAAAAAAAGAGCGTGTAGAAAGGCTTTAGATGATGTGCCAAACAAGTCTATATCTATACCCCTATATTGAGTGTGAATAAATTAGAAAGCGGTCGTTGGACGAAGCCAATTAGATGGTGTAGAGATGGCAAATCCGAGCACTACCAGCCATTGGATATCATCTACATTCCACCATATTCTGCCACATGTACAATCTAGAAGACCCCATGGTTGAACATAAGCATAATGCACAAACCTCAAAACACAAGTACTTCTCCTTTGTTCTAGAATCTTCCGTATCATAACTGCCCAAAAAAAATTTCTAGTTGAATTGCCATTACTTGTTTTTCCTTTATGCTTTACAACGCACAACTCATTGAATCATAAAATAGATTAACTTTTTTATAAAAACTAATTGATTTTTAATGAGATGAACTAGAACAATTAAATGAACGTCTCCATCGTGCATATGTGACTCAAAGCTTACATGCTATAGTGTGGTATTCATTCATAATTTGGTTGCCAGATCTCATGCGTGCAATGCACGTGTACCTTACTAGTACTTCCAGTAAGTGCATAACACGTAAATTAGAATTCCAATGGCACGCTACACAGTGTCTCGCCATTTTTCAGTTAATATATTATTATTAAAATGATGTGGGGGCATCCATGAAGCCACGTGGCACATGTGGAGGCGTTGTCGCGACCTCCTTGTGTGCATTGATCACAGTGACGTGTTGCTGGTTCCAGAAGAATGTACTCGTCGTCTCTCACGCACATTGGTAGTACATGCACGAAGCGAAGATATGTACGCACAGACTCATTCCCTCACACGCACGCGTGGGAACATGGTGGGATGCATTTTTCTAGTACGAAGATCCACCCAATGTGATAATTTGACACGTGTATAGTCGTTCACTTCATTGATGGTCAATTAATACAGTGCATGCACTACAAAAAAATACACTTCCGTGATGATACGTGTTTTTCACAGTAGGTCACGTTTTCTGTCATGCATGTACATCCATGACGATTTTATGACAGAATCAAGATAGTCATACCTGTGCTGTCGTAGAAGTGTTCCATGACATTAACAAAATTATCATCACGGAAGTGGCCACTTCCATGACGATAATTCACGCGTCATAGAAGTTCTTTCGTCAAGGGTGACCGACATGTGGCAGCCACCGTAACGGAATGCCGTTAAGCTATCGAGTCCGGTTTTGGATCCGATAACCCGTTAACAGCCACGACCAATGGGGATTTTTCACGTGTAAAATCATCATTAGCTGGAGTAAATACGTGTCATCTCAATGTTGGGATAGATGTCATCCACTCATTGGACCCAAGGCGCCTATGATACGTCGACACGTGGCACGGCCCAACAGAGGCCCATTCCTGTGAAAAGGCCAGCCCGTTTGACTTGGTCAAAAGGTGGCGGGCCAGCCCACGGAAAGCCTGTTAACGACATGTTCTCTTATAGCCCATTTACAGCCCGCAAACACAAGGCCCATTACGGCCTATCAGAATTACGCCTAGTAGCATCATTTGGGCTGTCTAATATGATTCCAGCCTGTTTTAACTTCCGACCCATGTATGGCCCATGACGTCTTTCGGCCCATATGAGGCCCTTTGTAACTCTTGGCCCACTAATGACCCGTGCTGAAACTAGCCCGTAATGAATAGTGTATCACATTATACCCATTAACTGCCCATTATTCCATTGGGCCGTTTCTAGCCCATGTTATCTTTCGGCCTTCTCAGGGCCATTTATTATTGGGCACATTTCTAGCATTCTGTTAGTTATGGCCCGTTAGTGTCATTTTCTTCTTGTGGGCCAAATTCAGCCTGTTGTTACAGTTGGCCCGTTTGTGGCCCGTTAAAATGTTGGGCCGTTTTCATAGCGTCATCAAATACGGCCTATTAACGACGGCCCGTTATGGTCAGCCCATGAACGGACGATTCCAACTCTAGCCCGTTTACGGCCATGATGCGGTCTGTTATTGGCCCATGTTTGGTCGATCGATTATCCGGCCCATATAAGGCCCATTGATGATACGGCCCATAGAAGGCCCATTGTGTCTACGGCCCGTAGAAAGCCCCTTGTTTCTACAGCCCGTAGAAGGCCCATTGTTTGTACGGCCGGTAGGAGGCCTAGTGTCACTACAGTAAATATGTAGCCCATGGTTATTGGGGCCTAGTTTAAAAAATAGGTTATTGCTGCCACTAGCGAACCGCGGAAAAAGAACTGCACTGACTACAAGCAAAAAAAACAAGACATCAAGGAAATAAATAAGCAAGCAACTTATGCTAGGCTATCACGGCTATTACACATATTACTTCAACTGGGCATCAAAGTTCGCCACCAGTGCAAATATAGGGGACAAAGCAGCATATAAACTCCGCAACAAAACAAGTACAAAACTGAAACCACTTCAGAAGAGCTCAAGAAACAATATCCTGGGTACCCAATGCTGGCAAGATGATTAGCGAGTTTATTAACTTTCTCTTGTTTGGCACTTAAATCCTCTAGCGCTTGCTGTTACACAAGAAAGTACGCATCTGAATTCTGTAGGGACTTCCTCAGTCCTTCGGCTTCTTGCCGCAGCACAGCTAACTGATGCCTTTCATCTTGTAGCCGAGACTGAAGTAGCCGAAGTGATTCAGGCAGTGAGTTCGAAGAGCTTGTGCCAGCAGTACTCGCCAGTAACTCGAAGACTACATCAACGCAGGACTGTCTGGTTTTCTCACTGTCTACAAGATCGTTTTTATCACCTTTCTTGGAGACCAACAGGGTTGTCTCACTATCTTGAGCCTTATCTGCATTACTTTCTCTACCATTGCATAGTGGGGTGCTCTTCTCCAATATTCTGTTTGCATACTACAAGAGAAACAAGCAGACACATCACAGGTTTAGCTTGTAATATAATAAACACATTTTGGTAAACCGGTTCAGTAGTAAGGTGGACAGGATAACAGCATGAAACAAACATATATCTATGCACTACGGTCATTGTATTGTCCATATCATTCTAGTTTATGTTGCCTAATCAAGATAGAGACACAATTCAACTCATATATTTTTAAGACACAGTAGCATAGACAGAATATAAGTGTGAGAAACTACACAGCATTGGCAACACTTGTAATGTGCATCACATGAGAACATAACTGTTTATACAACTTAAACTAACATCAACATAGAGAAAGAAGTTAGAACAGCAATGCAGTTAAAGAAATAGGTTTAAAACATACCTATTGCGCCATTGGAGTTTCAATTGGATCCTTCGAATTCAAAAGTAGTTGGTATGAGTAAATATAGTGATGCAACAGCAAAGGAGTATGGACCATAGCTACGGAATCTGACCTGAGAACAGTTGCTCTTCTGCTTTAAACGTGGAGTTTGGGTTAGCTGTGGTGGTCTTCGTGCTTTGGGCACTGCAGTAGCTTTACAAACTGCTCGTGTGGGACAAACCGGACTTAACACTCATGTGGTACACTGGAGTTTTGTCACTGAGACTGACACTTGACAAGATGAGTCAAACACAGTATTTGGACATGGATAAGATGATTCATAGAATTTTTTACTCTACAGAGTTTGTACTAAAATGCCCACAGCCAACGAATTTCCGTAGTCACGAGGACTAATTTCGTTTACAGTATTTCGGAAGAAACACATCTAACCAGTACACACCCATCCCACCTCACGATGCCAGGAATCACCCTAGACAGCGTTCAAGAAAAACTTTGAGATGGGGAGATCACAATCTCGAATAGCATGGGATCAAATTTATATACGCGCGCTCTAAGGGGTGCCCCCCTCTCAGTCCCAACCGGAAACACCCATGCCCCCTGACCGGATGACTGGCTTTAATCCAGGGCCATGCAACCATCATCACGGCCTCTCGATTTGGTGTGTACCAGGAAAGCGGTTTGCAACTTACGAAGCATACCCCTTGCGGAAAACATGTGGTAGTACAGGAAGGGAAAATGGATGGAAACTGGACTGATTCATGTTGACACTGGAGTCAAAAAGTCTGGCATAAGACTGGCATGCTACAACACTGCCATCTTACCCATTCTCATGCCATCACATGGCCATGCAAACTCATATCCAACAACTCATGGATTTTCGAAAGCTCACTTGCCTCATCTTTGCATGTAACATAACATTCATCGAGATGCTCATAAACATGCCATGAAACTACTTCATGCAAACATGCCAAAGACACTTATCATATCAAAAGTTCAAACATGCTTGCCTGGTTTGGAGTAGTCGGAGTCTAGCTTGGCGAAGTTCGCGGTTCCGTCACCTCCTTCGGTATCTATGGTATACAGAAATACACACACTATCGTAAATACCGTGAGGTGCACAAAAGTATTCCAAATATTTTTCAAATAAATCTGATAAAAAACTAGATAAAATTTTAAAGAGGACAGAAAAGAATCAATCAAAAATCCTTTTCTGTTTAAAAGTTATTAGGGTTTTAATCCAGGGACCTTTCTGTAATGAAACAGAAATTTCTTAGGGGGCTGAACAAAAAAGACCAGAAAAACGCTTCAGACAGAAAGCGTATTTGCCCGATTACGTTTTCAGAAAACTTTTTGAAAAAAAAAGAAAAGAGAGGCTGACGGACGGGTCCCACCCATCAGGTTTGAATTTTCAAACGGGGAGAACAGAACTCGTCGGTACCCGAGAGCTGCGATGGTTGCCGGCGGCTTCCACGGAGAGGCAGGAGGATTGGGCGGTACCTACGTGCTCAGCGTGTCCTTCCGCGTCGGTGGGTGGTGGTGGTGGTCGCCGGCGAGCACCACGTCGACGGTGGCTCTTGCTCCGGCGGACGACGGCTCGGGTGAAGTTGGATCTCGTCGGGGAGGGCTGCGGAGTTCAAATTGAAGCTTGGGTTAGATCAAAGGGTGCTCGAGGAGATTACTGACGAAGTTCGGGAAGCGGGGATGATCTCACCGGAGTGGATCGAGCTGGTGGCCGAGGTGGATCGGGGCGGCCGGAGTTGGGGGAGGAGACCTCCTCGAGGTCCTCCTAGTGGCTTTGGCGAGGTTCTGGTGGGGTGCAGTGGTGGTGCGTGCTCGTGAACGAGCTCGGGGCCTCCTTTTATAGGCAATCCGAGGTGGTGGCCGTGAACGGGGATTTTCGGCGATGGTTACGGCGGTGCAGAGCTTGGTCGGGGAGTTTAGGGAGTTGGGCGTCAACGTGGAGTTCCACCGGTTCCATTTAGGCGCTAAACGAATTTGGATTAGGCTCCCTGGGTGGCTTCGACGGAACGGGGCGGCGCGGGCCCGTCGGCGGCAGAGGGCGCGCCCTGTGCTTGCCGGGCCACGGCGACGGTGCTGCGGGGTGCGCTGGCATGCATGAGGCCACGCGGAGGGCTAGGGGGTGTTGGGCGGCGCCGGACGGCGTAGCGAGCTGGCTCTGGCTCCCGTTGGCCGCCACGGGTGGCTCTGCCACCGCAGAAGTTGCCAGCTTCGGCGATGCTCGCTGCCACCGACACCTGCGTCCGTCCAAGAGGGCGTGCGGTGCTCTGGTCAAGGAGGAGAGGCAGTGCGCAACGCGCCAGTTCGCATAGGTGATCGATGATAAGCCACTGACGAAAAACGACACTGACTGAACTCTGAAACTCTGAACTTTCTGAAAGTGCACAGTAACAGTGTCGGCCAAGTGTTCGACGAAATGATTCTGGCATGTGGAAAAATTTCCTTGAGCTGATTTTTGGTGGGGTGGCCTCTCATTGCATCTGGGGGTTACCTGAATTTTGGTAGAATTTTTGGAGAAGAGAAGATATGAATTTCACCAAATTTGACAAATCTGGTCCAAACTTGCAGAGGTTGAAATTTGAAAATTTTGAAAAGAGGAAGAGTGGATCTTGATGGATCTAGGTTGGGGGTGCTAAAGACTATCCAGAGGAGTTGTTTTGAGATAAAAACTCAAAGGGAATTAGGTACTTCGTTTGTAAATCATCTAGGCTTAAAATAATTGACATAATTGTTTTGGAGAATAGAATAAATGACGTTTTTAAAAGAAAATAAATCTCAAAAATAAATTTGAGAAGGGGTCAAACAGAAGAAAGGTTTTTAATAACCAAACACCAGGGTTGAAGAAGATACCAAAATAAAATCCTTGCCAAGGGGAAAAAGTTTTGAGAGAGAGGTTTTTGGAAGAATTTAAATGACCTTCTTCAAATCCAACAAAGTTTTTGTTGAAAACCAAATAAAATTTTTTGGAGTGTCACAAGAGCCCCCTTCGACTTCTTTGCCGCGGGCACCAGCCTAGCCGGGAGATACGAACGTCAAGCCTCAGCAACAGAACAAGAAATAAGACAGGAATCAAGCACTTACCGGTCGTCGCTCGTGAGCTCGAGCAGCCTCCGGCCGTACTTGAAGCCCGAGAGCCGGCTGCAAGGATCAGCCTCAAGGAGCTCGGGAGCAGGAGGCGCGTCCACGGATCACCTCGGGGCCGGGGCAGACCCACGGGGGATCAGCCCGGCCCTGTCCTTCTTCGGGATCGGGGGCAGGCTCCCGCCGCCCGGCTCGTCATCATCCTCGTCGTCATCACTTAGAGAGAGGCGGAGAGCGCGGGACCTGCGGCGAGGGGGGGAGCCCTCGACTCTCCGTCGGTCGCCTCAGAGTCAGGCCCTTTTTCTCGCTCCCCTTCTTCCTTCTCTTCGCTGGTGTCACCGGAGGACACGTCCACCGGATCCTCGGGAGCCTCCGAGGGCACAGGCCTGTCCCCGTTGAAGACAGGCATGGACTCCACTGCCTCCTCCTAGTCGTGGTGGAGGAACAGGGGCGTAGGAGCGCCCTCCAACCTCGCCACGTCGCCCCCGACTAAAGACTGGAGGACCGCAGCCAGATCCTCGCCGGCCAAGACCATGGGGCTCGGGTGGGGCCTCCACATCGGAAGTGAGTACTGACAAAGCGGAGCCACCTGGTGCTCCAGGAATTCCCTCAGCAGCGATGCGCCAGTCAGCTTCGCTGCCGCCGTGTTGACCGGCCTCAGATCCGCGTCCATCTTCTCCAACACCAGCCTCGTGCGGGGGTCCACGAGCTCCACTCGGGACCAGTCGTCGGAGCTCGTGGGGTGCCCCGTGGGCAAGATGAGCCGAGGGTGGATGCGCCCAGCATCTACCAAGACCCACTAGCTCCTGAAGCCCTCAATCCTCTTCCCGGGGTTCGAAATGGCGATGGAGCTACCGTACGCGACGAAGCTGGCGCACGCAGAGACGGGACCACGAGAGGTCCGGAGGGAGAAGTAGTGGCGCAGCAAGGCCACTTAGGGCTTCACCCCTATGTGAGCTTGCAATAATAGGCAAATATTGCCAGATGAAGGACAGAGTTCGGGTGGAGATGCAGAGCTTGCAGCTTGTAATGGCGGAGGACAGAGAAGAAGAACTCAGAAAAGGGAGGCACCAGACCGGCAACAATGGCGCTTACAAAGAGCAGATAGAAGGTGCTCCCTTGGCCCTCAGGAAGGGCAGAGCCGGCCTTGAACACCTTCGCCCTGTCGTTGCCCTGCGCCGCCGCCATCTGGCGCACCCGGGCTAGGCTCGCCTCCGACACGTTCAGCGAGTCCAAGGCGGACGAATACCAAGCTCCGGCCGGGGCCTGGCGAGGCGCCATGTCTTTATAGGGTGCGCGGACAGAGTAGATCTGAAGATTTCAGAGGCAGGAAGGAGAGGCACAAGAAAGGGGATCTGAGCAGCAACCGGAGGAAGCAAAAGAGGCAAAGCCTAGATAGATGCCGCTCCTTTATCAACTCGCGCGGTTGTTGAGGTGCCCGCGTCCAATCAACTGCCACACGGCGCCAAAGGCCGCAAGCTGTTAGGGCCCGCGGCGCTTCGCACTTGCCCTTTCGCCTCTCTGCTCGGCCAAGTCCGGGTGCGCCTTGGGCCCGGGGGCTACTGTCGGCGTTCTGGGAACGGGGGTCCCCAGACTTGCCTGCCTGCGGCCTGCAGCGTGGCTCAAAGGGGGCCCAGCACGGCCCATCTTCATCAACACAAGCTCAAGACCCTCGCGAGGGTCCAAGCCTCGCAGGGAGGACGACAAGGAGCTTCCTCACGCACGGCCTCATCAGGCTGGCTCACGAGGAGGCGGAGAGATCAAGGCGGGGTACCTCACGAGGTGCCCATGATGCAAGCCATGACGACCAAGGGCGCCAGACGGGTGCCAGCCCGCATAGTGTCCTCCTTTCCTCTTTGGTGCAAAGGGAGCAAGCGCAGGCGAGATCATCAAGCAAAGGCATCCATTTTGGTGCAACAAGACCAAGACCAGCCCAACGGCAGGAAGGAAGTCATTGTGGAGCCCAGGCAGGTGTCACCACTAGAGCCTTTGACAGGCGAGGACCAACTTTAGTCAGGATAAGTGTGCCGGATGTTCCCCTTCAAAATGGCCAATTGTTGGCGCCCTTCCCGCGCAATATTTGGGAGGAGGCCCAGGGCCTTTGCCAATAAATAGGACTAGCCACCACAAGGTAGAAAGAGGGAAAAAACAACAACAAGAGAGACAGGATCCTTGCCAAGAAACCAGTAGAGAGAGCGACTGAACTCCTCCTAGGAGTTCATCGTCCCAGCCAAGAACAGACCCTCACGAGGCTGTTCTTCCTTGTATTGTTCATCATCAGCGCAAAAGGCAATCCACCACACCACACACTGGAGTAGGGTATTACACCGCGATGGTGGCCCGAACTAGTATAAACCTTGTGTCTCTTGTGTTGTTCCTTACGTAGTTTAGATCCTAGCGAGGCGGCGAGGAGTAGGTAGGTAGAGGGCGAAATCTCCGCGCGCACCCCAGTGTTCGAACCTCAAGGGTCTGCCGGAACCCAAAATCCGACAGGGTCATAGCTGGCGAGATGCGTAGGCTACAACCTTGCCATCCTGCATGAGTATGCACCCAATACCTTTCCTGGATGCGTCACAATACACATCAAAACTGCAGTAAATGTTTGGGAGAGTCCATACCGGTGCTAATATTAATCTGTTCTTTAGCTTGTTAAAGCTCTTCTCACAGTCCTCAGTCCATTCAAACTTCTTATCTTTCTTGAGGAGCTCTGTCATTGGCTTGGCAATCTTGGAAAATCCTTCAATGAAATGGCGGTAATATTCAGCTAATCCAAGAAAACTTTGGATTTCAGATATAGTCGTGGGTGCTGCCTAATCAAGCACATCTTTCAGTTTGCTGGGATCCACCGGTATGCCTTCCGCTGATAGAACATGTCCCAAAAATCCAACTTGTTTGAGCCAAAACTCACACTTGCTGAATTTTTGCATATAGCTGATGGTCACGGGGTCTTTGCAAGACTGCTCTGAGATGTTCCTTGTGTTCTTCTTCACTTTTTGTGTATATGAGAATGTCATCGATGAAGACCACCACAAACTTATCCAAGAAATCTATGAATACCTTATTCATCATATGCATGAAAAAGGCAGGGGCATTTGTTAGACCGAAAGACATCACCATATATTCGTAAAGACCATACCGGAAAGAGAATGCAGTCTTAGGATTATCTTCCTTCTTGATCTTGAGCTAATATTACCCGTTCCTTAAATCAATCTTGGAAAATACTTTTGCCACACTGAGTTGATCGAACAAATCATCAATCCTTGGCAGCTGGTATTTGTTCTTGATGGTGACATCATTCAATCGACAGTAGTCCACACACATCCTGAGACTGTCATCTTTCTTGTCCACAAATATTGCGGGTGATCCCCATGGGGAAGAGCTCGGGCGGATATACCCTTTCTGAAGCATCTCATCAAGCTGTTTTTGTAATTCCATGAGTTCTGATGAAGGCATACGAAAATACTTCTTGTATAATAGTGCTGTCTCAGGCACAAGGTCTAGTGCCAAGTCAAGCTCTCGGTCTGGCAGCATTCCTGGTAATTCCTCAGGAAATACATCGGGGAACTCATTGACCATAGGAATTAAATCCAATTCTTCAGCTACAACGGCAAAGACCAGTTCTCTCTTGGGTATGCTTCTACGGGCATAGAGTTTTGTGGATTGGCCTTCCTGACTTGTCAAGGTGACTTCTCGGGTGGCACAGTTGATGCATACTTGATATTGGGTCAACCAATTCATTCCCAAAATAACATCCAACTTGGCAGACTCGATGACTATCAAAAAAGTTGGAAAACGGACCCCCTTGATATCAATTTCCAAATTTCAGTAGACCAAATTGCTTCTGAGCATGGATCCCGGGGATTGTACCATCATACTCTTTCACAAAATTGAGCAAGGAATTTTGTTTTGGGCAATGAAACTCCGAGAAACAAAAGAGTGGGAATCCCCAGAGTCAAATAAAATTATTGCAGGTATGTTATTAACGGGAAACATACCAATGACGACTTCTGGGTCTTCTTGGGCTTCGTCTGCTGGGAGATGATGAACTTGCCCTTGGATGGTCCTCTGGACAAGGTATGGTCCCATGTGGTTGACTTGCGGCCGGAATGGGGCAATTGACCTGCTGCTCTTGGGGCACTGTTTGGCATAATGTCCGATTTGCCTACAATTGAAGCAGGAGTTGTTGCGCTTGCACCCTTCACGAACTGGACTGGTCACGACATTCTTGACCTGAGTAGTGCTCTTGTTTACATTCTGCTGCCAATTAGATTTGTATTCCACTTGAGTCTCCTACCAGGTACGGGCCTTCTACACCGGCTGTCCATCCTTCTTGGGCTCGAATTTACGCTTGTGGTCATTATTCATGGGTCGGTTGTCATGCACAGGCTTGTGCTCCCTCTCTTCAATGAGGGCTTTGTTTACCAAAGTCTGGAAGTCTGGAAAGTCGAGCATACTGAGAGTACATCTGAGGTGTTGATTTAATCCTCCAATGAACCTGTCGATCTTCCTTTCTTCTGTGGCCACATCATAGAGAGAATAACGGGCCAAATAGTTGAACTTGTGCAAATATTCAGTTACTGATAGATTTCCTTGAGTGAGAGCAAGGAATTTGCGTTGTTTGACCTTCATAATGATAGCAGGAATATGGTACTTACGAAAATGGTCCTTGAAATTAGTCCAAGTGATTTCTTTGCCGCAGGCCACATAGCTTTAGCATTATCCCACCATATAGCAACAACTCCTTCAAGATAGTGTGTAGCAAACGGAACCTTGTCAGCTTCTTCAGTGCAAGCAATTTCAAGCTTCTTCTCAATAGTTCGCAACCAATCATCGGCTTCCAAGGGATCAACCAATTGACTGAAACTGGGAGGCTTAGTCCTTTGAAAATCTGATAGCTTTGAGTGATGACCATTCTGATTTCCATTCTGCCCAACCATAGCTTGCATACTTTTTAATAGCTCAATCAGATCAGTGTTCCTTATTTCGTCAAACATGCGCATAATTTGTTAGTGGAGGGCAGATGTGGTGGTAGAGGCGGTGGTTGCGGATACGGCTCAGGGGAATGTCCTGCTTGTCTTTCTGAGCGACGAACAGGGACATCATCACAAGCCTACGTCCAGCTGCCTCCCCGTGTCATCCTACTGTTTGTTTTTCCCAATAAAAGCAACCGCAATGAGCAAAACATCCAAAAAAGGTAAGAAAAGCCAGCGACAAACATGAAAGAAACAAAACAAAATATTGAGAACCACAACAAATAATAAAAAAAGTTCCAACATAATTATACATAGACTCGTACATGAAAGGTAGACATCATGACGGGTGTGACTACTCGTATACATGAAACGATACATCAGGGCTCATAAAACTGCATCCGTACATTACATGACCACTGTAGATACTCAGATGCTCTAGCCTCTGCCGACGCTGCTGGGTCCTCTCCGGGGTCGGACTCAGATCCTGAACTAACGATGTTAATCGATACCTCCGAGTTAAAGGTAACATGACGGCGCTGCCTCGAGGGCTATCCATCAGGGGTGGGTGCGGGATGAGAAGGGAGCATGGGAGTTGTGGGGGTAGCGAGAAGGGACGCCCACTCAACAGGGGCACTGTGTGGAGTCACGGTTGAGGTGCTCGTGCTACTCAGAGGAGTAACCGGGGAAATAGGCGAGCTAGAACCGGGCACAATATAAGGAGTAAATCCCAAAGAAGGTGGAGTGGGGTAGGACCTTGCGGCGACTAAAGCAGTGCGAGCACGAGTCAGCTCTCGAGCCAGCTCGTTAATCAGAAGATAACTAGCACTGCTATATCGAGAAAGGTGGCTAGTGTCACTATCAGACGCTGGATCAATGATAGGAAAACGGACAGGACCATCATCGTGCAAAGATGGGTAGTAGCGAAAACGTGGGTGAGTCTGCATCCGAACCTCAGTATAGCGTAACCCAACAAGGACCTCGAATGCAACAAACTAAACGTCCTGAGCGGCGGTGGAAGCATAACCGCTCTGAGAGGTACGAGTGTAAGAGCCTAATGATGAACTGGTGCGCAGAGTAACCACGGCATGATACTCATACACTGAGTCGGCTAGACGCTCCCGGTACACCCGATATGTTGGGTTGTCATTGTGAGGGTAAAGTAGACGCCATACATTCCGAAGAAGATGCAGCGAAGTGTATGGCAACAGATCCAACTGGCACAGATACAGCACTGGAGCCATCTACACTCACAACCATTAACCAGATAGAAATAACAATAAACCAAGTGCATGCAATGCAGCAACCAGAAGCAAACACTACCGGCACTCAATTAGCATGCTAGCTAACGTTCAACAAACATATTGAGGTCTAGCTAGCTACCGGCACTACAGTCAGCGCGGCTTTGATACCAAGCATTCTGGCACCCCGGCTCAGAGCAACCAGTTTACCTTGCATTGCCAGCCCAAAGATCAAGTCTTTGGGAAACACACAACACCTTTGTACAGAAAACAACCGCTTTATTGATGCTAGCAGAAACATAGTGCGGTATTACATCAAGTAGCGAGGCCAGGCGGCACACACGGTGCGGCTCAACAATATGTAATTTATTTAGGGAACATAAAGGGCCTCGATGATGACAACTACGTGGTAGCGGAACTACGACGAAGCAAGAATCCATAGCACAGGGACACAGATGTAGACACGATCTAGATACTGCAGCACTCCGATCCTTTAGACTTTCCTGAAATCTGGCATAACACGCTAGGTCAGTAACATGTATGTACTTGCAAGCTCAGAACAAGCATAAACATAATGGCAGACAATATCATGACATTTAATCGAGTTGAATGCAAATAACAACATACTACTCATGCCATGCAACAAAACTTGTACACTGACTCCCTCGGACTCTCTTACCAACAGGTTACCTCGGAACCAAACGGTGATCATTCGTAGATCACAAACGAATCCACACTTGGTTTCCACAATGGTCAACCAGTGTCATGCATATATCTTAGTGTGCAAGATTACTCTATAAATGTTGATCCATGGTGTGACTTACTCACGAGTTGTGTCCGTAACAGAGGACGCGGCTATCGATAGATTAAATACACTCTGCAGAGGTAGCACACTGTACCCACACCACGGAACCCATGGCCTCGCGCTCCCATTTGGGTGGACCAACGACATTCCGACAGAACCCCCCATTGCCATGACACTCTCTCGGCCACTCCGACTAACTCCCCACTGGGCTAAGTCATGGCTGGCCCCGTGCCTACCAAAGGCATCAACGGCCACCGTCATGGCAAAACTCAAACGGTCCCAAACGGGGACAAGGTACCATCTCAACAACAACAACAACAACAACAACAACAACAACAACAGGCACACAAGGTTATGTCTACTTACCGGGTGTCATGGGGAACGAACACCTATGGGGTAGGGCCCCTTTTCGGTCCGGCAGGGAGCGGAGGGCGCGCGAAGAGCAGATCGAGGCAAAAGCACGCGGGGGATTTTACCCAGCTTCGGAGCTCTCCGGAGAGATAAAACTCCTACTGCTGCTTTATGTTTCTATTTTGTTCTTGGTTGAGAGCGTATGTGAGTTGTAGTTTCGAATGAGTCGAACCGAACCACCCCTACGTGCGCATGGGCCTCCTTTTTATAGGTTAAAGGGGTCACCGACAGGTGGCAGCGTAGAAAGAGGGGTAAAAAAGTAAAAACGCAGGTTGGTACAACCGCTATCAACAGTGCCCCCTACCTAACTCTGACGGCAGGGGACAAGGGCATTTAATGCCCGTCCGGTCGCCCAAACAGTGCAAGGAAGCGACCATTAGGAGCGCCACCGCCTGCCACGATGGCCTCCCTGTCATCTTCACTTGCCACCTCGCACCGCTCGGCTGCACAGCTACCCGCCACGTGCACCAAGAGCGATCCTATGGCGACACGTCGTCGGATGTGCTGGAGCGTGGGCGCAGAGTGGTGGCCTTGCCGCGGCAAACGCCTTGCCGGGGTCGCTGTCTTGTCGCACCCGCAAGCTTGCCGTTCGCCGGGTCTTGCCGGGAAGCACGGTGCGTCACGGCAAGTCTCTTGAAGTGCCTTGGTTGGCCTTCCCGGCAAGCTCCTCTTGCCGGGGTCTTGTCCTTCCCGGCAAGCTCCTCTTGCCGGGGTTCTGTCTTCTCAGCTAACACTTTGTTCTTGAATGGCAGTAAATAGGAATAGTGGAGGATCTTGGCGGACGCCCGGCAAGCCTTGCCGCGGGGCGCTGCGACTGCCCGTGCACAAGTTCGGGGTACTAAGGTACCCCTACTTTAGTACACCGACAGGAGCCCCCGGGCCTGGGCCATACACGGTGCCGAGCGCTATTGGGCCAGGCCCAAAACAGGGCACGGGCACACGCGGCCTGGGTAAACACTAAATCTGACTCCGTATCCACCGTGCTCCCCCGTAACGGCACGCGTCAATCGCGGCGTCGTGGGAGAGATCGTGGGCAATTCTTAAATCCAGGAAATGCGTAACGTTCGCCTTGGTTCTGCATCCCCGCCACGCGGCTCCCATGCGCTTGGGGTCGCGACTGTGGAAGCAGGAAATTGGGCCGTTGCGAGCAGAGGCAGCGGGTCGGCCCCGACTCCCTGCTCTTCCTGTGCCCTGATTCGCAGAGCGGGGCGGCCGAGCCCCCACCTTGCTCCTTTAAGAAGAGCAGGAGGGGAGCGCAGAAGCCCGCACTCTCTCATCTTCTCCTTTCTTCAGCTTCTGCTCCCCTTTCTCTCATTCGCCATGGAGGAAGGGAACCCTGGCCCTTCATCGGTGGCGGCGAGGGTCGCCGCCAGACAGCGCACCCCTCCCTATCCCCCGCCCGTGGTGGCAGAGCCAGCCATAAGGGGAAGAGGGAGGGGGCGAGGTCGTGGACGAGGTCGAGGCGCTCGGGGAAGAGGCGGACGAGGCGGCGCGCCAACTCCGCCTCCGTCGGCGGTTCCTCTCCCCACGGCGGTCCGTATAGGGGACGACCCTTGCGAGTTCTTCGTCAGGCTGCGCCGGGCGCCTCGTCGTCGCCTCCGGCTTCCAGCTCCGTTTGCAAGCGCGATGGAGTTGGACCCGCCCGAGACACTCAGACTGCACATGAGGGGCTGTGGGATCAGCGGCACGCGAGTCCGCGTTGTATTCCCAGCCCCTAATGTGATGTATCTTGATCGTGGGTGGAAAACGTTCACCCGTATCCACAGCCTGATGGAGGGGTTTACCCTTCATTTTAAGTTAATGGAGGGCGATCTCCTCTCCATCAAAGTCTTCGGGTGCTTCGGCACTCGGGCGAAGTGCTGCATGGACAGCTCCTCCGATAGCGAAGGCTCCCCCTCGAGCGAGAATGACGAGGAGGAGAGCGACAGCGATGATGAGGGTAGCGGGCGGCGGGATGGTGGGCCCGACTAGGTGTCGGGCGCCGCTTCGTGCGTCACCGGCGACCCCATCATCCGTGTCGCCGGCTCCTTGAACTCCCCGGGGTCGTCTCCTTGGGCGGCTGGCGTAGGGAGGCCGCGGAAGGGGAAGAGGGCTGGCGACAAGGCCGTCAAATCGGAGTACGAGGGTGTAGTGCCCTCGACAGCGTGCTGACGTCCTGCCGCCCCGTCTTCGAGCCCCGCTTTCGGCGCCGCCATCACCGTCCATCTCTTGGTGTCTTCTGGCACTTGTAGCTCGCCTAGGCGCCCCTTTTGCCCTTTTCGCCTCCTTGACCTACCTCCTGAAGAGAGGGACAGGAAAGGGATTACGGGCATCTTATCTTTTTAATTTGTGAGCCTCCGGGCCTTAGCCGCATCTAAAACTTGTAATCCTCTCTTTCATGTTTTTCATCCTCTATGGACTGTACTTGAGTGGGATGTTTTTTTAATGAAAAGGGGACGTTTGTTATGTTATATCCTTTACTCAATTCCATCCCTTGTATGTTTTTACCCTACGCTTTTAGGAAACTTGCCGGTGGGAACACACTTGCCGCGAGCGCTGAGTGCGGAACATCAGCAGCCTGCCGGCGGTGTTGCTTCCGGCAAGAAACCTTGTCGGGGCTAGTTGCAGCACACTTTCATTGTTGAGCGGACTCGAAACAAATTAAGGGCGCAACTTAGCCACGAGTCGATTCCTCCGCGCACAGGTTTTCCATACAAGGCACGGTCGTTCAAGGAGTATAACTTAAAAATTTAAAAATTGACTGTGCTCAAACTTTGGCAACTTAGCTTTTCTGTCGTCTGTGTCCCGGCAAGGCTGTACTTCTTTGAACGACGTCATATCCACTTCATTATGGCTCGATTCGGCGTCGTCCTGATCGACCAAAGAACCACCGGCAGCTCCTCGATCCAATTTCTTCCGAACTTGCGCAGCCTGTCGAAAGTTCTGGTCTTGAGCCCGCGCAGCACTTCAGCGTTCGCCCTCTCCGCTTGACCGTTGCTTCTCAGGTGAGCAACAGAAGCGAAGCAGATCTTGGTGCCAAGATTTTGGACGTACTGCATGAAGGTGCGGCTCGTGAATTGTGTGCCATTGTCGATGATGATCCTGTTAGGGACTCCGAAACGGCAAACAATTGACCTGAAGAACTTGACTATTGACTGTGCTGTCACCTTCCTCACTGCTTCCACTTCAGGCCACTTTGTGAACTTGTCGATTGCAACGTACAAGTACCCAAAGCCCCCGACAGCTTGGGGAAAGGGGCCGAGGATGTCGAGCCCCCAGACCGAAAATGGCCAGGATAAAGGGATTGTTTGGAGAGCTTGAGCTGGTTGATGTATCTACTTGGAGTGGAACTGGCACGCTTCACACTTGGTTACTTGTGCAGTTGCATCCTGGAGGGTTGTCGGCCAGAAGAAACCTTGCCGGAAGGCTTTGCCGGCAAGTGCTCTTGCGCCAATGTGGTGACCACATATGCCTCCATGTATCTCCGCCAACAGCTGCAGTCCATCTTCCCGGGAAATGCACTTCAATTTCACTCCGTTGAATCTTCTTATGTACATTATGTCTTCGACAAACTGGTACATACTTGATTGTTGGGCTACTCTCTCCGCTTCTTCTTGTTCTTCGGGAAGTTCTCCTGTCTGAAGGAAATGGACGATCTGCTGTGCCCATGCCGGAGCTTGTGGCTCAACGACAAGGACTAAAGGCGCAAATGCTGCTGCGGGAACATCTGCTTCTATGGCAAGAATCTGGGATCCTGCGGGAGCGTGATGCTCCCCGGCAAGCGTGTCGGGACACAGCTTGTCGGGAGCGCCTGCTTCAACGAAACAAACCCTAGGGCTTGTCGGAGCAGACTGCTCCTCAGCACTTTCTGTGTTGATCCTGGGGACCTTCTTGGCGGCGGCTTCGGGGAGCTCTGCCGGAAAGTAGTCGCCAGTAACCAACTTTCTCTTCTTGCTCTGTCCAGTAGATGGTGTGACAGATGGTTGAGTTAGCTTGAGCACAAAAATTCCTGGTTCAACAGGTAACTTGAGTGCGGCGCATTTTGACAGGTCGTCTGCAATGTCGTTCTGAGCTCTTGGAACGTGTTCCATCTGCAGGCCATCAAAATGTTCTTCTAGCTTCCTCACTTCATCAATGTATGCTTCCATCAACGGACTCTGGTAATCTTTGTTTACTTGACGGACGACAAGCTGTGAGTCACCCCTGACAATAAGCTTCCTGATCCCAAGGTCTGCCGCGATCCTGAGTCCGGCAAGCAAGCCTTCATACTCTGCAGTATTATTTGTTGCTTGCTCCTTGGGAAAGTGCATCTGGACCACGTACTTGAGGTGCTCTCCGGTGGGCGCGACAAGTAGTACGCCTGCACCGGCGCCTTGCAGCGAGAAGGCACCGTCAAAGTACATGATGCATTCTTTGCTCGCTTCCTTGACGGGGACGCTCCTCTCCGGAGTTTCTTCATCGGGTGTTGGCGTCCATTCTGCTATGAATTCTGCCAATGCTCGGCTCTGAATAGTTGAAGTACTTTCAAACTTGAGGCCAAAGCTTGAAAATTCCAGTGCCCACTCGACAATCCTGCCTGTTGCCTCTGGATTTTGCAATATCCTCTTCAACGGAAAGCGAGTGACCACTGTGATCTCGTGTGCTTGAAAGTAATGGCGCAGCTTCCTCGAGGCCATGAGAAGGCAGAAAAGCAACTTCTGCACACTAGAGTACCTTGATCTAGCCCCCTACAGAAGGGAACTGACAAAGTAAACTGGGCGCTACACCATTTTCTTCTGTTTCTCTTCTTGTGGCTGCGCAGATCCATCCTTGTCGGGACCAGAGCTTGTCGGGGAAGCCCCCTGCTTGTCGCCGGATTGGCTTGCCGCGGTCACTGACTCATCATCCGCCTCCCTCTCCGCCACTAACGCAGCACTAACCACTTGATTGGTTGCCGCCAGATACAGCAGCAACTTCTCTTGTGGCTTAGGTGCGACAAGTGTTGGAGTGGAGGACAAATATTTCTTCAAGTCTTGCAGCGCAGCCTCCGCTTCCGGAGTCCATTTCTTTGGACCCGCCTTTTTCAAAATTTTGAAAAACGACAGGGCGCGTTCAGCAGACTTGGAAATGAACCTGCTGAGAGCAGCAACACAGCCGGCAAGCCTTCGTACATCCTTGACGTGCTTTGGTGCTTCGATTTGCTCAATGGCCTTGATCTTGTCGGGATTGGCTTCAATCCCCCTCTGGGACACAAAGAACCCGAGAATCTTGCCGGAAGGAACTCCAAACACGCACTTCTCGGGGTTCAACTTGAGATTGATCTTGCGCAGATTTGCAAAAGTCTCGTCCAAATCTTGGATCAGAGTTTCTTTGTCCTTGCTCTTGACCACTATGTCATCCATGTAAGCTTCTACATTTCTGTGCAGCTGTGGCTCAAAAGCATGACTGACTACTCTTGCAAATGTTGAACCAGCATTCTTTAGTCCGAAAGGCATCTGTACAAAGCTGTACGTGCCACATGGAGTAATGAATGCGGTTTTCTCTTCATCCTCTTCAGCCATGAAGATCTGATGATATCCTGAATATGCATCAAGGAATGAAAGCAGGTCACATACTGCCGTGGAGTCGACAATCTGGTCAATGCGCGGCAAGGGAAATGGATCCTTGGGACAAGCTTTATTAACATCAGTGAAGTCAATACAAAGCCTCCACTTCCCGTTTGCTTTGCGCACGACTACTGTATTGGCTAACCACGTTGGATGGAGTACTCCTCGGACTAGGCCTGCTGCTTCCAACTTCTTGATCTCTTCTGCAATGAACTCTTGGCGTTCTACTGCTTGCTTCCTGACTCTCTGCTTGACGGGCCGCGCGTGAAGGCAGACGGCAAGGTGGTGCTCAATTACTTTCCTGGGAACACCGGGGATGTCTGATGGTTGCCATGCAAACACATCGACATTTGCCCGCAGGAAAGCAACGAGCGCGCTTTCCTATTTAGGGTCAAGCGTGGCACTGATGGTGAAGGTACCACCAGTGCCGTCCTCCTTGGCGGTCACTTTCTTGGTCTCTGGTGAAGCTGTCTTTGCCTTCTTGCACTTGCCAGTGGAGCTCGATGGTGCGTCCTCGACGGTAGCGCAGCACTCCGAAGAGGTGCGCTTGCCGGAGTGGGCATCAGAGCCGCTCTTGCCGGACTTGGTCTTCTTCTTCCCCCCGGGAGCTTCAGCGGCAAGTGGTTTGCGTTCTGCTGCGGCTGCTGCTTCCCGGTATATCTTGTCGGTACAGATGAGTGCATATTTCTTGTCGCCATGGACAGAAATAACACTTATCGGACCAGGCATCTTGAGCACATTGTAGGCGTAGTGAGAGGCTGCCATGAACTTGGCAAGCGCAGGACGGCCAAGTATCCCATTGTAGGGCAATGGGAAATCAGCAACGTCAAATGTGACTCTCTCTGTCCTGAAATTCAGCTCGCTGCCAAATGTCACTGGCAGTGTAATCTTCCCCTTCGGCTTGCTCCTTCCCGGGTTGATTCCTTGGAAAGTACCAGTCTCTTCGAGCTCGCTGTCTGGGATCTGGAGCTTCTTGAGCACTGCGGAGGAGATCAGGTTCAGGCCGGCCCCGCCGTCAACCAGCATCTTTGTAACCTTGAGGTTGCGGATAGTTGGTGAAACCAACATCGGCAAGCACCCGACTGCAGTGATGCGATCAGGGTGATCCTCAACATCAAAGATGATGGGCATGCTGGACCACTTCAGGGGCTTGCGCGATTCGACGGATGGTTCTGCTGCGTTCACTTCCCGCACCCACTGTTTGAGTTGGCGGTGCAAGGTGTGCAGAGAAGCACCGCCGTCAACGCACAAAACCTCCGTTGCCTTCTGAAACTCCTGATCATCGGTCTCATCTTCCTCCATCTCGTCATCTTCATCTTCGTCTTCGTCTTTATCGCGGCCATGGGGAGGCCTATCTCCTTGGCGCTGCTTGGCCTTGCCGCGGCGCCCTCCCCGGGCGGGACGCTTCTTGCCGGATCCTCCGCCACCTTCCTGGGCCTTCTCCTTGTCGCGGCGCTCGTATTCAGCTTTCTGTAGCTCTGCCATCTGCTCAACCTTCTTGCAAGCTTGGAGGTCGTGGCCCTTGGTGCGGTCGATCTTGCAGTACTGCTTGCCGGAGCCGTCCTGCTTGTCGGCGGCTACCACAGCCTCGCCGGAGTCACCAGCTTTGGCCTTCTCGGAACCGCCTCCGTTGCCGGACTGCTCAACAACTAGCACATCCTTAGCTTTCCTCTTTCTGTTATTCCGCCTCCAGTTCTTCTTTGCCGGAGGGGCGTCCTCACTGTCAGATCCTTCTGCTCCTACGTTCTCTCCGGGGAGTCTCCTCCCCTCTTCAGCCCGCGCACACTTGTCGGCCAGAGCATATAGCTCGCTGACATCTCTGATTTTGCACATCGCCATCTCCTCCCTCATCCTGCGGTTACGCACGTTCTGATGGAACGCGCTGATAACCGCAGCAGGGTGGACATCTGGGATGTTGCGCTGCACCTGACTGAATCTCTGTATGTACTTGCGCAGGGATTCTCCTTCCTTCTAGGCGAGCAGATGAAGATCGCTCTCCTGGCCATGGGGTTTGTGGCTGCCTGTGAAGGCGCCGACAAACTGATGGTACAGGTCCGCCCACGAAGAGATGGAGTTGTCCGGCAAGTGCATGAGCCAAGATCTGACGTTGGGCTTGAGCACCAGCGGGAAGTAGTTGGCGAGGATCTTCTCGTCACGCCCTCCGGCAGCCTGCACCGCGATGGTGTAGACGCTGAGGAACTCCGACGGATGTATCCTGCCATCGTACTTCTCGGGCATGTCTGACTTGAAGTTCTTGGTACTGGGCCACTGGACCTGCCGCAGCTCACGGGTGAACGCAGGGCAACCTACCGCATACGGCAAGTTGCCTGGTTCCCCTGGCACATGCATATCGACAGTGAGCCCAGCGCGCTGGTCAGATTGACGCCGCGATTCTCTTCGACACTCGATGCGAGTGCGAGCGTCTTCGTGTCGTCGTTCTTGGAGAACTTGGCGTTGATCGCGGCGAGCTCGCGGGTCCGACGACGCGGTGGAGTCGGTGTCGGGGTTGGCCCGGCGAGTCGGCGATCTTGACCTTCGAGGCGGGGAGTGCACGGTGGTGGCACCCCCAGCGGTCTTGTCGGCGTCGGCTTGCGCCTGGGCGTCTTGCCGGGGCTTCGATGTGCTCGGTTGCCGGGGCTTGTCGCCGTTGGCGAAGCCGATGAGGCTTTGAATGGCGGCCCTCCAGTCGTCGATCTTGTCTGGCGCTGGAGGGTAATCTAGAAGCAGCTGGGCTCGGGCCAGCGCTTCCTCTGGAGTGTTGGGTGGCGGTGGTGAGCGACGCGAGGTGCGGGATATGCTCAAACTTCTAACAGTGTTAGAAGGAGCGACATCTCGTCCAGGCGACCGCACTGCGCTCGTGCCAGCGTGTTGACGCGTACGTTGGCCTTGAGCGTCCCGCGACCCACCAGCTTGACCTTGTTCCAACGCGAGCACGGTGCTAGGAGCACCGTGGCGTTGTCGATCCTGCACCTCCTGGGAAGGGTGCGGTGGATGTACAGACGCTGAACCTTGCGGGGCCTTGTCCTTGGACCGGGTGACGATGTGAGTCCCCCCGCCGGCGCCCGCTCCTCCGCCAGCGTCCACCCCACCGCCCGTTTGCTCCGGTGGTGGTAGGATGGTCGTAGACGGAGCAGCCACCTCCGAAGTCTTCTTCTTCGGTGGCATGTCGATGAAGATGTTGATGTAGCGCGCGGACGCCGGATCAGATACGCATGACCTCGACGCCCCCCTACCTAGCGCGCCAAAGATGTCGTGGGGAACGAACACCTATGGGGCAGGGCCCCTTTTCGGTCCGGCATGGAGCGGAGGGCGCGCGAAGAGCATATCGAGGCGAAAGCACGCGGGGGATTTTACCCAGCTTCGGAGCTCTTCGGAGAGATAAAACTCCTACTGTTGCTTTATGTTTATATTCTGTTCTTGGTTGAGAGCGTATGTGAGTTGTAGTTTCGAATGAGTCGAACCGAACCCCCCCTACGTGCGCATGGGCCTCCTTTTTATAGGTTAAAGGGGTCACCGACAGGTGGCAGCGTAGAAAGAGGGGTAAAAAAGTAAAAACGCAGGTTGGTACAACCGCTATCAACAGTGCCCCCTACCTAACTCTGACGGCAGGGGACAAGGGCATTTAATGCCCGTCCGGTCGCCCAAACAGTGCAAGGAAGCGACCGTTAGGAGCGCCACCGCCTGCCACGATGGCCTCCCTGTCATCTTCACTTGCCACCTCGCACCGCTCGGCAGCACAGCTACCCGCCACGTGCACCAGGAGCGATCGTGTGGCGACACATTGTCGGATGTGCTGGAGCGTGGGCGCAGAGTGGTGGCCTTGCCGTGGTAAACGCCTTGCCGGGGTCGCTGTCTTGTCGCACCCGCAAGCTTACCGCTCGCCGGGTCTTGCCGGGACGCACGGTGCGTCACGGCAAGTCTCTTGAAGTGCCTTGGTTGGCCTTCCCGGCAAGCTCCTCTTGCCGGGGTCTTGTCCTTCCCGGCAAGCTCCTCTTGCCGGGGTTCTGTCTTCTCAGCTAACACTTTGTTCTTGAATGGCAGTAAATAGGAATAGTGGAGGATCTTGGCGGACGCCCGGCAAGCCTTGCCGCGGGGCGCTGCGACTGCCCGTGCACAAGTTCGGGGTACTAAGGTACCCCTACTTTAGTACACCGACACCGGGCCAGGGTACCGCATGCCCATAACCTTCCCTCATTGGAGGCACCGACCAGAGGCATGACAACGAAACAACTAAAGGCCTTCTCATAAAGGCAAATGTGGTTGCACTAGTAAAAACTCGATTCAGTGGCACCATGACCCTATCATCTTTATGTTCAAGTTCAATTAACATCAGCTCTAATTTGAAATAAAAATTCTTGAGTCAACGTATGCCATGATCATGCAACCATACGACATGCATCACATATCAATAAACAGATCAACCTCATAAAAAGTTCTACTTGCACAAATCATCACTAGACTTTACTCAATCTTTCTCACTGGTTGTTAGCACTCAACATTTTTAGTTTTATCATTTACCATGTAAAATCAAACCTTCACATACAAAAATAAGACCCATGCTAGTCATACCAAAGTCACAGCAAAATCACATAGTCAAGCTATTCAGGCTAGATAACACTAGTCTAGGTACTCACTTCTGTAAACTAAGCATTTAACCTATCACAAAATAACTAACACAAGCATTATTCATTAAATAATTATATGCAAGAAATAACTTATTTTCAAGTTGGAAAATCATGGATATTGCAATGACACCATGAAAATGTTGGTGTGGCTTCCCTTAGTTCAGAGGAGCTTCACACTCCTGGATCTCTTCAAGACAAGCTTCTCCTTCTAAAAACAATTAAAATGACAAAAAGAAAACATCAAGAACACTTCTGAAAATTACCAGAAAATCTAGACAACAGAGAAAATTCTCATTTTTGGTGTGCTGCTAGATCTTTTCAGTAAGAACACAATGCAAAAAGGAATCAACTCATTTGTACTTGTGGCTTAAAAGTTACAGCAGGTCAAAGTTTCTGGTCAAATTCATTTGAATTTAAATAAAAAAGAAAACCAGGGCGGTGGCGTCGATGGCGCATTTCTAGGAATGCGCAACCACTCATACCGCTTCGGGCGCGGCCTGAGAGGATGACAGCGGGCCCCACTGGCCAGCTCGGCGGAAGAGAGAGAGAGAGAAACAAAGGCGGGCAGCGCATCGACGATGCGTTCTCTAGCTAGGAGTGCCTGGGGGCCAGAACTGGAGCAGTAGAAAGAGAGAGGGGATCGAGGCGCACCTACCCGTACCCGTAGTTTGGCTAGGGTGGTCGGTCGGGGTTGGAACTGGCCTCTTCCGCGGCGGCAGGAAGCAGAGGTCGCCGGAGTTGGAGACTACGGTGACGTGGGGCTGCACCAGGGGCTCCAACAGGGTCGGACGACACCAGTGAACCACCACCAAGTCGCATGAGGAGTGGGTCAAGCTCGGGAGGCACTAGAGTGAAGTGGAGGGGCTACGGGGAATCATCGGCGAGCTCGGGTTAGGGCGGCGGCCAGAGGCCTGCCCGGCCAGGCTACAGCTTAACTACGAGCTTGCGAAGGTCGAGGGAGTGAGTGGTGATGCTCGAGGGGTCGGGAGGGGCTTGTATTTATAGGCGAGCGAGGAGAGGGGGTTGGGCTCTGTCGGGTGCTTCTGGACACGGTGCCCGGTGATGAACAGCGTCAGCGAGAGGGGGTGAAGGCGATGCAGCTCACGTGGCCAATTTGGGAGGTTAGAGACAAGCACAGGAGCGAGGATGGCGACAAATACAGTGGCACATGCACACTGCTTGCTTGGCCGGGCGGTGCCCATGCTCGTTGCGGCGAGCTCCGGCATCGGCGAGCGCCAGGGAGGATTTAAGGGAGTCGGGATGATGATCGTGGTGAAGTTCGGCAAGGCGCGGCGGTCGAGGAAGCGAGCACGAGCCCAACATCAGCTTGGGCATGTCATAGAGCGCGTTGGCAGCATGACAGCACGCCTGGACGCCTGGATGAATGCGATCACCACGTGAACTATGACATCAGGCCGCGCTAAGCTTAAACTTCATATTTGACGTGTAGTCCTTGGTGGTTTGATTGGTTCCAACACTCTGAGTTGAACCTAGGAGCTGTGTGTGCGTGGTTTACTTCCTGGTATGTTTCTGGATAGTAACTTGTGAGGTTAACTATGGGTGATCCAGTAAGATTTTAGGGCTGAGCTTTGGGGTTTAGTAGTATCTTAGGAAGGTAATGAAGCTCAAGAAAATTCAGCCTCATAGGATCAAGGAAAAATATACTTGCTGTGTAAAGTGCCTATTCTATCCAGAACATAAATGATTGTCTGTAGCAAAAATATTCCGCAAAGCGATGCAATATTTTTGCTCAGGGAGGTGCTCTAGGGTTCAAAGAATATTTGGGAATTTTCTCAAGATTTTTGAAGCAATAAAAATGAGGGTTGCTTTGGAGCATAAGTTTCTGAAGTGGGTTTCAGAGAAGAAAATGAATATTTTTATTTTATGAAAAATATTCCTTGGGTCATTTTTGGGATTTTTCAGAGAAAGAAAGATGATTTACGAATGGAGGGGTCACTTGGGTGGAAATCAAAGGCATGCCCAAGTGTTCAAGTCCATAAGAATTGATTCAAAAACTCCAAATTCAAAGCAGTGGCAAAACAAGTCCGAAAAAAGAGAGAAGGCAAAACCAGGCTATCACACAAGCCCACCGGCCTGTGGCCCAAAGTCCAGAACCATGAGCCTATCTGAGTATTATATTCTCAGTTGAACCCCCATATTATGTTATTTATATTCCCCTTGTTTTTTCTTATGTATAAAGTTGTGATATAAAAAAAAATTATATATCTTTATAGAGGGAGTATCTCTTTGTCAAAAATATATTTATGTGTAACTAATTATTCCTGCCTTTCTACTTCCTTTTGCTGGTATGTGGGGCATCCGGCAATGGGGTCCACGTGCCATGCACAAAATTAGAGTGCACAACTGCATGGTACACTCACCTCAGTCGTAGCGCCGCAGTAATTCCCAATGAGCCGCCAAATCTCAAAAATCCCCATCTTTCCAGCTTTAGTAGTAAGCTGGATGGATGAAGCAACAACATTTTACTAGCCCTGAATCCCCTTCTCCCTCGTCTTCTTGTTCAGAGAAAAACCCCTCTCTCACTGGGCATGTATCCCCTTCTTCCTCGTCTGCTTGTTCAGAGAAAACCCCCTCTCGACGATTGCATAGGGTTTTCTCATGGAGAACCAGGTGCGAATTCTTCATCCATCCTTGATAAATCCAAGTCCCTTGGTCACGGGGAATCCTAGGATGGTAGTCACCATTGTTGATGCATTTTCTTCCTACTAAATCTAGTATGTTTCATTTGAAGTGGCCAAAGTGCAAGGACCCTGCAAGTTTCTATGCCCTCCGCGAGATGCCACACTTGTTCCTTCTCATCCTAACACAGGATTTTAAAACACACACATTATGTTCCTAGAATCCTCTTTTCTATCCAGGACGATGGGGTTTTTTGAACATGTTGCCGACTAATTTGGAAATTTGGATTGCTATATTTCGATAAAAAGTACTAGTACCATGGTCAACACTGACGTGGAGGAAATTATTTCTAGATTTGGATAGTGAATACATTGTGTTCTCATATTATTTTTCCTGCAGTGCATTCCTTGCTTTGCCAGAACTCATGTACTCAAGATGTTGGCCTTGCCATAATTGAATACACCAGTTTAATGGTCACATTAAAGACAAGCCAAGGATATAAGTTCTGAGTTGGGTTCATGAACCGAGAAGATCGCTGCTTTTTTATGGCCGAACTTGGATAAACTTTCTCAAGTGTTACGGATTGAAAGTTGGCGCACGAATGTTGATGGAAATAGCAGATGCTGGTCTCATCTTCACTGTGATCTTCCACCCCAACGTCATTCTAGTAGTTCATCAATGTTAGTTTTGTATCTGGTTCTTGCTTGTTGCCTCGATGACTTCTTAATCCACCTATTCTGTCTAACTAATCACAATTTAACTTCAGAAGTAGGAATGATTTGTGATTACCTTCTCTCCCGAAGATGCTACTTCTAACTAATATTTCTTATAATTGGTGACACGTGTAGGTTATTTGAAAGTTAAGCACGCTACTCGTTTGTTATTCTATAAGAACTCGACTGTTACTGATGGCAGTGAAGTTGACTGGGACGACATCCACAAGTTCCTACACTTTATTGATTGTCCTGAGGTCCTTGTGGGGCGCTTCAATGGTGGAAGGCCACGTGAGATATGTGTGCCAGTGCAGCACACGTTTGAACAGGTCCAAATGTGTCGAGAAACTTATGGTATGAGCTGTCTTCTGTTATATATGTTGTTCATAAACTCTTGCTTATACACAGTTTTAGAGCTATGATCTTCTTGGAACAGAAATTTCCCAGTTCTATTGTTCCTATACAGATGCCTGACCATGGTTTGGTCAGACTTGCGCTTGGTCACAACATGATGTTTATGTCGACCAACTCCATTCCCCTTGGAGGTGAAAAGATACATATTCATGGGTGGGCTCAAATAATGAAGGCTTGTCCATCTTGGAGAATCGGACAGAAGGTTATGCTCATGCTTTTCCACGACTCTAAAGCGAATATCCTGTTTATTGACCACATTGCGAGATGAAGCCGCTTTCAGAAGGTTGTGGATGCGTGGGGTGGCGCCTGGGCCTTCTCCTAGGGTTTGGTGGCCTCACCATTGGTTAGCTGTAGGAAAAGTAGCACTATTCGAGGCGTGCATTGTACTGTTGAACCTGTATAAGTACTCATACTGCTTTCAGCTATGGTTCTTAAGTGCCCCTGCTGGTTTTAATTAAGGTTGTTAAGTACTCCTGCTGCTTTTACAGTCTGTCATGTTTCTTCAGTCTCTTCTTCTTCCAGCCGCCAAAACCAAACCAGCACCGATGCGGCCGCCTGCTTCCGCCTCCCATGGCTGGTTGCGCCTCAGGGCATGCATTGCCGCCCCACCGTCTCCTAAATCATTAATGTCGGCGTCCGAGACCTCGCCGTCGTCAACCGCGCGCTTTGGTTCACTCGCCACGGCGCTGCCCTCTCGCATTGTCAACCTAGTCAACAAACAAGAGGAATCGGGAGAGGATTGTACACGGAGAGATGACAGTAGGGACCCATCATGTCCATGGCCTTACGCAAGCAAGTTAGTCATTTTTTATATTCTCCATTGTCAGTGTATAGAAAAAGAAAATGCTTCCTCCGGGTGGTTTCCTGACATCTGAGACCAACGATATTGTCAACATATATACTCAATAGACAAGAGAATGGCACAAGATTGGCTAAACCTGGGATGTAGCTGGTCGAGCAGTTTTTTTTGTTATTGTCGAGACGGAGCAGGGTTTCAACTGGGCTGTGGCCCGTCTAGCGCAGGCTTATATTTTACGTTCACTACATGTCCATCCCAGCTATTTTTCCTTTCTAAAAATGAGCCTAGTTTATTTTTCTGAAGAATACCCAATCCAGGCCTACTTATTTTTCTATGCCCTGATGCGCTGCAACTCTTTCAAGACGAACGCAAATCTTGAAAGTAATACGAAATGGGCTGTAAATATAAAAAACAAACGACAAGTTGGCAATTACTTCGTAATTTTCTGAATTTTTTCACATTTTCAGATTCCAATTTCACTAGGCTTTAACCTAATTTAAATATATCTTCAGAGTACTTTAAATCCGGCTCGACATTTCGGTATTAAAAATAATTTGGACCCCACCGAAATATGTGAAATTTTGTTTAAGTTTTTGACCCTGGCTCTGGCCAACAAAACACCGGAATGCAACAAATTGCATAAGAAGTTACAATGAGCTATAAATTATTAAAAAAATACAGAATGGTCTGACTTGTGGGCCTATTAAGTTGGCCTGTATGCAAGATTTTTTACTGATTATATACGTCAACAGACATAACCGTGGGATGTCAATCCAACGGCCGTTGTGCTTCTTCAATCTCTGATCTTCTTGCTCCAACCGCCAGATCCAGCGCTGGCGGGATTACCTGCTCCACCCTACAATGGCCAGTTGTGCTGCCGCACAGGCCTCACTGCCCCCTACTACTCCCACCGCTGGCTAGGCCATCCCTCTACTCACCCACATCCCTCCACTGCTATGGCTTCGCCGCCTCCGGGTCATTCCCTTCCTGGGTCTCGCCGTCGTCCATCGCGCTGGTGTTCTCGGCATGGCGTGGTTCATGTTGTCAACAAATGACAACATTGGACGAGGGATGTACATGGAGAGGCTGACAGTTAGGACCCACATGGTCCATGGCCGCAGACAATCAAGTACCTCCCAATGACAGCTTGTACCCACCAGCTATATCTTGGCACGGAAGGAAGTGCCTCCTTATTAAGCAAAAAATAACGAGTGCTCCCCATGATAGCTAGGGCCCACAAAATATGGAGGCTGACTTGTGGCCCTACTAAGTTGACGCGTACGGAGGGCTTTGTCAACTTAGTCAACAAACGATTCTATCACCAGTGACCGTTGGATTGTTAACATCCAACGGTCCTCCTTCTTCAACCTCTGATTTTCTTGCTCCAGCCGTCCAAACCACCGCGTGCTCCTGCCTCCCGTGGCCGGCTGTTATCCTGCGGCGACAACAGCCTCGCACCGCAGTCGAACCAGTCAACCCTCGTACTACCCTCCGCATGTTCCCAGGCTCTGTGTCGTTCCCTGCCTCATCGTCGTCCACCGCCTGGTGCTATCCGCACGGCATTGTCAATGTGGTTAACAAATGAAAACCATCGGAAGATGACTGTATGCGGTGAGGCTGACAGATGGACCAACCAACTACATCTTCACACGCAAGGAAGTGCCTCCTTATTACACGCAAAAAAAGAATC
The DNA here is from genome assembly GCA_963921465.1 of Triticum timopheevii. Taxonomy (NCBI): domain Eukaryota; kingdom Viridiplantae; phylum Streptophyta; class Magnoliopsida; order Poales; family Poaceae; genus Triticum; species Triticum timopheevii. The sequence continues at coordinate 236,729,676 of OY997264.1, read as the reverse complement.
TTTCCCCTGTCAGCTCGAACCCACCAGCTACATCTTTGCATGCAAGGAAGTGCCTCCTTATCCTCCGTGACATCCGGGACCCACCCGGTCGAAGCTACGTAGCATTGTCATTCTGGTCGCAAACATGTACGTACATATTGTTTAGGCAGTCCCGTCTATTTCGTGTACACATATGTACGTACATACGGGCGGGGTCTTTAACACCTACTCGCGCATACGTACGGCCAGGGCTCATGTACATGGAGAGGCAGCAGAGGGCAGCAACGGTGTCCTGTTCATCGGTAGCTAACCGGCTGGGTCGGAACGGAGGAAACAGTGTCGTGTTTGTCGGGAGCCAAGTGACTGGCTCAGAACACATCTTGTTCATACGGAGGTAACAGACTTGGTCGGAATGGGTTGTGTTCCATGGGATCCCACTAGCTTGGACAGAACAGCCGGAACAAGGTCTGGCGTATCACAAAATGAAGGAAAACGGCCTTGTGTTCGACCGTGTACGGTCAAAACAGGGATCTGTTCATTCGGAAGGGTCCGGCAAACCGCAAAACGTAGGAAACAGACATGTGTTCACGAACCTACGGTCGAAACGGGGTGCTGTTGATCGGGAGGGGTGTGGCGTACCGCAAAAATGGAGGAAACATATTATCGTCAACCTCCTATGGTTGAAACGAGGGTCCTGTTCATCGGGAAGGGTGTGGCATACTGCAAAACGGGACTCCACGGCTATTGTTCATCCATCGTCTACTGCCTCGCTCTAGCCTCCATGGGCTACTGTTCATCCACCGTCGACCTCCTCCAGCCTCCACTTGTGACTGTCAATCGATGGCGTCTCCCTCCTGCCTCCACCAACTACTGTTCATCCATGGGTCCTGTTCATCCAGCCTCCACCAGCTAATGTTCAACCACCCCTCCATGGGCTACTGTTCATCCAGCCTCCACCGGCTACTGTTCATCCAGCCCTCCATGGGGTCCTGTTCATCGACCACCAACAGGCTCGATCGGGGTCCTGTTCATCCAGCGGCAACGGCCACTACCCCCCGGGGTCCTGTTCATCGAACCCCAGAAGGAACTGTTCCTCCAACCCCCAACAACGCTCACTGTTCATCAAGAGGCAGCAGGTCAATCAGCTTCAGTTAGCAGCTGTTGTGAAGGAATCGCTTGATCGGGTTCAGTTAACAGCCAGGGATCGGTCGATCGCTCGGGTTCAGTAATGCGTTGCAAGTGCAATCGCTCAGGTTCAGTACGTGAACGCCTCGCTCCGGTTCAGTTAGAGCCCAACGCCTCGCACCCACGCGCGTACATGTACGAGAGAAACACACAATCCCTCTGTGCATCGCTTGGCCCCGACCAGCCACCGTAACTGGGAACTCCCCGATATTTTCCTTGTGTTCGCACACAAATACATCACCGTGTACCCCCCATGTCGGTGTCAAAACCGGTGGATCTCGGGTAGGGGGTCCCGATCTGTGCGTCAAGGCTGATGGTAATAGGAAGCAAGGGACACAGATGTTTACCTAGGTTCGGGCCCTCTCGATGGAGGTAAAACCCTACTTCCTGCTTGATTAATATTGATGATATGGGTAGTACAAGAGTAGATCTACCACGAGATCGTAGAGGCTAAACCCTAAGAGCCAGCCTATGATGGTATGATTGTAATCGTGATCGACCTTCTAAGGACCAACCTCTCCGGTTTATATAGACAACGGAGAAGGCTAGGGTTTACATGGAGTCGGTTACAAGAAAGGAAACAGAATATTTGAATCGCCAAGCTTGCCTTCCACGCAAAGGAGAGTCCCATCCGGACACGGGCTGAAGTCTTGAGTATTGCATCTTCACGCTTCAGTAGTCCGGACGTTGTACACAGTCCGGCTGTCCGGATACCCCTTAATGCAGGACTCCCTCAGTAGCCCCTGAACCAGGCTTCAATGACGATGAGTCCGGCGCGCAGTATTGTTTTCGGCATTGCAAGGCGGGTTCCTTCTTCGAATACTCCAAAGTAGTCATCGAACACTTAAATCGTGTCCGAATCCACAAAATGATCGTTACACACCGTTGTAGAGAGAATGATATTTCACAAACGCACTCTGCCGACAACTTTTTCTGATGACGTGACATGTTGTTACAGTCGGATCATTATTTGATCCGTTTTCCCACAACCAGCTACAACGCATATTGCGAGGCAGTTTCTTTGACACGTCTTGTCAAAGCAGTGACCGTGTCCCCATATCACGGGATTCTCATCAATACGGGTATGGGTAATCTAACTGCGCTGCTAATCGCGGCGAGTGGGAGGCAGACGGTTTCCACCAGGCAAGTGGGGAGACGCAAAAAGCATTTACCGCCTCTATAAAGAGGTCAGGTTTCTCTTTCTCTTTTACCCACGCCTTCTCCCCCTGCTAGCTCAGTCCCCTTTGTTCGAGCCCTAACGCCCAAGCACTCTTCTTCTCCATCGAAGAGAGGTTTTCCAAAGATGTCCAGATCCGGAGCAGGAGGCAGATGGATGGCCTCGACTATCCAGGAGAAGGACATCAAGAAGCTCCGGGGAGCTGGGTATCTGGCCCAGAAGATCGGCCACCATCTTCCACCGGCGGGACAGGTCGTCCCCACTCCGAAATCTCACGAGAGAGTCGTGTTCCTTCCCCATTTCGTCCGCGGGCTCGGGTTTCCCCTTCACCCGTTCGTTCAGGGAGTCATGTATTACTACGGGATCGATTTTCATGATCTTTCCCCCAACTTCTTCCTCAATATCTCGACGTTCATCATCGTGTGCGAGGCTTTTCTCCGGATCCCACCTCACTCCGGCCTATAGCTGAAGATCTTCAATGTCAAGCCCAAGGTGGTGAGTGGCGAACACGCCGAGTGTGGCGGCGCCATGGTAAGCAAGATGCCCAAGGCTGTTTGGCCGAAAGGCGCTTTCAACGACTCCGTCAAGGAGTGGCAGCAGCAGTGGTTCTATATCACCGAATCACGCGGCAAAAAGTGGGCGGCAGCTCCAGAGTTTAGATCTGGAGCCCCACTGCGACTCAAATCCTGGCCCGAGAAGGGCCCGAACTGGTCCTCGTCCGATGAGCTGTCACTGCTCTAGACGCGCATTCAGGGTGTGGTCGATAGGGACGTCAAACTCGTCGACGTACTCTAGGTGATGCTAGTTCGCCTGGTTCTCCCCTGTCAGCGCCGAGCTTGTACTCTATGGGAGTTTGACCCAGCCGAGCACCAAACCCTTCGGGAGCTTTATGTTTCCTCCAACAAGGATATCTGGAAGGTGCTCCTCAAGTACGGAAAATCATGGCCGGGCCCCGCCATGGACCGCGGGTTCAATTATCCCATTCTCCAAGCTCGGTAAGTCACAGCCACACTTTGTCTATTCATGCTTCAGCTGGCATGTCATGAGCGAGACATCCTAATCATGTTTCATCGCAACCTCAGGGATGGATAAAGAAAGTGGAGCGGCTACATTGTCCGGCCCCGTTGCCGGAGGAACCGGCCGGACCCCTTCTATCGAAGATGCTGGTTCCCACGCCTTACGAGGGGCCAAAGAAGGAGGCCTCCAAGAAGGTTAAGAAGAACCAGAGTGGCCTCTGTCACCGCGAGGCTTCGGACGCAAAATCCGGAGACTCAAGCGACGCTCCTTCTTCGGAGGACGAAGAAGAGGAAGCAGAGGAAGATGAGCCTCAGTTTGGAGGTGGGAGGAAGCGTGCAGCTTCCCCGTCCCTGGAGGCCGAATCGCCCAAGAGGGGGAAAGGTTCCCTCCCAGAGACATCCACAACAGCTGCCGACAGCAGCCCGGAGTGGTATCCCAGGGCCCAGCCCTTGGGGAAGTCGTAAGTATACAGAATCCGAACTCACGTACGCGTTCGGGATTGTTTTCGGGCTTATCGGCTTTAACTGTTGCCGCATTTTGCATAGCCCAGTGAGGTCTCGCGCCGGACAGTCCTCGTCGAAGGATTCACTGGGCTCAGACGCCTTGGCGAGCGAGACGCCTCCGCAGACCCCTTCCCCAAAGTCCAGGCGCGACACCGAGGTGTCGTCCCGATAGGACCCGGACCAAGGAGGACATATCCCTGTTGCCAGACACATGGGGGCGGATAAGGCCCCTGGGACCTATAAGGTTCCATAGTCGAGCGGACAACCACCTTCAATGGTGGGGGTCCTTCCTACCCCGCCGGCCTCCTCTATTCGAGCAGAGCTGCCCGGCGGTCTATCGATAGCATTGAAGAACGCATCTATCGTTGATGAGCACCGCACTCTCATGGGCGCGGTGGTTGAGAAGATTTAGTCCACCGAGAGCGGGCTGAAAGAGTCCTGCTTTGGTCTTATAAAGGCCTTTGAGGTATGTTTCCTAAGCAACCTTTGAGGAATTGTCATAATAGGAGTAGTAGCCCCTGATACGCTGTCCGACGGAGAAGACGGAGCTGGGCAGGGGATCAAATCTTCCGCTTTCGCAGGAGCTTATGTGAATGACGTATACCCCTTTATGTGAAAACAGGCTTCTGCCGAGAGGACGGCCACGTATAATGCGGAAGTGTCTGAACTGAAGCGTAACCTTGCACGGGCCGAGGAAGAACTCGGCCTTGTAAAGAAGCAACTGGAAGGCAAGCAAGGTATGTTGAAAACATTTGTCTTGAAGTTGGCACGAACGAATAGTTGTGCATAATGAAAAATATTTTTGTTGTATGCTCTAGGAGCGGGTGCCGAATATGAGGCACTAAAGAAAGCTTTGGCTGATGCCAGCAAGAAGGCTGAGGCCAAACAGGCGCTTCGTGAAAAACACAAGGCCAGGTTTATCATAGCTGAGCGAGAGCTCCAGGAAGCTGTGAAGAAAAGCGAGGGCTTGGAGCAGAGTCTAAAAGGGAAAGAATCCGAACTCGCCCAAGCTCTCGAGGCTGCGGAAGGTGCTCGGGAAGAAGCCCGAGGTGCTGCGCGGGACATTCAGGAGGCCCGGAAAGTTGCGGCTAGTAAGGCCTTCTATATTCTTAGCTCTTTATCTGTGATAATGGGAAGAATCCAAAGCGGCAAGCTGAATTCTTATTTGTCCAGGGGCTTTTGCGGATCTTCCTCGCAGCATATCAGATGCCACCCAATTCTACCGCACCGAGGAGAAGAAGTCTGCTGAGAGGGATTTCTGGTCGCAGTATCTGCCGCCGAACTATCCGGTGCCATTTATCGATCAGCTGAAACAGCTGGTCGAACTGCACCAGGGGGCCGAACTAGCCATGAAGGACTTAGTTGTCCGGCTGTGGCCTGCGGAGCCGATTCCAAGCAGTTACTTCGGACTCGTCAAGCGAATTGTGGGCACCTGTCCTCGGCTTGATGCTATCAAGCGATCAGTCTGTATAGAAGGTGAGCGCATGGCGTTTGCCCATGCAAAAGTGCATTTGGGGAGGCTTGACGCAGAGAAACTGATGACTGATGGGCCGCCGGAGGGTAAGGAGCACCGCAAGCCCGAGCTTTACTATGAAAATGTACCGAAAGGGGCCCGCCTTGTGGTGGACAAGTGTGCTAAAGACATTATATTTCCCTGAAGGCATTTGTGCCGCTTTTTGTAATATGGGATAATGGCATGTTTATTATATATTGCCTGTTTTGTTTGAACATATGTTCTTCCTGTGCGGCTGTTTATTGTATGCAAATCCTGAGAGTTGGCCAGTCGTCGGCTTCTGCCCCCTCATAAAAAGAATACGGGGGTGTTTGGGATATATCTGAACGCTCTTTATCCCATAGTTGGGTCCTTTTAAGGAGGTGTCTCTTTCCGCGAACCAGGCAATCGGACTATAAGGCTTTATTACTCTCACTTAGCCATAGGAATTCGAGTATGGTCGCGCAGCCCCTAGTGTTCGGAAGCCTGAACTAGGGGCTCTATTGGCGCCTGATGAGAAGACCGATCCGCTGCACTCAGCATTTATAATGGCGTTGTGCAGAATAAATCTTTAAGGATTTTATAACCTCTCGAACAGCTGACCGGCTCTCGCTTCATCATGACGGTCGGTTTTCGGCTTTCTCTACTGAGGCGCTGCTGAACCGGGACACAATCGCAGTAGTTCTCCCAGCGCTACCTTAGCCGACAGAACAGAACGTAAGGTACCAAAACATGGGAGCCGGGCAAACCCAACCAATGACCCAAGACATGATTCGGAGTAGATGCATATAGTGCTATAAGTTCGGGGTGCCGAGCGATCGAAAAGGTGGTCGGACTTTATTGCCGTACTGTGAAGCCCCTGGTATAACCAGGCGAACGCGAAGCGTGGCTGTCATTTTCGGCAAAGGGGCGTCGACAATACGCGACGGATGGTTAGTATTTTCTAAGTCCACGCATTGTAGTAGGATGACGTTTAAAAAAGAGGTGTTATTTGGCAGAACCTGTGGTGGCCGGACAGGAGGGGGTTGTGAGTGGATCAAGAGCGAATCCAAACTGCCTTCTACCTGCATGTTCCTGCCATAGATTGTCCGGGCCGATTCCACGCCGCCAAACCTGTTCTGTGTCAATCGTTAGTTTGTAAATGCAAATGCTTGAAGGCAGCTGGGTATCCTCTTTTTGTTGGTCCTAGGGTCCCTAATCGCGCCCCGGTGTGCCCAGCCGTTATACCGTGAGGTAGTACGGACTCCGCAATGGGTGTCCGGATAGCTGGCCTGAGTGATTTACCACGTGGAATCTAGTCAACGTGGTTTATCCCGTTAGCCTGCGGTAAATTACAGCATGGCGGGAAGGTGCCTTACGTCTTTTAGGACATGTTATTCGTGGCTTGATACCCGTGTGGGATTTATGGAGCCTCAGGACTACTAGGTCTAGAGGTACTGCAATTGACTTGCTATGGTTGATGTGATTATGGGCGATCGGCCGCATTTTTATGCTCCGGGGGGAGGTTCTATTGACTAGACGCCTCTCCTCATTGTTTCCGGCCCGCGACCAACCGCCTAGTTTTGAGTATTCGGCATTCTCTATTGGTGTGCTTTGCTGCCCTTCTAGGAGTTCCATGAATTTTGCATGGTTGATCGAGCCTGTGGCTCGGGCCGAATAGGCTTGAGCTGCTTCTTGCCTGTTGACCGGACTGGTATTTGTTGGACCTGGCCCCAGTTTCCTTGACTTGACGTTTGTTGCCATTGCGTCGGGGCTTGAGGGGGTCCCTTCACGTATCCTTCTTACTGTCTTGGACTGTAGTGATGCGTGGACGTCGGGGTGTGCGCCTTGGATTCTCCTGCTTTGGTTGAGGTAGCTAGTTGTGCCGTGTATGCTCTTTATTGGGGTTGTCGAGTTCGTGCCTTTCGGTGGCTAGTACCTTGGTCCACCTATCCGTTAGCAAGTCTTGGTCCGCTTTAAGCTGCTCTTGCCTCTTTTGCAGGCTCCTTGCCATGGCCATGAGCCTTCGCTTGAAGCGAACTTGTTCCACTGGATCTTCAGGTACACCGAATTCGTCATTGCCGAGGCTCACCTCGTCGTCGGAGAGGGGGTGTATAGTTGTCCTTCTCCAAGTATCCCATCGTGACCGGTCCAGCCAGCTTGAAGGTAGGCTGAACATGACTGTATTCCTCTTCGGCACCTTCTGGGTTTCTTTCGTCTCCGGGGGCGGTATTGCTATGGCGGGGCTTGGAGCGGCTCCGACGACGCCCATGCTTTGCTTTTCTTCCCGAGGGGTTATCCTCCGTTGCCTCGTCGCCATTAGTTTCCTTCGGAGTGTCCACCATATATATATCGTATGAGGAGGTGGCCGTCCACCGCACTGTGAGCGGCGGCTCCTGCAATTCTCCTTCATCGTCATCCATACCATTGATGTCTTCGGAGTCGCACGTCGGTTAAATCATCGACCGTGGCAATGAAGTGGGTGGTGGGTGGGCAACGAATTCCGTCGTCATCTGCTTCCCACTCATGCCGGACATAGTTCGGCCCAGAGTCTCCTGACAAAGAGAGAGACTTCAATGAGTTTAGCATGTCGCCAAAGGGCGAGTGCTGAAAGACGTCTGTCGCGGTGAACTCCATTATCGGAGCCCAACCAGGCTCGGCGGGCTCGGGAACACGCGGACTGGAACCTACATCCGGATGTGAATCCGGGGGTCCGGAGTCACAGGCTTCCTCAAAAGGAAGGCATGTGTTCGGCTCTACCGCTGACGAGGGTACGGCCTTCGGAGCGGGGTCCATCCCTCCGTCCCTAGGCAACGCAGTCTGCTCCGGATTTGAGTCCAGAGCTACTGCGGGAGTGATATCCCGAGTGTCGTCCGACAGCAGGTTCAGGCCATGCTCGTCGTGACTGTCCGGTGTTCCTGGCGCCGGCCCAAATCCGTCGAAGATCAAGTCTCCGCGGATATCCGCCGTGTAGTTCAGGTTTCCGAACCCGATTTGATAGCCAGGGGCGTAGCTGTCGATCTGCTCCAGATGGCCAAGCGAATTGGCCCGTAGTGCGAAGCCGCCGAACACGAAAATCTGTCCGGGGAGGAAAGTCTCGCCTTGGACCGTGTCATTGATGAAGATTGAAGGAGCCATCGAGCCTGACAGCGACGACACAGAGGAACTCCCAATGAAAGCACCAATGTCGTTGTCAAAACCGGCGGATCTCGGGTAGGGGGTCCCGATCTGTGCGTCAAGGCTGATGGTAACAGGAAGCAAGGGACACAGATGTTTACCCAGGTTCGGGCCCTCTCGATGGTGGTAAAACCCTACTTCCTGCTTGATTAATATTGATGATATGGGTAGTACAAGAGTAGATCTACCACGAGATCGTAGAGGCTAAACCCTAAGAGCTAGCCTATGATGGTATGATTGTAATTGTGATCGGCCTTCTAAGGACCAACCTCTCTGGTTTATATAGACACCGGAGAGGGCTAGGGTTTACATGGTGTCGGTTATAAGAAAGGAAACGTAATATCCGGATCGTCAAGCTTGTCTTCCACGCAAAGGAGAGTCCCAACCGGACACGGGCCGAAGTCTTGAGTATTGCATCTTCACGCTTCAGTAGTCCGGATGTTGTACACAGTACGGCTGTCCGGATAACCCTTAATCCAGGATTCCCTTACCCGACGCTGGGGATGATGCACCGCAGCTCACGTCGAAGGATACCCGTCCGGAAGCGTGGTACGCAAGCAATCCAGCGGGTGCTTTTGAGGACCCGAAACCCCACACGCCCGGGAGGGACCCCGTCAGGGCGCGCGACGGCTATGGGCTGCCCTAGGTCGGCCTGACCGCCCCTAGGGCCTCGAGGTTTGCTGCCCTGCAAAAGAAGAACGAATGAAGAATAAGGAAGAAGAAGAACAATTGAGAGAGATAAAAGTAAGGTAAAAGGTGTGAATTGATCGATTATGTGTTGTTGTTCAATCGGTCATCACGTCTTATCTATATAAGAGGCGGATGGACTTCCCATACAAGACAAAGACTTTCCTTGCCATCAAAATCATCAAAATCTAGCCAAACTCGGACTTACAACCTCTGGCCCGGATGATCCGGCCTAGCCCAGTTTTCTGACAGCAGCTCACTCTTTTGCCTCTAGAATCCACATACTTCCTCGGATTTGGACAAGTTTTATATTAAAATCAACTGCCTTGACGAGACACACAACTTTTATGCTGAACAGTTTTCAATCTGAGGTCATCCAGAGGGAGTTTCGGGCTCTTTCCTAACATCTGTAGCAGAAAAAACTGCTCGGACGTCCGGACTTCTACCCGGACTGTCCGGCCTCCATCCGGATCATCTAGGACTAGATCCAGATCATCCGGCTTCATTACAAACCTTCTATTGTCTTGGTGCTTTAATTTCCCGGATGATCCGGCCTAGCCTAGTTTTCTGACAGCAGCTCACTCTTTTGCCTCTAGAATCAACATACTTCCTCGGATTTGGACAAGTTTTATATCAAAATCAACTGCCTTGACGAGACACACAACTTTTATGCTGAACAATTTTCAATCTGAGGTCATCCTGAGGGAGTTTCGAGCTCTTTTCAAAATCTGTAGCAGAAAAAACTGCTCGGACTTCTGGACTTCTACCCAGACTGTCCGGCCTCCATCCGGATCATCTGGGACTGGATAAAGATCATCCGGCTTCATCACAAACCTTCTATTGTCTTGGTGCTTTAATTTTCCGGATGATCCGGACCCCGGCCCGGATGATCCGGACCCCGGCATGGTTTTGCCTGTAACTTTTGCATACAACCTCGGATGGGGACAATTTTTATATCAAAATTGACTGTTTCAACGAGACACACAACTTTCCTGTCGAATTTTTTTCCATCAGAGGCCATCTTAGGGCCTAATCAGCTGAATAGTGTTCTGATTAGAAAATCTCAGTACTTCGAACACAACTTCGGCCTTAGAGATGAGATCGGATGGCTATGGCCCAATTATCAACGTTTCACCTTTCGAAGATACGGAACTTTCTCACTTTGGGCACTATTCCATTTGAGGCCTTATTAATTATGTTTTTGACCATGCCAAAATCTGGTGTCAGCACATGCCTCCCTGTTTTTTGGCAAAACTTGCGTGCCGAACAATAATTTACAATATATTTTTTCTAAGGACGATGTCAACACTCCATCAGCCATTTATATTTTTATGACGATAATTATGTATAGGACATGTTTTTGCTAAGGGACATATTTATTTACTCCATCGGCCATTTATATTTCTCAGGATGATAATTATGTATCGGTCATGTCTTTGTTTGAATCTCTTGATGCAAACTTGGGTGAAACCTTCTCAACTTCATGAACAATCCGATGATAAAGTTCCATAGATATGTATCTCAAGATCGTCCTCCGAAAAAGAATGTTCACCCTTTTTCTAGGATTTTGCAGATAATCAACAATAAACTTTCTTCAGTCCTTACTTTCGGCTGCATAAAAATTTCTTTAGTGGCCGAGGTGGTGAGCTCCAACTCGGCCTTACTTATGTTGGCAAGAACAAGCATCGGCTATTGATAGACGTGTAATACACCATGACCAACATGGTAGCTGTATGTTTGCCGTGCCAACCCTTTTGAATTATCATTTCTAGATATATGAACAATTTTAAAGCAACCCAAGGTAAATTTTGCATCTAGGCATACCTCAAAATAAACTACAAGTGATTCGTCAAAACATTGATAACCCTTAGATATTTGTTGCACTACTCATAACGAATCACCGAAAGCCTCAATATGTATAGCACCCATGGCAACCAAAAGCTCCAAACCGAATAAAATTTCATATTCAGCTTTGTTTATTGTGCAAAAATATTTTAAGTGGCATGAGGCTTGTTTGGTCTCCTATTGAATTAAGGACGATGTTAGGATACTACACCGGCCATGCATTGAAATATTCTTAGGGCGATAGATAAATATCGGCCATTACCATGAGGGCCATGTAGAATTCACCCACCAAAGTATGTATAGCCGAAATAAACAAATCAAATAGCAATAAAATATTTCGGCCCCTTTGTATTAGCAACAAAAATGTAGCTAACAAATGTATAGCAATTTTGTAATATCCCCTCATGATAGAGAAAATTATGTTGCATCCATGGATCAAAATAAATCCATGGAGGGTAACTAATCATACCTAGGGATGAATTCCATGGCAAAGGCATCAATTGCATGGTTGAAGAAAATGGATGATGTGCTAATCGAATTTTTTTATGTTGTGATGCACACCTTCGGCTTAATTGTTTGTTGCTTCCATCCTTCTCTTTCTTCACTTTTATTGTACTTATTGCAATAGAAGCATGCATATCATTTTTGTTTTGATTGATCCTCTTGGGAACCCATGCCATGTTCTTCTTTCTCAGCTCTTGTGCACTAAGATTTTGTAATTCCTTCTTTTGCCAATACGATAAGCAGACTGTGCATCTTGGTTGTGATTCTGTTTTGACCAATGGCAATTCTTTTTTGGCCTTGTGCACTCTCAACTTCTTTTCTTCAGATTTGGCACTTTGACTCTCAACAATTGATTGCTTCAACTCATTGCCTGTAGTAGCCAATGTCAACACTTTCATTGGCTCTTTTTCATTTGAGATCAAATCTGAAGTAGCACTCTTACAACCATGTCTTTTAACAAGGTAAACTTTCTTGACTACCTCTTTCTTCTTCCTTGAGCTCCGGACCGATTCCTTATGATTGAAACGGTCTTTAACATGTGATTGTTCAAATGTAGTTTTTCTCAGAGCTGCATAATATTGGTGAGATGGTCTAAAATAACATGGAGAATGTGCCCTTGTATCATACTTGTCTCATGATGGATATGGATCTACATGAGCATAGGGAGGCATCCACTGCATTGGCATTGGCGGCCCAAAATAAGGATATGAATATGTTGCATCAAAATTCTCACTTTGCCAATACCGATCCTCATATTTGTGCCTTGGGGGTGATCTTGGTTTCTTTGCATGATTCGGCTGATAAGCATTCTTCTCTTCACTCTTCTTTTGATATTTATCCAATAGTTCAGCGAAGGTGATTTTTGATCTCTTACACTTGCGCCTATTTCGGCCTTTATTCTCTTTCGGTTCACATTCATCGATCATTGGATTAGCTGCCCCCAGTCCTTGGCGTCTTCATTGTATCTTCGACGGAATTCTTGGCCTCAAGATTATGTTCATTATGCTCTTCAACAACTTCTCTTCTTTAAAGCTTGATCCGGTCACTTGTAGTTTTTACCTTCTCTTTAAATGGATCGGCTTGAAGTAGCTGATGCATAAACTTTTTGCCATCAGGACCAATCGGAATAGGTTGATCATCTCGTGGTGTCTCAACAAATTTCAATCGACCTTTATCAATGGACGGTTTAACTGTTTGGCGGAACATGTTGCAATCCTCAATACTATGCTTGGAAAAATCATGCAACTTACAATACATTTGTCCTTGGATAGATGGCTTGACATGGTGATCAAGAATTCTAATGTAAATATTTTTCTACAACAAATCAAAGGTTTGATCACACATGTTTAATCGAAGGTATACTTTTTTTTTCTAGCCGATCTTGTTGTGCGAACGGCTTTGGAGGTAAGCAAACGAATGGTTCACATTTAGAATATCCCCATTCGGCTATGCATCATGTTTTGCACTCTATCACCAATGTTTTTGGATAAGATATAATATTAGCATCAGATTTCTCAAAAGAATTTAACCATGGCTTTATATTTCTATAATGAAAATAGCTAGAACATACATGTCTCAAGTGAGACCAAATGAAAGCCAAGTAATAAATAATAAAATCCACCCAATTAGATATGAACTCTAGATAAAGCAATGGGGAAAACCCTGGCTGCAACAACAAGTCATCATCGGTCTTTATAAATGGCGCAATGGGTTGACCGATATGCTCAATAACAATTTTATTGCTAACAAGTAAATTACCCTTCTTCATTGGTCTTTGAAAATTGCTTTTGAGGATTTGTCTAATAGATGCATCAATAATAAAGCTGTGACCAAATCTAAAAATAGGTAAATTACTTGACAGCATGCTACCTCTTCAAATATGTTGGGAGAGCATGATGGTGGTGTGACTTGAAGAACATCTTGCTCCGTCTTTGGATGGCTTCCCAACACCTTGTCATCATCTTTTTCTTGATTCCGTGCATAATTGCTTTGAAGATCCATGTCAGCCGAACTTTGTTTGGCTACTTGTTCTTATCCTTGAGGCTTGTCAATTTCTATGGCACGGAAGTCATAGGGTAGGAAGTAGGTTCCCTTGACTTCGAAAAAATCAAACATCGTTGTTTTGCTATGCTTGCCATGCCATTTCTCAATAATGCTTGCCTCTTCGGATTTGATGGACTCAGAATATATACTACTTGATTCGTCTTTTTCAAACGAAGCACTTTCATGTTCCGAATCATCCTTCCTTTCATTGATTCTACCAATTGGCAATGCTTCTTTTATTTGAGACAATTCTTTTTCTATTTGTTCCTGGCGGCGAGCGGCAAAATTGGCTTTAAGTTTTTTCTCAATTTCAGCCCACTCCGGATATAATTGCCCCTCACTGCTTTTAGATTCTTTTGGCAATGACACATGGGTGTTGCCAAGAGTTTGCAATTGTGCATGGGGTGTATAATATGATGTTGTACTAGGTGAAGGCATATGCATTGTTGTAGAACCATATTTTTGCTCGCCAATTCTATCAATTGCCAAAGATTCATCTTCTTGCAAAACTCTAGCTCTTATTGCATTATAATCATGAACTAGCCCCTTATCATATTCTTCAAGGCAAAGAGCACTAATCTTGTTATTTCGGGCTATATCCTTTTTAAAGTGGCCACTTCCCATTCTGTAAGGGATTGCTCCGCAATATTTTTTAGATTCTTTCAGCAATGAGGTGTTGCCGAAATTATGCAATTGCATAGAGGATGCAGTATATGCTACTCCCTCCATCCCAAAATAAGTGTCTTGAGCTTAGTACAAATTTGTACTAGAGCTAGTATAAAGTTGAGACACTTATTTTTGGACGGAGGGAGTACAATATTAGATGATGGCATGTGCACTCCTCGAAATTTTTCACTTATTCGGCTATGACCATGAAGGTGCAAAGCCAAATTATGAGCATTTACAGTTGTATACGGTGCCAAAAAATTACTAACATGAGGTGTATCATATGATGGTTGAGAGTAACCGGCCAAATAGCCAGTAGTAGCATGGACAATTCTCTCATTCGTCGGCATGGTTGCATTAGTATATTGCACATTAGTTGCCGATGAATAAAATGGTGAAACACTTTCTTGCATGGCATTATAAATTCTAACATGAGGTGTTTCAAATTTATTAACAGAAGTCATCATGTTGTTCATCGGCATAACGATTTGTGGGGTTGCCGATGCATGAGACTTGGGATACATATCGTGCATGTTACTAGTATCATAAGAAGTTGAAGCATGTACATTACTTTGAATCGGCCCTTACATGTAGTTAGATGCATGATTGAAAAAACTAGGGCTGGCAGTTAGAGTATACTCATTGAACGATCTAGTAACATCATATGAATTATTTGCAACTACACAAGGGGATTGGGTATTCATATTACCTTTGTAGACTCAAACCCTAGATGACGATCTCTTCGTAGCAAGAACGGGCTGGAGACCGTTTGAATCTTCGATCCCTAGCGGAGTCGCCAAAAAGTGTGCTCGCACACGAAAACGTCACCGTGTACCCTCGATGCCGGGGGTGATGCACCGCAGCTCACGTCGAAGGAGACCCGTCCGGAAGCGCGGTACGCAAGCAATCCGGCGGGCGCTTTTGAGGACCCGACACCCCACATGCCCGGGAGGGACCCTGTCAGGGCGCGCGGCGGCTATGGGCTGCCATAGGTCGGCCTGACCGCCCCTAGGGCCTCGAGGTTCGACGCCCTGCAAAACAAGAATGAACGAAGAACAAGGAAGAAGAAGACCAAGGGAGAGAGATAAAAGTAAAGGTAAAAAGTGCTAGATGAATTGATCGATTGTGTGTTGTTGTTCAATCGGTCGTCAACTCTTATAAATATAAGAGGCGCATGGACTTCCCGTACAAGAAAAGGACTTGCCTTGTTGTCCAAATCATCAAAATCTAACCAATCTCGGATTTCTCACGACCTTCAGTCCGGATGTCCGGCTTTAGGTCCGGATGTCCAGCTTTAGGCCCGGATGATCCGGCCTAGCCCAGTTTTCTGACAGCATCCCACTGTTTTGGCTCTAGAGTCCACATACTACCTTGGATTTGGACGAATTTTATATTAGAATCAATCATCTCTACGAGAATCACAACTGTCATGTTGAACACTTTTCGATGCGAGGTCATCTTGAGGGAGTTTTGGGCTGTTTTCTAACGTCTACGATAGAAAAAACTGCCCGGACGTCCGGACTTCTACCCGGACTGTCAGGCCTCCATCCGATCATCCGGGACTGGATCCAGATCATCCGGCTTCATCACAAACCTTATGTTGTCTTGGGGCTTTAATTTCCCGGATGATCTAGACCCTGGCCAGGATGATCCGGCCAAACATTGTTGCAGCGCACGGTTTTGCCTATAACTCTTGCATACGACCTTGGATGGGGATAATTTTTATATCAATATCGATCGTTTGGTCGAGACGCACAACTTTCTAGTTGAAATTTTGTCCATCAGAGGCCTTCTTGGGTGTCTAATCAGCCGAGTAGTGTTCTATATACAAAATCTCAGTACTTCGAACACAACTTCGCCTTAGAGATGAGATCGGATGGCTATGGCCCAAATATCAAAGTTTCTCCTTTTGATGATACGGAACTTTCTCACTTTGAGAAATTTTCCATTTGAGGCGTTCCTAATTATGGTTTTGACCATGCCAAAATCTGGTGTCAACACCTTGCCCTCGCTTTTACCACGGTTTTTTCCGTCATGGACGGCCCAAAGAATGTCATGGAGCTATGTCTCCGGCCTGCCCAGGAAGAAAAGCCCATTTTCGGTCATGATTTTTTGTCATAGAAGTAGGAGCACAGCACATCTATGCTGATACCCAGTTTTGTCACAATTATCGTCATAGTAGTGTCATAAGCATGACACAAAAAAATCCGTTCGGCCCAAAATGTCATGGATGTGTTTTTTTTTGTAGTGACTGCCCTACTAGCTCAACTCCCAGGTCCATCTATAAATGCACAACTCAAATCTGTAGAAATAAATAATGATTGCTAAGTTGCCTCGTACCTCACTGCTTGTCATATAGTAGGAGAAACTAATCATAATTCACATTACTACGTGTGCTCAGTGGACAATATATATAACATATAGAGTAAAAAATGATGCAACAAGTGTACAACCTCTATGGCGAAACCATGTCGATCTCAACGAGACTGGGTTGGTCCGTGAGGATGCTCCGGCTTATTTGGATGTCGGAGGAGCGGACGAAGATCTTAGGCGTCTGGAGATGGAGCCGGGGGTACTGCTCTGCTGTCATCGAGGGTTTCGTCATTCGAGCAGCACCAGTGAGTTGTACAACGGCGAGGTTGAAGCAGGACAAGAGAGACAATGTTAACCTGAGTGGAATTCTAATAGCATCTCCTTTAGATGATGTAAACTACATAACCACAAAGTGCTAGATGTAAAATACATCAGCCACTCATGTCTGAACTTAACTGTCGAAATTGAATTTAACTGTCGAAACTGAATTTTACTGTTCAAACTAAATTTTGCAGTTGAAACTGAATTCTACTGTCGAAACTGAACACACTACTAGTAGAAAAGCAGTAGCAGCAGCAGCACCCAGAGCAGCAGAGCATGCGAGAGATGAGGCAGCTAGTCTTGTAGCAGCATCTCGGGTAGCAGCTGCAGGAGCTCGAGCGTGACGAGGATAGGCTGCTCGTGCAGCAGCAGCGCAAGCAAGAGCAAGAGCAAGAGCAGACCAGGCAGGGGACCGAGAGCAAGAGCAGAGCAGCTGTGCAAGCGAGAGCCAAAGCAGCAGCAGCTCCTACTGATGTGGATGTCACCACCGGGGGAGCAACGTCGTGGAGGAAGTGGCCGGCAATGCCACCATAGATGGAGCCGCGCCATGTCGGCTCGGTAGCACTGTGAGATCAAATCAAGAAGAAAATGCAGCGATTAGTGTAGACCATCTTTGGTGGCGCCGATTAGGCCTCAGCTTCATCTGAGGAATTGGTGATGATGATGCTCTTCCGGTGGTGCAGGTGAAGACGATGGTGTGCAAATGGAGGGGGCGCGCAAGACGAGGCGAACAACAGGGCAGCTCCTTGGAGGTGGAGGACGGGGCAGCTGAACCAGCGGGACGACGAGATCGACGATGGATTCTCATCTGGCACGGTAGATGAGGGACGTTGAGGTGTTTCTATGGACGACGTCGTCGGGGAAGAGGCTTTGGCTGGGTGGCAGATGGAGGAGGGTGTCGGGCTTCATGGGTTTTCGTGGCCTCGGTGTATGAATGGGTGGGCGGATGGGATGGGAGGGGGAACCATGGCTTAGGTACGCGCTTGTCCGAAATGTCGGGTATGTTACGAAAGTACCCCCACCGATTTGAGCTAGGTGGTTCTTTCAATTCAGGGGTATCACGGGCATTTCGCGTGTCAGGATTTCGCCGGAGGTGGGAGTTTTCGTGCGTGTTGTAATTTTGGATAGCAAGGCGCGGGTTGAGATGGAGGGGGTTTTCGGAGCACAACAAGACAAAGAGATATCTTAAAATTACAGGGTAACAAGGCGCTGGTTGAAGAGGTTGGAGTTTCACAACAGCTAGACACACATGCTAGCTTGAAATTTCGGTATAACAAGGCGCGGATTGAAATTTTGGGAGAACGAGCTTAACGTGTACAAAAAATGATAATTCGCACCTCATTGGAGATAGCAGTGTCTCGTTTTACTATTCCTAGAAATGCATTGAAATACAACAACAAAAAACTTAAAAAATCGGGACAACAAACATAATGTGTACAGTAAGAAAACAATTCGTGTTGTCTAGCATATGGACTAAATTTGAGTACATTTTCCCTGATTGAATGAGGTTGTACTCAGGTTAGTTATACAACCATCTAAATATTATATTCACAACACATGACATGAATATAGGAGTAGTAAATTCCTATATAAATATGAACTACATGTACATACGATCTCAGATTCAAATATATGTATCCATTTTATGTTGAATTCAAATCATAGTACATGTATGCTCTAGCTAGATGTTCAGAATCTAAACCATGTGTGATACTACGTACAATGTGTTTAGCACGCACAACACACACACAAACACCATTTCGACTAGTAAGGTACACGTGCATTGCACACATGAGATTTGGCAACCAAATTATGAATAAATACCACATTATAGCATGTAAGCTTTGAGTCATATGTGCATGATGTAGATGTTCATTTATTTCTTATAGTCCGTCTCATTCAGAATCAATTAGTTTTAATAAAAAGGCTAATCTATTTTAAGATTCATGAATTGTGCGTTGTAAAGCATAAAGTAAAAACAAATAATGGCAATTCATGTAGAATTTTTTTGGGCAATTATGATATGGAAGATTCTAGAATAAAGGAGAAGTGCTTGTGTTTTGAAGTTTGTGCATTATGCTTAAGTTCAACCATCGAGTCTTCTAGATTGTACATGTGGCAAAATCTAGTGGAATCTAGATGATATCCAGCGGCCAGTAGTGCTTGGATTTTCCATCCCTGCACCGTCGGATTGGCTTCATCCAACGACCATCTTTCAAAGTTGTTGGCACACTATATAGGGTTACAGATATAGATATGTCATGCGAAAGCCACCCATCATCTCCAATTTGAATACTGTGTTCATGCACGGATGCAATGTGGCCAAACGATGTCTGCCATCGGTATCTCCAATTCAGATCAGTCTGACCTTGTTCAATGTGTATACAGTATAGCATGCTCGTATCCAAACCACACCGTGCATATCTCAGTTATATTCATGCATGCATGGGTTTCGAACGTCCCAATCTCTTATTCAAATATTTGAATTCAACTTTACATTGATTATGAACTCACCTAGCCGTCTTCTCTTTATAATTGTACCACTAAATTTCTCGCATGCATGCATGCACACAGACTACCACTCGGCATTATCCATCACACACATGCAATCTTTTTATTCAGGTCGGTCTCCCATGCATGCACACACACACACACAGCTCCCCCTCTTCATCACTTTGGGATTCTTTATCTCGCACATGCATGTGTAACAATTGATGTTCTTCTTTGTGTGTGTGTATATATATAGCTAGATCTTTCCCAGTTTTCCACACTAACCGATCGATCTATATATCTAGTCAGGTCCCACCCTCTTTCCCACGTATACATCGATCAATCTTTACCTCTCTATATAGGATTGCATGCCTAATACACCCACATTATATATCCATCGTCTCCCTCTCATCATCCATGCCTTCCGCTTGATCTCTCTGAAGCGCGCATAGTGGCAAAGACAGGGGGCAGCAAGGGCCTTGGCCCCCCCTAACATCACTATATATTGAGGCTAATATGAATGTGATCAGTAGATCAATTGCTGGTAAAATGGTTTAAGTTGGTGAATTAGCCCTCCCCATAAAGAATTAGCAATGCTTGGTAACGGTGTCCTGGACTACGTGGTACTCATCACATCATCTCCCAACCTATGGGTCGGGCCGAGGACCCCCATGGCGGTTCACTAATAGGCCACTTTAGGTAGCCCATGCCGCATACAAGGAAGACTCTACAAGACATGGCACTCAAGCCAAGGACTCTCCTAAAACCCTAGGCCTATGGTGTGTTATATAAACCGAGGCCAGGCTAGTCATTAGAACAATCTCGTGGTAGATACATGCACCCTGTACTATCCCCCCATATGAATACAATCAAAAGCAGGATGGAGGTTATTATCTCTTCGAGAGAGCCCGAACCTGGGTAAAACCCTGTCTCCATGTTACCATCGCACCAAGACGCCTAGCTTAGGACCCCTACTGCGAGAGATGCCGGATATAGAACCGACATTGGTGCTTTCATTGAGTGCCTGCTGGCCGTCGCCGTGGTGCGATGGGTGTTTAGATCATCTCCGACGCAATCTATGCGTCAGAATCGAGCTTTAATGTCGATGTCGGCATCTTCGTCGTCGGCTCGATTAGTCACCTTGGCTTGACCAAGGACTATGCTCCATCTCAGATCATTATGTTCGGACGAGGGCCTTCAATATCAACTCCGATATCTATCAAGATCATGGAGGAATCATCGAAAGAGCTTGGGGGCTCAACGTCAACATTGCCCTCGGGTGATCATGCTGTTTTTCTGGATAGCAAACCTTTATCCGCCGCCTCCAACCCCTCAAGCATTGCTTTGATGATCGCTTTGGTGGAATTGAGTGTACAACAACCCTGTAAAATTTCATCGCGTTCCGATGGAGGAATCTTCGGCGATCTATGATATATTGGAGGCCTGTCGAGTCTAGACGGGAATCTGGACGGGTTTAGGGTGTGGTCTCCAGAGCCCAGCTTGGAGGTTATTTGGAGGATTTAACCATTCATCTTCTGCAGAATTAACATACCTACCACCTCTCAAAATTTCATCTCGATCCGACCGTTCAAACTCCGAGAACCTTCCGGTAAGTGCATCACTTTTCGGATATGTTTTCTGCGCGAATACGAATCCGACCTGAGTTCATCTTTATTCATGAATGGGATATTAGACAACCTTTTTTGAAGAATCTTCTAGGGTATTGTATTTTGTTTCTGAACACATGCCCACAAAATTTTCTCCTTTTCGGAGGTAATCCTCACCATCGCGCCGGTGTCAAACGAGCCCTTGCTCCACATCTGCCGACCTGCGCTAGACATATCGTCGCTTCATTGAGCCGAGCCCAACCTTATCGGATCATCAGCTCGAGAAGCCGAACAAGAGTTCGGCATCACGAAGGCTAAACTATCACCAACGCCATCGCCCCACAGATTGCACGGGTCAGGCGCCCCGACATCACCGCTCGGTCACTTCATCAATCCGGCATTGACCGCGTCACAAGTTATGACTAGCGTCGGCATGGCCGAGCCGTAGCTTCTTCAAACCGATTTGTGCCACACCGAACCACTTCAACAGCTCGGCTGGCACGGCAGCTACAACTTCACCTTACCGACCTACTCTGTCACCTCGTCTGCACCGGGGGATTCGCCATCTCTTCATCAACATACTCCGAAGACTTCGGCGTCACCAGCCGACCAGCTTCGTCACGTTAGCTGGACCGGGGCTCCGCCTCGGCGAGCCAACCTTTGTTAGCATTGCCATATCATTGCTCCATCGCCCATTAGGCAATGGGGGTGCGTATCGAGTTCGAATTTTGGGAGTAACATTTCTTCAGATTGCTACAACAGATAAACCAGGTGCTATTAATCCTAGTAATTTTTCTTGCTTGTGTTTATTTTTTCCATGGAATTATTACTCTGGTTTGTTCCATCATCTGTACATAGGTCTATCAAATGATGGCCGCATTAACAATGGTTGCGTGATGGTTCGGTCAGTTTCCCGTCCGCAGTTCGGCGAAGGCCTCATCTGGGACTCGGACCGCCCTATGAATACAGGCTTTGTCACGCCGGCGCCCCGCACCAACATTGGCTTCGACGCTAGGCCACATATCTTAATTTTTTATTTTGCATAAACTAATTATGCAAGGATTTTTTATATATTTAAATTATTATTTTTAGACTGCACTATTTTACATGTGTATGTAATCGACTTCGACTACGTCACGCGGTCACTTCGGCAAGCCGATGTCATCATCCCAATCGGCGTAAATCAGCTCGCGTGATCACCTTGTTGGTCGAATTGCCATACTAACATGTTCGGTTGCCTCGGGGACTTCGGCATCGCTGAGAGAGCTCTACCTCATCGAGTGTTCGGCACACGGGCCATATTTCTTTTATTACTCACTTTGCATAAATTATTTATTATGCTATGAATCTTTTTAATTTATTATTATTATTACTATTATCTCTGACTTGCACTATTTTCTGTGCACAGGTAAATGATCCGAGTTGGGCAGCACTGTCACCTCGATGTATCGAGGTAACACGTCACCTCGGCTGGACCTGGGGCTTCATCATCTTTCATTAACCCACGCCGGGGACTTCGGCGTCATACTGTCGGCCTACTCCATCGCCTCGGACGGACTGGGGTTCCACCTCGGCACATTGGCCGTGCTATTTCGCCACTTCAGAGTGTCGAGCTCTTTGCTCTGCCACCTCGAGACCAGCTTGGGGGATGGGACCTTGTCCTGCCGTAAGCTCGGGCCGCGTCATCGACACCGAACACATTAACACGCTAAGTCTCTTTCATGCTTAGCTTTTTCAACTTTTTCTTGTTCGGTTCGACCAAACATTATAGTTATTTATTAAGTACTTAGTTTGTCATAAACATTGTTTGTTTAAAATAATCCTTTTACCCAAGTTAACTGGGTGCTTGTAAATTTACAAGAGCCATTTTATAATAATTATTTCTTCCTAGTTGTTGCAAACTCTTTTTCTATCACTCCTTTTTTGACTCGAGTGTATGGTCAATAGTTGGATAGCCTGGCTTCTCTCTAAAGCCGCTTGAGTTTACTTCGCTAAACTGGCCTCGGAGAAGAACTCCGCCGTCGGGATAAGGAGGTTGAAGTCGATGCTGACCTACTTGCAGTTTAGAGATTGGATGTGTCATGTTAAAGCACGACCGAAGAACAAAAACTTTAATACCAATTTTCGGATTGGCAACCAAAACTTGATTTAGTTCGGGCATAAAGTTTTTCAAATAGAAGTTTTTTGGTTTTTCAAGCCTATGGCACTTTTAACCTATTTGTGTGTTTCCAGCATAAGTCTCACAGTGCAACGCCGGACACCTTTAGAGATTAGGCAATATCAACAGGGGGCTGCAAATAGAGCCGAACCCATCAAAAGCCAAGGTAATTCATGGAGTCCTTGGCAAAAACATTCTCGGATATTGCTATATATGCATCGGTTTCGAATTGTGTCTTTGGTCAATAGTTGGGTTGCCCAGCTCCTATGCTTGCCTCCTACGTTCCGCTTTGTTCAGCTAGGTGTGCGAAGGGAGAACCACTGCGATTGTGCTTCTAGCTCGCATGGTTAAGCGCCTCAGTGGAGAAAGCCAAAAACTGACTATGACAATAGGTGCAAACTGATTAGCAATCCGACGACTATACTAAACTATAAGATCGATAGAGGTCACCCCGTGTTAAATGATGGGCCATTCATAACATTGGCCGAAGTGTTTATGGCTTGACCTCGGCTTTCACCGAACACTAACCAGGGGCTAGTAACGGGCCTCACAACATTAAGCTTCGATGACTAAGTGAAAGTTATAAAGCTCACATATCTGATTTCCTCGTTTCCGGTAACACAACCGCCTCTAGGCATCGAGATGATGGCTAATGGTTGTCTTGTTACTATGGAAACACCCTGTGTAGCATCCACAAAGGGGTCGAAGCCAACGATGGGCCACATTCAAATGATAAACGGTCGCAATGGAGTCAAAATAAACACATCTCATCAGTGTTTGTATTTATTATACAAGTGTTGCCTTCTGTAGTTATCATTATAAAGACATAAAATATGCATCAATTTGACTTAAGATTTTGGCCAACCTGGGTTGCCTGGCTCCTGTACTTACCCCTACATTTCCGATTGTTAGTCTAGGTGGTAAAGGGAGCACCTCTGTGATTGTTACTACCGGGTCATCTGAGTTAGTACCTCATACTGGGTGAAGCCGAAAGCTAGCCATCTTAAAGGATATAATTGGTCGGCAACGAGGGAAGTAAAGTTTT
Organism: Triticum timopheevii; assembly: GCA_963921465.1. Classification (NCBI taxonomy): domain Eukaryota; kingdom Viridiplantae; phylum Streptophyta; class Magnoliopsida; order Poales; family Poaceae; genus Triticum; species Triticum timopheevii. The sequence continues at coordinate 236,705,488 of OY997264.1, read as the reverse complement.
TGGTTCATTACCCCATAAGTTCGGGACTATTTTCTTTGGAAGATGTTTCTTACGTTAATAGTAATATAACATATCTCTCTGTGTACCTTTGTTTATAAAACCATATGGCCGGATTGCCTTGTTTGTCGTAAATATTTGCCCTTATAAAGGTTTATAAAGTAGGACGAACACTCCTCGGCTACTGGCCCAACAGGTTGAAGCCGATGGTCGGTCAACAAAGTTTTGCACAATGTGGATCCGAGCATTAATTAATGATGTAGAGTACTTGGATACATAGAATCATTACAATAATTTGTGATTTTACTCTGGATATCGATCCTTAATCCAGCCACCCGTGCCCGCATTAAGGCTCGGGGGCTACTGGGCTTTGGGCTTATCAGTTACTAATATTAAAGGGGCACATCCCCCGATCTGGTGTTGCCACCCGACCAATGTCTCGGGGGCTACTGCATTGCCTATTCAATGCAAAAAATTCAAAGTTCTCAGTGTTCGGCTTGACCGTACTATGCACAAAAGCGTCTTCGGACAATAATAGGTACCAACTGGGACTTATCCAGCATCAAGCTAATATATTACAGCGACTTCTCAAAACCCTCTTTCAAGGTCCCATCCGCTGATCACTATCTCCTCTAATGTGCATCTCAGATTTTAGGCCGACACACACCTTGAGGGCTACTGGGTATATATCTCGTCAGCAAATAAAATAAAATCCGCAAAACAATTAGCCAAAGACCAAGGCGGTACACCACCTCGGATGTTGTTCAGCATAAAGCTCGGATACAAATGGTTGGCTCCATAGAGGGCATTTCTGGCACTAAGCTCGGCAGAACTCCTTCAAATTTTTTGAACCAAGGTGATGTATGACACCTCAGATACAGTTCGGTGTTGGAGCTCAGTTACAGTGCAGCATTGGAGCTCGGACGCAGTCCAATGTTGGAGTTCGGCTGCAAGAGGATACCTCAGATACGGTCCGGCATTGGAGCTCGGACGCAAGAGGATACTGCCGCATGGGAACAACTTCAAACCCAAGGTGTGGCAAAAAAAATAACAAGGCATTGATAAAGGCCGAAAACTTAAAGGGGCTCCTCGTATACCCAACGTATAAACTCTTTGGATTCACTTCGGCGATCCTCAAGATCGAATATGAGAATATTTGTTGAACCGGTTTTCAAGACCGACGACCAAAGATGAAGAAAAATTCGGAAAAATCGAGGAGCGTTCCCAACTTGAAGGCCGGTTCAGGGGGCTACTGACGGTGTCCTGGACTAGGGGGTACTCATCATGTCGTCTCCCAACCTATGAGTCGGGCCGAGGACCCCCATGGCGGTTCACTAATGGGCCACTTTAGGCAGCCCATGCGCATACAAGGAAGACTCCACAAGACTTGGCGCTCAAGCCAAGGACTCTCCTAAAACTCTAGGCCTCTTGTGTGTTATATAAACCGAGGCCAGGCTAGTCAATAGATCAACTTATATTCGTTAGAACAATCTCGTGGTAGATACATGTACTTTGTACTATCCCCCCATATGAATACAATCAAAAGCAGGATGTAGGGTATTATCTCTTCGAGGGAGCCCGAACCTGGGTAAAACCCTGTGTCCATGTTACCATCGCACCAATATGCCTAGCTTAGGTCCCCTACTGTGAGATACACTGGATATAGAATCGACACATGTCCCCCTAGCTCATTTATTTTTCATGGCTCCGCCACTACATGCGCACGTTCTCGCTCCCTCTATTTAAATATCAATCTCCCACTTGTGCACTCCTTCATAGTCTCCCTCCACTTTGCCTCTCGCACCATCTTCCACCCCCTCCCCCCACCCCGCATATCCCAGTGCTTGTACGCTCGTAGATCTCTTCCCTCTATCTGTCTCTATCAATATCTCACACGGTGGACCCCTCCCCTCCCTTCTCGTATATCACCCCGGCCCCATGCACATACATATATGTATATAGGCCTCTCCTTCACACAAATTGCATTCACACATATTCCATCACCATATCTTAGTATCTCTCACACACATGGACTACGTGTCCGAAAGAGAAGACGTGCACACACGCACTCACTCCCACATACAAACGCGTGGGTGCACTGTGGAGCACATTTGTACAAAAAAAGAGCGTGTAGAAAGGCTTTAGATTATGTGCCAAACAAGTCTATATCTATACCCCTATATTGAGTGTGCATAAATTAGAAAGCGGTCGTTGGACGAAGCCAATTAGACGGTGTAGAGATGGCAAATCCGAGCACTACTAGCCATTGGATATCATCTACATTCCACCATATTCTGCCACATGTACAATCTAGAAGACCCCATGGTTGAACATAAGCATAATGCACAAACCTCAAAACACGAGTACTTCTCCTTTGTTCTAGAATCTTCCGTATCATAACTGCCCAAAAAAAATTTCTAGTTGAATTGCCATTACTTGTTTTTCCTTTATGCTTTACAACGCACAACTCCTTGAATCATAAAATAGATTAACTTTTTTATAAAAACTAATTGATTTTTAATGAGATGAACTAGAACAATTAAATGAACGTCTCCATCGTGCATATGTGACTCAAAGCTTATATGCTATAGTGTGGTATTCATTCATAATTTGGTTGCCAGATCTCATGCGTGCAATGCACGTGTACCTTACTAGTACTTCCAGTAAGTGCATAACACGTAAATTAGAATTCCAATGGCACGCTACACAGTGTCTCGCCGTTTTTCAGTTAATATATTATTATTAAAATGATGTGGGGGCATCCATGAAGCCACGTGGCACATGTGGAGGCATTGTCGTGACCTCCTTGTGTGCATTGATCACAGTGACGTGTTGCTGGTTCCAGAAGAATGTACTCATCGTCTCTCACGCACATTGGTAGTACATGCACGAAGCAAAGATATGTACGCACAGACTCATTCCCTCACACGCACGCGTGGGAACATGGTGGGATGCATTTTTCTAGTACGAAGATCCACCCAGTGTGATAATTTGACACGTGTAAAGTCGTTCACTTCATTGATGGTCAATTAATACAGTGCATGCACTACAAAAAAATACACTTCCGTGATGATACGTGTTTTTCACAGTAGGTCACGTTTTCTGTCATGCATGTACATCCATGACGATTTTATGACAGAATCAAGATAGTCATACCTGTGCTGTCGTAGAAGTGTTCCATGACATTAACAAAATTATCATCACGGAAGTGGCCACTTCCATGACGATAATTCACGCGTCATAGAAGTTCTTTTGTCAAGGGTGACCGACATGTGGCAGCCACCGTAATGGAATGCCGTTAAGCTATCGAGTCCGGTTTTGGATCTGATAACCCGTTAACAGCCACGGAATGACCGACATGGGGATTTTTCACGTGTAAAATCATCATTAGCTGGAGTAAATACGTGTCATCTCAATGTTGGGATAGATGTCATCCACTCATTGGACCCAAGGTGCCTATGATACGTCGACACGTGGCACGGCCCAATAGAGGCCCATTCTTGTGTAAAGGCCAGCCCGTTTGACTTGGTCAAAAGGTGGCGGGCCAGCCCACGGAAAGCCTGTTAACGGCATGTTCTCCTATAGCCCATTTACAGCCCGCAAACGCAAGGCCCATTACGGCCTATCAGAATTAGGCCTAGTAGCATCATTTGGGCTGTCTAATATGATTCCAGCCTGTTTTAACTTCCGACCCATGTATGGGCCATGACGTCTTTCGGCCCATATGAGGCCCTTTGTAACTCTTGGCCCACTAATGACCCGTGCTGAAACTAGCCCGTAATGAATAGTGTATCACATTATACCCATTAACTGCCCATTATTCCATTGGGCCGTTTCTAGCCCATGTTATCTTTCGGCCTTCTCAGGGCCATTTATTATTGGGCACATTTCTAGCATTCGGTTAGTTACGGCCCGTTAGTGTCATTTTCTTCTTGTGGGCCAAATTCAGCCTGTTGTTACAGTTGGCCCGTTTGTGGCCCGTTAAAATGTTGGGCCGTTTTCATAGCGTCATCAAATACGGCCTATTAACAACGGCCCGTTATGGTCAGCCCATGAACGGACGATTCCAACTCTAGCCCGTTTACGGCCATGATGCGGTCTGTTATTGGCCCATGTTTGGTCGATCGATTATCCGACCCATATAAGGCCCATTGATGATACGGCCCATAGAAGGCCCATTGTTTCTATGGCCCGTACAAAGCCCCTTGTTTCTACAGCCCGTAGAAGGCCCATTGTTTGTACGGCCAGTAGGAGGCCTAGTGTCACTACAGTAAATATGTAGCCCATGGTTATTGGGGCCTAGTTTAAAAAATAGGTTATTGCTGCCACTAGCGAACCGCGGAAAAAGAACTGCACTGACTACAAGCAAAAAAAACAAGACATCAAGGAAATAAATAAGCAAGCAACTTATGCTAGGCTATCACGGCTATTACACATATTACTTCAACTGGTCATCAAAGTTCGCCACCAGTGCAAATATAGGGGACAAAGCAGCATATAAACTCCGCAACAAAACAAGTACAAAACTGAAACCACTTCAGAAGAGCTCAAGAAACAATATCCTGGGTACCCAATGCTGGCAAGATGATTAGCGAGTTTATTAACTTTCTCTTGTTTGGCACTTAAATCCTCTAGCGCTTGCTGTTGCACAAGAAAGTACGCATCTGAATTCTGCAGGGACTTCCTCAGTCCTTCGGCTTCTTGCCGCAGCACAGCTAACTGATGCCTTTCATCTTGTAGCTGAGACTGAAGTAGCCGAAGTGATTCAGGCAGTGAGTTCAAAGAGCTTGTGCCAGCAGTACTCGCCAGTAACTCGAACACTACATCAACGCAGGACTGTCTGGTTTTCTCACTGTCTACAAGATCGTTTTTATCACCTTTCTTGGAGACCAACAGGGTCGTCTCACTATCTTGAACCTTATCTGCATTACTTTCTCTACCATTGCATACTGGGGTGCTCTTCTCCAATATTCTGTTTGCATAGTACAAGAGAAACAAGCAGACACATCACAGGTTTAGCTTGTAATATAAGAAACACATTTTGGTAAACCGGTTCAGTAGTAAGGTGGACAGGATAACAGCATGAAACAAACATATATCTATGCACTACGGTCATTGTATTGTCCATATCATTCTAGTTTATGTTGCCTAATCAAGATAGAGACACAATTCAACTCATATATTTTTAAGACACAGTAGCATAGACAGAATATAAGTGTGAGAAACTACACATCATTGGCAACACTTGTAATGTGCATCACATGAGAACATAACTGTTTATACAACTTAAACTAACATCAACATAGAGAAAGAAGTTAGAACAGCAATCCAGTTAAAGAAATAGGTTTAAAACATACCTATTGCGCCATTGGAGTTTCAATTGGATCCTTCGAATTCAGAAGTAGTTGGTATGAGTAAATATAGTGATGCAACAGCAAAGGAGTATGGACCATAGCTACGGAATCTGACCTGAGAACAGTTGCTCTTCTGCTTTAAACGTGGAGTTTGGGTTAGCTGTGGTGGTCTTCGTGCTTTGGGCACTGCAGTAGCTTTACAAACTGCTCGTGTGGGGCTACTCTGTGGTGGACATGGTGCTTTGTCAACTAGAAGTGGGTTACTATCCACTGGGGTTGCAGTTAGACGGGTTGTAGCTGGTACTCTACCCAATGGTGTAAGTGTGCAATCTGGAAGAGTCTCGATTATGTGTGGTGTGGCTAATTTGTGGGCCAGTACAACCATGGTTCTATCTGCATCGATGGGTAGCACTGTCTTTTGTGAAGAACGGGTTTTTGCTCCCTTAGATACTGCCATCACCCCCTCCAATTCAAATGGCTGATAAACAAGAAAATAAATTGAACGTACAGTCATTGTATGATAGACAGATGTGATAATTCACATATATGTTGTCTAACCAAACAGGACAGCATGACACAATTTCACATATATGATGCCTAACTAAACAGGATAGCATGACACAGTTTCAGATATATGATGGATAACTTGACATGATATAATGGCATAATTCAACATATGATGAGTATCTAAATAGGATGACATGACAAAACTATATGATGTCTTTCTAAAATAGGTTGGGATGAAATAATTCACATACATGTTGTCTAAGTGTACAGGATGGCATGATATAATTGACATAATTGATTCATATACTAAGTAACTGGCACTCGGATGTATGATCTCTAAACTAAGCAGATGGAATTCAATATTGTGCATATGATGTCTAAACTAAGCAATGCAAGACACCATATGCATCATATGAGAAGTATAAACATTGCAACTTAGAGCATACACCTCACGTGGGATATAGGACTGGTCATCTATCTCTGAGTCCTCCTCTAAGAAGCTCCCTGTAACCATCGAGATATATGCTTCAACAGGTACCATTGCCTACTCTGAAGACCTTGTTTTCACTCCAGATTTTTCCATAACCGGCTCAAATGCCTGATACACATGAAGAGTAGTTCAATATACACAGATTGTCGACAAATGGAATACGTAATGAAAAAAAGATGGCATGAGATAATTCACATATATGATGCCTAGCTACATGGCGGTGCATAATTCACATATATGATAACTGGCTAAAAAACATGGCATTGCATAATTCACATATCTGATATACAAAGCAAATAGGAGGCATTCACACAAAGCATGTCTAATCTAAGCAGATGGCATGGCAATGCAAGACACCATATGCATGATATGAGCAATATAACCCAGCCAAGTTAGAGCATGCACCTCGGGGGGGGGGGGGATACGATTGGTCATCTTCTCTGAATCCTCCTCTGAAGAGCTACCTGTAACCAGCAAGAAATCTGCATCGACAGGTAGATTGACTGCTCAGAAGACCTTGTTTTCACTCCAAATTTTCCCATGACCGACTCAAATGGCTGATGCACAGGAAGAGTAGATGAATGTATAAACATTGTTGACAAATGGAATACATTATGGAAAAAAATATGGCATGATACAATTCACATATACGATGACTGGCTAAACAGGATGGCATTGCATGATTCACGTATATGATGCCTGGGTAAAGAAGATGGCATTGCATAATTCCCATATACTCCCTCCGTTCCTAAATATTTGTCTTTTTAGAGATTTCAAATGGACTACCACGTACGGATGTATATAGACATATAGAGTGTAGATTCACTCATTTTGTTCTGTATGTAGTCACTTGTTGAAATCTCTAAAAAGACAAATATTTAGGAATGGTGGGAGTATGATATAGAAACCAAATAGGTGGCATTCACACAAAGCAAATCTAAACTAAGCTGATGACATATATGATGTACAATGTAAGCAATGCGAGGTGCCATAGAGCAAACACCTCAGGTGGTAAACAGGCATGGTCAGTTCCTTCTTAGTCCCCATCTGAACAGTTATCTTCCTCTAGAATACAATCTGGAAATGCAGGAGGCGGGGGCACTTCACCGACCATGGAGCGGTGTCTGCATGAAATTATATTCCCACGCTACGGTCTTCTCTTTTTCTCTACATGTTCAGTACGATTGTGTACAATATCTGACATGCATAATAAAAAAATAGTTAGATTTTGTAAGGCTAAGGGGTGCATGCAAAAATCAAGACTGATGGTAGAAAATGAGTGGATGGATCCAAAACTAATGATAGCAGGTAGATTATAGCTTCAGTTTAAAAAGATAGACAGTGGATCATCTATTGTTTGTTGCCCACCCAACATGAACCACATAGATGACCCCAGATGAACTAGATAGTAGACAGATACTATTCATTGCTGCCTCGATATGAGACCCACGGGTATTTCAAAAATAAACTTTGAACGATAAAGTAGCAGGTAATAATAACTGATATATAACGTAAGCAAACACGAAAGACTGCGACCTCTTTTCCGGAATTGTGTAGTCCTCAGGTTCATCTGCTCAGTCGATGAAGGTAATGCAGTTGGTGTGGCTGTCGGCAATGGGGAAGATGATCTGAGGCGGCGAAAGAAAGTCTGCAGGGGGACCTCTGCTACAGTGGGGTGGATGACGGCACAGCAGGAGCAGGACATAACACACATAGATTTCTTTGACGCCTATCTGAAAATGAAATAAATCTGTAAGGGCTCCTTAGAATTGGTGGATTCTATAAATGTAGGGACAGGAAAAACACCAGAATAGGATAGGAATGCATGTGCAAAACAGAGCATTTGGAAACATAGGATTTCAGTCAATCTGGGTGTTTGGTTCACATGAATTGGAAGAACACAGGAATGGAGAAACGTGGTCAACTTAAAGTCAAACCACGTGAAAATGAAAAAATAAGAATCTTATTATGCCAGTAATGCAATTAGTTATGTTCTTCATGCATATTATTTTGAAAAGGACGTCCAAGTGAATATTAAAATTCCTACATTTTTTCTTCGAAAGAGACACCAAAGGAAAAAAATCCTCTAGTTTTTCTTTGCTCCACTCCTTCTAACCAAATGCACGAATTGTAGTTCCATAGCAAAGCATCCCTAAGGGATCGACATATAGAGTGTACAACCTCTTTTGGCATAGCCTTGTGGACCTTAGCATCATTGGGTTGGATGTGGAGGATGGTGATGCTGGTGTGACTGTCGAAGGCGGGGAAGAAGATCCAACGCCTCTGGAAACGGCACCGAGGGTACTGCTCCGCTGTGATGGACAGTTCCGTCGTTGGAGCAGCTCCGGTGAGGTGTACGGCGGCGAGGCTAAAGCAGGACAAGACAAACAACATTAATTTGAAGTGGGAGGACGGGGCGGCTCCTTGGAGGTGGAGGACGGGGCGGCTGATCCGGCGGGATGACGTGATCGATGACAGATCCTCATCCGGTGCGGTGGATGAGGGACGGCGAGCTGTTGTGGTGGACGATGTAGTCAGGGAAGAGTCTCCGGTTGGGCTGTGGTCGGGAGGCCGACGGAGGAGTGTGGGGTTTCGCGGGTTTTGGTGGCCTCGGTGTACGAATGGGGGGGAGGGGAAGGGATGGGGGAGCCAAGCTTAGGGACGCGCTTGTCTGAAATGTAGGGTAAGTTACCAGCGTACCCCCACCGGTTTTGACACCGTGACATGGAGCTTCATTTCCGGCTAAGGGGTAGAAGGGGGATTTCGTGTCTCTGGGCTGCGGGACCGATTTCGGATGAGGAGAGAGTTTTTGCGCGCGTCGAAATTTTGGGATAACAAGGCGCGGCGCGGGTTGAAGAGGCAGGAGTTTCAAAGCAGGTGAGACAAAAGATACTCGAGCTTGAAAATTTCAGGATAACAAGGTGCAGATTCCTTGTTCGGCATAACAAACTTAATGTGTAAAAAAACAATTCATACAAGACACAAGAGAGTCATGTCCCCTTTTACTATATTGCTATAGATGCCACTGAAAAAACTAGAAGAAAAATTTAAAAAAAAATCGGGAGAACAAGATTACCCTGTACAGTACCAAATCGATTCGCACTTCCCTCAACAACAACAAAAACAAATTAATTCCCACCAAAAGAAAGAATGTCCCTTTTATATGATTACAAATGCCAGGATCTTGAATTTCAACTGTTGAATCCACGTTATGTTCAATTCGAATATATCGTTAGGTGACCTTGCGGTTTATAATTGATGTAATCATACATTTTGATCTTCCATCATATATGAACATTTTACTCCACCATGTGAACATATATATTGTCGTCTACCATATGGACTAAATTTGAATCAATTTTCTGTATTTGAATACGATTGTTGTCAAGTTATACAATAATTTAAATATTATCTTGATTACAAAAAACATGCATATAGCAGCAATCATATTTCACTATGAACTACATGTACCATACGATCTCCAATTCAAATATTTGTATCCATTTTATGTTGAACTCAAATCATAGTACATTATTGGTCTAGGTAGCGACATGTTTGGGATAATCTAAATCCTATTTTCAAATGTATAATTTTTGGCTGAATTGGAACAAGTTTTTGTATAAGCTTATTTCAAAACCAGATATTCTCTCAACAAGCCTCGTGGTTCCGAGAGGGAACGTGTCACCTTTGTGTGAGAAACGATATACACTACCTCCCCCCTAATTTTATTTACAGAGGCAACATAGAACTATATGAGTGCCCTGTTAAATTTTGGACTCATTTCGGGTTTGTTTGGCCTTTTTATACATTAATTGAGTTTCTGGACTTTAAATGTGCATAATCCAAATTAGAATTGCAGGCACATGCTCCGGTGGACCAAAGTTGGTTGAAAAATCACATGTGTGTCCTTGGTTGAATTTCTAGGTCCCATGGAAGAAATGAGAATGAAATTCAAACATCTGGGCGTCGTGACTCGACCGAGAACATCGAGAAACTTAGATTTTAAATTCATGTAAATCCAAAACTCGCCTGGAAATCATGAAACTTAGCATGGTGTCATGTGATAGCACTAACATGTTGTGGTAAAAAATTGGGCCGATTTTGAAGCTCGTGGTTCTAAGAGAGAATGTGCCACCTTTGAGTGTGAAACGATATATGCTGTGTCACAGCCCTAGATTATTGCTTGTATTAGTTGCATCATAGAGCACTCATGCATCATATCTAAATTTCTGAAACTTGAAACTGAGGAAAGTGGAAGCCTCAAAAACTTTAAATAAAAGAAGGGCAAAGAACCCTGGAAATCTCATTCTTTGTTTCCAAGATGTCCTTTTCCAATGTTTGAGAATTTTGGCAAGAGCTATATATCAAACCAGAATTTAGGAACATTTTTAAGGATATATTTTTGGGACTGTGAATTTAAATCAATAGCTATTTGAATTTGAGTTATATTCATATAACTAGAATATAATTTCAAATATCTTTGAAACATTTTATGTGCATTTGGAAATGTCCATCCTGCAACATAAAATTATTCAAAGGGTTTTGTCACTGTTTTGAAATTGTTTGAATTTTGAACAGTGGCAGAATATTAAACAAAAGAAAACATAAGAGAAAAATAAAACAGAGCAACCTTACCTGGAGCTTACCTGTCCAGTCCACCTGGCCCAACTCCTACTAGTCTAGCCCACTAGAGAGGCCCAGCGCTCTAGCTCCAGCGAGCTTCTTCAAGCTACTACCAGTAGGAGCAGCTGCGTGCCAGGCATGCCGCAGCCGAGCAGCGCCACCTCCTGCTTGGCCTCCCCGTGCTGATCCCCTCGCTCTGGACCGCCCGTGACCCCTCGGTCCCTCCTTTCCCTGGACCTCTTCCCCTCCCCTAGCTCTCTCTCCCGCGCAGGCCGAGAACCATCGTCGCTGTCATCCACTGCCACCGCGGCCACTGGGCCTCCCTAGTCAAGCCAGCGTGACCAAGCGAAGCGCCTCGACGTGCTCTCTCCTTCCACCAAGCCAAGTGAGCCTAGGGCATGCTGCTTTGCCGCCATCGTCTTCGCCTTCAACGTCGGCCGTTGGGGGGAGCCGTCATCGATTTGTTGCCTGCCGGTCGTCCCCGAGCTCTCTGAGCCCCCAGTTTTACCCCCTGTGAGGTCGCCGTCGTATCCCCTCTCTCCTCTCTATTAATTTCGTCCCCTAGACCCGATCTCCATCGACGAGGTACTACGGCAGATGCCACGAGCTCGCTTCCGGCGAACTCCGGCCACCCCGCGCCCTCCTGTTGGGTCCGCTGGATGAGAGCGGGCACGGGCTACCTCGTGGTGCCCTCGATGCGTCGAACCGTCGCCTCTGGCACAACTCCGGCGGACGCCGCCGTAGTTTGAGGTCACGGTTGGCTTAACTCCGGCCGTGCCGACGTGGCAGCGTCAGTAGCAGCTAATGGCGCCACTAATTGAACCCACACCCACTAACACCGGGCCCCACACACTAAACTAACCCCTGGCTAATTTAGTTTAACAAAACTAACTCTGTTAGTATAGAGCCTATGACATGTGGGTCCCAGCGTCAGGTTTGACCAGAGCTGACGTCGTTGACCTGCTGACGTCACATTGACGTCAGGCTAACAGAGTAAATCATTTTCTGAATTAAAAATAATCCAGGAAATTCAAGAAAATAGTATAAACTTCCAAAAATCATAGAAATTCAACCATAACTCGAAATGAAATAATTTATATATGAAAAATGATCAAAAAATCCAATCTATCCATCTGTACCATTTGCATGCATGTTGGAACAACATTTGACTACTGTTTAGGACAAATCATATAAAGGGCATTTAAACCTTCACATATGGAGTTTGAATTTGAACCTAGGGTTCAAACGAACTCCATTTTACGTGTTGCTAGTTGCATTATCTCAAATCATAGTATATTGACATGTCATGATCATGCATCATATTGTGCATTGCATTGATTGTGTTTCCTTCTCTGTTGCCAGTAATTGTCCCCTCTTAGTAGACGTGTTCTGACGATGAGATCGATGACACCGACGAAGAGCTATTATTATCTTCAGAATTGCTAGGCAAGCCAAACCCCCTAGTTCATTCCGATACAATCCCACTATCTCGCTCCTGCTCTCTTTTACTGCATTAGGACAACAACGTTTCAACTGTTACGTGCTGCGGTAGCTGAACCCTTTCCTCTGCATGACCTGTCATTTCCACAGTAAATAGATGAAACCCACTAGCATGAGTAGGAGTTGATTGAGCCCTAATGTGCCTACTCATTCATGCTTGTTTGTCATGCCTGCTATTGCTTAGAGTTGCGTCAAGTGTGATTCATCGAGGATGAATTGAAGGTGTGTGAACATGTCCCACTGTTGAGAGCTAAGTGTGTGAACATGATTTGGTAAAGGTAGCGGTGAGAGGCCATGTAGGAGTTAATGGTGGGTTGTCTCATTGAAGCCGTCCTCAGGAACTGAGTTCTGTGGTTTTTATCCATGAACAGTTGCTACCACACATTGGGTTCCGGTAACTCGACCCCTCTCGACTTATTAATCAGCCTGATCTCTGTCCAGGAGTTGCAACTAGTTTCTGGTGTTTGTAGGTAGTGCTAGTAGTCTACCAAGTGGCACCCGGTACAGGTGGGCTTGGGACAGACTAGGTGTAGTGGCATGGTGTACCAAGTGGCACCAGGATGGTGGGCTTGGGAACCCTGCTCAAATCGTTTGGGGCCGTGAGGGACACCCTAGACGGATCTCCTTGCGGATGCAACCAGAATAGGTGATAAACCTGGACTAGAGACTTGCGTGGTTAGTCAAGTCGTGGTCGACACCCTTGCCAGGCTTCCGCTTGAAGGTTGCCAAGATACATGACGTGTACATGGCGGTAAGTGGCGAGAGCGTGTGTGAAGAAGTACACCCCTGCAGGGTTAATATGATTTATTTGAATAGTCGTGTCCACGGTAAAGGTCCTCTGGGTTGTCTATACAGTTCATAGACAAGTGAAAGTGGATACTCTAAAATGCGCAAGATAAGCGTGAGTGCTATGGATGGCATTCTCGTAGGGAGACGGCAGCGGATCCATAGTAGTGTATTGATATGGTGAATTTGTGGACTCGTGTGTGCCACCTCAAAAGAGTTACTTGCAGTTGTAGTTCAGGACAACCACCAATTCAAAGCTGGCTTGCTGCAGTTAAACCCCACCATCCCCTTGATTGACAATGATGCATATGTAGTTAGTTCTGATGTAAGTCTTGCTGGGTACATTTGTACTCACATTTGCTTAATTTATGTTTTTGCGGAGAAACTTCAGCCTTGCTAGTAGTTCCGCATGGACTTCGACGTTTAGCTTGTTACCTTAGCTACGATCTTGTGCCCTCGGCATGATCTAGTAGATAGTTAGGCTTCTCAGCCTTTTTCATTTATAGTTGTCTGTACTCAGACATGTTAAGCTTCCGCATGTGCTTTGACTTGTATGCTCTGAATGCTTGGTCGAGAGACCCATGTTTGTAATATCTCGCTCCTGGCAGCCTATTGAATTAAATACTTGAGTTGTAAAGTCATGTTATGATGCCATGCTGTATTTGCACATATCGAGCATATTGTGTATATGTTGTTGTAATGCTTGGTATGTGTGGCATCTGACTATCTAGTTCTTTATCTTTGGTAGCCTCTCTTATTGGGAAATGTCTCCTAGTGCTTCCATTGAGCCTTGGTAGCTTGCTACTGCTCCGGAACACTTAGGCTGGCCGGCATGTGTCCTTCTTCGTTCCTGTGTCTGTCCCTTTGGGGTAATGTCACGCGATGTCTACCTGAGTCCTGTTAGCCTGCTACAGCCCGGTTTACCGGAGGGCTAGCCCAGTTGCTACAGCCCGGATTCACTCGCTAATGACCGGCACGTTCCTTGCTGGGTCATGTATGCCTGTCCCTGTAAGTTAGTGCCACTTTGGGTTCACGACTAGCCATGTCAACCCGGGCTCCTTGTCATATGGATGCTAGCGACACTATCATATACGTGTGCCATAAGGCGCAAACGGTCCCAGGCCTGGTAAGGCGACACCCGTGGGAATACCGTGTGTGAGGCCGCAAAGTGATATGAGGTGTTACATGCTAGATCGGTGCGGCATAGAGTCGGGGTCCTGACAACTTTGGTATGAGAGCCTGACTTCCTGTAGGATTTCCAAGCCAAACTGGTCAAAGTTGAGTCTAGAAATTCTTTAGTTATATAAGGGAATTGATTGTGGGATGGAACGTAAGGCTCTTTTTACTCCTTATACCTTATGCCTTCTGATCCGAGTCGTCTTATCTTTCCTACGGGGTTAAGGAACTAGGCTTTCTCTTCTTTCTATCAGGATCGCGTGTTACTAATCCGTAGACTTATAGGATTGACGGATTTAAGTCTCAATTCAGTTCCTACTATCTTCCTTGTATTCATAGTTGATCTCAGAACCTTGATAATATGATGATCGAGTGGTTATGCCACCATTTTTGCAGGATGTCTCAAATCCTTTGAGCCTTTACAACCGTTATGCTGTCCGAGCCATCCCAGGTTTATAAATAGTCTGATGCATTTGCAAATCTCTTCTTCCCATTCCTGATGTTCCTTTAATCAGATTAACCACACTAGTTAGTGAGTTGAGGTACTCTGTTGCCTCGACATATATGTTGGAGCTATTATTATGACCCTAGGTGTCTTAGACAACCACCTAGTAATCCATCTTTGTGTGGTGTTCATAGTGTGATGATTCTGGCCGTCATTCTCGAAAGCATCCCGTGATGCCACTTAGTTAGTAGGCATTCTACTCCTGGGTTTCTGAACCCGAGATTCATCCTACTTACCTTGTGTTGTTAGTGTTTGCTAGTTCCTTTAGGGTATTAGTAACCTTTGCATTAGTCCTCGAGGTCTGTGGTGTTTCCTTCTTCCAAATACTATGAACCGCTTATGGCAGAAGTTCCTTGAGACAAGAGATCACAACAAGACTGCTCTCGATGAGTTGTACTTTCTATATTGTGACTCTGCCAGCTCTACCCTTCTACATGGGTTATCCGGAAGAAATATGTTGAACTCGTTTGACATGCTAATCCATGCATCCACAACTCAGAAAATCATATGTTCTTTGGGTTTGTCCCTCTTTAGTTGTTTCCTGGCCCTCGTCTATCAATTGATAATAAGGAGTAGTTGTGCAATCGTGTTTATCAATGCCTATTATTTCTGATGGTTCGTCAAGCCATTCTATTTTGGAATGACTAGGAAAAGCAAATTCCAGTACCTTATCCATCTCCAGGATTGGGACAAAGTAGTTGTGTTCCGCAGATCAAAATGCTAAGTTAGCTCTTCCTCTGTTCTACCCTGAAGTATTACCCACATTATGTCAAGAATGTCATGAGAATTGCACCTTATGAATTCTTGACATAGTGATACTTCTCGCCATCATTATTTATTCCTCAGTTCCGTGTTGTCCCAACCGGAATGCCGACAAGTGAATCGTGATGTGTGAAATCAATACTCCTAGGAACTCTGTTGCTTGGTAGTTCAAGGGCAATAATTTCATCCTTAGCGTGTTGGTTATTGAATCACCATCCTAAGGTTGATCGTTCTACCTAGTCCATATTTCTGGTGCACTCTTCGATCAATGAGTTAGGATTGTGTCAAACCCTTGCTCTTTGATCATATTGTCTTGCCCTGAAAAGCAACATTGTTCTCGAGCTAACATACCGGTGGTTCGTGATTTTCTCAATATCTTCTCGGAGGTATCACTAGGTTGTCACCTGACCGCTATGTTGAGTTCGTGATCAAGTTGGTTTTCTTGGGAACCACCATTTCTCCAAGAATCCATGTTGGATACCCTAAGATAGTTGGTTAAGCTAAACAACAACTTGAAGAGTTTGAAGATAAAAGTGTGTCCGACTTAGTTCATTCTAAGGGATACCTCTTGTGTATGTGCGTGAAGAAAGATAATATTTTCGTCGACTGACCCTCGTGATCAGTTGTTGGATCTATTGTCTTATCAAAACATTGATTTGAGTATGGGCTATCATCAAATCAATTCAGAACCAACGATGTTCGTAATGTTGCCTTACTCGTGGCTATTTTCCTCGAGCATACACCATTATATCTTCTGGGTCTGACCAATGCTATCACCTTGTTCACTTTATTGTGGAATTCCACCTATATGGAAGCCTGGATGGATTGTTGTTGAGCCCATTGACAACATTTTTATCTTGTACATGATTCATGTTGAACATCTAAGTTAGTATTGGAAACTTTTATAAGCATTATCTTCACGTCCCGTGCATGAAGAATATGCCCGGATGAAAGAAGTGATTTCCTCTAATTCATGTGCATGTGATGCAAGTTGCCGCCGTGGATTCGAGAAAGTCAATGTTGCTTCCTTTGGAATCATCCCGAATCGATCATACATACGTGCGAAGTACTCTGTGGTTTGGAGACTTGCAACCTTCATTCTACATGTGTCCCTAGCACACCAAGCCACTCATTGATTTGTTCAAGGATAAGAAGTTCGTCGATAAGTGCACAAGGACTTCGATGTCCTCGATGGTGATTCCCCCCTGAACACGGTAGTGTTTTATTATAAGACTACTACGTGGTCATGCTTGTCTGAGACAGCGTGCTCACATGCTTGTAGCAGAACGAGCTCATGCTTTGGAGCTTACTACCGTAGTTCCTTCCCCGAGAATCTCGCAACATCATCTCATCGATTTGTGTTGCAAACTTTAACTTTTCTTTCTAGACTCGATGACTGGATTATTCTGACACCAACCAGATCTGAATCTCAGGCAAATGTGATGGTTGGAACGTTTCCCAAGAACTATAATACTGGTCTCACCGTAACTGGTAAATTGGATGTTGTGGCCAACACACCCAACCGGAAGACCTATTATTGTAGTATCTTGTTTGAGGAAGTTGGCCACCTCCCCATAAAGATTTCGTAGGATTTACTCCCTAGTTGTTCCTTATGGATTTTTGTGTTCCCGAAGTCCGACCTTTTACTTAATATTCTAGATATCAAACCATATTTATGTATGGATTATGCTAGCACATCAAGGAGAACATTAGAAGCGGAGTGCTAAATGTCTCTCGGTCAATCATCCAGATTTGATTCCTTGTCCTCGCTAAGGTGGAATCTGAGAAGGTGTTATCGTCCTTTGCATCTGCATCATCCATCGCTATTCATCATGTTAGTATGCTGTGTCGCCAGGATCCTTGACACGGACGTTGGTAAAACTTTGATGAAGATGGAAGCGCTCAAGTTCTTGAGAGCACACGCAAGCACTAGGTTTTATCGTTGGTAGTAATTGGGACTCGCTCTTAGTTTTATTTGATTATGCCATAACTTTTCAAACAGTGGATTCACTGTCTACTGTTGGATTTCTCCCCGAGTACCAGAATCATTCCCAACATTTGCATTTTGTTCCCAGCTTGCACCGCCATTGTGTCGTCCCACCATGGGCTCTATCCATTCCTGATGATAATCAAAAATCATTCGTTGCGTTGTCTTCAACAAGGTAGTCCACATCATCCATTCTGGCCCGAGAATGTCATTCTTTCGGACTCCTTCAAATGATCAATTGTGATTTGCCTTAGGCTGGTATAAAGAGTTTCAATGATCTTTGAATCAAAGGTAATTCTTTTTGCCACTTAAGGGGGATATATCTATGAGTCGCCTTCTCTAAGATATTTCATTATGGTATCATGGCAACTCAACTCCTCACTACGTTGACAACCGTTCACCACCTTCTTAAGCGTGAAATTGTTGTCTACCTAGTGAACCTCCGTCATCTGTTTCACTCCCTCCCTCTAGATGTATGCTTCGTGTCTCAGCTCAAGAGATGTTCCAATGACTCACCCCGTGAGTTGGTCCTAAGTTGTTCGATCTCCGAGGAGATCGATCCTTCTGTAGTTTTTCCTTTCTTCTTGTTGCCATGTTGGACGAAGTTCTCAAAGCAAGATGTCAAGATCAAGATGATGCAGTGAATCAACATCTCCGAGAAGAGTTTTTGGTTCTTGAAGATTGTGCTAGCTTTGTGTCCCCTCTGGCTTCTTACCTCACCTCTTGAATCTCAGGACGAGATTCATGTCTAGTGGGGGTGAGTTGTCACTGCCCTAGATTATTGCTTATATTAGTTGCATCATAAAGCACTCATGCATCATGTCTAAATTTCTGAAACTTGGAACTGAGGAAAGTGGAGGCCTTAAAAACTTTAAATAAAAGAAGGGCAAAGAACCCTAGAAATCTCATTATGTTTCCAAGATGTCCTTTTGCAATGTTTGAGAATTTTGGCAAGAGCTATATATCAAACGAGAATTTAGGAACATTTTTAATGATTTATTTTTGGGAATCTAAATTTAAATCAGTAGCTATTTGAATTTGAGTTATATTCATATAACTAGAATATAATTTCAAATATCTTTGAAACATTTTATGTGCATTTGCAAATGTCCACCCTGCAACATAAAATTATTCAAAGGGTTTTGCCACTATTTTGAAATTGTTTGAATTTTGACTAGTGGCAGAATATTAAACAAAAGAAAACATAACAGAAAAAGAAAACAGAGCAACCTTACTTGGAGCTTGCCTGTCTAGTCCACCTGTCCCAACTCCTGCTGGTCCAGCCCACCAGAGAGGCCCGGCCCACTAGCTCCATCTAGCTTCTTCAAGCTGTTGCTAGTAGGAGTAGCTGTGTGCCAGGCATGCTGTAGCCGAGCAGCGCCACCTCCTGCTTGGCCTCCCCATGCTGATCCCCTTGCTCTGGCCGCCCGCGACCCCCCGGTCCCTCCTCTCCCTGGACCTCTTCCCCTCCCCTGGCTCTCTCTCTCCCACGCAGGCCGAGAACTGTCGTCGCCGTCGTCCACTGCCACCGCGGCCACTGGGCCTCCCTAGTCAAGCCAGCGTGACCAAGAGAAGCGCCTCGACGTGCTCTCTCCTTCCACCAAGCCAAGCGAGCCCGGGGCACGTTGCTTCGCCACCATCGTCTTCGTCTTCAACGTCGGCCATCGGAGGGAGCCGCCATCGATTTGTCGCCTGCCCGTCGTCCCCGAGCTATCCGAGCCCCCAGTTTTACCCCCTGTGAGGTCGCGGTCATATCCCCTCTCTCCTCTCTGTTAATTTCGTCCCCTAGACCCGATCCCCATCAACGCCGTACTCCGGCCGCCGCCACGCTCACTTCCGGCGAACTCCAGCCAACCCACGCCCTCCCATTGCGTCCACTAGAAGAGAGCGGGCACGGGCTACCTTGTGGTGCCCTCGGTGCGTCGATCCGTCGCCTCTGGCGCAACTCCGGCGGACGCCGCCACGGTTTGAGGTCACGGGCGGCTTAACTCCAGCCGTGCCGACGTGGCAGCATCATTAGCAGCTACTAGCGCCACTAATTGAACTCACACCCACTGACAACGGGCCCCACACACTAAACTAACCCCTGGCTAATTTAGTTTAACAAAACTAACTCTGTTAGTACAGAGCCTATGACATGTGGGTCCCAGCGTTAGTTTTGACCAGGGCTGACGTCGTTGACCTGCTGACGTCACATTGACGTCAGGCTGACGTAGTAAATTATTTTCCGAATTAAAAATAATCCAGGAAATTCTAGAAAAATAGTATAAACTTCTAGAAATTCAACCGTAATTCCAAATGAAATAATTTATATATGAAAAATGATCAGAAAAATCCAATCTATCCATCTGTACCATTTGCATGCATGTTGGAACAACATTTGACTGCTGTTTAGGACAAATCATATAAAGGGCATTTAAACCTTCACATATGGAGTTTGAAATTGAACCTAGGGTTCAAACCAACTCCATTTAACCTGTTGGTAGTTGCATTATCTTAAATCATAGCATATTGACATGTCATGATCATGCATCATATTGTGCATTGCATTGATTGTGTTTCCTTCTCGGTTGCCGATAATTGTCCCCTCTCAGTAGACATGTTCCGACAATGAGATCGATGACACTGATGAAGAGCTATTATTATCTTCAGAAGTGCCAGACAAGCAAAACCCCCTTGTTCATTCCGATACAATCCCACTCTCTCGCTCCTGCTCTCTTTTTCTGCATTAGGACAACAACGTTTCAACTTTTACATGCTGTGGTAGCTGAACCCCTTTCCTCTGCATGACCTGTCATTTCCACAGTAAATAGATGAAACCCACTAGCATGAGTAGGAGTTATTTGAGCCCTGATGTGCCTACTCATTCATGCTTGTTTGTCATGCCTGCTATTGTTTAGAGTTTCGTCAGGTCTGATTCATCGGGGATGAATTGGAGGTGTGTGAACATGTCCTACTGTTGAGAGCTAAGTGTATGAACACAATTTGCTAAAGGTAGCGGTGAGAGGCCATGTAGGAGTACATGGTGGGTTGTCTCATTGAAGCCGTCCTCAGGAACTGAGTTCTATGTTTGTGATCCATGAACAGTTGCTACCACACATTGGGTTGCGGTAACTCAACCCCTCTCGACTTATTAATCAGCCCGATCTCTGTCCAGGAGTTGCAACTAGTTACTGGTGTTTGTAGGTAGTGCTAGTAGTCTACCATGTGGCACCCGGTATAGGTGGGCTTGGGACAGACTAGGTGCAGTGGCATGGTGTACCAAGTGGCACCCCGATGGTGGGCTTGGTAACCCTGCTCACATCGTTTGGGGCCGTGAGCGACACCCCGGCCGGATCTCCTTGCGGATGGAACCCGAATAGGCGATAAACCTGGACTAGAGACTTGCGTGGTTAGTCAGGTCGTGGCCGACACCCTCGCCAGGCTTCCACTTGAAGGTTGCCGAGATACATGACGTGTGCATGCTGGTAAGTGGCGACAGCGTGTGTGAAGAAGTACACCCCAGCAGGGTTAATATGATCTATTCGAATAGTCGTTTCCATGGTAAAGGACCTCTGGGTTTCCTATACAGTTCATAGACAAGTGAAAGTGGATACTCTAAAATGCGCAAGATAAGTGTGAGTGCTATGGATGGCATTCTCGGAGGGAGACGTGAGCGGATCCATAGTGGTGTATTAATATGGTGAATATGTGAACTCGTGTGCGCCACCTCAAAAGAGTTACTTGCAGTTGTAGTTCAGGATAGCCATCGAGTCAAAGCTGGCTTGCTGCAGTTAAACCCCACCATCCCCTTGATTGATAATGATGCATATGTAATTAGTTCTGATATAAGTCTTGTTGGGTACATTTGTACTCACGTTTGCTTAATTTATGTTTTTGCAGAGAGACTTCAGTCTCGCTAGTAGTTCCGCAAGGACTTCGACGTTTAACTTGTTACCTCAGCTACGATCTTGTGCCCTTGGCAGGATCAGGTAGATAGTCAGGCTTCTTAGCCTTTTTCATTTATAGTTGTATGTACTCAGACATGTTAAGCTTCCGCATGTGCTTTGACTTGTATGCTCTGAATGCTGGGTCGAGAGACCTATGTTTGTAATATCTCGCTCCTCGGAGCCTATTGAATTAAATACTTGACTTGTAAAGTCATGTTGTGATGCCATGTTGTATTTGCACATATCGAGTATATTGTGTGTATGTTGTTGAAATGCTGGTATGTGTGGGATCTGACTATATAGTTGTTTATCTTTGGTAGCCTCTCTTACTGGGAAATGTCTCCAAGTGCTTCAACTGAGCCTTGGTAGCTTGCTACTGCTCCGGAACACTTAGGCTGGTCGGCATGTGTCCTTCTTCGTTCATGTGTCTGTCCCTTCGGGGAAATGTCACGCGGTGTCTACCTGAGTCCTGTTAGCCTGTTATAGCCCAGTTTACCGGAGTCCTGCTAGCCTAGTTGCTACAGCCCGGATTCACTCGCTGATGACCGACACGTTCCTTGCTGGGTCATGTATGCATGGCCCTATAAGTTAGTGCCACTTTGGGTTCACGACTAGCCATGTCCGCCCGGGCTCCTTGTCATATGGATGCTAGCGACACTATCATATACGTGTGCCAAAAGGCGCAAATGGTCCCTAGCCTGGTAAGGGGACACCCGTGGGAATACCGTGGGTGAGGCCGCAAAGTGATATGAGGTGTTACATGCTAGATCGGTGTGGCATAGAGTCGGGGTCCTGACACGCTGCCTCCCGCCCCCCCTTGAGTTTCTTTACAAAGGCAACATAGAACAACATGTGTGCCCTGTTAAATTTTGGAATTATTCCAGGTTCGTTTGTCGTTTTTTATACATTAATTGAGTTTCTGGTTATTTAATGTGCATAAGTCAAATTTGAACAAAAAGCACATGCTCTCGTGCACCAAAGTTGGTTGAAAAATCACATCTGTGTCCTCGGGTGAATTTCTAGGTCCCATGCAAGAAATGAGAATAAAATTCAAACATATGGGCATCGTGGCTCAGCCGAGAACATTGAGAAACTTGGTTTTAAAATTCTTGTAAATCCAAAACATGTCTGAAAATCATGAAACTTGGCATGGTGTCATGTCATGGTACTACCATGCTGTGGTAAAAAATGGCCGAATAGGAACAAATTTTGGTATAAGCTTCTTGAAAACCGAAGCTTCTCTCAAGAAGGCTCGTGGTTCTGAGAGGGAACGTGCCACCATTGAGTGCGAAACGATATATGTTGTCCCCCTTGAGTTTATTTACAAAGGCAACATAAAACTACATGAGTGCCCTGTTAAATTTTGGAATTATTCCGGGTTCGTTTGGCCTTTTTATACATTAATTCAGTTTTTAGCCATTTAATGTGCATAATTCAAATTTGAACTATGTGACAGCCTGATTTTTGGCCCTTTCTTTTTCTTTTGTTTTTCCGAGGTTTCTGCCTAAGTTTTCTTTTTCCGTGGCTTTGTGGTCTGGAAACTGAAGAAGATGCCCTCTTCTTTGCTTCCAGAGTGGCTTGTCATTCCCAAATCTTCCCCTAGACCCTTTCATTTCCATCCTAGCCCAAATCCCAATATTCTTTTTATTGGGAATATTCCTTTTCTATTAAAGGAATAACTCAAATTGCCCTAGGTTGTGAAGCAACCTATATTTCCCTCCCTCCTAAAATTCCCAAATAATTCTCATAAATTTTTTGGGTCATATCTTGATCAAATATGGCAAAACTTTTCATTGCCATGTTCAAAAATAATTCCCCAATATTCCTTTTTCTATTCCGCCCTAAATGGCACTTTGTGAAGGAAGTGTCATTTATGTTTCTGCTATTGACTCCCAACCTTTTTGGGCATGTTTATCTGTCCAAATAATTGCCCCATGCATAAGTTCAAATTTATTTTCCTAGCCAATCTTCCTCAGTGAATTTTCAAAGTTTCTGTCAAACAGAAACTTTATGAAGGAAGTACTATCTACGAGTACCTAAATGAGTTGAACTTTTGCACACTCCTTAATGTTCTCATATTAACCCCTTCCACCCATTTGTATCCCCATCCAATCATCTATGTGAGAACAGGAGCAAATCTTTGATTCTGGCATTATTTTCAGGTTGTGAAGCAAGTGTACTTTATATTGCTTAAAAAATCCTGATAAATTACCAGATAATTCTTATACCCATAAAAGATATCTCAACCCATTTTGGTATCATTTCAATGAGCCATTTGATCACAAAAATTATTCCAAGTTTCTAGACAGAAATGATGTTTGTGATGCAAGTGCAATTTTGGCTTGTCCATTTGGCATGATCTTTTTACAGCATCTTTATATGTCCATATCATGAGGATTTGCCAAGTTTCATCCCATTCCATAACTCCATGTGAGTGCAGCATCATTATCTAGTTTCTGGACCATTTGGTCAGTTGTGAAGCAACTGCAGTAAATCTTGGTCCATTTCTTCCCAAACTACCCAGGACTGTAGTCCTTCCTAGCCTAAACACCCGAGACAACTTATTTGGCCCATAGCGTATCCCTGTTAATCACATTGAGCTAATAAAGTTTACTGCACTAAACTTTAGAGCTCACTAACCTTTTGACCAGAGCCTTTTTCACCAAGTTACCACCTCAGTTGAAACCACCCTTCGAAGGACTTAGCACTAGACATCAATTGCCAGTTGTTGTCCTCCAACACATACCAGCACTGGTGGTGACCATCGTTTTGGCATGCCATGAGCGCGTCTAGTGGCTGTTTGTGCTGGACCCCCCCCCTCTCGTCGGCTTCGCGCCCGTGATGATGTCCAGTAGATAGCCCTCATCGTCGCCGTCCTCCTGGACCCCTCCCCCCTCCGTCCTCTTCCTCACCAACGCTCGCCGCCGAACGCCCACGAGAGCACAGTGGCGTTTTGGCTCGGTTCGTCACCATCGTCTTCCTCCCTGCGTCCCTCGACCTCTTCTACCCCGTGCTGTGCGTCGCCGTAGCCTTCCCCCGAGCCCATGCGCGAGCACACGCGTCCACGGTGCCGGACACGCGTCCGCGGCGGTGACAGCGTAGCAGCTCCTCCCTGCGGCTATTTAAGCCATCCCCTGCCTCGTCCAGGCTCATCTCCAGCTTTGCCTCACTCCTAGCTACCTCCCCAGCCTCTCGTTTGAGCTCGAGGAGCTCTCCTGCTCTCCCATCACCGCCATGGCCGCCGTCGGGTTCTGCTCAAATCCGAGCAGCCCCGAGCTCCTCCCCTCCTTCTCCCACCTCTAGCTATCCCATACACCACCAGCAAGCCGCCCCGGAACCTCTCTCCCTCCTCGGGTGGCCTCCTGTCATAGTTTCGCCGGTGCCCAAGCCCTCCTCTACCGTGTCCCCTGCCCTGCCCCTTCCGGTGACCCTTGGCGCTTTCTACGACCCGGAACGGGTGCTGCTCGTCCTCATGAGCTCGCCCGTATGTCGCACCGCCTGAGTGGTGGCCAGAGTCGACCGGACTCGTCGCCGGAGCACGTGCCTCGCCTCTGCCCAGTGCCCCGTCGGGAGGAAGAAGACAGGGGCGTTGACCCCCTTGGAGCCTGCTAGCTGGCCGCGGGCCCCACCTGTCAGCGTCCCAAGGGCCGGCCCCGGATGGACCCAGGTACGCTGATGTGGATAAGTGGAGGCGTAATCCACTGATTACGTCTTCTCTTTCCGAAAGCGTATTTCCAATTTTACGCTTCTGTCTTATCCACTCAGGGACTTAGTTGTGATGTTATTTTTGCAGAAAATTCCCTGAGCTTCAACCCTTCATAACTTTTTAAACGTAACTCCAAGTGAGGTGAAACCAACACTCACTTCTTCATTTCGTCGAGCCCGTTCTGTTGGTCATGCTTTCACTATGGTTTGACACTGTGAAAATGACCATTATGCCCTTTCCCTTATTCAGCCCCCTCCGAGAGAGTACGTTTTCCGGTGATCCATTCCGCGAGTTTCCTGCACTTCTCCCTGGTGCCTTCTTCCACCCCAGGCAAGCCACAATACCCACTTGCATGATAGTCATGCAGTAGCCATGGTTTTCAACTTGAATCTTTATTAATTATTTGCTTGTTGAAAAGATGGTTATCGTTGTTCTGGTGATGTTTAGATTTGCATGTCCACTTTTGTGCTATGTTGTCTTGTACTCTGTTATCATGTTCTACCTGCTAGTATCTCCTCTCATATGTTTATGCTTGCTAGTAGTGCATGTTGATGTACTGGTGATGTCGGTATGCCCTGCTCAGTGGATATGATTTATTGTTGATATGGTGGATAGTTATATGATACCCTCATGATTATGTTGATATCATGTTCATGCATTTTATAATGGCTCAGCATATTTGCATTCAAGTTAACCATATTAAATTGAACTTGAACAATTGTTGGCTGAGTCATGGTGCCGCTGAAACGATGTTGACCAGTGCAACCACGCCTACTGGTATGGGACGGTCCTAACTGGGTCTATTGTCGTGCCTCTCGCCGGTGCCTCCAACGAGGGAAGGTTATGGGCGCGCGCTACCCTGATCAGGTAGGCGGACATAAGCCTTGTGTGCCCGTTGTTGAGTTAAGTTTTTAGGTCCCAGTGTGGATCGTTGCCACAATGGTGGTTTGAGGTGTCTTGAGGTAGGCACGGGGCCACCCATGACTTAGCCCAGAGGGGAGTGAGTTGGAGTGGTCGGGAGAGTGTCATGGCAGTAGATCGGTTTTGTCGGAACACCGTTGGTCCACCTGAATGGGAGTGCGAGGCCATGGGTTCTATAGTGTGGGTACAGTGTACTAACCTCTGCAGAGTGTATATTAAATCTATTGATAGCCGTGCCTGCGGATAAGGGCCCAGTTCGAAAGTAGGGTACACCATGAGTCAACATTAATAAGAATAACTTGATTAATGACAACCCGTTGTTGTGATCGCCGTAAGGATCACGGTTTGGGACCAAGTGTTGGCCATGGTTGTGATCGCCGTAAGGATCACGATGGTATCGAGGATACTAGATGTTGTATATTCATGATGTTGTGCGAGAGTCGTGGGTAAAGATCAAGCTCCTTGTGGTCATTTAATGATCACTACGGTATTGTTCATACCTAGCTTGATTTGATCCTGAGATGATCATGTGATGTCCGAGGTTGGTAAGTGATGCATGTGTTGGTTACGAGGTAACCCGAGCGGAATAAGTGGTGCATATAGTGTCATCATGTTGCATGCTAGTATTATCGGATTAATATGTTCATATTGTTAATAGTTGTATCATGTTATTATAGGTCATGCCATGTTATCCTGACGATCTCATGTTAATTACTATTTAACCTGTAATTGCCATGCTGTTGTCTGTCTTGAATGCTTCTGGTTATTGTGAGCTTGCAAGTACATTCAATGTACTGACCTGGTGTGTCATGCCAGCTTGCAGGTCATTCCGGATTTGATTGCTTGCTTGTCGTGGTTTCCATTCGTGTGAGCGAGGATAAGCGTTCCAGTCAGAGTCCCTGCGGAGTGGAGTTCACCACCGTCTTTGTTGTTCCACTGCTAGAGTTATTCTGCTGCTTCGAGTTGTTCTACTACTTGCATAGAGCAACTAAGGATGGCGTAGTGTCGCCGTACAGATGTTATTCATTGTAATATCAGAGACCTTGTATTCATATTTGTGTAATAATAGAAGGCTGGTTTGTTCTATGCTAAGCAGTGCCGTATTCCAGAAGACTTCATCTCGATCTCTGGGCTAGAATACGGGGCATTTCGGTTTTCTCTGAGCCGGGGTGCCACAAACTACAAGCACATGCTCCTGTGCACCAAAGTTGGTTGAAAAATCACATCTGTGTCCTCGTGTGAATTTCTATGTCCCATGCAAGAAATGAGAATAAAATTCAAACATCTGGGCATTGTGACTCGGTTGAGAACATTGAGAAATTTGGTTTTGAAATCATGAAACTTGGCATGGTGTCATGTCATGGTAGTACCATGCTGTGGTAAAAAAAATTGGCCGAATAGGAACAAATTTTGGTACAAGCTTCTTGCAAACTGGAGCTTCTCTCAAGAAGGCACGTGGTTCTAAGATGGAACGTGTCACCTTTGTGTGCATAATTCAAATTTGACATACAAGCACATGCTCCAGTGCACCAAAGTTGGTTGAAAAATCACATGTGTGTCCTCGGGTAAATTTCTAGGTTCCCGTCAAGTAAATGGGAATGAAATTCAAAATTCTGGACGTCGTGGCTATGCTAGAAACATTGAGAAACTTAGTTTTTTAATTCCTACAAATCCAAAACACGCATGAGAATAATGAAACTTGGCTTGGTGCCATGACATGGCACCAACATGTTGTGGTAATTTTGCAGTTCGATTTGCGAAGGCGCACACATTAACAATCAACAAAGTCATTTTGGAACAAGTGCTGTCACGTTACAATCGGAAACACAAGTATTACTGAAACCGTGGGCATTCTATTTACTACCATTTACGTGCTGCCACGCGTCACATTTTTATTAGATAGGAGGCGCCGTGCAGGGTAGCTATTTGAGTACGAGAGGCGTGTGACCAGAACCCTACGCGTGCTTATCGGGAGGAGAGCCCTTTGACCTCCATCTGCCGTCCACCTCTCTCCCAAGGTCTCCATTAATGGCGCACGAGCCTCTGTTTAATGGCGTTGCTATGTCTCACTCGACTGAGATTTAAGAGAGAAAAAAGAAAATCTGAAAGCATGGATCTTGATGTAAGATCCGATGGACCTATATAGCATCTACTACGACTTATAGCAAGACTGATGAATATATAAGGACGATTAATTGTCTTACATAATTAGGAAGATAATTAAAAAAGCCACATGCAGATACGCCCGAAATACACAAGGGAAAAAGAAGAAGGAGGACAAGGATCTGGCTCGGTGATCTCTACTTTCTTGATGCGTTGCTGCAGGCCGCGGGAACTAGTCTCCGCGGAGAGCGGCGATGAGCTCTTTCGTGTCCTCAAGACGCTGCTTGAGAACATCCACGAATTCCTCCACCAGCCTTTGGAGCTCGATGCGGAGCATGTCATTCTCGTCCATAAGTTTCTTGACGATGACGCCGGTCCTCTTCAACAAGGCAGTGCTCTCCTCCTACTGCTCCACACATCCGACGATCTTCGCCCTCAGCAGGTCGCGCTTGGCCCGGAGCCTCTCATTGCCCTCCCTTAGTTGCTGGATGATGCCGGTAGCCTGTTCAAACGAGGCTTTTATGTCGTCCTGCAACCTCGCCCGGCCAGAGATCTGATCCATCTGGCTATGGACGATCGCATCCATGCGCTTGTAAGAGTCGTCGCCTTCCTGCAAGACATTTTCCCATGCCACCGTGGTGCGGTGGGACACCTCTGCTACATTCATGCGCGGCGGGACATCTCGCTGCTTCCGCGGTTTGGCTGGACCAGTCTGCTACATCGACGGCACGGCGGGACCTCCATGATGCTTCGGCGGCGCGGCAGGACCTCTGTGCTGCTAGTTCCGTGCGGCGGGACATGTCGGCTGCTTTTGCAGCGAGGCGGGACATCTCTCATGCTTCCGCTTCCATGCTCGCCTCTCCCTGGTGGCAATCTCTCGACCCAAAACTCACGCTGGCCATGGCAGACGCAAGGGAAGGATGCTGAATGACTTGTTTGTTTTTTTGGATGAGGAGTTGAGGAGGAATGTGTAGCCATCTTGGCATAGTAGTATCTATAACCGAGTACTAATACGCTCCTAAGTGGGAAACCGTTTACGTTGTGATCGGTGTTAACAGGTTTGCAATTCAATATAGCGTGGTACTAATACGCTCCTAAGTGGGAAACCGTTTAGGTTGTGATCGGTGTGAACAGGTTTGCAATTCAATATAGCGTGGAGTAATTCGAAATGTGACGAGACGCAAGCTCAAAATTTATTGACGGTTTTAGTTTCAAAGTGCGGCACTATTCCCAAATGGCATTACGTGGGCACGTGTTCTCGATCGTGGTGTAGCATATGCCATGGTAGTTCTTTTTCTAGTGCTGTGTACGTGCAATAACTAGCACCGTCGTATACATATCTTACGGTTAATGGGGCGTTCGACAGGAATAGCCGCATGGCGAGCTATAGGCTAGTATTTTTTCAAACGCATTAAACCTATCTCTCAGGACTTCTCGCTGCACCATCGTGCCACCCACAAAAACTAGTACTCTGAGTTTAGTACGTTATATAGGAAGAGAAGAGGTGCACGCACGCACTCGTCCTCGCACACACGCGTCTGGTTTTTCTCGAAAAGGAGGATGATGACCCCCGACCTCTGCATCTGGGAGTCAGACACGCATCTGTAGCTACAAATTGTAGTGTTCTCAACCATCCGATTGGCTCTATCATGGATGTACCTATATACTAAAACATGTCTAGCTACATCTATATTTTGAAAAATGGAAGTCATGTATTGTGGAACGGAGGGAGTGCTTGTCATCAAAATTGATAAAAAGGGACGTATCTAGAACTAAAATAAGTCTACATACATCTCCTTTTATCCATTTTGATGACAAGTAGTACTTCTTACCCAAAGGAACTTTATATCCAACAGACACAAAATATCCATTCGACTGTTGGAAATTACTGATATGATGTTGAAGTAATTGCTGCATCGCCACAAAAACCCACCATTTCTGAAGCTAAATTAAACCTAGGTAATCCCCATATTAGCATATTACTAAGATAAACAGAAGGCACTGTAGAAACATTTAGGACGTGGGCTTGTCAATCTGAATGTGGAGGGACACCAGCTTAGCCCCGGCCAGCAGCTTGAACGGTACTGTGAAGAAGGTCAGCTCCTGCACGGCGACGTCGCTGGGATCCTTGCTGCTTGTCACCTCCATTTCCACCTTGATGGCGTTGGTCGTGCCTTTGGGCTCCCCCGGCGGGCCGTTGGCCCACAGCTTGGCCACGTAGTGCGACAGTGGGGACGCCCCTGCTCTGATGCAGACAACCGACATGGCAATAGGCGAGCCGATGTCGAGCACGCCGCCAACCAAGAAAAACGTGTGACCGTCCTCCTATGCGAACAGCAAGAGCCATGGCTCCGACAGTCGCACTTGCAGCTGGAGCACCTTGCCGTACTGGATCTGGTGCACGGGCATGGGATGCGCGGTGCTGATGTGGTGGTAGAGCGCTGGCGGCGGGCCTTCGTAGCCGTAGACGGGCACAGGGCATTTGCAGGGCGCGAGTGGACACATGCTCTGGTGATCGGCGAGCTTGTGGTAAGTGATGTAGAGCCCACATCCTTCGTGCGGGCACTCCACCCTCACCAACGAAAGGACGACGTCCACCACTGTGTTCCGCACGTCGAAGCCACCGCAACGCTCGCACTTCTGGCACTGCCGCTGGTTCCCGGGGCGCTCAGCGCGGATGTCCGCGCAGGCCAGGTGCCCTCCCTTGCATTGCAGAAATCAATCGAACAACACATCAATCAAGAAACTTGCACCTTGCTCAATCAGCCGAACGGACAAGGTGTATTCGAACCTCATACACTGAAGGGGCAGTGGAGCACAGTGAGGTCCATCGAGACCTTAGAGAGCTCCATCATCGGTTCTTGTTCCGCCTGCATGATCTCGCCCTCAACGTGCACAACCATCTTTCGCTTGGGCCGGGGCATTACAAAGCTTTACCGTCACATATTTTATACTACTTCAAGGTGCATTAAATCAACACATGCAAGTATCAAAAGGAGATTCACGACATGCATGCATGCATTGTAATTAGTGCATCGGTAAACGCAAATTATTGAAATATATCGAGTGCAGTGCTTTGATGTGTCGCGTCAACTCATACATCAACGAGAAGTTTCATTATCCTCTCCCTCATAGACTTAACTGCACCTCCCTTTGGCTGTATGACAGGTTGGCCACCCACCTGTCGGGCCCACCTGTCATACACGCAAAGGCAGGAGCTTCCCTCCCTCGCCCATGAGCGTGGTGGCTGGCAAGACTAGGAGAAGCTTTCGCTACACGCTCTCCCTCCCGCACGCGATGGTCATGCAGCAGTTCAATCGGTGTCAGATGGCCAGAAGTGTACTATAGTACTCCTCCAGTGCAGTAGTACTGTTGTTCAACTTCCCGAAGAGGAGAAGAGCCAAGCGCAGCCCGGATGCTCTTCTGGCAGTTTCATGTGTAGATTACTAGCATAGCGTGTACCTTGCCTATAAGCTTAAAATCGTTGGGGTCGGCTCCATGCTATGTGGCCGTCTCGAAGTTTTTTAAGAAAATTAAAATAGTCATCTGGCCCTACATGTCACCCTGGTAATTGTAGTTTGCACGCTCATCTGGTCAAGATAGGATTATATATTTTAATTTGTGGTGGGTAAATGTTTGTGGTTGCAGCAAATATATTGTACACTGCGGGTCTTTCAGCCATGTTTAGAGGCAAGCATGTGGGGCCAGTGCTATGATGTGTCGCGTCAACTCGTACAACGAGGACAAGCTTGATTTTACTACTACACGCCTTCTCCCTCGCCCATGCGCGCGGTTGCTCGCAAACGAGGACAGGCTACTACAACAAGCTATCCCTCCCGCTCGCGGTGGACAGACATGCAACAGTGGATTCGACACTATAGAAGAAGTAGTAGTAACATCATTGTTCGTCTTCTTGAAGAGGCAAAGAGCGAAGCGCAACCCGAACGTTGTAGTTGCGAACATTGGAGCATGCATATAGCCAGGCTCTTGCATGAGACAAAATTGCTATGTGATCCCACTATTGTACTACTCCCTCCATTCCTAAATATTTGTCTTTCAGAGATTCAAATGGACTACTACATACGGATGTATATAGACATATTTTACAATGTAGATTCACTCATTTTGCTCTGTATGTAGTCACTTGTTGAAATCTCTAGAAAGACAAATATTTAGGAACGGAGGGAGTAGTACGTACTACTACTTTCTAGTATAGCCTTGTAAACCAGAAAGGATTATTTGCCTTTCTAGAGATTTCAACAAGTGACTAGACTACACCGAGACGGAGTACATATGGAGCAAAATGAGTGAATTTGCACCGTAAATAAATACGTACTTCTCTCATTTTCCTCTCCGAGGTGCACAATATTGAGTATACTAACTAGTCTCTTTTTGACATGCATTTACATTTTTTGACACAATACGAACGGAAGCGCTTATATACACGCGCATACACTCACCCCTATGAACGCACACACACGGCACTATCATCTGGAAAATTACGAAGTCACCATAGGCACCTCATCGTCGACGGGAACGTCTCCTGACACGCGATAGACACGAGTGGCAGTCGCCTCCATAGGTGCTTGAATGCCAAGGAGGGAGAGGGTAGCGGTTCCTGAGACATTGAACGGTCAATGAGGCATTCTCAGTTACATGCAGAGCGAATTAATTGGAGAAGCAGAATAGAGCCAGCATGATGTGAATGCAACAGAGTTTGCACTCTCATATAAAGGTGCCCACCACTCCAATCCATCTACTCCCAAGTCTCTGCGCAACACTGCTCACTCCAATCCAAGACCAATTGACCAGAAGCCACAAGCACCTATGGAGGCGATGGACGCGAGCGGCAGTCAGCTGTGCCAAATCATCCAAGGCACCGGCCTGCGGCCCCACACCAAGCAGCGTTTCCAAACCGTGCTGGCGATCGCCGGCATCGTAGACCTCGCCGACGCCAGCTTCGGCTCTCGCATGGACGACATGATGGTCAACTCCATCCGCAAGTTCACCGCCATCAAGAAGCGCACGGACGACCATGCCGTACTGCTCCAGCCTGCGCGCCCAGGCTCCTCATTGCCTGCCACCCTCATCGGCCTCCATGGTGACCAACTCTTTCAAGCCCTGGTGGCCCTGCAGGTGCGGGAGGTCGCGACGAAGAATGTGCACCTCGAGGCCTCGCACGCCACGCAGCGCCTCGCCATGCAAGAAATCGCCGACCTGCACATCCACGTCTACGAGGAAATCGTCTACATAGGCCACTACAAAGCAAGCGAGGATAGAAAGACGTTGGCCTTCTTCCAGCAGCTGGAATCTTTGGACGCCATTGTTCAGAAGCACGTTGACCTGGCCACGAAAGCCGCTGCTACTTAGGCCTTCCACTATGTAGGCCAAATGAGGTGCCAAATCTACTTCTGCACAATTTGGCCCCAGTGCCCTCCATAGCCCATGCGGTGTTGTAAAAATATTGTGGGAACTGGAGCAAGTGCTGGAACCGATGCCCTCTTCCAGCATGACAATAAAATACATTAAACTATGCACCGATGCTCACTTCCAGTGCAAAGGATCTATGTGGAGGTTGGCTTGCTCGATTTCTTTATGTACGTGCGGGTCCTGCTTTTCTACAGGCTGCAAACCAACGGTGTGAGGGATGTGCCAATTTTTTTCCCGAGGGCACCGATGCCCAATCTACCATATTTTAATGCACCAGGCACCGGTCACATAGTGGAGGGCCTTAGGCGCCATTCGGTTGGCCGGCGCCCTGAGTCGAGGAGGTGGACGTCGTCGATGGATGCATCTCTTCTTCTTGCCTCCTGTAACCAGCACTGCATCGCCTCGTGGCCTTAATGTTTTATTAGTATAGTACTCCCTCCGTTCCCAAATATAAGTCTTCCTAAAGATTCCAGCAAGTGACTACCACATACGGAGCAAAATGAGTGAATCTACACTCTAAACTATGTCTACATACATCTGTATGATGTATTCCATTTGAAATAGTATCTAAAAAGGCTTATATTTAGGAACAGAGGGATTATATGGCATTTTTATTCCAGTCCTAGCATTTCCACTGTGAGGTGAGGCCGCATTTGAGAAAACCCACCCCGCCCACTGGGCGTCGGCCGAGTTCAGAATTAGAAGAGAGAAATGAGGGAGGAGAGCTAGCTGTAGCACGGACATTGTTGTCAGATGGGACTCGTGTTGATAGAATAGGAGTACTGAGCACTCGTACCTCTTTTTTTGAGGGAAAAATTAGTCGTATGTCTAGTACCACTAGTTGGGTGCGTGCGACCTGTAGTTGTCATCACTTTAGGTCTCCTTTTCGTACCGCAACTACGCTTCACACTACATATTTTTTCATGCATTTTTCCTCCTATATGTACTCCTAGGATATTTCCACGTGCTCCCATTCGCCGACATGTGGGACATGGAGCATCTGGGTCGTAGTGCATGAACGACTCGGAGCATATGCCGGGGTACTTTACATTTCAAACCTCATGAATTACATGCAAACCCCCAGCAGAAGAATAAATAAATAAATAAATTACTACATGAAACTGGATTATTTTCATAGAAACCGGAGCACGTTCATTAAATTTTGGACATCACACGTTTATAAAAAATGACCGGACCTAAACCAGTCTAAGGGCCTCTTTGATTTTTCGCGCAAAAAAGGGCCTCTTTGATTCGCAGGATACTGAAAACACAGGAATGGGGAAAGTATGATGGCGATGAACTGAGACGAGTAGAACTCTAACTCATTCAGAGGTT
The DNA here is from genome assembly GCA_963921465.1 of Triticum timopheevii. Classification (NCBI taxonomy): domain Eukaryota; kingdom Viridiplantae; phylum Streptophyta; class Magnoliopsida; order Poales; family Poaceae; genus Triticum; species Triticum timopheevii. The sequence goes on along the minus strand of OY997264.1, from coordinate 236,670,377 downwards.
AGAGTTAACCCTGAACTAACTCTAAACCAAAGAGGTGTATGTATGGCAGGGTTAGATTGACAATAAATGCTCTTTCTCAATCATTTGACTACTTTGGGCCCTATTTCCTGCCGGATTTGGTGTGGCCGGCTCTTGTGTGGCCTCCTCCCGCTCACAATTGACATAAAGGAACCATCTTTACAAATCAAGCATGCAAAACATGATAATTTTTACTTTGTCCATACAAATGAGATATCCCACTTAAACATACAAGTCATCAATCAAGCTTCACAAAAAAACACTCCATGAATCAAAGCATGAGCTAACTCATCACGGAAGTCATTCACGATTAGGAGGGAGCCCGGAGCCCCTCACACACCGAGGGAGGAGCTCGCCATCGTCGGTTTAGAGGAAGCCTCTATAGAGCCCAAGCCCCGGGAACCCCTCCGACGCCGGCTGAGGGAGTCCTGCTGTGACGCCCGGATAATTAAGCTACAGTAATTCTCTGCTAATGATGCCACGTCACTTCGATTACTATCGCTAATCTCGTGTTAGTTCGAAACCATTCAAATTCAAATTCAATTAAAGGCAAATAATAAAAGTTTTCAAACAATGAAACCAAAATGTTCAAGGTGGGTCAGATAAATTATGTGTAAATACGATGGAGAAACCAAACCTTGATAAAATGTTTAAGGGCTCTAAACTAATTAAAACAGTAGTGAAAACAATTAAACAAATACCTATTGGATTTTATAAAATATTAAAAATATTTTATTATGGGTTAAGAATTGATGTGACAGCAGTTTGTTTATAAATACTACTTTAGGTGCTAGTGGTGATTTTTGTTAAAACTAAAAATTAAAAGAAACTACAAATGAAACAGAAAAGAAAATAAGAAAAGGAATCAAAACAGAAACAGAACTAACACACACATACACACACACACACACAAAAGGAAAGAACCCCCCGGGGCTCCGGCCCAGCAGCCCCCGGCCCAACTAGGCCAAGTCCCTGCCAGGCCGGCCCACCCCCATGGCCCCTTAACCCCCCACCCCGACCGGAACCCTAACCGATGCACTCCCCACGTTCCCCACTCCCCCGATCTCTCCCCCTCGCTCCCTCGTCTCCTCCCCCCGATCCAATCTGGATCGGGGCACGACCGCGTCGCCGCCGATGAGCTGACCCCGCCCGCCTCCGGCGCCCGCCTCCTCGGAGCCTTTGCCCCGCGTGGATCCGGTCTAGGCAGCCGACGCCCCACGCCTCCCATCGCCTCCCCGACCCCGTCGCTGGACCGGCCTCGCCTTCCTCTCTCGACGGCCTGCCTCGTCTCCGACGCCGTCGTCCCCGTCCTCCTCCCCGAACGGCCTCCACGCGCCTCGACGCCCCCCTGCTCACCAACGCTGGTGAGGACCCGTTCATCCTCCCCTTTCCCCTGCCCGTCGTCGCAGACACCACGCTCACCCTGGCCCCACTCGCGTTGAACACCACCCAGGCCACGCCCGCGCCGAGCTCCTCTCGCCCGCGCCTCCGTCGTACCCGCCGTCCGGTGCCCTGCGAGCTCCGACGAGCTCGCATCGCCATCGTCACGCCCGTGAGCCCCTTGGTCACGCGCCCTCCCTGTCCCGACCGCGAACCACGCCACTGGCCGCTCCCAGGCGAGCTCGCCACTGCTGCCGCTGTTCGCCGACCAAGCGTCGTAGCCGCTGGCCGCCGGCTCGCCTCCGAGCGTTCGCGTGCACCCGTGTGTGCTTGGCCTTGTGCCACTAACCACAGAGGACCACACCCCTGTATTTTCCAAGGAAACAAAAGAAAACGAAAATGAAATAAAAACAATAAAAACAATATAATTAATTAATTAACTTAATTGATCATGTTAATTAATCTAATTAACCCTGTAACTAACTTTAATTACATGTTTAGGTAAACAGTCCATGACAGTGGGACCCACAAATCGGTTGACTAGGTTAACTGGCTAGTTGACTGCTGACATCACCCTGACATCATGATGACATCATAATTACATTTTCTAATTAAATTAATTCTGTTAATTCTAAAAATGATTAAATCTTTTAAAATTAATATAAAATAAACCGTAGCTCGGATGGAAAAACTTTGTACATGAAAGTTGCTCAGAACGACGATACGAATCCAAATACGCAGCCCGTTCATCCGCCACGCGTCCCTAGCATAGTGAACCTGCAACATTTCGCCTCCGGTTCATCTGACCGAAAACACGAAACACCGGGGATACTTTCCCGGATGTTTCCCCCTTTCGTCGGTACCACCTAATGCCGCGTTAGGGCACCCCTAGCACTGTTACTTGTCATGTCATGCATCTCTATGCATCTGTTTGCTTAAGTATTTATTGTTTCTTCCCCCTCTTCTCTCGCTAGACACCGAGACCGACGCCGCTGCTACCCAGTACGACTACGGTGTTGACGACCCCACTCTCTTGCCTGAGCAACCAGGCAAGCCCCCCCTTGATCACCAGATATCGCCTATTCTCCTCTATACTGCTTGCATTAGAGTAGTGTACCATGTTACTGCTTTCTGTTGATCCTATTCTGATGCATAGCCTGACATTGTTGCTACATCTGTTGATACCTTACCTGCAATCCTAAATGCTTAGTATAGGATGCTAGTTTATCATCATTGGCCCTACATTCTTGTCAGTCTGCCTTGCTATACTATTGGGCCGTGATCACTCGGTAGGTGATCACGGGTATATAATATACATATATACATACTACAGATGGTGACTAAAGTCGGGTCTGCTCGAAGAGTACCCGCGAGTGATTCACGGATTGGGGGCTGAAAGGACCTTTGTCCCGACGGCCCTCTGTGTGGATCTTTGTGGCGGAGCGACAGGGCAGGTTGAGACCACCTAGGCGAGAGGTGGGCCTGGCCCTGGTCGGTGTCCGCGGTTGCTTAATAATAACACACTTAACGAGATCTTGGTATTTGATCTGAGTCTGGCCATTTGGTCTATACGCACTAACCATCTACGTGGGAGTAGTTATGGGTATCCCGGCGTCGTGGTATCAGCCGAAGCCTTCTTGACGTGAGCGACGGAGCGGCGCGCGCCGGATTGGACTGCGTTAACGCAACTTCCTTTGTAATGGAGGTTGCTAGGTCTGTTTCCGGCCGCCCTCGCAACGTGCAGGTGTGCAATGGGCGATGGGCCCAGACGCCTACGCGCATAGGATTTAGACCGGCGGGCTGACCTCTCTGTTGTGCCTAGGTGGGGCTGCGACGTGTTGATCTTCCGAGGCCGGGCATGACCCAGTAAAGTGTGTCTGGCCAAATGGGATCAAGCGTGTTGGGTTATGTGGTGCACGCCTGCAGGGAAGTTTATCTATTCGAATAGCCGTGTCCCTCGGTAAAAGGACGACCCGGAGTTGTACCTTGACCTTATGACAACTAGAACCGGATACTTAATAAAACACACCCTTCCAAGTTCCACAGACAACCCGGTGATCACTTAATAAAACACACCCTTCCAAGTTCCACAGACAATCTCGGTAAAAGGGCTGACCTCTCAGAGGATCGCCGGGTAGGATTATGCTATGCGATGCTACTGGAGATGCTACTTGGAGATGCTACTTGGAGATGCTACTTGGAGGACTTCAGTCTACTCTCCTCTACATGCTGCAAGACAGAGGCTGCCAGAAGCGTAGTCTTCGACAGGATTAGCTATCCCCCTCTTATTCTGGCATTCTGCAGTTCAGTCCACCGATATGGCCCTTTACACATATACCCATGCATATGTAGTGTAGATCCTTGCTTGTGAGTACTTTGGATGAGTACTCACGGTTTCTTTCTCCCCCCTTTCCCCCCTTTCCTTTCTTTCTGGTTGTCGCAACCAGATGCTGGAGTCCCGGAGCCAGACGCCACCGTCGATGACGACCCCTACTACACTGGAGGTGCCTACTACTACGTGCAGCCCGCTGACGACGACCAGGAGTAGTTTAGGAGGATCCCAGGTAGGAGGCCTGCGCCTCGTTCGATCTGTATCCCAGTTTGTGCTAGCCTTCTTAAGGCAAACTTGTTTAACTTATGTCTGTACTCAGATATTGTTGCTTCCACTGACTCGTCTATGATCGAGCATGTGTATTCGAGCCCTCGAGGCCCCTGGCTTGTATTATGATGCTTGTATGACTTATTTATGTTTTTAGAGTTGTGTTGTGATATCTTCCCGTGAGTCCCTGATCTTGATCGTACACATTTGCGTGCATGATTAGTGTACGATTGAATCGGGGGCGTCACAAGTTGGTATCAGAGCCGACTGCCTGTAGGAATCCCCCTTCCACACTCCTTGGCCGAAGTCGAGTTTAGACATTGCAAAACTTTTACTAACATGGCTGTGCGGCCCATGGGCCCACGTCGCCATTGGGTGGTATTAGCATCTTTTACTCCTCGACCTTTACTCTGGGACTCTGATCTCTCTTCTATTCGGGTTAAATGAATTTTGCTAAATCTAACATTAGGATCTCGTTATCACTTTCACCCGGAGAGCCCCTTATTACTAAGGATCGTCTACTGCACATGAAGACCCTGAAGATACTCACCACGGTTATCCCGAGAACTTGTCTTCATCGCGTTTGCAATTCCCCTTCCACCGTCAACCCTTATGGATAACTACTTGCAGTTGTTATTCTTACATTCATCCCCAGTTAGTCTTGTTATTACAAGATACCCCGAAGTACTCGTCATTGTTTTGAAAATCCTTTGAGCTTATTGCCTTGCTGTTCTTTGTCACCTGAATACCCCTACGGATAATTCTCGCACTTATCGAGTATCCGCTTATCCCTAGTTGTTCATATGCTTTTCAAATTACTTGGAAATACTACCCGATCTTCCGAGTATCCTCTTCAAACTATTGCTTGGCAAATACTTGTCTGCTTGCAATATGGATGCTTTCCATATGTGTAGCAATATTCATTAGTATCCTTTGACACGATCATTTTGATCCTATCGATTCAACATATGTGTGAAAGCACGCAATCATCAGTTGATCCTTTTAAATTATATTTCCGGCTCAGACATCATTTTTGAACATGAGCTGGTTCTCGACCAAACTATTTGTCGTCAATTGTGCCTCTGGTCTATCCAACTTATCCATCCTTGATCAGAGTGTCTGCTTCGGATCCCTTGTTTTGGAAATCATAATTCCTTTGTTATCTAAGCATCGAATTGTTCAGATGTTCTATAATATGATGCCCGTGCATTCTTCTTCCTCTGGTTGAGTATCGATGCTCACATCAGATCCCTTGTGGACCATCGGTTCCTTTGTTGGATTCTATCCGACAGTGTCCTTCATATTGAATAACCTTGAGAACCTTTCCATGGGTATATAATGCCTTTGGTAAATTGTATCATCTGCTTTTGAACTTGCTCTACTATCGAGTTTGTGTTAATTACTCCTAAAGTTCGTGGTATATGTTCTAAGAAGCCCCGATGGCTTGAACCTATGCCTTCCTTAATATGTGTGAACTCGAAAGTTTTCACGAGCCATACTATTCTGATGTTTCGCCGGATAAAATTTCAACACTGCAACTTCATCGAATGCGAGAAGTGAAAGAAAGGTTATGCATTGGAAAAGTGGGAGTCGACCTTGAACTTTGTGTTCATGCCCATGGACACGATGTAGATCCTATCATGGAAGCTTCTTGTAACTATTTCCTTCATATATTATCCTTTTGGTATCAGTAGATTGATCTTTTGCAATCGTGGTTCCGACCATGTTCTCCTTTAAATACCATTTCTCGTGCAAGTTTAAGCACTTGTCTTCTGTAGAGCAATACCCCAGTCCAACCTCTACTTTGATCTGACGTCGAGTATTACCCCCCTGGTATCTCGAGATTATAATGGAACTGCATAACTTCTTATGAGTTCTTCATCAAGTGCTACATTCTCGCTGATTCCAATTTCTCATGGGCTCTGAGTTATTAAACACTCAAAGACACTGATAACTGAACCGAGTCCGCACTACGGTTCAACAACTTTTAGTAATCTTCTTTACTTACGAGTTTGTACCCGATCACGCCATTCCTAGCCTGTTCGGCTACATCATTACCGTGCTAATTTTCATTGTGCTACTGGGCCCTTCTTCCCGGAGCACAAATTTCGACAATGAGCTAAGCTTATGTTGACTTTACTCGTCTTATCATTTCACCTCGAACAACAAGCTTGGTTTCGAGTCTGTGTCGTATCCGTGACTCCAATAAACCTTCGCTTCACCATTGCTTTTGCTAGATGTCGTCATTGTTCGATTGCTTCTTCGTGAAGCCTCTCGACAAAATTTGTCGTGATGATCATAATCAACATTTTGACTCCTTCCAGGATATCAACCAAATTCATGATGGTAAGTACCATCCTCGTCCCTTGGTAATTTGAGTTACCATCGACAACATCCTTATCTCTCTTTCATCATAAGATTGTTTATGTTGTGGATGCAACTTGCTATCGAGCTTGTATTACGTTCTACCTTGAAGTATTACCACCTTGTATGTCAAGGATGCTGTGATAATTGCTCCATCTCTTGAGAATTTTTGATATATTATTACTTCTCGCCATCTCCGTTCATTCCTTGGTCCCTCCCTGTTGTTCCTAACCGGAATACCGACAACTGGACTATGATGTGTGAATTCAAAACTTCTAGCAACCCTATTGTTTGAAGTTAATGGTTGGTATTTCATTCTTAGACCATTGGTTATCGAATCACCATTCTAACATTGATCATGCTGGGCATACTTTGGATCTGTAAACCTGCGGCGCAGCAGAAAAGGCTTGCCAGCCACAATGTCTCCGGCCTGACGCAGCTCCTCCTTTATAGCCCGCATTGCAGAACGGGCATCCTTGGCTTCGGCAGTGGCCTTCCCCAGGTCTTCTCGCTCTGATAGATGCTCCTTTTCAAGAGCCTCATTGCGGTCGGTAGCATCCTTCAATTTAACGGCCAGTTCGGCCATCTCTTCCCTGCTTCGGCAGTGTGCAGCCCTTTCGGCTTCTAACTCTTCGACCGCCCTCGAGGCAGCCGCATCACTCCTTCTGGCTTGCTCCTTGGCTTGAGCAAGTTCTGCCCGAAGGCTCTCCACAGCAGCAGCACCATCTGCGTCAAGCATAAATATTGTAAGAGGTGGGCTTTGGCTCCCTTAATAGGTGACTGCGGAGAGATAACTTACCTTGCGGCTCGTCAAGTCGCTTGTTGACTAGAGCGATGTCCGCATCCACAACATCGAGTTGCCGCATTAATTCAGCAACTCCATCAGTCCGGCTAGCCCCCGGACTATCCGCCACCTGCATAGGAAAGGCGACACTCAATACCTGCGATTTTGATCCTCGGCACGTTGTCGCTTTCGACAACCTACCGAGTCTCAGGGGCTACTATCTATACAGGGCGCACTTTTATGTGCAAAACTGTCAAAAAGGTGCGTCATTTTTTACGTACCTCAAACCCCACCAGCAAACTCCTGATGGCATTATGCAATCCACTTTTGGCGGATGAAATTCTTCCAATCACCATACTCATCAATGCATGGTGATCTTCTGAGATGGATGCCCTCTCAAGCAGATCCTTCAGCTCCCCCGGCCGAACACTAGTCGGTGCCGAACTCTTCGGCTCTGCCAGACTCAGGGATACCCTCCGTGACGACACTTCAGGCTCGTCCGCCCTATCCGACGGCACAGCAGACGGAGGCGTCTCGCTCTCCATCATCTCCGGACGAAGATCCCTCGAAGACGAGCTCATCTGAGAAGGTCGCAGATCCGAACTACAAGGTAAAAATTTTGGTTATCCTCATAAGCACAAATAGGGATGTTTCTTATTAATGAACTCCCCTTTTTCTACTCACAGCTCGCTGGAGGGCTGATTCTTTAGAGAAGACTGTGCGGCCAGGACCTCCCCGGACGCAGGACCCTTTGGTGAAGATTTCTTCCCCCGCTTAGGGGCTTTGGCCTCCGGGTCTTCGGAGGCGGTCCTCTTCTCCCCCTGGAGGGAGGGATTCTCGATCCCCCCTTTTTCAAGAGATTCCTTGGGCGAGGCAGTAGTTGCCTTATTTTCCCTTCCGCCTTCTTCTGAAGGCGCAACCTCCAACATCCTGACCAGCACGGGATCCGGCGCGGTCTCTGGGAGGGGGGCCGGACACCGTATCAGCTTTGCTTGCGCTATCCACTCCTGTTGAAGGATAACGGGTTAAAAGGCGAATTGTAGAAAGGCAAACAAATGGTACGTCCGAACACTGAGCTACTTACTTGAGTATCCGGGCGATTGCAGCTTAGGCCGGCATCCTCGGTCAATTCCGGACACGCCGCCTGTGGTCCGAAGAACAACTTGTACATCTCCACGGGTGTCGTACCCATAAAGTGTTGGAGAATCTGTGGTCCCTCCGGATTGAACTCCCATAGCCAGAGAGGACGGCGTTTGCAGGGCAGGAGACGCCTAATTAGCATGACCTGCATCACCACGACCAGATCGATCTCCCTCGCCTGGAGGTCTCGAATCCAGCCCTGCAATAGGGGCACGTCTTTTGACAGCCCCCAGTTGAGCCCTTGGTTGACCCACGATGTCAATCGTCGAGCAGGTCCCGAACGGAATACGGGCGGCGGCTTCTGCCTGCTGCCCTTCGGAGTGGTGATATAGAACCACTCCTGCTGCCACAAGCCGAGCACCTCTTGGAAGGAGCCCTCTGGCCATGGGTCATCGGCCCTCCTGCTTATGGCCGCCCCGCCGCACTCTGCTTGACGCCCCCCGATCATCTTCGGCTCCACATTGAAGGTCTTCAGCCATAGGCCGAAGTGGGGGTGACGTGGAGGAAGGCTTCCCAGACGACGATGAATGCGGAGATATGGAGGATGGACTCCGGAGCCAAGTCGTGGAATTCCAACCCATAGTAAAACATGAGCCCTCTCACAAAAGGATCCATCGGGAAGCCTAAACCCCGACGGAGGTGGGATACAAAAACGACGTACTCGCCGGGCTCGGGGGTGGGTATGGCCTGCCCTTCGGCGGGCAGCCTGTGCGAAATCTCGTAAGACAGGTACTTGGCCTCTCGCAGCTTTAGCACGTCCTCCTCCGTCAGCATCCACCGGCCTTGAAGGTCAGAGCCCGACATTGTTGAAGGTCCGAGGCGCTCGAATCTGGGGCTCTGGGTGTTGGAACTCGGGGCAAGGAGAAGATTCGATGGAGGATTGAAGAAAAGAAACGAGCCTTGGTCCTGTTATAAAGAGGAAGAATACCAAGAGCCGTCTCCGTGACCGTTCAGGACTCGCCTTCGATAGAGGGGGCGTGGAGACGGGCGCGGTTGGGTTACCCACATCCGTATTGATGAGAATCCCGGAATAAGGGGAACACGATCTCTCCTTCGACAAGACGTGCCAAGGAAACCGCTTCGCTAAACGCGCTGGGGTGGTATAATAAAAAACAATTCAAGTAAAGGCTTGGTAGTGGCGTGACGTCACGATACATAGTACGTTAGCAGATTGAGCTTGTGTACATAATATTCTCTCTACGATGGAATGTGGAATTTATTTTGCAGAGCCGGACACTATCCCGGTGTTCACAATCTTCTACGGATTATTCGGAGGAGGAACCCGCCTTGCAATGCCGAACATTATGCGCGCCGGACTCATCGTCATTGAAGCCAGGTTCAGGGGCTACTGAGGGAGTCCTGGACTAGGGGGTGTCCGGACAGCCGGACTATCATCGTCCGCCGGACTCCAAGACTATGAAGATACAAGATTGAAGACTTCGTCCCGTGTCCGGATGGGACTTTCCTTGGCGTGGAAGGCAAGCTTGGCGATACGGATATGTAGATCTCCTACCATTGTAACCGACTCTGTGTAACCCTAGCCCTCTCCAGTGTCTATACAAACTGGAGGGCTTTAGTCCGTAGGACACAACAACCATTACAACAATCATACCATAGGCTAGCTTCTAGAGTTTAGCCTCTTTGATCTCGTGGTAGATCCACTCTTGTACTACCCATATCATCAATATCAATCAAGCAGGAGTAGGAATTACCTCCATCGAGAGGGCCCGAACCTGGGTAAAAACATCGTGTCCCTTGTCTCCTGTTACCATCCGCCTAGACGCACAGTTCGGGACCCCCTACCCGAGATCCGCCGGTTTTGACACCGACACCGGCCCTTGCGAGTTGAGGTCGACACCGGCATGGGTAGCAGGGCCGCTTGCCGCCGACTGGGAACTTAATATTTGGGCCTCTAGAAATAATGCAAGCCTGAAACTAAAATACGTAGAAAGGTGAACTGAATCTTTGGGCCTTTAGAAACAATGGAATCCTGAAAGTGAAATACCTAGAAAGGTGAACTGAATCTTTGGGCCTCTAGAAATAATGCAAGCCTGAAACTGAAATACCTAGAAAGGTGAACTGAATCTTTGGGCCTCTAGAAATATTTATTACCTCCTCAAGCAGCATCAAACAATTCCATGCGTGCACCACAAATCTATACCAAGTTTGATCAGGATCTACTTCCCCAAATCAGAATTAGTGCTGGAGCGAGCAAGATCAATGATATGGTTGTGAGACAGAGAAGGAACGAACAAACTCACCCCTCTCACGACCTCCCTGGTAGATGCACCACTGCCGTGCATGATAGAGGGAGAAAAACGACCGGTGAAGGGGGAGCGGGGCGACCTTCGAAGGCCGGAGGGAGAGGGCGGTCGGAGTAGGGCGGCGGAGGCCGGAAGGAGAGGGTGGCCGGAGGAGAGAGAGGGCGAGCTACGCTTGGCGGGCGGCCCTATGGGGAATAGAGAGGAGTCATGCAAGAGGTGGGGGGAGCGATCTGGTGTGGGCAGGGGAGATTTTTTTAGTTCTCTTTTAGTGGGCCCGAGGATAACTAACCCAAATAGAACCTCTCCACTGGGCTGGATTTTTTAGCTGGGTTATAGAAAACTAGCTCAAACTAACCCCTCCGTTTCAATGATTTGAGGCTATTTCAACCAAAGCTCTAACTCAGTGATTCAAAAAAAGAGGAGTAGTATTGTACATGTTACAGTGTGGACCGTAGCACATTGTGTTTTATGGCCATATCACCACATTGTTTTCTACTACTGGTTCACTGGGCTACCGTGGTCGCATTGCTGGTTCACTGGGCTGCCATGGTTCGCACTCCTCCGACCTGAGTAGTAGTATTAGTATATACCGCACCATTCTTTGCTCCTTCTTACTACTACATAGTACTTCGCCGACATGTGGGAGAGCCAGCATCCGGGTCGACGTGTCATGCACCAGATTAGAGTGCGGAACGGAAGGGGGGATCACCCCGGTCAGAGCGCCAGTAATTCATGACTATAGTGAGTGGTCATATCACAAGTCTTTCCAGCAGTAACGCGCCGTCAAATCGCGTAGCCCGACCTTTCCAGCAATATGTTTGAGAATGCGCCACTTGCTCACGCTCCTTGCCTCTCTGTCAGACCGCCTACCCGAAAACTGCCGCGCATACTACCCGGGAAAAGCCCCACCCTCAACTTTTAACTACGCGAAAATAGTTTGAGCTTGTTCGTTCTATATAAATATTTACTCTATGTTTATTCACCCATGGGGTTGTTCAATGAATAGAGGGGCGGGGAGCACAAGTGAACAATACTAGTACTACTACCAGTAAGTAGGAGTCGTATAGTAGTCACCTTAAATAGTGAGTTTCTTTTCTTTAATGCCATGTACACAAATTGAAACGCTTGTTGTGGAGAGAAAAAGATAATCACTCCACTATATATATACGCAGGGGCCTGATCACTTGCTTTACTAGGGTTTCTCTCTTCATTCTCTCATCCTCTCCATATCTAAACAAGACAGCGGTAGTGACATTTTCTCTCATCTCACCGCTGGAAATAGATCCGGCCGGATCCCTTTGGCCGGTGTGTGTAGAGGAGTAAAAGGTGCATTGTTCACGCGGTCATCGCCGCCGCGGGAGGAAACCCACAGCTGCCGGCGGGGCCCGATCCTCTGCCTGTGCCATTCTCTCCGACATATCGCCGGCTCGGGAGGTCCTCCGACCCTTCTTCCTCCCTGCCGTATTGTGCGCAGATCGGACCTGCCGCCGCCGACATCCCAATGAACCTCAGGTACAAGTTCTTCGAAAGCGGCCTTGCTCTACTGCCCCAGCTCCCAACGTGTTTGCAGGTGCATCTTTTTCTACTTCCGTCAACTCTTCCAAATCCACCTAAATTTTTAGTATTGTTATAGGTAAAGCTACTTCATGCATTCGAATATAGGACTTTGTTCAAACAACGAAGGAAGGGGAAAGTCGTAGCATGAATCTAGGGGTTGATTCAAAGAGGAAATAACAGGGGGAAAGTAGTAGAGACCGGGTACCCAACCGGTCTCTTGGTTGAAAAGGGAAATAATGGGAAAACTCAGTACAAACTGGATAAGGAACGTATCTATTATTGGTTGAAAAATGGATAGAAAGTGGTGTCTGGTGGACAAGTCAACAGAGTATGTCCAGGATTAGATTTGGTGCCCTCACGGAGCATGAACAAACTCAGCAACACCACTTTATGCCTCTTTGTAGGTACATTGTGCTGATGCGTCCACTCTCGCATGTCCTTATACCAACCTTTTGCTGTTGTTAATGTAAAGGCGCATGTAAAATGAAGCGATCACACTGTTACCTTAAGGACATGTCTAACCAGTGTTATTGTTAATCTAATGCCTCCAGTGATATGATGCAATTAAATTGTGTTAACAAATGGTACTCCTGCTGTTTTCCCAAGTATGATAAGTAAGTTGCTTCTTTACGCTGCTGAGTGACTTGGTGTCCCCATGGTCCCATGCCCTTAAACCAACTCTTTAGCTGCTGTTGATCCACTGTATCTGGTAAACAAGCAATGCGACAATTAAAGTAATGCCATATTTGACGAATGTCATAGTTGATCGTAATGCTTCCGATAACATGAAGCATTACTTATGTTTTAAAATTTCTATTGTCCTTGCGTGATTGCCATGAACATAATTAAGATGCTTCTTTTCATTTCGCGTATGTTTCGTATATTCTTATTGACCAGCAACTATTTACTTTCTATCTTTTTGTGCAGATAGGGATATCCATTTCACCTTGTTGCTATTATGACCTTTTGGTGAACTGCACAAAACACTTTTTTGGAACGAGTGTCTTGTGCAGTTCAACTAAAATGTCACATGGGAAACATCTCTCAATTTTGGTGGAACTGCACAAAATGGTGGCTGGAGTTCCCAAAATCTCCGTCAAATTCTATTGGTAATCTCGTGCAACATTTTATTAGCCTTTGCAAGATGAGTCATCACTGTCACCACAATGGAACTTTATTTTAGTGGAATTGCACAAAAGGATAAGCAAATTATAGTTGCACCTTACATGAGTAGGACAGCCAACCTTAATGTTGCTCAATTTTAGTGCAACTACTAAAGAAGAACATGCCAGCTCACGAGAGCAAGTACTTCTTGCTAGCTGAATGATGCAATCTTTGCTTCATTTCAGGTGAACTGCAGAAAAAGGCGCATGAATTGAATAAGGGAGCTAGAGGTTGACCTCATCCGAGTGGAGTTGCAGGTTCACCAGATCAAGTCGTGGTGGCATAGGGCCCCTCACACCGGTCAGTACTGTCCTTTATCAACATGGTTGTGCTTGTCATGTTTTGCCAACGTTGTATTTTTTAAATAAAGCTATTCTATCGCAATCTTTTCTCGTTTTGGAAATAAAGTTTGCTTCAACTATTGCCACGATTATAGTAATTTCAAGGGATACGTCAAAGATTGATGCATCACGCACATAGATAGAATTGGTGGCCAAAAGAAAAGGCCAATGTTTTTACAACCATCTCTACGGCTACTAGAGTCCTAAACCCATGCTCTTTCTTATTTGTGCAAACAGGAATACTCTACTACAGATGTTGTGATGGTCAAGAGCATTCGCCAAGTTCTTGGGTTGTATGACACGGCTAGCCAAGATGGATTTAATCCCTATATTCACTTTATCAAAAGGCTCTAATGGGTTGGCTCTGAATTTTGCAAGCTGGGAATCAATGAGATGTGTAGGCATCTTTGTTGTACTTATTATTTGAATATTATTTGCTGGTTCGGAATCTTGGAAGCAGGGAAACAATGAGATGTGTAGGCATCTTTGTTGTACTTATTATTTGAATCTTATTTGTTCGTTCTGAATCTTGCAAGCTGGGAAACATTGCGTGATGATGCAGAGGACAGCAACCATAACAAACTTTTCAAACTTGGTAGTATTGTCTGTGTGAAAGTGCGGGAAATGTGTTGATCATATGCATCCTGAGAATAATAATTCTAATTGTTGTGCATGTTGGTCCTGTGGCACTGATTGAACGAGCCAATGCATTGCTTGTTCTAAGAATACATTTTAATTAAAGCTAATTAAATTTAAGTAAACTGACCACTAACACTTGTTATTACAGTACCAATACAGACTCGCTCATGAACCGACGTGTGTGGCCGGAATAGGTTTCTTAATGGAGGCATTTGAATGCGCCGAGGGTGCATATTCTGTAGGGCGTGCAGTGGGTGAGGGATGGGTCGTAACTGTTGTCTCCTATACACACTCAGTTTATTGTTGAATCCAATTCCACAAGAGCTGAAAAACAAGCTGCTGTTGCGGCCTACTCACTCGTTCACTTGGAGAGACTCCAATGGCGATCCGAGGGGTGAGCCTGCTGGATATGGACTTCAGTAAGGAGTTCACCTTTGAGTTCTCCGTTCAGTCCCATGGCAGCACCAAGTTGAATGTGATGTACACCAACGATCTGGACTTGGTGAAGCTCTGCCTCGCCGAGTTCAAGCAGTACCTACAGGACGAGAAAGCACAAGGTCGCAGGACTAGACCTTGTGCCCATCCATTCGTCTCCTGATAGGGACTAGCGGACCTGGGTCGCCCAGGTATGCATGTGGGACGAGGTTCTCGTCTACCACTGTTGTAGGGCCATCAAAGGTTCTGGAGCATTCGCCCATTTCATAGGCAGTGCCAACAGCACCTTCACTACGGTGGAGAGAAGGAAGAACGTGAGAATTCAGACATCTAGTGCAGCAAGCTTGTCGACATCCAGAAGCAATACAAGATCATCGGCAACGGGCAGGAGAAGAACTTCGTGGTTGACCTCGCCGAGACAATCATCAACCCCTGCTATGCCAACATGAAAGAAGACAACGATACCAAGGAGCTCCACCGGCCACCCTGCATCCGAAGATGTCAAGCCTCGTACTCCCCTCCGCCTGCATCTTCCCCCGCTCTGGTTCATTCGGTCCACGGTCTCGACATTGTCCTCCACCTTGGTGCTGTCGCCGTGGTGCCGCCGTCTGTCGTTCCCAGCATGGTCAGCAAAATAAGAGAAATCGGGAGACAACTGTTCGTCGAGAGGCTGACAGTCCCGAGCCCACCAGGTCCATGGCCTAGGTTTTGTTGTTTAACATGGGCAGCCCACGAGGACGACGGGCCGTCTACCCATTGGCTGGGAAGCTTGAGGTTGCTGCCATCCCACCAGAGTTCAAGTCCCGGCTTGGACGTGTGGTGCTCGTGGAGTTTCTCCTATAAAAAAAATGCCAACGAGGGTTAGCCCTTGGGTTGGTCTCATTTTTTTTAACATGGCACCCCACGACATGTTTCAATGTTTTTTGGATCTAGCGGCCTCTGGGCCTCCCAACCTAGCTTGTCTATAACATCAGCAACCCAAGTTATGTTTGTTTTATCAAGACGACGCACAGCTCAATTCTTTCTCTTTCTTTTTCGATGTAAACTGAGTTTTCTCTCAGTACATTTCCCTAGAACCAACTCAACTCTCCCACGTCTAGCCTAAAAAATAATAATACCCCACATCCTATTAACTCATCTAATTAAAATGATATTTTATTTCGTAAATTGAAAGTTCTTACAAAATAATAATAATAATTGTTTAAATATAACTTAGCAAGTTAACTCCTAGTGATTGCGTACATAAGCTTGCAAAGATTTTACTGACCAATGCGGTAATAGACGTGCAATCATGTGTTTATGTTTTTATAACATTTCTCCGTCCAGCCCAACATGATATTTTCACCCAGCCCAGCAAGTTGCGGATTTCGAGAAAAATGCAAATAGGCTTTAAATTCTACCATATATATAAACGGGCTGCATAGATGCCACATCATTGTTTCACCCAGCCCACCAAATGGACTAAAAAAACAAATGAACTGGCTGACATGTGGGTCAGTAGGTCGAAGCCTAAGCAAGGCGTTGGATTTACATCCACTGGCCGGTATTCTTCTTCAATCTCTTGTCTTGTTCCCCCAGCGCTGCCGGGACCGCCTGCTCCAGCCTCCAGCGTCCAGCGGCGTTGTTCTATGCGCCTCACAGCGAAATGCTACCCCACCGATGTCCAGGCCATCCCTCCACTCCGCACCTCCTGATATTCTCTGCCGAGTGCCCCAGAACCAGTCAAGTTTCCCACTCCTCTCCGTCTGCGACTCCACTGCCGGTCATTCCAGTTTGGGGCCTCGCCGTCGTACACCGCCTCGCTGCGCTCGGCGCGGCGTGGTCAACCAACGAGAGTCATCGGAAGAGGACTATACGTGATAGCCCGACGGCTGGGACCCACGAGGTCCGTGGTCGCACGCAAGGAAAGTTCCTCCTTATTAAGCTGTTTCCTTCCACTGACAGCTGGGACCCACAGGCTGTATCTTTGCATGGAAGGAAGTGCATCCTTGTTATGCAAAAAAAACTATTCCTTCCGGTGACAGCTTGGACCCGACAGATTTGGTGGCTGACTTGTGGACCCACCATATTTCGCGAAAAAAGCGTTCCCCCCGCTGTCAGCTCGGACCCACCAGAAGTGCCTCCTTATTATGCACAAAAAAATGAATACTCCCCCTGCTAGCTGGGATCCACCTTGGTGGGAGGCTGACTTGTGGGCCTACTAAGTTGACGGGGACGGAGGGCTTTTTCAACTTAGTCAATATGAATGATTCTTGCTCCAGTGGCCATATGATGTCCATCCTACGCCCGTAGAGCTTCTTCAACCTCTGGTCTTCTTGCTCTAGCCGCCCAAAGCAGCGCCGATTTTGCCGCATGCTCCTGCCTCCCGTGGCTGGCTGTGCTGCCGTGGAGGCCTCACGCCACAGCCGAACCAGTGCACCCTCGTAGTCCGCTCCGCGCGGGCTTCCACTACCGCGTCTTCCGCGGCTCCATGTCGTCCCGTTCCTAGGCCTCGCCGTCGTCCACCGCCCTGGTGCTCTTCGCGCAGCGTGGTCAACGTGGTCAAGGAATGACTTCCATCGAAAGAGTACTATACATGGAGAGGCTGAGAGCTGGGTCCACGGCGGCCGCAAGGAAGTGCCTCCTTATTACGCGCAAAATAATTATTCCTCCACTTGACAGCAGGGACCCATCGGACAGGCCACAATATTTCATGAAAAAAATGTTTCCCCCCTGACTTCTGGGACCCACCAGCTACATCTTCGCATGCATGGAAGTGCGTCCGGGCAAAAAAAACGATTCGCCCCCTGACTGCTCGGACCCACCAGCTACATCTTCGCATGCAAGGAAGTGCCTGACAGTCGGGACCCACCTAGTTAAAACGTACATAGCGTTGTCATTCTAATCGCGAACATGTACGTACATACTGGTGGATGTAGAGGCGCGCACGTGTCGTAGTAGAGGCGCGCACGTAGCATGTACACGTAAGTACAACGGCCAGTGTGCAAGAAAGAAAATACGACCACGTACGTACATACGGGTGGGGTCTCGGACGCCTACTCACGCATACGTACGTCAGGGCTCTTGTACATGGCTGGGTCGGAACGGAGAAACAACGTCGTCGTGTTCATGGGGAGCTAACCGGCTGGGTCGGAACGGAATGCGTCGTCGTGTTATCGGGAGGGC
Organism: Triticum timopheevii; assembly: GCA_963921465.1. NCBI lineage: Eukaryota > Viridiplantae > Streptophyta > Magnoliopsida > Poales > Poaceae > Triticum > Triticum timopheevii. The sequence continues at coordinate 236,652,527 of OY997264.1, read as the reverse complement.
TTGGACGGAACAGGCGATGGAAACGAGGCCTGGCGTACCGCAGAACGGAGGAAACAGCCTTGTGTTCGACCGGCCACGTTCGACACGGGATCCTGTTCATCGGGAGGGGTCTGTTGTACCGCAAAACGGAGGAAATGGACTTGTGTTGGACCTCCTACGGTCGAACGGGGTCCTATTGAATGGGAGGGGTGTGGCGTACCGCAAAACAGAGAAAGCGGACTTGTGTTGGAGCAATACGGTCGAAACGGGGGTCCTGTTTATTGGGAGTGGTGTGGCGTATGGCAACACGGGACTCCATGGGATACTGTTCATCTCCACCGTCGACCTCCTCCAGCCTCCACGGGCTATTGTTCATCCACCGTCGACCTCCTCCAGCCTCCACCTACGACTCTTCATCCATGGGCTCCTGTTCATCCAGCCTCCACCGCGCGCTACTCCACTGGCTACTGTTCAACCACCCCTCTCCATGGGCTCCTATTCAATAGCCCCTCCACGGGATACTGTTCATCCACACCTCCACTGTCTACTGTTCATCCAGCCCTCCACGGGGCCGTCATGTTCATCTATCCCTCCATGGGGTCATGTTCATCCAGCCCCAACCGGCTCGATCGATCGGGGTCCTGTTCATCCAGAGGCAACACCACGGGGTCCTGTTCATCCACCCCCACCGCTCAGTGTTCATCCAACCCCCACCCCCCCCTCGCGATGCTCACTGTTCATCCAGAGGCAGCATCGATCGGCTTAAGTTAGCAGTAGTAGCGAAGGAATCGCTCGATCGGGTTCATTTAACAGCCATCCATCGATCGCTCGGGTTCAGTAACGCGTAACCTATAGTGCAATCGCTCGGGTTCAGTTAGAGCCAACGCCTCGCACACGCGCGCGTATTTGTATGAGAGAAACGTGCATCACTCGGCCCCCGACTACCCACCGTAACCGGGAACTCGCCGAAATTTTCCTCGCCCTCACTTCTACCACGGTTTTTTCCGTCATGGACGGCCCAAAGAATGTCATGCAGCTGCGTCTCCGGCCCGCCAAGGACGAAAAGCCCATTTTCTGTCATGATTTTTTGTTATAGAAGTAGGAGCCCACAACATCTATGATGATACCAGGTTTTGTCACAATTATCGTCATAGAAGTGTCATAAGTTTGACAGAAAAAAATTTCGTTCAGCCCAAAATGTCACAGATGTGTCTTTTTTTTGTGGTGATGCAAATTGAGTGGACGTGAGGGCAGAAGTAGGAGAAATACATTACTACTCCACTTCATGCATGCGAGTATTTAAATCATGGGTTGTTACTTCCATTGGTCTCCTTTGTATTGTGTGCCAATTTTTGACCAAAATTTGAACTAACACATATTTATGCATGTCACAAAAATTAATGTCATCGAAAACTATGTTCAAATGTGATTCCAATGATATAATTTTTGGTGACTTGCACTAACTTTTTGTTAGTTAAATTTCCGGTCAAAAATTGGCACAAAATAAAAAGGGGACCGATAAACCAGTACGCAGGCAGGATGATCAATTTTTGCTTGGGTTCCTGTTGGTGGCCTTTGTATTTAAATATGGACGGAGTGGAGTAGTACTATCTTTATCTTAGCCTCGTAGGGCTCTCCCAGTGCCTACGCTCACCTCCCTGCCTCGCTGACCGGATCCCTCCATGGAGGATCCCGCCATGGATAATCCCTTCGATCCCAAGATCCCGCAGGATGCCTTCTTGCTGCAGCCCTCAACAGTACCACCTTTGAGTGAAACCCACATGTCTTTTAGAGGGGATCCATTGCTCTGGAATCACAGATCGGTGGGCTCCGAAGGACATGCCAGGGCTACGTTTCAGGTGGAGGGCAGCAAGGGCAAATCGGATCAAGGAAGCGTCGCATCGATTGGAGACAAGTTCGAAGGAGTTGTGCCTCGTGAAGCACAAGGCGGAGGCGCAAGTCGATCTCAGGGGAGAGATGCTGAGGGATGTCGGCATCTGGAAGCATCGCGCTGATTTATAGTTGGGAATAATGGCAGAGATCTTATTCACAGAGTCAATTGCGGAGGAAAGAATGCGCATTCCTGCGGAATGGCATCAGCAGCCGGTACAACTATTCAAATGGGCGGTAGGAGAAGCCAAATCCCGGGACCAGCTGCGGCGGCACCGCCGGGCATGCATCGTAGGCGAGGTGAGCTGCGCTCCTTCCCCGCTAGTGATGCAATAACCTACTTGGTTGCTGCTGTAGTGAACTTGCGGCGCCATGTACGTTTGCAACCGTGATAATCACTCCATCTATATGTATTGAATTCCTGTGAAAATACATGGTCATTTGGAAAAAGATGGTAATTGATTTATCACTAGTTTTTGAATGCTTGGTCATGAAAATCACCCGAAGCTACAACCAGAAGTCTCCATCGTGTAATACTTATGGTTGGTCGCACCAACAGATGGTCGGTCCGACCCGCATCTCACTGAGGGACATGCATCAGCTTGGTCTGACATGTACGACCAGTTACATCACTGACTTGTGCGACCACATTTGAGCAGTAGTACTTGAAATTCAAGTTCCACTAAACTCATCAGGAGCCGTTTCGAGCCTCAAAACCAAAACCATCAATTAATCTTTAGCTTGTTCCCATCACATTCCAAAGTAGTACTACTATGCTATAATTGTGCAAACCTCCTCACACCTAGTATGTATCAGACCTAAACATGTTCCCACTAGGCAGGTTTTAGTACTAGTGCTAGTACTAGGTTACAAAGAGGGGAACTACCTAGCCGAAAATTACTCTACCTTCCTCCTCATAAGTATTGCTTGTCCGTTCGTCCTTGCCATGGTCGGTGCGCAGAGCTCTAGGTCGAGAACTACTCGTAACAAGGGAGCGACGACCAAGGACGTGGAAAAAAAGAGGGTTCACCGCCTCGCAGAGACCTTGAAAGATCTCTCACGAGAAGGTGAGGGCTCCCAAGAGCACCTGCGGAGGCGAACATGCCAAGCTGGCGGCACTAGATTCGTTATCCCTTGAGGACATGCCCAATCAGCCCAATAAGCAAAAGGAGTTAATCGACGGCTTGGTGGAGCTGCTGAAGAGGAGCCTCGATGAAATGCCCGATCAGATCAATGAGTAGGGGGAGTTGCCCGCCGGCTTGGTGATGCTGCTGAAGAAGAGCATTGCCTCGGGTAAGAAGGTGACCAGCGTAATCCTGCAACTTCAGGAAGACAATGCGAAGCTCCGCCACAAGCTCGACCGGCTGAAGGAGGAGAATGCTGGCTGGAAGAAGCCGCATGAGAAGAGTAGTCCCTCCGTGAAGATGCTGCATGCCCTCATCATGGAACAGAAGGAGGAGTTGGCGAAGCTCCGCATCAAGCACCCGACTTCTATCAAGGTACATAATGCGGTCGTGGAACAGATGATGAAGGCTCGCATCAAGAAATCCTTCGTCATGGAGAGAATGAAGAATATGGCGGAGGAGTTGCGCGAGGAGATGGAGGTCATGGAGGCGATGAAGAAGCAGTTATGACTCCATGGCCAGCGACTCTTCATGTAGTAGAGAGCAGCGCCCTAGACTTATGTGTGCGTCTTCCTTCTTTTTTTGGGTGGATAATCTTCCTTCTTCTTTTGATCCTATGTTTCTTCTTTTGCTTTGGGTGTTTCACCACACGTGTCACGTTCTCTGCGAGGCATGAATACAACAATGCTAATGATGAGCGGCGCCATGGGATCGATGACTAGCAAATTAGATCACTTTTATCGCCATATCGCACTTGGCTGCCGTGTTTTGTGCTCCTCCATCGTACTATTACTCCAGTGGAAAACTCAAGTATACCGCACAGTTCTTTGCTCCTCGTCAGGTCGTCAGCAACATTTATAAGAGCAGTCAAATCACAAGGCCCCGCTGTCGGTGTCAAAACCGGCGGATCTCGGGTAGGGGGTACCGAACTGTGCGTCTAGGCGGATGGTAACAGGAGACAAGAGAAACAATGTTTTACCCAGGTTCGGGCCCTCTCGATGGAGGTAAAACCCTACATCCTGCTTGATTAATATTGATGATATGGGTAGTACAAGAGTAGATCTACCACGAGATCAAGGAGGCTAAACCCTAGAAGCTAGCCTATGGTATGATTGTTGTAATGTATGTTGTCCTACGGACTAAAGCCCTCCGGTTTATATAGACACCGGAGAGGGCTAGGGTTACACAGAGTCGGTTACAATGGTAGGAGATCTACATATCCGTATTGCCAAGCTTGCCTCCCACGCCAAGGAAAGTCCCATCCGGACACGGGACGGAGTCTTTAATCTTGTATCTTCATAGTCTTGGAGTCCGGCGGACATTGATAGTCCGGCTGTCCGGACACCCCCTAGTCCAGGACTCCCTCAGTAGCCCCCGAACCAGGCTTCAATGACGATAAGTCCAGCGCGTTTATAGTCTTCGGCGTTGCAAAGCGGGTTCTCCCTTCAAATTCCATGTACCTGCCGAACAGTGTCCGGCTTCATCTTGAATACTGTGTTCCTCGGCTTCTACGCCAAATAATGGCCCTCTTCCACGTGTCGCACGAATGCGAAAAGCCAGGGTGTCATTTGCATTTCACCCCCCAATTGTGCGAGTTGCTCGCCTATAAAAGAGGCAAGAATCCAGATCCAAACCACACCGTCTTCCTCCCACGAATACTCCATCGAAGCGCCTTTGACCTAGAAATCCATTCCACCATGGATCGTCAACGCGACTCTTCTTCAAGCGCTCCCAGCCCACCGCCAGGGAATTGGAGGAGGTGCTCTATTTCGCACAACGAGCTTGTGAAGCTCCAAACGGGGGGATTCCTCCCTCCGGCCTTCATGATCCCAGTCCAGGCCGGACTGGTTACATATCAAGGTGGGAGACAGGCGGAGGACACTCCAAGCCCCGGTAAGGGGGAGCGAGTATGTTTTGTCCCTTATCTGATAAGGGGACTCGGATTTTCAATACATCCATTCCTCCGCGGGCTCCTGAAGTTCTATGGACTCCAGCTCCACCACCTCACGCCCGCCTCTGTCCTGCATATTGCGGGCTACGCAGCTCTTTGCGAGCTATTCCTGGGCATTAAGCCCCATTTCGCATTGTGGAAGAGGCTGTTTTGCCTCGTACCCCGTTCTCACTAGGGGTCCATATATCAAGTGGGCGGCGCCGAAATATGGCGCATCGCCGGGACCGGATACCTATCCGGCACTCCCAAGAAGGCGTCCGAAGACTGGCCCTCGGAGTGGTTTTATATAGGAGACGCTCCGCCGCCAGACCCAGTTCGGATCGGCCTCCCGGAGTTTAGTGCTGCCCCCTTGAAGAAACGCCTCAGCTGGCGCCCACGGAGCCCCCGATTGGAGGAAGACAAGAGTGTCCACTACTTGATAGGTCGGATAAGATTAATGGCTCATTCTGGCTTGACCATGATCAGAGTCATGGCGACATGCATCAAGCGAGGGGTACAGCCACTGCAATACAGAGGCCGCCCCATGTGGGATTTCAACGGGGAAGACGATGCTACCCGGCACGGCCGGAAAGGGCCGGATTCGACCGAGGATCTGGTGAAGATCCTGTCCAGCCTGTACAAGGGGGAGAAGGAGGATTTCCTTCGAACGAACCCTTTGAATGGGTTTTCCATGATCAACCCCAGAGGATGGGTAAGTGAACACCTTGAAGGGCCCAACCCATGCTTTCGAAGTTTAAGCTTCTTACATTATGTCTTCGGCGCAGGATCTGCGCCGGACTGTGGAGGACATGGTGAGTCCTGCTCCGCAACCCGAGGATCCAGAAGGATCCCTGGATCCGGGCTCCGAAGAGGACACGGATATCGAGGTGGAGCTGATCGACGGGGTGTATCACCAGCTCAGCATAGACAATGCTTTGGTCGCCATTATGGCGGACTACCCCGGGCTAAGTCCGGCTTCCCAGGTGACCGCTACCGAAGTCCGGACACCATTATCTCATCCCTACCCATTTCTGACCTTCGTGAACGATGGTATTTTGCAGGAAGCGCCTTTACGGCAGGAAGCCCAGCCCACGGCGGCCGACCAACAGAGGTCAGTCCGAACCAGCAGGCGGAAAAGGAGCGCAGTGCGGACGGAAACATCGTCGCAAAGGTATAGCTCGTATTTGAATTTTTAGAGCAACGTTCCGAGGAAACGTCTCAGTGCTCATGATCTTTGTAGGAGAAAAAGCGCTCGCCGGACTGCAAGCGCAGGAATTGCCAATCCGACCAACACCGGCTAGGCTCCAGCGCACGGCCTGGAGGGGGAGGCAAGCGCAAGACGCGAGCCGGATCCTTCTCCAACGGAGGATACCGACAGACTGTCCGCCACCAAGTCTGAGATGGAGAGCGCTATGAACCATAGGCGCCGCCGAACAGTATTTCAAGAAGCGTGCTTTTCCCCTGAGGCATTGGATGCTTTTAACGCAGGGGACGCGCATCTCCGTGCTGCTCAAAATGGTTTTACCAGAGCCACGGAGCAGTATGTGAAAGACATACGGGTAAGGGAATTTTAATGGTTGTATATACCAGTAGCCCCCGAGACTTAAAGTAGTTATGCTAACTGATTTAAGGATCATTGGAAATTTCAGGCACTTAACAAGAAGAACGCCCAGCTGTCTCGGGAGCTGCAAGATTGCAAGGCCCAACTTGAGGCCGCACTTGCTGCCGCAGGAGGAGACGGAAAGACCCCTCCTGGTAACACATTTTTATTAATAAATATAAGCGCTGTGCGGCGTGCTCACGAGTCTAATAATGACATTTGCAGGTACCGCCGGACAAGATCCGGACAGGCAAGCATTGCTACGCCAGCTAAAGGCCGGCGAGAGTGTGCTAAATAGGGTTCAGCAGGAAAGGAACAAGCTCCAGGATGCTAACGCCAAGCTCGGAGAAGAGCTGAAAGGCGCTCAGGCCGAGCTGTCCGGCTCCGTTAAGGAGAATCAGCGGCTTCGTCGCGGCATTTATAGTGAGTGCTTGAGCGAACTCTTTTGAAAAGAAGAGTTTGGCGAGGAAGTACTTTGACATGATATGTCTTGTAGGTATACTCACGGGTCGTCCTGCAGAGGAGATGCCCATATCAATGGGTGATCAACTTCCCGAACTGTTGCAGCTACTCGAACGAGTTTGGCAGGCAATGAGCGGCGTCGTTCAGGCTTTATGGCCAGCCCTCACCCTACCCGAGGGCCTCGGGGAGCTTGTAGAGAAGCTGCAGGGAGTGCGGCAGCGCTTCCGTTTGTGGAAGATTTTGGCTTGCCGTCAAGGTGCCAGGGAGGCTTGGGCCATGGTGAAGACGCGGTACAAGAAGGAGGATCCCAACCACATGGCTGAAGTTGGACCGGTGGGGCCCGATTGGAAGGAGATCCCTGTGAGTTTAGTGTATAGCCAAGTAGAGTTGGCTGCTAAATTTTCCCAACGGGACTGTAAACTAGACAGCCTGTTAGACGGGATTGAGGAGGAATACAATCAGTAAATTTGACAATGTATGTTATCCTTTAAAGTGACATGTGAAATGCCTTCTAGCCAGATTGTAGATCGTTTGTCTTTGCCGACCTTTTCGCTTCGACCTCGGGACCCTAGAGTCCGGAGTGTGTCCGAATACCTTTTGGGTTAAGAAACAACCGTGGTATGCATGGAGACCAGGCGTAGGGGTCATTAGTGCTTTATCAAACAAGTGCCAACTAGTTATGTTATATTACATGGTTAGTAAGAAACATCTTCCAGGGAGAATAGTTCCGTTAAGGGTTCCTTTCCTTGGGAGGCATGCCCTAAAGTGCATGTCCGGACTGCAAAGAAAGCAGTAAAACATCTGGGGGCAAATAGATAAATAGGTAAAAAGTCATCTTTTAAGTCACCGACCGAATATTCCCTTAAGAACGCTAGCTTTCGGCTTCACCCAGTCTGAGGTACACATCCGGCTGACCCGGCAGTAACAATCGCAGAGGTGCTCCCTTTACCTCCTAGCCGAACAATCGGGAACGTAGGGGTAAGCACAGGAGCCAGGCAACCCAGCTTGGCCAAAACTTAAGTCATATCGATGCATGTAATGGCGAGTAAAAGGTACATGTGGAAGCTTGACACATGTGCTGGGTATAAACTCGTATAATTGAGCTTCTGTAAAATAAGCCCCCAGGAATAATGAGTGCGGATGGCACATCATGCGTATAATTGAGCTTCTGTAAAAGAAGCCCCCAGGAATAATGAGTGCGGATGGCACATCATGCGTATAATTGAGCTTCTGTAAAAGAAGCCCCCAGGAATAATGAGTGCGGATGGCACATCATGCGTATGCAAGGAATGCAAAAAATAGGCCCGGAAGGGCTTTTAAGTGAAAAGGATAAAAAGAGAAACAAAAGACAGCCGAAGTGTAAAAGTTTGGACGGGGGAAGGGGACGAACTCTTAGTCCGGCGCTAGGCATAGAATCGTCGGAGGCGGGCTGCGTTCCATGGGTTCGGCTCGAGTCGGTGATCCGACGCATTTCATAGACGGTATGCTCCGCCGGTCAGTACTTGATCAATAATGAAGGGGCCCTCCCATTTGGGCTTGAGCTTGTCCTTTTTCTTGTCCGGCAGGCGTAGAACTAGTTCGCCAACGTTGTAAGTCTTGGCCCGTACTTCTCTGCTTTGATATCTTCGGGCCTGCTGCTGATAGAATGCGGAACGAGCCTTCGCGACGTCACGTTCTTCCTCCAATGTGTCCAAGCTGTCCTGCCGATCAAGCTCGGCCTCTCTTTCCTCATACATGCGCGCTCGAGGTGAGTCATGAATAATGTCACAGGGCAAGACTGCCTCTGCGCCGTATACCATAAAAAATGGTGTGAATCCGGTAGTACGGTTAGGCGTTGTCCGCAGCCCCCAGAGTACGGAGTTGAGCTCCTCGACCCATTGTGTGTCGGATTTAGTGAGTGACCTCACTAGTCTGGGTTTAATGCCGCTCATTATTAGACCATTTGCTCTTTCCACTTGACCGTTGGTTTGAGGGTGATGGACTGACGCATAGTCGAGCTTGATGCCCATATTTTTGCACCATGACTTAACCTCGTCGGCTGTGAAGTTCGTGCCGTTGTCGGTGATGATGCTGTGAGGGACTCCGTAACGGTGTACCACCCCTGATATAAAGTCTATCACTGGTCCGGACTCTGCCGTTTTGACCGGTTTGGCCTCTATCCATTTGGTGAATTTATCCACCATGACCAGTAGGTATTTTTTTCTTGTGGGTTCCCCCTTTAAGGGGTCCAACCATGTCAAGCCCCCAGACTGCGAACGGCCAGGTAATGGGTATGGTTTTGAGGGCGGTGGGCGGCATATGGCTCTGATTAGCAAAGAGCTGACAACCAACGCATCGCTGGACCAAGTCCTGTGCGTCTGCCCAAGCCGTCGGCCAATAAAATCCTGTACGGAATGCCTTTCCTACGAGGGCCCGGGCTGCTGCATGGTGTCCACCTAGTCCGGCATGAATTTCAGCCAGGAGGTTTCGCCCTTCTTCTTCGGAGATCCCCCTATAAGGACTCCGGTGGTACTTTTCTTATAAAGTTCTCCCTCATGGACCTTGTATGCCTTCGATCGCCGGACTATGCAGCGGGCCTCATTTTGGTCTGCGGGAAGTTCCTGCCTAAGTAAGTAGGCTAGGAAAGGTTCTGTCCACGCGGCGATTACTTCCATTATGACGTGGGCGGAGGGTGTTATGTCGTCTGCCGAATCACCGGTTGGTGCGGTTTTCTCCGGTTTGTCGCTACCGGGCTCCTCTTTCCATAGTACGGATGGCTTGAAGAGCCGTTCCAAGAAGATATTTGGAGGGACAGCATCACGTTTCGCACCGATGCGTGCCAGGACGTCGGCCGCTTTGTTATTATCTCGGGCTATGTGATGGAATTCGAGTCCTTCAAACCGAGCTGACATTTTTAGGATAGCGTTGCGATATGCTACCATTTTCGGATCCTTGGCGTCGAAGTCTCCAGTTATTTGGGATATTGCAAGGTTTGAGTCCCCGCGCACCTCTAGGCGTTGAATGCCCATGGAGACCGCCATCCGGAGACCATGTAACAGGGCCTCGTATTCGGCTGCATTGTTGGAGTCCATGTACATTATTTGAAGTACATACTGGACTGTATCTCCGGTGGGGGACGTCACTACGACGCCAGCCCCCAGTCCGGCCAAAATTTTGGAGCCGTCGAAATTCATAGTCCAATTGGAGTATGCGCCGTACTCTTTAGGGAGTTCGGCTTCAGTCCATTCGGCGACGAAGTCAGCCAAAACTTGTGACTTTATAGCTCGTCAAGGTTTGTAAGTGATGTCGAATGGTAAGAGCTCAATGGCCCATTTTGCTATCCTGCCCGTTGCGTCGCGGTTATTTATAATGTCATTGAGTGGTACTTCAGAGGCCACTGTTATCGAGCACTCTTGAAAGTAGTGCCGGAGCTTTCGAGACGCCATGAACACCGCATATGCTATCTTCTGATAGTGCGGGTAACGGGATTTGCAGGGGGTTAACACAGTGGATACATAATACACTGGTTTTTGAAGAGGGAATTTATGCCCTTCTGTCGCTCGTTCGACGACGAGGACTGCGCTTACAACTTGATGTGTTGCTGCGATGTATAACAACATTGGTTCCCCCAGAGTGGGCGCAGCCAGGACCGGATTTGTTGCCAGTATGGCCTTTATTTCTTCGAGTCCGGCAGTGGCAGCATCCGTCCACTCGAAGTGTTCGGTGCGCCTGAGGAGGCGATAGAGGGGCAACGCCTTTTCTCCTAAACGGGAGATAAAGCGGCTTAAGGCTGCCACGCATCCTATTAATTTTTGTATTTGTTTGAGGTCTTTTGGAATATCCAACTGTGACAGAGCTCGGATTTTGGCCGGATTTGCTTCAATTCCTCTACCGGATACGATGAAGCCCAGCAGCTTTCAAGCTGGTATGCCGAAAACGCATTTTTCCCGATTCAGCTTGATGTCATATGCTCTGAGGTTGTCGAATGTGCGCCTCAAATCGTCTACTAAAGTTTCGACGTGTTTTGTTTTGACGACTACGTCGTCTACGTATGCCTCGACTGTTTTGCCTATCTGGGTGGCCAGACATGTTTGAATCATGCGCTGATATGTTGCGCCGGCATTTTTGAGTCCGAAGGGCATCGTGTTGAAGCAGAATGGTCCATATGGAGTGATAAATGCCGTTGCGGCTTGGTCTGCTTCCGCCATCTTGATTTGATGATAGCCAGAGTATGCGTCCAAGAAGCACAACGAATCGTGCCCTGCTGTGGCATCGATAATTTGGTCGATGCGGGGGAGAGGGAAGGGATCCTTTGGGCAAGCTTTATTGAGGTCTTTAAAATCGACACAGAGGTGCCAGGATTTATCCTTCTTTGGTACCATCACCAAATTTGCTAGCCAGTCCGGATGTTTGATATCTCTAATGAATCCGGCTTCCAATAATTTGGCTAGCTCTTCTCCCATTGCCTGTCTTTTGGGCTCGGAAAATCGTCGAAGAGCCTGTTTGACTGGCTTGAACCCTTTTAGGATGTTTAGGCTGTGTTCTGCCAACCTGCGAGGGATTCCGGGCATGTCTGAAGGATGCCAGGCGAAGATATCCCAATTTTCCCGAAGGAATTCGCGCAGTGCGGCGTCTACTTCGGGGTTCAACTGTGACCCAATGGAGGCCGTCTTTGTCGGGTCCGTTGGATGGACCTGGAATTTTATTATCTCGTCTGCTGGTTTGAAGGAGGTGGACTTGGATCTTTTATCGAGTATCACATCGTCCCTGTTCACCGTAGAGCGCAGCGCGGTGAGTTCCTCTGCCGCCAAGGCTTCGGATAGTGCCTCGAGGGCTAGTGCGGCTGTCTTTGTTTTCGGGGGGGAGTGCTATGTCCGGATCACTAGCGAGAGTGATTATTCCGCTGGGCCCAGGCATTTTAAGCTTCATGTACCCGTAATGAGGTATTGCTTGAAAAGTTGTGAATGCCTCTCGTCCTAATATGGCGTGATACCCACTGCTGAACGAGGCCACCTGGAACGTGACTTCTTCGGATCTGTAATTGTCCGGAGAGCCGAACACCACATCGAGTGTGATTTTTCCGGTGCAGCGCGCTTCCCGGCTAGGGATTATTCCTCTAAAGGTTGTGCTGCTTCGCTCAATACGGCTCCAATCGATTTCCATTTTTCGCAGAGTTTCCTCATAAATGAGGTTTAGTCCGCTGCCGCCGTCCATGAGGACTTTTGTCAGTCGAAAGCCGTCCACTATGGGACTAAGTACCAGTGCAGCTGGGGCTCTGGTTGTTCGGGATGTGGGCTGGTCGCTGCCATTGAAGGTAATAGCTGTGTCGCTCCATGGATTTGCTGTTGCTACTTGGTAGATTTCGGCGAGTTCGCGGATTGATCGTTTTCGCATATTATTTGATGCGAAAGTCTCGAAGACTGTTGATACCGTGCTGGTATTGTTGGAGTGGTTTCCCGGAGCTAGAAGCTCTTCGCCACTTTTGGCCACCTGCCGTAATATCCAACATGCTCGAAGGCTATGTGTTGGGACGGCTCCCTCTGTACTATGAAGTTTACAGGGTCCATTGAGCCATCCCTCCAGTACGGTTCCGTTTCCCTTATTGGGTTTTTGTTTTTTCGTTTTTGCATCTGGGGCCCGAGTGTAAGGCGCCCTTTTACTGCGGACTGGGTTTGGGGCCGGATTATCCCAAAATTGATTTTCGGTTTTCCGGAAACTCTCCATCGCACAGTACTTTCGTACAATGGATGCCAGATCGGTGAAGCGCGTAATTTTGCGACGATCAATGGCGTTTAGTATTCCCTTGTCCGTGCAGTTATTTCGGAAGATTGATATTGCGTTTTCCTCTCGGCAGTCCTTTATCCTGTCCATAACCAGGAGGAATCTGGCCCAGTAGTGATGTACTGTTTCTGTAGGCTCTTGCCGTATTAGAGATAGATCGCATATGTCTGGGCGGGTGGGTGGAATAAAATCCGGATCCCTGCCCATCTTGAGGCTCAAAGGCCAAGGGGTTTCCGAATTCGGAAGTGTGGTTTGGTGGGGACAATCCAGCGAGTCCGGGGCGATGCATGATTTTAAGTTCGATGCTCGATCGAAGTCCGTCCCCCCGCGGGAATCCGGCATGGAGGGTTCGGGAATCCGTACATGAATTGTTTTCAACACTGGCAAAGAGTTGCCGTATTGCTCCTCTACCACTGCGACGTGGTGGGTGGCCTGGGGAGAGTTAATCTCTCTCAGATCGGTTTTAAGCCCAATCTGGTTGTAGTCCGTAGCGACTCCCAGGGCGGCGATGCGATCCAAGAGCTCGTTAACAGACGAGAGCTCTATTGGATCTAACTGTTCGGCATCTTTAGGGCTGACGCGAAGATTGCTTTCAACGACTTGAGAAGTCATTGCCAAAGCGGCGGCCGGACAGGCGGTCATGAGAAAACCACCAAGCCGGATAGTTTGGCCGGCGGCCAAGGCCCCTCCGGTGAAAACACCGTCTTTGAAGACGGGTGGAGGCATCTGCTCTATCGGTGACGACACAGAGGAACTCTCAATGAAAGCACCAATGTCGGTGTCAAAACCGGCGGATCTCGGGTAGGAGGTCCCGAACTGAGCGTCTAGGCGGATGGTAACAGGAGACAAGGGAAACAATGTTTTACCCAGGTTTGGGCCCTCTCGATGGAGGTAAAACCCTACGTCTTGCTTGATTAATATTGATGATATGGGTAGTACAAGAGTAGATCTACCACGAGATCAAGGAGGCTAAAACCTAGAAGCTAGCCTATGGTATGATTGTTGTAATGTATGTTGTCCTACGGACTAAAGCCCTCCGGTTTATATAGACACCGGAGAGGGCTAGGGTTACACAGAGTCAGTTACAATGGTAGGAGATCTACATATCCGTATTGCCAAGCATGCCTCCCACGCCAAGGAAAGTCCCATCCGGACACGGGACGGAGTCTTTAATCTTGTATCTTCGTAGTCTTGGAGTCCGGCGGACATTGATAGTCCGGCTGTCCGGACACCCCCTAGTCCAGGACTCCCTCACCCGCCATCCAGCAGTAATGAGCTGTCAAATCACAAAGGCCCTCGCCTCTCGTGAAACCGACCAAGCAAGACTGCCCCGCCCTCTTGCCTTTCAAATGTATACTTTTGGATAGTAGTAGTACCAATGGATTGCGCCATGGAGCAGAACTAACAAGATGAAATTAAAGAAAAAAGGTGGTACATATAGAGAGCGCTCGTCGCCAAATTATGCATATAATACTATTAAAAAAGCTAGTACGTGCTTTGATGGGGTGCTAAAGTCTACTAAACAAATTAGCATACCTATTTAATTCATTGACAACTAAACTGCTGGCTATATGATGTTTGCCATATATATTGTACGTATATAATGTGAAGAAACGAGTGGTAGTACTACCAACTACAAGATGAACTACAAGAAATACTAGTATGTACGTACTGAAGAGTTAAATAATGAGAAGGAACATACCATAGTTCTACTGGGGGCTCAGCACAACACACCCCTCAAATAAAACTAAGCACCCTAAAATTAAACTAAGCAACTAATTTGGTAGACACTACATTGGAACCACCGTGAGCAAAGACACTACCACCTTACTTGAACTCCTCGTCCACATGCTTGACTTCGTCCTTGTCCGTCTTCCTATTGGCCGATACTTCTTTTCTTGAATCGCACACTTGGCTCTCGTTCTTCATCCAACCCATGTAGATACTAAAACAAAGGTAGGCATCCATTGCAGTGTAAAGGATGTGGTCTCTATCTAGTACATTCCACTGCCATGCAAGATGAAACTTGGGCGGAGGTTTCATTAGTTTACCGTATGAAGGATCAACCATGGCTGCTACCAGGGTCGGCATTGAAGGCTGATGGGAGGACACCAGCCCATTCCTCTAGAGTTTGAAGGGATGGCCTACAACGAGGCCTATCCGATCAAGGACTTCTATGTCGTTCGTAAAATCTACAGAAATGAATTTTACTATGCCGCCCGCGAGGAAGTTCTTAAAATCCTCGCACTCAACATTAGTCTGGCATATGTGGTAGACCAAGCATAAGTTATGCACGCACACCTGGATCACGGCGGGCTTCTCCTTCTCTTCCTCCTTTAGATTCTTCTCTTTTCACAGGACTTTGGTGTACTCAACATCTAGCCCAGCGACCCACGCGTCACCCTTTGACTTTTCAAACATGCGTCTGAAGCGAGCAAGGCATCTTTCACCGTCGCGGAAGAACGGGTGTAGATGACGTTGAACTCATCGCCGGTGATGGTTCTAACCATGTACTCACCATCAATCATGGAGACTTGGTACGCCATGGATTTGGGAGGAGAGTTAGGATTAGTGGAAATACTGTAATGTGAAAGGATGGGACGACTAGGAGCGAATTACCGTAATTTTAAAGGACGACCGGGGACAAGTAGGGGCGAACTTCTAGCGGTTTTCCGATTGTAAAATATGCTGAGTGGGGCGTGCAAATGATAGGGTAGTGGCTTGCCAGGCGGATAAATGGATTCATGCACAGTATTATGGGGGCCCATTTAGATGTCATGTCTACTAGACACCCAATTAAATGGCCTCATGCATCAGCATGTTCACACGTCAAGCGTCGGGAAATTACAGGTGATATGAAGCTTTCCATGCTCCCATGATACGGGCTTCCGAGAGCCCTTGGATCTAAGATCGAATGGTTGCATGGCGTGATTCTAGACCTATGCGTGAATATCCTATCCTGGAGGGTTATTCTGCTAATTTTCAGTAACTTAGCATGCAACCATACAATCTCAGATCCAAGAGCCATCAGCATCCCGTATCATGGTCGCGCCTACCACGACCACGCGTCGCTCGCGCGGTCGCGCCCTTGGCGACTTCAGACGGCTAGAGCATTATTTTTCCTACTTTGCATGCATGAAACTACTTCCTCCGTCCAGGTGCGTTAGGCTATCTGATGTTACCATGTCATACATAGCCATCACTTAGTCACTCATAGAACAAGGTTAGCTATAAGGTTGGCCATAAGAGTATTTTTTGTACTTCTCTCTATCTCTTACTTCGTAGTATTTATTGCATTTGCCAAGGAGTAAGGAGTATAGTACTTCACACCTATATACCATGGAGGTGGTCAGTAATTGGGAGACTCACGCTGGTCGTAGACCCGCAGTAATAATGATAATGGCAAGTCAAATCATAGGGCCCCACCTGTCCAGCAGTAACGAGCCGACAAATCAAACAACCCTACGTTTGCAGCAGCCTACTCATTCATCTTCTTGCCTCTCTATCGAACCGACTAGAGGAACTGCCCTGCCTACCACGCGGGAAAAGCCCTGCCCTTGACTTTTAAATATAATTCCGTATCCATGGATTGCGCCATGGAGCAAAGCCTCAAGAAAAGAGGTACAACACACCCGTCACATTCGTCTCGCACCCCAGATGGTCGTTCGGTCTGGCATGCCGCTCTCTGAATTGAACACGCGTCATATTGTGTTTGCACAAACATGTGGGACTGCAATTGAGAACTGACCATAGGCACACTCCACGGCCCCGCAAGTCGGATGATTTAATAGAAGAGAGAGACGAGCGATAGTACTAGAGCAGTGTTGTACAGACGTCAGTGCCTGGACGATCTGTGCATGGCACAGGAGATCAGTTCGTCCATGCATGTGACCAGACTCCGACAGACGTCTCTGGATTGGCTATCGTTTACATATCGTGCAGGCTATGTTGTACAGAGCTGTAATTCTGATGAGAAATCTAAAACAAAGGTTTCTTGTCATCTTGCAATATTAGGTATCATGTGCTCCGGATCACTGCTAGGGTTAAACAACGACAACTGAGTTCCTCCAACGCACTGTCATTGGGGGCACATGCATGAATACTACTCGGGTGCCATCTAGCTCAAGCCGGCTATCTTAATTAGGACATCTATTGATTGACCCCTTTTCCACGAGTTTGTCCTTAATTTGAGCTTTGATCCTCGTCTAGTTTGTTCGTCGGGATTCATGTTGTCTCCTTGGGGCAGTGAGGTTATGTTTCTTGTCATGTGGCATTTTTCATGTTATATATTAATCCGGTGCTTCAGATCAAAATGATGAAAACTGCGCCTCTTGGTCACGTGCATGAAGACTTCTCGACAGTCATTGACGAGGTCAAGCCGGCTCCGGTAGATAAAAGAAAACTACTCCACCATATAGGCAGGAGCCTCTGCGCTAGCTTGCTAGTGTTGCTCTCTTCATAGTCTCCCGTCCTCTCCAGATCTAAACACGACAGCAGAGGCCACACTCTCTCTCTGCTCACCGCTGGTACAGATCCAGCCGGATCCCCTCCATAGGAGAAGGTGAGTGTGGAAGTCTTGGATTAGGGGGTCCTCGGGTGTCCGGTCTATTGATGTGGGCCGGACTGATGGGCCGACAAGATACATGATGAAAGATTATCCCCTGTGTCCGGTGGGGACTCTCACATGCGTGGATGGCAAGTATAGGAGTCCGGATATATTGTTCCTTTCTATAAAACCGACTTTGTACAACCCTAAGCCCCTCCAGTGTCTATATAAACCGGAGGGTAGATCGGAGGCAGGATCACAACATTGCTAGGCTAGCTATCTAGGTTTAGCCGAATCGATCTCGTGGTAGATCAACTCTTGTAACCCCTACACCCTCGAATATAATCAAGCAGGAGTAGGGTTTTACCTCCATTAAGAGGGCCCGAACCTATGTAACACTTTGTCTCTTCTCCATTGTTACTGTTGATCCTCATACGCACAACTTGGGCCCCCCTACCCGAGATCTGCCGGTTTTGACATCCATATTTGTGTTTCATTGAGAGATCTGATGTCTCATTGACAGAAGGTTCAATGGCTCACCTCTTCGCCAATGGTGACACAGCGTCCAGGGAGATTTTTCTTCCTGGACAGGTTTTTGTGTTCGGTAGCTTCATGCTTCGGGCCAACTCGATCGGCCACCTCGAGCAGGTCGATAGTTATGCTCCCGATCACCAGATCAGGTTTGGAAACCTGAATTACGTTGCTGATATCCAAGGAGACTTGGTCTTCGATGGGCTCATGTCCTCGACCGCCACTCTGCGTCCCATCCAAGAAGATTCTTCGGATCCCCTGTCGGATCTCTTTCAGGGGTCAACACTAGCACTCGCCTCGGCCTTAGATCTGGGGCAGGTCTCATCGTCCGAAGACGGGAGCGTAAACCCCAACGGACTCCTTCCCCTTATCGAACTTCCTTCTGAAGACCCAGACGCAGGCTCAAACCTGTCTCTGGGCAACCATGCCGAACTGTTGAGCTCTGCACTTAGCGCATCCGATCAGGCGATCCAAGACGAACACATCGCGGCAAACCCGCGGTTCCCGCTCCTGCTCTTAGATGAAGTGTTGGGTCTGATGCAGTCTCTCGCCATCACGGAGGCTTTACCTCCGAACTGCACCCAGCCTGGACTGGGGGCTGAGAGAGGGGAACTTTACTTCCCACCCACTACCCACTTGATAGCCATTGTTGAGGATTTAACCGACATGCTGGATTATGCGTCCGAAGACATTGACGGCATGGACGACGATGCCGACGCCGAAAAAAGCCAAGTCCCACCCGATACGGGGCATTGGACGATCACCTCAACATACGATGTATACATGGTGGACACTCCGAAGAATGACAACGAGAACCCAAGCCCAGATGAGGATAGGCCCATTGATAAACCACCAAAGCACGGCGTCGCTCCTGATCGCGTTGGGAGATGGATAGTAATCCGGCACCGGAGACAACAACACTTCGGATGGCGCCGAAGATAATGAACACCTTATCGAGCCCACATCCAAACAGGACAAACGAGAAGAAGGTGAATACATCCATGGACGCACCGACAACGAATATGCGGAGGATAGCAACTACAGGCCAGAATCCGAAGAGGAGGTCAGCCTCGGTGACAAGGACTTCATCGTCCTAGAGGAACCCCCCGACCAAGAACGCTTCAAGCGACACCTTATTGCTACAGCTCGGATCCTGAAGAGGAAGCAGTAGCAGCTCAAAGAAGAGCAAGATACGCTGAGCAAAAGGTGGACTAAGGTCCTGGCCGCTAAGGAATACAACCAACAATGACCTATTAAAAGTTACCCTAGGCATAAGCCATTGCCTCAATTCGACGACGAAGTCCTTGAACCAATACCGTCGAAATACAATCAGGCAGACCAACCGGACTGATCACCATGCGGACGGGATAAAGTGGCATACCCAGCTGAATACCAACCCGTGCCCCCCTCTCAAAAGAGGCAGGGAGACTGTAGCCGCGAGATATACATACGACCTGCAACGTGACCTAGCCTATAGAGCTGGTCAGACCAGATCAATCTATGGATCAAGGGGGTGTGGCCCGACACGAGATAATGGCTATGAATCCCGGTGTGACGATCGCTACTATGTTCAAGATCAGTACCGAACACAGATGCCAACCGACCTCCGCCACGACATCGCCAGATAAAAAGGAGCCGCACACCCCTTATGCTTTACTGATGAGGTTACGGAACATCAGTTTCTGGAAGGTTTAAGCCCGTAAACAACGAGCCATATGATGGAACGATAGATCCGGTCATCTTGATTGAAGACTTCCTTCTCCACATTAAATATCTCCATGCCATTAAATATCTCCCTCTGAAGCTAACGGGACAAGCACGACACTGGCAAAACAGCCTCCCAGAAAAATCCATTGGAACTTGGGAAGACTTGGAAGATGCCTTTAGGGCTAACTTCCAGGGCACTTATGTCCGGCCACCGGATACCGATGACCCAAGTCACATTATTCAGCATCCAGGCAAATTAGCTTGCAAGCTTTGGAATCGGTTCTTAACTAGAAAGAACCAGATCGTAAACTGTCCGGACGTTGAAGCCTTAGCGGCCTTTAAGCACTTCGTCCGCGACGAATGGCTCGCCCGGCACCTCGGGCTGGAAAAACTGAAGACCATGGCAGCCTTAACGGCACTTATGACCCGCTTCTATGCAGGCGAAGATAGTTGGTTGGCTCGTAGAAGCAACAGCTCAGGTGACCCCGACACCTTTGAGGTGCAGGACGGCAACGGTAAACCTCGCCACAATAAAACAAACGTCAGAATAGCCACAACGCTGACGCAGGCAATATGGCAGTCAATGCTGGTTTCAGCGGTCCGAAGTCTGGTCAGCGGAGGAAACCTTTCAAAGGCAAAGATGGGCAATCCAACTTAGATAAAATCCTTGAAAGGCCCTGTCAGATTCATGGCAGACCCGATAAACCTGCAAATCATACCAACATGAATTGTTGGGTCTTCAAATAGGCCGGTAAGTTAAATACCGAACACAACGGAAAAGGGCCCCCAAGCGAAGACGATGATGAGCCCCGTCAGCCAAACACCGGGGGTCAGAAACAATTTTCCCCCAAGGGGAAAATAGTGAACATGATATATGTCAGTCACATCTCCAAAAGGGAGCGCAAATGCGCATTACGGGATGTCTATGCCGTAGATCCTGTCGCCCCCAAGTTCAACCCATGGTCAGCCTCTCCGATCACCTTTGATCACAGGGACCACCCAACTAGTATCCATCACGGGGGTTCGACCGCCCTGGTCCTCGATCCACTCATCGACAGATACCACCTCACTAGAGTCCTTATAAAGGGAGGAAGCAGTCTCAACTTAACCTCTCACGATACTGTCCGAAAGATGGGGATTGACCCATGACGAATCAATCCTAGTAACACTACCTTTAAAGGTGTGATACCAGGGGTAGAGGCCCGTTGTACAGGCTCAATCAAACTGGAGGTAGTATTCGGCTCCCCAGATAACTTTCACAGCGAAGAGTTAATCTTCGACATCGTCCCTTTCCGTAGTGGTTACCATGCATTGCTCAGACGAACTACCTTTGCCCGCTTTAACGCAGTCCGGCATTATGCTTACTTGAAGCTAAAAATGCTCGGGCCTTGCGGCGTCATTACAGTCAATGGTAATATGGAGCGCTCACTCCATACTGAAGAACACACCACGGCCCTTTTAGCCGAAGTGTATAACAGCCTCATCAAGCCGAGGAGTTCATAGGCCAATAAAGACAATGACACATCCAAAACAAGTCTGGTTCGCGCATAGATCAGCGGATCCCAACATTGATTAGCAGTTCGGCTTCCGCCGTTCACCCCACCAGGTGGCGGCTCAGGTACTGTGCGTACATAACTATGCACGAAAATACCTTGGGCGGTGCTAGAGGCACACTGCGGAATAAATCCATTACACGGCTTAACCATAATCGGACCGCATACCCCCCATTCCTTTTCCTTTTTTACGCAGGGTCATCAAGAGCCCTACTTACCGGATGGTTGCCATAGGAGATCCTTTTAAGGCTAGCGTGTCCCATCAAACAAACACTCCTCTCAAAGGACTCCCTACTAAGGAGGAAAGGCGCAAACATCCGGCAAGGCATCATTAAAGTTTCTTTTCCCAACTACGGTTTTTAGGCCCTGTGTTATACTTTCCCATATGTAAAAATTTTCTCTTCTTTATGCATGTAATATGACCATAGTGCTGAACGACATTGTCCATTGACGAAATATCAATAAAGATATAAAAGGGCACAGATGATTACCACCTTCTCGGTTGGGCGTTCAATTTTTTCCTTATCATCTGCGCTATTCCTCATAATCGACTGATACACGTGGTTAGACACGCACCAGGGGCTGTACTCGGCCCCGCTCAATTGATTAAGTCCGAACATCCATAGGGAACCCTTCGGCGTCCTAGATATTACGTTATATGCATCTGCTTTGAATCATGTCTTTGGTCTATAGTTGGGTTGCACGGCTCCTGTGTTTGCCACCTTACGTTCCACAAGTTCGGCAAAGGCGGTAAAGGGAGAACTACTGCGATTGTATTTCCGGTTCGTCCGGTCAAATACCTCAGTAGAGAAAGACGAAAAGTGACTGTCATGGTAAGCGAGAGCGGGTCAGCGATCTAGCGACTTAGTGTTACACTACGAATCGCTCCGAATTTATGCCGTGTTATACGAGGGGTTGGGTTTTCGACCAGCTTGCAAAGGCACCATACTCCGGCTCGCCGATCATGCAACAAGGGGCTAGTACCTAGCGTCACCAATGGACTCTTATAGCTAGGTGAAAGTACTAAAGCCACATAGTTTTATTGCCTAGTTTACCTCACAGGATGCCTCCTACATTGGACCAAGACATTCGATTAAGTGCGGTCATGCGATGACGAACACCCCTTTAATATTTACATGGGGGCTGAAGCCGACGACTGTTAAACTTTCAGACATATAAACAACAAAATAGGAGGATAAACTAAATCATAGATATCATACACAATGAGTTCATTACATTGATCTTACAAACCGGACTCAACTATTCAAAGACAACATCCTTCGAACACTGCCCCTCCACAAGGCGGGCTCCCTCGAGGACCTTGTCAAAATAATTCTTGAGCCGCCGGTGCTCCTTCCATTCAGGTGGCCCTACGGCCGCAATGTCAGCGGCCTTCATCTTTTCCCACAGCACCTTGACACAGGCAAAGGCAATCTGAGCACCCTCAATACAGGACGACCACTTGAGGGCATCGATCCGAAGAAGCGCCTCTAGTAGCCACTGCACAAGCCCAAAGTGACTATTCGGGGTGGACTCGGCTGGCCACAAGCTAACATCCTTCATGGCCAATCCGGCCACCCTGTGCATCTCGGACAGCTGCTTCAGCTGGTCGCTCAGGGCCACGAGAAGTTCTGCTGTAAGGTGCTGCGACCAGAATAACTTCTCCGTCGAGCTCCCCTCTTCGGCTCGAAAGAATGCAGCGGCATCCGAAATGCTCCTCGGCAGATAAGCAAAAGTGCCTGGAGAACTCCAAACTCTGGTCAGTAAAATATACCTCTTACTACTATATCTACTCTCCATGACAAAGGCCTTACCAGCCGCAATTTTCTTCGCCTCTTGTATCTCCTGGCTAGTGCCCTGGCCATCAACCCGGGCCTACTTCAGATTCTCGAGAGCTTTGGTCTGCTCGAAGTCCTGCTCCAAACTCTTCTGCTCCAAGGACTCACACCTTGCGATGGCATCCTTGAGCTCCTGCACTCTATTTCTTCCACCCGCGCCTCATGTCTTCGGCGGGTGGTCTGCTCTTCTTCCAGATCCTTGCCTTCCTTGTCCGTAGCCACTTTGTTCGCCTTTGCCTCCTTCTTGGCTTTGTTAAGGGTGACCTTGAGGGACTCGACCTTGGTTGTGCCAACTGCGAGTATATTCATAACATCCTTAGTCCGTTTCAAACCGACTACACATAAACATACTTTCTGGATATACGGGCACACCTTTGGTTTCTTCGAACCATTTGTTGGTACGGTCGAGTTCCTCATCATATAGCCGGATCTTCCGATTGAGGTCGGCAATTTCAATGCCCTAGGCAGTAGTCGCCAGCTTGGAAGCCTGTCAGACATAAGAAACAGTGTGTGACATACTTATTAATGATCCTCTGTTCGGATTGTCTTAATACGGACAGAGTCTCAGGGGCTACTATCTACATATGGGCTTTGCCTCACACGTACATACATAAAAAACTTATGAAAAATATTACGCTGCCTACCTCGAAGCTTGCTAGCAGGCTGTGGAAGGCTTCAGTCAGCCCGCTCTTTGCGGACTGAACTTTTTCCATAGCCACACCCACAAGAGTGCGGTGTTCTTCTACAACGGAGGCACATTCCAGTGCCTTCCGCATATTGTCAGTGGCCTCCAGATTGGGAGAGGCCGGCGACGGAGCTCTTGCTCCCCCGCCCACCTTTGAAGGGGGCTGCTGATCCGAACCCGGTGTCGTACTGGTCTCTGGGACGGTGTTTGGCGAGGGTCTGGAGTGCTAAAGTCCTTCACCTACGATGGTTGTGGGGATCGCCGTGCCCGCTCTGCAATGCTTGACATGTTGTCCTCGGGCGACTTCCGGACTGTCTCGTCCACCCCTTCCCGGCCAGGAGATGGCCTTTGGGACAACACCTCGGTGTCCTCCATGGTAGGGGTGGAGAGGGTGCGGGATGGGCCGTCACTCTCCGCCTTCCCAGTGGAAAAGAGTTCCCCGTTGAAGAAGAGGGGACTGAAATCTCGCGCGGAGGGCTGAAAGGGATAAAGGAGGATGAGCACGACGAAGTCAGAAATATAATTGAATGAGTGAATTTCTAAAACTTATGTCTCGGCCAGGGGCTTCTCCCTTTGGACCCGCCCCAGATTGTGTTCAAACTCTGTGTTCGAATTGTCCGAGAGGACCACTAGCCCCTTCTTCGGCGTCGCCCCCACTTAGTCCTCGGGGGCCATCCTTTTCCCCCTCCTCGTCCTGAGGGGAGAGTCACTCTCCACCTCCTCATCATCCTCCTCGTCTTCTTCGTCCTCGTCCTCCCTGTGAGAGGAGACGGGCTCGACCTCTCTGGACACTGTAGCCGGAGGGCCCTTGCGGCGGGGCCTGTTCTTGGGCCCCTTACTCTTCTTCTTGGCCTTCTTCTCCGGCGGCTGATAAGGCGCCGGACGAGCATCTTCTCCAGCTGAGGAGTAACTGGGTTTTCAGGCAACGGGGCCAGACACTTGATCTGCTCCGACTTCTTGGTCCAACCCTGCAACAAGAGATGGGTTGATGAGTTTGGCATAGATCAAATATATGTATAAACATATGTCTAGATATGGCTTCTTGGGAACCGAACACTTACTGGAGAGGCCGATACACGATGCTGATGCCCATGTCTTCGGTCTCCATGGGCCAGCTGCTCTTCTGCGCCTTAAAAAGCATCTTCCACATCCCTCCGTGTGTGGCGCCGAAGAAGTGCTCAAGCATCCGCGGATCCTCCGGCTTGAATTTCCACATGGGGGAAGCTCGACGCTGGCAGGGGATAATATGGCAGCAAAGCATGATCTATATAACGTTGGTTAAACCAACGTTCTTTCTGAGCAGTTTGGTGATGCGCGTTTGAAGCGCCAGCACCTCCTTCTGGGACCCCCAGTCAGTGGACTTCTCGTTCCAGGAAGTGAGCCTCATAGGGGGTGCGGATCTGAACTCCTGGATGGCTGCCCCATTGGGGCGGCATGGTTCGGTGATGTAGAACCACTCTTGTTCCCAAATCTTCACGGTCTCCACAAAGGCCACTTTGCGCCAAGTGGTGTTCGGCAACTTTCTAATCATAGCCCCGCCGCAGTCTGCATGCTGCCCATCGACCACCTTCGGCTTCACATTGAAGACCTTGAGCCATAAGCCGAAGTATGGCCGGACGCGGAGGAGGGCCTCACACACAAGTATGAACGCTGATATGTGGAGAAAGGAGTTTGGGTCTAGATCGTGGAAATCTAGCCCGTAGTAGTACATAAGTCCGCGGACGAACGGGTGGAGTGGTTAACCTAACCCTCTAAGGAAATGGGGAAGGAAAAAACACATTTCCCGTGCTCCGGAGTGGGAAGGACTTGACCATCAGAGGGAAGTCGGTGCTTGATTTTGTTGGCGATGTACCCTACACTCCTGAGGTCTGCTATGTTCTCCTCCATTATGAAGGAGGCCTCCCACTTGCCTTTGGAGCCAGTTCTGGCCATGGTCAGAGTAGGTGGCGGTGGTGGTGAGGAAGAAGAAGACTTTGCGAGCACATAGAGGTGGGGAGATTGGAAGGCTAAGAAGATGTGAAGGCATGGGGAGGAAAGTGGGGGTCCCTTGCCCTCTTATAGGCATTAAAAATACCAACCGCCCCCCACTTGTGCCTTGAATCTCACATGTTCCCGATGGATGCGTGCGTCGCAAACAGTTGGATTGCCCAAATATCATTGATATGCAATCCCCTGTTAAGTGGGCACGATCTTTGTTTCGACGGGACGTGTCAATGAAGCGTGACCTCGAAGTGCAAAACGTGGAGCATGAAAATGGTTCAAAATGACGAAGGGTCGAGTTTGACACTTTGTGTAAAGAGTTGTCAGTAAAAGACATTGTTCTCCTTTTTTATTTTTTATGTATATATCCTGCCTTCGCGGCTAAGGGTTGTGTTTCTTGCGAAGCCGGATACAATCCTTTTTCATAGAATAAAGCCGGTGTGTATTCTCTATGGAACCTGCCTTGCAATGCCGAAGACAATTTGAGCGCCGAATATATCATCATTGAAGACTGGTTCAGGGGCTACTGTGGGAGTCTTGGACTAGAGGGTCCTCGTGTGTCCGGTCTATTCATGTGGGACGGACTGATGGGCCGTCAAGATACAAGATGGATGATTATCCTTCGTGTCTGGTGGGGACTCTCACATGCATGGATGGCAAGTATAGGAGTCCGGATATATTGTTCCTTTGTGTAAAACAAACTTTGTACAACCCTAAGCCCCTCTGGTGTCTATATAAACTGGAGGGTAGACCAGAGGCAGGATCACAACATTGCTAGGCTAGCTATCTAGGGTTAGCCGAATTGATCTCGTGGTAGATCAACTCTTGTAACCCCTATACCCTCGAATATAATCAAGCAGGAGTAGGGTTTTACCTCCATTAAGAGGGCCCAAACCTGGGTAAACACTGTGTCCCTTCTCCATTGTTACTGTTGATCCTCAGACGCACAACTTGGGCCCTCCTACCCTAGATCCGCCGGTTTTGACACCGACAGTGGGAAGGCGCAATGTTCACGCGTTCGTCCTCGGGGACGGCTCTTACCCACTGTCGCCACGTCCCAATCAGCATGCCTTGCCGTTGTCTCCCACCCAACGCCGACTTCGGAGGAACTTCGACCCCTTCTTCCTCGATGTCGTAGTGTGGGCAGATACGGCCTCCCGCTACCCACCCAGCGACATTCGGCGACCCTCAGGTACGACTTCCTTCAAAACCGGCCTTGATCTAGTTCCCCAGCTCCTGACATCACTGCATTTGTTTATTTTACTATTTCTCAGGGGCCCCTTGTAGATAGGATCGATCGGCTGTTCGAAAGCCACCTAAATTTTTACTGTTAAGAGGTAAAACTACTTCATGCAGTCGAATCTAGTACTACTTGGTTCAAATAGGGAAGAAAGGGGTGGGGGTGGTGGATGATTTGTTACCTGAATCTAGGAGTTGGTCGAAAGAGGAAATAATGGGGGCGAAAAGTAGAAGAGACTGGCTATCCAACTGGTCTATTGGTCTAATAGGGAAAAGGGAAACACAGTACAAACTCAATATAAACTGATCTATTGGTTGAAAAAGGAAAGAAAGTGGGGACTGGGGGACAAGTCAATAGAGTATGTACTGCACTAGATTTGCTAGACTCACACAGTATAAGGTGGCTATACAGAACAAAAATGGGACCAACCCAGATATCCTATTCTGATGTTTGTTGCCCTGAGTCCCTCTTATGTAATGCCACTAGTAAAATATAGCAGTCCCACGGCTAAAAGCAAGGACACGTTAAACCAATGTTGTTTTCAATGTAATGCCTCCAGTAATATGAATCAATGGCACTATTTTTCATGTCCTGCTAAATTTTCCAATAAGATAAGTTGCTTATTTTCGTTAGAAATGCAATTGTCCTGGTCCGCCTACTTTCCCATGCCCAAATACCAATTCTTCAGTAGTTGTTAATGTAATGTTGCTGGTAAAATGAAGCAATTGCACCATAAAGTAATGTCGTATTTAATGTTGTCATAGTTAATCTTGATGCCCACACTAATATGTAGCGATGCTGCTGCTTTAGAAATTACTAGTGTCCTTGTAGGATCGCCATTCGGATAAGGAACATGCTTCTTCTCATTTTATGTATGTTTCATCACTTGTTAGTCACCCTCCTTTACACCTTTTTGTGCAAACAGAGATATACATTTCACGCTTGATCTTAGTTGAACTGGACAAGTGATATCCAAATTATAGTTGAACATTCCACGAGCTTCACGACCAACCTTGATGTTGCTCAATTTTATTGCAACTAATGAAGAAGAAGCTGCTAGCTCATGGGACATTGCTTCATTTTAGGTGAACTGCACAAAAAGGTCCCATGAATTGAATCATCCATGTTGGTGATTGGTGTCATCCCTTCTACGATGGCGTTGAATGCAGATATGGTTCCCATCATGAGGTATCTTCCTTTTTGGTCCGACCATTTGCCAAAGATCCTACAAGCTGACTTCACTCTTGTGCTACTGTTTTGGCACTGCCATGATAAAGCTGTAATGTTAATATTTTGCACCTTAATCTAGTGGCACTATTAATTTGAGGCAATGTTTTGGCACTGCTAGTGCCATTGATTTTTTATATATAGCGAAAGAGGGGGTTTCCTTCGATTTCACTAAAAAACCCAACAATAGAGAACCATTATCTGACAACATCACAGGGTAAACGAATAGTTATGCAACTACTACTAGAGCGGACTGAGTACTAGCAGGAGACAAGTTCGCCGCATAAGCTAGGCAGGTTGGGGGACACAGCACCAGCTCGACCAAGTTTGTATTACAACCCAAATGCTACCACAGAAACATCAGGGGGAAGATAGGGACTGAAAGAGCCAGCTTCATCCTAGTCTAAGCACCCCCGGCCTCCATCCTTGCGACGCACGATACACCTCGCTTGTCACCTGCTCGACCCTAGTGCCACTGATAAAATGAAGTAATAATACAATTAAAATAGAGTGAGTTTCCTCTCTATCATTTCATTTCCAATGTAGATAAAGAAAGTGCTTCTCTTTGTTAGTATATGTCACATCAACTAGTCGCATTGTTAATGTTTAAGTGTTTCTGCAAACTGGGGTGCTTAATTTTAGTTGATCTACACAAAATATAGATTGGAATGTATCAAGGCCCCTCCTTGTACTACCGCTGTACACTGATGTTCATCACTGGCAGAAGGTGTAACCGGGAGAATTGGGTCAATTTTCAGTATGATGCCTACCCTATGAGGCATCGCAGGGCCCATCTCCCCCTCGCAGCATGGCATACTGTGATACTATTGCAATATTTTCTTCTATTTAGTAGTGTATGTGTCATCAACTAGTGCCACTATAATGTAATCATGCTTTTTCATTATCTATGCAAATAGGGTTATTCAGCTGCATTTTGGTGGAACTGCACAAATGTTCGGATGGAACCGACATATATGCAGAGTGCGAGGTGCCAAGTAAAAATTACCGACACCAACCATGCTCCATCTAAGCATTGGCATCCACCACTACCAGTGGGATGGTTGGCGCTCTCTGTGGACGGATCTTTCTTGGCATCAAATCCTCTAATCAAATACTAGTAGCTTATAGTGGCACTTTTCTAAGGAGTACTCTTTTCTGAAAGAAGAACCAATCTATTTTTCTTTATTTGTACACAGTGTCACAACTTTGTTTTTCGTCCAGAGCTATTTTAGGGTGATTGGCATAGTACTCGGTGACTGATTGTAAGCATGATTTTCATTAGTTGTTACACTAGTAGCTTATAGTTCGCCTGGTCGCTGCTGACGATCTGCCCGATTCGCTAGTGCATCCTCTCCATAGATGTCCTTCTGAGAGGTCTGGTGCTAGCTTTAAAAGATGGGAGGAGAGACAGTGGTCTTGCAATGGAGAGGAGGGAGAGGCGAGATGGTGGTTTTGCAATGGAGAAGATGGAGAGGAGATGGGGTGGTTTTGAAGTGGAGAAGAGGGAGAGGCAAGACGGTGGTTTTGGAATGGAGATGATGGAGAGGACGGGAGGTGGTTTTGCAATGGAGAAGAGGGAGAGGAGCGTGCGGTAGCGATTTAGGATTTGACGAGGGGGCCGGTGCGCTGTGACTGGATCAAAATAAAAAAGAATTTACCCTTCAATTCACAAAGCGACCCCACATTAACTAGTCTCCCTTGCATTCTGGGTCATATATGACCATGATTTTCACAAATAAAATATATGTTATACATTGCAAAAAATAATATAATTTGAAAGTACATTCAGATACGAACCAAACGACACAATTTTTTATGACATGCATTCACATTTTGCTTGTCAAATATAATACCTGGTCAAACTTTGACCCAAAATATACAAAACAAAAAAATACTTCCAAGACTAACGCCGCTCCTCTCCTCTTAAACCACTGTCGCTCCTCTCCTATCCAATCCAAATCCAGCGCCACTCCTCTCCTTCTCCATTTCAAAACCACCGCCCCTCCTCTCCTGTTCCAATCCAAAACCAGCGCCTCTCCTCTCCTGTTCTAATCCAAAACCAGCACCGCTCCTCTCCTCTTCCATTCAAAAACGAGCGCCAGCGAGTGAAGCTGCTGTGGAGAAGTAGATCAATGGAGGACTACAACTGATACATGAGGATTGCAGATGGCGACCCTGTGAAGCTACCTAGGATGTTGGATATACAGTCTTGGTTTGACAACAAGGACCAATTAACGGCGACTACGACATCCATGGCCAAATATCTGCAACAAAGTGAAAAGGTGGCGATACTCCCGAAGGGAGTCGCGCGGCAGTAAAGAGCTACTCCTCTGGGCCATGGAGCAAATAGATTCACCGAATCCAATCGTGAGGCAGCGGTGGTGGGAGTATCGATCCAAGATTGAGCATCCACCAGAGATTGAAGGATCGAGCATCTACAGGGTGTCATTTGTGAGGGTGTTGTGTCAGAGCGAGCCGGTGGAGTCTTCATCAACTGAACCCAACTGCAAGAGGAGAAAAGTAGTTGGCCCAACGACGCTTCCCCGCCATCTTCTCCCTCGCCATTTACCTCGTCATATAGGGCGGCTGTCTGCCGCCGAATAATAGGAGGGTACTGCCCCCCAACCCAATAGTAGGGCAGGTTGTGAATTGTCAGGAGGAGCTTAGGGTTGTCAGTATTTGCAGGTTGTGAATTGTGTTTTGTGTTGTGTATTTTGAGAGTACTTTCATATATGAATATCTTTTGAATTTCATATTTGATGTATTGAGCATATGAAGTATCTTATGAATTCTAGAGATCTATTTTTAGCACTTGAAAATGTAGTTTAATATAAAAGTGCAGACAATGTGATTCTCATAGAAGAAACTGCAAGTTTCAGTTTATAAGAACCTACAAGTTTCAGAGGCAGAGCATTTATATTAACACGCCCTTTCAAACAGGGATAACATCATGTTGGAAGTTTTATTCATGATCGAAAATGGAACTACCAGCCAGTTAACATCATGCTGATCAACATTCATGCATAGCACATCGACATATGATGCACCATCAAAAAAGATATGCTATTTTCAAAATGCCCACACAATGTCGAGTGTGAGAAAAATAGAGAAAACGAGGGACGAAGTTTTGGCTAGTGTTGGAGGTGGTGTGCGTAGGTGACAATGGGGACCCAGAGGTCAATAATGACAAAGGAAAAAAAATTGGAGATATTTTCACTACATAAGGTGGAGTCGAACCGGGGCGGAACCGCGGTCGGGTAGTGTCACTTGGCCACTAGGCTAGTTTAGTAGTTTTGCTAGAAATTAGGCACAACATCTACCATTACTGTAGCATGCCTTCCCCGGCTCTGGTTCGTTCTCATCCACGACCTGGATGCCATCCTCCGCCTTTGTGCGCTTGCCGCGGCGCCGCTGTCTGCCATTGTGAACATGCTGAACAAACGAGAGGAATCTGGATAGGACTATACGTGGAGAGGCGAACAGTCGGGACTCACTAGGTCCATGGCCATACGCAAGCAAGTGCCTTATTGAAAAAATACTTCCTCCTAATGCTATACTGACATTGGGGCCCGTGGGTTTGTCAACATAGTTACATTTTTTTAGGTGCTTCAATGTAGTTACTAAAGGAGAAAAAATTTACAACGAAGCCGGGGAGCTGGGAGGTATCATTTCTTATCAGTGGGCCAGCAAGTATCAGCTGGGTTGTGGTCTGCCCCGTCTAGCCTTTCTTTTTTAACTTGTGCAGCCCACGACATGTCGATTGGTATTTTCTTCAGGGTCGTCATGTATCGACCGGCCTATGGACCTCCCATCCTAGGTTTTACTTTTCCTGAACCATCCGTAGCCCAACTTATATTTTTTTTGAAGAAAACGCAGAGGTCTGCTCTATTTTTCTATATAAGAATAGGAACGCCAGGTCCAACATATGTTTCCCTTCTAACTATATTATATATATTTACATTATTTTATATGTTATTATATATTATTTTTATTGTCATCATATATCTAACAGATACTTACATATATAAGAAAAAATTTCCCACGTCTTATTAACTTATAAAAATAATTTTTAACAATAAAATCTGGGAATTTTTTACATTAAGGCAACGGAAATCCTGGTGATTGTGTACAAAATCTTGGTAATATTTAAGGGCCAATGTAATAATAAAGAACTTATTATTTAAATGTATTTATAACAAAATGCTCAGCCCCTGTTTATTTTTTGATAACATTGTTGCGCCCAACTCAACATTTTAATTAGAACCAGCCCAGCAAAATCGTGTATTTCGAGAAAGCGCAAATGGGTTGTAATTTTTTAGGAAAAAAATAAATGGGTTGCATGGACGCCACATTATTTGTTCAGCCAGCCCAGAAAATTCGTGTATTTTGAGAAAGTGAAAATGGGTTGTAGTTTTTAAAAAATGGGCCGCATGGACGTTACATTAATTGTTCACCCAGCCTAGCAAATGGACTGTAATTCTCAAAAAATATATCAAACGGACTGTAGATTCTGAAAAATGGGTTGAATATGTGCCACATTTTTGGAGGCTGAAATGTGGGCCAATAGGTCGAAGCTAACGCAAGTCATTATCAACTTAGTCAACAAATGATTCTGACATCATAGCCATTCGATTTACATCCAACGACCGACATTCATCTTAAATCTCTCCTCTTCTTCCTCCAGTGCCACCGGGACCACCTGCTCCCGCCTCCTGCTGCTAGCAGCTCTGCTTAGCATGCTTCGCTGTGAAGCGCTACCCCACCTCCGGCCAAGCCATCCCTCCACCCCTCCACACCTCCTGTTATTCTCCATCGACTGCCAAACCACGCCGCACTAGAACCAGTTAACCCTCGAACTCTGATCCGTCTGCGACTCCACTCCCGCGCCTTCCCAACTCCGGCTTGTTGCCGTCCGGGGCCTCACCGTCGTCCAACACCTTGGATGCGCTTGGTGCAGCGGGGTCAACTTGGTCAACAAACGAGAGTCATCGGAAGAGGACTATACGTGGAGAGGCTGACAGTGGGGACGCACCAGGTCCATGGACGCACGCATGCAACCGCCTCCTTATTACGTGAAAATGAAAGTATTCCTCCTCTAGAAAGCTAGGACCCACCACATATATCTTCACATGGAAGCAAGTGCCTTTGTATTCCTGCCACTGACAACTGGGATCCACTGGCTACATCTTCACACGCAAGGAAATGTGTCCATATTACGAAAAAAATGATTCTCCTCTTGACAGCTGGGACCCACCAGATTTATCTTCGCACGCAATGAAGTGCCTCCTTATCCTCCCTGATAGCTGGGACCCACCCAGTCAAACCGTATGTAGGGTGGTTTGTCTAGTCGCGAATGTGTATGTACATACTGGTCGATCGGTCTCTCTGCAGCGATAAACCGTCACTGAGTAAGGAGCGGCACATGTCGTAGTAGAGGCACAGACGTAGAATGTCACGCAGTCACTTCTATATCATGTACATGTATGTATAGCCACCTTGCAAGAAAGTAAATACGGCTACGTACGTAGACATGGGCGGGGTCTCGAACGCATATAGCGACGGCATCCTGTTCATCGGCAGCGAACCGGTTGGGTCGTAATGGAGAAACTGCGTCGTGTTCATCGGGAGGCAATGGAATGCGTCATGTTCATCAGGAGCCAACCGTCTTGGATGAAACAGCCGAAACAAGGCCTGGCGTACCAATGAACGGAGGAAATGACCTTCTGTTCGACCGCGTACGGTCGAAACGGGATCTTGTTCTTCGGGAGGGATCTGGCGTACCACAAAATAGAGGAAATAGACTTCTCTTCAACCTTCTACGCTCGAAACGGAGTCCTGTTTCTCCGAAGGGGTGTGGTGTACCGCAAAATGCAGGAAACAGACTTCTTTTCAACCTCCTACTGTCGAAACTGGGTCTTGTTCATCAGGAGGGGTGTGGTGCACCGCAAAACGGGACTCCACGGGCTACTGTTCATCCATTGTCGACCTCCTCCAGCCTCCATGGGCTACTGTTCATCCACCGTCGACCTCCTCCAGCCTCCACCTGCTACTGTTCATCCATGGTGTCTCCCTGTGCCTCCACGGGCTCCTAATCATCCATCCTCCATGAGCTACTGTTCAACCAACCTTCCACGGGGTCTTGTTCATCTAACCCCCACCGAAAACTGTTCATCCAACCCCCAACAACGCTCACTGTTCATCAAGAGGCAGCAGGTTCGATCCGCTTCAGTTAGCATCTGTAGCGAAGGAATCCCTCGATTGGCTTCTGTTAATAGCCAGGGATCGATCGATCGCTCGGGTTCAGTAACTTAGCTAGTGCAATCTCTCGGGTCCAGTAAGCGAAGGCCTCGCTTGGGTTCAGTTAGAGCCCAACGCATACATGCGCGTACGTGTATGATTAAAACACGCAATCCCTCCGTGCATCGCTCGGACCCGACCACCCACGAAGAAAGCTGGGCGACTTCTCTCTTTTCTTTGCTGCTTCTCTTTCGGCAGACTACGAAATACCCTTGCATAAAAACACAATAGTGAGAGTATGGGTGAAGTGTGCGCAGAACTAGTGCACTGTAAAAGTAGCAGATAGCAGGTGGCTGAAAAATAAATGACAAGAGACATATGATAGCTCCACAACATTGCATGGCAAACAAAATTAGATTCTACTCCGTATGACTTTGTAATATATGAGCACAGGAAATGCAGGTACTCCTCTAGCACACCACCACATGTGGTCATATGTAAGATAACAGTTGACTGAAAATAAATAGGTTAGTCGATTTTTTTAATGAACCTTCTGATCTATAAGGAACGGGCAGATGGCCTTTGTCTACCTCCCGCCAGTCACTGTTGACGATCTTTCTTGAACCGCCAGCGACCACCGGCCCAGACCCCTGCCTTCGCCCCGCGCTCCCCTCGACCTCACACCACCACCGTGCTTGGCAGCGTCCCCAGGCCATCCCCTTAATCCCGGCCGACCTCCAGATCGGGCACCAGTAGCTCTAGGCCGCACACGCCCCTAAGATAAACACCAAGGCGCTGCTTCCCCGGCGTAATAGGCGTACTAGCGCCTGTTATGCCGGGGAATGCTTCCGTTAATTGGGAATCAGCTGCCCAGAAATAGAAATTCAGGGGGGCGACGGACCTCTAGCTAAGGAGAAATAGTATATGAGGAGAAACCTTGTGCATCGCGAGTTACTAGGAACATCTAGTATCAAGAAGAAGTGGTAAACTAGTGTCTTCTGTGGGATGAATACCGTGCAAGCAGAGACGTAATATTTGCACGAATAAGGGAAGAGGAGTACCATTTTCGGTTTCCTGTGTGGTCACCTCCACATGTCATGCCGATCTTCTTCTTTTTACCGGGGAAACCGATGATCTGGAGGGTGCAGGCTTGGACGAACCGATGGCCAAATTGTTGATTGTATTGTCGTGGCCGTATGTCGGCGGATGGGAAGAAGATCTGAGGCGGCGAAGGACGGCGTAGTAGGAACAGCTCTGGTGCGGTGGAGGGTGGCGAAGTTGGAGCGGCAGGGGTGAGGCGCAGGACGGCGTGGTTGAACTGGCTCGGGTACGGATGGCTCGGCCTCGGCTTTAACTACTAGTCGTGGAGGGCGTTGCGGTTGAGGTTGCGGTGGACGACGATGTCGGGGTATCAGCTCCGGCGTGATGGAGGAGGGCGGCGGTTGATGGGTGGGATGGGGTGGCGGACGGAGGACGCCGGGGTTTCGCGGCTGGTGGAGAGGTAGTGTTGGCGCCCACAGAGTACGAATGGGGAATCAGACGGGTGGGGGGAACCATGTTTTGGTCTGGTACGCGCTTGTTTTTGGCTTTTTTGAACAGAAGATGGGATGCGCTTCTTTGAAATTTGGGGAAAGTACAAACTTTACCCCCCCCCCTCTTATATTTCGGACCTAATGCGGGTCGGGGGTAGGATGGTCATCCCAGGTGTCCTAAATAGTGGGCGGGAGCAATTTCGGTTGCGCGCATGTGTGCTTAGGCGGCCATTGTGTATGAATGTTTTTCGGAGGCGGTTGCGTGGCGTCTAGATGAAGCTACAAACCTACCCCGGTTTAGACCTTTGGACGTCGGTCCAGTAGGTTTCACGGGGCGGAGTTATTAGAAAAGTAATTTCCTTGTACTACCAAACATTGGTCTCACGCAGTTTCGGGCGAGTAGAGGCTCTTTTGGTGCTTCGTTCTAAATTTTGAAACACAATCATTCACTATTAGAGTACTCTTGAACTATGAGGATTGTCCTAAATAGACAACGTTATATTTGACCTTGTATGTTTGAAAACCTCATTAAATTATCCGCTTCTTTTTGAAATTTGGACACTTGAAAATCCTATAACTACGATTATTTTGGAATGGAGGAGCTAAATTTGAATCTATTTTGTACACGACTACATATGCTATTATGTACAAAATCAGAGCAAAGATTGGTGGCCCCATAATTTAGGTATGGTTTACAAATGCCATGATATCTAATACAAATAATTGAATGGACTTCATGTTGAATTCGATTTTTTTAAACCACCTTAAGTTGAATTAAAATGTATGCTAGTTCATAGGTAGCTATTTATAATGTTCATTGTGTAACTTTCATATGTATAATGTGCTTTACACACACGACATGAACTATACTCACGTTTATATTCGATTGCTAAAGTGATGCATTGTCTGGAGTTCAAAATAATAACTATGTGGATCAATTGTGTCTAATAATAACATAGACATGCTCAAATTCGATAGAATCTAGATGTCTGCTGGATCAATGACCGCTCCTTACGCAAATTGCAAATATCAACATCCCATCCTAATATTTGGATACAATTTATATGTTTAATCAATTTGTACAACAGTCTTTTACATGTAGTTTCACTCTCCATCGGTGGTCTCTCACACATGCTCACACACTCTCGAGGTGTCTTTCTCACACACATGCTCTAGATATAAGCATCCCTCCCTCTCGTAACCATTTACAAGTGTTTTCACTAAACTTTATCACAAGCACTATTCCTCTCGCAAACATACACACGCACAATCCCCATTGACCCTTTCTATATACATGGATGGACCTGCCTACGAGTCTCATGTACGCACATTATCTTTAGGCCTGTCTCTCACGCATTGTCTCACACCTCTCTTAATAATCGACAAGTATGATTCTAGCTGAGCATTCTATAGGATGCCCCTTAAAGTTAGGTTGGATGAATAGTAACATCAGAGATAAAGGGGTTACCTTAGTCCGAGAACCTAGGGTTACAAATCCTAGCCGGCTTTGTCAGTAGACACAGAGTCCTTCACAATTCTGCTATCTTTGTCTTGTACGACTAGTCATCCATGGGTCTTCCTAAATGCGTAACAGGCCGACCAATGTGGAGTAGGACGGAACCGAACGAATGGTCCCACCTCGACCCACCGGACCTCACGCGGTGACACAGCCTCTGCCCCCACGTCTCATTATCTTCTCACACCCACACATACCAACACAAACACCACACACACAAAAAATTTCTCCTGGTGCCTCTTTTCCCTCCCCCTTGCATATACACACTCAAGGGAATGGAATCTCTCGTTGTGACGTCATATTCATCTCTCTCTCTCTAGAACACTCTCATTTCTCGTGCTATCTCTCCCACGCCCCCCCATCGGCCCCTCTATCCATGCCTCTCTCGAATACGTAATACACACACATACCTCTCTAGGGCCCGCCAAATGCATCAACTACACATTCACACATGTTACATCACGTACCCCATTGATCTAAAAAGCCCTCTCTTCACCTTTATTTTGCATACAACATTCCTTTTGAATAAAGTGTGGGCAAAAAAATATTTTAGAGTTATATGGAGGAGTACGAATGCTAATTTGCATTGCATGGTGCCCACAATGATATTTATTCCGCACTCTGAATTTGTATATTTTATACTATATACAAAGTTAGTCATAATAAAGAGAAATGAAGAGCATCTCTCTCTCCATCGCATACCCCCCCCCCCTGTCCGCCCCTTTCACGTATGCACACCAAACTATCTCCAGGTCCTCTAAAAGTAAGCCCCCAGAAAATTCACGCATGTTTCATCTTTCTCTCGCGATATATGCAATGACGATCATTGTATTTGAAGCAAAAGCACGATATGTACATTGGACTTCAGAATCCACTCATTATGGTCACCATTTATGTTTAGTGGTTATTATACAGTCACGGGCTCACCGTACAACTTTGTATTTGCTCATGACATGACTAGTTGACCAGTTAAATGCTCCACGTGGCACCTCTAGTGTTGCATCACATTATCTCACTACCATCGCGCCCACCTGTCGACTTGTATCTACTCTACATCTACACTCTTATAAAATACATAAAATACACTCTTATAAAAAAAATAGAGTTGGTGATGATGGTGTGGCCGCCATCCTGCAATATAGGCTGTCCGATTTATATCTGACGGATAGGAAAGAAACTATGGAAATTTTGCAAAAAGTTACCCACACACCTCTCCACATTTACCCACACAACTCTCACAAGATAAACTAGTCAAACAAATGCATCTTGATGTTACGTGCAACGCATGGGCATCTTGCTAGTAAGAATGAAAACAAACGACAAAAAAATATTTGGACGGTGGTTCGAAGTCATGACCGCGGGCACAACGGATAAGGTGGCCTTGTATTGGTATGCTGAGCCGTCTATTTTAACACACAGGAGCTCGTGTGGTGATTATACACACACGCACGCATGCACACAAACTGCATCCACGCAACACTCACACAAACACATGCACCCACGCACACACGCAACACTGACATGTACACACGCAGCCACACACGCACGCAACACTCACACGCACACACGCACGCATGCATGCACACACCAGTACACCACACGACCAACACACACTCTCACGCTCAAGTGTTCAACCTACACATGCATGCACACACATCAGGCTCTGACAAACACATACACAACCAGGTGATTCTGGCGCACGGGTTGGAGTCTTGTCGCGCCTGTGTAAATTTGTGTTTATCTAACGTTTTCCCTATGAGAACTGACAGGTGGGACCCATAAGGAACATGGTCAATTTAACTAGTCAACATGGGGCCACGCAGACTATTTGGCCGGTCAATAGAGTGCAATCCGATGTTGAACCGTGAGAAAGTGACCGTATAATCACCGCAAAACATATATAGTGACCGTAATCAGCTTATTCTGAAGTTCGGTGACCGCATTACGCTTTTCTCTTTGCAGGCCCTCCAAAACTACATCTCTACACATTCTCACATGTTACATCTAACAACTATGCAAAACAGCACTACTACTACACTCTAACACAATAAATCATATGTGTTTTTAGTTTTACTAGATATCATATTGTTACTTATAATTATTCAGTTCTCATACATTAAAATGGCCTTTGAAATGTATGGCCTGTATCATCTACCGCGCGGGAAAAATCCCGCCCTTTCGTGTTTAATCGGGTTTGTATCGATGGATCGTGCGAAACAGCAAAACTATAGTACTATATAGTACAAGTAACAGTTCACTGGGCCGTCGTGTCGTGTACTCCTTTGTCGTAAGAGTGGAGCGCTCGCTTTCACAAATATTCTAGTCCCTTTCGCCGACATGTGGGACATCAAGCTACTGGGTCCACGTGCCATACTGGAATATAGTGCAGAGAAGCCGGGTGAAGCACCCCAGCCATGGCGCCGGCGTAGTAATGAGCAATGAGGCGTCAAATCACAAAGATGCACCTTTCCCACAGTTAAGTTGGAGGGACGAAGTAATAATGCTAAAAAAAGAAGTTGGATGGACGAAGCAACCATCATTTCACTCGTTGCTGAATCTGCTTCTCCCTCATCTTCTTCAACTTAACCACGTGTTGCTTCTGCCATTGTTCTGCTTCATGTGGGACGCGGATCGGCTTGCTAAAGCACTGACACGTGGGACCGCATGTTAGCAAACCGCCAGGACAACATCCGCTGAAAATAAGAAACGTCCCCCGCCATCCGCGCGGCAAATCACCTCCCTTTTACTAATCTTGATTCTATAATTTTTTAGATCAATATAATTGAGATTTGTATAGATAGCACACAGGAGCAAAACCAAGTGGTACGGTTAAGGGCATCCACAATGTGTAGCCAAATGTGAAAATAGCTTTTGGCATCATGGGAACCATTGTGGACGGTGTTGCCAAAGCCAAAAAGATGGAACCGAAGCTCCCTGATTGATTGATTGAAGGAATAGAAAAATGCAATGTCTCTCTTCTTTCTCCCATGCTTGGATGCATGTAGTACTGTATAGAGCATAGAGTCTACTCCCCTGTCCCTTTTATCACAAATCACAAAGCAGTGAGGCATCAAATCACAAAAGCACAGACGAAGCAACCATCATTTCACTCTTCGGTGACTCCGCTTCTCCATTGTATTCTTTGAGAAACCATCTCACCGCACTAAGCTGGATGGACGACGCTATTGTGTACTCCTAGTAGTACCAGTCCTTTGGTTCAACGGACTTCCTAGATGCAAATAAGGCGGTTGTCTCGGCTTGCAGGCGGCACTTGCGAATGACTTACCGTGGTCTCCCTCAATGGTGTTCTCCGTCGAACGCACTTCACCAAACCACAAAAAAAGATATCATCGACGTCACCGCAATAGGGAAGGAAGTCAAATATAGTTACTACCTCCATTTTTTGTACACAAGGCGAGTATATATCAAAATTACAATTTGCAAAGGGCCACTAACACTAATCGAGGCAAAATTGATGGGGTTTTCCTCGTACTCCCTCCGTCCGGAAATACTTGTCGGAGAAATGCATAAAAGTGAATGTATCTAGAACTGAAATACATCTAGATACATCCATTCATCCGACGAGTATTTATGGACGGAGAGAGTACTAGCAACCAAGGACATTAATATCCCCTGCATGCATGCGGAAGTGAGAAGGTTGGTTTGCATGGCGCTGCATTAATCAAGCGATGAGGAGTGAGATGGTTAGCTCTTTGGTATCTGGAGAAAAAAATACGCATTAATTGACACGTGAAACGAGGATTTCTATCGATTAAATTCCGCGAAGGAAAACCCCGCCTTTCTTTTTTAACACTATTACTCCTAGTACGTACGTACTTATCCTGTTTGGGTCTAGGCCTTGCATTGCCAAACTTCGCCACACATTTTTGCCAAGCTTGCCTAAAGTTTTCAAAATGAAAAGGAGGTACACTTGTGCACGGCTGTCACGGTCGCACCGCATCCTCACACGGTCTCTCCTGCACGCCACGGTCGCACCGCACCCTCACACAGTCGCTCCTGCACGCCGCAAACCCAACCAAGGGAACGCACCCTCACTGACACGTGTGGTCGCATGTGAACAAACCAAACTCAGTCATCCTATCACTGACATATAATTTTTGTTCATAGAGTATGTTTATTCAACCGCATGTTGGGGAGTATCTGTACGGCCCATGCGTTGGTCTGTTGGGGAAGAAGAAGAGGTGAGGAAGAAGGAAAGAAGGGTTAGGAGACGTAGGATATTCATCCAACCGCCTGAAATGGTAGACTGACCCAAGTCAGGTGACTTGCATAACAAATATATGTTTTTACATAGCAAAAGATCCATAAAAACAAAAACATAAAGAAAAACTATCACTGCTCGCAGAAAGAGGCGTCCTCGTCATCTTTGGCTGCCGGCGCGAACCAGCCGTAGCTGCCGACGTGTGTCTCCGCACCGTGGTTGTCCTCGGCCTCCAGCTACTCGTTCAAGCGGAGCGTGCGGGTGCTCTGCACGGACAACAACATAGCCCGGTTCAAGTCGAGGACGTCTGGTTCCGCCTGCAGGAGGGCCTCGATGGCAGCGGCATCTGCGTGCTCCACATCGAGTCGAGCCTCTGCCGCCCGGTTCAAGTCCAGGACGTCCGGTTCCGCCTGCAGGAGGGCGTCGATGAGAGCGGCATCCGCGCGCTCTGCGGCGAGTCGAGCCTCTGCCGCCTGGTTCAAGTCCAGGACATCCGGTTCCGCCTATAGGAGGGCCTCGATGGCAGCGGCATCTGCACGCTCCGCCTCAAGTTGAGCCTCCACCGCCCGGTTCACATCCACGACATCTGGTTCCGCCTGCAGGAGAGCCTTGATGGCAGCGGCATGCGCGTGCTCCACGTCGAGTTGAGCCTCTGCCTCCCGGTCGTCCTTTGGTATCTCCATGTTGAACCGCTAGTCCGCCTGCACCATGGGGGACTCGGACGCCGGCACGAAGTCGACGTCCATCGTCTCATACCCATCAGGGGCCTTCTGCGCCGCGACCTCCGCCATGAACATTGGATCGGCTTCCTCCTCCTCGTAGCTTGGCTCCAGAGAACTCGAGGATTGGCCCGCCGCAAAGCGAGCTTGGGAACGGAGGTCTATGGCGCCGACCGCTGCCGCGATTTCTATGCGGTGCTCCGGTCTCAGCATCTTGTAGTAAGTGATCTTGCAGCGCACCATGGATTTCCGGCGAACTAGGGGACGCTTGATGCGGGCTAGGGGATCGAAAGGTGGGGGAATGGGCTGGAGATTAGGTGTGGTTTTAGGGCAGTGGCTGGCGTAGGCCGAGCAGCGAAGGTTCTGCTGTGAATAGTAGTTCCGGTGACGACCGGTCAATCAGTTTTGACTGTACATCGCTCTTGTCGCGTTTGCGTTGCAGCCCGGCATGCTGGGACCTCCACGTCGCTCACCGAATGGAACGCGATTCGTCTTGCGTTTTTGCTAGCTTGTGGGACCGCAGTTGAGAGCAAACCGACGTCCCTCCCCCTCCCCCGCCCGCGTCATTTATTATACTACCACTCCCTCAATTTTATGCGGAGTAAATAAAAACAGAGGGAGTATACTACAGATGAGGATCCCCAAACGTGGCCGAACCCATTGAGTAACTGACATGCGGGGCCTAGCAAGCATGGGGTCCGCCAGTAAGTGACCGAAAGGGAGGGTAAGGCAGGGATACCTACGTCAGAAGATCCACTTCCACTACTACTCCCTGCTTCCATTTACTATACAGGGCCTAATGCATTTTTTGACGCCAACTTTGACCAAATGTTAGAGTAATAATACATGACATGCAACTTACACAAAGCATACGGTCAAATTCGTATGTGAAAGAAGTTTCCAATGATATAATTTTCACTTTATACATCTCATGTACAATTAATCTTGTCAATAGTCAAATGCGGTTTTAAAAACGCATTAGAGCATGGTTAATAATATAACCAGTCGATGGCTATGAGGGACTGCCATGTCATCTATAGCCATCATCTATTATATGCACTCATACGGTAGTGTGGGCTATAAGGTTGGCTATTTCCCGCAAAAAAATATATAAGGTTGGCTATTGTATTAGTACTTTTTTCCATCTCCTCTCTATCTCTTTCTTCATATTTATTGTACTAGTATTTAACTAGGAATGTGTATATAGCTAAGGCTCTTGCATGAGAGCTCACTCCCCTTACTTTTTCGCATCTCTGTCCTCCACATAGGCCCTATATAAATGGAAGGAGGGAGTACAAATGTTGTCAGTACTCCATGTGTACTATTGGACATGGAGCTTAAAAAAGTTACTATTGGACTGGCTATATGTGGCGAAATCCTAGTAGGAAGAGCATGCGCGAGAACAAGCACATTCACCTGGTTGAAAACAAATTGGAAACCATCTCGAGTACAAATCTAGGAGTACATACGAATCTAACAATATTGATTGGGCATGTTGTTGAATGTTGATACCTTTTTTTTATCAAAGTAGAGATACTTTGACTACACATAAAACATATATGTAAACTAGAAAGGATAGGACGGAGTATATTGTACGTTAAAAAATGAAACGAACATTGAATACCCTTTATATATGATTTGCGGATGCTATGATCACCGGTTCAAAACTTTGAATCCGCCTTAGGTATCACGTGCTCTCACTCGTTCTCTCTCGATTTCATCTCGGGGTCTGGAGATCGATTGAAAGAGGACTAGGGTGGGTACATGCGAATGATACCCGGCGGAATGTTCAAATGAGGCATGCGGGAGGATGGACTCGACTAGAGGGCGACATGATCGATGGAGAAGAGGGCAGGAGAGGAATGAGAAATAAGCAAACGCCGCATGATTATACTTGAACGGCTCAAATAAACAATAAGTTGTCTTGCTTGGCCTACATAGTGAAAGGCCTAATGCGCAACGCGGAGCACTGACGCTCGAATATTGCCGGGAAAACAGGGAAACCGACATGTGGGGCACACTCGTCGGACGAACTAGCGTAGACTAGTCCAATGGAG
Source organism: Triticum timopheevii (assembly GCA_963921465.1). Lineage (NCBI taxonomy): Eukaryota > Viridiplantae > Streptophyta > Magnoliopsida > Poales > Poaceae > Triticum > Triticum timopheevii. The sequence goes on along the minus strand of OY997264.1, from coordinate 236,608,192 downwards.
GAGCTGGCCCACGACCTCCTCGCCACCGACAACCGTTCATGTGGGTCGTTGGGGCCAACAACGGGGCACAGCTCTAGCACCGCCTCTGGACACAGCGACCCCGGTGAGCAACATGCTCATATCGTCGCTAGACACGGTCGGTTTCAGTGTCCCGAGGGTGGCGTTAGTGCTGTGGCACGACAAACAATATGTGTGGTGTGTGCCCAAGGTTGCCCCATCAAAGCATTGAGTAGACAAAATTTTAGTTGAGGTATTGGTTGCCCATGATTTGGCCGACATTGGCAAGAAAAATGAACTAGAGTTGGCTAGAGTTCATTGGCAAGCCAAAAAAATGGCAACCATCCAAACAAAGACCAATCTTTGGGTCATGACCAAAATTTTGTTAAGGTGCACTTTGGCCACAATCCAAACACACCCCAACACCCGGCTCGTCGAGGATGCACGGGGCGCCGCAACGCGTCCGCGGAGTGATGTAGCGCGGCTAACTGCATCCTCAGGACCTGAGACCATGCCGGGTCGTCTTGCTTTTTCAATGACATGCGGGGATCGCATGTCAGCAAAGGGAATCTCCAACGTTGCCACGACTGTAGCTGACTACCCTGGCACACCCAATCCCTCATCCCTCGTGCCATCGCACGTTGCGTTCCCAGCCGGCGCCAGCTGCCCGCATTCATGCCGTCAGTTCGTATGTCGTCGTTTAGAGGCTCAGTACCCGACAAACCAACTCCGGCGACTTAATGACACACCCGGACGCTTGGCCTCACCGGAATGCGCTACTTAAAGCGGCAACGCCCAGCTAACCTCCACACCATAGCGCATCGTCCTCCTACCTGGCACCACATCCACCATGACCGCAAGTGTGGACGCTCTGTGGGAGAGCTTGTCTTCGGGGATGAAGCTCGAGGTCGCCGCCCTCGCTCAGGTCGCCTCTCGCGATGCAATAGAGGCGTAGCTGGACGCGGACGCGACCGCACAAGCGGTGGCCACGCTGGTGGCCGACGATGGGAGCACCGTCAGCCACGCGTCCTGCTTGCCGCCGTCCAACGTCCGGCACCGCCGAGGTCGGGGACTCCTCCGAGGATGAGTAGGGCATGGGAGGCGGCAGGGCATGGTGTGCCAACTGGCCGGTCCGTATCCCATGTTCTACTCTTCCTCGCCGGAGACCGCACCTTCACTTCACGGGTCTTGAACCCCACCCCCGCACATGGAGATCGCAGATGGAGGACGTCGGTCGCCACCGTAGAATAGGTTTAGGGTCGGGTTTCTTTTATTTTTCTGTCCTATAAAAGTTCAAAATGTAATGAAAATCTGCCGTGTTTGCATTAATCTTGGCTGGTGTATGTGAACTTTCACAATAATATACATATTGTAGGAGTACTAGTAAGATGCCCGTGCGGTGCATGGAAGATTGTGGGAGAAAAGGATGAACGAGGGAAAGCCTTATCTACAAATGTTGAGAGGAGTGCGGGTAAATTGTCATAGTTTCCTTCCTATCTGTTAGATATAGATCGGACGGCCTATATTGCAGGATGACGAGGACACCATCATCACCAACTCTGCTTTTTATTGAACCGAGACAAATCTAACATGCGAAGTAAAATAAACACATAGGGTTTATACATACACAATTAATCTTGGCACTCCAATAGTACGTCCACTACAAATTCATGCATTTCACATCTTTCTACATCTATGGGAACCTACGAAAGGGTTAACGTAAATTGCCTCTCTCTCTCCTCCCCTAATTTTCATGGTGGTGGGCCCCTCCCTCCCCCAATCTACAATCAACAGCTCACACGTTTTACATTACGTTAATTACGTAACTGGGATTACGTAGGTGTAGCATTACTCGTCCTAAAAAACCCAACTAAGCCAACCTCCCAGCATATCGCGCGGGAAAAGACCCGGCCACGCCGTTTTAGTCGAGATTACCGGATTACTAGTAAGTGGTATCGATGGAATGCGTGAAGCAGCACATTTTTTTGAGGAGGCGAAGCACCTAGTTTAAAAGGAAAAAAGGCGGTACACTCACAACACTCCTGTCGCGGTCGCATTGCACCCCACACACGTTCGGTCCTGCACACGGCTCACGCAAACGGAATGCGCTTTGGCTTGCCTCTTCACTAACACGTGGGACTGCACTTGGAGAAACTACCATGTGCCAAACTCCCCCCGCCTACGCGCGAAAATCCTCCCCCCCCCACACACACAAAAATTCCCCCCAAATCCAATTCAACCGCCCTTCGGCTAACTAGCCAATAATAATCCCCAAACCCCCCTCCCCCCGTCCCTCTCCACTCCATTCGCTCCGCCAAAGCCGCCCTCCCCGCCGTGCCGATATGTCAGTGCTGCAGTTCGTTGAGGGGACGCACGGTGATCCTTTTGATCCCACGGTACGCTCTCGTAGACTGTCGTCGTCTAGCCGAGCCATCACCTCTGGCTACGTTCTTGTGGAGGCGCATGGCGGTCAGTGCCGCCACCGCTGGCGACGTCCGTGTGGAGACGCACGGCGGTCAGCTTCTCCCATGGTACGCGCATTCTAGACTGAGGCCCCGTTCATGCCAGTGTAGCGCTGAATGTTAGCTGATAGACGCTGTTAATCTCACTATTTGCCGAAGTAGTTTACTATGAATATGCTCTGCTTAAGATTCTTCCTTGCCCTGTTTTGCTCTCAATCTGCTTAGCTGAGATAGCATGCCAAGGCCGATTAGTTGCTAAAATATCCTGCCATATATTTATTGTGACGTAGATTGCCATGGTCTAGTAGCCAATCTGTTAGGTGAAATAGCTCTACACCATTTTATCCTCGATCCTTGTTGCTGCGATGGCCTTCGATGGTTTGATGGTTGTGTGCTCAGCCTCATTGACTGCTGAAACAGCCTGCCGTAATTTAGCACTCAAATCTGTTTGCTGAATTTGCTTTACATATATTTCGTTACTTAGATCTACTCGTCCAAATATCATGCCATAGCTTTAGACATCGACCTAGGTATTTTTTTTTCTGGACTTCATAAAAAAGCATATGTGTTTTTCCTGTAATATCTAGTATAAGAACTAATTTGTATATCTAACAGATGGATAGGACTTGGATAACTTCTGCTCGAAGATTCTCCGCTTTATATGTCAAGGGGGTTGAAAACTTCATGAGCTTTATCAGAGCTGAGTACGGTGGTCCGAAATCAGATGTGCTCTGCCCGTGTAGCAGTTTTATGAATTCAGTTACAAGACCCCAGTCAACTGTGAAAAATCATCTACACTTGTATGGGATGTCGGTCACATATACTAGGTGGGTTCATCATGGTGAAACTGTCAACATCAATGTTATTGACTACGTGGAAGCAGCAGATCACCATCTTGATCTGCCTGATGCTCAGGTGGAAGAGGAGGAGGAGGTGGTGGTGGTGGAGCCAGTGAGTTTGACCAACATTGAAACAATGCTACGAAATGCTCGTGCATTCCGTGAACTTTCACCTCTAGAAGAAAAATGGTGGGCCCGCATGTTGGAACAATGCAACGTGGCTGTCACCCCAGGAGATAAGCTGTCAGTATTCTCAGCTATGGTCACCTTTCTTCGGGTGAAGACATCTGAGCGGATAACCACCAAATCATTCAATGCGATGTTGGCTGCTTTCCGCAAATCTTTCCCAGATGTGTCTGAGCTCCCACACACCTACAGTAAAATGAAGAATTTCCTTCGTGCACTTGGAATTGAATATGATATGATCCATGTTTGTAAGAATAATTGTTTTCTGTTCCGGAAGGATTATGCCAACTTAAGTGAATGCCCGAAATGCAAATCATCAAGATGGAAAGATGGCGATGCTGTGAAGAGGATTCCTCATAATGTTCTAAGAAATTTTCCAATTACACCAAGATTGCAGAGGTTGTTTCATGATGCTGAAACAAGAGAGGATGTACTGTGGCATTCTAGGAACGAGGAGTACAGAGATCAGAATGTAGTGAGCCATCCATCTCATGGTAGTGAGTGGAAAAGCTTCAATAATAAACACAAAAAGTTTGCTGCTGACCCGAGAAACATTAGACTTGGCTTAGCTTCAGATGGATTTAACCCATTTGGCCACCAGAGCGCCACATATAGCATGTGGCTAGTGCTTGTTATCCTTTACAACATGCCTCCAAATGTCTGCACCAAAGAATCAAACTACATGATGGCCTTGCTCATCCCAGGTCCAAAAAATCCTGGAAAGGATTTTGATTTGTTCACCAAGTGGAATTAGAGAAGGTCGGGCATATTACACCAGGAAACCATCCTGGTAATGGTAGTGGGAAAAGGAAGCGTGGCGGGGTAGAAGAGGGATTATTGTTTACAAGCAGGTCCACTTTGTGGGACTTGGAGTATGGGAAAGATTTGGATCTGCGACATAATCTTGATGTGATGCACATCGAGAAAAATATATGTGACATCATTATCGGCACACTTCTTAATATTGAAGGCAAGACGAAATATACCTTAAAATCTAGGATTGATTTGACACACCTGGGTATCAGAAAGGATTTGCGGGTGCAAGATAAAGGTAAACCACGGGATATGGCACCAGCTGTGTACGTCTTAGACAAGGTAAAAAGAAAAGAATTCTGCGAGGTCTTGTCACGTGTGAGATTCCCACATGGATTTGCTTCCAACCCTGAAAGGAGAGTCAGTGCTGATGGAAACAAGGTACAAGGGTTGAAAACTCATGACTGCCACGTCCTACTTCAAAGGGTTTTACCTGTTATCCTTAGAGGATTGTCCGCCCTGACTTATACAGAGCAGTTGCAGAGTTGGTACAATTCTTCAGGCAACTCTGCAGTACAAATATCAGGATAGATGCTTTGGAGCGTCTTAGAGAAAAGATACCAACTATCCTATGTGACCTTGAGAAGATATATCCTCCAGCCTTCTTTGATGTGATGGTGCATTTGGTTGTTCATCTACCTAATGAGGCACTACTTAGAGGTCCAGTACAATATGGCTGGATGTACCCTATTGAAAGGCGGCTAGGCACTTTCAATGGCTATGTTAGGAACAGAGCTAGACCCGAGGGTTCCATTGTAGAGGCCTACATTGCTACAGAAGCGTTGACATTCTGCTCAAAATACATTGAAATAGCTGATCAGCATAGCAAAGAGGTGGGTGAAGACAATCCCGAGCACAATGTTTTCGATTATTCTGTTCGAGTTACAGGGAAGAGTCGACAAGAGGACAAACCTAAAGATTTGGACAAAATGGTTTGGTATGTGTCGATTGACTGTCTTGAGATACTACCTTATATCAAGTAAGTGCAGTACTGTAGCTTATACATCGTAATCTACTAAACTTGCAGCACATTCTTATATATTTAGATGTTTGACGCGATCACTGTGTTGTGCAGCATCTACAAAAAGGAGTAACTGCCGCAAAATCCAAGAAACATTGACAAACTGGTTATGGCAGGATTTGCGAAATGGTTCAAGAACCATGTAAGCTTTTGAATTGCACTGTTAGGTTTTTTTAATATGTTGAGTACATAAGATGATCACCTTGTCTATTTTCTAACCATTGGTTAAGAAGATGCGGGAGGATGGGCAGGCAGTTGATGATGCGCTTTACTCACTAGCAATGGGTCCTGATACGCGGGTAAGACATTATGAATCTTGCGTTGTTGGAGATGTGCGCTACAACACCCTTGCACGAGATGAAGGCAGGAAGACACAAAACAGTGCCATCATGAGCACGGATATGTATGACAAAGAGACAACTGAAATGTATGCTAACATAACAGACATTGTTCAGTTGCAGTATATCTCCAATTTAGAGGATCATCGGTGTGTGGCTCTATTGTGCTGTCGTTGGTATAACCTGTTTTCTAGGATCGCAAAACCCAGTGCTGATGATTATTTCAAATCCATCAATGTCAAGGCGGCGTACCAGACCAATGAGCCTTTTATTTTGGCAAATCAAGAAACACAGTTATTTTTCTTGGAAGACACATTTGCACGTAGCGATGACTGGAGAGTATTGCCAAGGTTTGAGCAGAGGAATTCGTTTAATGAAGTTGTACAACAAGATGATGCTTACACTGCTTCTGATGTACAATATAACACATATGTTCCTAATATCTTTGCGAACCATCATGTCAATGACGCCGGCGAAAAGATTGCCTGTCGTTCTATGGACATACAAGAGTTGATCAAGAAGAAGCAAACGTTCGAGGACGTTGAGGACGAAGAAGAAGATGCCACCATGGGGTATTACGATTCAGACTGATACACATGGCGAAGATGTTGATGCTGCTGCTGCGAATGATGATTACATTGCTTTTGTCGTATTTGCCTGTCAGAAGATGTTTTTTTATCTACTATGTGAAATTGTGTTTGCTATGACAACTGAAACCTGATGAACATGTTGTTTAGTATTTTGCTGAGAGAACATCACTTGTTATGTATGCTGATTTGTGTTTGGTGATTGTATGACAAGTAAAACATGATGACATTGTTGTTTAGTTATACTCATTTTTGGCTGTGAAACCTGAATTTGATGACATAGTTTGTTGTTCGACTGCAATTTGCTCGACGTCTTCGAATGAGAACAAAGCTGACCCAACAAGGCCTCTGCTATTTATTTATTTATGAGCAAAAGGGGATACCCCCTGATTTCCGTTAATAGAAATCATTAGATGTTCACAACACTATGCCCAGCCTGCTACACAGGTTTCATTCATTACTAGTTTCAGCAAAGTGCTCATGTCATAGCCACTAAACACATCACAAGTGCTACATACACTGCAAATAAAGAGACAATCATCCTACAGAGCACATCGATTTTGCCCATTATCTTCATAAGCTCTTTCATCTCCTCATTGTTGTCAAGGCCGTTCCGCAGCTGTTACTTGGCCATGATCAGAGGAACTGCATCTTTAACCTTCTACTCTGCATCTTCCTCTTCTGCCATTCCTTCAGTTACTTGTCCAACACCCCAACCTGCTGGTATTGGGATTCCTCGGCTAACAAAATAATCAGCGTAGTTGCATTTCCCCACATCAGCAACTTCCCAGAAATACAAATCACACGAATCCTCCCTTTTCTGCACGAATCAAATTGGAAGATCATCCAACAAACTATTAAAAAGTCAGCAACTTAAAGCAACAGAACAACACTTAAACATATTATTACCCCATGATTCGGGCATTTGTAGAAGACTCGGCCAGGGTTAAGGATTGTGGTTGAGATGCGACGGATGACTCTGTGTGATTTGCAACAGTGGCACCACACCAACGGCAGCGGGTTGCGATGAGCAATCGGCCGCGGTGCGCGTGCCGGTGGGGGTGTGATGAGACCCACAGGCGATGGTACGGGTTACAACTTGGCGCATATCTGGTTGTTGCCTGCTGAAGAGCAGGTGGACGAGCAGCCAACGGACATGGTTGCTGCGGCCAGAGCTTTTGATGGTAGGTAGAGTAAGTAGAGAAGAGGAGAAGTGAACGTTGGATATGTCAGTTTCATTACTTGCAGAGTTGCAGAGGACCATATATAGTCATAGTCTAGGTTTGGATTCGAACCATCTACAGGAGTACGTCTCTCTTTTTTCTAAAACTCAGCAATGTCTCTTTACTGGTACACTAGCTTGTTCTGTACACCTTCCCAAGTCTTTGGTTTTCTTTCCTTTTTTTGGGAGGAAGGAAGGAGGACAAAATTGAGAATTCCTGGGACTCCAACCCAAGACCTCTCGGTTGAAAACCAAGGGTGCTAGTCACTTATGTGGAGAACGTTCCCTGTGAGGAGGACGGCAGACGAATGCATTTTGCTCGCACTTTTCTTCCTATATATAAAAAACTGTGCTACTTGGTGTCCGCTTAGTCAACAAATAATTATACCAACCCTTACCGTTGGATTGACATTCAACATCTATCACGTTTCTTCAGTCTCTTCTTCCTCGAGCCGCCAAAGCCAAACCAGCGCCGGCGGGACCGACTGCTCCTGCCTCCAACGGCTGGTTGTGCTGCCGCGCACGCATCGTGGCCACATCGCACCATAAACTCTGCGCATCTTCCCTGGCTCCTGTTCGTTCCTGTCTGAGGCCTCACCATCGTCCTCTGCCTTGGTTCGCTCACCACGGTGCCACCCTCCGGTGTTTTCAACATGGTCAACAATCGAGATGAATAAGGAGATGACTATACATCGTGAGGATGATAGTAAGGACCCAGCAGCGCGTGCAGTAATTTTGTTTTTTTGGGACGGAGAAGGGTATCAACTGGGTTGTGCGGGACCCGTGGTCCATCTAGCCCAGGCTTTTATTTCATATGTTTAGCACATGACCAGCCCAATTTGTTTTTTTCTTTCTCAAAATGGCTAGCCAGCTATTTTGTTTTTTGCAGAATAACCAACATAGGCCTACTTGCTTTTCTATGCCCTGTTGGGCCAAAAATCTTTCAAGACGAGGAGGGATGCATTTTGCCCAGAAAATGGGCTATAAGTAATAAGAAATGGGCTATAAGTAATAATAAATGGGCTGTAAAATGAAAACAGGCAATTAGTTCCAAAATACTGTTTTCTTTCGAATTTTGATATTTTCAATTTCATTGTCTTTGTGCGGGTAAAATTTCATTGAAATTAAATTAAGGTATATTTAGATTTAAAAGTAATTTGAATCTGGCTACAAATTTCGGGCTGTATGCTATTTGGGACAGATTTGGAGGCTGACTTGTGGGTCTACTAGGTTGACGTGTACTTCGGCTTTGTCAACTTAGTCCACAAACGATTCAAGCAACAGTGACCGTTGGATGTTAATCCAACGGTCGTGCTGCTTCTTCAATATCTGATCTTCTTGATCCAGCCACCCAAATCAGCTCCGGTGGGACTGCCTGCTCCCGCCTCCCGTGGTCAGCTATGCTGCCGCACAGGCCGCACCGCCCCACCCAACTTCATTGCTGGCCAGGCCATTCCTCTACTCACCCACACCTCCTGTTGTTTTCCGGCGACGGCAGTCGGACTAGTAAACCCTCGTACTCCCCACCGCATGGGCAACCATTGCCGAGTCTTTCCCGGCTTCGTGTCGTTCCCTTCCCAGGCCTTGCCGTCGTCCACCGCCATGGTGCTCTCGGCGTGGCCTGGTCAACCTGGTTAATGAAGGACATCCGTCGGACATGGACTGTACGTGGAGAGGCTGACAGCTGGGTCCACGGCCGCACACAAGGAAATGCCTGATTATTACGCACAAAATAATGATTCCTCCACCTGACAGATGGGACCCACCGGAAGGGCCTCTGTATTTCGTGAAAAAAAACGTTCCACCCGCTGACATGTCGGACCCACCAGCTATATCCCCCTGCTAGCTGGGAGCCACCATAGTGGGAGGATGACTTGTGGGCCAACTAAGTTGACGGGGACGGAGGGCTTTGTCAACTTAGTCAATAAGAACAATTCTAGCTCTCATGACCGTACGATGTCCATCCAATGGCCGTAGTGCTTCTTCAACCTCTTGTCTTCTTGCTCCAGCCGCCCAAAGCAGCGCCGGTCGTGCCGCATGCTCCTTCCTCCCGTTGCCGGCTGTGCTACCACGGAGGCCTCACCGCCCCCTACTATTCCCACCGCTGGCCAGGCCCTGCGGTGACGACAGCCTCACATCGCAGCCGAACCAGTGAACCCTCCTACTCCTCTCCGCGCGGGCTTCCACTGCCACGTCTTCCCCGGCTCCGCGTCGTCCCCTTCCTAGGCCTTGCAGTCGTCCACCGCCATGGTGCTCTCGGCGCGGCGTGGTCAATGTGGTCATGGAACGATTTCCATCGGACGTGGACTGTACGTGGAGAGGCTGACAGCTGGGTCCACGGCCGCAGTAAGGGAGTGCCTCCTTATTACGCGGAAAATAATGATTCCTCCACCTGACAGATGGGACCCACTGGACGGGCCACTGTATTTCGCGAAAAAAACGTTTCCCCCTGACTGTTGGGACCCACAAGCTACATCTTCGCACACAAGGAAGTGCGTCCAGGAAAAAAACGATTCGCCCCCCTGACTGCTGGGACCCACCAGCTACATCTTCGCACGCAAGGAAGTGCGTCCGAAAAAGAAACGATTCGCCCCCTGACTGCTGGGACCCACCAGCTACATCTTCGCACGCAAGGAAGTGCGTCCGAAAAAAAACGATTCGCCCCCCTGACTGCTGGGACCCACCAGCTACATCTTCGCAGGCAAGGAAGTGCCCCCCTGACTGCTGGGACCCACCAGCTACATTTTCGCACGCAAGGAAGTGCCTGACAGTCGGGACCCACCTTGTCGAAGCGTACGTAGCATTGTCATTCTGGTGGCAAACATGTACGTACATACTGCTGGATGTAGAGGCGCGCACATGTCGTAGTAGAGGCGCGCATGTAGCATGTACACGTACGTACATCGGCCAGGGTGCAAGAAAGAAAATACGGCCACGTACGTACATACGTGCAGGGTCTCGAATGCCTACTCGCGGTTACGTACGGCCAGGGCTCATGTACATGGCTGGGTCGGAACGGAGAAACACCGTCATCGTCGTGTTCATGGGGAGCCAACCGGCTGGGTCGGAACGGAATGCGTCATCATGTTCATCGGGAGGGCTTGGACGGAACAGGCGATGGAAACGAGGCATGGCGTACCGCAGAACGGAGGACACGACCTTATGTTCGATCGGCCACGTTCGAAACGGGATCCTGTTCATCAAGAGGGGTCTGGCGTACCGCAAAACGGAGGAAACGGACCTCCTACGGTCGAAACAGGGGTCCAGTTGATCGGGAGGGTTGTGGCGTACCGCAAAACGGATGAAACGGACTTGTGTTGGAGCGCTATGGTCGAAACGGGGGTCCTGTTCATCGGGAGGGGTGTAGCGTACCGCAAAACGGGACTCCACGGGATACTGTTCATCTCCACTGTCAACCTCCTCCAGCCTCCACGGGCTACCATCGACCTCCTCCAGCCTCCATGGGCTCCTGTTCATCTAGCCTCCACCGCGCGCTACTCCACCGGCTATTGTTCAACTACCCCTCCACGGGCACCCCTCTACCGTCTACTGTTCATCCAGCCCTCCATGGGGTCGTCCTATTCATCCAGCCCTCCACACCACGGGGTCCTGTTCATCCATAGGCAACGCCACCACTCACTATTCATCCAACCCCCCCTGCAACGCTCACTGCTCATCCAGAGAGGCAGCATCGATCGGCTTCAGTTAGCAGTAGTAGCGAAGGAATCACTCGCTCGGGTTCAGTTAACGGCCATCGATCGATCGCTCGGGTTCAATAGCGCGTGGTCTGCAGTGCAATAACTCAGGTTCAGTTAGAGCCCAACGCCTCGCTTGGGTTCAATTAGGGCCAACGCCTCGCACACACGCGCGTACCTGTACGAAAGAAACGCGCATCGCTCGGCCCCGACCGCCCACCGTAACCGGGAACTCCCCGAAATTTTCCTCGCCCTCGCTTCTACCACGGTTTTTTCCGTCATGGATGGCCCAAATAATGTCATGCAACTGCGTCTCCGGCCCGCAAAGGACGAAAAACCCATTTTCTGTCATGATTTTTTGTCATAGAAGTAGGAGCCCACCACATCTATGATGATACCGGGTTTTATCACAATTATCATCATGGAAGTGTCATATGTATGACAGAAAAAAATCGTTCAGCCCAAAATGTCAGGGATGTGTCTTTTTTTTTGTGGTGAAGGATGAGGGGTCATTGATGGATCACTGACCAACCTACACTAAGCATATAGCATATCAGGTGAAGTATCAATAGCAGGTTACAAAAGCAGTCTATGCATCAGATTAGGAGCAATCCAATACAGTAGAAAATTCTAATGGAAGCATGGGGGAGAGAGAATGCACGATATAGGAACGATCAAGGGGGTTTTCCTTACCTGGAAGCTCTAGGGTGAAAGAGGGGTCTTCAGTGGTCATACTGACAAGTGGGACCCCATTGTTAGTGACATAGTTAATATAACAGATTTTATTTATTAAAAACTATAATTAGTTCGTGGGGCCCATCTGTTAGTGGCACATGGGCAACTTAAAGAAAATAAACTAATTTATTTAGAGGGGGATTAGCCCCCTAATTAAACAAGGGCCGGGCCTGCTGGAAGTGACTTGGCAATAGACAAGGTGAACTGGTGCGAGAGGGGTGTTATAGCGCGGCCACATGTGGCTCACGGGGCGAGCATAGGCGGCGGCCAGAGGCAGGAGGCGAAGGCGGACGCAGGGAACGACAGAGGCAGGCGTGGCATGGGTGCGGGCCAGGCGCGGCAAGGATGCGGCAAGAGGGCTGCCGAGACGGGCGAGGCTAGGGGCGCGACAAGCGAAAGGTAGTAGAGCGAGGGCGCGGCCGGGTGGAGCGATGGCAAACAGCAGCCGGGCAGTAGAAAGAAGCATCAGCGGAAGTCGCAGTAGCGCTGGCGGCGGCAGCGGGAAGCACGGGAAAATCGGGTGCGACCAGCGTGGACGGGGCTCGCGGCCAGGGGTGCGCACTGGGGCGTCAGGGGCACGGGTGGTCGAGGCCCGGGCATGGCATAAGCATAGAAGGGTGCGCGGGATGCGCGCACGAGGGGGTGGCCGTGAGCTCAGTCGGATCTCGTACGGCGCGGGACGGCGTGGGGGCGCGGCAAATGGAGGGGGAGAAGGGTGTGATGGGGGAGGGGCTCACCACGGAGCGGTTTCTGTGCTCGGGGAGGCCGGAAGCAGACCTGAGGGACGGACAAACGGCGAGGTGGTGGCGGCCGAGCATGGAGAATACGGCGAAGGCGTCGGCCACATGGCCCCCCTAACTGATGTGGCGCCCAGGACTGATGAAGTCGAGGACGATGGACCTTTAGGATGTGCTCCCGCATGACGGAGGGGCCAGTGGACGCATCAACAATGGAGAGGTAGCAGTCTCCATGAGTCTTCCAAGCTTAGATTTTAGTAGTAGAGGTAGGGGCGAAACGGGAACGAGGTGGAAAGGAAGAGGGTGGTTTAGAGTTTCTAGGGGATATAGATATAGATTGGGGCGACCTGGTGGCCATCCATGGGCATGGCACCCTAGATGAGTGCCATGACCTCCCTGTGTCATGTACGGAGGAGGGGGAGGAGGAGGTGGTGGTGGTGGTGGAGGTGGGCTGGGCCTTTGCACTGTGGCCACTAGGGCCCAGTGACACCATAGTAGTATGCACTTTTCTTATTATTTTTCGTTTCTTTTATTCTTTTCTATTTTGCATTTTCCCTTGATGCAAATGATTTTTGTAAAATGTGAAACTTGCCACATAAATACATTGCAATATTTGGCACTGCCACAAAAAGTTTGGGAGGCATTTTAATTTGTTTGAATTTTTCATAAATGGAAAAGCATTTAAATGAGTTGTTTTAGCGCTATTTTAATTGGTATAGCCCATTTAGCATTGTGGTGATGTTGTTTTCCTTAACAATTATTTGTTATGGATTATTTGCTAAATGGTGGAGTATTTTGCAATCATGCTTGTGAAACTTCAAATTTGACTTGCAACTTAAGTTTGAATTTAACTTAGGCTTTAACCAGGAGAAATTAAGTTAACCAAAATGGGATGACGTGGCATCATTAGTCAAGGATTCATAGTAGCATAATTATCGGGGTGTTACAAATCTCCTCCACTACAAGAATCTCGTCCCAAGATTTAGGACGTAGACAAAAATAGAGGGGTTATTCTTCACGAAGACAATCCTCGTGTTCCCATGTAGCTTCGTCTTTAGAATGGTCTGACCACTAAATTTTTAGAACTTGATTGCCTTCTGACGGGTGCGACATTCTGCTTGATCAAGAATGTAGGTCGATACTCCTAATAAGAGAGGTCTTCTTGGAGTTCAAGCACTTCATGGTCCACTGCACAGTGTGTATCCTTGAAGCAATGACAAAGTTGCGATACATGGAAGACATCGTGGATATGAGAAAACTGCGGTGGCATTTCCAATTTATAAGCCACATATCCACATCTGGCGAGAATGTGGAAGGGTCCAATGTAGCGAGGAGCTAAGTTGCCCTTGATTCCATAACGATGAGTGCCCTTCATAGGAGTGACACACAGATAAGCTTGTTCACCAAGTTGATAGATTGATCCCCAATGTTTACAATCATAGTTGCTCTTCTAGCGCGACTAGGCCTCCTTGAGATTTTCCCAGACAATGCGGACTTGCTCCTCAGCTTGATGGCTAATATCCGGACCAATAAGCGGCTGTTCCCCAGTTTCTGACCAATTCAAAGGGGTTCGGCACTTACGTCCAAATAATACCTTGAAGGGTGCCATCTTCAAGCTAGCTTGGTAGCTGTAGTTGTATGAGAATTCAGCATACGGGAGAGGTTCTTCCCACTTCCTTCCAAATGATATGACACAAGCATGTAGCATATCTTCAAGAACTTGGTTAACTCATTCAAGTTGACCTTGGGACTAGGGGTGATAAGTTGTGCTCCAGGTTATATGAGTCCCCTTAGCTTCTTGGAAACTTCCCCAGAACTTTGTGGTCAAGAGGCTGCATGTTCTGAACTGATCTCCTTCGAAATATCGTTGAGTGTCAAAATTCTGGAGATATACAAGTTTTCTAACTGACTAGCAGTGATCGTGTCCTTGACTGGCAGAAAATGTGCTACTTTGGAGAATTGGTCGATGATGACAAGAAAAACATCGTGACCCTTCTGCGACTTGAGTAGGCCAGTGACTATTAGGAGAGAATCTGGAGGAGCAAGCACTAGTGCAAATTTCAAATTTTTCATGAGTGTTTGGAAACTTTCCTGATATTTGTCTATCCACTCAAACTTAACGCCTTTGTGAAGCAGATTGGTTAGGGGCTTGGCAATCTTGGAAAAGTTCTCGACAAAACGGCAGCAATTGCTGGTGAGTGTGAGAAAACTTCTTATTTGCTTAACATTCTTCAGAGGAGTCTAGTCAAGAATAGCCTAAACTCATTTTGGGTTGATAGCAATACCATCCATGGAAATCACATTACCAAGATAGGTCACTTCGGATAACCAGAATTCACACTTGGAATATTTGGCATATAGTTGATGCTCTTGAAGCTTTTCCAGTACAAGACGAAGATGTTCAGCATGTTCTTCCTTATTCTTATAATACACCAGGATATCATGCAGATAAACTGTGGCGAACTTGTCGAGGTAATCCATGAAGTATACTTCATCAAGCGGGAAAATGTTGTTGGAGCATTGGTTAAGCCGAAAGACATGATAGTGTACTCGTAAGAACCATACCGAGTAAAGAAGGATGACTACGGAATGTCCTCTTCACGAAGTCGGATCTGGTGGTATCCCAGTCTCAAATCAAGTTTAGAGAATACTGAGGAACTAGCAAGTTGATCATATAGATCATTGATTCTAGGAAGCAGATACTTGTTCCGAATTGTTGCTTGGTTGATAGGTCAATAATCATGAACCAACCCATTTGTTCCATCTTTCTTCTTAACAAAGGGAGAAGGTGATCCCCAAGCAGAGGAACTGGGACTAATGAAACCCTTACGAAATGATTTGTCAACTTCCTCCTTAAGTTAAAGGAGTTCATGCGGCGGCATCTTGTATGGGCGCTTGGCAATAGGAGTAGTGCCCAGTTTCAAGTCTATGACAAATTTGACGGCTCTAGCAGGGGGTATTCCTGGAAGTTCTTCTGGAAAGACATCTAGGAATTCATGAATGACTGGAATGTTCTCTATTCCCTCAATTGTTGAAGCATGTAATGCATTCAATGCATATATCTGGCTCCCGACATTCTGAGCTGTTTGGGCTGAGTATTAGATTGTCTGGCCAGAATGGTGAGTGAGCTGTACTATTTCAGCTGCAAAGTCAATTAGGGTTTGATGAGGACCCAACCAATTCATGCCCAGAATGATATCTATGGTAGAAACCTTGAGGTCCATAAGTGAAGCAGTGAATACTAACCCTCCAATTTCAATGTGGTTGTTGTGGACCCTTGATACGTCTCCAACGTATCTATAATTTTTTATCGTTCCATGCATTTTGTCGGATTTCGGGTTCCGGCAGACCCTAGAGGTTCGAACACTGGGGTGCGCACGGAGATTTCGCCCTCTACCTACCTGCTCCTCGTTGAATCGCTAGGATCTAAACTACGAAAGAAACAACATAAGAGACACAGGGTTTATACTGGTTCAGGCCACCATTGTGGTGTAATACCCTACTCCAGTGCGTGGTGTGGTGGATTGCCTCTTGGGCTGATGATGAACAATACAAGGAAGAACAGCCTCGCAAAGGTCTGTTCTTGGCTGGTGCGATGAACTGCTAGGAGGAGTTCAGTCGCTCTCTCTCTCTCTCTTGATTCTAGATGTATGCCAAATACTAGATGCCTCTACCCTGGGGGTGGCTAGTCCTATTTATTGGCAAAGGCCATTTTGAAGGGGAACAACGGGTACACTTATCCTGACTAAAGTTGGTCCTCACCTGTCAAAGGCTCTGGTGGTGACGCCTGCTTGGGCTCCACAATGACTTCCTTCCTGCCGTTGGGCTGGTCTTGGTCTTGTTGCACCGAAATGGATGCCTTTGCTTGATGCTCTCGCCTATGCTTGCTCCCTTTGCACCAAAGAGGAAAGGAGGACACTGCGCGGGCTGGCGCCCGACTAGCGCCCGACTAGCGCCCTTGGTCGTCATGGCTTGCGTCATGGGCACCTCGCGAGGTACCCCGCCTAGAACTCTCCGCCTCCTCGTGAGCCAGCCTGATGAGGCCGTGCCTGAGGAAGCTCCTTGTCGTCCGCCCCGCGAGGCTTGGCCCCTCGCGAGGGTCTTGAGCTTGTGTTGATGAAGATGGGCCGCACTGGGTCCCCTTTGAGACACGCCGTAGGCCGCAGGCAGGCAAGTCTGGGGTCCACCATTCCGACAACGCCGACAGTAGCCCCCGGGCCCAAGGCGCACCCGGACTTGGCCGAGCAAACAGGCGAAAGGGCAAGTGCGAAGCGTCGCGGGCCCTAACAGCCTGCGGCCTTGGGCTCCGCGTGGCGGTTGATTGGACGTGGGCGACACTGTTCCCCACGCCTCCTTATTTTATGCCATGCTAGGCGGGCTCGTAGCCGCACACAACCGCTCCCCTTTCCGCTGCTCAAGCGCTCTCTGTCCTTTCTCCTCTCAAACTCCAGTTTTCGCATCCAATCCAATCTCGAACTTCCCCCCTTCTGCCGTCATGGCTCCACCGAAGAAGGGTAGAGGGAAGAAGCCCATGCCGCCGCCTCGCTCACCGTCGTCGGTGGCCCCTGCCGTCGATCGGTGGATCATAATCAATCGAGAGGGCTTGAGCAAGGTCAGCTCGGCTCTGGCCACCATCTTCAACGAATGCGGGAGGATGATGGCCTGGCCCGCGTCCCACTTCTCCATCGACAGGAATGCCACTGAGGTCCGATACTTCGTCGACGCCCTGTGGGCGGGACTGGTTCCCCCCTTTTCCAATTTCTTCAAAGCCATGCTCTCCCATTATTAGATCCACATGATGCATCTGGGTCCTGAATCCATCACTCTTCTTGCGGTTTTCGCCTTCGTTTGTGAGGCAATGATGGACATCCTTCCTTCGGTTGCCTTGCTGCGCCACTTCTTCTCTCTACGCCTTATCGACCCCACCCAATGTTCGGGGTGCGTGAGCTTCATCGCTGTGCCTGAGACTTCAGTCTTCCTCCGCCCGCGCTTGGGTTTCGCGAGCGGTGGCTGTATGTGGACGTAGGGGTGCCCAGCCCCCTGCTATCGGAGCCATCTTCGCCTGCTGTCCCCAACTCAGGCTGGGGCCAGGAGATGCTCACGAGTCCCCGGCTCGCCTTCGTCTGGCGTCGCTTCGCGTTCTTGAGGGAGCTCGGCGTGATGGCGCCCAAGGTGGTAAAGGAGTTCCTGCTACGCCGTGTTGCCCCTCTCCAACGCCATTCTCATTGGATGTGGGCCTTCAGCGGGCGTGAGGATCGTATGAGGCTCCTGGAAGAGGACCTAACGCCTGAAGCACTAAGGAAGGTGCTCTTGGTCTTGACTGGGGATCCTTCCCTCGCCGGCATCCGGCAAGGGGTGGCCTTGCTGTACCTATGCTCAAATAGAAGCAACTTTGTGAGTCAGATGCCCATCTTCGACGAATGGGGGCCACGCCCTGCTGGCCTCCAGGGGCCTCGCGAGAACCCAGTGGTGGTGGTCACCCTTGCAGTCGGCCAAGGCGACTCTTCCTCAAGCGGCGGAGCAGGGAGGCATGAGCCTCCGGAGGCCGAGGGTGCCCCCGCCGAGGTGACAGCACTGGGCGGCGCTCATGAGGGAGCAGCCCCTGAGGCCCGTGCTGCCATGGCTGAAGGCGGCGAGAAGCCGCCCGCAGTGCCTGTGGCTGAGGCCCCCGAGGCCCCAGCTGCTCTTCTTGGTGAGGCGACCGGTGGTGCGCATCAGGCAGACGCCCCCGACGCGGGTTGTCTTGGTGCTTCCTCCTCGTCGTAGGCTGACCCCTGCGCTCAACTCTTGGGTCACTTCCACGTGGACTTTGAGGCCCTCCGGAAGAGGAGGGAGGCCCTGGGCGACGATTACCCTTGTCGCCTGCTGAAGCGTAGGAAGTACTTCGCCATCGATGAGTAAGCCTTCTCCCTTCCTAGCTCCAGATTCTTCTGTTGCCTTTCCTGATCCTTGCCCCGCAGGGCCCTTCCTTCCGAGCTCACGGAGATGACTGAGGAGCC
Organism: Triticum timopheevii; assembly: GCA_963921465.1. Lineage (NCBI taxonomy): Eukaryota > Viridiplantae > Streptophyta > Magnoliopsida > Poales > Poaceae > Triticum > Triticum timopheevii. The sequence goes on along the minus strand of OY997264.1, from coordinate 236,589,561 downwards.
ATTCCCCTCGCCTCCGCCCTCTCCATCGTCTTCGATCGCTCCGAGCAGTAGAGCCCTTGTGGTGAGGCCGGTTGGAGAGACGAACCATCCCGAGGCGCAACGCGGCCCTGCGCCTTGCGACCTTCCTTCGCGAGCCTTCTCGTGGCATAGCCAGCCTACTATGGGCTTCTCGTCTGGTCGTGGACCGTGATTGGCTGGGGTACTCCCTGCGCTCTTCACTTGGGGATGAACTGGCTCCAGGCCGGGCTTCTGGCGAGGCGTGCCCGATCGCCTCAAGGGTGCTAGCCCCCAGCCCCCTGCCCAGAGGGGGAGTGCTGATCCATGCCCCCGGCGCTCGCTTGGGGTGGATGATGGTGTGGAAGACGTACTGGAGCGTGCCCGGGAGCGTCGCGCTCTTCGCGAAGGGTTTCTTCGGAGGGCGGCTAACGCGGTCAGCCTGCTTGGTGGAGAGCTCGCTGATGAGGACGCGTGCCTTGAGGCTGAGGGCCTGCGCCTGGTTGCAGAGAGGCGCGAGCTGGAGGCGGCTGTTGCCCTTGCGCACTGTCAATCTTGACGATGAGGAGGCCAAGGCGTCGCTGGCGGCCTCTCGCGAGGTCCCTTCCCGGGCCGTCGAGGAAGCCCGGGAAGCTGACCGACGGCGATAGGCGACGGAGGAGCGGGCATGGGAACTCCTGGCCCGGTGCCACTCATTGGAGGAGCAGGTGGAGATGCGCGAGGCGGCCCTTGCATCGATGAAGGTGGCTTCCGGTGACCCAGCGGAGCTCCAGAAGCATGAGGAGGCGCTGACGCTGGAAGCTGCCGAACGCGCACGTGAGTATGAACGCCTGGAGACAAGGGAGCACTTGGTGACATGGGCGGAGGATGATGTCGCTGCACGGGAAACCCGTGTCTCGGAGGAGGTCGGACGTTGGGTGGCGACGGCGCGCTTGAACCTCGAGTGCGAGTTCGAGGAGAGGCTGGAGTTGGTCCGGACCGAGGCTGAAGGTAGGACCACCGTCCTGAGGATCAAGCTGGAGGAAGCGACGCGGTGGGTTGATGCTTTGCGGGCCGCACTTGAGGTGGCGCAGGGGGAGTCAACTACTTCCCATGCCGAGGTGCTTCTTCTTCGCCAACGGGTGGCCGAGGCTGAGGCCGTCGCGCGCTAGAATGCGGACGAGATACGTCTGCGGCGGCTCCTGGAACATGAGCACGCCCCCATGCTCACCACGCTTCTGGAGAGAGCCAACACAGCCTTGGGTAATATCTGCGAGGCGGCCATTGGCGAGCCGCACGCCGTTAACTACGCCGGCAACCTTCAGTTCTTCACCGACATCATGACGTAGCTGGAGGCGCGTCGGTCAGGGTCAACAGGTTGGTGGAGGAGAGGAGCCGCGCTCTGCTCGGGCGCGCCTTTTCTCGCGTCTTCAGCCATCTCCGGAACATGGATCCTCACTTCGACTTCGACGCCGCCATCGCCCCAGTCCCCCAGGCCGTCTGGGACGACCTGGCGTACTGGGTGGAAGATAACGTGGACACTCTCGTTAGGGCCTTCGCTTCAGATCACGATGACGCGATCGTGGCCGCCGACGAGGGCGGCGTGGTGAATGGTCCTGACGCCGCTGACGACCACGCAGAGGGCGATGGCGAAGCCAGCGACGCCAGCGACAGTTCGGGCGGTGCTCCTGAGGACGCATTGGGGGATTTATCCGACCAACCACGCATTGCTCCGGTCTCCTTACCCTGCAAGAATAGAACTCAGCCTTTTGACCTGATGGTTGTAAGAGCATTTTGGGAGGGGGTGCCCCTCATGTAAAACTTATGTTCAGCATACTAGTGGATGCTACATCACCCATATGCCCGCGCCAAGTGGTTGGCTAGGTGATGAGCCGGCTGGCAAGTTTACCTTTGTCCCGTGCGGGTCCTAAGATAACTTGTGGGAGGCTGTGGTGTCTTGAATGCCTCCTGATCGAATCCATAGGATCTGCAGTGAAAAACCTCCTGAAAGGACATGATGGCGGCAGTCTGGGCTGCACGCAATCTAGGCTAGACCCGGATTGCGAGGGGCTCACGAGGGAACCAGCTGAGGCAAGGTCGTAACCAAAACGCGAGAGATTGCTCGAACGAGACTAAGCACCCCTTCCCCAAACACACGCAAATCTCAAATTCGAGTCCAACTTCCAGCGGGGGGAAGCAACAACCAAGGGAAAAGCAATGAAAGCAGAAAAAGGCCGCGTCCGGCACCTATTCTAGTCTTGGACGTCTTCTCACCAACGTGGAGCTAAGTGCTTCCACTGGGTGTGGGAGGGAGCCCCAGGGCCTAAGGCCGGCATCCCTGAGACTCCGGGGCGTGTACAGCCCCACTCATTATTACGTGAGAGTGTCACGGGGTGGCGAGCTTCACAGGCACTGGGCCTTCTTCACAGGTACCGGCCTTGCTTCATATCACCAGACGATGGCCCCGCCTTGCGCCACACTCTAGTGCCATCGACGACGACCGGAAACCAGGACGCCGCCGATGGGGTAGAGCGGTCGCCAGCGGTTCCCCCGACGACCACGGGTCCTCCGCCAGGGGCAGGCCCTGAGGCACCTCCCCAGCGGAGGGCCTACCTCCTGGGAACGCCTTGCTCCGAACGCCGCGGTGGTGATGTCGCATCCCGGCCCCTCTCCTGCAGCCCCCGACGCCCTCCTCCTGAGGGGTAGGAGATTACGGGAGCGGGGCAGCTGCTCGCTGTGGCGACCTGCACCTCCTGCGACCCATGATTAGTGTATGCCTGCTCCTGAGGAATTAGTGGTACCCGATAATCGTCGCTTCCAGCGTGGCCGGTGGGGCCGTCCCGGGGCTCCTGGAAGAGCATAGCTTCTGGCGCCTCGTCCCCCCAGCTTGGGCTGAGGAGCGAGCCTTGTTCGCCCTCACGCGGGTGCCCTTGGCCCATCATGTGGGCCGCATACTCTTCTGGGGCCGTCATCCCGAAGGCCGCGCCATAGTGCTCCGTGCACCATGCAGCTCTGCTTGATGTGCCAACCTGGGGGTGGTAGCGCGGCGGCCCGCTGGGGCCGCGGGTCGCGACGAGTCCTTCTGCGCTGGCGGGGAGCGGAGATAGTGCTGCCGCTGGCCCGGTGCTGACAGCTTCGCTGGTGTTGGAGTAGCCTTGGAGCCCGCAGGTGCGCGTGGGGCCCCCGCGCGGGCCGCCCTGGGCCTGAGACGGGAGTTGAGTGCAGAAGGGGTGAGCCCCTGAGGCGGTGAAGCCCAGGAGCTCTGCCACCCGCTCTAGCAGCACGTCGCGGCCGCCTTCCATCAGCCTACACTACAGGAGCTCTCGGGCCAGCGTGAGCGCGACCCTTGAGTTCGCCTGCTCCCGGCGGGTGTACGGCGTCGTGGCCACGGCGTGGTTGGAGGCCCTTGCTGCCGACCGCGTCTGCCGCGGTGTGAGAGCTGTCGGGGCCTGTCCGCGTCGCCCACGGCCCGCAGCACCCTACGGACCGTGAGCTGCCTCTGGCATGGGGTCGCCCGGGGCGAGCGGCTCTGCGCGGGCGGTCCAAGCCGCCCAGGGATCAGGGTTGCCCGCCTGGTCGCCAGACATGGCGATGATGATGCGACGGGATGTGAAGTGGCAGAAGGGGGATCCCGGTACACCCCTACCTGGCGCGCCAAATGTCGGATTTCAGCTTCCGGCAGACCCTTGAGGTTCGAACACTTGGGTGCGCGCGGAGATTTCTCCCTCTACCTACCTGCTCCTCGCCGAATTGCTAGGATCTAAACTACAAAAGAAATAACACAAGAGACACAGGGTTTATACTGGTTCAGGCCACCATTGTGGTGTAATACCCTACTCCAGTGTGTGGCGTGGTGGATTGCCTCTTGGGCTGATGATGAACAATACAAGGAAGGACAGCCTCGCAAGGGTCTGTTCTTGGGCGGTGCGATGAACTGCTAGGAGGAGTTCAGTCGCTCTCTCTCTCTCTCTCGATTCTAGATGTATGCCAGATACTAGATGCCTCTACCCTGGGGGTGGCTAGTCCTATTTATAGGCAAAGGCCCCAGGCCTCTGCCCAAATATTGAGCGGGAAGGGCGACAACAATTGGCCATTTTGAAGGGGAACGGCGGGTACACTTATCCTGACTAAAGTTGGTCCTCGCCTGTCAAAGGCTCTGGTGGTGACGCCTGCTTGGGCTCCACAATGACTTCCTTCCTGCCGTTGGGCTGGTCTTGGTTTTGTTGCACCGAAATGGATGCCTTTGCTTGATCTCTCGCCTGCGCTTGCTCCCTTTGCACCAAAGAGGAAAGGAGGACACTGCGCGGGCTGGCGCCCGACTGGCGCCCTTGGTCGTCATGGCTTGCGTCATCGGCACCTCATGAGGTACCCCGCCTTGAACTCTTCGCCACCTCATTAGCCAGCTTGATGAGGCTGTGCCTGAGGAAGCTCCTTGTCGTCCGCCCCGCAAGGCTTGGCCCCTCGCGAGGGTCTTGAGCTTGTGTTGATGAAGATGGGCCGCGCTGGGCCCCCTTTGAGCCACGCCACAGGTCGCAGGCAGGCAAGTCTGGGGACCCCCGTTCCTAGAATGTCGACACATTTATATTATCATTCTTGGATTTTTTTTCAACCATTTTATAGCATCTTCATATCATTTTTGGGACTAGCCTACTCACATAGTGCCCAATGCCAGTTGTTGTTTTTTGCTTGTTTTTTACTTCGCAAAATATGAGTACCAAACGAAGTCCAAATGCCACGAAATTTTTTGGAGATTTTTTTCTGCCCGGAAGAAAACTGGGAGCCAAGGAAGTGCCAGAGGGGAGGTTCACGGGGCCCACCACCCACCTGGGCATGTCGGAGGCCCCTGGCGTGCCCTGATGGGTGGTGGGTCCATGGAGGTCCTTTCCACTGCCTCTCAGCTCTATAAATACCCAAATATTCCAGAAACCCTAGAGGAGTTGACGAAACACAATTCAAGCTGCCGCAAGTTCTAGAACCATGAGGTCCAATCTAGAGCCCTATTACGGCACCTTGCCAGAGGGGAACACGATCAGGGAGGGGTTCATCATCCTCATTGGTGCTCCTCCAATGATGCGTGAGTAGTTTACCAAAGACTTACAGGTCCGTAGGCAGTAGCGAGATGGCTTCTCTCTGTTTTTGATTCTCAATATAGTGTTCTCTTTGATGTTCTAGGATATCTATTTGATGCAATGACTTTTTGTGGCGTGTTTGTTGGGATCTGATGAATTATGAGTTTATGATCAATTCTATCATTGAAAATTATTTGAGTCTTCTTTGATCTCTTATATGCATGATTATTATAGCCTCGTATTTCCTCTCCAAAACTATGGTTTGGTTTGGCCAACTAGATTCACTTTTCTTGCAATGGGAAGAGGTGCTTTGTGATGGGTTCGATCTTGCGGTGTCCTCACCCAGTGACAGAAGTGGAAATTATCCGGACGATTAGAAGAAGGTGACTACTCCTAGGCTTCTCCTAGGCGACTCCAAGGCGATTTTCGCCGGTGGCCACTCCAGCCCCGGCGGCCACCCCTCCTACCGGTGGCCACTCCGGCCACGGCAGCCACCCTCCCTCAAGATGGCTCCCTTTGCCCTCAACTTTGATCATGGCAGAAATTTCCAAGCAGATACAAGAAGCAAGTTTGGGCATTCGGTGGTTTTTTCACCTGGTTTTCGCCAACGAGAGTTCACTTTGGTGGCTTCGTTCTGCAGATCAACTTTCAAACTTGATGTGCACACGGTTAGTATCTCTCTCCTGGCCATGTTTGGTGGTTATGCTCAAGGCTTTAGGGTTCGTCATTAGAGAGATAGAACTTTCAAGTTTTTGGTTGCTTAAAAGTCTGTTGGTTTTGAGATCTACAATATGGGTAGAATTGTTGAACAAGATTTTGAAGTGGTTTTTAGCCTGTGGAACTTTGGTGGTCCAAATTGGCTTAGGGAAGAACTTGCCTATTATAGTGAGCTTGATAAAGAGTGGACTTTGGTCGGTAGACATGGCAAGGCCGTGTCAAGAAACTCCGGTGATCGCCGGAGCTACAGCTCAGTGGTCAGAGACGGTAGATCGGTCTTTGAGCGGTTATTGGGTCCCATTCAAACCACAGATAATGAAGGGGATGCTTTCAATTCACCATCTTTCAATTCTGATTTCAATAGGTCTCATAATCCTCCCCAGGTGCCTCAACATACTAATCTTCGCACGTACATTGTGTGTTTTGCATGCGGGGGGGGGGGGGGGGGGGGGCAGGACATTACGCACGTAACTGCATGGCATTGAACCTTCCTGGGATTTGGCCTTTTATCCAGTTTAGCACTTTTCCAAGCACTCCCGAGCAGGCCAGGGCCGAGGGTGAGGTGGAGGCCTGGTTCAAATGTGTCGGCCCGGCTAATTAGGCAGGTCTCATCATTTATGGAGCTGGCAAAGGACCTATTTCCAAACTTCCAACCGAGACCTCAGCCTACCTCCTCGCATTCCTCTGCTCCTACCAACTCTACTTCCACCTCGACGAGCTCACCGTCTTCCTCACTGTCGGGGCTGATGGCTGACCCACGAGCACCTATGGGACCACGGCGGACCGGAGCCCCTTTCTTGGTTCGGCGGGGGGGCGTGGTTGCACAAAGAGCAGATCGAGGCGAGGCACACGAGCGATTTACCCAGGTTCGGGCCGCACGGATGCGTAAAACCCTACTCCTACTTTGGTGGTTGTATTGAGTTCTTGCTCGGGGGCGACGAGTGCTACAGTACACTCAAGCAGCTGGCGAGACCGAGCGTGAGAATGTCCGTCCCCCAAGCTGCGGAACCGAAATTCCAAACCCCTTCTACGTGCGCATGGGCCTCCTTTTTATAGGCTAAAGGGGTCACAGACAGGTGGCAGCATAGAAAGAGGGGTAGAAAGGTAAAAACGTGGGTTGGTACAACTGCTACCAACAGTGTCCCCTACCTAACTCTGACGGCAGGGGACAGGGGCATTAAATGCCCGTCCGGTCGCCCCAACAGTGCAAGGAAACTACCATCAGGGGCTCCACCGATTGCCACAATGGCCTCCTTGTCTGCTTCGCTTGCCACCTTGCACCGCCATGCTGCACAGCTACCCGCCACATGCACCAGGAGCGATCTTGTGGCGACACGTCGTCGGATGCGCTGGAGCGTGGGCGCAGAGTGACAGCCTTGCCGCGGCCCTTATCTTGTCGCACCAGCAAGCTTGCCGCTCGCCGGACCTTGCCTGGACGCGCGGGGCGTCGCGGCAAGTTTTCTTGGAATGCCTTGAGTGGCCTTCCCGACAAGCTCCTCTTGCCGGGGTCTTGTCTTCTTCCTGGCCAGCTTCTCTTGCCGGGGCCTTGGTTGGCCTTCCCGGCAAGCTCCTCTTGCCGGGGCCTTGGTTGGCCTTCCCGGCAAGCTCCTCTTGCCGGGGCTTTAGCTTGAGTACTCTGTTCTTGAATGGCATCAAGGTAGCCGTCGAGGATCTTGGCGGGCGCCCGGCAAGCCGTGCCGCGGGTCGCTGCGACTGCCCGTGCACAAGTTCGGGATACTAAGGTACCCCTACTTTAGTACACCGACACTCACCATCGGCGGAGCAGGCATTGGTGGTCTGTTCATCGGAAGCGGCAGTCATGGCCAACATTTCTATAGACCCCATTCCCTTCGTTCCCCATGGTTTCCAGATTCTTGAAGTAGAAGGGCAAACTGGGTTGTCCAGGGCAATCTTGCCGCATCGCCCAAGGAAACACAAAGATTGGGCGATTGCTACCATTCAGCCACACCCAAACTAGGTATTTTTCCCCAATGTCAGAGAAGTTCTGGAAGAGTTTTTTCAAGGAGTGGAGCAGGTTGGGTTTAGAGAAATCCAACCATGCCCTTTTGGTGAAGCATATGTTTAGTTCTTGCATGTCAGAGATAGAGATCGGCTTATCAGGCAGAGCCCGCACCCTTTTGGTGATGTTTTGATTTATTTCACTAAACACAATGAGGGTAGGAACTGGCGTAGGATTCATTTCAATAGAACCTGCTGGTTGCTGTTTATTGGAGTGCCATTTGATTACTGCAACACAGAAGACATTGCTGCTGCTATTGCCATGTGGGGCAAAATCATTAGCTAGGGAAGGGAAGATGTTCTGAGAGGAAAGATTTTAGTTAAGGCCAGAGTGACTGATCTCATTGATATACCAAAAAGCATTAGATGGTCTGAAGGAGAGTGTTTTGAAGAGGAATCTTGGACTAGTTCAATTGAGGTTTTACTAGAAGAAATGTTGGGAGGGGGCTGTGCTGATGAGGACCCTATTCCACCTCCTGGTGTGGACCCACACCTAGTTCCACAATATGCCAATGATTTCCCAGGTTTTCAGCCAGTGCCACTTAACAATGAGCCAGCTCGGAATGAAGATTGGGATGACTAGGATTAGCAGGAAGAGCAAGGACATTGGGCTTTTCCCCGGGCTAACAATCAAGATCCACCTCAACAGCAAGCAAAATTGCCAATCATGCAAGAGGATGGTGCCCCAAACAGCAGCATTACCACTATAGTTTCTCTGTTAGATGGTATTTGGTCTAATACACACTGCTAGTGAAGTGGTTAACCAAGGAGCTCCAGTTAATCCTATGGCTATGGGCCTACAAAATATTCTACTTGTATATCAAGCAGAAGGGGAAGAAGAAGATGTTGTTCAGCCAGCTAATGAGAACCTGGCTGCTGTTCAACAGCAGGTAGAAGTTGTTGTCCCTCTGGTTTTAAAGAATCTCAACAACCTGCACCAGTTTTAGTAGATGTTGTTGTTAATGAACTTGCTGGGAATGAGAGGAATATTGAACCTGTTATGCCACAAGGAGATTTAATTTTGGATAATGTTAATGCTCCTGCTAATAACAATAGCACTCCTTTGGTGACTGAAACTGTGGTTGTCCACAAAGAGACTGAGGAAATTCAAGGTTTTGCTGACAGGACTGCAATGAAAGGCAAAGCTGACGTTCCTATTCCTCAGGTTGGAACTTCAACTGATGGGCATAAAAAAGGTATGGAGAGTTATTCATTACCCAACTCTCCCTCTTTAATAGACATTCAAAAACTTGCTGAAAATCATACATTGGATATTATTGATGGTGCCCATTTGATTTCTGAAGAAGGTCTGGACCTCTGGATTCAACATTTTGCTCCATCTACACAAGGAGAAGTTAACACTTTCAAAATTGACATTCCTGTAAGTTGGTCTAATTTCATAATTCATCTTCTTCTGACACCTTATAAATTTGGTTGGGTAATGCACTTGCTCAAATCTGATCTGTGGAAAATGCTTACTGCCAATTGTGACTCTGAAGAGACTATTTTGTTTCATATCCCTGATGGATGTTCAACTGGTGAATTCTCGTCTCGTTCGTCTCATTCGTCTCGTTCGTCTTGTTGTAAGGAGATAATGCTGGGCATGGGCAAGGAAAATGAGGGCATTAGCCCTGCTGCTCATTCCTCAAGTGGTGCTGGAAGCCCACTTCAACAAGTGTCACCTAATAAGGTCATAAACCTGCCACTTGGTGAAGCTGTCTCAAGGAAGAGAAGGGATAAAGAGCCTTTGGTGGAAACTGAGGTAAGGAGGAGTGAGAGAATTAAGAAAGATAATAATGGTTATAGAAGGAAATCCGGTGATGCTTCATCTTTCTTACCTTTTAATGCTATAACTCCCATTGTGCAAAGTAAAGTGGTCAAAAACCTGACAAAAGCTTTCTGCAAGGTATTTGAGGATGAGCTGCAGGACAAACTTTCCAAGAGGCCCAAGAAGAAAGGTCAGGAGGATGTGGCCAAGGTTCCCAAGGCCACTGGTGCTACAAATCATACCAAGAGTGTTCCATGATGTGCTATAATCTTAATAACAGTCTCAGGGTAGTAATGAGGAAGATTAATTTGCTGATTGGATGTAAAATGTGTTATGTGGCTACTGTTTTCAGAACATGTTTTATGTCTGACTGTGAGACTTGGTGGTGTCTTTTATTGCATGCTAGTTTGTACACTCCTCTAGAATCCTGGAACTATGTCTTTTATGAGAATGATGATACCAGTCTGTTACCTTTTGGGAAAGATATGTCACCTCAACTCAATTTCATTTTGGGTTTGCATATATGTCCTTGTTGCTGCTTGAATGATAACACACACTCTTCTAATCCACACAGCTATAATTCTGATACATTTACTAAGCTGGGGTTTATACCAGGAGATGGAGCTTGGTATATCACAATATATAAACAGATAGTTTATCATGAATAGAAACAGATCATGGGATATTTTGAACTGGAATGTTAGGGGTCTGAATGCCTCAGAGAAATGGCTAGCCATTAGACAAAAAATTGAGGAAAGTGCTGCTGGAATTTTATGCTTACAGGAAACAAAGAGAGAATTTTATCTGGCCTATGTTCATAACTTTTGTCCACAGAGATTCAACAAATTTGAATACTTGCCCTCAATTGGGGCATCTGGAGGTATCTTGACTGCATGGAATTGGAACCTTTTTTCTGGAGAAATGCTATTCCAAAATAAATTCGCACTAACTATGCAATTCACTTGTACAAATACTCTTCGGCCATGGATTCTCACAAATATATGGGCCTTGAAACACTGAAGAAGAAGTGGAATTCATTGATTGGTTTGCTAATACTCAAATGCCTAATGATGTTGACTGGATTGTAATGGGAGACTTTAATTTCATTTGGTCACCTGAAGATAGAAACAGACTAGGTGGGGATGTTAATCAGATGCTACTTTTCAATGAAGTTATCAGTAATTCGGGATTAATTGAATTACCTCTTAAAGGTAGGCAGTTCAGCTGGAGCAACATGCAAGAAAACCCTTTACTTGAGAAATTGGACTGGTTTTTTACCTCTGCAGCGTGGATGACAAGTTACCCTGATACCACTACTCTACCACTATCAAAACAAATTTCATATCATCTACCATGTGTAATTAAATTTGGCACTAGCATCCCCAAGTCAAAGGTTTTCAGATTTAGAACTGTTGGTTAAGGCACAGTTCTTTCAAAGATATAGTCCAAGCAGCATGGAACATTCCTGTTGGATATTCTGACCCAGCCAAGAAGATTAATGCCAAGTTCAAAAACTTGACAAGAGTACTCAAACTCTGGGCCAAAAGTCTGTCTTGTCTTAAAAAGCAAATTGAGGAATTAAATGAATGTATTTTCTTGTGGGATTTCCTGGAGTAATACAGAGACCTCACCATGTTTGAGAACAATTGCAGGAATATGTTGAAAGAATTCTTATTGACTGTCCTCAGCAATCATAAGATCTATTGGAAACAGAGAGGTAAAATCAAGGGTGTTAAATTTGGAGATGAGAACACAAAACTCTTTCATACAAAGGCCTCAATTAACCATAGACATAACAAAATTGCCATGCTCATAAATGAGGACCAAGTGGAAATTTCTGAACATGAAGGAAAGGCAGCAATTCTTTGGGAGGCTTTTAAAAAGAGACTTGGATACTCCAATGGACATTCCATGCACTTTGATTTAAAGAACCTGTATGAAAACAGAGTGGACCCACAACTTTTTAAAGATCTTGAGAAACCTTTCACTCAGGAGGAAATTGATGAGGTAGTTAAAAACTTACCCACTAACAAATCACCAGGACCTGATGGATTTAATAATGAGTTTTTCAAAGCCTGTTGGGATATTATCAAATAGGATGTTACTGATCTTATTTTGGCTTTTCATGCTAGTAATGTTAAGCTGGAGAGCATAAACACTTCTTATATCACTCTCATCACAAAAAAGGAAATACCGGTCTCCCCAAATGATTTTAGGCCAATATCTTTGCTTAATGGTGTCCTCAAAATCATTACAAAACTTCTGGCAAATAGGTTACAAAAAGTGATCCTCAAGCCGGTACACATCAATCAATATGGATTTCTAAAGAGTAGAGTGATTCAAGATTGTCTTGGTTGGGCCTATGAGTATATTCATTAGTGTCATAAATCAAAACATGAAATGCTAGTAATCAAGATGTACTTTGAAAAGGCTTTTGACACTATTGAACACCAAGCTATTATTGACATTCTGAGAGCTAATGGTTTTGGAGAGAAGTGGATATCTTGGATGCAATTACTTTTCGCATCTCCTTCATCTGCTGTGATGTTAAATGGAGTGCCAGAGAAAAAATTCTGTTGCAGAAGAGGAGTAATGCAAGGTGACCCTGTTTCACCTTTACTCTTTGTGCTGGCAGCTGATTTGCTCCAATCTATTCTGAACAAAGCTATGAGCAGAGATCTAATCACACCACCACTGCAAGTGAACTCTTTCCCTAACTTCCCCATAGTTCAATATGCAGATGATACACTAGTGCTCATGAAAGCTGATGCTAGACAGTTAGTGTGCCTCAAAGCTCTCCTAAATACTTTTGCATCTGCTACTGGACTAAAGGTTAACTATGGGAAATCAATCATGGTGCCCATAAACATTGCAGAAGACAGGGTTAGCATTTAAAAAAATACTATGCAATGTACCAGGGGACAATTTCGATTTACTTATCTAGGATTACCATTGGGGATTTACAAGCCAATTATGGAGCAGTATTTACCCATAGTTAATAGAATTTCCAAGAGGATTGCTGGTATTTCAACTTTTATGACTCAGGCAGGGAAGTTGCTGCTAGTTAAATCTGTGCTAGCATCCTTAGCACTCTACTTTATGTGTTGTTTGGACATTCCTATCACTATAAAGCACCATATTATCAAATATTTGAGGCATTGTCTTTGGAGGAGCCCTGACATGGAAGATAGAAGTCCAGCTCTTGTGGCTTGGCACACTATTTGCAGACCAAAAATTAGGGGTGGACTGGGAGTCCTAGATATCTTCACACATAATAAAACTTTGCTCATGAAGAATCTTCAGAAGTTCTTTAATTGACATGATATTCCTTGGGTGAATCTAGTTTGGGAAACTTACTATAGCAATGGTCAACTCCCAGGGATCAAAAGGTGGGCTCCTTCTGGTGGAAGTCAAACCTGGCCCTCATTGGTGAGTTCAAAAGTATTGCCAGGTGCAATGTGGGTGATGGAAGAAGTGCTCTATTCTGGGATGATATGTGGCATCATTATGTCCTCAAATACAAATTTGATCACCTTTACTCCTTTATTAGAGACCCACTCACAAATGTGCAACAAGTAATCAACACAGAGTATCTTCAAGACCTCTTTCACTTGCCTCTGACTACACAAGCATATGAGGAGTTCATACAAATGGAAGACATTTGTACTTCTTTAAGGCAATCTGAGTACTTGGATGCAATGGATACTTGGATTTACATATGGGGAAATTAATTTTATTCATCAATCAAGGCCTATAATGTACTTATTAGACACAAGAAAACTCCACCTCACTTCTCCCGAATTTGGAAAAGCTCTTGCCAACCTAAGCACAAAGTTTTCTTCTGGATGTTACTGCATGACAGAGTAAACACAAGGAATCTTTTGAGAAGGAAGAACCTTGAATTGGAAGTTTATAGTTGTCCAGTCAGGGATTGCCAGCAAGAAGAAACTTGCATCATCTTTTTGGGGGGTGTCCTTTTGCAAGCAGATGTTGGGATTTTATCTGTCCCACCAGAACTCCAAATCTGTCTGTTTTGGAAGCATATCAAGACCTCAAAGACTAGCTCAACTACCTTTCTTTATGGAGATCATCATTTTGGGATCATGGACCATCTGGATATCCAGAAACAACAAAGTCTTTGAGAATATCACACCTTCTTTTCGAGGATGGAAATTAACATTCACAGAAGAGGTCAAGCTGCTGAAATTCAGGATAAAGAAGAAATATGAAGTGAAATTCTCTACTTTGTTGGATACCTTGTTATAATTAATTCCAGCCTAGTTTCTTCTAGTTCTTTTCTTAGTTTCTCTCCTTTAGTTTCTTTTTCTTCTTCTTCTTTTCTTTTCTTTGGGCTTAGCTCAAGCCCTTAAGACAACTACTCTATTTCTGCCTTTTTTAATAAAAGTTGCAGTGGGGTGTTTTACCCTACTGTTTATAGTCAAAAAAGGATAAAAATATGGGTTCTATTCCTACATGAATAGATCTTGTCTACATCATGTCATCATTCTTATTGCATTACTCCATTTCTCCATGAACTTAGTACACTAGATGCATGCTGGATAGCGGTTGATGTGTGGAGTAATAGTAGTAGATGCAGGCAGGAGTCGGTCCACAAATGTTGGACGTGATGCCTAAATACATGATCATTGCCTTGGATATCTTCATAATTATTTGATCATCTATCAATTGCCCAATAGTAATTTTTTTACCCACCGTATGCTATTTTCTCGAGAGAAGCCACTAGTGAAATCTACGGCTCCTGGGTCTATCTTTTATCATAACGTTTTCAGCTCTTTTATTCCAAAAACCCAAAAATACCTTGCTGCACTTTTTCTTTATTTATTTTATTTTGTCTTTTTGCAAGATCTATTTATCAGATCTACTATAGTTTCATCTATCTCAATACCGAGGAGGGATTGACAACCACTCTTACACGTTGGGTTGCAAGTATTTGTCTTTGTGTGCAGGTACCGTTTACATGGTGTTGGTTGGTTCTCCTACGGGATTGATAACCTTGGTTTCATAACTGAGGGAAATACTTACTGTTCATGTGTTGCATCATCCTATCCTCTTTGGGGAAATACCGGCGCGGATACAAGAAATAAGGAAGAATTTCTGGCGCAGTTGTCGGGGAGACATCATCAACATCTATTAGGTACCCAATCACAAATATCACCTCCTTGCAATTACTTTATTTTCCATTTGCCTCTTGTTTTCATATCCCGTACTTCTATTGATATGGATCCTCATCCACTTGATAATCTTTTTAAAATATCCAATTATCATGAACCATTTGCTAGTGAATTGAGTTCACTAGATTATCTTTATGAAATTTTGCTTGAGATTCGTGAATCTGAAAATCGTGATGAAGTGTTAAAATAAGAAATTTATAAAGTGATTCATGATAGCTCCTTCAATGAAAAGCATGATTGCAATGATGTTATTATAAGTTCTATTAATGTCAATTGTGCTAATGGTATGCAAAACCCCAAGCTTGGGGATGCTAATTTTGCTATGTCCACTACTTATTGCAATGATCATGATTGGGGTGATTCTCTTATGATCTTGAAAATTTATTTAAGCCTCATGATGAATATGATATTGATAATAATATTTGCAATAATATTGAATGTGACTTTGGAAGAAGGTCAACTTTAGGTAAAAATAATCCCACATATTTGGAGAGTGTTCAATCGTATGATATTTTTGATAAAAGTGGGCTTGGAGAGGTCATGACTTTATTTGATGGTATTCCCATTATTTTGGAAGAGTGTCAACTTTGCATGCATGTGGGTCATGTAGAGAATATTTTATGTGATATTTATGTTCTTGAATTTGAATATGATCCTACCTGTAATTATTATGAGAGAGGAAAATATGGTTGTAGAAATGTTTATGTTATACCTCTCATTATGTTGAGATTGTCGATGTTTTATTCTTCTCCCTTGCATATGCCAAATATTTCTTGTCATGATAATCTATTTACATATAAAATGCCTATGCACAGGAAGTATGTTAGACTTAAATGTGTTTGTCACATGTTTTATGATGCTCTCTTTGTGCTTCAAGTCTTATCTTTCATGTGAGCATCATTGAAATCTCAAAGCCTACCTTAATGGCTATAAAACAATAGCGCTTGTTGGGAGGAAACCCAATGAATAAAATTTATTTTTGCCTTCTTCTTTCTATTTTTGTGTGTTCGCACAATTATGCTACTGTTATGATTGCGTTTTTATGTTTTATTTAGTGTTTGTGTCAAGTAAAGCCTTTAGGATCATGTTAGGTGATAGTTGATTTGATCTTGTTGAAAAACAGAAACTTTTGTGCCCAGTAGGAGAATTGTTAAAAATTGCAGAAGCATGATAAAATTCTGAATTTTTACGCAAAATTGATATCCAAATTACCTACGTCGTACTAAATTTTTAGAATATTTGGAGTTACAGAAGTATGGACAAAGTCTATATTACTACATATTGTTCTGTTTTTGACAGATTCTGTCTTTGTTGCACTGTGTGCTTATTTTGATGAATCTATGGATTCTATTGGAGGGTATAAGCCATGGAAAGGTTAGAATACAGTAGGTGTAATGCAATAATAAAATATGAATGGGTTTGAAATAGTACTTAAACTGGTGATTTCCTTTTTTATACTAACGGATCTCACGAAGGTTTTGTTGAGTTTTGTGTGATTGAATTTTTCAAATTTTGGGTGAGATCACGATGGATGAAGGAACAAGGAGCAAAAAGAGCCTAAGCTTGGGGATTACCATGGCACCCCAATGGAATATTCAAGGAGAAGCAAGCAACTAAACATGGGGATGCCCCGGAAGGCATCCCCTCTTTCTTCTAACAACCATCAGTAATTTCACCTGGAGCTATATTTTTATTCGTCACATATCATGTATTTTGCTTCAAGCGTCTTGTATTATATGAGTCTTTGCTTATTTTGCTTTTTTTTCTATCACAATCATCCTTGCTGGACACACCTATTTGAGAAAGCCATAATGATGCTATGATTTGTTAGAATTGCTCTATGTGCTTCACCTAAATTTTTTGAGATATGGAACTACTCTAGTGCTTCACTTATATGTTTTTGAGCATGGTGGTGCTTTAATTTTTGAAGAAATATTCTCATGATTCACTTATATTAATTTGAGAGATAGTAAATTTTTGAAGAATTCTCTCATACTTCACTTATATTATTTGAGAGATGAAAAATTTTATGCTCATGTTCATCACTTATATTTGTTTGAGAGCTTGATATAATCAATGGTAATATATGAAATTAGTCCCAGAGTGATAGATATCCATGGGGGATATAATAAAAACTTTCATGAAGATCATTGGACATTATAAACTTGATTCTTTGTAATAGTTTTGAGATATGATGATAGTAATATGTGAGTCATGTTGGTGAGTAATTATGCTTTAGTAAGAATATTGGTGTTAAGGTTTGTGATTCCCTATGCAAGAATGAAAGTCAAGATTTATGCAATGAAATAACATCATACTTGTGGTGCATTATTCGGTGCTAGTTATGCTTAATGCTCGCTTATGAAAAAAATTCATTTCTTGGTAGGTTGTTTCTCAATCTTTTGCTAGACTTTCCTTGCACTAAGTGGGAATACTACTTGTGCATCCAAAATCATTAAACCCAGTAATGCCATATGAGTCCGCCATACCTACCTATATGCGGTATTTCCGTGGCGTTCCAAGTAAATTTGTATGTGCCATCTCTAATTTTCAAAATAAACTTCCTTTTTGTGTGCCAGTGCCGCTCATGAAGTGGTAGGGGGTGGCCAATATTTTTCCATGCTAGATGTGTTATTCTCAAGATGATTGTTTATTCACTTGTCATTGCGCGAGAGTGTGGCGGTAATAGGGATGCCCAGTCCCGAAATGAAAAGGAAATTCACTTTATTTTGTCATATAATAAATTACTTGGAAAGTATTGGTATGGATGGCACCCATGGATACGACTAGCCATGGATTGTGAAAAAATGGTGGAAAAAGGAATAAACTTTATTTACGTTTGGGAACCGCCTATGATGTATCTAGCATGGAAATATTGGGAACTATTCGGTCATTTTCATTGACGGGAAAAGCATGCCTCACAAAATATTTTTATCTCTCAATTTAAGCCTTGAGCACTGGCACCTCTATAATCTCTGCTTCCCTCTGCGAAGGGCCTATATATTTACTTTATACAATTTTTATTTTTATTTGAGTCTCCGTCTTCTCTTATGAAGCACCAGCTAGGGAGCACTATGATCATACTTGTGCATTGGATGTAGCTAATATTTGAGTCTGTTTCACGAATGGATAAATGATTGAGTATGATGGGCTAGGGATAACTTTCTTTATTGTTGATATTTGAAAGACATAGTTGCTTGTTGATATGCTTGAGTATTGAAGTCTTCATGTCAAATATAGACTACTCTGAATCATCTAAAAGTCCAAATGTCCATGCTACAAAAGAAAAGAATATGTGATGAACATGTTAGGCAGCATTCCACATCAAATATTCTATTTTTATCATTTACCTACTCGAGGTCAAGCAAGAATGAAGCTTGGGGATGTTGATACGTCTGCAACATATCTATAAGCTTTTATCATTCCATGTTGTTATATTATCATTCTTGGATGTTTTACATTCATTTTATAGCAACTTTATATCATTTTTTGGGACTAACCTATTAACATAGTGCCCAGCGCCAGTTGTTATTCTTAGTTTGTTTTTCCTTCGCATAATATCAGTACCAAGCGAAGTCCAAATGCCAAGAAACTTTTTGGAAAAAAAAATTCTGCTCGGAGGACAACTTGGGAGCCAAGGAAGTGCCAGATTGGAGGCCCGTGGGGCCCACCACCCACCTGGGCGCGCTAGAGGCCCCTAATGCACCCTGATGGGTGGTAGGGTCCACGGAGGTCCTTTTCACCACCTCTCAGCTCTATAAATACCCAAATATTCCATAAACCCTAGAAGAGTTGACGAAACACAATTCCAGCCGTCGCAAGTTCTAGAACCATGAGATAAAATCTAGAGCCCTATTCCGGCACCTTGCCGGGGGGAACACAATCACGGAGGGGTTCATTATCCTCATTGGTGCCCCTCTGATGATGCGTGAGTAGTTTACCAAAGACCCTACGTGTCACGCCCAATATGCGACCCTATCCAAAAGGAACTCGAAGGTCCCACCAAGGATAGACCCGCATATTGGAACGCTTTTGCAAGGTGGATATCATTACATCAACATTACATAATAGATGGGGATACATACATAAGGCATACAATGTCACATGAATACAACAATACAACATACAAGAACAACAACCGACTACGGATGATTCATAAATAGAAACTCAAACAATATCCACCCTGCTAGCCCAGGCTGCCAACCTGGAACCTATCCCCTGATCGAAGAAGAAACAGAAGATGAACTCAAGCAAGCAAACATCGCTCTCGCATCATGATCATCGCACAACCTGTACCTACAACTGTTATTGTAGTAATCTGTGAGCCACGAGGACTCGGCAATCCCATTACCATGGGTATCAAGACTAGCAAAGCTTAATGGGAAAGGAAGGGGTAAAGTGGTGAGGTTGCAGCAGCGACTAAGCATAGTATGGTGGCTAACATATGCAAATGAGAGAGAGAAGAGAATCAAGCGGAACGGTCGTGAAGCTAGCAATGATCAAAAGGTGATCCTGAACCCCTACTTACGTCAATCATAACACAGAAACCGTGTTCACTTCCCGGACTCCGCCGAGAAGAGACCATCATGGCTACACACGCGGTTGATGCGTTTTAATTCGGATCTGGTGTCAAGTTATCTACAACCGCACATTAACAAATTCCCATCTGCCACATAACCGCGGGCACGGCTCTCGAAAGTTTAAACCCTGCAGGGGTGTCCCAACTTAGCCCATGACAAGCTCTCGCGATCAACGAAGGAATAGACCTTCTCCCAGGAAGACCCGATCAGACTCGGAATCCCGGTTTACAAGACATTTCGACAATGGTAAAACAAGACCAGCAAGACCTCCCGATGCACCGACAATCCCGATAGGAGCTGCACATATCTCGTTCTCAGGGCAACACCGGATAAGCTAAGCGTACAGGTACCGACGTAACCCAAGTTGCCAAGGGATGGTCCCGCACGGTGCTCTAGTTTGGACCAACACTTAGACAAGCATTGGCCCGGGGGGCTATAATAAAGATGACCCTTGGGTTAATTACTCCCAAGGGAAAAGTAGGTGGTGGTGAGGCAAATGGTAAAACCAAGGTTGGGCCTTGCTGGACAAGTTTTATTCAAAGCGAACTATCAGGGGGGGTCCCAAAAATCACCCGACCGCGTTAGGAACGCAAAATCCGGGAACATAACACCGGTATGACGGAAACTAGGGCGGCAAGAGTGGAAAAAAACACCAGGCATAAGGCCGAGCCTTCCACCCTTTACCAAATATATAGATGCATTAATAATATAAGAGATATTGTGATATCCCAACCAAAATCCTGTCCACCATGGAGAAATCTTCAACTTCACCTGCAACTAGCAACGCTATAAGAGGGGCTGAGAAAAGCGGGAACATAGCCAAACAACGGTTTGCTAGGAATGGTGTCAAAGGTTAGAGGTTCATGGCGATTTGGGAGGCTTGAAGAACAGGTGATAGGTAACGCAGCATAGCGATAGAACGAAGCAACTAGCATAGCCATGATAGTAGTGAGATCCAGGGTAGTGGTCATCTTGCCTGAAATCCCGCAAGGAAGAAGAACGAGTCCATGAAGAAGATGAAGCCACAAAGACGAACCACACGTAGACGAGCGCATCCTCACGATCGCAACGAAACGGGAACTAACGATAAGAAGCACACAACATGGTAAACACCCCACACATGAACAAGACATGATGCACAACAAGCATGATGCATGACAAGGCTACATGAAGCTACTCATGGCAAAAGACGATGCAAACAAGAACAACACATCAAGGCAAGTTTAAATGAGGCCGGGAACAACATATAAAAATTCCAGTAAGTCCTCATATACATATTTCGAAATTGGTCCAGAACTGAATAAACCTTATGTTCAAGTTGTTAAACAGCAAGTTAAGATGCACCAATATGATCTACACGAAATTCTAGTCAAGTTACATATAAAGTTCATTAGATTTGGAGCTACAGCCTAGAAGACATAAGTAAAACAAGTTAAGCATGGCATTGATGTAAAATGCTCCCAAACATCAAGCAAACACACCAAAACGAGGATGCAACATGGTAATATGAAGCTACAAGCAAAATCAAGCAAGTTTCATATAGAGCACACTCAAAACGGAGCAACAGTTCAACACATGCACACTATACAAGTTATAGCAACAATCTGTCCAAAACAGCAACTAGGCATATTGCAAGCATCAAAACAATATGCTACAGCACCCCAACAAAATAACAAAAGGCATGGGCATGATGTACAGGTAAAGGACAACAAAACATGAACACTGAGCTATCTCCAGAAACTACTAGAACATTCTCAAAAGGACATGGGAAGATTGCAAATAATAACAGTTTCAGACTTATCAGGAAATAACATCAGGTTGCAATGTTTAAAGCTATCAAACAACATGTTACAGGAACATATCATGGAAAACAAAGGCATGGCATGATACTACTAAATGCATAGAACAACAGTCCCTTACTGACCATGAGCCAAGAAGGATCATAAGATATGATGGCACCCATGTAAACATGGCAAGTTATATGATAGATTCATACATGGCAGAAACAACGATAAGTAGGCATGTTGGTGAGCTTGAATCACTCACCACAGAGCAATACATGGCATGGCAAGGCAACCAACAATAAGAAGACATGTTTATGAAGCTAAGCATGGCAAGAGCAAGGTCATAGGGTGCATGGATCACTAGGAAACAATCATGGAAACATTGAACTTAATGTTAACAGGCTGACAGCAACATTATCAAGCAACTTTGGAGCAAGATATGAACAATCTACGGCAAGCTATAAATGCAACCAGGGGCATGGATGGATAGGGCATAACATGTAGATCGAAACATGTTTATAGAACATCTCCGGATTATGCATAGAATGATTAGTAGCAACATGTTAACATAGCAACAAAATATAACAGAATCTGTCAGGAAAACAGCAATAGCAACTACCCTCCATAACAAGGTTGATACACTCAACACACAACTCACAAAAAATACATGGTTAGCACCACTGGAAATATGGCATGGCATAGATCAACATACATGTAGACATCAACCTCATAGGATGCACACATAAATCATGGCAAAAATGACAAATGAGCAAGTTATAAGAGTTTCAGCAGGTTAACATCAACATGCACTGTTCCAACAGCATTTAGGGCATCAAGATGACCTCAAATGAAAATGATGCAATGGAACAAAATGAAGTACTCTTCGAGACGAACAATTTGACATATTACACGCATGAAACGGACCAGTATGCATGGAGATACAGCAGAGCGAATATGGCATGATTATATGAAAAACTGGGGACTTAGTGGATAACTCAGGGGGTCAACCTGCACGGAAATCGAGGCACGGCGTGAGCTCGCCGGAGTTGGACGCCGGAGAGGAGGGAGACGATGGCCGGTGAGGCTCGGGGACGCCGGATCCAGCCGGCCCCTCGCCGGATCTGGCACCGGCGGAGGCCGGGGCGGCGCTGGAGGCGCAGCGCGTCGCCAGGGCGGTGCTGGAGGCGCGACAGAGGGCGAGGCGGCGGCGCCGGAGCTCGGCGATGACGGCGGAGGTCGTGGACTCTGGCGATGCCAGGCTGAGGGGACACGGCGGCGCCGCTCGGAGCCGTGGGCGGCGGAGGCGAGGCCCCTGCGACGGAGGGAGGGGCGCGGCCGGGCGGCGGCCGGCATCGACGGGCGGCGGCGGGCGGTCGCCGGCGGCGGGGCCAGAAGCCGACGCGCGGGTGGCGGGACGCGGGCTCGCGCGGGCATGCGCGGGCCGCGGCGGCGGCGGATCGGGCCCGCGCGGGTCCGGGATGGGCCCCGCGGGCCTCGGCGGCGGCGGCGCGCGAGGGGCCACGTGCCGGCGGCGGGCTTCGGGGAGGATCACACACATATAGGTAGAGGGAGCTAGGAGTGTCCAAATGAGGAGCGGTTTTCGCCCACACGATCGTGATCGAACGACCGAGAGCATGGAGGGGAGTTAGATGGGTTTTGGGTCACTTTGGAAGGCGTGTTGGGCTGCAACAAAAGAGGGCTTTGCGGTTACCCGGTTAACCGTTGGAGTATCAAATGAGCTCCAAATGGCACGAAACTTGACAGGCGGTCTACCGGTGCTATACCAACGCCGCTTGGCAAACCTCAGGCCATTCCGAGAAAGTTTAACACCCGCACATGAGAAGAGGTAAAAGGGGGACGCCGGAGGACATAGGAATGCCGGATCGCAAAACGGACAACGGGGAAAATGCTCGGATGCATGAAACGAACACGTATGCAAAATGAAATGCACATGATGACATGGCAAAGTGCAACACGCAAGCAAATGACATGGCAATGATGGCGAATAACTGGCAGACACCTGGCGTAACGAATCCGGGGCGTTACAACACTCCTCCACTAACAAGAGATCTCGTCCCGAGATCTTAGGACCGAGACGGAAGGGAAAAAGGGAAGAGAACTGAAGAGAAGAAGCAAAGAATCGAGAGCACTCGAGAATAAGAGAGAGAGCGGCGAGAATGACGAGAGTCGAAAGCTCACGGAATTAGATAGACTATGAAACCACTTGTTCTAACCGGAGTGGTTAGAATGAGAAAAGAAACGACTAAGTCTGAAAAGATTTAGGCAGCACTTCGGCTGAAAATGGAAGGAATAGAACACGAGCTTGAGAGGATGGAATGATACTTGATGAACTCTTGAAGAAAGAATTGAATCACGAAGAACCACCATGAAGAACTCCGTTAACAAAAGGATGGTGAGATAGAATGAAGGATGAAATGATAAGATTAAATCTTACGATGATTTAGATGGAGGTTCCGACGAGATGGCCGAGGAAATTTGAACTCCGGAAAAGAAAAGATGAAAACACTTGAAACTAGAATTTATTCATCAAGAACAAACTCCGAAGGAAGGGATTAATCACTTTGAGGAAATAAGAATAAGATTTATTGTATGCCTATCCTTCATTAAACTAAATTGATGACAAGCAATGGATTTGCATACTACTTATTCTTCTTGAAAAGGATTGATGAGTGACATATCGCAAACTTGAGAAGGTCTTCATGAACCACCGGTAGGATTGAAAAGAACAAATGAATTAATATGATAAACGAAGAAAAAGAATCTTGAATGAACCACCGTGAGAATTCAAAATGACTGAAGAAAGAGAATGAATCACCGGCAAGAATTAGAAGAACCAATAAGAGAACGGGAAGAACTCGATATGATTAAAGAGCACTTGAATGAAGCACTGGGATAATATTGAGATGAACGAAGGGGCACGGATATAGAATAATTGGAGAACGAATTTGAAAACTTAGAATGAAGAAATCTTCCGAAAAGATGGCCTCCGGATGATCGAGAGAGAAAGCAACTCCTGAAATGCTCCGGATGAATGAAAAGAATTTGCACGACTGGAAAACAATATGATGGAATAACATCGAGCTAGCACAGCGAATCTCCAGGAGAACGGGCAAGATTTAACAGAACTCTTCTTCCTTTGTCTTCAAATGACGACGAGAAACACCACCAAAATTACTGAGGTACTCTGGAGGAACGAAAAGCGAAGAGGTTGAGCCAACAATGAAATGATTTGAAAGAGATCTTGGAAAAACATGTGACTGATGAAATTCATACTTATGTCACACTTGAAAAGAATTATGAATGACTTCGGGGGAATTAGAAGAGTCAGGTAAGATCCTGGGAAAAGACCTGTGGGTTAGGGCCCACTGAAGAGATAAC
The DNA here is from genome assembly GCA_963921465.1 of Triticum timopheevii. Classification (NCBI taxonomy): domain Eukaryota; kingdom Viridiplantae; phylum Streptophyta; class Magnoliopsida; order Poales; family Poaceae; genus Triticum; species Triticum timopheevii. Next base: position 236,565,060 of record OY997264.1, on the reverse strand, counting down.
ACTGTTGGGAAGGGACGTTGAACAGATAGATGATGCACCGGAGCAATTGAAATATTTGAATGAGGTGACAACCTCGAATTAATTGGAACACAGATGAATCTCTTGAGATGTAATGAGCACTCCGGAAGGATAAACTGGCGAGAGGCCAACGAGCAAGGAAAACACTTGATCCAAGGAAAAGAATGTAATCACCCGAAAACTTGAATTGATTGCACCGGAAAAGAAATGGATGAAGAATGATGAACGAGACGAGAATTCACCGGTTGAAATAATTGAGGGAAGAATGAAGAGACTCCACACGAATGGAATTGATGGTCGAAAGAGACTCAAACTCCGGGAAGAAGAGAGGGTGGGAGGGCGGGAAAAACAAAAGAAACTCGGAAGGGGAAATCAACAAATATCTTGAAGAGAAAACACCGGTTGAAATCATTGAGGAAAGAAAGCAAGGACTTCGCATGAGTAGGATGGATACTCGATTACGGACTCCGGTTCCGAGGAGAAAAAGGGTGGGCGGGTGGGAAAAATAAAGACAACTTCGGACAGGGAAAAACAACAACGTCGGAGGAAGAACTGAGGATTGATCTTGAGAAAGACAAAGAGGTTCGAATCAGCTTGACGAGGAATGCACCGGACAAAAATTGGATGGATAACGAACAAAAACTAACCACGAGATCCTAAAGAAAAATTTGAAGGGGAAGAGGAGTAGTTCAAAACACCTACGTCAAGATTCCTTACCAGAGCGACGAAGGGGCTGAGGAGTAAAAAGAATTCCTACTCTCCGATATAATCTAGACTCCGAAAATAGTTTTCTTCTAGACTCTACAACGGCCAAACTACACGATCAATCAAGGGGGGCTCCTAGGGTCGGTCGAGGCTCTGATACCAACTTGTCACGCCCAATATGCGACCCTATCCAAAAGGAACTCGAAGGTCCCACCAAGGATAGACCCGCATATTGGAACGCTTTTGCAAGGTGGATATCATTACATAAACATTACATAATAGATGGGGATACATACATAAGGCATACAATGTCACATGAAAACAACAATACAACATACAAGAACAACAACAGACTATGGATGAATCATAAACAGAAACTCAAACAATATCCACCCTGCTAGCCCAGGCTGCCAACCTGGAACCTATCCCCTGATCGAAGAAGAAACAGAAGATGAACTCAAGCAAGCAAACATCGCTCTCGCATCATGATCATCGCACAACCTGTACCTGCAACTGTTCTTGTAGTAATATGTGAGCCACGAGGACTCAGCAATCCCATTGCCATGGGTATCAAGACTAGCAAAGCTTAATGGGAAAGGAAGGGGTAAAGTGGTGAGGTTGCAGCAGCGACTAAGCATAGTATGGTGGCTAACATACGCAAATGAGAGCGAGAAGAGAATCAAGCGGAACGGTCGTGAAGCTAGCAATGATAAAAAGGTGATCCTGAACTCCTACTTACGTCAATCATAACACAAAAACCGTGTTCACTTCCCGGACTCCGCCGAGAAGAGACCATCACGGCTACACACGCGGTTGATGCGTTTTAATTCGGATCTGGTGTCAAGTTATTTACAACCGGACATTAAAAAATTCCCATCTGCCACATAACCGCGGGCACGGCTCTCGAAAGTTTAAACCCTGCAGGGGTGTCCCAACTTAGCCCATGACAAGCTCTCGCGATCAACGAAGGAATAGACCTTCTCCCAGGAAGACCCGATTAGACTCGGAATCCCGGTTTACAAGACATTTCGACAATGGTAAAACAAGACCAGCAAGACCTCCCGATGCACCGACAATCCCGATAGGAGCTGCACATATCTCGTTCTCAGGGCAACACCAGATAAGCTAAGCGTACAGGTACCGACGTAACCCAAGTTGCCAAGGGATGGTCCCGCACGGTGCTCTAGTTTGGACCAACACTTAGACAAGCATTGGCCCAGGGGGCTATAATAAAGATGACCCTTGGGTTAATTACTCCCAAGGGAAAAGTAGGTGGTGGTGAGGCAATTGGTAAAACCAAGGTTGGGCCTTGCTGGACAAGTTTTATTCAAAGCGAACTGTCAGGGGGGTCCCATAAATCACCCGACCGCGTTAGGAACGCAAAATCCGGGAACATAACACCGGTATGACGGAAACTAGGGCGGCAAGAGTGGAAGAAAACACCAGGCATAAGGCCGAGCCTTCCACCCTTTACCAAATATATAGATGCATTAATAATATAAGAGATATTGTGATATCCCAACCAAAATCCTGTCCACCATGGAGAAATCTTCAACTTCACCTGCAACTAGCAACGCTATAAGAGGGGCTGAGAAAAGCGGGAACATAGCCAAACAACGGTTTGCTAGGAATGGTGTCAAAGGTTAGAGGTTCATGGCAATTTGGGAGGCTTGAAGAACAGGTGATAGGTAACGCAGCATAGCGATAGAACGAAGCAACTAGCATAGCCATGATAGTAGTGAGATCCAGGGTAGCGGTCATCTTGCCTGAAATCCCGCAAGGAAGAAGAACGAGTCCATGAAGAATATGAATCCACGAAGACGAACCACACGTAGACGAGCACATCCTCACGATCGCAACGAAACGGGAACTAACGATAAGAAGCACACAACATGGTAAACACCCCACCCATGAACAAGACATGATGCCCAACAATCATGATGCATGACAAGGCTACATGAAGCTACTCATGGCAAAAGATGATGCAAACAAGAACAACACATCAAGGCAAGTTTAAATGAGGCCGGGAACAACATATAACAATTCCGGTAAGTCCTCACATACATATTTCGAAATTGGTCCAGAACTTAATAAACCTTATGTTCAAGTTGTTAAACAGCAAGTTAAGATGCACCAAGATGATCTACACGAAATTCTAGTCAAGTTACATATAAACACTACTAGGGAAAAGCCTAGCAGCAGCGCGGGTTTTGGGCCTATTAGTAGCGCGGGTACCCGCGCTACTAATAAGGCGCTACAGCTAACTTATAGCAGTAGCGCGGGTGCAACCCGCGCTACAGCTAACGTATAGCAGTAGCGTGGGTAGAAACCCGTGCTACTACTAATCTGTAATCTCTGAATTTTTTTTTTGAATTTTTTTGAATTTTTTTTTTGAATTTTTTTCCCTAATTTTCAAATTTCTGAATTATTTTAACCTCAAATCTCTAATCACCCCTCATCGCTGCTCAATTTAATCTCTAATCACCACTCATCATTCCAAATCATCTAACTTCCCGGACGGTCACCCATCCTCTCACTACTCCAGCCTGAGCACGCTTAACTTCCGGGTTCTATTCTCCCTCGTTTCCAAGTCTGCACTTGTTGTTTTCCTGACAATAGTAAGATGTCAATCCTATTAACCTCAGGAATTTAGCTTGAGCATGAAGTCACACATTTCACTGTTTGAGTTTGAAACTATTGTTCTAAAAAATTAGTAACACTAATATTTCTTGAATAATTAGTTTGACCATAGTTTGACCACAGTTTGACCAGATTTGACCACAGTTTGACCATAGTTTGACCATAGTTTGACCAGATTTGACCAAAATTGAAAAAAACTAAAATAAATATTTAGTAACACTAATATTCTTGAATAATTAGTTTGACCATAGTTTGACCAGATTTAACAAAAATTAAAAAAAAACTAATTTTTTTTGAATTTTTTTGCCTCCAGATCTTAAAAGCCCCGTAACTTTTTTTCTGTTAGGCTTTTGAGGATTTTAAAAATGTTTAACGTGTTCCCCCAGTTAAATTCGGATGTAACTTTTCGAGTAGATGATTTTTCATATAAAAAACTTTTTCATCCGAGTTCGTATGCAAAAGTTATGGCCATCAAATAAAGTCGAAATTCATATTTGTAAATTTTCCCAACAACTAGACCACATATCACATGGGAAACTTATTTTCTTTTATTTTTTTGACATTTTTATCATTTTCTTTTATTTTTTTTTTAAACTGAAAAGGCGGTCCACGGGGGGGGGGGGGGGGGGGTAGACTTTGACAGATAGGTCATACCCCGCGCTACTACTATGACAGACGATTAGCAGTAGCGCGGGTTTTTAACACTCGCTACTACTAAGTTGATAGCAGTAGCGCGGGTTAGTAGTAGCGAGGGTTAAAAACCCGCGCTACTGCTATCAACTTAGTAGTAGCGAGGGTTAAAAACCCGCACTACTACTATGGCATATCCCGGGGGGCACGGTATAGACCGCTTAGTAGTAGCGAGGGTTACAAACCCGCGCTGCTGCTATCAACTTAGTAGTAGCGAGGTTTAAAAACCTGCGCTGCTAGTAAGTAGCAGTAGCGAGGGTTTTTAACCCTCGCTGCTGCTAAGATTCTATGTATAGCCTTTTCCCTAGTAGTGAAAGTTCATTAGATTTGGAGCTACGGCCTAGAAGACATAAGTAAAACATGTTAAGCATGGCATTGATGCAAAATGCTCCGAAACATCAAGCAAACACACCAAAACAAGGATGCAACATCGTAATATGAAGCTACATGCAAAATCAATCAAGTTTCATATAGAGCACACTCAAAACGGAGCAACGGTTCAACACATGCACACTATACAAGTTATAGCAACAATCTGTCCAAAACAGCAACTAGGCATATCGCAAGCATCAAAACAATATGCTACAGCACCCCAACATAATAACAAAAGGCATGGGCATGATGTACAAGTAAAGGACAACAAAACATGAACACTGAGCTATCTCCAGAAACTACTAGAACATGCTCAAAAGGACATGGGAAGATTGCAAATAATAACAGTTTCAGACTTATCAGGAAATAACATCAGGTTGCAATGTTTAAAGCTATCAAACAACATGTTACAGGAACATATCATGGCAAACAAAGGCATGGCATGATAATACTAAATGCATAGAACAACAGTCCCTTACTGACCATGAGCCAAAAATGATCAGAAGATATGATGGCACCCATGTAAACATGGCAAGTTATATGACAGATTCATACATGGCAGAAATGACGATAAGTAGGCATGTTGGTGAGCTTAAATCACTCACCACAGAGCAATACATGGCATGGCAAGGCAACCAACAGTAAGAAGACATGTTTATGAAGCTAAGAATGGCAAGAGCAAGGTCATAGGGTGCATGGATCACTAGGAAACAATCATGGAAACATTGCACTTAATGTTAACAGGCTGACAGCAACATTATCAAGCAACTTTGGAGCAAGATATGAACAATCTACAGCAAGCTATAAATTCAACCAGGGGCATGGATGGATAGGGAATTACATGTAGATCAAAACATGTTTATAGAACATCTCCAGATTATGCATAGAATGATTAGTAGCAACATGTTAACATAGCAACAAAATATAATAGAATCTGTCAGGAAAACAGCAATAGCAACTACCCTCCTTAACAAGCTTGATACACTCAGCACACAACTCACAAAAAATACATGGTTAGCACCACTGGAAATATGGCATGGCATAGATCAACATACATGTAGACATCAACCTCATAGGATGCACACATAAATCATGGCAAAAATGACAAATGAGCAAGTTATAACAATTTCAGCAGGTTAACATCAACATGCACTCTTCCAATAGCATTTAGGGAATCAAGATGACATCAAATGAAAATGATACAATGGACTGAAATGAAGTACTCTTCGAGGCGAACAATTTGACATATTACACGCATGAAACGGACCAGTATGCATGGAGATACAGTAGAGCGAACATCGCATGATTATATGAAAAACTGGGGACTTAGTGGATAACTCAGGGGGCCAACCTGCACGAAAATTGAGGCACGGCGTGAGCTCGCTGGAGTTGGACGCCGGAGAGGAGTGAGACGATGGTCGGGGAGGCTCGGGGACGCCGGATCCAGCCGGCCCCTTGCCGGATCCGGCACCGGCGGAGGCCGGGGCGGCGCTGGAGGCGCGGCGCGTCGCCGGGGCGGTGCTGGAGGCGCGACAGAGGGCGAGGCGGCGGCACCGGAGCTCGGCGATGGCGGCGGAGGTCGCAGACTCCGGCGGTGCCAGGCTGAGGGGAGACGGCGGCGCCGCTCGGAGCCGCGGGCGGCTCAGGCGAGGCCCCTGCGACGGAGGGAGGGGCGTGGCCGGGCGGCGGCCGGCGTCGACGGGCGGCGGCGGGCGGTCGCCGGCGGTGGGGACAGAAGCCGAGGCGCGGGCAGCGGGACGCGGGGTCGCGCGGGCGTGCGCGGGCCGCGGCGGCGGCAGATCGGGCCCACGCGGGTATGGGCCCCGCGGCCCTCGGCGGCGGCGGTGCGCGAGGGGCCACATGGCGGCGGCGGGCTTCGGGGAGGATCACACATATATAGGTAGAGGGAGCTAGGAGTGTCCAAATGAGGAGCGGTTTTCACCCACACGATCGTGATCGAACGACCGAGAGCATGGAGGGGTGTTAGATGGGTTTTGGGCCACTTTGGAAGGGGTGTTGGGCTGCAACAAAAGAGGGCTTTGCGGTTACCCGGTTAATTGTTGGAGTATCAAACGAGCTCCAAATGGCACGAAACTTGACAGGCGGTCTACCGGTGCTATACCAAGGCCGCTTGGCAAACCTCGGGCCATTCCGAGAAAGTTTAACACCCGCACATGAGAAGAGGTAAAAGGGGGACGCCGGAGGACATAGGAATGCCGGATCACAAAACGGACAACGGGGAAAATGCTCGGATGCATGAAACGAACACGTATGCATAATGAAATGCACATGATGACATGGCAAAGTGCAACACACAAGCAAATGACATGGCAACGACAGCGAATAACTGGCAGACACCTGGCGCAACGAATCCGGGGCGTTACACTATGGGTCCGTTGGTAGTAGCTAGATGGCTTCCTCTATCTTTTTGATTCTCAATACAATGTTCTCCTTGATGTTCCTGGAGATCTATTCGATTTAATGACTTTTTTGTGGTGTGTTTGTTGGGATCCGATGAATTACGAGTTTATGATCAGTTCAATCTATGAATATTATCTGAGTCTTCTTTGATCTGTTATATGCATTGTCGGATTTCGGGTTCCGGCAGACCCTTGAGGTTCGAACACTGGGGTGCGCACGGAGATTTGTCCCTCTACCTACCTGCTCCTCGCCGAATCGCTAGGATCTACACTACGAAAGAAACAACACAAGAGACACAGGGTTTATACTGGTTCAGGCCACCATTGTGGTGTAATACCCTACTCCAGTGTGTGGTGTGGTGGATTGCCTCTTGGGCTGATGATGAACGATACAAGGAAGAATAGCCTCGCGAGGGTCTGTTCTTGGCTAGTGCGATGAACTGCTAGGAGGAGTTCAGTCTCTCTCTCTCTCTCTCTCTCTCTCTCGATTCTAGATGTATGCCAGATACCAGATTCCTCTACCCTGGGGGTGGCTAGTCCTATTTATAGGCAAAGGCCCTGGGCCTCTTGCCAAATATTGAGAGGGAAGGGCGCCAACAATTGGCCATTTTGAAGGGGAACAACGGGTACACTTATCCTGACTAAAGTTGGTCCTCGCCTGTCAAAGGCTCTGGTGGTGACGCCTGCTTGGGCTCTACAATGACTTCCTCCCTGCCGTTGGGCTGGTCTTGGTCTTGTTGCACCGAAATGGATGCCTTTGCTTGATGCTCTCGCCTGCGCTTGCTCCCTTTGCACCAAAGGGGAAAGGAGGACACTGCGTGGGCAGGAGCCCTTGGTCGTCATGGCTTGCGTCATGGGCACCTCGCGAGGTACCCCGCCTTGAACTCTCCGCCTCCTCGTGAGCCAGCCTGATGAGGTCGTTCCTGAGGAAGCTCCTTGTCGTCCGCCCCGCGAGGCTTGGCCCCTCGCGAGGGTCTTGAGCTTGTGTTAATGAAGATGGGCCATGCTGGGCCCCCCTTTGAGCCACGTCGCAGGCCACAGGCAGGCAAGTCTAGGGACCCTCGTTCCAAGAACGCCGACATGCATGATTATTATAGCCTTGTATTTCTTCTCCGAAACTTTCGTTTGGTTTGGCGAAGTAGATTGTTTTTCTTGCAATTGGAAGAGGTGCTTTGTGATGGGTTCGATCTTGCGGTGTCCTCACGCAGTGACAGAAGGGGTAGCGAGGAACACATGTATCATTGCTATTAAGGATAAAGAGATGGGGTCTATTCCTACATGAATAGATCGTGTCTACATCTTGTCATCTCTTATTGCATTAATCCATTTCTCCATGAACTTAATACACTAGATGCATGCTGGATAGTGGTCGATGTGTGGAGTAATAGTAGTAGATGAAGGAGGTGTCGGTCTACTAATGTTGGACATGATGCCTATATACATGATTATTGCCTTGCATATCATCATAATTATTTGCTCTTCTATCAATTACCCAACAGTAATTTGTTTACCCGTCGTATGCTATTTTCCCAAGAGAAGCTACTAGTGAAATCTACGGCCCCTGGGTCTATCTTGTATCGTATTGTTTACAGATCTATTATTCCAAAACCCAAAAATACCATGCAGCTCTTTTTCTTTATTTAATTTATTTTGTGTTTTTGCAAGATCTATTTATCCAATCTACTACAATTTTATCTATCTCAATACCGAGGAGGGATTGACAACCCCTCTTACGCATTGGGTTGCAAGTATTTGTTTTTTGTGTGCAGGTACCATTTACATAGTGTTGCTTGGTTCTCCTGCTGGATTGATAACCTTGGTTTCCTAACTTAGGGAAATACCTACCGTTGTTGTGATGCATCATCCTCTCCTCTTCGGGGAAATACCAACACAGATACAAGCAATCAGCCATCATCGAGATATCCCACCTAGATCCTATAGAGCTAACCACCAACAAAGTGTATAAGTTTTCGAATGATAACTCTTCCTTGCGTGCAAACGCTTCAGAAATGAAAGAATGTGATGCTCCTGAATCAAAAAAGAATAGAAGTTGGGATTGAATTCACTAGAAGGGTACCCATCACAATTTTGAGGTCCCGTCGAGCTCCTTCAACCTTTACATGATTAACATGACCACGACTGAATGCAAGCGGCCTTGCATTAAGGTTTTTGGGCTGACGAGCTCATGCATTTTGATTTTGGGTCGGGCGGCAGTTGGCAGTATGGTGCCCTAGATATCCACACTTGAGGAATAAACCATCATTATGGGTAGGAGCCATAGCATTAGAATATCCACACTAAATCATTAGTTGTCTCGACGGTGGAAGCAGACAAGGTGTGACATAAGACAGCCTTGGTGTTGGAGCAGGTCGGTGATAAACATTGTGCATGATACGGACTTGACGTTTCTGAGCAGGCTAACCCGAGGATGGGCCAACATCTCAAGTATGCTTGAGCGACTCCTGGTACTCAGTCAGAGCAGTTTCAGCTCAGAATCATTGGCTGACAAGCATCAAATAGTTTGCGCAATCATGAACAACAACTACGAGCTTTATATCAGGACAAACTCCTTCATGGAATTTTTCCTTCTTATGAGCGTTAATGCAGATGTCATCCTCAGCATAGAAGGATAATTCAAGGAATTTCCTCTGATATTCATCCACAATTATTTTGCCTTGTGAGAGTATGCGGAACTCCTTCTTCTTCTTCTTGAGGAATGTGTCATGCATGGAAGGCTAACTAGAATTCCTGCGAAGTGGTTACAGTTTCAGTAGGCAGCATACCCATGTGGCTTTCCCACTATCGAGCAGCTGGACCCTTCAAGAGAAATGTCACAAAGGTGACATAACTGGCAGGGGCAACATTACTTGACTCCATCTCAAACAGGATGTCACGAAGCCAATCATCGGTGTCCATAGGATTGGTGGAGTTATGGAAAATGGACGCATTGAGGCGCACAAATTCTTGTAGTGTTATTCGGGCAGGCTATTGACGAGCATTCTGGTTCAGAAACTGGGCCATTACACCAGTCATAAACTGATGATTCAGCTCAGACTGCTACATCACTAAGGCAATATAGGGTGGAGGTGGAGGATCGTCAGCCATCCTGCTAAAAACATCAGGGAGCAGTTTAGCAAGGGGTGGAGCAAGTGTATGGAGTCATTCATAGTGTAACCTGAACAATGGGCAAAGGGCGTGGTATGTACAAAGCAGTAGTCATTAAAGACACACAGATCCATACACAGAGCCAATTACAAGCTATTAGTATGAGTTCAGACAAGAGAAACATCCTAGACATACTAGGTGGCATGCCTGCATGCGATGGAGAGATACAACAATGAGACATGGCAAAAGCTATGACAACAACGGAGAAAACTCATGAAGCCTGGCATCTGCAGGTGACGATGCAGGGTGCCCTTGATATGAGGATCCTGCGGTCCGTGACTATTCTAATACAGAACCTGGCCCTCAGCTTATAGCAAAGGTCCATGTCATTCAAAGGAATGACTGTAGATAATTCAGATCTCCGGATGGATGTGATCACGAGAACCTAGAGTTAGAGTCAGTAAAATATTTTACCCGAATAGAAGAGAGATTAGACTCCCAGAGTAAAGGAGAGGAATAGAAGATCCTAATCCCAACAATTTGTGATGTGCGCCCGTAAGTCACACAACAATGTTAGTAAAATAGTTTTCTAAAGACTAGACTCAACTTCATCCTAAGAGTTGGGAAGAGGCTTCCTACAGGCAGTCAGCTCTGGTACCAACTTGTGATGCCCCCGACTTAAAAGTGCACTAAACATACAAGCAAATGGGCATGATCAAGATCAGAGACTCGTGAGAAGATATCACAACACAACTCTAGACACAAATTCAAACATAAAGCTTTAAATTACTAGCCAGGGCCACGAAGGCTCGAATACATAAGCTCGAATACACAAGAGTCAGCGGAAGCAACAATATCTGAGTACAGACATAAATAGACAAATTTGCCTTGAGAACGCTGAGCAAACAATGACATCTTGATCGAAAAGGCACAAGCCTCCTGCCTAGGAGCCTCCTAACTACTCCTGGTAATCGATGGTCTCCACGTAGTAGTAGGCTCCATCGGGGTAGTAGTATTCATTGGCGGGATCAGCTAGCTCATGGGCTCCGCCATCTGATCACAACAATCGGGTAGAGGGGAAAAAGGGGTAGCAAAGCAACCGTGAGTAGTCATCCAAAGTACTTGCAAGACTTACATCAGACCTATACTAAGTGTGCATCGGTATCAAAGGGAAGGGGTTGTATCTGTGGGCTATAGTACAGAAACGCCAGAATAGAGGGAAGGCCTAGCCTATCGAAGACTAGCATCTTGTAGCATCTTGCAGCATTAGAAGACTGCAGATTAGCAGCATATAAGTGAGCAATAATTATGTAGTAGCAAAGCCCAGAGATCCTTGCTCGACTCCCTGTGAGAAAGTGACCCCGAAGCCATCATATCAATTTAGCATCACAAGTATCCAGTTCTAGTTGTAATAGATCGGGATACAACTCTAAACGTCTGTTACCGTGGACACGGCTATTCAAATAGATATACTTCCCTGCAGGGGTGCACCAGTTTACCCAATACGCTCGATTAACTCTAGTCGGACACACTTTTCCTGGTCATTCCTGGTCTCGGCTGATCGACACACGTAGTCCTACCTAGGCTCCGCAGAGAGATCCCCTCCGGTCTACATCCTATGTGCTCAGGGGTCTTAGGCCCATCGCCCTTTGCACTCCGGGTCATTGTGTGACGAGTCGGGACGAGTACCACCTCATCCTACATGCATGGCACTGGCCCGACAAGCCCACAATGATGAACTAGACGTCTGACAGAGCTTTTGGGGGAATTGTATGACATTGAGAGCTATCCTGCATGGTGGTTAGTGCAAAAAGGCCAGAGGCCTACTGAGATCACATATCCAAACTGTTATTGTGTTGGGAGCTTACGGTGACGATCAGTGCTCCTGTCACCCCGTCTCATGGACTTACGGCAAGGGCTAGGCCCATGCCTCTCTTGGGGTGGTCTGCTTGCCCGGATGTGCCGCGTAATTATCTCGCGGGTACCCCTTGGGGTCGACCCTACTTCAATAAGGGACTGAGGTAAGTTCAAGGTATCCATGTGTCCATATCATCAATGGGGAAATCCGAGGAATCACCCACGATGGATTCCCACTCAATGTAACCGTCAAGGTGAGCTTGGAGGAATCACCCTCTTGATATGTTCACACTTAAGGGGGCTGCACGACAGAGGAATCATCAGAGGTGGTGAAAGAGGAATCACCCTCGGTAATCCACAACCGACGAGCTACGCTACAGAGGTATCGTCAGGAGTGAGGTAGGAGGTATCACCCTCGGCACTCGATAGTAGCTCTGCAGAGTCATACAACTAAGGGGGTGCGATGATGTGTCGGTCTCTGCACATCGATCACGTTGATCGAGTCATCGATAACAAAGCAGGGCAACAAGCACAAGGACGAGAGGTAACTGATGGATCACTAACCAACCTATACTAACCATATAGGATATCATGTAAAGTATCAAAAACAGGTTACAAAGCAGGCTATGCATCAGATTAGGAGCAATCAAATACAGTTGCAAAATCTACTGCAAGCATGGGAGAGAAAGAATAGATGATATAGGAATGATCAAGGGGGTTTTGCTTGCATGGAAGCTCTGCAGTGAAAGAGGGGTCGTCGGTGGTGTAGCAGCCTTTAGGGCAGACTCAGGGGCTACCGGAGAGATGAGGGGGATGACACAAGTAAATACAAACCAAACAAATGCATCACAATGCATGTCATGGAAATAGATTGTGCTAGGGGTAACCTAATGCAGTGCTACACATTGCAGAAGGAGTGGAAAAATATCTAGGAATATTTTCCCGGCTTTAGGCAATTATTGGATGGACAATCCAAAGGGAAGGTTCCATGTTTGAAGTGATGGAGGCATGTGAGAGGTATGTTGATAGCATATTCTGGTTCGTCTTATGTTTCTAATCATGTTTCATATATAAATTATTTTCATCTCAGTTACAGATTATTTTATATGAATTTCCAAAGTTTTAATGTTTTCTTGAAATTATTATTAATTCGGGTTAAATCAGAAAATGCTATGTGTACACAGCAGAGGCCAGCCACAGCCTAAGACAAGTGGGGCCAGTTAACCCAGTCAGCGGTCAACAATGGTAGTTAACTGGTCAAACTGACAAGTGGGACCCCACTATAGTGACTCACAATATAACAGGCTTTACTTATTAAAAACTCTAATTAGCTGGTGGGGCCCATCTGTCAGTGGCACATGGCAACATAAAACAAATAAACTAATTTATTTAGAGGGTGGATGGTGCAGGCGGCGGCTAGAGGCAAGCAGTGAAGGCGGGCGCGGGGAGTGACAGAGGCAAGCGTGGCATGGGCGTGATTGTCGAACCCAACGTCGAGCTAAAGGTAAAACAAATATTCACTCGAGTTCTATCAACCACCAATACAATTCTACACACACTTAGCGTTTGCTTTACCTAGATCAAGAATAAAACTATAAGTACTTTGCAAGAATAAAACTATGGATAAATTGCAAGATAATAAAAGTTATTTGTCCCTAAGTGATCCATAACTAGACCGGTGATCATTATTGCAATTTTATATGAGGGAGAGGCATGAGCTAACATACTTTCTCTACTTGGATCATATGCACTTATGATTGGAACTCTAGCAAGCATCTGCAACTACTAAAGATCACTGAGGTAAAACCCAACCATAGCATTAAGTATCAAGTCCTCTTTACTCCCATACGCAACAACCCACTTACTCGGGTCTATGCTTCTGTCACTCAGGCCACTCACCATAAGCGAATCATGAAGGTATTGCAACACCCTATAGCGGGGATCTCTCATGTTTGTGCAACACGGAGGGCACCATAGGATAGCACCAAAATAAAATATACAACTCAAACCAATCATTATCATCAATCAACCCACAGGACAAAACAGATCTACTCCAACATAATAGGATAACCACATATCATAGGATAATAATATATAGGGTTGAGAACCACACTTAAGTAGAGAATTGTAGTGGGAATAGAGAGGTTACACTGCTGCATAGAGGGGGAGAAAGTTGGTGTTGATAGTAGCAAGGTTGTTGATGTAGATCATCGTCATGATCCTTACCCCGGCGGCACTCTGGCGCCAATGGGAGAGAGGGGGAGAGAGCCCCCCTCCTTATTCTTCTTCCATGGCCTCCCCTTAGATGGGAGGAGGGTTCCCCCTCTGGCCCATGGTCTCCCTCTCCGATATTGGATCTCCCTCTCTGTTCTCTTCTGTTTGTGTTCCCATTTTCTGGCCCTTCACCGTTCATTAAATTCATGGAGTTCCGTAACTCTGATTGCGCTGAAATTTTTATATGATTTCTTCCATAAATTATCTTTCTTGCACTCGAAGAAGATCCCCAGCTGACTTATGAGGTGCCCACATGGCACCACCGCGCGCTAGGGGGGCAGGCGCGCCCTGGTGGGTAGTGGAGGCCATGGGCCTCCGTGTGCGTTCATTCCACCTCCCAAAAATCACATATATTCCAAAATAATTCTGCATAAACTTTTATCGCGTTTGTACTTTGTTTGATATGGATATTCTATGAAACAAAAAACATGCAACAAACAGCAACTGGCACTGGGCACTGGATCAATATGTTAGTCCTAAAAAATCATATAAAATGTTGCCAAAGTGTATTAAAAAGTTGTATAATATTGGCATGGAACTGTAAAAAGTTGTATAATATTGGCATGGAACTGTAAAACGTTTGTACTTTGTTCACGAGGTACCTAAAGTAGGCTGGGGAATTAGTGGTGATCTTGTTGAGTGTGGGCCAAGGTGGTTCTAGATCTAGTGTCAAGGCCCTAAGGTCCTGATCCGACCATGTTATAGCTTGGTAGGGCTTAAGGGTTTCAAGGATTCTAGTGTGCGAGTGAACATTTATCATCTTATCTTTAAGCACGGTTTCTGAGATGCTAATAGTCTATCTAGTCCATTAAACAAATCACATCATATCACCGATAGCATCATTTTGCATAGGTCAACTCCAATCATCACTCATGTGATTCATATCCTCATGGCCCTCGAGAGGAGGTCTAAAAGAACCATATATGTCTACAATCCCCAAACTCATAGGTATATCTACCCCTAAAAATCCATGGGTAGAACATATAAGCTGCTAAGCTTGAACGTGACAATCCAAGTGCTCAGCCTATTCTTCCAAGGTCTAAGATAAAGCATCTCTATCCTAAGGAAACACATCGTATGCCACTCCAAGATCTTGTTTCCATCCTATGAATCAACTCCAACAGCCCATTAACTTCCATTAATCACTACATAATCCATTTAATTCTACAAATCCAATGTTTATGGTGTTCCACAAGACCTTCTAATATCCTGTAATTCTATAATCCTTGAAAAGGTCCAGCCTTACTATAGTCAGTCCACCAATTTCCATTACCATGGTCGAGTAAACTCCAAAGTCGGGCGTATATAGAACCCTAAATCAACTCCGAAAATTAATCCAATCTCCTAGTTTATCGTCCACCGAGAAACATGGTATCATGATCGAGATCATCAGTCTAAATCCAATTTACTCCGAACCATGTAGACTTACTCACCACCTATACTGCACTAGGATCACCTATTTAAATCCAAATCTCATGTCCAACGAGAATTTCTACACTTTCCCCCAAGTCATTATTGTAATGACATCCTATTGATATCATCAGATCAAGTCAAAAACCATATTCCACCAAGAATCCAAGCTTGTGATCCAAATTGTCCTACGAAGTTCCAGTTTACTCCAGGGTGATGAAAGTTACGCTACTCTATTAACACGATCCCCCCAAGTTCATCTACCAACATGAAAGCCTCATAATCCACCAAATAGTGATAGATGATTCCTCAAAGTCATTGATATAAACTCATCAAGCCATTTGTCCTTTATTCCTGTATCCTCAAATCAGTCTTCCCTATGGCATCGTCAGTTTTGGTGCTATCTTAGGATGATAATGTGCTCGTTCACTATGTCCACTAGTTCCATAATGAACCCAGTGATAAGCAAGGTTATGGAGGCTTAACTGGTCCTCTTGCAATTCTATGGGTTAAGCACATGGTTAAGGACTCGAGCTGGGGTATCTCGTGAAGTCTTGAAGGGTCTAGGAATGGGTTGCAAGAGGTAAACATAACTCTATTGGGCTGCTCTTGGTCGAGGAGGCTGCAGCAAAAATCTCCCGTGCTAGTTGGTCGCCGAAGTAGAATCCTTGGTCTACCCTGTCTTGCCGGTCTTCAGTTGAGGAGAGAGGGATGAGAGGGAAAAGCATCATAGATGGGGGGAATGCTTAAAGGGGGTTCTATAGTGCAGGTGCAAACAAACAAGTGCCAAAAAGGCCACACACAATTTTATTAAGATAAGATAGGTGATATAGTCGCATACATGATGCCTAAGGCAAAAGTGCAACTTATATCAAAACACAAACAGATAAGAACAAGCAACACTCAACATGGTTTCATTTGAACCATCACATGGACTCGACTGCGCATAGGGGGTACGCGACTCATCCTACCCTAGGGGTCCTCGGATTTAGTAGTCGTGCTTGCTTCATCACTTTGAGAGAAAGGCATTCGGTCTTCAGCTTCTAGGTTCTCCTGGGTGCCAATGGACATGCGACAGTCGCCTGCTTGTTGGGACACATCCTATTAATATGCCTGAGTTCACCACACCCGTGACATGTGACGGAAGCAAAAGGGTTGCTATTCAGTCTTGGGTATTGTCGTCGGGGGCCTGACGATGATCCTCTATGAGGTGGATATGGAAATCCATTCCTATGCCTTTTGTGTGGGGGTTGGTTGTGAGCTTCCTGAAGTTCCTTGATTTGCTGCTCCTGATTAAAAATGTGGGCTTCTAGGGCAATGATTTGCTGTTCTTGCTCGACCACCTTCTTCTTCTCGAGGCAGTGGAGGTGCAGAAGTGAAGGGAGATCTTGGCGAGCCTTGAGAAATGCTTCGGTAAGGTGGCGTAGACGGTAGTCTCCTGCGTTGACGAAACGGATCTGGTACTTGAGGGTTCGATCCTCATCTTCTGGGGAAATCATCACTTGAATCGGAGCTCCAAATCCGCTCTTGCCAGGCAGGTAGCGGGTGGCATGTTCTTCTTTCATTTCTGGAAGGAGATCTCAAAGACGGAGGAGTGCTTCGTATGCCACTTGCTGAATGGCTAGGTCTCTTGTTGGCATAGGTGGTCCAACGAAGAACCACCCCTGAGGTGAGGTCTTGGCAGGCACAAAAACCTTGGCATAGAACTCCTTCTCGAACACATCATTTTCCAGTTCGTGCAGGGTGTATATGGGCAGCAAGGGATAGTGGCATTGTTGGAGGAAATCTCTTAGGAGTGATGGAAATCCTGTCGTAAGGAGTCTCAAGGGAGCGAAGGCCATCTACAAAGGTTGAATGGGCGAGGTCAATAAGGGAAATATATTTTGGGTTGGGTAAGCTTTAGAAAAGAAGAGAAGTTTAGATGGTCTGTAGCTAACTAACGTCCATGCTAACTAAGGCGTCCTACAGTCAGGATGGCTCTGATACCAGCTCTGTGGGGACCCCGACTCATAAGTCGTGATCACCGAATGCACGTGTACAGTGATCCCAGAGATCAATGCTCACTGAACACACAGAAGCTGAATAACAAGAGTCTTACATCCATACATACCGTCTTACACAAATTATGACCATTATGGTCAAGTCTTACATAGATAAAGCCAAAAGGGCTGAACACCAAATAAACTTAAGCAGCAGAAATTCTTTGTCGATAAGTAGAACCCATGCCATATGCCTTAACCCTACAGGCATTGTGACTGGGAAACGTCCTAGTTCGCATGTTCGTCTCCAAAGAACTCTTCTTCGAACTGCTATTCTTCCATGCCTGGCCAATTAAATAACCAGTGGCAAGCCAATGAGTACTTTGAATGTACTCGCAAGCAACCATGTTTGGGTTCAAGATGTAACAATGCATGATATAGGTAAATTTTTGCAGAAAGCTAGTTTTGAGTGCAATGACATGTTCAACAACTTGTAAGACATGCATCAGGAGAATTCAAGTAACCATGAGGACAGGTTACATATATCAACATAAATAGAGTGGGCATCAACCCAACTCAATAATCGTGTCAAGCCATCTGACTTAACCCAAATAGTCTTATCGACACACACGCACGGTTTGTAAACTCTGGACATAGTTTAAGCAGCACCGCCCCAACTGTCCTTGAACGTGGACACGGCTATTCAAATAGTTTTACACACTGCAGAGGTTGCACACTTTACCCACAAGATCCGGGGAACTTCCGTGTCATCCATGACCCGCGGTACCTCAAGTACCCGGGGTAAGCACCAGATCACTATCTTTCCCTAGACGACACTAACAAGGAGTCCACTCGTTGTTCCGTATTCTCACGATGTACATCATATGAGACTCACTCGAGATCGTAACATCCGAGAGGGGACGCAATGGTGTATCCGGTGCCCTGTAAAAACAGTCATGGCCGCCCTACCTGGCACGACCCTGTCTCGAGAGTGAGCACCAACTCTCCCCCGTCACTAGTAATGCGGGCTCCAAGCTAGTATCGGCCTAGGTAATCCATAATGCCCTTTCCCATACAAGGGTAGAGTGGTTGCGCATGTAAGGTTGGGACAGTTGACAAATCTTAAATCTAATCCGTTTCCGAAAACAACCCACACTTGCCTCGGTACACCACTTCTTCATCAAGTGGTTACCCATCTCATCATCTCCCTCGGGCATAAGTGGCACCCGACGGGGTTTTCAAAAAGTCCTTTGAAAATACTTTGTCTCCTTCATCATGCATATACCCGTCCCTTTTTGCGTAGCATCTACTTTAGCATCCTATCAACTCCCACCGGCATAACCCTCATAAGAAGGTAGGGTCATGCACAATGCAAGTATCAATGAGGAAGTACGATGGCAAACCATCAAACTTGTTAGCACCTCATCATGATTCCGTTGCGACAACAATATGGTGCTATATGACATGCATAAAAAGGGTTTTATGGACATGGTCAAAGGGCTGCTTGCCTTGGTCTTCAAGTTCTTCAAACCCTTCTCCTTCTTCTTCTTCAGCAACTTCGTCTAGTACGGGATCTAATCGTCACAAGAAAATAACGGGAAAATAAGGCAATAGTAAAACAGAAAACCAAAGTGCTCAGAAAAATGTCAACTTATTTTTGTTAAATACTAGGGTGAAAACTAAGAAGGGCAAAATTCCTAGTTTTGGATTTGGAGTAGCAGAATAGAAGAAATGGATTTACAAATGTATATTTAAATGCTTAAAATCACATTTAAATATTTATAGTGGAGAAAAGTTTGTTGGATTTGAATGAAAGTTGCACCATTAAATAGGTTACAATATTTCAGGAATTTAGGAGTAGGAATTAATTTATTTGGACAAATATTTAAATCTATGGAATTTTTGGAAACTTCACAGAAAAAGAAAAAGAAAAGTGGCACTGTGCCACTGGGCCAGAAGGACCACAGTGCAGCAGGCCCAGATGGGTTTCAGCCCACGCGAGGCTGCCACGTCGAAGGCGTAAAGGAAAAATACGCCTTCAACCGACGCAGCGAACCGGTACGCGCGCGCGTGCGTTTTAAACCTGACGGGTGGGGACCACCCGTCAGTATGTGAGGCTGACTGACGGGCCCCACAGCCATCGCCTTCCACCTCGAGCCAGAGAGGGAGGCGAGCTCACCGGCGTCGCTGTGGTCGACGGCGAGGCGATCCGAGGGCACCGGTGTGGTCAGGGAGGAGTCGCCGTTCGGGTGGAGGTGGAGGCGGTCGCCGGAGCGCAGGGGTTCGCCGGCGACGAGGAAGCTGGCGGCAGAGCTTCGGGAGGAGCTTGCGTTTGTCGATTCCGGCTGCAATAGAGAGGGAAGACAGAGGGGAAGTGGTAAGGGAGGTGAGGCGGTTCCAGATCGAGAGAGAGGGCAAAGGAGGCCTGTACCACGAGATCTATGACGACCCGAGGCGGCGGAGCTCAAGCTCGATCTTGAGCTCGGGCTCGTCTAGAGAGGAACCAGGGGTGCAGGGGGGTGATATGGTGGTGCAGAGGGCGAATGGTGAGGAGAGGAGAGCTCGGGGGGCTTAACTAGGAGGGGGGCAAGGTGCACCGTGGCTCGTGCGCCGGCGAGCTTCTAGCCGTTGCTGGAGGCCACGGGGGCGCGTGTGGGCGTGTCTAGGGTGCTCGTGGGGTTGGTCTAGGGCGAGGGGAGAGAAGAGAGGGAAAGCAGGGGGGCCAGGGCACCACGCGTGTGAGCGCGCTCACTGGTGCGCTCGGGCGGCCGGCGCGCATGCGAGCTAGGGTGAGAGGAGAGAGAGGAAGGAGGGGGACAGAGGCGTGGCGTGCTGCTGACGTCGAGGAGCATCGGCTGGCGTGAGGGGGAGAGCTGAGGTGGCTGGAGGTGCTTGCCAGGGGGCGGCTACAGTGCGGGAGCGCACTGTAGCGCGCTCCAGAGCGTGCAAATGGCCGGCATGCCATTTTTTGGCAAAGTGGGCACGGCCAAGTATGTCTGGTAGCTCTAGGGAGGAGTAAAGAATGAGGGAGGAGCATTGGATGCCATGGATGGCTAGTAGGAGAGGAGTGGGGTTGAGAGAGAGGGGGAAACGGGCTGTCCAGAGAGAGAAAGTGGGGTTTTACCCATCCAATAATTGAGCTGTGGATTTGCCATTGTTAATGGAGGTACAAGGGGACTAGGAGGGGCTGTGGTAAAAATTGGAGCTCATGGAGATTAGTGGAAGAGCCCCAAACAGGGTTTTTAGTTAACATACAGAAGGTGTTTGATATGGTTTTGGGCGAGAAGATGAACTCCTCTTGTCATGATGCTTGACAGGGTCAAATGGAATGAGATAATAATAGGTTCCGCCAAGGTTGAGTCCGTTTGGGCAAAGTTGCCAATGCAACTTTTGTAAACCCTAGAAATCAACAGAAATGAACTTGTGAAGATCTAGTTGAGCAAATCACTTCTCCTTGATGCACTACTTGCTGTAGTGACCTCATTTGGTCATGTGAATATGCTCACCAAAGTTGGGGTCAAGGAGAGAAAGTTGGTAGTACAAAGTTGTTCAAATTAGATTCTGGCTAGAGAGGGTTTTGGGGCACTTTGATCAATATAACATTTTCTCCAACTTGTGCCATTTGGTCTAGATGAATGATTAGACCACTTGAGCATGTTCACAAGATTTGGGCATGTTTGGCAATGTAGAGTTGCTCAAACTTCAAAATGGACAGAAATGGTTTTGAGGGGATTTCATGGGGTTATACTATTCTCCATGACATGATACTTATCAAGATCATCCAACATGTCATATTTGACATGATAAAATTTTCTTGGAATTTTTGGAGAATATTTCCTTTGTAAATATTTCAAAAGCTTGAAATATCCATAAAGGGTTTTTGAGGGATTTGACCAATATTTTGAACATGACCATGTGTTGAAACTCTTATATATGGACAATATGTCCACTAACTTTCCCTGAATTTTGTCAAATATTTTTAAAACAATAAAATAATTTTTCCCTATTAAAGACCATTTCTGGCCTTAAGAAAAAGCTTTTAAATAAAATAGGAAAATAACTTTTAAAATTATATTTTTATGGTTTATGGGAGTACTACATTTAATAGGATTCAAATATACCTTTTGAATGATTTTTCACACCCCAAGTCAAGTACTTGTAGTGCAAACCTCAACTCAGGGGTTTTTCAAAAACTAATTTTTAAAAATACTATTTGGCCAAATTATTTTTGTAAAAAAATACTATGTTGTACTATACACATGGTATGATCATTGGGCAGAAGTTTAGGATCAAGGAAAGGAAGTATAGAAGGTGAAGCTATGTTGACTTTTAAGAGCACTTGAAAACACAGAGAGAAAACCAACTCAAAAATGAGTCAAATAATGGAAAAGTTTTTGTCAAGCCGCATTTTATCATGATTTATCATCTTAAGTGTTGTGCAATGAAAATCAGGGTGTGACATTACCGGAACCACCCGGGGGAAGATATGGGCTATAGGAGGGAGGCACACTAGCCCACAAAAGGATCGCGCGCCCCCCATAGGGATGGAGGCCGAATAGGACTAGGAGAGGGGGCGCCGCACCCCTTTCCTTCTTCCCCTCTCTCTCCTTCCCCCTTTCCCTCTCCGGCAAAAGGAAAGGGGTGGAGAATCCTACTAGGAGCCCAAGTAGGATTCCTCCTACTTGGGTCGCGCCTAGGGCCGGCCTTCTCCCCCTCCCTCCCTTTATATACTGGGGGGCGCCTACAACACACATCGTCACCATGTGCATCACCCCCCTCCACAGTTTACGCCTCCGGTCATATTTTTGCGGTGCTTAGGCGAATCCCTACGCGGATCACATCACCACCATCGTCACCACACCGTCGTGCTGACGGAACTCATCTACTTCCTCGACCCTCTGCTGGATCAAGAGCTTGACGGACGTCATCGCGCTGAACGTGTGCAGAACTCGGAGGTGTCGTACGTTCGGTACTTGATGGGTCAGAACGAGAAGACGTTCGACTACATCAACCGCGTTAAGCAAACGCTTCCACTTTCATTCTACGAGGGTACATGGACACAATCTCCCCCTTTCATTGCTATGTGTCTCCTAGATAGATCTTCCGTGAACGTAGAATTTTTTTTGAAATTGCATGCTTCGTTTCCCAACAGTGGCATCTGAGCCAGGTCTATGCATAGATGATATGCACGAGTAGAAAACAAAGAGTTGTGGGCGGTGATCATCATACTCCTTACCACCAATGTCTTATTTTGATTCGGCAGTATTGTTGGATGAAGCGGCCCGGACCAACCTTATAGGACCGCGTTCATTAGACCTGTTCCACCGACAGACATGCAACTAGTTTTGCATAATGGTGGCTGGCGGGTGTCTATTTCTCCTACTTTAGCTGAATCGAATTTGACTGTGGCCGGTCCTTGTTGAAGGTTAAAACAAAAAACTTGATAAATCACCGTTGTGGTTTTGTGCCGTAGGTAAGAACGGTTCTTTCTAGAAGCCCGTAGTAGCCATGTAAAACTTGCAACAACAAAGTAGAGGATGTCTAAGTTGTTTTTGTAGGGTATGTTGTGATGTGATATGGTCAAGACATGATGTGATATACGTTGTTGTATGAGATGATCATGTTTTGTAGAAGTTATTGGCAACTGGCAGGACCCTTATGGTTGTCGCTTTATTGTATGAAATACAAACGCCATGTAATTGCTCTACTTTATCACTAAGCGGTAGCGATATTTATAGAAGTAATAGTTGGCGAGACGACCACGATGCTACGATGGAGATCAAGGTGTCAAGCCGGTGACGATGGAGATCATGACGTTGCTTTGGTGATGAAGATCAAAAGCACAAGATGATGATGGCCATATCATGTCACATATTTTGATTGCATGTGATGTTTATCTTTATGCATCTTATTTTGCTTAGAACGGAGGAAGCATTATAAGATGGTCCCTTAAATAAATTTCAAGGTATAAGTGTTCCCCCCGAGTATGCACCATTGCAAAAGTTCTTCGTGCTGAGACACCACAAGATGATCGGGTGTGATAGGCTTTATGTTCAAATACAACGGGTGAAAGCCAGTTTTGCACATGCGGAATACTCAGGTTAAACTTGACGAGCCTAGCATGTACAGACATGGCCTCGGAACACTGGAGACCGAAAGGTCGAACGTGAATCATATAGTAAATATGATCAACATAGAGATGTTCACCATTGATGACTATTCCATATCACGTGATCATCGGACATGGTTTAGTTGATTTGGATCATGTATCATTTAGTTGACTTGAGGGATGTCTATCTAAGTGTGAGTTCTTAAGTAATATGATTAATTGAGCTTAATTTATCATGAACTTAGTCCTGATAGTTTTTGCATATCTATGTTGTAGATCAGTGGCCCGTGCTAACGTTCCCTTGAATTTTAATGCGTTCCTAGAGAAAGGTAAGTTGAAAGATGATGGTAGCAATTACACGGACTGGGTCCGTAACTTGAGGACTATCCTCATTGCTGCATAGAAGAATTATGTCCTTGATGCACCGCTAGGTGAAAGGCCTACTGCAGGTGCAGAAGCTGATGTTATGAATGTTTGGCAAGCTGGATCTGATGTTTACTCGTTAGTTCAGTGTGCCATGATTTATGGCTTAGAATCGGGTCTTCAAAGACGTTTTGAATGTCATGGGACATATGAGATGTTCCAGGAGTTGAAGTTAATATTTCAAGCAAATGACTGAGTTGAGAGATATGAAGTCTCCAAGAAGTTATATAGCTGCAAGATAGAGGAGAATAGTTCTGTCAGTGAACACATACTCAGAATGTTTGGATATCATAATTACTCGACTCAGCTGGGAGTTAATTTTCCAGATGATTGTGTCATTGATAGAGTTCTTCAGTCACTACCACCAAGCTAAAAAGGCTTCGTGATGAACTACAATATATAAGAATGGAAAAGACTATTCCTGAGCTATTCACAATGCTCAAGGCTGCGGAGGTAGAAATCAAGAAGGAGCGTCAAGTGTTGATGGTTAAGAAGACAACTAGTTTCAAGAAAAAAGGCAAAGGAAATAAGGGGAACTTCAAGAAGAATGGCAAGCAAGTTGTCACTCCCGGGAAGAAACCCAAAGCTAGACCCGAGCTTGAAACTGAGTGCTTCTACTGCAGAGGGACTGGTCACTAGAAGCGGAACTGCCCCAAGTATTTGGCGGATAAGAAGGATGGCAAAGTAAACAAAGGTATATTTGATATACATGTTATTGATGTGTACCTTACTAATTCTCGTAGCAGTGCCTGAGTATTTGATACCGGTTCGGTTACTCATATTTGTAACTCGAAATAGGGACTACGGATTAAACAAAGATTGGCTAAGGATGAGGTCACAGTGCGTGTCGGGAATGGTTCCAAGGCCGATGTGATCGCCGTGGGCATGCTACCTCTACATCTACCTTCGGGATTAGTTTTAGACCTGAATAACTGTTATTTGGTGCCAGCATTGAGCATGAACATTATATCTGGATCTTGTTTAGTGCGAGACGGTTATTCATTTAAATCAGACAATAATGGTTGTTCTATTTATATGAGTAATATATTTTATGGTCATGCACCTTGAAGAGTGGTCTATTTCTGTTGAATCTCGATCGTGGTGATACACATATTCATAATATTGATGCCAAAAGATGCAATGTTGATAATGATAGTGCAACTTATTTGTGGCACTGTCATTTAGGTCATATCAGTGTAAAGCGCATGAAGAAACCCATGCAGGTGGACTTTTGGAATCACTTGATTATGAATCATTTGATACTTGCGAACCGTGCCTTATGGGCAAGATGACTATAATTCCATTCTCCGGAACAATGGAACGAGCCAATGACTTATTGGAAATAATACATACCAATGTATGCGGTCTGATGGGTGTTGAGGCTCATGGCGGGTATCATTATTTTCTGACCTTCACAGACAATTTGAGCAGATATGGGTATATCTACTTAATGAAACACATGTATGAAACATTTGAAAAGTTCAAAGAATTTCAGAGTGAAGTGGAGAATCATCGTAACAAGAAAATAAAGTTTCTACGATCTGATCGTCGAGGTGAATATTTGAGTTACAAGTTTGTCCTTCATTTAAAACAATGTGGGATAGTTTCACAACACACGCCACCTGGAACACCACAGCGTAATGGTGTGTCCGAACGTTGTAACCGTACTTTATTAGATATGGTGCGATCTATGATGTCTCTTATCGATTTACCACTATCATTTTTGGGTTATGCATTAGAGACATCTGCATTCACATTAAACAGGGCACTGTCAAAATCCATTGAGACGACACTGTATGAACTGTGGTTTGGCAATAAACCTAAGCTGTCATTTCTTAAACTTTGGGGATGTGATGCTTATGTCAAAAGGTTTCAGCCTGATAAGCTTGAACCCACATCAAAGAAGTGCGTCTTCATAGGATACCCTAAGGAAACAATTGGGTACACCTTCTACCATAGATCCGAAGGAAAGATCTTTGTTTCCAAGAATGGAACCTTTCTAGTGAAGGAGTTTCTCTCGAAAGAAGTGAGTGGGAGGAAAGTAGAACTTGATGAGGTAATTTACCTTCTCTCAATTTGGAAAGTAACTCATCCGAGAAATCAGTTCCCATGATGCTTACACCAACTGGAGAGGAAGCTAATGATAATGATCATGAAACTTCAGATCAAGTTACTACAGAACCTCGTAGGTCAACCAGAGCACGATATGCGCCAGAGTGGTATGGTAATCCTGTTCTAGAAGTCATGTTACTTGACCATGATGAACCTATGAACTATGAAGAAGCTATGATGAGCCCAGATTCGGATAAATGGCTTGAGGCCATGAAATCTGAGATAGGATCCATGTATGAGAACAAAGTATGGACTTTGGTGGATTAGCCCGATGATCGGCGACCTATAGAGAATAAATGGATCTTCAAGAAGAAGACTAACGCTGATGGTAATGTTACTATCTATAAAGCTTGACTCGTTTCAAAAGGTTTTCGACAAGTTCGAGGAGTTGACTACGATGATACTTTCACACGCGTAGCGATGCCTAAGTGTATCCGAATCATGTTAGCAATTGCTGCATTTTATGATTATGAAATCTGGGAAATGGACGTCAAAACTGCATTCCTTAATGATTTCTTAAAGAAGAGTTGTATTATGCAACCATAATGTTTTGTCGATACTAAATGTGCTAACAAAGTGTGCAAGCTCCAGCAATCCATTTATGGACTGGTGCAAGCTTCTCGGAGTTGGAATATACGCTTTGATGAGCTGATCAAAGCATATGGTTTTATACGGACTTTTGGAGAAGCCAGTATTTATAAGAAAGTGAGTGGGAGCTCTAAAGCATTTTTAATATTATATGTGGATGACATATTGTCAATTGGAAATGATGTAGAATTTCTGGATAGCATAAAAGGATACTTGAATAAAAGTTTTTCAATGAAAGACCTTGGTGAAGCTGCTTATATATTGGGTATGAAGATCTATAGAGATAGATCAAGACGCTTGATAGGACTTTCACAAAGCACATAGCTTGATAAAGTTTTGAAAAAGTTCAAAATGGATCAGTCAAAGAAAGGGTTCTTGCATGTGTTACAAGGTGTGAAGTTGAGTCATACTCAATGCCCGACCAGTGCATAAGATAGAGAGAAAATGAAAGTCATCCCCTATTGTTGGTGTCAAAACCGGCAGATCTCGGGTAGGGGGTCCCAAACAGTCCGTCTAAGGATGGAAAGTAACAGGAGGTAGGGGAAATGATGTTTACCCAGGTTCGGGCCCTCTTAATGGAGGTAATACCCTACTTCCTGCTTGATTGACTTCGATGAGTATAGGGGTTACAAGAGTTGATCTACCTTGAGATCGTAATGGCTAAACCCTAGATGTCTAGCATGTATGATTTTCCCCATCTACGGACTAAACTCTCCGGTTTATATAGACACCAGAGGGATCTAGGGTTGTACAGAGTCGGTTTACAGAGAAAGGAAGATGCATGATCCGAACGCCAAGCTTTCCATCCACGCAAAGGAGAGTCCCATCTGGACACGGGGGAAGGTCTTTGATTTCATATCTTTATGGCCATTAGTTTGGCCCATATCACATAGCTCGGACGCCCGAGGACCCCTTAGTCCAGGACTCCCTCAGTAGCCCCTGAACCAGGCTTCTATGACGACGTACCCGGCGTGCAGATTGTCTCCGGCATTGCAAGGCGGGTTCCTCCTCCGAATACTCCAAAGCAGCCTTCTGCACATAAGAGTTGTATCCGTCCCTACTTGACACGTACAACCCTAAGCTGTAAAAGGCAACAATACTTGAAATAAGTCACGTCCACGGGCAACTTTTTTGGCGAGGCGTTATGTTCTGGCCTTGTTATTATTCTGAACCGTTTTATAGCCCCCGCTTCGTGTTTTGAGGCACGGCCATCGACACGTCTTGTCAAAGCAGAGATCGTGTCCCCTTATCACGGGATCTGTTTCAATGCGGGCTTGGGTAATCCAACCGTGTCGTTCACACGTCTCCTTGGGAATAGGCAATGTTTAAGGCTTATGAGGGAGCGCTTGATATTCACTACCTCTATAAGAGGACAAGGACCCATCTGTTCACCTCACGCCTACTTCTTCCTCTGCCCTTCCATCCCTGAGCTCCAGCGCCCAAGTTCTAAACTTCCCCTTCGACCCAACTTCTCCAGCAATGTCCGGATCCGGTTTCCATGTCAAGTGGATGGCCTCCTCCGTAACGGAGAAGAACATCCAAGATCTGCGTGAGGCGAGGTACTTGACGGCGGAGATCATACACAGGATTCCTACATCGGGGTAGGTTATCCCTACCCCAAAGCCCGGTGAAAGGGTGGTGCTCATCACCCACTTCTTCCGAGGACTTGGGTTTTCCCTTTATCCCTTCATCCAAGGCCACATGTTTTACTACGGGATGGCCACGAATTCCTTCCTCCATATCTTGGTCTTTATCGTCGTGTGTGAGGCAGTTCTCCACGTCCCCCCACACTTCAGCCTATGGCTCATGGTCTTCAATGTGAAACCGAAGGTGGTTGAGGGCCAACACGCAGAGTGCGGCGGCACCATGGTGAGCAAGCTTCCCAGTGTCACCTGGACCAAGGGGACATTCATGGACACTATCAAGGTATGGCAGCAGGAGTGGTTCTACATCACCGAACCCCGCGGCTCCAAGTGGGCGGCCGCTCCTACTCTCAGATCCGGGCCTCTACTGCGGCTCGCATCCTGGACCAACAAGGATCTAGATTGGGGATCCCCTGACAAAGTGTGGACCTGCAAAAGTGTATCAAGAGCATGATAAAAAAGAACATCACCCTTGCTGATGTGATCCAGGTGATGCTTACCCGTCGAGTTATTCCCTGCCAATGACGACCCCTCAAAATGTGGGAGTTTAAGCTGGATGGGCCACAGACCCTGCAGTAATTCTTTGGCAAAATGCACGAAGGGATCTGGAAGCTTCTCTTTAAGAAGTAGAAGACGTGGCCATGGACGTCTGATGACACCGGCCTCGACTGCAACAATCTGGCATCCCTAGTAAGTATCATATTTCCGAACATTACTTAGCTCGTCAAACTTAGGGAGGGGTACTGAAAATTCCATCTCCTAAATAGGACTGGCTAAAGAAGGCGGAGCGGATTAAGTGTCCGGCGCCGCTCCCCAAAAACCCAAACGAGCCTCTGTTGATGAGGATCCTGGTCCCGGAGCCCTACCAGGCGCAGGCAAAGAAGAAGAAGAACAACAAGGAGACCGAAGGTGGCCTTAATCACGAAGTTACTTCGGGCGCTGTGTCCGGAAAAACCGAGGCTCCTTTCTCTCACGAGGGAGACGAAGATGAGGACGAGGAAGAGGAGGAGGAGGGAGAGAATCCTCCTCTCAAAGGGAAAAAGAGGGCGGCCTCGGTAGATCTGGAGGAGGCGATGTCCAAGAGGGGAAAGATATCCCTCTCGGATGATTCGGATCCGGGCACCGAAGCTGTCCCCAAGCACCTCCCCAGAGCCAAGCCCCTTGCCGAATCATAAGTATCTTAGGATGCCTTATATACATCCGATCTTTTTATAAATTCTAAGAATAACATCAAATTTCGTGTTTCAGTCCAGCCCATGACATCCCTCAAGAATCATCGTCATCAGGGGATCTTTCGCCGGAGAAGATGGAGAGCGAGACACCTCCACAAGCTTCCCCGCCTCCTCGGGCAGATGACACCGAGGTGTCGTCCAAAAGGATTTCTCCGGGCTCCAAAAAAGTGCGGGAGGGGACCAAGATGGCGCCAGAGGATGACGCCTTGGTTGCCAAGAACATGAGGGGAGCAACCCTCATGGAGACCGGCAATGGGGGTCCTGGCTTATCCGACCCCCGACTGAACACTGTTCCGGAATCGAATCAGCAGCCCCCTCCGCGGGAGTGGGAGATGGCTATTCTAGCGGTGACCTCTAGTAATGCAGAGGCGCCGAACATGCTGATGGATGCTCTGCAAAGTGCGTCCATCTTGGAGGAGCACCGTACCTTGATGCGTACGGTGGTTGAGAAGGTTCAGTCCACTAAGAGCGGGTTGGATGAAGCCTTCACGATCCTACTAACAGGCTTCAAGGTATGCAATGTAATGTCTTTAGCCTCTTTCCATATGACAAATCTGCCTGTATATAGATAGTAGCCCCCGAGACTCTGTTTGGCCCATGAAGGAGGGCGAACATAGGATCTATAGATATCCGGAGGAAATAACATACTTATCTTTTTGACAAAAAATAGGCTTCTCTGTTAGCGGCGACCGCTCATGCCACCGAAGTTTCTGAACTGAAGCGGAAACTGCAGCTAGTCGACAAGGACAATATCCATATTAATAAGCGGCTCGAAGAGGTGCAGGGTATGTTTCAGGTACTCCATATATAATTGAATTTGTTTGCACATGCTAAGTTGAAGCTTACGCGCTGTTGTATACATGATTGCAGATGGCGCTACTGAGGTCATGACCCTCAGGAGTGACCTTGCCCGCGCGAAGGAACCGGCAAGGGTGAGCGATGTGGCCGCTGAGAAAACGACTGCTGATTTGAAGGCCAAACAGGCCACCCGACGCTAGTTCGAGGAGCGGGTATCCAAAGTTGAGCAAGAGCTCCAGGACGCCACTCACAAGTGCGAGCTCCTCGAGGAGGAGAATAGCTAAGGGGACCGAACTCGCCAAGGCCCTTCAGGAAGTCCAAGAGGCGAGGTCCGAATCCCGAGCGGCTCGCGAGGAGATCCGACAGGCCGGACAGATAGCGACTGGTAAGCCCCTTCTTTTATAGTCTAAGTTTGGCGATCAGAGGTATGCCTTGCTTAATCTAATATGGAGTTCTCCAGATGCCTTTGCGGATCTTTTGAAGAGCGTCGCCGATGCTGCGCAATTCTACCGAGCCCAGGAGGGGCATGCGACGGAGAAGTTGTTCTGGTCGCAGTTCGTGACGCAGGAGCGCTCAGCGCTGCTGAACGACCAAATGGCGCAGTGGGCCACCCTGCATAAAATGTCTGGAGCGGCCATGAAGGAGGTCATAGTACGGCTGTGGCCATCCGAACCCATTCCGAGAAGCTATTTTGGCCTAGTGCGGCGACTTGTCGATTTCGTGCCCTGAATTGATGCAATCAAGCGGTCAGTGTGCATCGAAGGTGCACTAATGGCCTTCGCCCGCGTCAGAGTCCACTGGGTGAAGATGAAGGCCGTCGTTATCGCGGTTGCGGGTCCTCCTGAAGGCAAGGACCACCGCATGCCGGAGCGCTATGTAGACGACGTCCTAGAAGGTGCTCGTTTGATAGAGGGTCAATGCTCAAAGAACATTATATTCGAATGAATGTATCTGAACTACCCGGACGTGTGTATTATATATATTAAGGCTTTGTTATTTATTTGTGCCATTGTCTGAAAGTTCTTTCCTCCTGTGCGGCCGTTTTTATATTCCTGAGAGTTTTCAAGTCGTCGTCTTCGACCCCCCACGTAGATGCTATGGGGGTGTCCGGAATGGCACATGAGCACTCTTGTCCCAACGTCTTGTTCCATAATGGAGGTGTCAGTGCGGCAAACCAGGCAATCGGACTATATGGATTTACCACTCTCCCTTAGCCATAGGAGTTTGATGATGGGGCTATAAAATATCCCCTGGTATGTATGCGGCTATCCAAATGCGGATGCGTTACGTACATGATCGGAAAAACAGTCCTTCGTTTAATACGGAAAAAATCGTGAAAGATTTAGTAAGTCGTCGAATGGTTGACCAGTGCTCGCCACATCATGACAGTCAGTTTTTGGCTTTCTCTACCGAGGTGCTTGACCGGACGAACGAGAAACACAATTGCAGTAGTTCTCCCTTTACTACCCTAGCCGAACAAACGGAACGTAAGGTAGCAAACACAGGAGCCGGGCAACACAACTATTGACCAAAGACATGAATCGGAGCCGATGCATATAATGCCAAGTTTGGGACGCTGAAGTGTGCTTCAAAGCTGTTCGGGCTTTTGTTTGACGACACATATGTGGCCGTATAGAGCTCCTGGCAATGGTTGTGAGTGAGACAACTGGGTAGACGGAGTACAGTTTTATGAATAAAGTTGATACCAAAAAATTGTCTTCACTAGGGTCTGATTGATATGTCAAAACATGATCATACATAGGGTATCATAAGCGCCAAAGCCATTTTACATGCCGGGGGTCTAATAATAAGGAGAAAAGCTCAATACAGGTCCTTTGAATAAGGTTTTGGTCTGAAGAGTCCTTTGGGTATCTTGCCGCACGTCTGCGCCGCTTTTGCCTTCTAGAGAGGGGTTCCTCTGGTATGATGAAGTCCCCGAGGATCTCATGCTCTTCGGAGATCGGTAGGTAGTTACTATCCTCGAGCCTTCGTTAACGACGGGATTGTCGGGGTTAACTTGCCCATCCTCCCAATTATCATGTTCGGATGTTGGCTCGATAGGGGCTTCTTGGTCTTTGGCGTTATCCAGAGTATGATTTTCTCTGGTACCGGTATTGTTGTCTTTTTTGCGACGCAATTTCGGGCGGCGTCGCTGATGTCAATGCTTTGGTGGTGCCTCAGAAGGCTTGTCCTCGATGGGACCCTTCCCACCATCGTCGTCATCCACTTTGGGTGTGTCCACCATGTACACATCATATGTGGAAGTGGTAGTCCAGCGTCCGGTGAATGACGGGTTCTGGCTTTGCCCCTCTTCGGCATCGTCGTCCCTGCCGTCGATATCTTCGGAGGCGTAGTCGAGCATGTCGGTTAGTCCTCGACAGTGGCTATGAAGTGGGTGGTGGGTGGGACGTAAAATTCCCCGCTCTCAGCCCCTAGTGTGCGATGGGCGTAGTGTGGCAGTGATTCTTCTGCAGTGGCGAGAGATCGCATTAGGTCCAGGGCCTCGTTTAAAAGTGAGGTTTGGACAGGGAAGCAAGAGTCTGTGGAGCAGGGAGGGACAAAAGTTCACTGGCCAAGCTCATATGACGTGGATCTCGAGAGTTCCGAGTTAGTGTTCGGAGGCGAGTCCGGCTCCATGAGGATAGAGGGAGCCTCGCGTGACTTCAAGCCTGCCGGTGATGCGATCCCCTGTGGGTCTCCGGTATCAGGCTCTATAGCTGCAGCGAGTCTGGTGGGTTTTAAACTCCCGTCTTCGGACCTGGTGGTGCGCTCTGGATCTAAGGCCAGAGCGGAGATTGGGGCCGCAAACCCTTGGAAGATCAAGTCTCCTCGGATGTCAGTGACATAGTTTAGATCTCCAAAACTGATATGATGACCAAGGGTGTAGCTGTCGATCTGCTCCAGGTGGCCAATAGAGTTGGCGCGTAGTGCGAAGCCACCGAATATGGAAATTTGTCCAGGAACAAAAGTCTCCCTCAGGGCGGTATTGTTGTAGATGATCGATGGAGCCATCGAGCCTTCTAGTGACGGCACAGTGGAACTCTCAATGAAAGCACCAATGTCGGTGTCAAACTGGTAGATCTAGGGTAGGGGGTTCCAAACTGTGCATCTAAGGATCAAGGGTAACAGGAGGCAGGGGACACGATGTTCACCCAGGTTCGGGCCCTCTTAATGAAGGTAATACCCTACTTCCTGCTTGATTGACTTTGATGAACAAAGGGGTTACAAGAGTTGATCTACCTCGAGATTGTAATGGCTAAACCCTAGATGTCTAGCCTGTATGATTGTTCCCCTTCTACGGACAAAAACCTCTGGTTTATATAGACACCGGAGGGATCTAGGGTTGTACAGAGTCGGTTTACAGAGAAAATAATATGCATGATCCGAACACCAAGCTTGCTATCCACACAGAGGAGAGTCCCATCCGGACACGGGTGAGGGAGTCCTGGATTAAGGAGTCCTCGGACGGCCAGACTACGTAGCATTGGCCAGACTATTGGGCTATGAAGGTACAAGATAGAAGACTTCGTCTCGTGTCCGGATGGGACTCTCCTTGGCGTGGAAGGCAAGCTTCACGATTCAGATATGTAGATTCCTTTCTCTGTAACCGACTTTGTACAACCCTAGCCCCTCCCGGTGTCTATATAAACCGGAGGGTTTAGACTTCTAGGGTTAGAGTCACAACAATCATAACCTCATAGGCTAGACTTCTAGGGTTCTATTCATTACGATCTCGTGGTAGATCAACTCTTGTAATACTCATATTCATCAGGATCAATCAAGCAGGAAGTAGAGTATTACCTCCGTAGAGAGGGCCCGAACCTGGGTAATCATCGTGTCTCCCGTCTGCTGTTACCATCAGCCTTAGACGCATAGTTCGGGACCCCCTACCCGAGATCTGCTGGTTTTGACACCGACATTGGTGCTTTCATTGAGAGTTTCGCTGCGTCGTCACCAAAAGGTTTTGATGGTTCCATCAATCATCTACAACAATGCAGTCCAGGGGAGGTTTTCCTCCCCAGATAGATCTTCGTATTCGGCGGCTTCGCACTACGGGCCAACTCGCTTGGCCATCTAGAGCAGATTGACAGCTACGCCCCTGGCCACCACGTCAGGTTTGGAAGCTTGAATTATGTGGCCGATATACGCGGAGACTTGATCTTCGACGGATTCGAGCCCATGGGGGCCGCTCCCTGCCACCACGATGAACATGACCTAAATCTGTCATCAGACCGTGCTCAGGAGATAGCGCCTATAACTACTCTGGACCTAGATCTGGAGCAGACTGCACCGTCCGAGGACGGGAAGCTCAACCCCATCACGGAAGCCTTAGACTCAGCGGCATTAGAGCCGCACACAGATTCAACCCCGAGCGGGAGCTATGTCAACGGAACCTCGGATTTGTCTCCGGCCATAGGTTCCGAACCGCGTGCATCCACGGCCATCGAACCTGATCAGGCGTCAATCGTTGAGTTCAGCTCCGCGGACATCTTCTGGAACTCACCTTTAGGAGATGTGCTAAAGTCATTAAAGACCCTCTCCTTGTCAAGGGCCTCTCAGCCGAACTATATCCGGCTTGAATTGGAAGATGATGACGGAGAATTGCGCTTCCCACCCATCACCCACTTCATAGCCACTGTTGAAGACTTAACCGACATGCTCGATTACGACTCCGAAGACATCGACGGTACGGACGATGATGCCGGAGAGGAGCAGGCACAAAAACCACCGCCTACGGTGCGCTGGACGGCCACCTCCTCGTATGAAGTATATATGGTGGATACACCCAAAGAGAACAATGGCGACAATGAGAAGGATCCAGTCGAGGATAAACCTCCTGAGATACAACTGAAGCACCGACGACAGTGGCGCCGCTCTAAACCACGCCATGGAAAAACAGCAATACTGGCACAGAAGAAAATAATACTCCGGACGATGCCGAAGACAATGAAGACCCCATTGAGCCAAGCTCCGAACAAGACGAACGGGAAGATGGGCGAGCCAGGCCTGATGAACAAGCCCTTAACAAAGACTCGGAGGATAGTGATTACCTTCCACTCTCCAAGGATGAGGCGGCAATGAAGATTTTATCGTGCCTGAGGAGCCCATCAATCAGGAGCGCTTTAAGCGCCGGCTAATAGCCACTGCAAGGAGCCTGAAAAAGAAGCAGCAGCAGCTTCAAGCTGATCAAGATCTACTCAATGACAGATGGACTAATGTCCTAGCAGCAGAGGAATACGGCCTTGAGCGCCCAACCAAAAGCTACCCGAAGCGCAAATTGTTACCACAATTCGACGATGAGGCGCTGGAGCCCGTCCTACCAGCGAATAATGCGGCTGACCGACCACCACGTGGCCGTGACAAAGTGGCAACTCGAGCCGAACACCAGCCCGCACTACCTCTCCGCAAAAACAAAAACACAACAGCTCAGGGATACACATATGACCTGGGCATGACCTGGAAACAGAGCAGGACAGGCCAGATCGATCTATGGATCACGGGGGCATGCCCCGAGGCACGACGATGGCCATTCGGCCGGACGTGACAAACATAACTACACCCAAACCAAAGACCGCAAATGAACTCCATCCGAGATACGTTGCGACTTGGCCCGATACAAAGGCGCCACACGCCCCCTTTGCTTCATTGATGAAGTAATGGAACATGAATTCTCGGAAGGGTTTAAACCCGTGAACATCGAGTCATATGATGGGACAACAGGCCCCGCGGTATGGATTGAGGATTTTCTTCTCCATATTCACATGGCCCGCGGTGATGATCTCCATGCCATCAAATACCTCCCGCTATAACTCAAGGGACCAGCTCGGCACTGGTTAAATAGCTTGCCTGAAAACTCCATTGGCAGCTGGGAGGACTTGGAAGATGCCTTCCTCGACAGCTTCCAAGGTATATATGTCCGACCTCTGGACGCCGACGACTTAAGTCACATAGTTCAACAGCCCGGAGAGTCAGCCAGGAAATTCTGGACTAGGTTCTTAACTAAAAAGAACCATATCGTCAATTGTCCGGATACCGAAGCCCTAGCGGCCTTTAAACATAGCATCCATGATGAATGGCTGGCCCGACACCTCGGCCATGAAAAGCCAAAGTCCATGGCAGCCCTCACAACAATTATGACCCGCTTCTACGCGGGCAAGGATAGCTGGCTAGCCCGTACACTACAAAAAAAACACTTCCGTGATGATACGTGTTTGTCACAGTAGGTCGCGTTTTTTGTCATGCATGTACATCCATGACGATTTTATGACATTACCAAAATTATCATCAAGATAGTCATACATGTGCTGTCGTAGAAGTGTTCCATGACATTACCAAAATTATCATCACGAAATTGTCCACTTCCATGACGATAAATCGCGCGTCAGATAAGTGCTTTCGTCAAGGGTGACCGACCCATGGCATCCACCGTAACAGAACGCCGTTAAGCTATCGGGTCGGATTTTTGTATCCGATAACCCGTTAACAGCCACGACCAATGCCGATTTTCCACATGTAAAATTCTCATTGGCTGACGGATCCACGTGTCAGCTCCGCGTTGGCACGGGTGTCACTTATCCAACGGTTGAGATGGGCCTATGATATGTTGACACGTGGACCGGCCCAAAAGTGGACAACAAAGTTTAAATGGGCCGGCCCAACCGAAGGCCCATAAAATTTAGCGGACCATAATGGGCCGGCCCAGCTAAAGGCCCACAAGATTTTGCGGACCACAATGGGCCGGCCCAGCTAAAGGCCCACAAGATTCTACAGACCATAGTGGGCCAGCCCAGCTAAAGGCCCAACATTCTCTGTCAAATCAGCCCGTCAACGGCCTGGTCTAAACTTGTCATCAATGCGGCCCATGGTCACTTCTGGCCCGTTAACAGTCCGCTAAGTAATTGGGACGAATTACGGCCCGGTGTATTTCCTGCCTGTTAAAGGTCCGGCTTTATTTGGGCCCTTTTACAGGCCATCAAAACTTTTGGCCCATAAACGACCGTGAAGGATTCGGGTCATATTCGGCCATGTATGTCATTCGGCCTGTTAGAGGCCCACTATAGATTTGGGCCACTTTCGGCCTGTTGTCATTTTCGGCCTGTTAACGCCGGATGTAAAGCATGGGCCATATGTGGCCCAACGTCATATCGGGCCCATTAACGGCCCATATAAAAATGACGATAATCTAGCCCGACCGAAGTTCCGGCCTGTTAAAGGCCTGTGTATTAGGTCGGCGCATTTACGGCCCATCCGAATTTCGGCCTGTCAAATATCCGCATTGTAAATGGGCCACCATTTCGGCCTCCTAAGTCCAGTGGGTTATTTGGCACAATTAGGGCCCAATCTCACTTTCGGTCTATTAAAGGCCCATGTTTTTTATGGGCTCGAGATATTTACACCTGTAAATGGCCTATTTCTACTGAGGGCCCAAATTATGTTTAGGCCTGTTAAAGGCCCACTATGGGCACAGGCCTACCAGAAAAATTTGAAAGCTTATGCCAATTTCGGCCCGTAATCGTTTTTAGCCCAATTGGAATGGGCCCGACGAATGTTGGCATGTTGGGCTCCTACGAAGCTTTCGTCCGAATACATTACTAAGATTAACCTACACTATACAAAAATAGCGTCATAATTACTACAGCCTGTGGCAGCATCATAAATGTTGTATCACAACAAA
Organism: Triticum timopheevii; assembly: GCA_963921465.1. Classification (NCBI taxonomy): domain Eukaryota; kingdom Viridiplantae; phylum Streptophyta; class Magnoliopsida; order Poales; family Poaceae; genus Triticum; species Triticum timopheevii. Next base: position 236,527,010 of record OY997264.1, on the reverse strand, counting down.
ATAAATTCCAATCATACAACAAGAGGCCTGTTGGCATAAAGTTTACAGTCCTTCCAGATAAAAGCGCCATCAGATGTATAGAAGCACAGATCATTTGACCTGAGTGCTAATGTTTCAGGTTGTAGAATCTGATGGAGCAGCACGATCTCCACCTTTTTTCCGCCATTGCTCTTCAACAATGAAGCGAATGTCTGATAGTCTGGTTTCAAAACCATTCATATCTTGACGACATTTCTCAACCACTATTTTTGTTTCCGAAACAACGTCCATTAGGGATTGGACTTGTGTCCGGAGCACAGATGTATCACTCTCTCTAGCAGGAAGATTTTGTTCAGTAGGCGATTTGGACGAGGTTACCTTGACAACAACCAAGAATTAAGCAGGATGGTGCTTTTTGCACTGTTAGTGGAGAGATACTGACGCACTGCAGCAAGAGGTGACATTGTGCCTATAGTAGCCTCGTCACCTTCAGGTGGTTGTGGCTGTTCAATCATTTGTTCCATAGCTTCCTGAAAGTTTGAACTTGTAGATCAGTGTACCAGTGAGTTACTAATGAGAAAAAAATCAAAGTAGGTTAAACGTTTATACATAACTTATTTTGGTGAACTACTGTAATAGATTAGCATGTATTGTAGTGCCAACTACATAATAAAATCACTTTCGGAACATATGTCCATGTAGCATGCCTACTGTATTGTCTATTTCCTCACATTCATTGACATCTAAGGATAAAGATACATGGTTTAAAGTAGGATGAACATAGTATGACATCATTCATATCATGGGCAAAAAGATATAAAACAAACAGGCTATTTTATCATTGTGTGCGCACGTGAACATAACAACTAGGTTACAGATCAAGACCAAAAGAATAGTATCCTTCTTCTCTTTTAAACCATGTAAGGTGAAATGATACGTTAAGACAACTATGTATAAAAGTGAACAGAGTAACTGACATTGGCTGCAAACCAAGTAGTTAAATGAACACATCACAGTACCAATCAGTTCAAAGGCAGGAGGAGTAAGGACTTACAACTGCGGCTTGAACTGGTGTGCTCATGCCCTTCATCTTGCTGGTGTGGCAATCCTTGAAGATTTGCACTGCATTCGGTTCAGGTTCTTTTTGGTCCGCACGGGATTTCCTCTGTATTTGGAACAAGTCAATATAGATACGATAATATGTCACAAAAAAAAGAAGGAAGTAGCATCTATTTACAAGAGCCTCGCAGTGTGCAATATAGCTACGAGATCCTATTGTCTGTTGGAATTTCACTTTAGAACGGTTGGTTTTGTTCTTCAAAAGTTAGCCTAGAAGAAGATACACTTGTAAGGCACATACATAAATACAAGTTCAATATGTGGTCTAATCAAATACATATAGCCTACATGATACTTTGGATTAGACCAGTGTTTAACGAGGGCTGTCCAGTCTTCATCTGTAATATATTCCACTAGAGATGTTTGGGCGATTTCATTGTTAGCCTTACCTTCAAAGTGAGATTTTCTAAGGTGGTACTGATACTGTCGCAGAGCAGACTGAAAAACATGAGTGCATGCTTGTTTAGTTGCATCATCTTTCGGATCCAACTTGAACCTCATCTGTTGAAAAAAGAATGTGAGTCTTATTAGGAGGAAGCTAGAAAGTATGGGACAGAGCAAGACAATATTACTAATTGCTATGAATAACATTACTTACGGATAAATGGTCAAGGAAGGTATTAAACTGGGTATTGTCTTTCTCATTCCTGTACTGGATCCACGTTGGGAGGATACGCGCATGACACCTAACGGCAACAGCTGCCTCTGATACTAACTTGGCTAACTCTGTAGCATCACATGGCCTTTTTAAACCTGCCTCAAAATGGATCTCCATTCTTCCTCCTTTAGATTTTGTTAATCTATCAAGCATTATCCCTGATGTCTGTTTCCGCTTGCACCGTGGTGCTAATTCAACAACGAATATGGAAAGTGTTAGTGTACATCAAATTGTGAGAGTACATATAAAGGAGCATGAAACTGCAACTTGACTCGGTCAGGTACCGTCTTGGTGTTGATGCTCATGATGTTCATGTGATCTTGCCAAGTCCTGTTGTGTTAGCAGTGCTTCAGAAGTAGTGTTAGGTGTGAAGGAAGCTTGGGAACTGGCCAGTTTCGGAGGAAACGAACGAGTAACTGGTTGAGATGCTGGTACAGTTCAAGCGGATGCTGCAGCTGGTGGAGCAGGTGATACTGTGTTTGTAGATTTATCCGGTGGACTTGGACCTTCTACTGCACTATAAGTACCAGCAGAATCTCGGCAGAACCTTTTCCGTTTCACCCGACGAGTAACAGCACTCCCTACTATATTATTTTCCTTGCTCTTTTTTGACTTTTCCATGTCAAGCTGTACCCACAACACAAAAGAATAAAATCATTCTTCAGAACTCATTGATGCATGATACAGAAAGCAATACTTTGATGTAAGACAACCATATGAGGATGGAATATGTAAGAAAAACAGGACGGCATGACATATTCACAGCTACGATGTGCTAAGTAAGCAGAAGTATTTTCAAGAAAATAGAAGTAATGCAAGCTAGACACCATATGAAAGACGCAACCAATATTACTCTGCCAAGTTAAAAGTGACTTGTCATAAGTGGCAATTCGAAAAATTAGAAGCAGTACAACATAGAAATCAATGCAAGATGCAACCACTATCAAACTGCCATGTTAAAAGCGTCCAATCATGAGTTACTGATGCGGGATACACAATAGTAGTACTTTGATGTAAGAACATGGTATGATAGATAGATGCAGTGTATTCTAGACACGGGAAGCCATGTCATATGCACATGTATAATGTATAAACTCAACAGGTGCAATTTAATCAAAATAGAAGAAATACATGCTAGACAACATATGCAACATGAAACCAATTATCACACTGTCAACTTAGAGCAAGCACCTGCGATGGTGGAGTGCGGGAGATGAACTCATCATGTAGACTTGGGACTTCAACTTCATTAGCATTAGTAGTGGCAAATCTAGAGAGTCTCTGTTTGCGTCGGTGCGGAGTACCACCAACATCCCCTAACTTACTCTTTTCCTTCCTATTTTCGGATATTGCCTTATGAAGTCAAAAACACAAGAAGATGAATAAAATTAGCTCTGCATAACTGGTTGATGCATGACACAGACGAACACTACTTTGATGTAAGGCAAGCGCAGGATAGGAGGATGGAATATATACAAAAAAAGACAGCGTTTCATATTCACACGTACTATAGGAGGATGGAATATGTATGAAAAACCAGTAAGTGGAAGGCATTTCAACAAAATTAGAAGAAATGAAAGCTAGGCACCATATGAACATGCAACCGATATCACTCTATCAGGTAAAAAGTGTCTCGTCGTAAGTGCAATTTCAAGAAATTAGAAGCAGTACAAGCTAGAAGACAATGCAAGATGCAACCTACATCACCGTCCCAAGTTAAATGTGTCTTATGGGTAAGTGATCGTTGCAGGTATAAGTTGTAAGCTACGCAGATGCAATTCTACATAATCAGAAGCAATACAAACTAGACATCATACGGAAAACGCAACCACGTATAATAGTTCCAAGTAAGAGCAAGCACCTGTGATGGTGGAGTAGGGGAGATGTGCTCATCATGTACACATATGTTCTAGAAACAGGAACACGTGTCATATTCACAGGCATTATGTGTAAAGTAAGCAGATGCAATTCAAGTTAGAAGCAATACAAGCTATACATCATACGCAACATTGAACCACATATAATAGTGCCAAGTTAGAGCAAGCACCTGTGATGGTGGAGTAGGGGAGATGTGCTCATCATCTACACAGCTACGTTGACTGTCCAGCCTTGTGTTGTCTTGCGTATCTTGTTGGGAGGATGGCGGAGTAGAATCTATAGAGACCCCCTGTTTGAGTTGCTCCAAAGGACCACCATCATCCACTGCCGGACTAATTTCCTTCAGCTATAATGATTTTGCATTGTGAAGTCAAACCGATAAGAAAAAGGAATAAAATTCGCTCTTCAGAACTCATTCATGCATGATACTGACGAACACTACTCGAATGAAAGGCAAACACATGATGCGAGGATGGAATATGTATGAAAAACAGGATGGTGTGACATATTCACACCTATGATGTGGTAACTAAGCAGAAGGCATTTCAACAAATTAGAAGCACTGCATGCTAGACACCATATGAAAGATGCAACCAATATCACGCTGCCAAGTTCAAACTGTATGGCGTTTCAACAAATTAGAAGCAGTATATGCTAGAAATCATATGCAAGACACAACCAATATCACAGTGGCGACTTAAAGGTGCCTTATCATAAGTGACTGATGGGGAATATGCAAGAATAGTAGTCTGATGTAGAAATAGGAACACATGTCATATTCACAGGCATTATGTGTAAAGTAAGCAGATGCAATTCAACAAAGTTAGAAGCAATACAAGCTAGACATCATAGGCAACATGCAACCACATATAATAGTGCCAAGTTAGAGCAAGCACCTGTGATGGTGGAGTAGGGGAGATGTGCTCATCATCTACACATGCGAATCTTGTTGGGAGGATGGCGGAGTAGAATCTGTAGAGAACCTCCGTTTTAGTTGCTCGGAAGGACCACCATCATCCAATGCCTTGCCAATTTCTTTTAGCTTTATTGATTTTTCATTGTGAGGTCATACCAACAAGAAAAAGGAATATCATTCGCTCTTCAGAACTCATTCATGCCTGATACTGACGAACACTACTGTGATGAAAGCGAAAGTCATGATATGAGGATGGAATATGTATGAAAAAATGGACAGCTTGACATATTCACACCTATGATGTGGTAACTAAGCAGAAGGAACTTCAACAAATTAGAAACACTGCAATACACCATATGGAAGGTGCAATCAATATCACTCTGCCAAGTTAAAACTGTCTCATCATAGGTGGCGTTCATCTAACTAGAAGCTATACATGCTAGAAATCATATTCAAGATGCAAACCAATATCACACTACCAACTTAAAGGTATCCCATCATAAGTGACTGATGCAGGATACACAAGAAGATTAGTTTCATGCAAGAACATGGTGTGATAGACAGATATAGTATGTACAAAAAACAGGAAAGCGTGTCATATTCACATGTATCATGTGTAAGCTAAGCCGATGCAGTTTACACTAATTAGGAGCAATACGAGCTAGACACCATATGCAACATGCAACCAGATATCACACTGCCAAGTTAGAGCAAGCACCTTGGATGGTGGAGTAGGGGAGCGGAGACTTGGACCATGTAATGCACTATCAGTACAAGGAGAATTGGTACAGATGCTCCGTTTATGTTGCTGCAGAGGACCACCATCATCGCCTTCCTTACTCTTTTCCTTCCTCTTTCTTGATTTTGCCTTGTCAAGTCAAACCCACAAGAAAAAGGAATAAAATTTGCTCATCAGAACTTATTGATGCACGATACTAACGAACACTACTTTCATGTAAGGCAGCCGCATGATAGGAGGATGGAATATGTATGAAAAACAGGACGGCGTGACATATTGACATGTATGATGTATAAAGTGTAAACTAAGCACAAGGTGCTTTAACTTGTTAGAATCGATGCAAGCTAGAAACCATATGAAAGATGAAACCAATATCACTCTGCCAAATTAAAAGGGTGCCCTAACAAATGTATTTGACCAAATTAGAAGCAATACATGGCAACAGGCTAGAAATAATATGCAATATGCAACGAATAAAGGTGACTCATCGTAAGTGATTGATGCAGGATATAGAAGAGAGGTAGTTTCATGTAAGAACAAGGTTAACACATAGATGTAGTGTGTACCAAAAATAGGAAGGCCTGTCATATTCACAGGTATAGTGTGTAAACTAAGCAGATGCAATTTACCCTAATTAGAAGCATTACAAGCTAGACACCGTATGCAACATGCAACCACATATCACACTGCGAAGTTGGAGCAAGCACCTGTGATGGTGATGTAGGGGAAGTGCTATCTTCAGGTACAGAGCAACGTTCAATATCTTCATTTAGGCTTGCAGTTTCTTGAGAATCATGTGGAGAGGATGAAATTTCATTCTTTATAAGAGTATTACATCTCATATTAACCCACGCGCATGACTGTCTCATCATAAGTGATAGACGCAGGATACACAAGAACAATAGTTTGATGGAAGAACATGGTGTGATAGGCTGATGTAGTGTGTACCAAAAACAGGAAGGCGTGTCATATTCACATGTATAATGTGTAAGCTAAGGAGATGCAATTAGACAAATTAGGAGCATTGATGAGGGATACACAAGAGAAGTAGTTTGATGTAAGAACATAGTTAATAGAAAGATGTAGTATGTACCAAAAATAGGAAGGCATGTCATATTCATAGGTATAATGTGTTAACTAAGCAGATGCAATTTATCCTAATTAGAAGCATTACAAGGTAGACACCATATGCAACATGGAACCACATATCACACTACCAAGTAAGAGCAAGTGCCTACGATGGTGGTGTGGGGGAATTGCGGTGATCAACTAGAGAGCCTTGCTGTTTCTTGAGAATCATGTGGGGAGGATGACACTGCACTGTTTAAACGAGCAGGGCGTCTCACAGTAACCCACCTGGGTGACTGTCTCATCATAAGTGATTGACGAGGGATACAATAGAGCATTAGTTTGATGTACGAACATGGTTAATAGACATATGTGGTTTGTATCAAAAACAGGAAGGCATGTCATTATCAAAGGTATAATGTGTAAAGTATGCAGATGCAATTTAACCAAATTGGAAGCAATACAAGCTAGACACCATATGCAACATGCAACCACATTTGACAGCGCGAAGTTCAAGCAAGCACCTGGGATGGTTGTGTGTGGCAATTGAGATCATCAACTGCAGAGCTACGTTTACTGTCTCCAACTGCTGACACTGCACCCATTAGAGCGCTAAAACGCTTACTTCTTATCTTCGAATTACACTGGAGCGACTTCTGTCTTTTCTTTTCTGCATTCATCAACACTGCGTCAGAGTCTGAAATACCCATGCATAAAAAAACAATAGTGTGAGTATGGGTGAAGTGTGTGCACAATTAGTACAGTGTAAAGGAAGCAGATAGCAGGTCGGTGAGAAATAAATGACGTGAGACATATGATTGTATGAAAATAACAGTCGACTGAAAGCAAATAGGTCAGTCCATTTTTTTTGCACTGTCCGATGTAAAAAGAACGGGCAGATTGCCTTCATCTACCTCCAACCAGTCAGTGTTGACGATCTTCCTCGAAACGCCAGCGACCACTAGCCCAGTATTCCTCCCCTACCTGCGCCCTCCCGTTGACCTCACCGCACCGCTGTGCTTGGCACCGCCCCCCGGCCATTCATTCAAGCCCCGCCGACCTCCAGATCGGGCGCAAGCAGCTCCTGCGCCCCACACACCTATGATAGACACGGATGCGCCGCTTCCCCGGGGAACAGGCAGACTAGGTGCTCCGTGCTCCTAAGCGGGTGTTGCTTCTTTTAATTGCGGTTCGACTGACCCTGAATTGAAATCCAGGTGGGCTACTGACCTCTAGCAAAGGTGAAATAGTAAAAGGGAGGAAACCTTGTGCATTTAGTATCATGAAGAAGATGTAGTAAGAAGCGCTCAACTAGTTTCTTTCGTGGGATGAATACGGTGTGAGCGGAGACGTAAGATTTGCACGAATAAGGGAAGAGGAGTACCTCTTTCTGCTGGCAGTGCTATGTCCTCCTTCTGTTTTTCTGACGATCTTGTTGTTTGCGAGAAACCAGAAGTTGTGGAGGACGGTGCAACCTTGGATGAACCCATGGCCAAGTTCTTGAGTGTGGTGCGGTGGCCCTCTGTCGGTGGCGGGGAAGCAGATCCGCGGCGGCGAACGACGGCGTAGCGGGAACAGCTCCGGTGCGGTGGACGGTTGCGACAGTGGAGCCGCAGTAGTTAGGCGTAGGACGGCATGGTTGGAGTGGTTCTTGTATGGCGCACGTCGGCGTCGGCGTCGTGGAGGCAGCTCTGCCTCGGCTTCAGCTGCTAAGTCCTTGACGGCAGTGCGGTTGCGGTTGCGTTGGATGACGATGTCGGGGTACCAGCTCCGGCGTGATGGAGGAGGGCGGCGGTGGATTGGCCACTATGGGGCGAAGTACGGAAGAGAATGGGGTTTCACAGCTGGTGGAGAGGGCGTTTTCGCGCCCACGGAGTATGAATGGGGAAACGGAGGGAGGCGGGGAACTAAGGGGGAACAATGTTTCGGTTCAAGACGCGCTTGTTTGAAATTTGGGGAAAGTTACAAACTTTGCCCCCATCTAAAATTTCGGACATATTGCGGGTTGGGGGTAGGATAGTCATGTCAGGTGTCCCAAATGTGGGCGGTATAGATTTCGGCCGAGCGCATGGGTGTTTAGGCGCCCACGGCGTATGAATGCTTCTCGGAGGCGGTTGAGACTGGCGTCTTGGTGAAGTTACAAACCTACACCGGTTTAGACCTTTGGACCTCGGGCTGATAGGCTACATGGGCCAGAGTCAGGACAGTAATTTCATACCACCAAAACATTAGTCTCGCACGGTTTTGGATGACCAAAGGCCTATTTGGCGCTTCGTTCAATATTTGGGAGCAGAAGCATTAACATTTTCGGTTCTCTTGAATTGAACTTTCAGGATTTTTCAAACTTCACAAATCTTTACTCATGAAAATCCTAAAGCTATGACTATTTTGGAATGGAAGGGGTACATTTTAATATACATTGTACATGAGTATATACTAAAAAATATGCAACTTACCTCAGTTCATGCATGGTTCCAGGTATAATCTCCTTGGTTGCAAAAAAAGTTAGATATGCGTATGAATATATATAGCATGTTCAAACTCACAACAAATATTGATGCCCCCTTTTACATCTGATTTACAAATGCCATTATCTCAGGTTCAAATAGATGAATGCACTTCCTATGTATTCGAATCTTTAAAACCCCCTTTATGTTGAATTCGACATATATTTTATTTCGTAGCTAGAAATTTGGAATGTATCCATGCAAGTGACAAATGTATAAAGTGCTTCACACTAACAACATGGAGTGCACTAATTAATGTTTATATATGAATTGCAAAAGCATCCATTGCCTGTATTTCCAACCGCTCTCACTCTATGGATCGATAATATGAAATAAACACATGCACATGCTAGAATTCAATAGAGTATGGGTGTCTGATAGACCGACTTTTGTCCATACGCAATTTTGCAAAATTCATGATCTCATCCAAAAATAATAATGCCATTTATATTTTAATTTAATGCGTAGAACCTCCTTTTACACATAGATGCCCTATACCTCACCCCGTTCTCACAAACGCTTTATATATCTCTCTATCTAACGCATAAGTGCACACACTTTATATGCATCGGCATTTCTCTTTCACACATGCTCACAATCTCTCTCAGGGTGTCGGGGTGTCTCACGCACATGCTCTCTCTGTTTCTCTCTCTCTTTCTACTACTATGTACCACTCTTTTCACTAATCTCAGTTGGAAAACACTATTTCTCTCACATGCATATATACACGTGCACGGTCTCTACTAGCCCTCTATACGCACATTTATGTGCCTATGTGTCTCCCGCACGCACATTATCTTTAGGCCTCTCTCGCACACATTGCCCCCCCCCTCCGACACACCTCTCTAATAGTAGTTGGCAGATATGATTTCATCATATCATTCGGTAGGATATCCCTGGCTGTTAGACTGGATGGTAATACGAGGCAAAGTTTTACCCTAGTTTGGACCGGACCCTTGCAGTTGAAGAAAGAGCCTACTCCTGGTACTGTATATTAGTGATAGGGATGTGTACAAAGTACACGTGAATACAAGGCATTGTGCGTGTGTGTATACTATCGACGAACTAGCCCCCAAGCTTGTATAACATACTAAGGGCCTAGGGTTACAAATCGTATATAGTAGGCTTATCACCAGTGGGGATAGAGTCCTCCACGACTCTGGTAGCTTTGTGTTGTACGCCGAGTCCTCCACATGGGTCTCCGTATAACACGTCTCGGTCGAACCTATATGTGGCGCAGGATGGAACCGACCCATGAGTCTTCATGTTGACCCACCATAACCTGAAATGATGTGCCCACCACACCACACACGCAATCGGCCACTAAGAAAACAAGCATATACAATAGTACAACGGTATCTAGCTCACGATATATCTCCATATTTTTTGATGACACTGACGAACTTTGCATTTGATGCGTGCTCCGTATTTTGTTGACGACACTTACGGTCATTGTATTTGAAGCGAAAGCACGATATGGTCACTGGACTTCAGAATAAGCTCATCACGGTCACCACATACATTTTGTCGTGCTAACCAACATGTGGTTGGATTGTTAGAGGACAGTGGTTGCTCGAGCCCACCAAGGTTAAAGTCCTGGTGCTCGCATTTATCTTGTGTTAATTTCAGTATTTTCCGACGATGTACGTTGAGTGGGAGGAGACCACTAAAAGAAATATGTCAACTTGTGACCACCACTATTGGTCACTGAATGGTCACTGTTTTCAATTTGTGACCTTTTTGTGACCAAAAACATAAGGTCAAAAGCTGGCAGTCGTAAACTAACTATGGCGACCTTTCTTCTAGAATGGTCATAGACGTTTATGACCAAAATACTTCTACAATGGCGTTTTGGTCACTAGCAGCCTCCCCAGGCCACGTAGGCATCCAGCGTGGCAAGCTGATGTGGCACAAGATTCAGCCCGGTCCAATTCGGTTTTCTACATGGGCCTAGCCCAACAATTCGGCATTTTTAGTGTATATTTTCTCTATTAATTTTCTCTAGATACATGGGCCTGGCCAAACAATTTGGCCTTTTTATTTTCTCGGCATGGCCTTTTGCGGTCCATTTTATTTTTATTTTCGAGAGTTTTTGTGGTCCAGTTTTTAGATGGGTCCCAATTGTCAGATTTTTCCTCGCAGTAGATCCACTTCGCTTTTTAAGCGGGATATATCAAACAGAAAGAAGAAAATAATATGAAAATCTTCAAATAACAACCAAAATAGGTTTATTACAATATATTCTGTATAGCACAGAACATGTGAAACTCCATACACTCGTTCACATCACAACAACCAGTTTAACCTACAAATATTGCATGCCTAGGAACTTAAAACTTCACATACATAACCATACAATATTCCACACAATCACAAATATTGCGATTGAAAAATAAAACGCTCTGCCAAGTTAAAGCTAGCTACTCTTGGATACCACGGAACATACTCTTCAACATAGGAAGAAGTCATCAACGGTGTTCTATCAACAACACAAGCTCCATTCACCTACAAGAACAGAATGGAATATCAAGTGCTTGGATCGTTCAAGTAGATTACAACCAACATATATATATGTAGAAGTACATCAGGAAATATGATGGAGCAATCGGACAACAAATACATTAAGTAAACAACCGAACCGATGAGTGATGATTACAGGCAAAGAGTATAAACCCAGGTTTGGACATAAATACTGTCAACTCAAGCAGAACATAATAAGGCAGTAAACTCAAGCAGAACATAATTAAGCACGATGGAAGGGACCATACAATTAAATTCCATTCTCATCTTCTTCAGTAAGGACAGGCAAAACATCCCAGCTTATCTCAAGTCGATGAATTATTCTACCAATAACCAAATTAGAAACATCCCTCATTGTTCCATTTAACCATACTACAAGACTGTAGAAGAATCACTCTTGGTGAATCAAATCATAACAAATTGAGCAACAGATAAATGAGGCACATCAGGCCTAGCCATTTTCGTTTTAGTAATTTAGAAAGAGGGGCGATGGGGCACAGAACCTTGAGGCCCTGTTATGGGGTTGTGTTTGATGAAGGTTGCCCTTTGGGGCGACAGCTGGAGCTCCGCCAGATGTAGCAGCAGCACCTCCAACCGGCACGACGGCCGCAACGTCACAGATGGTCACCTGTGTGACATTTCAGATCATCATTACAGAATTTTATTTATTTATTCAAGACACAAGCAGCAAAGATAGTGTCTACCTTCTCATATAGAACCGAGCATAGATTTACAGCACATCAATGATTCAAGTAGTTCAAGACTTAATTACTTTTTCGACATCAGGGTAAGAGATATGGAACAGAAATGCACAAATGGTGCCTATTGAGTGAGAGCAAGCAATATAAAGGGGCACAACTGTGTGAAACTGTTATCAGCATTGTTTCAAAGTTTACTGTGGCATATTTTTCATGATCAGAATTATTAAATGCAGGCTATTTATTTGGCTATTATGAAACAACAAACCTTCAAACTAGAATACACTTTATTAGTTGGCAGGATTGGCGAATGCGTCGTAGCAATTTAAGAAACAGAAGTGCATTTCTATGTGGTAAAATGATGTGCCTAGTTGCTGAAAAATGATGTTTATTTATGTTGACGGAATGCTTTTGATGAGTTGGCATCTAGTTCTTATTGAGCTATACAAGGAGGCTAGAATTGAGCACTGTCGTGCAACTAGGGACTTGAATAGCTACGGCTGCTATGTGCAACATGTGCTCATCAACAACAAAAATTCCCACGCTCATCAACTAGTAGAAATGAAACTGATAGTAGTACAGTAGGTGTGGTCTGGTCCTAGCAGCAAAAAAACTTGTCACTTATGCATCAGAGATGAGGGGGCTACCAAATTGAGCTACTCTTTCATCCATGGTGGCGTCCCTGCATCCATGTAGCTGCTGCTGCTGCTGACCTTGAAGATGTAGCTCCTCGTTCTGCTGTTGTACCAAACAAACCTTGTCGCTGCTGCACGCATAATAACAAATAAGAAGTGGTTTGTCAGATCAAACCAGAACCTTCCATGAGAGAGAGAGAGGGGGGGAGAGAGAGTGGAGGGAGAATTCAAACCTTCCATGAGCAGTAGCTAGGAGGAGTAGGCAGAGTAGAGGAGGGAGCAGCAGCTAGGAGGATGTCACGCCCAATATGCGACCCTATCCAAAAGGAACTCGAAGGTCCCACCAAGGATAGACCCGCATATTGGAACGCTTTTGCAAGGTGGATATCATTACATCAACATTACATAATAGATGGGGATACATACAAGAGGCATACAATGCCACACGAATACAACAATACATCATACATAAGAGCACCATCCGACTACGGATGAAACACAAACAGAAACTCAAACGACATCCACCCCGCTAGCCCAGGCTTCCGACCTGGAACCTATCCCTTGATCGAAGAAGCAGAAGAAGAACTCAACGCAAGCAGGCATCGCTCTCGCGTCATGATCATAGCATAACCTGTACCTGCAACTGTTGTTGTAGTAATCTATGAGCCACGAGGACTCAGCAATCCCATTACCATGGGTATCAAGACTAGAAAAGCTTAATGGGAAAGGAAGGGGTAAAGTGGTGAGGTTGCAGCAGCGACTAAGCATGATATGGTGGCTAACATACGCAAATTAGATTGAGAAGAGAAATAAAGGAACAGTCGTGAAGCTAGCAATGATCAAGAGGTGATCCTGAACACCTACTTACGTCAAACATAACACAGAAACCGTGTTCACTTCCCGGACACCGCCGAGAAGAGACCATCACGGCTACACACACGGTTGGTGCGTTTTAATTCGGATCTGGTGTCAAGTTATCTACAACCGGACATTAACAAATTCCCATCTGCCACATAACCGCGGGCACGGCTCTCGAAAGTTTATACCCTGCAGGGGTGTCCCAACTTAGCCCATGACAAGCTCTCGCGATCAACGAAGGAATAGACCTTCTCCCAGGAAGACCCGATCAGTCTCGGAATCCCGGTTTACAAGACATTTCGACAATGGTAAAACAAGACCAGCAAGACCTCCCGGCGTGCCGACATCCTGATAGTAGCCGCGCGTATCTCGTCTCAAGCCACGACCGGATGAGCAGTACGTACAACTAGAACCAGACCTCAAGTTTCCTCGAGGTGGCGCTGCAAGTGGCTCTAGTTTGGACCAACACTTAGACAAGCATTGGCCCGGGGGGCTGAATAAAGATGACCCTCGAGAGAGCGACTCCCAAGGGAAAAGTAGGTGGTGGTGGGGCAAATGGTAAAACCAAGGTTGGGCCTTGCTGGACAAGTTTTATTCAAAGCGAACTGTTAGGGGGGTCCCATAAATCACCCGACCGCGTTAGGAACGCAAAATCCAGGAACATAACACCGGTATAATGGAAACTAGAGCCGCAAGAGTGGAACAAAACACCAGGCATAAGGCCAAGCCTTCCACCCTTTACCAAATATATAGATGCATTAATAATATAAGAGATATTGTGATATCCCAACATAACCCTGTCCACCATGGAGCAATCTTCAACTTCACCTGCAACTAGCAACGCTATAAGAGGGGCTGAGCAAAAGCGGTAACATAGCCAAACAGTGGTTTGCATAGGAAAGGTGTCAAAGGTTAGAGGTTCATGGCAATCTGGGATGGCTTGATAAACAGGTAATAGGTAGCGCAGCATAGCGATAGAACGAAGCAACTAGCATAGCAATGATAGTAGTGAGATCCAGGGTAGCGGTCATCTTGCCTGAAATCCCGCAAGGAAGAAGAACGAGTCCATGAAGAAGATGAAGCCACGAAGACGAACCAAGCGTAGACGAACGCATCCTCACGATCGCAACAAAACGGGAACTATCGAGAAGAAGCACACAACATGGTAAACACACCACACATAGACAAGACATGATGCACAACAAACATGATGCATGACAAAGCTACATGAAGCTACTCATGGCAAGAGATGATGCAAACAAGAACAACACATCAAGGCAAGTTTAAATGAGGCCGGAAACAACATATAACAATTCCGGTAAGTCCTCATATGCAAACTTCGAAATTGGTCCAGAAATGAATAACCATTAAGTTGAAGTTGTTAAACAGCAAGTTAAGATGCACCAAGACGATCTACACGAAATTCTAGTCAAGTTACATATAAAGTTCATTAGATTCGGAGCTACGGCCTAGAAGATATGAGCAAAACAAGTTAAACATGGCATTGATGCAAAATGCATACAAACATCAAGCAAACACACCAAAACAAGTATGCAACATGATAATATGAAACTACATGTAAAATCAAGCAAGTTTCATATAGAGCACACTCAAAACGGAGCATCGGTGCAACACATACACTCTATACAAGTCATAACAACAACCTGTCCATAACAGCAACTAGGCATCTTACAAGCATCAAAACAACAAGCTACAGCACCCCAACATAATAACAAAAGGCATGGGCATGAAGTACAGGTAAAGCATAACAAAACATGAACACTGAACTATCTCCAGAAATCACTAGAACATGCTCCAAAACACATGGAAAGATTGCAAATAATAACAGTTTCAGACTTTGCAGAAATAACATCAGGTTGCAATGTTTAGAGCTCTCAAACAACATGTTACAGAAACTTATCATGGCAAACAAAGGCATGACATGAATCTAATAATTTCATATATCAAAAGACCCTTACTGACCATGAGCCAAAAAGGCACGGAAAATATGATGGCACCCATGTAAACATGGCAAGTTATATTACAGATTCAAACATGGCAGGAACAACGATAAGTAGGCATGTTCGTGTGCTTGACCCACTCACAACAGAGCAATACATGGCATGGCAAAGCAACCAACAGTAAGAAGACATGTTTATGAAGCTAAGCATGGCAAGAGCAAGTTCATAGGGTGCATGGATCACTAGGAAAACACATGGGAACAAGTGAACTTAATGTTAACAGGCTGACAGCAACATTATCAAGCAATTTTGGAGCAACATTACAACATGTTCCAGCAGGCTATAATGGCAACCAAGGGCATGAATGGATAGAGAAAGACATGTAGATCAAAACATATTTATAGAGCATCTCCAGATTATGCATAGAATGATTAGTAGCAACATGTTTACATAGCAACAAAATATAACAGAATCTGTCAGGAAAACAGCAACAGCAAGTGCCCTACTTAACAAGCTCAATGCACTCACTACACAAGTCACAAAAATACATGGTTGGCACCACTGGAAAGATGGCATGGCATAGATCAACATACATGTAGACATCAACCTCATAGGATGCACACATCAATCATGGCAAAAATGATAAATGAGCAAGTTATAACAGTTTCAGCAGATTAACATCAATATGCACTCTTCCCACAACATTTCGGGCATGAAGATGAGCTCAAATGAAAACGATGCAGTGGAATGAAATGAAGTACTCGTCGAGGCGAACAATTTGACATATTACACGCACGAAACGGAGCTACGGATGCAGAGATACAAAGCGATGAACATGACATGTTTATGCAAGAAATCTGGGACTTTGGCATAATTTCACCTCGGGAAAAAAGTCAACCGGGACGGAGGCGTGTGGGACGAGGAGATCCAGTGCAGGGACGGGGCCGTTTGGATGGATGGACCGGTGGATCTCATCCAGGCGGGATGGATCCGGCCGGAGTGAAGCTCCGACGAGCTACTCCGGCGAGGCGACGACAGCGGGGCCGACCGGACTGGGCGGAGGAGGCCGGGGCGATAGCCGGCGCGGTCCGACAGGGAGGCGGAGGAGCAAGGGCGGCGGCGCGGGCCGGAATGGGGGCGAGGCAGGGGCGGCAGGCCGGAAGGCGACCGGCGGCGGGACGCCACACGATGGCCTGCGCGGGAGGGCGCGGAGGCCGGTGCTGGCGAGGCGGGCGACGGCGGGGCCGAACTCCGGCGGCGGGGTGCGAAGGCGGCGCCGGCGGTGGCGGCGGCTGGCGGCGCAGCGCGCAGGACGCCGGCGACGGGCGCGGGGGCCGGGGCGCACGGGAGGCGGCTAGCGGCGCGACGCGCGGGCCGACTCGCTCCCAGATCCGGCCTGGGCGGGCCTGACGCGGGCCTGGCGGCGGCACGCGGTGGGAACGGCGGTGGTGGGGACACGTGGCGGGCTCGGATTCGTCGGGCGGCGGCGGCGGACGCGTCCGGCGGCTGGACGGACATGTCCGGTGTCGCGGGATGGAGGGGGCTAGGGTTTAGACCGGGATTTCGGGGAGAGTCCAAATGAGGAGCGGTTTTCGGCCACGCGATCGTGATCGAACGACCGAGAGCATGGAGGGGAGTTTGGTGGGTTTTGGGCCACTTTGGAAGGGGTGTTGGGCTGCAAACGAAAGAGGCTTCTACGGTTACCCGGTTAACCGTTGGAGTATCAAACGACCTCCAAATGGCACGAAACTTGACAGGCGGTCTACCGGTGCTATACCAAGGCCGCTTGGCAAACCTCGGGCCATTCCGAGAAAGTTTAATACCCGCTCACAACAGAAGACAAAAGGGGAACGCCGGATGACATAGGAGTGCCGGATTGCAAAACGGACAACGGGGAAAAAGCTCGGATGCATGAGACGAACGCGTATGCAAAATGAAATGCACATGATGACATGATAAAATGCAACATGCAAGCAAATGACATGGCAACGACGGCGAATAACTGGCAGACACCTGGCGCATCGGATCCGGGGCGTTACAGAGGAGGAGGCAGAGCAAAGGAGGGAGCAGCAGCAGCACCGGAGCAACCTGCACACCAAACAAACAAACAAACGCAGGAATCAGAAGTGAGGAGAAGAAGAAATGGCCGGCTGGAATGTGATATTGTATAGAAATGGGTAGTAGGATTCAGACAGTGTGAATGTGATACAGTAAAAAATTGCATGCTATGCACATCAAATTAAAAGGCGCGAGTTATATAGTATCCTCAAGCAGAGCAAGTGTACAGCAAGTTGATAAAAGAATGCTCAGTCTTGTCGTGGACTCACAATCCACATCCAACAGCCCACCATCTCGTATATACATCCAAACCATGAAAATAGCTGTCAAACAGCAAGGTAGTGCAAAGAAATTAAGTAAACTATTCCTATAATCAGCCCAGTTTGCAGAAGAACATCATAGTTATATCAAAAGATGTTTATATGTAGTGGATGGAAATGAGCAAGGCTGCAGGATATCTCAACAACTCTCTGCGTGATAATGTCATTGATTTATTTGACAGCGATATATATGTCGATGTTTATATAGAGCATTTAGTGTTGTCCAGTGTATACACAATCCACAAACTTAAGCACTGCTTTTTACATAGTACAGTTAAGATGAACCCTAAATAAACCACACACACACAAAAAGATGAACCCTAAATCAGACATATTGTTCTCACCAATGATGAGATGATTTTCTAAGATAGCAGACGAGTTTCCAGCAGCAATCGATCACCATGTGTCAGTCAAGAATAAGATTGATCTACCTCATTGCAAACATAGATTGCAATAGAAGGATTGATCAACACTATCGCGCATAACTGCAATCATCTAATCTCGCCCCAGCGAATGAAAACATCGCAGTATGTACAAAATATAGAGGCAAAATACAGAGTGAGGTCTGCACTGTATGCACTATCAACGAAATGCAAGGCGTTATATAATGTAATATAATACGCAGAGTAATGCCAGGGGCACGATAGATTGGGTGGGAGCGAGAAGGATAGATAGATTCGGTGGATTTGATCTGGGAAATAATGAAACTCGGGAGCACGGAGGGATGGATGGGCTTATGATTCTGTCGACCTCTCGGGTCTTACGCATCAGCTCCTCCTTGACGCGGCTGTTCTCCTCAAGCTGCATTCGCGTGGGAGACAATGGGTGAGTGAGTGATATTGGGTGGCTAATGGAGGGGGAAGAAACAGAAATGGGGTCGGGAGGGAGAGACAGGGGCCTCACCTGGTGTCGGATGGTGGCCTCGGCGTCCTCGACGACGCGCATGACCTGGAAGAGGTTGCTGGTGCCGGCGGCGTCGTCGGAGTCCTGGTCCACGGCAGCCAGCCTCCCGGCCAGCTCATCGGCGTCGGCCATGCCACGGCGATGGCGATGCGGGCGGGGTACGGGGAGGAGATGGGAGCGCGGCAAGGGAGGCAAAACCCTAGGGAGGGGTGGGGAGGCCCCTCAAGTGGCTGGCTGCGCAGCGCAGGTGGAGGCGAGAGGTGAGGAGAGTGGGGAAGGGGATGGATTCGCTCTCCACTCCAGAGA
This sequence comes from Triticum timopheevii, assembly GCA_963921465.1. Classification (NCBI taxonomy): domain Eukaryota; kingdom Viridiplantae; phylum Streptophyta; class Magnoliopsida; order Poales; family Poaceae; genus Triticum; species Triticum timopheevii. The sequence goes on along the minus strand of OY997264.1, from coordinate 236,507,887 downwards.
GGCTGGGGGCGACGCCTCTCTCTCTTTCTCCAGTGAGGGGGGCGGACGGTGGTCGATCTTAATCGGGTTAGGGTGCAGATGGCTGCAGAACAGTAGCGAGGGGAGAGGTGGGTGGCGGAGGCGAGGGGAGAGGTGGGCGGCGGCGGCGGAAGGGGAGGAAGGGGAGGATGGGGTGGCGGCGGAAGGGAAGGAAGGGGAGGATGGGGCGGCGGCGGAAGGAAGGGGAAGGGCGGCAGCGGAGGGATCTGGATCAGGGAGAGGAGTGGAGGCGGGGAGGGATCGGTGGAGCTAGCGAGGGAAAGAAAGGAGGCGGGGGGTGGATGGAAATTGACCCGGAGGACATAGCTAGGGTTTCGGGGTTGGTGTGGATGGGTCGAGGAGAGCTGTTGGATCCCCGAGCATCCGTCGGTGTTGGATGCACGATCCGCGTGATATGTCCACGGACCAATCAGAATGCAGTACGATTTTATGACCATCTAAATTGGTCGCAGTTCACTTAAAATAATGTGTTAAAATCATTTAAGCTACTTTATGATCTGAGAAATTCTAAAAAATTGGAAAACCTTCTCATTGTGTCACCAAAATTTGAACAAGTTTTCAAAAAAATAACAACATGGAATAATATAAATATCTTTAAAAAGGTGTCCTCGGAAATGAGTTTTTTCAAAAAAAACATTATCCCTTTTTTGGGTGCCCAAAATGAGTTTTTTTGTGAAGGACCTACAATATATTTATTGCAAAATTGTATGAAATCAATTTTATAAACTATTAGGCCATATTTAATGCACAAATGACCAAATAGTTGGATGTCAAAAGATTTTATCCACATCTGGTGAAGAAGACAAATTTCCGCTGATCCAGCTGGAAGCGGGTGAAATTTGAACTATAGCTGCCTCATAGTTTGCTATTTATTTTTTCCAAAAATCATTTCTAGTTACATAAGTACCTATTTAATCAGAGAAACATCAAAAGTTTTCCAAGATTCAACCACTAGCTAGGACCGGTCAAGCCCGCCGTTTTGACCGCATGTTGAAACGGGCATAAAAAATTCAAAAAAATCAAAAATATGGAAAACCTTCACATTGTGTCATTATATGTGACCAAGTTTCCAGGAAAAATAATAAACTTGTAATACGGTAATTATTTTAAAAAAGTGTTCTTGGAAATTAGCTATCAAGTGTGAAGATTCATGGCTTTCAAGCCAAATGATCAATCTTATGGCCAGATTCATGACATAGTTTGTTCCAATGATCTCATATTGTGCACAAGGGTGCATATTGGAATGGCAAGCAATGTTGCCTAAGGAAGTTTTAATTCTTTTTGGACGAAAAATTCATTTTCCATTTTTTCGAGTGCCCAAAATAAGTTTTTTTGTGAAGGACCTGCCATATATTTGTTGCAAAATTGTACCTAATCAATTTTATAAAATACCAGGACATATTTAATGCACAAATGACCAAATGGTTGGTATAAAAAGATTTGATCCACCTCTCGTGAAAAAGACAAATTCACGTCGATTTAGCTGAAAGCGGGTGAAATTTGAACTGCAGCTGCCTCATAGTTTGCTATTTATTTTTTCCAAAAATCATTTCTAGGTACATAAGTATCTATTTAATCAGAGAAACACCAAAAAAATTCCAAGATTCAACCACTAGCTAGGAACGATCAAGCCTGCCGTTTTGACCGCATTTTGAAACGGGCATAAAAAATTCAAAAAAAAATCAAAAAATTGGAAACCCTTCGCATTGTGTCATTATATGTGACCAAGTTTCCAGGAAAAATAATAAACTTGTAATACGGTAATTATTTTAAAAAAGTGTTCTCGAAAACGAGTTATCAAGTGTGAAGATTCATGGCTTTTAAGCCAAATGATCAATCTTATGGCCACATTCATGGCATAGTTTGTTCAAATGATCTCATATTGTGCACAAGGGTGCATATTGGAATCGCAAACAATGTTGCCTAAGGAAGTTTTCATTTTCTTTGGACGAAAAATTCATTTTCCATTTTTTTCGAGTGCCCAAAATGAGTTTTTTTGTGAAGGACCTGCCATATATTTGTTGCAAAATTGTACCTAATCAAGGCCATATTTAATGCACAAATGACGAAATCGTTGGGTGTAAAAAGATTAGATCCACCTCTCATGAAAAAGACAAATTCCCGTCGATTTAGTTGGAAGCGGGTGAAATTTGAACTGCAGCTGCCTCATAGTTTGCTATTTATTTTTTCCAAAAATCATTTCTAGGTACATAAGTATCTATTTAATCAGAGAAACAGCAAAAAAATTCCAAGATTCAACAACTAGCTAGGAACGGTCAAGCCCGCTGTTTTGACCGCATTTTGAAACGGGCATAAAACATTCAAAAAAAAATCAAAAAATTGGAAAACCTTCGCATTGTATCATTATATGTGACCAAGTTTTCAGGAAAAATAATAAACTTGTAATACGGTAATTATTTTTAAAAAGTGTTCTCGGAAACGAGTTATCAAGTGGGAAGATTCATGGCTTCCAAGCCAAATGATCAATCTTATGGCCACATTCATGGCATAGTTTGTTCAAATGATCTCATATTGTGCACAAGGGTGCATATTGGAATGGCAAACAATGTTGCCTAAGGAAGTTTTCATTTTCTTTGCACGGAAAATTCATTTTCCATTTTCCGAGTGCCCGAAATGAGTTTTTTTGTGAAGGACCTACCATATATTTGTTGCAAAATTGGACCTAATCAATTTTATAAAATACTAGGCCATATTTAATGCACAATTGACAAAATGGTTGGGTGTCAAATTTTTTGATCCACCTCTGGTGAAAAAGACAAATTCCCGTCGATTCAGTTGGAAGAGGGTCAAATTTGAACTGTAGCTGCCTCATAGTTTGCTATTTATTTTTTCCAAAAATCATTTCTAGGTAAATAAGTATCTATTTAATCAGAAATACATGGTTTGATGGCGAGATATCGAGGTTTGGATGGTGGCCGAGGGCCCCAACTCTAGAGCGCGTAAGCTCGCATGCCCGCCGCGTGGTCACCGCGTGACCGTGGCGTTGCCATGTGTTCTGGGAGGCCTAGGCATGTCTAGTGGGTTGGGCACTCCCCAGGTAGGTGCTAGGAAGAAAATCACAACATAAGATTCTCACGAGGAGACCGATCGATGCTCAAACATGAATAAGCAGCCAAGTGTTTGATTTGCGGTACGGGAAATGCACATGGCTAATGGGCGTGAATTTTGGCTGAGGATGATCAGTTACTAAGAAGACCGTCTTCACAAATTTTAACGTCAAAAGGAGGAGCCTAGGTGGTACTTGCTTTGCAAAGTACCACACTGGACATAAATACAAATGTTGAAGCACGACTCAAAATAATGAATGGATTGAGCTGGCATTTGGTGGAGGATGGTTATTTGGCATAGGAAAGCACTGTAGAAAATGGATACCATTCGGACATGCCAAAGTGGTACTTCCTTCACAAAGTGCTACTTCGAACAGGATAGGAAAATGAATATTGTTGAGTTATTTTTGAACTAGGCAAGGAAGGTTCTTGACATATTTGATGAAGATATGATCCAAACAATTTATGAGAATTTTTTGGGAATTTTTGGAATAACAGAAATATAGGTTGATTCACAATCTAGGGCAAAAATTGACACATGGACATTACACATAGGCAAAACTGATAAGATGGCGCCTAGTCATCACAACCCACCACAATCTACAAGGCTATGACCATCTATATTGGTCGTTAACAACTAGAAATAAGGCAGTGGACCTGCACTGTTTGCTTTGTGACCATTTTGTGTAAGGAAATTACGACCTTTCTGACCAAAATGGTCGCAATGATTTAGGGTTTGGAGCCCCCCGAACAGCTTTTGACCAATTGGTCTCAAATGGTCATAGATCTATGACCAATTCTTCTAGGGTCACTGACAGAAGTTCACTAGTTGACATATTTCTTGTAGTGGACGTTCTACTCAACTACGAGGCACCTATGGTGACTTCTAAAATCTCAAGATCATATATGCTGGCCCACTCTCTTGAAGGTGCTCATAGGGGTAGGGTTCGCGTGTGTGTGCTTATAGCGGTGAGTGCTTGCGCGTATATATGAGCCCTTGCGTCTGTACCACGTTAAACAAATACATGTCATGATTATACTGTCACTGGATCACCCGCACAACTCCGTATTTTGTTGATGACACAATCAATTGACCAGTCAAACGGCACAACTAGTGTTGCACCATCGGGGCACGTAACCATGGGGCCCACCTATCAGCCCATATACGAAAGAAAGAAATGGTAGTTTGAGTCTGTACTGTGTTAATAAAATAGGAGTACCTTTTAGGGTGATCATATGGTCACTAGCTCACCATACAGCTCCGTAATATGTTGATAACATGATCAATTGACCAGTCAAACAGTCCACGTTCAGCAGCGCACATTACCATAGGGCCCACCCGTCAGCGCCTATATGAAGGACAGAAATGGTAATAAACTAGTGGTCGGTGGGTATTCGAAGTCGTGAGACCTCTGGTTGGCAGTCACTTGCGGTTGGGGGGGCGTTCATTGGGCGGTGGGGTGGGGATCCCTGGAGAAAAAGCTCGGTGCAGGGGGGGAGGGGGGCTAGAGGGATGGCCGGTGTGGCGACGGACCGGCGGTGGGTAGTGGTTTCGGGGAGGGCGGGCCGGCCGCGGGCGGCGGGGGCGGGCGGTTTGGCCGGTGGTGGCTGGCGGCTCGAGGGGGGGCATGGAGTTTGATGATAAACTGGAGGCCCTTGATTTCGTATCCAACGGCTAGAAAATCTAATGACCAGAGATGAAAAAGTCAGTCGACTGACGTGTAGCCTCACCACGCACGTACACATGCACGCACGCAAGACACGCACGCATGCAGGCGTGCAACACTGACACGTACACATAACGTACACACGCACGCATGCTGGCGTGCAACACTGACATGTAGACATGCACTCATGAACACACGCACGTACGCACCCATGCATGCAACACTGAAACGCACCCTTGCACGCACGCAACACTCGCACGCCTGCATGCACACAGCACACGACGCAGGACACATGCTCAACCTATACGTGCATGCACCCCTTGATAAGGACATGGATTGTTACGGGTATTAATCAATCTTATCTGTGATAAGTAGAACATTGATGTTTGCATCGGTCTTTATGAATCACAACGTATCGAACGGGCTATCAACATAGTAGGCTTAACTGCATGAAAAAGATGACGTCACACTCAATGAACAATCATCGGTTTATGAAATGCCCGCTTCTGACCGCCCTGGCCCACCAAAGGTTCCTCTGCCGTGCGCTGCCTGCGTTGGGTCACTGACATGCAGGCCATGCACCCAAAGAGCCCACACGTCAGTGGAAGAACAGGGCGGTGTCCTAGGTCAGAGTCGAGGGCGCCACTCGCGGCACGCCCGGCTGAACACGCCTCCGTGCCGCATTCAAACGCCTCCATGAAACCCGCCCGTGTGGAAGCCAAGAAACCCACTCTGGACACACGTTCGTTCATGACCGGGCCGGCGTTAAATGCAACGCCGGCCGAGATCCTCCCGTCCGCCGTCTATTTAATCTCCTATTTAAACAAGGCCAAACGCCGGCCAAGAATCGCACACCTCCGTCGCTCCCCTATCTCCTCCACCATTTTGTCCACTCTTACAATGGCTTACGAAGAGTAGTTATTCCGCATCCAAGCCGGCTGGGTAGCCCGCCGGATACGAGCTATGCAGCTCACTGATCCACCTCCCTCCCCTCGCCCGACGGAGCCAGTTGCCGCCCCAAGCCGGCGCGCGGTTCTGCAACTTGCCGCTCCAGGCCAGCTCGACGAGGAGTGGCGCACGGGCGTCGTCGCTGCCATCCACACCGCCGCCTCGTACTATGTCTCCCGTTTTTGTGGCCGAGACTCCCATGCCGGCGGCCGCGCCATGCAAGTAGCGACAGAAGCCGGGTGCATGGAGAGCGACGAGCCGGTGGCCAGCGCCTCCGCGTTCACCGCCATCATCGAGGAGAAGTAGAACATGGGAGGCCACCTCCTCTTGGGTCCCATGAAGTCCACCGCGGAGGCGACGCCGGCGTACACAGCAGGTGTAATGCCTCGGATGTAACTTTCCATATTCGTAACTCCAACTCTTGCCTTTTTCGGAAATGCGATATGATATTTCCTTCGTGGTTGGGCTTTTGTTTTTGTTTTGCATTTTTGTTCATGTCTTGCATCTCATCTCTTTGGATCATTTGCATTGCATCATGTCATCATCCAACCCTTTTTAAAACTCATCTAAATAAAATCGTATGGATCTTCGGTCCATTTAAATCGAGGGAAATGCACATGGTGATTTCTCTTTATAACATATATCCTCCCAATATTATTAGGGAGCTATAAAACAAATATTCCATTAGTTTGGAATTGACCATAACCCACTTGCAAAATATCCCATGCATTTGTTATCTTAATTCTTGGTCTCCAAACTTTGCCCTAAATTCTTTCTTCACATTCCGGAGCTCCACCAAAAATCCGAACATTTTTGGACCTTCCCAACCCTCACTTCTTATTCAAATCATTTGAATTTAAATCAAATGAGTTTGGATTTAAATCTCACAATCATGGCCTTTTATATTTTCTCGGAACAAGCACATTCTTGTGGGTCCGGGAAAATTATCCCCATGTCCAAATTCTTTCCCTAACCCTCTCTTTCTTTTATTTCTTATCTCTGTTTTGTTTTTTTCCTTTTGAGCGAGAGAGAGAGAAGAGCCGAGCAGCTAGGCCGGCCTGCTTCCTCACAGTCCTCCTGGCCCATTAGGCCTAGCCGGCCCCTGCCTATCTACACCTAGCCTCGACCCCTTCTCTCTCTCGATCCCCTCCCTCCAGCGCCGTCACAGGGGAGGAGGCCCTCGTACCAGCGCCCGACCTCCTCGCTGCTGCTTCCACCATGGCGTCGACGCCCTCCATTGGCTACTCGTGCCTGCAGCTCCGTCCGCGAGCTCGTGCAGCCATGGCGCCATAGGAGCCTCGCACCCGACCCCCTCGCCGAGGCCATGGCCGCCACCGCGCCTTCTTGCCTCTGCGCCTTGCTTCTCCTCCCGCGCCTAAGCTCCTGGAGCCCGAGCCGTCCCCAAGCGCCTCCTCTTGCTGCTTCGTCCCTGCGCCATCCGGCGACCCCCGCCTCGAACCCGCTATCTCCATCCCGTTCTGCGCCTTGTTGCTGTTGCTGGCCATGAGCTCGCTGGCTACTGCAGGTCTTCCTCCGGTCGTCCACAGATCCTTCCGTCACTTCTTCTTCCCTATTTTTTTCCTAACCCCGAGCCGTCGTCGCTCCTGCTGCAGGGACACCGTGGTCGAGACCGCCTCCTGTAGTTCCTCCACCGCGCCCTTCTTATCCTCCCGTGCCGCGCCTCCTTCCTCACCGCCATTGTTGTTCGGGGCCAGCGCCTCACCTCTGTTTCAAACCAGGGGCCAACGCCTCCTTCGCTCATCGTCTTCGAGCAGCTGCACCCCCAACCGCCCCGTTCATCCTACTCCATCGGTCGTCGCTGCCTGCTTCCCTGACCACCTCGACCATAGTCTCCTCTGCCATGATGCCTATGGGCAGGGGGCCTTGTTTGCTTCCTCTTCCGGCAACTTTCGTTGACCAGCATCCGTGGCCCTTTGCCGCGTTGTGGCCATCCCCTGCTCGTTCTGTCGCCGCTAAGACCCGTACCCTGACCGGCAAGCATTCGGGGATTCGCCAAGTACCCTTCGGATGCGCCAAGTTCGACTACATGGATGGTCAAGTACCTCTACCGCCGCCAGGACATCTATGGAAACGTGTACCACTACGATGCCAAGTACCTCTACCCATGACCCGAACGTCTACGACCCGTGAACAACTACCGTCGCCAAGATCGCGAGTACCTCAACGGCCATTGTGTACCACTACTTCCACTACCGTCGCGAGAACGACTACTTCCACTACGGCCCGTGTACCACTACTTCCACTACCGTCCCGTGAACGACTACTTCCCTCGAAGATTTTGAACCGCCCCGAAACGCACGCTTCAAAGGTATAACAACGAGACGACCGCCCGTGTACGAATGCATGTTGTATGAGATGTACCACTTGTTTGCACCGTGTTCGTTTGTTTCATGCACGTCCCTCTTTTGCCATGCCACCGTCACGTGGGAACCCGGTAACCGGGATCACCCCCACCATCTTTGCATGTTCTACACATCCACACCTTCGTTCGCACCAACATCTTGATGAGTTGTCGGATCATCGGAATGTTGCCGTGGCACCATTTCCGTTTCACTGCCGTGGCACCCTTTTTGTTCCGCCATGGTGACCAAATGCTTTATAACATGCTCATGTCAACATTTTCATAAAATTGATTAAAACTTGTGCATGTCATCCGCATCATGATAATAACAATTAAAATGTTTAAAATTGTTGTTGCATTAAATTGTTATTTGTTGTTCCAGCCTCATTTAAACTTGCCTAAATAGTTAGCTCAATTATGCTTCACCCCTTGCCTTGTTTAATAACATTTAATATTGTTGAGTAGCTTATAACGATAGAGAACTAAATAATTGATGTGGTGTTTTATTAATATGCAACTCGTTGCATATTGAGCTCCACTTAACTTGTAGTATTGTTTGTTGTACTTTGCCATGCCATGCCTCATTAAACCGGACATGCATCATACTTGATTGTGCATCATGCCATGTTTATGCTTGTGCATTTACCATGTTGTTTGTTTCTTTCCGGTGTTGCTTCTTAGTTCCGGTAATGTTGCGATTGTGAGGATTCGTTCGACTACGCCCGTTCGTCTTCTTCATGGACTCGTTCTTCTTCCTTGCGGGATTTCAGGCAAGATGACCGCTACCCTGGATCTCACTACTATCATTGCTATGCTAGTTGCTTCGTTCTATCGCTATGCTGCGTTACCTATCATTTGCTCTTCAAGCCTCCCAAATTGCCATGAACCTCTAACATTTGACACCTTTCCTAGCAAACCACTGCTTGGCTATGTTACCGCTTTGCTCAGCACCTCTTATAGCGTTGCTAGTTGCAGGTGAAGTTGAAGATTGCTCCATGGTAGACAGGGTTATGTTGGGATATCACAATATCTCTTATATTATTAATGCATCTATATATTTGGTAAAGGGTGGAAGGCTCGGCCTTATGCCTGGTGTTTTGTTCCACTCTTGCCGCCCTAGTTTCCGTCATACCGGTGTGACGTTCCCGGATTTTGCGTTCCTAACGCGGTCGGGTGATTTATGGGACCCCCTTGACAGTTCGCTTTGAATAAGACTCGTCCAGCAAGGCCCAACATTGGTTTTACCATTTGCGTCACCTATTACCTTTTTCCCTTGGGATTCACGCATCCCAAGGGTCATCTTTATTTTAGCCCCCCCCCCTCGGGCCAATGCTTGTGTAAGTGTTGGTCCAAACTAGAGCCACTTGCAGCGCCACCTCGGGGAAACTTGAGGGCTGGTTCTAGTTGTACGTACTGATCATCCGGTCGTGGCCTGAGACGAGATATGCGCGGCTACTATCAGGATGTCGGCACGCCGGGAGGTCTTGCTGGTCTTGTTTTATTACTGTCGAAATGTCTTGTAGCCGGGATTCCGAGACTGATCGGGTCTTCCCGGGGAGAAGGAATATCCTTCGTTGATCGCGAGAGCTTATCATGGGCTAAGTTGGGACACCCTTGCAGGGTATAAACTTTTGAGAGCCGTGCCCGCGGTTATGTGGCAGATGGGAATTTGTTAATGTCCGGTTGTAGATAACTTGACACCTGATCCGAAATAAAATGCATCAACCGTGTGTGTAGCCGTGATGGTCTCTTCTCGGCGGAGTCCGGGAAGTGAACACGGTTTCTGTGTTATGTTTGACGTAAGTAGGAGTTCAGGATCACCTCTTGATCATTTCTAGTTGACGACGGTTCCTTTGTTTCTCTCCTCGCTCTCATTTGCGTATGTTAGCCACCATATCATGCTTAGTCGCTGCTGCAACCTCACCACTTTACCCCTTCTTTCCCATTAAGCTTTGCTAGTCTTGATACCCATGGTAATGGGATTGCTGAGTCCTCGTGGCTCACAGATTACTACACCAACAGTTGCAGGTACAGGTTATGCGATGATCATGACGCGAGAGCGATGTTTGCTTGTTTTGGAGTTATTCTTCTGCTTCTTCTTTGATCAGGGGATAGGTTCCAGGTCGGCAGCCTGGTCTAGCAGGGTGGATATTGTTCGAATTTCTGTTTATGATTCATCTGTAGTCGGATGTTGTTCTTGTATGTTGTATTGTTGTATTCATGTGACATTGTATGTATTGGATGTATCCCCACTATTATGTAATGTTGATGTAATGATATCCACCTTGCAAAAGCGTCTTCAAGATGCGCTTCTATCCTTGGTGGGACCTTCGAGTTCCTTTAGGATAGGGTCGCATCTTGGGCGTGACAGCAGGTGTCTTGCCGGATCCTTTTGTTGCGAGGACCTTCGTCGAACCCGCATGGGATCAATGGAAGAGGTCAATTTTAGGATGAACTCGAGCCGGTGCCGGTCATGGTGAAGTAGTGGCCGGTGATGAACTCGAACCAGTGGACCACCATCATCTTCGGCACCAGCCAATGATATCAGTTGGGCAGTGGGGAAGCGAGCCGTCCTTTGCGCTAAAGCATATACCTCCGGGGCTCCCGGTAGTCCGGTGATCGTGCGGCCTGACATGAGGAACACAAATCGATCAGCGGGCGACCATTTAGGCCAGGTATTATATACCTATATTGTCCAGAACTAGCACCACGTAGTTCATTTGAATGTATTGAAATCCGTCATGTTTGTGTGAAAATCCGGTATTTTATATGATTTCCGTCGTTGTTTATATGAAATATCAGTTTGTCTACGTGTTTGCGTGAATTTTGTCTGGTTGGTTGAGTTGCTATCATAATGTGTGCGGCTACGGTTGGATGGCGTAATTTGCGGGTCGCCGGTCGGTCTACGGGCGGCTCGGGCAGCGTTGTGGGACAAAAAAACACAGCTCGTGCGAGCTTGTCTCCAACGTGCGCGCTGGACGATGCATGACAGCATGAGCACCCGAGCCGTTCCTTGTTCATCAGTGGCAAAGGCATCGGTGGACAAAAGGGTCGCCAATATTTTGGCTACCCCGGGCAAGATCCAAACAGCCCCTCCCAACAGATTTGAATCCCTTGCTCGCCGTGGAATTTTGCCGTGTGTTGTTTTCATGGACTAGCAAGATGCCCGTGCATTGCACGGAACATCAAGATGCATTTTTTACAAACTCCCACATGTATGCAAGGGATAATTAATGTCCTCCTTTGCTAGTACCACAAGGCAAACACCATTAATATTGCATCGATTAGTGTTAGTGGCCTTGTATATCTGCAAATTGTAATTTTGATAGTGGCCCCTTGTATATAAAAATGGAGGGAGAAATATGAGAGATAAGGTGGGGAGGAGTGGGGCATGGTGTCGTGGTGGTGACTGGTGGGCGGACTGGGCGGAGGCATGGGGATGGACGGCGCATTATGTCTAGGTTTGTATCTCTCTCACACACACCCACGTAGGTGGGGGAAGTGCACGAAGAGAAGAGGTGCACGCGGCGCATGTACTCTTGTCTCTTTCCCAACCACACCCGCGTGGGTACACGGTGGAGCTCATTTCTGTACGAAAAAGGCAGCCCACATGGTAATTTGGCACGTGTACTGGTTGTCCACTTGGTGGAGGGAGGATCGTCTACCACGGGTGAACAAACAAATTGCGACTTGACGCGTTATGTTTAATTAAAAAAAGAGGCAAACCATGTGGGGCCTACCTTAGAGGCAAGGCTCTATACAATGGAGTACTTTTGATGTGTCCCGTCAACTCGCAGAACGAGGAGAAACTTGCTTAGTACGCCATCTCCCCCGCCCACGGGCGCGGTGGCTCGCAGGATGAGGTGAAGCTTACTACTACTGTACGCCTTTACGCCCGCTCCCTCGCCCACGCGCGCGGTGGCTCGCAGCACGAGGAGAAAATTTTACTACTCCCTCCGTTTACTCCTCGACCCTACTACGTACTTTGGTTAGTACTCCCTCTATTTACTTATACAAGGCCACTATAAAAAATACATTTTGCATCTATACAAGGCCACAAATAGTAATCGAGACAAAAGTTACTACTCCCTCCTTTCCAGTTTATGGCTCAATTTCAAAATCTCTCCAACCAAGGTAGATGGTGAGTGGTCGAATTAATTTCGTAGTTTGCATAGTACGCTCGTTTTTCTCAAGAAGTTATGTTTACCGAGGCATTAATTAGAACGAATGCATGAATGACCACTAAATTTCCATGAACTTGTAGATGCATTGGTTAGTTTCCTCTTGACACTACTTGCGTCGGGTGATCTAACGCACCTCGAAATCCAACATGTAATGGTACTACTACTAGTATAGTAGAATTGAGACTTATCAAACGGAAAAACGAATGTTTTTTAGATGAGCCCTATAAACCCTAGTGGGTACGTACTCCGTAAAAACAGATTTTTCCAAAACTAGGTCGCTCACTTTCATGAATTCTGTGGTATACTCCTCCATCGACGCTCCCTTTCATGAATTCTGTACTTCCTGTCGCCGACATGTCGGACAGATAGCAACCGGGTCGACGTGTCAAGCACCAAATAACAGTGCAGAATAGCAGGGGGACGCACCCCACTCGTACCGGCCCAGTAGTGGTAATGAGCAATGAGACGTCAAATCACAATGCCACACCTTCCCAGATGGACGAAGCAACCATTATTTCACACTTCGGTTCGACATCATCTCAAACCACGTACTAGTATTGGTTCTGCCTCAAGAGGGACACGCGCATCGCCTTGGTACATCATGACATGTGGGACTGCATGACAGGCCATGCTCCCCCGCCGATCGCTCGGTAAAATCACCTCATTTTTACTATACTTCCTCTAGATCGGTTTGCTACATGGCATGCACGTCGTTCTAGGTTGAGAATTTAACTGGCTATATATATATGTGTGATGAATAGTACACTAGCCTTTTAAAAAAAGTATACTTTTGTACAGTAGTACTCCACTATCGATGGATTGCGCCATGGAGCAAAAATTGAAATTAGAAAAAGGTGGTACATATAGAGAGCGCTCGTCGCCAAATTATGCATATAGTACTATTAAAAAAGCTAGTACGTTCTTAATTGGGGTGCTAAATTCTATTAATAAAATACTAGTACTAGTATGTACATATTGAAGAGTTAAAGTAACGAGAAGAAACATAACATAGTTCTGCTGGGGGCTCAGCACAACACACCCCTCAAATTAAACTAAGCACACCTGAAATTAAACTATGCAACTAATCCGGTAGACACTGCATTAGAAGTTTAGAACCACCATGAGCAGCTACACTGCCACCTTACTCGGAGTCCTCGTCCACATCCTAGACTTCGTCCTTGTCCCTCTTCCTCTTGGCCGATACTTCTTTGCTTGCACCACCAACTTGGCTGTTGCTCTTCATCCAACCCTTATAGATATTGAAACAAAGGTAGCCATCCATTGCAGTGTACTGGATGTGGTCTATATCTAGTACATTCCTCTACCATGCATGATGATGAAACGTGTAATGAGGTTTCTCCAGTTTACCGTACGAAGGATGAACCATGGCTCCTGCCAGGGTCAGCATTGAAGGCTGACGAGAGGGCACCAGCCGATTCTTCTCGAGGTCGAAGGGGTTGCCTACAACGAGGCCTATCTGACGCAAGACTTCTTTGTCGTTCTTAAAGTCTACAGTAACGAATTTGACTGTTTTGTCCTCGAGGAAGTTCCTAAAATCTTGGAACTCAACGTCGGCATGGCATATGTGGTAGACCAAGAAAACGTTATGTACGCAGACCAAGAAAACGTTATGTACGCAAATCACGGCGGGCTTCTTCCTCTCTTCGTCCTTTAGATCCTTCTCTCGTCCCACGACTGTGGTGTACTCAACATCTAGCCCAGCGACCCACTCATCACGTGAGTTTTCGAACATGCATCTGAAGCGAGAAAGGCATCCTTTCACCGTCGCGGAAGCACGGGTGTAGATGACATCGAACTCATCGCCGGTGATGGTTCTAACCTTGTACTCAATGCCGATCGGGGAGATTTGGGACGCCATGGATTTGGGAGGAGGGTTAGGATTAGTGGCACTGTCGTAATGTGAATGGACGGGACGACTAGGAGCGAACCACCATAGTATTAAAGGACGTGCGGGGACGAGTAGGAGCGAACTGCCAGCGTGCGAACGGCAGGGTAGTGGCTTTCCATTCTCCCATGATACGGGCTTCCGAGAGCCCTTGGATCTAAGATCGAACGGTTGCATGGCGTGATTCTAGACCTATGGGTGAATATCCTATCCTGGAGGGTTATTCTTAAAATTTTCAGCAACTTAGCATGCGACCGTTTGATCTCAGATCCAAGGGCTGCCAGCAGCCCGTATCATGGTCGCGCCTACCACGACCATCGCGTCGCTCACGCGGTCACGCCCTTGGAGATTTAACACGGTGCGTTAGGCTATCTGATGTTGGCATGTCATACATAGTCATCACTTAGTCACTCATACTACAACAAGGTTGGCTATAAGGTTGGCTATAAGTGTATTTTTTTACTCCTCTCTATCTCTTTCTTCGTACTCCCTCCATCCCATAATATAAGACCGTTTTTGACACCAGTGTAGTGTCAAAAACGTTCTTATATAATGGGACACAGGGAGTACTAGTATTTATTGCATTTGCCAAGGAGTGACCTCTTCCAATGAAATGGTGTTGCTAAGTTTGCTTCATTTAATTAGCTATAGACTCAAAATTGTCTTTTCACCTAGGTACATGCGCTTAGCACTGTTTCTTCCTTGGGTCACCAAACTAGTCTCTCTCTTCTTGATTAACTTGCCACATCAGATTTTATGCCTATGTGGCAAGCTTAAGCATCTGCAGGAGCAAGTAAGTACAATAGTGCGCTTTACATGGCATTTTTGCATATGTGGAGGAAAGAGATGCAAGGAAAAAGTGGAGAAGTGGGCTCTCATGCAAGAGCCAGCCTCTACTACACATGGTGGAGCATTGGGAGAGGCACGTGTATGGAGGTGGTCAGGAATCGGGAGACTCACGCCGGTCGTAGCGCCGCAGTTAAAATGATAATGGCAAGTCAAATCATAGGGCCCCACCTGTCCAGCAGTAACTCGTTGTCAAATCACACAGCCCTATGTTTGCAGCAGCCTACTCCCTCGTCTTCTCGCCTCTCTGTCAAACCGACTAGGCGGAACTGCCCTGCCTACCGCGCAGGAAAAGCCCCGCCCTCGACGTTTAAATACAACTACTCCCTCCGTCTAGGTGAGTAAGTCATCTTACGAAAACCAAATAATCCCAAAATACTAAGGCGCGGTGCATTAACTTCTACCTCGTTTCTTGTTTCTTCACATATCAACCAATAAGAATCCAATGATATACTTTTTGTGACATAGTAACTCATATTTAGTTAGTCAAATGGATGACCTAGAACTACGTGCAGGCCCTATAAACCGAGATGCCTACAAATAAAAAACCGAGACGGAGAGGGTAGTTCAGCACGTATCTTTTTAGATCAATATAGTCGGGATTCACCAAGGAGCAAAACCAAGTGGTAAGCTGCTCCTGTCGTGTTGGCATAGCAACTCAAGCAGGGTTAGTCTGCACACGAAATGGCGACACACTTAACAGGACCACTTTGGCAGACATGTGGATCATCCACTATCTTGTTCCACGTGCGATGCACCAAATTACAGTTCAGAGCAGCGGTTGGAATTGGAAGCACCCCGGTCGTAGCGCCGCAGTAGTAGAAAATGAGCGATGAGGGGTCAAATCACAAAGCCCCCCTTTCCTGCATTAAGCTGGACGGACGAAGCAACCATCATTTCACTCTAGCGTGCAAGAGCATAGAGAAAAGAGAAAACAATGATGCGTGCGGCAGCTACCTAGGGCACCCTAGGGTAGGGGTCTCCACTACAGATCCTTTTTTTGAAAGCGCCTCCACTACAAATCGGCTTCTCCCTCGTCCTCTTGAAGAAAACCGATGATGAGTGCGGCGGTAGGGTTTGTAGGAGTACTATGGCGTGCGAGGCCACGTCATAGTAAACGGGTTCGAGTCGACGCCTTAAATATGTGTGGGCCGCTTGGTTTTACGGGAACGAGGCAACATTTTGGGTTCGGGGACCAGTCGAGATATAGCACGTACAAAAAATTCTGGACATAGGTTCTACCGAAAGGCAATGATGCATGGGCCCTGCATTTTGATATACCGGGGCCGCGTGAAATTTGCTACTCTACTCAAAACTAGTAAGGTACACATGTATTGAACGCATGAGATTTCGAAACCAAATTATGAATAAATGCACACTATAGCATGTAAAGCTTTGAGTCATATATGCATGATGTAGATGTTCGTTTAGTTCTTATAGTTCATCTCATTCAAAATCAATTAGTTTTATAAAAATGTTAAGATTCATGGGGTTGTGCATTGTAAATCATAAAGTAAAAAACAAATAATGGCAATTCATTTAGAAAAAAATAATCAATTATGATACAGAAGATTCTAGAACAAAGGAGAAGTGCTTGTGTTTTGAGGTTTGTGCATTATGCTTAAGTTCAACCATGGAGTCTTCTAAATTGTACATGTGCCAATAGTGCTCGGATTTGCCCATCTCTGCAATGTCGGGTTAGCTTCATCCAGCGACCATCTTTCAAAGTTATTGGCACACTATATAGTTCTTGTGCCATAGTTGCATGTTTTGGAAAAAAGCTACTAGTGGGTTGTACTATCTATTTAGGAATAGAAGATGTATACATGGAAGTTGTAGGGAAAGATATGACATGGAGGATCTCAATTCCTATGAGTAGGGATTGGAAAAGAGATGTCATTTGGTTCACATCATAGGAACTTTTCTATTGAATCTAGAGATGACATGTATCTCAATTCCTATGAGGAGGGATTAGTAAAGAGATTTAATTTGGTTCATATCATAGGAACTTTTCTATTGAATATACGCTAATGTTTATTTTCCTTTGAAATTAGGGGAGCATAGGAATCAATTCATATGAACCAAGTGGCTCTAAAGCTATAGAAATGATATCATGTTTATTTCCTTTGAAATGTAGAGTATATGAATCTATTCCTATGAACCAATTGGCTCTAAAGGAAAAAATCCTATAAAAATCATATCATATAGAGTTCCTATGATATTCCTCGACACTAAAGGATGGTTGAAATTGCTACGGGTGATACGATGGTATCTCTTTGTAGACTCCTCACCCATGTTTATAGTTACCTCTCGAAGATGAATTAAATGATATAGACAGTATATTCTACATGTGCAATTTGGTACACGAAAACTTGGTAAAAGTTTCCAAGGTTCTAATTTTCAATAAAGCTATATGCACTGCATTTCTGAACGGAGGGAGCATACGGCAGTTGCTAACACTCACGTGGAAGATTTGTGTGTAGGAGGAGTGGCTGTTCTGTTAAATGACATGGCAAAACTGACACTGTCGGATGCCGATCTAACGGTTCTTACTGCGTTCATCAGGAAAAGGCTTGTGGCGAATGTTTTTCGGATAATGATTTACGGACACATGCATTGCATTGATACGTGCCCCCCTCTCTCACGCACACGCACCCTCATGAGTCACAACTCTCCCGAGTCCTCTCGCAGACTCGCACGTGGAATCCATCATCTATCTGTAGGTAGACGTCACGCTCATATGTGCTCTTCACACCCTACCCTCAGAACTTCTAAAAAACAAAAGACGGCGCGCACATTTTATTTTAGCTCACATTTCACACACTTATATTATTACTCTTGCGGCGAACGTTCTTTGGGCATAGTATATATTGTACTCTCACGAAGAGAAGCGGTGCACGCACGCACTAGTTCTCTCACACCCACTCGCGGGTACACATAGGAGCGCATCTTTTTGAAACCGGTACAACAAAATCACTCCTATATATAAAAGCAGGAGCCTTAGCGCTTTCTTTACTAGGGTTCCTCTCGTTCACTCTCTCATGCTCTCAAGATCTAAGCAAGACATAGGTGGCCACACTCTCTCTCTCAGGTCACGGCTGATCACAAATCCGGCCGGACAACCTCGACCGGGGCAGGGGGTGTAGGTGCAGCGTTCACGCTATCGTCGGCGGCGAGGGAGGATACCAACAGCTGCCCGCGCGTCATGATCAGTGGCCGTGCCGTTCTCTCCGAGAGAGCGCTGGCTCGGGAGGGCCTCCGGCCCCTTCTTCCTCCCTGTGGTATTGTGGCCAAGATGCGGCCTCCCGACGCCGTCTTTGCCACATGCCGACGACCCTCAGGTATATATTCCTTCGAAACCTGCCTTGCTCTACTGCCCCAGGTCTTCCCCTTTCCTGTGGATCCTTTGCTACTTCTGTCCGCTGTTCCAAAGCCACCTAGACTTCTACTATTATTAGAAGTAAAGCTAGTTCATACAGTCAACTCAAAGCGTTGGTTCAAACAGGGAAGAAAGTGGGAAAGCTGTAGCATGAATCTAGGACTTGGTTCTAAGAGGAAATGGGGGAAAGTAGTAATATCTGTCATTGTTTAAATAACCGTATTTCGTATTTGCGCAAACAGGGATGTCTGTCTCCATATCGTTTTGGGATGTCTGTCTCCGTATCGTTTCTATCCACGCAATCAAAATCACACACCTCAGTTTTAGTACAACTGCGCAAAATGAGATGGCTATCCCTCGTTGCCGTCATCTAACCTCCCGTCTTCAAGGTATCCCTACATTGGTAGTAACTAAGGTAGAATGACCAACGTAATCTAAAAGAAGCTGGTTCATACGTTTTACTTCCTGATTGGAGTGCAGGGACGAGCGAAAACAACTGCATCTTAGTCCGGAATGCACTTTCTACCAGTTCATGCATGGACCAAGGACTAGCTGGCACGGCTGCACGGCGGTTTTTTGGACAGGTGCGCGGACAGCAGGCATTGTGGTTTGCTTATTTCTGCAAATAGCGGTGCTTAAATTTAGTGGAATGCACAAGAATTTCACCTAGTCAGTACACTGCATGGTTCAGTTCAGCATTCCAGCTGAGACCACAATTATAATTGGTTATTCTAGAATGAGAGAACCTAACCCTAGATGGTGGCAACAAGGAAAAACCAGAGTGAACTCCAAGAAATTTAAGCCTGCCGGGAGGCCCTTTCCTTAGAGAAGCCTTGCTTGTTTTTTCCTGATTTGTAAACCTTCTCGCAACTTTGTCTTTTGCTGTGAACTAGTATATGTTTGTTATGTTCTATGAATCATTGAGATGTATAAAACTGCTTAACTTATGCTTTTCAAGATTTTTATGAAGACGAGTTTAATGTGAGTGTTCCACATGAGCGCTGGACTAGCGTTGAACATTTGGAATTTATTACATTGTGGCCTCAGTTAACTGCATGAACCACTGTAACAAGATACATAGTTGATTATATGTCAGACAACAGATTGTTGATTGTTAGCTGGTTGATAGCCTAGTGTTGAAGGGAGCTGAGCCAATGTGCCATGTTTTGCACAACTGCTTGCAAGTGGGGTAGCACCAACAGTGTTTACAAGTACTTATGTATACGTTGGCGCACGGTTCTCGAACGAGTGCTCTATTTCATCAAAACACACACTGCTCGTATGATAAACCGTGACAACTTATGTCTTACCATGCCATATTCATGAAAAAACTAGTGAGGACGCATCTGTTTCGGCAACAATTATGATGGTTCTCACATGATTCACGGGCACACAAAAGTAGCAGCAGTTCCCATAGACGGATTCAAGCAGAGTACTAGCGCAGAGGGGTCGATAATAGGCAAGGTTCGGATAATTAGACACAATCCAAACTACTATTAAACACTAGCTGGGGCAACTATTTCATGCCTCGATCTAATTTGGGCTGGACACAAGACGGACCTTGCCATGAACATCATCGAGGACGTCCTGCAGCAGCTCAATCCTGTGAACCTTCATGAAGACAACCTTGTGGCCTTGCCACTGATAAACTAGTTTGTGGAGGCATGCCACGTCATCTTCCTGCGTAAGCTTGACAAGAACATTATGCCTCACAAACGAAGGAGTAGCTTTGAACTTCTTGTGCTTCAGTACACCCTGGACAACACGCCTGACAACAGTGAGGCTGGAATACAACTCTTCATTGGTATAACCGCAAATGGCTTCCAGGATCCAACAGCCTAAGAACTCTGTTTTCCCAGTGCGCATATTCAGGTCATCCGCCTCATAGAGAGTGACATGCACAACAACACAATCCTTGTCTTCATTAGGGCTCTAATTGAAACAGAAACAAATTCTGAATTACTTGTTAGTATAAGAAACACAAGTTATTTAAACCACTATGTATAGCATGGCATCGAAGCTAATAAAATTTTGCATTATTAATCACCGCATACTTCCTTTTCTAAAAAAATCACCACATACTTTAATGAAAAACCACAATCGAGATCGGCAAAGAAGGAAATCACCTTGGGCAGCTCAGCGGGAGGGGGGGGGGCATCCTCGAAGGGGGGAAACTGCTCCTGCAGTGCCACGGGGGTTGTAACCTCAAACGGGGCGTTGACCATCTCAGTAGTGGCCGTGAGCATATCTGGGGTCGGCTCGGTGGTTGCCTCCATCTTCTTGGAGCTCTCTATCTCGTGGGGATCAGCCTCCCGCATCTGCTCCAATATCGGCAGATCTTTGCCTGGTTCTCCTTGGTCCATCATGAAACTGACGAATACTAGGAGACCACTGAAAGGAAAACACAATCGCAATGACAATGAAACAAAAAAGAGAGTGAGGATGGGTTACTGCTTTGCAAAAGTTCTTTTTTTTCTCTGAACAAAAATATACCAACATCACGGATCTGCTTTCCTTCCCTTCGTTGGAAGAGAAGAACAGTGGCAGATGCGAGTGTTGCCTTTCTTGAAGACGGTGAGGGACAAGGGGATTCAACGAAGAGTGAAATGATGGTTGCTTCATCCATCAAACTTAGACTGTGGGGAGGTGGGGTTTTGTGATACGACGGCTCGTTACTGCTGCGCTACGACCGGGGTGACTCTCCGCCTGCATACTGCCTTCTAATTTGGTGGATGGCATTTGGGCCCGTGTGCTGCATGGCCCACATGTGGGTGAACAAAAGTATAACGGCATTCAGTAGAGGGAGACGTTTCAATGACCTAGGAGGATCCAAAAGCGGTAGAGTGTCTCCACTCTACTAGTAGTGATTGTTTTTCTGGGTAGCTGTAGAGTGTCTCCACTGTACTAGTAGTAATTGTTTCTCTGGGCCAAGACAAAACAGCCAATCCACACTAGTAAATAGTAAAATCAATTCAAAAGGCGCTACCCACACCCAGCACACCGCCCCACCCAAAAAACATGGGTGCTCTTCTTCCTCCTCGCTCCCACCCACCTCACGTCGGCTCGCTCCACTCGTACCCCCAAATTCCTCACCTCACTCCTACAGAAAACCCCGGCTCCCCTTCTTCCTCAGTCCTACAGAAAAACCCCAGCTCCCCTTCTTCTTTGCTTGCACTACAACTAGGGTCGTCATTCGTTACTCTGCTCAAATCCGTGAGCACGACGCGACACCCTCGAGGAAAATGGAGTCGGCTGACCCCAGCGCCAAGAAAATGAGGCTCCCGCCAGCAGCGACGCCTGTTGTAGATCCCGCACCCAGCAGCGCGGGGAGAAGCGGCGACCCCGCCCCCATCGGATCCCAAGAACCCGTAGAATCTCAGGTGGACCGCATCAGCGATCTCCCAGACGCCGTCCTTGGGGAGATCATCTCGCTTCTCCCCACCAAGGATTGCTGCCACACCCAAGTCCTCTCAATTTGGTGGCGCCCTCTATGGCGCGGCGTGCCCCTTAATCTCGACTGTCGTCAGCTATCTCTCTTCAATGATTTTGAAATCCCCAGAGCCATCATCTCCTCCCACCAGTGCTAGGTTCAACGCCTCTGCATCCCGTCATGCTACCTGAGCAAGCATACCATGCCCTGCACGGTGGACACCTGGCTGAAATCCCCTGAATTCACAGAACTACAGCTGCTTGAGTTCTACTATTCCCCTGGAAATCACGTACCACATACCGAACGCCATGAACTTGTGCCCTCAGCACCGATGTCCATCTCGCGGTTTTCCTCCTCTCTCCACACCGCCACCTTTGCGCTGTGCTACCTACCAGACAATCTGGTACTAAAGCTTCGACTCCCATTTCTCAAGAAACTTTCACTTGTGCGGGTTCGTATATCGGAGGCCTCATTGCACAGCATCATCCACTCCAGTTTCCCTGCGCTGGAGTGCTTGGTGCTTGTTTTCACAGTTAGAATCAGCTGTCTCCAAATAAAGTCGCCTAACCTTGTAAGAATTGGAATTTCTTTTAACGGAAGGCAGCTCATCATCCAAGATGCCCCTTCACTTCAAAGGTTGATCCTTGATTCTAGTTATTCACCATTGCAAATAACCGTCCTCTCTACGCCTAAAATGGAGACCTTGGGTGTAATACATGATCTCTGTGCTCATTTCAATATGGTGTTTGGCTCCACAGTTCTTCAGGTACTTTATATTATCATCTACACGTGTAACCATAAGCTGCATTGTAAATTTCTACGCATAATTTATATATCATCTTGGAGTACACATTTTGTACTAATATTATGTTCTATGCTCAATGAAGAGTTTCTCCATGGATAGCCTATCAATTGTGCTGGATTCTATCAAGATCTTATATATCCAAATGAATAGTTTTGATCTGAACAAGATTATTGGCTTGCTGCAATGCTTTCCATGTCTGGAGAAGTTGTATATAAAGGTGATAATTTCACGCACATTGGAAGCCCGCATATAGTGTACTAGAATTAACCGTTCAGCTGTTGCTCTTTCGACAATCTTCCTTTAGACCTTAACTATTTTCAATCTTCATGTCTATTTAGGCAACAGGAAGGGGTAAGAAAGTTATAACCAATCGGTGGATTCGTAAGCATCGGGATTTTCTCACTTCTCATGAGATTTGATTGAAGACAATAGCGCTAGAACGATATGTAGTCAACCGTGCAAACACAAGATTTGTCACATTCTTCCTGTTGAATGCGAGGTTACTATTGTCCATCAGGCTTAAGTTTATCAGCAGCATGGTTTTGACGGATGGGTATGTCGAAGAGCAAAAAAAGGAGTTTCAGGTGGGAAAAAGAGCTTCTGAACGTGCCGGGCTTCTATTTACAACATATTGTGGTCATAATCCAGTAAATTTTACGACCCAGGATTTTCATTCTATGGACCTGACCGATCCATTTGACTGTGACTGCCGAAAACAGTGCTGGAGTTAGATGTCGTTGCCCTTTTCAATCTGGTTTTTTTGTAAACCTGATGAACAATCAACCCTCGTGCTTTTGTATAGTTTGTAAGCTGGATTTAGATGTCCCTGCCCTTTTCAACTCGGCTGTGACTGTCATATTTTCTTTGAAACAAGGCAAATGGCTTGCCATTCGTTAAATTTAGAGTGAAATATTGTAACAAATCACAACCAAGGGAAATAACATCACTCACGCCGGCTGCTTGAGCTCACTCTGCATTACAGAAGCCAAGTGATTAGCACCCACCAGCACCCACAAACTTATTTCGAACTAGCACATCAAATGGGCTGTAAATTTTCATAGGAAAGGCTGCATGACCGTGACAGATTTGGATTCTGACATCTGTCGTGTATCTTCTATCTCTTATCTTCTTCTCCCTCCAGCCGCCCAAACCAAACCACCCCGTCGGCTCCGCCTGCTCCCGCCTCCCATGGCTGGCTGCGCCTCTGCTGCCCTACCGTACGTACCCTCCAACGTTGGCCAGTCCCTCCCTCTATTCCCCCACATGTCCTATTATTCTCCGGCAACGTCAGCCCCAACGCGCACCCATGCCTGAACCAGTCAACCCTCGTACTCCCCTCCGCCTGTGACTTGACATGCGCATCTTCAACGGCTCCTGTTTGTTCCGTCCGAGGCCTCACCGTCGTCCTCCGCCTTACGGCCTTGGTTCGCTCGCCGTGCGCGGTGCGCCGCCCTCTTGCATTGTCAACGTCGTCAACAACCGAGAGGAACAAGGAGATGACTGTACGTGGAGAGGATGACAGTAGGGACCCACTAGCGTCATGGTAGTACGCAAGCAAGTGCCTCTATAGTACAAACCCAAAAATATGGTTCCTCCTAATGGTTGGACATCTGGGGCTCACGCCATTGTCAACGTAGTCAATAAATGAGAGAATTACACTATGAGCGACTGACACCAGGGACCCAGCAAGTTGTGCAATTTTTTTTGAGGAACAAGTAGTTGTTATTTATACTAGTTTTAGCGACGGATCAGGGTAACAACGGGGCTGTGCGGGGGCTGTGGCCCGTCTAGCCAGGGTTTTATTTATGTTTACCACATCATGAGCCCAGTTGTGTTTTTTTCTTGCTGAAAATGGCTAGCCCAGTTCTATTATTTTAAAGAAAAACCCAAACAAGGCCTACTTGCTTTATCGGCCCTGCTGGGCCACAAATCTTTCAAGACGATGAGAGTTTCATTCCGTTTGCCCAGAAATGGCCTATATATTTTTTAAAACACATCAAACCGGCAATTAGTTTCAACTTTTTTTTAATTACAAGATCTTAAATTCCATTGATTTTTATGCATGGACAATTATTTGGATTTTATATTTATATAAATTATTTTTAAAAATAGTTTGAATGTGAATCGATATTTCTGGATTAAAAACAGTAGACCGCACCGAAATATGCAAAATTTCGTATACTTTTTAACCGTGGCCACAATATGGGGGTGTAATGCTAACAAAAAGAAGATGGGCTCCAAAAAAATCTTAAGATTTAGCAAATGGGCTGTACATTATTAGAAATAATGGCAGATGGGCTGTATGCTGTTTTCCACAGATTTGAGGCTGACTTGTGCGCCTAGTACAGGTTGACGCGTATGCTTTCATAAAAAAGGTTGACGCACACGCAACGCCCTGTCAACTTAGTCAAGACACGAGAGCAGTGACTGTTAGATGTCCATCCAACGACTATCGTGCTTCTTCAATCTCTGCTCTTCATGCTCCAGCCGCTCAAACAATCGCCGGCGGGACTGCCTGCTCCCTCCTCCCGCAGCCGGCTATGCTGCCGCGCAGGCCTCACGGCCCCACCGTACTCCCATCGTTGTCCTAGCCATCCCTCTACTCACCCACACATGCTGTTATTCTCCGGCGACGGCAGACGAACCAGTAAACCGTCGTACTCCTCCGCGTGGGAAACAACTGCGAAGTATTTCCTGGCTCCGTGTCGTTCCCTTCCTAGGCCTCACCGTCGTCCACTACCCTGGTGCTCTCGGTGCGGCCTGGTCAACATTGTCAATGAACGACATCCATCGAAAGTGGACAGTACGTGGAGAGGCTGACAGCTGGGTCCACGGCCGTACGCAAGGAAATGCCTCCTTATTACGTGAAAAATAATGATCCTCCACCTGACAGCTAGGACCCACAAGAAGGGCCTCTGTATTTCGCGAAAAAAATGTTCCCCCCGCTGACAGGTCGGACCCACCAGCTATATCTTCGCATGCAAGGAAGTGCCTCCTTATTACGCCCAAAAAATTGAATACCCCCCTACTAGCTGGGACCCACCATATTGTTGGGCTGACTTGTGGGCCTACTAAGTTGACGGAGACGGAGGGCTTTGTCAACTTAGTCAATACTCCAGTGACCGTATGATGTCCATCCAACGGCCATAGTGCTTCTTCAACCTTGCTCTAGCCGCCCAAACCAGCGTCGGTCGTGCCGCCTGCTCCTGCCTCCCGTGGCCCGGCTCCGTGTCGTCCCCTTCTTAGGCTTTGCCGTCATCCACCGCCGTGGTGCTCTCGGCGCGGCGTGGTCAATGTGGTCAACGACCGACTTCCATCGGAAGAGTACTGTACGTGGAGAGGCTGACAGCTGGGTCCACGGCAGCCGGAAGGAAGTGTCTCCTTATTATGCGGAAAATATTCATCCACCTGATAGCGGGGACCCACCGGATGGGCCACCAGTATTTTGCGAAAAAATCATTTGCCCCAGACTGCTAGGACCAACCGGACGGGCCACCGTATTTCACGAAAAAAACGTTTCCCCCGCTGTCAGCTCGAACCCAGCGGAAGTGCCTCCTTATTACGCACAAAAAAAATGAATACTCCCCCGGCTAGCTGGGTCCAACTTGTGGGCCTACTAAGTTGACGGGGATGAAAGGCTTTCTCAACTTAGTCAATATGAACGATTCTAGCTCCAGTGACCGTACGATGTCCATCCAACGGTCATAGTGCTTCTTCAACCTATGGTCTTCTTGCTCCAGTCTCCCAAAGCAGCGCTGGTCGTGCCGCATGCTCCTGCCTCCCGTGGCCGGCTGTGCTGCCACGGAGGCCTCACCGCACCATACTATTCCCACCGCTGGCCAGGCCTTGCGGCGACAGCAGCCTCACACCGCAGCCGAATTAGTGAACCCTCATACTCCTCTCCGTGCGGGCTTCCACTGCCGCGTCTTCCCTGGCTCCGCGTCGTCCCCTTCCTAGGCCTCGTCGTCGTCCACCGCCGTGGTGCTCTCCGCGCAGTGTGGTCAACGTGGTCAAGGAACGACTTCCATCAAAAGAGTATTGTACGTGGAGAGGCTGACAACTGGGTCCACGGCCACAACCCAGTTTTTTTGTTATTTGCCAAGTAAGTCGCTTTGTCAGGCTTGTTAGGCTGCAAATCTTGCAAGACGAGGAGAGCTTTCATTCGGCTGGCGGAGAAAATGGCCCATCTGTAATGAGAAATGGGCTGTACATTTTTAAAACACATCAAACCGGCAATTAGTTTCAAATATATTTTTTTCATTTCAAGATTTTTAATTACATTAATTTTTATGCGTGGAGAATTTGTTGGATTTTACATTGATATACATTTATTATTAAAATCAGTTTGAATGTGAGTCGAAATTTTGGGATTAAAAACAGTTCGGACCACACCGAAATATGCAAAATTTCGTATAATTTTTTAACCGTGGCCACAATATGGGCTGTAATGCTATCAAAAAGAATATGGGCTCCAAAAAAACCTTAAGAATTAGCAAATGGGCTGTAAATTATTAGAAATAATGGCAGATGGGGTGTATGCTGTTTTCCACATATTTGAGGCTTTCCTAAAAAAAGGTTGACGCACAAGTAGTGATGGTTGGATGTCCATCCAACGGCCGTCGTGCTTCTTCAATCTCTGCTCTTCCTGCTCCAGCCGCTCAAACAAGCGTCGGCGGGACTGCCTGCTCCATCCTCCCCGCGGCCGGCTGTGCTGCCGCGCAGGCCTCACCGCCCCATCGTACTCCCATCGCTGGCCTAGCCATCCCTCTACTCACCCACACCTGCTGTTATTCTCCGGCGACGGCAGACGAACCAGTAAACCCTCGTACAGTCGTAGTCCCCTCCGCGTGGGAAACAACTGTCGAGTCTTCCCTGCCTCCGTGTCATCCCCTTCCTAGGCCTCACCATCGTCCACCACCGTGGTGCTCTCGGCGCGGCGTGGTCAATGTGGTCAATGACCGACTTCCATCGGAAGAGTACTGTGCGTGGAGAGGCTGACAGCTGGGTCCACGACCGCAGCAAGGAAGTGCCTCCTTATTACGTGCAAAATAATTATTCCTCCACTTGACAGCGGGGACCCACCGGATTTGCCACCTTATTTTGCGAAAAAATGTTTCCCCCTAACAGCTGGGACCCACCAGCTACACCTTCGCATGCAAGGAAGTGCGTCCGGGCAAAAAAAAAACGATTTGCCCCCTGACTGCTGGGACCCACCAGCTACATCTTCGCATGCAAGGAAGTGCGTCCGGGCAAAAAAAACAAAATGATTTGCCCCCCTGACTGCTGGGACCCACCAACTACATCTTCGCAGGCAAGGAAGTGCCTGACAGTCGGGACCCACCTGGTCGAAGCGTACGTAGCGTTGTCATTCTGGTCGCGAATGTGTACGTACATACTGGTGGATGTAGAGGCGCGCACGTGTCGTAGTAGAGGCGCGCACGTAGCATGTACACGTACATACAGCGGCAAGGGTGCAAGAAAGAAAATACGGCCACGTACGTACATATGGGCAGGGTCTCGAACGCCTACTCGCGCATACATACATGGCTGGGTCGGAACGGAGAAACAGCATCGTTGTCGTGTTCATGGGGAGGCAACAGAATGCGTCGTGTTCATGGGGAGGCAACGGAATGCGTTGTGTTCATCGGGAGGCAACGGGGCGCGTGGGAGCCAACCGGCTTGGATGGAACAGGCGATGGAAACGAGGCCTGGCGTACCGCATGACGGAGGAAACGGACCTCCTACGTTCGGAACGGGGTCCTGTTGATCGAGAGGGGTGTGGCGTACCGCAAAACAGAGAAAACGGACCTCGAACAGTCGAAACGGGGGTCCTGTTGATCGGGAGGGGTGTGGCGTACCGCAAAACGGACGAAACATACCTCCTACGGTCTAAACGGGGGTCCTATTGATCGGGAGGGTTGTGGTGTACCGCAAAACAGATGAAATGGACCTCCTACGGTCAAAACGGGGGTCCTGTTCATCGGGAGGGGTGTGGCGTACTGCAAAATGGGACTCCACGGGATACTGTTCATCTCCATCGTCGACCTCCTCCAGCCTCCACGGGCTACCATCAACCTCCTCCAGCCTCCACGGGCTCCTGTTCATCCAGCCTCCACCGCGCGCTACTCCACCGGCTACTATTCAACCACCCCTCCACCGTCTACTGTTCATCCAGCCCTCCACCGTCTACGGTTCATCCAGCCCTCCACACCACGGGGTCCTGTTCAACCACCCCTCCACGGCCACCCCTCCACTGTCTACTGTTCATCTAGCCCTCCACACCACGGGTTCCTATTCATCTAGAGGCAACGCTCACTATTCATCCAACCCCCCCCCCCACCCACGCAACACTCAATGTTCATCCCAGAGGCAGCATCGATCGCCTTCACTTAGTAGCAGTAGCGAAGGAATCGCTCCATCAGGTTCAGTTAACAACCATCGATCGATCGCTCGGTTTCAGTAACGCGTAGCCTGCAGTGCAATCGCTCGGGTTCAGTTAGAGCCCAATGCCTCGCTCGGCTTCGGCTAGAGCCAACGCCTCGCACCCACGCGCGTACGTATGAGAGAAACGCGCATCGCTCGTCCCCCAACCTCCCACCGTAACCGGCAACTCCCTGAAATTTTCCTCCCCCTCGCTTCTACCACGGTATTTTCCGTCATGGACGGCCCAAAGAATGTCAAGCAGCTGCGTCTCTGGCCCGCCCAGGATGAAAAACCAATTTTCTGTCATGATTTTTTTTCATAGAAGTAGGAACCGACCACATCTATGATGATACCGGGTATTGTCACAATTATCGTCATCGGAGTGTCATATGTATGACAGAAAAAAAATTTGTTTGGCCCAAAATGTCACGGATGTGTCTTTTTTTTTGTAGTGGTAGCAATAACAATACAAGTGAACCTGGCACTTCTGAAGCCAGAAATAGCAACGGCAAGCCCCGACGCAATAGACACAAGCGTCGAAACAATGGTGACAACACCAAAGACACGGCGGTCAATGCCGGATTTAGTGGCTCTAAGTCCGGTCTGCGGAAGAAGCCATATAAATGAAACAATCCGGGTCCGTCCAGCTTGGACCGCATACTCGATCATCCATGCCAGATCCACGACGCTCCGGATAAACCATCCAATCACACCAACAGAGAATGTTGGTTTTTAAATAGGCCGGCAAGTTAAGTGTTGAGAACAAGGAGAATGGGTCGCAAAGCGAGGACGATGACGAGGAACCCCGGCCACCGAACACAGGGGGACAGAAGAAGTTCGCCCCCCCAAGTTAAAATGGTGAACACGATATACCCTACCCATATCCCCAAGCGGGAGCGCAAGCGCGCGCTCAGGGATGTCTACGCGATGGAGCTACTCACCCCAAAGTTCAATCCATGGTTGTCCTGCCCGATCACATTTGATCATAGGGACCATCCGACTAGTATCCGTCATAGCGGTTCAGCCGCACTGTTCCTCGACCCAATCATTTATGGATTCCACCTCACGAGTCCTCATGGACGGTGGCAGCAGCCTGAACCGGCTCTGTCAGGATACAGTGCGCAAAATGGGTATTGATCCCTCAAGGATCAATCCCACAAAACCACCTTTAAAGGTGTCGTACTAGGTGTAGAGGCCCGTTGTATGGGCTGAATCACACTGGAAGTGGTCTTAGGATCCCCGGACAATTCCTGAAGCGAAGAGTTGATCTTCGATATCATCCCCTTCCGCAACAGCTATCACGAACTGCTCGGACGAACCACATTCGCTCGATTCAATGCGGTACCACACTACACATATCTCAAGCTCAAGACGGACCACGCGGTGTCATAGCAGTCAATGGAAACACGGAATGCTCCCTCTGTACCGAGGAGCACACCGCTTCCATCGCAGCAGAAGTACAGAGCGGCCTTTCTAGGCAGAACCTTAATTCAGCGGCCAAGCTCCCGGACACTGTCAAGCGAGTCCGGACTACTCTGCAGCAGGACAGTCCAGCTCGTCAAGAGCTCGACTAGCAATTCGGCCTCCGTCCAAGTCCCGACCAAATGGCGACATTCGCACCGTGCGTACATAACTACGCACTCAAAATACCATGGGCATAGACGGAGGCATAGCTAGATCATGGTCCATCATACGTCTTAACCACTCCTGGACCCGCATACTTTTAATTTTTCTCTTTATTTTTAAGGTTTCTTTTTCCAGGCCTTTCCTGGTGGCTTGATTGTCAGACCTATCAAGGGTCGGATACAACAAGACGGCAAGAAGCATTGACGTATAAGGGAATTTCCAGATGGTCCCTTTAAACGATCAGTATGCCTGTTTCAAGGACCCTCACGTAGCTCTCCCTTGATCGTGGCACGTTAAATAGCCCTGGTTTGCTTATTGCACTACTTGTACAAATACGCTTTGACGTATTAATCAAACTACAATGGAAAATAGTTTGCGGCCCAATTTCTGCGGCATTAGCCTATTTCTTCATTTTTCTATTTTTTTGATATTTTTATTAATTGAATCCGTACACTCTGGTATGCCTAAATTTGCCAGGGGCTTCATTACGCTCCGTAATACGCAACAAAGTCCGAACACTTTTACAGTATAGTTCGGCAACCCAAACTTTAGCATTATATGCATCGGCTCCGAATCATGTCTTTGGCCAATAGTTGGGTTGCCCGGCTCCTGTGCTTACTACCTTACGTTCCGCTACATCGGCTAGGGTAGTAAAGGGAGAACTACTGCGATTGTGTCCTGGTTCATCCGGATGAGCACCTCAGTAGAGAAAGCCAAAAACTGACTGTCATGATGCGGCGTGAGCCGGTCAGCTGTTCGAGAGGTTACAAATCTTTAGCGATTTTTTTCGCATTATGCGAGGAATCGATTTTTTATTCGACCAGGTGTTTAAAGTACCCCAAGTTCAGACTTACGAATACTAGGGGCTGCGCCTAAATTTCTATTGTCAAACTCCTATGGCTAAGTGAGGGTGATAAAGCCACATAGTCTGATTGCCTGGTTCGTTGTGCTAAACACCTCCTTTAAGGACCAAAACTTTGGAATAAAGAGTGTTTAGATTCATCCCGAACACCCCCGTACTACCTACATGGGGGCTGAAGCTGACGACTAGCCAACTCTCAGATTTAATAAAATGGCCGCACAGGAGGTAATTCTTTTAAATAAACAAGAATTATATTACATAACGGCACTGTTTCATAATATAGGACAGGATAAACATGAATGTATTCATGGAAATATAATATCCTTGGCACATTGCTCCGCCACCATGCGGGATCCCTCCAAGACATTATCGCAGCGCAACTCGGGGGTGCGGTGCTCCCTGCCCGCGGGCGGTCCCTCCGTCAAAAGCTTCGCGGCGTCCATCTTCACCAAATGCATCTTGACTCGGGCGAAGGCCATTCGCGCGCCTTCGATGCAGACTGACCGCTTGATAGCATCAAGCCAAGGGTAGGCATTGACCAGTTGCTTCATGAGCCCGAAGTAGCTGCCGGGTATGGCTTCGGCAGGCCATAGCCGGATTATTAAATCCTTCATGGCTAGTTCGGCCACCCTATGTAGTTCGACTAGCTGTTTTAGCTGATCGCTAAAGAGCACCGGATGTTCTAGCGCAAGGTATTGCGACCAAAACAGCTTCTCCATAGAGCTCCCCTCTTCGGCTCGGAAGAACTCCGCAGCGTCTGAAACGCTGCGCTGCAGATCCACAAGCGTCCCTGGAGAACTCCAAATCCGGGTCAGTAAGAGGAACCTTTTCCTCACATATTTGCTCTACATAATAAAGGCCTTACCCGCAGCAATTTTTCTGGCCTCCTGGATTTCCAGGAGGGCGCACTGGGCTTCAACCCGGGCATCGTGTGTGCTTTGGTGGGCCTTGGCAAGTTTGGACTCTTGATCCATAATGTAGCGCTCCAAGGACTCGCATTTCTTGACGCGTCCTGGAGCTCATGTTGGACCTCACTGACCCCCACCTCGTGCTTTTCACGGGCAGCTTGTTCCTTTGCCGCTCTCTCCTCGGCCTCGGCCAGCGACTTCTTGAGGGCCTCCACCTCGGTTGCCGCTCCTACAAATGTCATGACACTTTAGTCAACACAAATCATTCATCCTTACTGAACATACAGAAGGTCATTGCATACCTTGTTTATCCTCCAGCTGCTTTTTCACACGGTCGAGCTCTTCCTCGGCCCGCTCCAGACTCTGCTTTAGTCCGGAAACTTCCGCAGTATGAGAAGTCACAGCCAGTAACGACGCCTGCTTGTTCACATTGACTCATCTGGTTAGTCTCCTGCGAAACTTGTTTGATCCTCTGTCCGGCCTTTCTTTTCGAACACCGGACGGTGTCTCAGGGGCTACTATCTATACTGTGACATTCTTTTTACATAATTGTGTTGCTTACCTTAAAGCCTGTTAGAAGGCTGGTGCAGGCTTTGGTTAGTCCGCTCTTCGCAGACTGAATCTTCTCAACCAGCGTACCCATAAGGGCGGTGTTCCTCAACAATGGAAGCACCTCGCAGCGCTTCCATCAGAGTGTCTAGTGCCTCTGGATGGACAGAGGTCACCGGTGCAATAGGCGCACCTCCTTCTTTCGAAATAGGCTACTTGCCTGATTCCGGGGCAGTAGGGGTCTCCGGAATTGTATTCGGCTAGGGGCCAAACTGGATATGGCCCCCATCGCCGGTCTCCATAGGGATCCGCTCCCCCAGGTGTCCGGTGGCTGAGGTTTCACCCTCTAGCGCCACCCTGACGGCCTCCTGAGTCTCTCCCTGCCCTTGGATCTTCCGGAACAACACCTTGGAGTCCTCCATGGCCTTGACAGAGGAGGCCGCCGGAAAGGTCCTGATGTCCATCGCCTCTGGGTCCAGCGAATCTCCCGAAGATGAGGACCGCTCAAGGTTGGACCGAGCCAAACTGCAAATACATGATTCAACACATTAATACTATGAAGTAATGAGGCCGGATATATGAATGTGTTTGGGTTTTTGAATACTCACGATTTGTCCAGGGGCTTGTCCCTGGGGCGCCATTCTGAGTTGCTGTCGGCGGCCGCTGTGGAGCTGTCCGGGAGGGAAGTTTTCCCCTTCTTGGATGCCTTGGCCTCTAGACGCGTTGAGGCTGTCCTTTTCTTTCCTCCCCCCTCCGGGGGGGGGGGGGTGGCGCTCTTCTTCTTCTTCCTCTTCTTCCTCGTCATCTCGGCGGTGGAGGAATGAGTCTTGGCGTCTTAGGACGTCACCTCGAAGTGCCCTTGCGACGGAGACCACCTCTGGTCCCCTTGTCCTTCTTCTCTGGTGCTTGATAGGGCGCTGGAACCAACATCTTCATCAGAAGTGAAATTTCTGGGTCTTCCGGCAGCGGAGCCGGACACTGAATCTGCTCTGCCTTCTTTGTCCAGGCCTGAGAGAATTAGTAGGGAGGCTTAGGCGTCTTCCTCGAGTATGCAAGTAAAGGACACACGTTGAAAACATGAAAAAACTTACCGGACTAGCTGGATGGGCCAAGTCGTGCCCGCGGTCCTCGGTCGTAGCCGGCCGCGTCTCATTGGCCTTGAAGAGAACCTTCCAAATGTCTTCGTGCGTGGTGCCGAAGAACTCCAGCAAGGTCTGGTGCTTGGCCGGATCATACTCCCACAAGTGGCAAGTCCGGCGTTGGCACGGAAGGATTCGGCGAATAAGCATCACCTGGATCACATTGACGAGCTTGATATTCTTGTTTATCATGTTTCTGTATACACGTCTGAAGCACTGTCAGCTCGTCCAGTGAAGACCAATCCAGGCCTTTCTCTGGCCATGAGGTGAGCCACATTGGGGATCCGAATCATAATTCGGGAGCTGCGGCCCAGTTGGTGTCGCGCGGCTCTGTGATATAGAACCATGATTTCTGCCACCCTTTAACGGTCTCCACAAAGGAGCCTTCGGGGCATGTGACGTTGGGCATCTTGCTCACCATGGTGCCTCCGCACTCTGCGTGTTGGCCACTCACCACCTTTGGCTTCACATTGAAGATCTTTAGCCATAATCCGAAGTGGGGTGGGATGCGGAGGAAGGCCTCACACACGACAATGAATGCCGAGATGCTGAGGATGGAGTTGGGGGCCAAATCATGGAAATCCAGCCCATAGTAAAACATGAGTCTACAGATGAATGGGTGGAGAGAAAATCCAATCCCACGGACGAAGTGGGGGATGAACACCAGCCTCTCATGGGGCTCCGGGGTAGGGACGATCTATCCCTTGGTAGGAAGCCGGTGGGCGATTTCCCTGGCCAGATATCCAGCCTCCCGGAGCTTGGTGATGTCCTTCTCCTTCACAGTGGAGGCCATCCACTTGTTGTGCGCTCCAGATCCGGACATGGTGGGAGTTCTTTTTTGGGGCGGAAAAGATGAGAGCTTCGTCGCTGGAGCTCGAGAATGGGGGAGGCAGAGAGAGAGAGAGAGAGAAGGCGTGTGTGAAAAGGGTGTGAGTCCTTATCCCTTTATAGAGGTAGTGAATATCAAGCGCCTCCCCACTCACCTTAAAACTCGCCTATTCCCCAAGGGGCGTGTAGGCGGCACGGTTGGGTTACCCACACCCGTATTGATCCGAATCCCGCAATAAGGGGACACGATCTCTGCTTTGACAAGATGAGTCAATGAAACCGCATCTCAAAATATGGAGCGGCGGGCTAAAAATGGTTTGAATAATGGCCGGGGGGTGACGTGATATCACACTACCAAAAAGCTGTCAGCGGATTGGACTCGTGAAGTAGTATACTCTCTACGGTTGTGTGTGGAATTTGTTTTGCAGAGCCAAACACGTTTCTTGTGTTAGTAGACTATTTTGGAGTATTCGGAGGAGGAACCCGCCTTGCAATGCCGAAGACAATCTGCGCGCCGGACAACTCGTCATTGAAGCCTGGTCCAGGGGCTACTGAGGGAGTCCTGGATTAAGGGGTCCTTGGACAGCCGGACTACGTAGCATGGGCCGGACTGTTGGGCTATGAAGATACAAGACAGAAGACTTCTTCCCGTGTCCGGATGGGACTCTCCTTGGCGTGGAAGGCAAGCATCGCATTCGGATATGTAGATTCCTTTCTCTGTAACCGACTCTGTATAAGCCTAGTCCCCTCCGGTGTCTATATAAATCGGATAGTTTAGTCCGTAGAGGCAATCATAATCATATAGGCTAGACTTCTAGGGTTCTAGCCATTATGATCTCATGGTAGATCAACTCTTCTAATACTCATATTCATCAAGATCAATCAAGGAAGAAGTAGGGTATTACCTCCATAGAGAGGGCCCAAACCTTGGTAAACATCGTGTCCCCCGTCTCCTGTTCCTATCAGCCTTAGACGCAAATTTCGGGATCCCCTAACCGAGATTCGCCGGTTTTGACACCGAGAATGGGGGAAGGTCTTTGATTTCGTATCTTTACGGCCCATTAGTCCGGCCCATATTACATAGCTCGAATGCCCGAGGACCCCTTAGTCCAGGACTCCCTCACCTAGGCCTCAGCCATAGGTTCTATCATGTATGCTATGTTGTCTAACAGACCTGATGCATGCCTTGCTATAAGTTTAGCAGGGAGGTACCAAAGTAATCCAGGAGTGGATCACTGGACAGCGGTCAAGAACATCCTGAAGTACCTGAAAAGGACTAGGGATATGTTTCTAATTTATGGAGGTGACAAAGAGCTCGTCGTAAATGGTTACGTCGACATTAGCTTTGACACTGATCCAGTTAACTCTAAGTCACAAACCGGATACGTATTTGTATTGAATGGTGGAGCTGTCAGTTGGTGCAGTTCCAAGCAGAGCATCATGGCGGGATCTACATGTGAAGCGGAGTACATAGCTGCTTCAGAAGCAGTAAATGAAGGAGTCTGGATGAAGGAGTTCATATCCAATCTAGGTGTAATACCTAGTGCATCAGGTCCAATGAAAATCTTTTGTGACAATACTGGAGCAATTGCCTTGGTGAAGGAATCTAGATTTCACAGAAGGACCAAATACATCAAGAGACGCTTCAACTCCATCCGAGATTTGGTCAAGGAGGGAGACAAAGATATTTGCAAAATACATACGGATCTGAATGTGGCAAACCCATTGACTAAGCCACTTCCACGAGCAAAACATGATCAGCACCAAGACTTCATGGGTGTTAGAATCATTACAATGTAATCTAGATAATTGACTCTAGTTCAAGTGGGAGACTGAAGGAAATATGCCCTAGAGGCAATAATAAAATTGTTATTTTATATTTCCTTAGTCATGATAAATTTTTATTATTCATGCTAGAATTGTATTAACTGGAAACTTGATACATGTGTGTATACATAGACAAAACACCGTGTCCCTAGTATGCCTCTACTTGACTAGCTCGTTGATCAAAGATGGTTAAGTTTCCTAGCCATAGACATGTGTTGTCCTTTGATGAACGGGATCACATAATTAGGAGAATGATGTGATGAAAAAGACCCATCCGTTAGCTTAGAATAATGATCATTAAGTTTTATTGCTATTGCTTTCTTCATGTCAAATACATATTCCTCCGACTATGAGATTATGAAACACCCGGACACAAGAGGAATGCATTTTGTGCTATCAAACATCACAACGTAACTAGGTGATTATAAAGATGCTCTACAGGTATCTCCGAAGGTGTTTGTTGGGTTGGCATAGATTGAGATTAGGATTTGTCACTCCGAGTATCGGAGAGGTATCTCCGGGCTCTCTCGATAATGCACATCATATGAAGCCTTGCAAGCAATGTAACTAATGAGTTAGTTGCGAGATGATGCATTATGGAACGAGTAAAGAGACCTGCCGGTAACAAGATTTAACTACGTATGAAGATACCGATGATCGAATCTCGAGCAAGTAACATACTGATGACAAAGAGAATAAAGTATGTTGTCATAGCGGTTTGACCGATAAAGATCTTCATAGAATATGTGGGAACCAATATGAGAATCCAGGTTCCGCTATTGGTTATTTACAGGAGAGGTGTCTCGATCATGTCTACATAGTTCTCGAACCCATAGGGTCCGCACGCTTAACGTTCAATGACGATTTGTATTATATGAGTTATGTGTTTTGGTGAGTGAACGTTGTTCGGAATCCTGGATGAGATCACGGACATGATGAAGTGTCTCAAAATTGTCGAGAGGTAAATATTGATATATTGGAAGGTAGTATTCGGACACCAGAAGTGTTCCGGAATGTATCGGGTACATATCGGAGTACCAAGCGGGTTAACGGAACCCCCTCCCCCTCCCCCCCCCCCCCCGGGGGGGGGGGGGAAGATATGGGCCATAGGAGCAATGCACACCAGCC
This sequence comes from Triticum timopheevii, assembly GCA_963921465.1. Taxonomy (NCBI): domain Eukaryota; kingdom Viridiplantae; phylum Streptophyta; class Magnoliopsida; order Poales; family Poaceae; genus Triticum; species Triticum timopheevii. Next base: position 236,469,963 of record OY997264.1, on the reverse strand, counting down.
AACAAAGGGGTGGCGCACCCCCCACAGGGGTAGAGGCCGAATAGGACTAGGAGAGGGGGCGGCGCCCCCCTTTCCTTCTCCCCTTCTCTTCCTTCCCCCTTTTCCTCTCCGGTAAAAGGAAAGGGGGGGGGGAATCCTACTAGGAGCCCAAGTAGGATTCCTCCTACTTGGGGCGCGCCTAGGGCCGGCCTTCTACCCCTCCCTCCTTTATATACGTGGGGGCGCCTACAACACACATCAATTGTTCCATGTCATGTGTGGCGCCCCCTCCACAGTTTACGCCTCCGGTCATATTCTCGTGGTGCTTAGGCGAAGCCCTGCGCGGATCACATCACCATCACCGTCACCATGTAGTTGTGCTGATGGCACTCATCTACTTCCTCAACCTCTGCTGGAACAAGAGCTTGAGGGACGTCATCGCGCTGAACGTGTGCAGAACTCGGAGGTGTCGTACGTTTGGTACTTGATCAGTTGGAACAAGAAGACGTTTGACTATATCAACCGCGTTAAGCAAACGCTTCCACTTTCGGTCTACGAGGGAACATGGACACACTCTCCCCCTCTCATTTCTATGCATCTCCTAGATAGATCTTGGTGAACGTAGGTAAATTTTTGAAATTGCATATGCTACATTTCCCAACAGCATAAGTATTTAGAAACTAAATGGTTCCAAGAGAGCTAGATGTTTGTGCTGAAAAATTTAATTTATCTCGCCATCCTTGTGAACTTTGCAATGAACGTGGTCATTTAAATCTCCAATGCAAATAGTTTCATGATTGAATCATGTCCAAAAATTGTGATGACTTGACTTCCCTTGCGCATCATAATGAACTTAGTTTTCTTCTGGGGTATCAAGAAATGAAACGTGTAACTAAGGTTATACCAGAATATAACCCTAAGAGATTTGTTGATTTTGATCTAGAGGAAATTTATATGTATTGTGCGGTAAATTATATTGAGAATCCTTATATTGCCGATTACTTAATGACAAGAAAACAAATAGAAGATGAAGAGAATACTAATGAAAGGGGAGAGGTTTCCCAATATCCTCCTATTTTTTTATGATGAATCAGCTAACAAGGAGGAGCTTTTTATTCGACCAATCTCATCAATAAGGAGCTCCAAAAAGGTGATTAAACCTACAGATGATGTGAAGAAGAAAAAGAAAAGAAGGAGAAGCAAAAGTAAAAAGGTATCCTTCCCAAATGATGTTGCTCCTATTATTGTTTTTCCTATTACTCATTGTGATGATTATGATTGGGAAAGTAATGATACCTCTTATAATATTGAGAATCTTTTTGGCACCAACTTAGAAAATTGTGATCATAAAAATTGATATACTATTGGTGCTATTCATACAATTAATGATGAGAGTGATTATGCTTATGGTATGCAAAGGCCTAAGCTTGGGGATGGTATGTTTGATGAGAATAACATGTTTGAGAATTTGTTTGCTGCAATTAATGTTTGTCCCAAGCTTGGGGATGCTATGTTTAATGAAGATGATATTTTAGTCCCCAAGTTTTGATGTGCAAATTTATTATGATGATAGCATGCCTTCTACTTATGATGATTGCAATATTTGTGAAAGTGGGTTTGGAAGAGTTTCAACTTTAGATAATAATTATCCCACTATTTTGGAAGGTGTTGAATCTTATTATAATGAAAAAAGTGGATTTGGAGAGGACATGACTTTATTTAGTAATGATTCCACTATCGTGGAAGAGGTTTCAATTGATTATGATGACAACAAAGTTTCTACTTATGATGATTATTGTGATGACACTTATGCTATAAAAGGTACTGATGATTATATTTATAAATCTTGTCATAATTATGATTACCCTTTTTCTGAACATTACTCTTTTAATGTGGAAACAAGTTATAGTATTCGAGTTTCTTATCATACTCCCACTATTCCGAATGAGAAGAATTTTGCTTATGTGGAGAGTAGTAAATTTTCTATGTTTGGGGATCATGAAAATAATTCTTTATCTGATGGTTATATTGTTGAATTCATTCATGATGCTACTGAAAATTATTATGAGGGAGGAATGTATGCTTGTAGGAATTGCAATAATATCAAGTTCCTCTCTATGTGTTGAAAATCTTGAAGTTATGCTTGTTTTTCCTTCCTATGCTAGTTGATTCTTGCTCCCATAAAATTTTTGCTCACAAAATCCCTATGCATAGGAAGTGGGTTATACTTAAATGTGCTAGTCATATGCTTCATGATGCTCCCGTTATGTATTAATTCTTACCTTTCATGTTAGCATCACTGAAATTAGCGTACCTAGCTAAAAAGGCATTAAAGAAAAGCGCTGGTTGGGAGACATCCCAATATTTATACCTACTATTTTTGTGTGTTCACATGATTATGCTACTGTAGTAGTCATGTTTTATAGCTTTGTTTCAATAAAGTGCCAAGTAAAGCCTTTGGGATAGTGTGGATGGTAGTTGACTTGATTCTGTGCAAAAACAGAAACTTTTGCGCCCAGTCCAGGAATTTTGAAAATTCACTGGTACATGATTTTGATCTGAATTTTTTACACGAGATTGATATACAATTGTATACATTTTTTATATTTTCAGAATTTTTGGAGTTACAGAAGTATGTAAAGTTTCTAGATTACAACAGACTGTTATGTTTTGACAGATTCTATTTTATAAGTGTTGTTTGCTTATTTTGATGAATCTATGAGTAGCATCGGAGGCTATGAACCATGGAGAAGTTGGAATACAGTATATAAAACACCAATATAAATTTAGAATGAGTTCACAACAGTACCTAAGTGGTGATTAGCTTTATTATACCAACGGAGCTTACGAGTTTTCTGTTGAGTTTTGTGTTGTGAAGTTTTCAAGTTTTGCGTAAAGTTTCGATGGACTACGGAATAAGGAGTTTCTAGAGCCTAAGCTTGGGAATGCCCAAGGCTCCCCAAGGTAATATTCAAGGACAACCAAGCAACTAAGCTTCGGGATGCCTTGGATGGCATCCCCTCTTTCATCTTTGTTCATCGGTAACTTTACTTAGAGCTATATTTTTGTTCACCACATGGTATGTGTTTTGTTTGGAGCATCATTTTATTTCATTAGGTTTCTCTTGTTGTTTGAATAAAATATTAAGACCTGAAATACTTAAATAAGAGAGAGTCCTCACATAGCTAAATAAATATTTGACTACTCATTGATCTTCACTTATATCTTTTTGGAGTAGTTTGTCCTTTACTCTCGTGCTTCACTTATATCCCATGAGAAAATGGTTGAATGAATTAAATATCATAAATGTGAATTTATATATGTTTCATTGCTTATACCATGGGTAGTAATGACTTCACATATAAGAAGTAGAGGTGGTAAATTTATTGAAAGTTAGCAAAAATAGTATTGATCACTTGAACAATTCATGAAAGAATATTGAAGGAAGAGATATTTCACAAACACTACAGGAATCAGGCACTTTGCTGTCAGCCATGGCTGATGGCAGAGGCATGGATGGCTGACGGCAAAGACCTTTGCCGTCAGCCAGCAGAGGGCAACATGTCCGGCTGAATAGGCTACGGCAAAGGCTTTTTTGTCGTTTGCTGGCGGATGGCAAAGATGAAAAGGGCTTTGTTGTCTGCTGACAAACGGCAAAGAGCATGGACAGCACATAGTAGTTCAGATCCGTTAAGTGCTTAACAACGTGCTTTGTCGTTAGCCAGCAGACGGCAAAGATGCAAGGTTGTCTGCTAGCTGATGGCAAATCTGCGAAATAGGATACCCCCAAACCCCAGGTTGAATAGGTAGCTGCCACGTGGCAGCTTTGCATTCTGCTAGCGGACGGCAAAGACCTTTGCCGTCTTCCAGCGGACGACAAAGTGGCTATATAGCCTCTGTTTTTCCTGTTTTTTCCTAAATCAATTCAATTTGACATAATTTCACACATATATATATATATATACAAATTTCAAAATAATTTCAACAATCATACCAACAATAAGTTTCCAACAACATATACACATTTCCAACAACAAGAACATATACAAGTTTCCATCAACATTTCATATATACAAGTTTGCAAAAAGATATCCAACAAATTTCCAAGAACATATCCAACAAGTTTCTATAAATAAAAAGGAAGCACAAGCACAAGTAAAAGTTTGCAATTCTTCCTTCTTTTTCTTCTTCTTCTAACTAAGGTAAGTAAAAATGCCATTTTCAGCTAAAGTAGGTAAAAGTGCTAAGTGTGTAGTTCATTTTAGAGCTTAGCTAGGTAAATAGGTCATTTTGGAGCTAACCTATGTAGTTATGCCATTTTTGAGCTAACTAAGCATATTTATTCATTTTGTAGGACAAAATGGTCAGTGTAGGTCATTTTTGAGCTATCCTAGTTAAAATCGGTTATTTTGGAGCTAGGTAAGGTTATTTTGTCATTTTGGAGGAAAATAAACTAATTATATGATAGTTTGGAGCTAAATCAAGGTTAGTATGCCATTATTTACCTAAGTGCGCTAATTATGTCATAACTGAAGTAGCTAAGATAATTGTAGATCAATATTGAGCTATCCTAGGTTGTTATGCCATTTTGTACCTAAGTGAGCTAATTATGTCATAAATGAAGTAGTTAAGCTAATTATAGATCATTATTGAGCTACCCTAGGTTGTTACGCCATTTTGTACCTAAGTGAGCTAATTATGTCATAAATGAAGTAGCTAAGCTAATTATAAATCATTATTGAGCTATCCTAGGTTGTTATGCCATTTTGTACCTAAGTGAGATAATTAAGTCATAAATGAACTAGCTAAGCTAGCTATAGATCATTATTGAGCTATCCTAGGTTGTTATGCTATTTTCTAGCTAACAAAGCATTTGTTAAGCAAAACTCTTGGGAAAACTTACCATAATCCGGGAGGTGGAGGACCGGTCGGGGTTGCGCCCCCGCGAGACGGAGAAGGATCGGTCGATCCTTTGTGGGAGGCGTTGTCGGTGTCCTGGACTAGGGGTACTCAACACGTCATCTCCCGATCTGTTAGGTTGGGCCAAGGACCCCCGTGGCCGTATACTCATGGGCAGTTCGGACAGCTGCCGCATACAAGGAAGATTCCACAAGACTTGGCGATCAAGACAAGGACTCCCCCCCACCGGCGTATTCGGCTAGGACTCTTGTTATCCTAGGCCTCTGGTGCATTATATAAACCGAGGCCAGGCTAGTCGATAGAAAGAACAACAATCATACCATAGGCTAGCTTCTAGGGCTTAGCCTCTTTGATCTCGTGGTAGATCTACTCTTGTACTACCCATATCATCAATATTAATCAAGCAGGAGTAGGGTTTTACCTCCACCGAGAGGGCCCGAACCTGGGTAAAAACATCGTGTCCCTTGTCTTCTGTTACCATCCTCCTAGATGCACAGTTCAGGACCCCCTACCCGAGATCCGCCGGTTTTGACACCGATGGGCGTGTTGCACGAAAGATCATTTGCAATGTTTAGTAAGCATGATGCAACTGAAATGTGAATACTAGTAACTAATGACCATTCAAATGAAACTCACTTTGTCCGCTGTAGCAATCTGGGACATCGGCGAAGGGGTCTAGCTGGTTTTCTCGCACACAGACTGCACATTTTGTTTTCACGAGTCAGTCATATTAGTTAGTAATGAAACGAACATTGCGTGCATGATTTGGCTAGTATGCGGGAGAAACTTACCACGAGGATCTCGTATAGGGACCGATGACTCGCGTTGTTCCGGTTCCTCTCCGCCTCCAACAAATTAGCCATCCTCTCCTCCATCTCCCTCACCTTCTCCTCCGCCTGCTTGGTTTCCTCCGCCACAAGCTCCTAGGCCCTAGCCTCGATAGCGAGATCCATTGGCCATGGTCAAGGCCTCATCTCGAGAAGAGACTTCGTCTGCCGCTTCTTGATCTCCAGGAGACTTCTAGGACAATGTATGAGTCCATCCCCAATGGCTACATGGCCATGTTTCCTCCCATCACCAGATAGCATCACGAGCTCAGGATCAAAAGGACTCTGGCTCGGGTTGAAGTCATCACCTTTCGTATGCTTCCCCAGTCTCTGTACCTCACAAGCTTGTCGCGGGAGGAGATATTGGTGAAGCTCTCTGGACGATTGAGGTGATCCTCTAAGAATGCCTTCGCCTTCTTGTACAGGGCACTATGGGCCATGGCATAGAGGTCGTACAGCGACGTCACCTTCTTCTTGTTGTGTCTCGCCTGAAAGAGAGGGTCTGGGTAAATTAGTAATTAAAGCTAGAATGAAGAATGAAATTGCATGAATTGAACCACATACCCAGTGATCCCCGTACTCAAACAGGTTGAAGCTCCCTTGATGGTGCGGCACACCTTGCATCTGGGCACGCTTGTCCCTGGCCTTGTTGTGGACGGCTAGCCATTGGGGAGAGCACCACTCATCCGCCAACCTCTCCTAACAGTCCATCTTATCTGCACACCATCTCGAGGGCACCTAAGTTAGACAAAGAGAAATTTTAGTGCTATGCCAACGAATCAAATCAAGGAAACTAGTACAAGACCTTAAGAATAGGTAATTACCTTCATGTACTTGTCCTTACTCAGATACTTGACGCGACACTTCTTGTTCTGCCTCCTGATGTTAGTCGAGGCGTAGTAGTCTCAGACAACCTGCACCCGAGCCTCATGCCGTGTGTTCTGAAGTAGGCGCTTGCACTCGGATTCGAGAACCATAGCCACGTCCGCCTCGTGTTCCTCAAGACACATGTAGAAGGTCTGCAATCAAATAAGACAACACTGATCATTAGTACAATCACCAGGTATTGTTGATTTTTAATTTTATAAAGGAGAAATTACCCAAAACTGTCGTCTCACAATGTTGGCCACCGTCTCACACATGACACCATCGACCATCTCCCCGGGCGGGGCCGAGGGAGCCTGGTACAGCTCCCAGGTGAGTGCTAGCTGTGGAATCTCACCCCCACTGGGCAACGTGACCCACCCCGGGAAGTGGTGCCGGACTAGAGTACCAAGGACCTGGTTGGGCCTGCGGACACCATCTGCGTGTATCCAACCCCTGCAGTATGACAAGGCCAACACATTACATATTAATTTGAATAAACATGAAGGTAAAAGGTTAAAAAAGAGTAAATGCACTTACTTCTCCCTGTTAGGCTGAATCAACCTCCTCTGGTCGCGGGTCGCCGACACGGACGGTAGCTTAGTACCATCACGCTGCTAGACCTTCTTGCCCCCCTCAACCCGCTCGCTCTCACTGTATCTATCCTCAAATAAGGTCTCCTTGACACCATCATCATGGTCACTAGTCTCCAGAGTCACGTGTGACGAAGACTCTGGGACACGAGTCTCCTGGAGGAAGACTGTGGGACCCGAGTCTCCTAGGAGGAAGACACTGTGAACCGAGGCTCGGCAACTAGAGGCTCGTCGACCGAGGCTCGGAGACCAGAGGCTCGTCGACCCGAGGCTCGTGGACCAGAGTCTGACACAGGTCCAGGTCAGACGGGTACACCTGAGATGGAGCACTCCGGTGGTCCGGGGACTCAGCAGGGGGTGGCGGCAAGGAAGGCAGAACAACCTTTCTACCTCTCCCAGCGCCCCACCCACCTCTACCTGCACCTCTTCTCTTCCCCCGACTTCCTTTCCCGGCCGAATAAGAAGTTCCTGCCAAAGGTCATGGGGGTGTCTGCATGCTGTCTACCAGGGCTCTCTGAAAGTTCTGGGGCGCAATAACAACACCCCTCCCACGTCGACCCAAGCCCACCATCTGTCAACACCTGCAATGACAAAGAGTAAATGAAATTAGTACAACATAAACATAAAAAAATTAGTGTGTATCACCATCATGAACATAATAAAAAATTGAATACCCAATAACAGAAACTAATTAATATCAGGGTGTCGGTGTCGGGGTGTCGAATCGGGATCTCGAGGTGTCGTGTCGGGGTGCGGTGTCGGGGTCGGGGTGCCCCTCGGCATCCCTCGACCATCGGCAGCCCTCGGGGGTCGGTGTCGTGTCAGGGGTCGGGGTGTCGGTGGTGTGGTGTCGAGGGTTGAGGTTCAAGGAGTCGGGGTGTCGGGGTGTCGTGTCGAGGGTGGAGGGGTGGGGCTGTCCGGGTGTCGGGGTGTCAGGGTCAGGGGGTCGGGGTGTCATGGTCGTGATGGAAAATCCTCGACCCCTTGACCCTCGACATGACACCCTGACACCCCGACCCCTCGACCCTCGATACGACACCCTGACACCTCTCTTCTTCCTCCTCCTGTTCTTTTACTTCTTTTTTTCATCTTCCTTGTTAATTATTAAAAAAAGAAGAAAAAAACTACCTAAAATAAATAACCTAAACTAATTAAACCTAAACTAACTAAAATAAAGAACCTAAACTAATTGAACTAAATAACCTAGACCAATTAAACCTAAACTAACTAAACTAGCAAACCTAAACCAATTAAACCTAAACTAACTAAACTAAACAACCTAAACTAATTAAACTAAATAACCTAAACTAATTAAACTAAATAACCTAAACTAATTAAAACTAAACTAACTAAACTAAAAAACCTAAACTTATTAAGCTAAATAGCCTAAACAAATTAAACCTAACCCTAAACTAAAAAACCTTAGCTAATTGAACCTAAACTAACTAAACTAAAAAACAAAAGAAAAAATAGAAAAAAAGGAGATGGGGTGGTAGGGTCTCACCGTGGGGCCGCCAACGGGTCGGGAAGGGGGCGGCAACTGGGCGCGGTGGCGACGGGGCGGGGAGGGGAGGGCGACTAGCAGCACTCCTCGGGGTGGTCCACAGGCGGCTGCGGTGGGAAGGTGGCAACGGGGAGGGTCAGGAGGGGGTAGGGATGCAGGAAGGGGGTGGCGACCAGGCGGGGGGCGGCGACGGGGCGGCAACAGAGAGGTGGTGGGCCGATGGGGCGACGGGGCGGCGGCGGTGCTTATCAGGCGGATAGAAGAGGAGAGGAGAAAGAGAGAGGGCGACAGCGGGGCCGCGAGCCGTTAACTTATTTTGAAGCTTTGTCGTTCGTGTTGCCTTTGCCGTCTGCAAGCTGAGGGCAACAGACGCTTTGTCGTCTACTGGCGGACAGCAAAATGGGGGCCCATTAGGGCTTAACAACCAGTGGGCCAAACACCCTCTTTGCCGTCAGCTATCGGACGACAAAGTTTGTCGTAAGCTAGCAGACGGTAAAATGCTGGCTGATGGCAAATCCTTCCTTTGCCGTCTCTTTCTAGTGGCTGATGGCAAAGCCATTCTTTTTCGTCTGCTAGCAGACGGCAAAGAGGGGGCTGACAGCAAATCTTTCGATTCTAGTAGTTATATAAATATAATATCTTGGACATCTTCTATGATTGTGAGCCCCATTAATTATTTTCAAACTTGAACAAATTAGTTGAAGTTGGACAAGTAAGACAACTTAATGAGTTATGTTTGGGTATATTTGTATAGAAGTTATATTATTATGCATCCTCGAACATGTGGTGCTTGCTTTTTTAGAATCTTTTGCTAGCCAAAATTTCTGTACTAAGTAGAGATACTACTTGTGCATCCAAAAACCATTGAACCAAGTTTCTTCCATGAGTGTCCGCCGTATCTACCAATTTGCGGTATTGACCTATCGTTCCAAGTAAACTTGCATGTGCCAAACTCTAAACCTTCAAATAATAATATGTTCTCTACGCCCGAATAGCTCATGTAGCAACTAGGGGCTGTCAGTATCTTCCATGCTGGGTGGTTATTCTCACGATGAGTGGACTCCGCTAATCATTCACGAGAAAATGGCTGGTAACCAGGATGCCCAGTTCCATGCTCAAATAAAATCAAATATAATTGCAAACAAAACTCCCAAGGATTGTTGATAGTTGGACGGTACCCGTTGTTTCGGACCAGCCATGGAATGTGCTTGTTGGTGGTTGGGGAATAAAAACTTTACCATTCTGTTTGGGAACCTCCTATAATGTGTCTAGCATGGAAGATAGTGAGAACTCTTGGTTGTTATGTTGACAATCAAATCATACCTCTCAAAATTATTTTGATCTCCGTTTTAAAAGCTTTGAGCTCTGGCACCCCTACAAATCCCTGCTTCCCTCTGCGAACGGCCTATCTTTTACTTTTATGCAAGAGTCAGTAGTATTCCTTCTAATACCAACCTACTATTTAGTTGGCAAGAATCATGTGGTGGGGAAAGATCCAAGCATAAACGGCCATTCACATATATTTGATCATGAATTATTATTGTTGACAATTATCTATATGATAAATAAGTTGGGAGGCGAAACATTAAGTCCCTATCTTTCTCTATGTTCAATGGATGTTATTTGTTCTGAAAATATGCTTTGAGTGGTAGCAATCATGGTAGACTATATGATAGTTGAGTATGTGGGATTTGCTAAATCAAAGCTCTTACATTGACCCTTCCTGAAAATAAGATGAATTGCAATTGTTTGATGACTGGGAACATAGTTCGTTAGTTTTCAAGAAATTTTATGGTCTATGATTTAACATGTGAATAGCTTGTTACTTGATCATGAAAGCTTTATGACATGAGCTACTATTATGATATATAATGATGCTAGAAAAAGTCATTGAAATTATCTTTGATCAAACTTGTGCACTTGCTAGCATTCCACATCAAGAATTCTGTTTCTACCATTTACCTACTTGAGGACGAGCAGGAATTAAGCTTGGGGATGTTTGATACGTCTCCAACGTATCTATAATTTTTTATTGTTCCATGCTATTATATTATCCATCTTGGATGTTTTATATGCATTTATATGCTATTTTATATGATTTCTGGGACTAACCTATTAACCTAGAGCCCAGTGTCAGTTTCTGTTTTTTTCCTTGTTTTTGAGTTTCACGGAAAAGGAATATCAAACGGAGTCCAAATGATCTAAAAATTTACGGTGATTCTTTCTGGACCAGAAGAAGCTCCCGAAGCAAAAGAGTTGGGCATAAGAGCCACGAGGCCTCCACAAGGGTGGAGGGTGCCCCCCCCCCCAATGCATGACCTCCAATCTTGTGGGCTCGTCGTGGACCCCCTGACTTTTCCCCGACGGCAAAAACTCCTATAAATACAAAAACAGAAAGAATCATAGATCGGAAGTTCCACCACTGCAAGCCTCTATAGCCATGAAAAACCTCTCGAGACCCTGTTCCGGCACCCTGCCGGAGGGGGAATCCATCATCGGTGGCCATCTTCATCATCTCGGCGCTCTCCATGATGAGGAGGGAGTAGTTCACCGTCGGGGCTGAGGGTATGTACCAGTAGCTATGTGTTTGATCTCTCTCTATCTCTCGTGTTCTTGATTTGTCACGACCTTGATGTACCGCGAGCTTTTCTACAATAATTGGATTATATGGTGTTTCTCCCTCTCTACCTTGTGATGGATTTAGTCTTTTCCTTTGAGGTTTTGTTATGTTGGATTGACCCTTTGGATGTGAGAGCACTTGATGTATGTCTTGCAATGGTATATCCTTGGTGACAATGGGATGTTCTATTGATCCACTTGATGTATGTTTTTGTTATCAACTTGTCGATTCCGGTGGTGACATTGGGGTAATCTATGCATAGGGGTTGATGCACATTTTCGTATTCCTTTCTCCAGTAGAAATCTCGGGATGCTCATGAAGTTCTTTGTGTTGGATTGAATATTATGAATCTGAAGTTGTTTGATGCATATCGCATAATTGACCCATGGATGCTTGTGGTGACATTGGAGTATCTAGGTGACATTATGGTTGATTGATGTGTGTCATATGGTGTTATTTTACTATGAACTCTAGGACTGTTTGTGACACTTATAGGAATAGCTCAATGGATTGATCGGAAAGAATAATTTGAGGTGGTTTCGTACCCTACAAGCAATTTCATCTTATGTTCTTCATGATAGGAACTTCGGAGTGATTCTTCATTGCATGTTGAGGGATTGTTATATGATCTAATTATGTTATCATTGTTGAGAGAACTTGCACTAGTGAAAGTATGAACCCTAGGCCTTGTTTTCCTGCATTGCAATACCATTTTCGCTCACTTTTGTTACTTGCTAGCTTGCTGTTTTTATATTTTCATATTACAAAAACCTATATCTACCATTCATACTACGCTTGTATCACCATCTCTTCGCCGAACTAGTGCACCTATACAATTTACCATTGTACTGGGTGTGTTGGGGACACAAGAGACTCTTTGTTATTTGGTTGCAGGGTTGTTTGAGAGAGAACATCTTCATCCTACGCCTCCCATGGATTGTCAAACCTTAGGTCATCCACTTTAGGGAAATTTGCTACTGTCCTACGAAACTCTGTACTTGGAGTCCCAACATGAGTTTACAAGAAGAAGGTTTCGTAGTAGACATCAACTCACATTAGTCATAAAGAACTCACATACTTATTGCGAAAGTTTATTAGCCCTCAAAGAGAAGTACTACTATGCAAGCCCCTAGGGGGTAGATTGGTAGGAAACGACCATCACTCGTCCCCGACTACCAATCATAAGGAACACAATCAATAATAAATCATGCTCAAATTTCATAGCATAACGAGAGACTATACGTGCATACTTCGGGAATCACAAACCTTAACACCAATATTCTTACTAACCACAACCGTTTACTAGTACCTCCCACATATCCATCTCTATATCACAAAACTATTGCAAGGAATCAAACATATCATATTCAGTGATCCACAAGTTTTATGTAGGATTTTATGACTAACCATGTGAATGACCAATTCATGTCGACTCTCTAAATAGATATAAGTGAAAAAAGAGAGTTTAGTTCTTTCTACAAAATACTTTCACATGCTCTAATAAATATAAGTGCATCAAAAGAGCATTCTACAAATAACGGTTTTTCATGTGAAGAGAAACACGCAATCCAAATTTCAAATGATATAGGTGAAGCATTCTATAAAGCCATACTCAAAAGATATAAGTGAAGTGCAATGAGAATTCAATAAATCAACCAATGACTATCTCATACTGGCATGGTGCATTTAAAATAAAAATAAAAAGCACACGACACTCCAAGATTTACGCATATCACGTGAACAAAACATAAACCGAAACATACCGATACTTGTTAAAGAAAGATAGGATGCCTTCTGGGGCATCCCCAAGCTTAGACACTTGAGTCTCCTTGAATATTTACTTGGGGTGCCTTGGGCATCCCGAAGATTGAACTCTTGCCTCTCCACCTTCTCCTTGTATCGAGACCTCCTCAATCTTCGAAAACTTCATCCACACAAAACTTAATAGGAAACTTGGTGAGATCTGTTAGTATAATAATGCAAATCACTACTTTAAGTATTGTTGCAAACCCATTCATATTTTTTGCATTATAGGTATTTTATTATAACTTCTCCATGGCTTATACAACCGATACAATCGATAGTTTCATCAAAACAAGCAAAACAATGGATCAAAAACAGAATCCGTCAAAAACAGGACAGTCTGTAGCAATCTGAACATTGACCATACTTCTGTAACTCCAAAAATTCTGAAACATTAGGACAAAATAAAAAAATTGTATAGTAGTATTGTGTAAAAATTTCAGAAACTTTTGAAGTCCCAGTAAAAACTAAAAATTCACGCACTACAGCCAAAGTTTCTGTTTTTCACCGCACATACCAACAAGCAATCTAATCATCATAAAGGAAAATTTTGGCACATTATTTTTATAATACAATGGATTTGTACAAAGGGGATAATTATTTTTGTTGAAAACTTTCAGTAATTCAAGATTTGCAAAGTTTCCATGGGCATGAACAAAGTTCAAGGAGCTCCCCCACTTCAACGGTGCTCGTCTTTCTTACTTTCACTTTTCTTTTTGAAAAGTTTTAAGTTCCCCTCTATATTTTTTTGTTTTTAAACTTCATAAAATTACACAACAGAAGTAAATGACTCTCCAAAACTTCTGGGTTGTCTCCCTGGTAGAGGTTTCTTTAAAGCCATTAGGCTAGGAATGACGTGCTCAAGTAATTGTTCCACCCGGATCCCAAGGTATATCAAAGCCAATTTTAATTAACAATGATTTATAATTTAGTAGTGAGCACAAAGCAACATGTATCATGCAATGACGAAGTCTAACTCTCTTCCTATGCATTGGCATGTCATAAAAGAACAATTCATGCACATAAAGTAAAGACCAATACATAGCATAAGCGGTTTCTTGCAATTTTATCGTGTTATAAACATAGAGATGCGGAGATGTAGTTCCTCTCTCATAATAACTGCAAGTAGGAGTAGCAAGCACATGCATATTATACTCATCAAAATCATCATGTGCAATGGTAAAAGGAAACCCATCAATGTAAACCTTAATAAGAGCAAACTTCTCCGTTATAGTGTACATTGGAGAATTCAAAAAGATAATAGGACTATCATGTGTGGGTGCGATAGCAACAATTTCATTCTTAATATAAGGAACTATAGCAAGTTTATCTCCATAAGCATAATTCATATTGTCATCATGGCCACAAGCATATCAAGCATTAATTTCATCAAAAATGAATATTTCAAATGAATCAATGGGATCATAGCAATTATCATAGCATTAATCCTTCAGTAAGAACGAAGGGACATTAAATAATGTATGAGTTGAAGAGTTACTATCATTAGAAGGTGGGCACGGGTGATCAATCCGCTCTTCCTCCTTTTATTCTTCTCTCTCCTCGTCATCTTTTTCATCCAATGAGCTCACGGTTTCATCTATTTCTTCTTCTATAGTTTGCTGCAAAATATTAGTCTCTTCTTGGACAGTGGAGACTTTCTCAAGAAACACATCAATATCAAAATTGTATTTATAATTCTAGCAATATTTAAGTACAGCAAAATTTTCAGGCTTGTAAACAACATCATCATAATCTTCATACTTTTCAAACAAAGATTCAATTTCATAAGCACCCCTAAAAGCTAACAATTCTTCTATTCGTACCACATCATAGTAATCATATCTACGATTAGCATAAGAAACCAAGGTTACATTATTGCTAAATTTGCATGGAAAGGGAAGGTACGGAGCCTTGATCCTAGAGCAACAAGTATTATCATATCTCAAGCATAGATCCTGGACATACCAATGCAACATATGAATTTGATCCCATAAAAGTTTTCCTTTTGAGTCAAGCGATAATCCCTAAAGTATTCACCTTGATCCAACATTACTCCCATTATCAAGTTGAATAGGGTTTTCTCAGGATAATCAAAGTAGTGTTTAATATTTTTTACATAACAAGCATCAAGGGTTTTAGGAGGTTCCCCATCTCCATGAGTAGCAAGTACAACTAATTTTTTTGGTATTTCGTGTTCCATATCCATATCTAAAGATAGATAACAACTTAGAACAGAATAGTGATAAAGCAAACAAGCACACACGAGAATATTCACCCCACGCTATTGCTCCCTGGCAATGGCACCAGAAAAAGGTCTTGATAACCCACAAGTATAGTGGGTCAATTGTAGCTTTTTCGATAAATAAGAGTGTCGAACCCAACAAGAAGCTAAAGGTAGAAAAAATATTCCCTCAAGTTCTATCGACCACCGATGCAACTCTACGCACACTTGACGTTTGCTTTACCTAGAACAAGAATAAAACTAGAAGTACTTTGCGAGAATAAAACTATGGATAAATTGCAAGATAATAAAAGTAGAAGCTTTTGTCACACAAGAAACTTATTTGTCCCTAGGTGATCGATAACTAGACCAGTGGTCATTACTAGAATTTCATATGAGGGAGAGGCATGAGCTAACATACTTTTTCTACTAGGATCATATGCACTTATGATTGGAACTCTAGCAAGCATCTACAACTACTAAATATCATTAAGGTAAAACCCAACCATAGCATTAAGTATCAAGTCCTCTTTACTCCCATGCGCAACAACCCTCTTACTCGGGTTTGGGCTTCTGTCACTCACGCCACCCACCATAAGCGAATCATGAAAGTATTGCAAAACCCTACAGCAGGGATCACTCACGTTTGCACTACACGGAGAGCACCATAGGACAGCACCAAAATAAAATATACAACTCAAACCAATCATAATCATCAATCAACCCATAGGACAAAACAGATCTACTCAAACATCATAGGATAACCACATATCATTGGATAATAATATATTGTGTTGAGCACCATGTTTAAGTAGAGAATTGCAGTAGGAATAGAGAGGTTACACCGCTGCATAGAGGGGGAGAAAGTTGATGTTGACGGTAGCAAGGTTGTTGATGTAGATCGCCGTCACGATCCTTGCCTCGGCGGCACTCCGGCACCATTGGGAGAGGGGGGAGAGAGCCCCCCTCCTTATTCTTCTTCATTGGCCTCCCCCTAAATGGGAGGAGGGTTCCCCCTCTGGTCCATGGTCTCGATGGCAGCGGAGAGGTAGGAGCCCCGCCGAGATTGGATCTCCCTCTCTGTTCTCTTCTGTTTCGAGTTCATGTTTTCTGCCCCTTCCCTGTTTCTTAAATTATTGAAGGTCCGTAACTCCGATTGCGCTGAAATTTTTACATAATTTTATTCCATAAATTATATTTCTTGCGCCTGAAGTAGAGCCCCAACCAACTTACGGGATGCCCACAAGGCAGCACTTTGCGTCGGGGGGCACGCGCACCCTGGTGGGTAGTGGAGCCCGTGGGCCTCAGTTTGCGTTGATTCAACCTTCCAAAAATCCCATATATTCCAAAATAATTCTTTGTAATTTTTATTGTGTTTGGACTTCGTTTGATATGGATATTCTGCGAAAAAAAACATGCAACAACAGGAACTGGCACTGGACACTAGATCAATAGGTTAGTCCCAAAAGATAATATAAAATGTTGCCAAAAGTGTATATAAGTTGTATAATATTGGCATGGAACAATCAAAAATTATAGATACGACGGAGACGTATCAGGGCGCGGGTCGGGCGTGGTAGGGATGTGGTCAGGGTGTGACCAAAGTGGGCGAGGCCAGGGGCGCGACGAGCGGAAGGCAGCGGGGTGAGGCCGCAGCCGGGTGGAGCGGTGCCAAGCAGCAGCGGGGCAGTAGCAAGAAGCAGCGGCGGCAGCCGCAGTAGCGCCTAGGGGCAGCAGCGGGCGGCACGAGCGATCGAGCGCGGCCAGCGCGTGCGGGGCTCGCGGTCAGGGGCGCGTGCTGGCGAAAGTGCTAGTTATCGACTACATGGGGGTGAATAGGCAATTTTTATGAAAGTCCTCAAAATACGGTGGCTTTGAAGACAAACAAGTAAACTAAACCTATATAGTAAATAGCGGAATGAAGACTACACTAGGAAAGCATTATTCAAGCATACAATACAGTGAAAGCACGAAGACTAACTACAACTAGGTAGACAGGATCAGAATGGAAGATAGTATGAAACCAAACAGATATAAGTCTTCACTCAATGAAGTAAAATGAATCTGGAAAGCAAGCAATGACTTCACGAAGACAAACTGAAAAGTAAGGAGAGTATGGGATAGAACCTGTTGCTTGGTGAAGACAAGGATTTGGTAGACCAGTTCCAGTTGCTGTGACAACTGTATGTATGGTTAGGGAGGCTGAGATTGAACTCAGAAAACCGTCTCTTCACCTTATTCCCCTTGAGCTAAGGACACCCAGTCCTCGCCAAACCACTCTGGTAAGTCTACAAGGTAGACTTCCAAACCTTCATAGACTTATTTCACTGGAAATAAACAATGACCCTTGGATGCTCAGAATGCGACGCCTAACCGGCTGGAGGATTCACATTCCTCAAGTGTAACAGGTCTTCAGACGACGCGGACAAAAAGACTTCAGTGATGCCTAACACTCTTTGGCTCTCGGTGTTTTGGGATTAGTCCTTGCAAGGATCTCTCTCTCAAATGCTTCGGAGGTGGGTTGCTCTCAAATGACAAAAGTCATGTACTAACTCTGAGCAGCTTGGCTTGGGCTAGAAGCAAAGCTGACTTATCCAGCTCTGGATAAGGTTTGATCTCATTGTCTTCGCTCAAAGACATAGGATTTGGTTGAGCATCACTTTAGTCACTCTGACTTTGTTCACTTGGACTCCACTTAACAGTACGGTGGTTCCTATGACTCAATAAAGAAGAATGGAAACTATGAAACAGCTATGTCTTTGCACTCCATAGACTTCAAGTGAATATCTTCACACGTCATAATCTTCATTGTGAATGTATTCACGAACCACCATTGTCTTCAATGTCTTCACACATTTTTAGGGGTCATCTCTGGTAGGTAAACAAAATCAATGAGGGACTACGGCCTATGTTATCCTGCAATTCTCACAAACACATTAGTCCCTCAACCACGTTTGTCGTCAATACTCCAAAACCAACTAGGGGTGGCACTATATGCACTTACAATCTCCCCTTTTTGGTGATTGATGACAAAATGGTTGAAGTTTTCAACGGGGATAAATGTATGTGAAAGTTCACTGTTGTGAGCATTGTCTTCATAGATTAAAAGAGGCTCCCCCTGAAGATGTGCATATAAGTAGTTTGCTTTTGAATGCAAATGCACATGGCAGGTTTTGCTTTGTGGAGGCCATTTTCAAGGTGTGAAGACAATTCATCATGCATATATCGAAGTAATGAAGATAATGATATGCATAATGAAAATTGGACATCTGCAGAATGACTTCATGCGGAATTTATCATCACATCACAAAGTGGTAGCAAGGGTAGCGGACGACCATCAAGTTTAAGCATTACAACTCAAAAGCCAAGTAGTTTCAACACAAGAGTTGTAAGAACTTAGCAAAAATAAAGAAATAAAGCAACCACCAATATGGACCCGTTTGAAGACTATCAACTCATATGCTTCTCCCCCTTTTGCCAGTAATGACCAAAAAGGTTTGAAGACATAGAGTATCTACTCGTTCCCAGTTGGAGTAGAGGATGGATAAGGGTCGATGTTGGAGTTTGTGGTGCAGACGAGCTTGACGCAGCATCATGATGCAGTGAAGTTAATGCTGGTGAAGTGGTGTCGTCTTCTTCATCGACGACTCTCACAACAACTGCTGCAGCCGAAGATGAGTCCTCATAATCTTCAATTGAAGGTGTGTGATGCCAACTTGCATTTTGAGGATGCCTGGAGTCAAACTTGAAGTTCTTAGTGAAGCCGTCCTCGCGAAGCTCATCTTCAGAGCAGAGCAAGGTGAGGCTCTTCCAGGACCGCCTACAGTCTTCATGTGCAACAAATTAGTTCTTGGTGGCCAAGTTGCGAATTTGATTGACATCAACCAAGAGACTCTGCATCTGACGCTTCAGCCAGTGATGATGCATATCCCTCTTTTGATGTAAATCCACCAGAAGCTCACCGTCATTGAGGACACAAGGATGCTTGTGAGGCCTTTGAGTTATGGTGCTTGCAGTGGCTTCAGTATTGGCACGGTGCAGTATGCGTAGGTTGCCATCTAGAGGATATGCAGGAGTTGCAGCATTGGGCACATGAATTCCTTCAATGGGCTGCGTGAAGCTTTGGAATTCAACATTCTGAAGGCGGAGTGGCTTCTTGGCAAGCTCGGGGTAGATGGCTTCAATAGACATATCAACATCAGGCAGAAAGAAAATATGGTTGTGCACTGTAGGCTGATAGTCAATGGTTGAATGAAGCTTAATCAAGTGCATCACCCATGGAGCATAAAATTTTAGACCAAACAGATCAATCCCAGAAGCAGCAAGTTGTGTGATGAAGAAATCCTAAGTGTTGAATCTGATGTCATTGATGATATAGAATACCAAAGTCTTCACGGTGCCTTCAAGTTTGGCTTTAGAAGAATTTCCTTTGATAGGCCATAGGGTACGCCTCAGAATATGGTACACTGTGATTGGCAAGTACTCAAGGTCCTTGACAAAGAACTCCTTTGGGTATTCAGCGTCATGGGACAATGGCTTCATCATGCTAAGCATTTGGCTCTGGCTTCTAAAAGTTGCTCTGCAGCTCGTTCTAATGAAGCTAACAACTAGGTTCATATAACTCACCTGGAGTGGGCAGGGAAGTAAGCTCGATGATATCCTGAGCTTTGGCTTCGTGATGTACATCACCTGTCATCCAATCAAGGACCCAAGTCTTCGGATCCCTGTTGTAGCCTCGAATGTGTAGAGTGGCATAGAACTGCAGCAGAAGCTCTTCGTTCCAGTGTTCCTTGTTAGTTACAAAGGCCAAAAGACCAACATCCCGAAAACAGTTGACGGCCTCTTCAAGACATGGCAGCCTGGCCATAGCATCACAATCCATACGTTTGTGCGGAAAAATTCGGTCTTGGTTGTACAGGATGCAAGAGAAATAGCTTCGCTGCTGATGGCTCCAAAACTTGTCAAAGGTGATCTTGGGCTTCGTGTATGGGTTCTTGGCGCTGTCGAAGAAACTATTGTGCTCCCTGAAACTGAGCATGCTGAATGAGCCATGTGTTGTGACAACACTTGGAAGCCTTGGCAGACGTGGCTTTGGCTTCTGAACTTGAGGCCTCTGCTCCACATGATAATCATACTGTGGCTCGGGAGAAGTAGGTGGAACAATAATTGGCCATTTGATTGTGACAAGATGACCTCCATGATTGAATGCCTTTTCCATTGTATGAGGCCTTGGGGGAGGAACAACGTCATCTGAGGTGATTGGTGTCATAGTGGCTTCAGCATTCATATTTGCTTCAGGCTCCACATTGTCTTCAGCCAGGACTGAGTCATGGGCTTCAGTGGTGTCGTTGGTGGCAGCCTCAGTGCTTTCAACCTCCATCTGTTCAACGACTGGAGGATCGTGTCGGATTTTGTGTTCCGGCAGACCCTTGAGGTTTGAACTCTAGGGTGCACACGAAGATCTTTCCCCTACCAGCTCATGTCTCGAAGTCCCGCAAAGGATCTAGGCTATAAAGAAGAACACACAAGGGACAAGAGATTTATACTGGTTCAGGCCACCATTGTGGTGTAATACCCTACTCCAGTGTGTGGTGTGGCGGATTGCCTCTGGGGCTGATGATGAACAATACAAAGGGAGAACAGCCTCGCGAGGGCTGTTCTTGAGCTGGTGCGATGAACTGCTTGGGTGAGTTCAATCGCTTCTCTCCAGTCTATGCGTGATCTGAATTCTCTAGATCTCCCTCTACTCTGTGGTGGCTAGTCCTATTTATAGAGGGAGGCCCTGGGCCTCTTCCCAAATAATGAGCGGGAAGGGCGCCAACAATTGGCCATTTTGAAGCGAACATCTAGTACACATATCCTGACTAAAGTTGGTCTTCGGCTGCCAAAGGCTCTGACGATGACGCTGTCCTGGGCTCCACGATGACCTCCATCCTGCCGTTCTGCTGGTCTTGGTCTTGTTGCACCGAAACGGTAACCTTTTCCTGATGCCTTGGCCTGTGCTTGCCCTCTTTGCACTGAAGGGGAAACAAGGACACTTCGCAAGCTGGCGCCCGCCTGGCGCCCGCCTGATCTCGATCGTCATGGCTTACGTCACGGGCTCCTCGCGAGGTGCCCTTGCCTTGATCTCTCCGCCTCCTCGCAAGCCTGCCTGACGAGGCTGCTCCTGAGGAAGCTTCCTGTTGTTTGCCCCGCGAGGCTTGGCCCCTCGCAAGGGTCTTGAGCTTGAGCTGATGAAGCTGGGCTGCACTAGGCCCCCACCTGAGCCATGCCGCAGGCCGTAGGTAGGCAAGTCTGGGGACCCCCGTTCCCAGAACACCGATAATAGCCCCCGAGCCCAAGGCGCGCCTGCACTTGGCTTAGCAGAGAAGCGAAGGGGCAAGTGTGAAGCTCCGCGGGCCCCAACAGCCTGCGGTCTTAGGTGCCGCGTGGCGGTTGATTGGACGTGGGCGTCTTCGTTTCCCCACGAAACCTCATTATAGGCCCGGCTAGGCAGACCCGTGGTTGCACATAGCTATTCCCCTTTCGCCGTCTACGCGCTTCCTGTCCTTCCTTCTTCCTCCGGCTCCAATCCGGCTCGAGTTCTCCCCTCTTCCCATCGCCATGGCGCCAACGAAGAAGGAAAAGGGGAAGAGGCCCGCGCCTTCGCCCTGCTCACCTCCGGTGGCGGCCCCGCCGTCGATCGGTCAATCATACTCAATCCCGAAGCCTTGAACAAGGTCCGCTCCGCTCTTGCCACCATCTTAAATGAGTGCGGCAGGACCACGGTCTGGCCTGCGTCCCATGCCTCCTTTGATAGGGTCATCACGGAGGTCCGGTTCTTCGTCGATGCCCTGTGTGCGGGTCTGGTTCCCCCCTTTTCCGCTTTCTTCAATGCGGTGCTCTCCCATTATCAGATCCACATGATGCACCTCGGGCCTGAGTCCATTACCCTCCTGTCTGTCTTCGCTTTTGTTTGTGAGGCAATGGTGGGCATTCCTCCTTCTGCCTGAGCGACCCCGCTCAATGCTCGGGGTGTGTGAGCTTCCTCGTCGTGGCAGAGACGGCTGCTTCAGGGATTGATTTCAGCCTTCCACCCTCTGGGGCCATGTTCAGAGAGCGGTGGATGTATGTGGATGTCAGGGTGCCCAGCCCCCTGCTCTCGCTCCCGACCTTGCCTGCTGTTCCTAACTCAGGCTGGGGCCATGAGACGCTCACGAGCCCCAGGCTCGCCTTCGTCTGGCGCCGCTTCGAGAGTTTGAGGGCGCTCGACGTGACAGTGCCCAAGGTGGTGAAGGAGTTCCTGCAGCGTCGCATTGCTCCTCTCCAGCGCCACTCTCACCGGATGTGGGATTTTGCGGGGCACAGAGACCGCATGCGGCTTTAGGAGGAGGACCTGGCGCCTGAAGCGCTGAGGACGGTGCTCATGGTCCTGACTGGCGATCCTTCCCCAGACAGCCTTCAACATGATGGTGCCCTCGTGTATCTTTGCTCGGGCAGGGCCGATTTTGTGAGGCAGATGCCCAGCTTTGACGAGTGGGGGCTGCGCCCGGCTGGCCTTACGGGGCCCCGCGAGAATCCCGTCGCTGTGATTGCTCTTCCGGACGCCCAAAGTGGCTCTATCTCAAGTGATGGAGCGGGGAGACAAGAACCGCCGGGAGCTGAAGGGGGTGATGTTGAGATGCCGATGTTGCACGGAGACCCAAAGGTGGCATCTCCCGAAGCCCGTCCTAGAGAAATGGCAGGCGAGGAGTTGCGGTCGACGGCTCCCGATGTTGGGGCTCCCGAGGTCCCGACCGTTCCTCATGAGGTCGCGCCTGGGGGCGTCCCTCAGGTCGGTCCCCTTGACGTTGATCACCTTGACGCCTCTTCCATGCCACAAACCGATCCCTGCGCCGAGCGCTTAGGCCAGTTCTGCGTAGACTTCGAGGCCCTCCGCAAGAGGAAGGAGGCCTTGGGTGATGATGATCGCCCTTGCTGCCTGTTGAAGCACAGGAAGTACTTCGCCATGGACGAGTATGTCCTCTTCTCTCCTTGCACCTTTAACTCTCTATTCTCGCAGCTGACCGCGGCCTTTCAGGGCCCTTCCTACCGAATTCGCGGAGATGGCCAAAGAGCCATCCACCCAAGCTTTGTCCTCGCTCCTGATCCTCGGCGCGCCAAGCTCGAGCGGCGCCCCTGCCTCTCGGCCTGTCAAAGAAATGGCCCGTCCCGCTGGGAACCTCGAGCCTACGCGCCTGCTGTCCTCCCTTCAAGAGTTCTCCTGGGGCACAGTCTTGAGCTCCTCTTCAGGGATGGACCGGCGCCAGGTCAGGCTCCTAGCAAGGTCCGTTCAGCGATTGCTGGGGCGCGAGCCCCCAGCCCTGTGCCGGGAGGGGGCATGCCGCCTCAGGGGCCTCCGCATACGCTAGTGGCAGAGGGTGACGCGGAAGACGTGCTCAGGCGTGCTCGCGAATGCTGCTCCCTTCGTCAAGAGTTTCTCCAGGGGGCGGCAGATGCGGTGAGCCAGATTGGGGTGGAGCTTGCTGGCGAGGATGCGCGCCTCGAGGCCGAGGGCATGCGCCTCATTGAGGAGAGGCGCAAGCTGAAGGTAGCCGTCGCCCTTGCGCGTCACCAGCGTGACCTTGATTACGCGAAGGCTGAAGCGTCGCTGGCTGCCTCGCGAGAGGCCCGCTCCAACGCTATCGAGGAGGCCCGGGAGGCAGACTGCCAGCGCAGGGAGGTGGAGGAGCGCGTGTGCGAGCTCCAAGCCTGGAGCAACTCCCTGGAGCAGCAAGTGGAACTGCGCCAGGCGGCCCTCGTGTCGCTGAAGGGGGCTTATGTCGACCAGGCGGAGCTCCAGAAGCACGAGGAGGCGCTGACGCTGGAGGCTGCCGAGCGCAACCTTGACCTCGAGCAGTTGGAGACGAGGGAGCGCCTGGTGACCCAGGCGGAGGATGACATCGCCGCGTGCGAGGCCCGAGTCCAAGAAGAGGTTGACCGCCGCGCGGCGGAAGCTCGCTTGGACCTCGAGCACCAATACGAAGTGAGGTTGGAGTTGATCAGGGCCGAAGCTGAGGGTAGGACCGCGGCCCTCAGGGCCAAACTGGCTGATGAGGTGCGGACTCCTCCGCAGACGCCCTTGGCGCAGCGCAGGCGGAGCTGGCCTCTTCCCGCGCCGAGCTACTTCTTTTCCAACAGAGTGTTGATGGTGCCGACGTCATCGCATAGCAGAACAAGGGCGAGATCCGTCAGCGGCGGATTCTGGAGCACGAGCACACCCCCATGCTCCGAACGCTCAGGAAACGGGCTAACACGGCCTTGGGCAACATTTGTGAGGCTGCCGCCGAGGTGCTGCATGAGACCAACTACGCCGGCAATCTCCAGTACTTCACTGACGTGGTGACGCTTCTGGAGAACTGCTCTGAGATGTCTCGTTGGCTTGTCGAGGAGAGGAGCCGAGCCTTACTCGGGCGTGCCTTCTCCCATGTCTTCAGTTATCTACAGGACAGGGACCCCCACTCCGATTTCGATGCCACCATCGCACCTGTGCCCATAGCCATCCGGGGCGACCTGGCGCAATGGGTGGAGGACAACATGGACGCCCTCGTCAGGGCCTTCGCATCTGATGATGACAGTGTGATCGTGGCCGCCAATGAAGGCCGCATTGTCGAAGAGCTTGGTGCTGACGGAGGTATTGGCGGTGGTGGCGATGACATCAGCGACGCTAGCGATGCCTCTGGTGGCACCCCAGAAGACGCGGTGAGTGATATGTCCGACTGACCGTATGTCTCCACTATTTACCCTGCATGAGGAAAGTTTGGGCTCAGCCCTGAAGATTGTAAGAGCATTTTGGGAGGGGAAGCCCCTCATGTAAAGGTTTTGTAATCAGTACCCCGGTAAGCATAACACTACGTGCAAGCTTGGTTGCTGGCCCGGTGATGGGTCAGCTGACTTGTTTACCTTTTGACCCCGACGAGTCCCGAGCGGGCCTGTGGGGGCCGCACCTCCTCGAGTGTCTTCTAGGTGAACCCATTGATCCTACGATGAGAATCTCTGGAGAGGGTGCGGCGACAGCGGTCCGGATTGTAGACGTGCTTGGCCCAGCCTGGCTCGCGAGGGGCCCGCGAGGGGTGGCAGCTGACGCTAACTTTGGACGCAAAGCCGAAACCAGAACACGAGAGATTGCTCGAACGAGACAAACACCCCTTCCCCAGACGCATGCAAGTCTCAAGCTCAAATCCAACTTAAATTCAAATCGAAGAAACTTGTCAACAGGGGAAAAGGCGAAAAGCAAAAAAACCACGTCCGACACCTAGTCTAGTCTTCGACGTCTTCTCACCAGCGCAGAGCTAAGTGCTGCCACTGGGCATGGGCGAGAGCCCCTGAGGCCCGAGGGCGGCTCTCCGGAGACTCCGGGGCGTGTACAGCCCCAGTCATTATTACGTGAGAGTGTCACGGGGCGGCGAGCTTCACAGGCACTAGGCCTTCTTCACAGGTACAGGCCTTGCTTCATATCGCCAGACGAGGGCCCCGCCTTGCGCCACATTCTACCGCCATTGACGGCGGCCAGAGACCAAGGAAGACGCCAATGGGATAGAGCGGTCGCCAGCGGTTCCCTCGACGACCACGGGTCCTCTGCCGGGGGCAAGCCCTGAGGCACCTCCCCGGCAGAGGGCCTACCTCCTAAGAACGCCTTGCGCCCAGTGCCGCGGGGACGAACCTGGATCTCAGCCCCTCTCCTGCAGCCCCCGGTGCCCTCCTCCCAAGGGGTAAGGGGCTGCAGGATTGGGGCAGCCATCTGCTGCGGCGACCTGTACCTCCTGCGACCCATGGTTAGCATAAGCTTGCTCCTGCGGAATTAGCGGAACCAGATAGTTGCTGCCACTGGCGCGGTCGTCGTGGCCCTCTTGGGGTTCCTGAAAGAGCTCAGCTTCTGGTGTGTCCTCGCCCCAGCCTGGCCCGAGGAATGAGCCATGGTCTTCTTCTAGTGCGCACTCTCGATCCACCATGTGAGGCACGAAAGCTTCTGGGGCCACCGCCCTGCGAGTCTCGCCGTAATGCCCCACATGCCACGCAGTCCGGCCTGGAGCATTGTCTTGAGGGTGGTGGCGTGGTGGTCCGCCGAGGCCGAAGGTCGTGGGGTGCACTCGTTCGCCGGCCGGAGATGGGGTCGGCGTGACTTATCGCCTGGTGTTGCCGGCCAGGTTGGCGTTGAGTAGGCCCTAGAGCCCGCTTGGAGTTGCATGGGCGCGTATGGGGCTGCCATACGGCCCACTCTGGATCAGGGGTGGCAGCTGGACGCAGAAAGGAGGTGCTCCCGAGGCGGCGGCGTCCAGGAGCTCGGCCACTCGCTCCAACAACACGTCACGGCCGCCCTCCAGCAGCCGGAACCGTAGCAGCTCTCGGGCCACCGTGAGCACAGCCCTGGAGTTCGCCTGCTCCCGTCGAGTGTGCGGCACTGTGGCTGCAGTGTGGCTTGAGGCTCTTGCTGCTGACCGCACCTGCCGCGGCGTGAGGGCAGGCGGCGTTTGGCAGCGTCGCCCGCACCCCGCAGTGCCCTGAGGAGCACGAGCTGCCTGAGGCGTAGGATTGAGGTCGCCCTGGGCCGGCGGCATGACATGGGCGGGCCACGCTGCCCAGCGGTCGGCGTTGGCTGTCGGGTCACTTGACATCAGAACGGCGAGGCGACGGAATGCAAGGCGGCGGAAAAAGGATTCCGGCGCACCCCTACCTGGCGCACCAAATGTCAGATTTCGGGTTCCGGCAGACCTTTGAGGTTCAAACTCTGGGGTGCACACGAAGATCTTTCCCCTACCAGCTCACGTCTCGAAGTCTCGCAAAGGATCTAGGTTAGAAAGAAGAACACACAAGGGACACAAGATTTGTACTGGTTCAGGCCACCATGGTGGTGTAATACCCTACTCCAGTGTGTGGTGTGGTGGATTGCCTCAGGGGCTGATTATGAACAATACAAAGGGAGAATAGCCTCGTGAGGGCTGTTCTTGAGCTGGTGCGATGAACTGCTTAGGTGAGTTCAATGCTTCTCTCCAGTCTATGAGTGATCTGGATTCTCTAGATCTCCCTCTACTCTGTGGTGGCTAGTCTTATTTATAGAGGGAGGCCCTGGGCCTCTTCCCATATAATGAGCGGGAAGGGCACCAACAATTGGCCATTTCGAAGGGGAACATCTAGTACACTTATCCTGACTAAAGTTGGTCTTCGACTGCCAAAGGCTCTGACGATGACGCTGTCCTGGGCTCCACGATGACCTCCATCCTGCCGTTCTGCTGGTCTTGGTCTTGTTGCACCAAAACGGTAACCTTTGCCTGATGCCTTGGCCTGTGCGTGCCCCCTTTGCACTGAAGGGGAAACAAGGACACTGCGCAGGCCGACGCCCGCCTGGCGCCCGCCTGGTCTCGATCGTCATGGCTTACATCATGGGCTCCTCGTGAGGTGCCCTTGCCTTGATCTCTCCACCTCCTTGCATGCCTTCCTGACGAGGCTGCTCCTGAGGAAGCTTCCTGTTGTCCGCCCCGCAAGGCTTGGCCCCTCGTGAGGGTCTTGAGCTTGAGCTGATGAAGCTGGGCTGCACTGGCCCCCACCTGTGCCACGCCGCAGGCCGCAGGTAGGCAAGTATGGGGACCCCCGTTCCCAGAATGCCGACAGATTGGGCATTATCACATTCTCTTCAGGAATGACTGGATCATTGGCAAGGGGTGTGGCTTCTCTTTCTTCTTCTCTTTCTTCATTGGCTGATGCAGCTAGAATGTCTTCAGCAGATTTTGCTACGTACTCTTGAGCAGCCGCAGAGGGGATGGCGTCTGGGGACACTTGACGTGCTACTGAGCCAGTTTGTTACACTTCTTCTTCTAGAATGCTCGACATGGAGACCGGTGGCCTGAGGCCTTTGCAAAGCCTGCAAAATGCTGGCGACGCCTTTGGAGATGGAGTGGTCTCCATATAGTTGTCATCATCAAGCACCGAAGAGGTTACTTTGAGTAGGTGGAGTACGGAGTGTTTCATCGTGTACTTAGGTGTCTTGTTGTTGGCGCTCGGCCCATGAGTCATCTTGAGCAATTGGCGTCAATGGATGACCAATGCTAATAAGTTCACTACTCGTCAGAGGAGGCGATAATACCGGCTGGGGCTCGAGCTGAGGAAGGACTTCATCATCATGCACATTGTCTTCATGACCAATGTCTTCAGCTGCGTTGGGGTCAACAGCTGTAACTTCTTCATTTTCTGGAGCCTCTTTAGAAGTAGGCTCATGGACTACGTGGTAGAGCTCGCGATTGTCAGAGGCAGGTAAGGAAACAGAAATGGGTTCGATGATGAGGGGCTCTGGGACAGCAACACGCTCTTTTCTTGATGATTTAGATCCCTTTGTATTCAACTTTTTCTTGGAGGGAGCATCATCAGATGTATCCTTGAGCTTCCTCTTCCAATCTTCGGCTTCAGCTTGCCTTCTCTTCTTGAGTTCTGAAGCAGGAGAGGGGACCTTTGGCTTCGAGCCTGTCATGCTGGCAGGGAAGATAATGCTTGGTTGTCCCTGCCTTGGAGCATCAGGATTAGCTTCTGCAGGCTTCTTGCTTTTCTGGGCAGCCATTCTGGGTCGATTCCAGGACGCCCAAGAGCCTTTCTCTTTTCAGCTTCATTGTGTGCTTGCACACATTTGTGTGCATAATGCTTCGTGCGCTCTCTTAAGCCTTTGGCTTCTTCACGCTTCTTGTGGAATTCAGCCTTGAGATCATGCAACGTCTTCTTGAAAATTTGCACATTAGCCACGCTGAGCTTGTCCATGTGCTTCATGAAATGCGCCTTCTCATGATCAATCTTGTTCTTGACCTCGACGATTTTCTGAGCTAAGGCCAATTCAATG
Source organism: Triticum timopheevii (assembly GCA_963921465.1). Lineage (NCBI taxonomy): Eukaryota > Viridiplantae > Streptophyta > Magnoliopsida > Poales > Poaceae > Triticum > Triticum timopheevii. The sequence continues at coordinate 236,440,792 of OY997264.1, read as the reverse complement.
GCAATGGCTCCGTGAAATGTGATGTTGATGTCCACTGGCAGTTGCAGGTCCTCAATACTGATGCTCTGGTCGTCAAACCATTCATCGATGAAGTTGTTCAATATAACAACATCAAAGAGGGGCAGATCACTAAAGATCTCCGCCTCTTGCTTGCTCTTGATCAGCATCTCTAGAGTGCCGTCACCAAGATCTTCATCACTTGACGGATCAATGGTGTCATCCTCATTGCGCAGAACGGCTTCAGGAGTGAGAGCCTGCCCAGAAACCTTCTTGGGAATTGGCTTCTTGGTCCTTTTGGATACGCGAGACAGATCTTTTGATTGCACACTGGCTTCAGGAGGTGCAGTTTTCAGTGGCTTCTTGTAGAAGCTTTTGGAGCAGCAGCAACAGAGGGCTTTGAAGCTTTAGACTTTTTCTTCTGCTCCGGTGGTGAGGGAGCATCTTCAGAGTCTACATCTTCAGCAGATTGCTCCACTTTGGCCCTCTCGGAAGCAATGTGGGACAGAAGCCCATCAAAGTTGGTGAAGGGGACAATTATGTTCTCGTTGGCTTCATGTGTACAATCTGTCCTTCGTGCAGATGGACCAGGGTTCATGTTGAGGCCAAATTCCTTCTTGTTCTTGACAGATGAATCCTTTGCAAACTGAAAGTTGTGCTTGAAGAGATTGTCGTCACGACACCATAGAAGAGATGATGGATCGGCATTCTTAGGATGAGGTCCTCGGACCATGCAAGGATAGAACTTCTGAGCAATAGCTTCAGCTTTTGTCTTCGGTACCAAATCCTTGTAAAGACAATCGCCCCATGGGCGCTTGATGGCATTCTTCTCAGCATATTCAGGTGTCACGAAGTTGTACTTGTACCATTGCTCAGCCCAATATCTTCGGATCCATTGGATCATGTTCTTGCGATGTCTATAGCTCTCTTTAGGGTCAGATTTGTAAAGCTCATAGAGATCTGGGGGCAGGTCCAGTGCAGTATTGCCACGGTGTTGCCTGCCACCTTTCTGTGCAGATTTCTCAAAACCCATAATATTCAGACAGATAGGCTTCAAAACAGTGAAAGGCTTCCATCTGCTTTTCAAACAAGAGCTGGCTTCAGGAGATTCAATGTGACGCTGTAAGAATTCTGCAAATGAACACAGACTATGAGAACCAAGGGATTCTTCCACGGACATGTACCTATGATAGCATTAGAGACGCGAGGGAAGGGGAAGAGGTCATATACATTCTTAGAAGATTTTGAATATAAATAAGTTAGAAGACATTGACCACACAGTGCGAAGACATTCACTTATTGATGAAAGTTGGTTCCAGATTTGTACTGATCCAAGAATAAGTACAAGTGAGGAATCTAACTAGTTATGAAGCATAAGTGAACATACTTTGCAATATATGAGATTTAAAAAGAGACAGATCCAGATTGAAATGTAAAAACCACTTTTGGTTGAAGTGGACGGATTTGATAGATCAAAAAGACCGTAAAAAGTGAGATTTATTTACCACAGACGAACTGCTAGACGAGGCAGATCGGAGGCCGAGCAGTCCAATCTTCCGCGCCCTAACTTGGCGGCGGCGGAGAAGACGAGGTCCGCGGCCGGAGTGAGTACGGCATCGAAGAGGTCGCGGTAGCTAAGCGCTTCGTCTCCGACGTCGACACGAGCTAGGGTGGTGCTAGGGTTTGGGCGAGATGGTGAGGTGGAAGAGGAGATATTGACCGCGAGGGGGCAAGTATTTATAAGGAGGACGAGGGCGGCGCGGCACAATTACGCAGGTGCACCTGGCGGTTCATATCTGAAGGACACGTGGCATGCATGCAGCTTATCAGGAGTTGAATCATGTTCCCACGCACACCTTGATTGTCGGGTGGTCATTCCGGCTTCTCCGTTTTTCAGGCAAAGGATAAGACTTTAAAAGCAGTTTTAAAAATGTTTGTGTGTATCTTCTGCTAACAAGGACACAGTGAAGATATTCAAAAGGTTTCAATAGAATGCATATGACTAGACAGAAAGAATTTGAGGGAGTAGCACAGATGGGTTTAGGGTCCGATCACATTCAGTTAGGTCAGAAAAATAGCAACGTGAAGACATAGCTGTGTGTGTGTGTGTTTGTGTGTGTGTGTGTGTGTGTCTGTGTGTGTGTGTGTGTGTGTGTGTGTGTTCTGTCCTCTACAGCATTCACTTATAGCTATGTCTTCACGTTGTGAAGATATAGATTTTGAAGATAAATCAATGCTGAAGACAGTCCAAATGCGAAGATAATGCAATCATCACGCCAAATGAAAAACTTCAAGAAAGTGTGGTGGTGGCGTTACCCACCGTATAGGAAGTATTAAACCCAGACACGGCGCACAATTATCGTGGCGCTCCAAAGTCAAATTCCACATTAATGTATTCACACTCAAAGGGTGTCTTCATTGATTGAAGAAATATGTTACTTTGTGTGTTGCACATCTAAGTCATCAACTTGCATAAGCGTTAGGATGTGTCTCCATTCACTGGACATTTGAGGATGCTAAGATATTTAGATCACACCGCAGCTTGCAAAACCTCTTCTCATCCAAGGGCTTTGTGAATATCTACCAGTTGCTCTTCAGTGTTGACGTGAATGATATCAATGCCTTCCTTGATGACATGATCTCTAAGAAAGTGATGACGAATCTCAATGTGCTTTGTCTTCGAGTGCTAAACTGGATTCTTGGCAATCTTGATGGCGCTTTCATTGTCGTAGAAGAGTGGCACATTCTTCATGTTGATGCCGTAGTCCTTGAGATGCACATAAGTATAGCAAAGAACCAATCATGGAGCGGTATACCTTTTGATCGAGCTCTTTACCATTGTCGTCAGGGCCAAGATGACTTTTGGTTGGCATTGGCGTCGTGTACCCTTTGCAGTCTTGCATTCCAAACTTTTCCAGGCAATCATTGAGGTATTTTTCTTACGATATGAAGATGCCATTGCGCTGTTGATAGATTTGAAGACCAAGGAAGAACTTCAGCTCTCCCATCATGGACATCTGATATTTCTCTTGCATCATGTATCCAAACTCATCATTGTATCTCTTATCCGTGCAGCCGAAGATGATGTCATACACATATATTTGACACACAAACAGTTCACCATCATATGTCTTGCGAAGAGAGTGGGATCTAGAGAACCCGGTTTGAAGCCTTTGCTCTTCAGGAATTATTTGAGTGTGTCATACCAAACGTGAGGTGCTTGTTTGAGGCCATACAGTGCCTTGTTGAGCTTGTACACCATATCAAGATGGTTAGGATCTTCAAAACCAGGCGGTTGGGCGACATACACTTCTTATTTGATTTTGCCGTTGAGAAAGGCACACTTCACATCCATTTGCTACAGAAGAATGTTGTGATGGTTAGCATAGGCCAGTAGTATGGGAATGGCTTCAAGCCTAGCCACAGGATCAAAGGTTCATCAAAGTCGATTCCTTCCACTTGTGTGTAACCTTGAGCAATGAGGCGAGCCTTGTTTTTGATAACTTGTCCAAGTACATCTTGCTTGTTACGATAGATCCATTTCGTGCCAATGATGTTGTGCTTGCGAGAATCAGAACATTTGACAAGCTCCCAGAAACTATTCAGCTCAAACTGTTGAAGCTCTTCTTGCATAGCTTGAATCCATTCAGGTTCTGTGAAGGCTTCTTCGACTTTCTTGGGTTTAGATATAGAGACCAAAGCAAAGTGATCGCAGAAGTTTGCTAGTTGTGTAGCTCTTGATGGAGTGAGAGGACCAGGAGCATTGATGCTATCAATAATCTTCTCAATCTAGACTTCATTGGCGACTTGAGGATGAGTTGGACGAAGATTTTGATCAGACTGACTATTGTCTTCATCTTCAGCATTGGCTTCAGACTGAGCATTGTCTTCATGTTGATTAGGTGCAGAAATGATGACCTCATCCTCAGCCTATTCTACGGTGGGTATGATTTCTCCAGTACCCATCAGCCTGATAGGTTCACCTGGTGTAGCTTCATCTAGCACATTTGGCAGCTGCTCTCTTTGCGAGCCCTTAGTTTCTTCGAACCGCACATCTAAAGTTTCAACCACTTTGTAGTGAAAGAGGTTGAAGAATCTCTTGGTGTGCGAGTCTGTCGGATTTAGGGATTCAGCAACGCTTGAGAGGTTCAAACTCTGGGGTGCGTGTGGAGATCTCAACCTGCCCAGCCTGCCTACTCGCGATCCTCCCTAGCCTAGCGCGTCGAGCTCGAGAGACACAAAGACACAGAGATTTATACTGGTTTGGGCTACCATTGTGGTGTAATACCCTAATCCAGTGTGGTGTTGTGGATTGCCTCGAGGGGCTATCGATGAACTAGTATAGTGGATGAACAAGCCTCAGGAGGTGAGGTGTTCTTGAGGTGGTGTGGTGTTCTACTTGCTCTAGTCTCGGTTCTTCGTCCCCCTCTCTATGGTGCTGGCTAAGTCCTATATATAGTGGCCTTGGTCCTCTTCCCAAATATGAGCAGGAAGGAATTCCACAACAGCGGGTTTTGAAAGGGGACATGTAGTATAGTCTATCCTGACAAAAGTAGTCTTCGCATGCGAAAAGCCAATGGTCGTGACGCTGCGGTGGGCTCGGTGATGACCTCCGTCCTACCGTCCTGGCGGTCTTGGTCTTGTTGCACCAGAATGGAAACCTTTGGCTGATTCCTCGGGACTCTGCGCATGTGGCTTGCCTCCCTTGCACCAAAGAGGAAACCTGCGCTCTGGCGCCCGCCTGGCCTTGGTCGTCTTGGCTCACGTCAGCTAAGCCTCATGAGGTATCTGCATAGAACTCTCCGCCCCTCAGGATCCCTACTGAGGAGGCCACTTCCTTCGGGGGTCTTGGCGTCGTCCGCTTCGCGAGGCTTGGCCCCTCGCGAGGGTCTTGCTGCGTTGGTGTTGAAGCTGGGCCATACCAGGCCATCGATGAAGCCACGCGGTGGGCCGCAGGCAGGCAGGACTGGATACCCCCAAGTCCAGGACGCCGACAGTAGCCCCCAGGCCCAAGGCGCGCTCGGACTTGGCTTCCAGGCGAAGCCAAAGGGCAAGTTCTGAGCGCCGCGGTCCCTAACTGCATGCGGCCTTGATGGCGCGTGGCGATTGATTGGACGTGGGCGGCTCTGTTTCCCCATGCTGCCTCGGCAACTACTCTCGTCTGAGAAAAGGGGGTGCCGCCTGCCTCTAGGCTTTCATAGCTCCTTCTTCGTCTTGCTCTAGATCCCCTTCTCCCCACAGCAGAAGAGCTCACCAGATCTTCCGATTCTCCACCAAATCTTCTGCCTGATGGCCGCCGAAAAAGCCATGGCTTCCTCCTCGGCTGCCGGCTCCGCCTGGTACGAGCCAAGGTTGATGGCGCCCTACGTGACCGGGGAGAAGCTCCAGACAATGTTCCTCCTGACAGCGAGCGACGACAATGAGTGGAAGAAGACCGTGCTCTGGGTCGCCACCGCTGCCCCGGAGCCTGCAGGCAGCAACTTTTCACCCTTCTTCATGCACAGCGTCTTCTCCGGGCTGGTACCTTCGTACTCCCCCTTCTTCTTCACCATCCTTCACCACTATAGTCTCCAAGTGCTCCACATCCATGCCAACTCCATCCTCCTTCTACCCCTCTTCGCCTTCTATTGTGAGGCGTTCATGGGTGTGCTGCCCTCTGTTGTCCTGTTCTACCATTTCTTCTATCTTCGCAAGACCGGTGACAATCCAGTCGAGTGCATCAGTTTCGTCACGGCGCGGGGTGGTAACGCAATCTCCCGCACCGGGAAGAAGGTGGAGGATGCCGTGAAGAGGTCGGTGTTGATGGACTCCAACAGCTCCCAGATTTCGCTGAAGCTGCTGACCACATTCCCCGTCTCCGATAAGTGGTGGAAATCTGAGAAGATCACTGACCCTTCCCTGACACCGTTCGTGAGGAAGATGGATAAGGAGTTGAAGAACGCCAAGCTGATGGGGGCCATGCACATCAGGGAGTTCCTGAATCAGCGTGTCGCGCCACTTCAAGACTGCCCCCGTCCCTTGTGGAAGCTTGGTGGTGATGACGACAAGATCCGCCTATGCCGAGATCCCCTTCCCGAGCAGGAGCTGAACAAGGTGCTGCTCTACCTGACGAGGAAGGACCTGAGCGACCCTCCAGAGGACTGGATTCCGCTATATTGCCGTGATGATGCATAAGAGGTTTTCGCGGCCATGCCTGTCTTCGACGAGCTCGGGTTCGTGCGGCTGGGGTCTTCCTTGCCGGCTACTACCTTGGTGCACCTGTCTTCCGACGGCCAATCCTCCGAGGCCACCGAGGATGAGGTTGTGGACGAATCATCTGCCCCGGAGCGGAGGGGGCTCTTGCGCGATCTTCCTGATGATGATGATGATGACGAGCCCATGGTGGTGGAGGTGCCGCGCCCTCCAGGAGTCATCACGAGATCTGGAGTGGCCTCCTCGAAGCAGCCCAAGCGAGCGGTCGTGAAGAAAAGCAGGTATGCGCTGATCCCTTCAGGCAGCAGCCCACCTTCGCCGACGCCGTCCCGGGTGGCACCAACTGCAAGCTCTCCTTCCCCCAAGAGCTCGGCACCAGCTGCTCCGCCCCAGTGTCCGCTTCTGAGCATGAAGAGGCGCTATGCCTTTGTTGACCAGTAAGTTTCTCCCTTAACCTTACTTATCGGTTCTTGAAGTGGTACTGACCATATTCTCCTGTCGTTAGGCAGCAGCCGTCGAAGAAGCAGAAGGAGGGTACGGCGGTTGCCGTGGCTGCGAGTGTTGAAGCGGTTGCCGCAGCTCAGGTGACGAAGAGTGCCGCTGCCCCCGCAGCCCCAGAGGTGACATCATATTCGGAGGACGTGGATGCCCATCCTCAGGAGGTGCTGGTGCCCCCGGCAGGCCTGACTCCTCCGGCACCCAGCCTTGCCATGGCTGCTGAGGTCAATCAACCTCCGGAGCCCCCGGTCCTTCCTGAGGCTGAGGTTTCTTCTGCCCTGGCGCCGAGGTCATCTCCTCCCTTGCCCAGTGTGGCCGAGGCATGGTGTTCCTAGTCCCTCCGGGACCCTGGAAGAGGCAAGGGCGGCGTTGGACCTCCTCCAGGGTGAGCTTCAGGGCCCGGATCATCGCTCGGTGCAGGGACGCCTGGGGCTGATCTCTAGTTGGCTCAAGGCTGACGCGTCTGACCGTCCGGCCTGGGGCTCTGCGGAGGAGGCCCAGAAGGTGCTTGGGGTGGCCGCCACGGCACGCAACCTAGCACGGAAGGAGGCCACAGAAGCGGAGAACCGGTGCCGCATGGTGGAGGCTAATCTGAAGGCTCTCTAGGACCAGCAGGCTGCCCTGGCCAGCCAGCTCCAGGACCATGAGGAGAAGCTGAAGGCCCAGGAAGCTGTCGTCGCCAGCCGAGACGCCGAGGTGAAGAAGACGGCCTTAGAGGAAGCTGGACTGCGCAACCGCCTGACAAAGCTGAAGGAGGAGACGGAGGCAGCCCAAGCAGCCCTGACCGAGGCCAAGAAGATGGACTCCATGGAGCGCGACACCCTCTCTCTCCTGAGGCACGCTTCCACAAAGGCCCAGAAGATGATCTTTGGAGATGATCCCTCGGGAAGGGCGGTGGTGATGACCCTGAGGGAGAGCCCTGCTGCTCTGCTTCCTGAAATCGTGGCAGTTCTCGAAGATGGTGTCGACGGGTTCACATGATTGGTGGAAAGCGAGGCGCGCTCACTTTCTTCCTTGGCTCTCACGTGTGTCTTTAGCCATCTTTATCTCTGGGACACCAGCTTCAGCCTCTCCTCCTTCCTCACTCCAGTGGACGCCGACTTCTAAGATGTTGCTGCTGCCGCCGTGAAGAGCTCCGTGAAAGCCATGCTGAGCAAGTACATGGTCATTGGTCCTCCAACTGAAGCCGGTGGAACGGGCGACACGCCCGGTGATGAGGCTCTGCTGGCGGGCAGCGGTGACGCCCAAGTATGAGAAGGTGGCCCGGAGATTCTGCTTTTGCATGTTTATCCTGCATCATGCGACATGCCTCGGGGAGGCATTTAAAAACTATCTGTTTGGAACAATATGTCTTGTAATAACTAGATTATGCTCCTTCATCTTTTCCGTTTGCTTTGTTGTTCTGCGTCGGCAGAGCCCAGCCCCGTGCATACCTCAGCCATCGTTGGGTCGTCCGGATTGCCAGGATGAGCCCAAGAGGTGAGGGGCTACGTGACCAGTTAGGCTCATGAGTCGCGATGCTCAGGAGTCCTCCTTGACTAGCGAACAGCTTAGGAAAAGATGCAGGGGCAAGCCTCGGTGTTCTACGTTGGCAAGGCCCGGCCCCGCGCATGCCTCGGCCATCGTTGAGTCGTCCAGATCACCAGGACGAGCCCAAGAGGTGAGGGGCTACGTGACCAGTTGTGCTCCTGAGTCGGGATGCTCAGGAGTCCCCCTTGACGTGTGAATGGCTTGAAAAAGAGGGGTGACAACCAGGTCATGGCATTCTACATTGGCAGGGCCCGGCCCCGCGCATGCCTTAGCCGTCGTTGGGTCGTCCGGATCACCAGGACGAGCCCAAGAGGTGAGGGGCTACATGACCAGTTAGGCTCCTGAGTCATGATTCTCAGGAGTCCCCCTTGATGTGCGAACAGACGATCCTACCTTTTCCTCACCAAGCTCTCGCTTGGGAGGGGTGCGCGAAGACCAGGCCCATGAGGCCTGGCAAGGTGGGGTACGCCAGGCGTGACCTGAGCGTAGCCACCGTGCCCAGCCCCCTCGCGCTACCCTCCCAAGGGAGAGCAGCGCGGTGAGGCTAGTCATTGAGCCCGGAGGCTCCCTGAGGTTAATGTGGCCGTGAGGCCACCCCTAGTTGTTTATCACCAGCGCGGAGCATAGCGCTTATGCTCCTGCACGGGCATAGCCGCTCCTTGGCAGTGTCGACGGCCAGCGCAAGCATGGTGCTTCCGCTGGTGCGTGGGAGGAGGCTCCTTCTGAGGAGAGCCCCCGGGGCGTGTACAGCCCCGCCCTGACACGTGGCTTGCACGGCAGGGGTGGAGGAGGTGTATATGGGCACCCATGAGCCAGCGCGGGACTCACGAGGCCCTACCTCAAGGCAGGTTGCGCCTGGTCTTGATTAGGGATGCTTGGATTGGTCCTGCGAGATGGTTAGGCAGCATGTGCCGAATGAGTTTCCCGAGGTTATTGCATGAGACGGCCAGACACGAACGACCCCAGGAGGTGACGTGAACAGGACCGGCCTGCCAGACAGAGCGCAGCCACTGGATTTATCGACGATGTAGGGACGGACCCTAGCATAGACACCGTGCCCAGTCTTCTCATGCAAAGATCTTGAAGAAAAACAACCGACGCGAGGTTCCTGTGGCCACGGGGGCACCAGGTCACGTGCCCTCACTCATCCACCCACGATTAGCTCATGCGAGAACAAGGCACCAAGAGCCACGGGAGGTGACGTACACGGGGCTGGCCCGTGAGCTAGAGCTCAGCTACTTGTATTTAGCAATGCTGCAGGGATGGACCCGAGCACAGACGTCGTGCCAGTCCTTAATCAAGAGGCGATCACGGGAGGGCTTGCAAGTGCGCAAGATGTTTTTAGCAACGAAGCATCGGTGACGCAGTCAATAATTCAAAAGTAGTTTGCAAAGGATTGTAACTTGCTATGATAAAATCCAAAAGGGGATACATGCCGTAGGGACGGACCCACACGGCCTGGGGATGATGTAGCCTGAGGGGCACCCCCAAACTGAATGAACTAGAGAGATGTCAACTGGTACCTTTGCTGAAGAGTTGTTGAAGTAGCCAAAAAACACGCGCCACAGAAGCCGTTCCTCATGAGCCGCTCTAGTGCCAAGCCTTGGGAGGCTCCTGAAGGTGCTCCTCCATCTCCGCCAGGAGCCCTTGGTGCCTGGCTTCGCAGGCCGCCTGTGCGTCCCTCATGCAGCGCTGGAACACCTCAACCGCGCCCGCCAGGCCGAAAGGCATACAGACGTAGCTGTGAGGCGGACCTTCGCATCGGCCGACACGAGAAGGCCAGATGAGCTACCGAGACGAGGCCCTGTTGAGCCCGGGGATGTCAATGCAGACGCAGAACTCCTTACACTCGCCAGGGCAGTGAGCTGCACCGTGCGGCAGGCGATGATCGCCTTGCGGAAACCTTCCTTCCTGAATCTCCTCGATTGCCTCGCTGATGAGCTCCTGAACGCCTGGTGCCTCACGCCTACCACCTTCTCCTGGGAAGCGTGCTCTGAAGAGCGCCTCCACATGGTGCCCGAGCTCCACTCTCGTGACATGGGATAGGTCTGAGGCCCTCCAGAGGAGAGCCCCTGAGCCCAACTTGAGAGGGGTGCCGGACGCGCCTCCCTATGTGATGGGTGAAGGTGCCGTGTCCGGAGACGCGAGGCTCAGTGGTCTGTCCTCGAGTGATGCTTCCTCACGAGACCCCTAGCTCAGCTGCAGCTTCTTCGTCTTGGGGGCGACCGTAGGAGGGAGGGCGCCATCTTCGTCTTCTGAGTTCTCGACTGCTGCAGCCTGGAAAGCGCGCTCGAGGGAGCACACTGCATCCTTCTCTTGGCAGGCGGCCGTGATGATGTCGCCGCTCCCTGACATCTTGAGGACGTTGTAGCCGTGGTGTGTGGCCGCCATGAACTTGGCCAGTGCAGGCGAATGTCGGCAACGTCGAAGTCGACGAGCTCGGTGCGGTAGTTGTTGCGCTCGCCGAAGGTGACAGGGAGGTGAACTTGCCCGATCGGGTTTGTTGATCCATCGGTCACTCCTTAGAATGGCTTGGGGGGTGCAGCTGGTAGTATGGCAACTGGAGTCTGTCAAACGTCTGTATGAAGAGAATGTTGAGCCCTGCTCCGCCATCGATGAGGGTCTTGGTGACGGTCACGTTGTTGATGACGGGGGAGTAGTGCATGGGGAGTGCGCCAGCGGTGGCCGCACACTTGAGCCGGTCTGAGGAGTCAAAGGTGCTAGCGCACGTGGACCACTTGAGGGGGCGAATCGCTTCGGGCTTCGAGAGCGCTGCATTCACCTCGCGCGCAAACTGCTTGAAGACACGGTGGGAAGCCGAGGCCTGCGAGCCGCCCAAGATGCTGGCAATGGCCCGAGGCTCCTAGAAGCCCCCAGCCCCCTCGTCCTGGTGGTGATCTTCGTTCCTTCTTGGTGGTGGAGGTAGAGGAGGCAAAGCTGCATTACCCTGGGGGTGGTCCTCACGAGGATTCTCTCTCCAATTGCCCTCCCGAGGCTGGTCCTGCTAGCGGTCCTCACGAGGCTGGTTGCGCCACTCCTGACGGCGGTCGCGTCCATCCCAGTGACCTCCGCCTCAGCCACCTCCTCAACCGTAGCCCCGATCGTTGCGCTCAGAGCGTCGACCGAGGCGCCCGTCACGGAGAGCCCTGAGCTCCTGGCAGTCGCTGGTGTTGTGGCTGTAGACGTTGTGGAAGGCGCAGAACAGCCGCTTGCCCTTGGACGACTTGGGGTGGTCACAGCCACGCTTGGTTTCCGGCTTGGCCGCAAGCACGGCTGGCCCCTTGCGCTTCGTGTCCTTGGCCTTGGTCTTCTTGTCCTCTGGATCAGCATCAGGGATATCGAGGAGGGAGAGGCGTCCCTCCTCAGCCCTTGCACACTTGTTCGCCATGTTGAACATCTCTAGAGTGGTGCAGACATCCTTGTGGATAGCTAGCTCCTCCTTCATCTTGAAATCGCGGACGCTATTGGTGAACACGGAGATGATGGCCTCGTTAGACACCTTGGGAATCTTGAGGCGGACGTTGTTGAAGTGCTGTATATACTTATGCAGGGTCTCTCCAGGCTTCTGCTTGACGCGGCCTAGGTCGCCCACGGCCGATGGACGATCGCGAGTGCCCTGGAAGTTGGCGATCAAGCGGCTGCGCATCTCCTCCCAGAAAGAAACCGACCCCTCGGTCAGGTTCAAGAGCCAAAAACGCGCGCCATCCTTGAGGGCCATCGGGAACCAGTTTTCCATGATCTTCTCATCGCCGTTGGCTGCCTCGATGCTCAGCTCGTAGAGCTGTAGGAACTCGGCGGGGTCTGCAGTGCCATCGTAGCATGGAGGCAGGTCAGGCTTGAACTTGCTCGGCCAGACGATGATGTGGAGCTCTGCAGTGAACGCACGGCATCCTGCCATGGCCACCAGAGGTCGTCGAGGGGGTGGAACGTAGTCCTGGTGCACGCGCACCACCACCTCCTGTGGTGGCTCGCGAGCCTGGTGCTGGGATGCTGGAAGCACGCGCACTTCTCCTTGGGGACGTTGCACCACCTGGCAGCTCACGTCGTCCCGAGCCGGCGCCGAGCGCTACGGGTCGCACCGTGGAGCCATACGCCTTCGCTCGACGTTGGCGCCCCGGGACGGAGGCGGAGGAGGAGCCCCATGCGCGACGTCGCCCACTTCAGGTGGTTGCTGAGGCAGCGAGCGAGCCGGCCCGTCGGAGCCCCCGTGCGCGACGCTGATGAGCTCAGCGATCCTCCTGAGCCACTCCTCATCGAGATCACCCATGGGATGGTAGCGAAGGAGCTCCCGCGCCATGAGCAGAGCGGCCTGCGTGTCCACCTGGCCGCGGCGTGCGTGGGAGGACGAAGCTGCTTGGGTCAGTGACGGAGTAGTGGTGCGGCCGTCGCGGCGCGCCGACGGGTGTAGCGATGAAGCTTGCTGCTCGTGGCCGGCAGGGCCCATGGCGGCGTTAGCCACCGGAGAAGGAGCATGGCGGGCACAGCCGTCACCCGTCGGAGCCATCTGAGCGACACGGACGACGACCACAGCCCGACGCTCGGTGCGAGCCCTGCGCGCATTGGCCATGGAGATGTTGGAGTGGAGACGGATCGAATGACGGAAGAGAAGATCCTATGCACCCCTACATGGCGCGCCAAATGTCGGATTTAGGGATCCGGCAACCCTTGAGAGGTTCGAACTCTAGGGTGCGTGTGGAGATCTCAACCTGCCCATCCTGCCTACTCGTGATCCTCCCTAGCCTAACGCATCGAGCTCGAGAGACACAAAGACACAGAGATTTATACTGGTTCGGGCCACCATTGTGGTGTAATACCCTAATCCAGTGTGGTCTGGTAGATTGCCTCGAGGGGCAATGGATGAACTAGTACAGTGGATGAACAAGCCTCAGGAGGTGAGGCGTTCTTGAGCTAGTGTGGTGTTCTACTTGCTCTAGTCTCTATTCTTCGGCCCCCTCTCTATGGTGGTGGCTAAGTCCTATATATAGTGGCCTTGGTCCTCTTCCCAAATATGAGCGGGAAGGGATTCCACAATGGCGGGATTTGAAAGGGGACAGGTGGTACAGTCTATCCTGACAAAAGTAGTCTTCGCTTACGAAAAGCCTCTGGTCGTGACGCTGTGGTGGGCTCGGTGATGACCTCCATCCTGGCGGTCTTGGTCTTGTTGCACCAGAATGGAAACCTTTGGCTGATTCCTTGGGACTCCACGCCTGTGGTTTGCCTCCCTTGCACCGAAGAGGAAACATGTACTCTACATCCGTCTGGCGCCCGCCTGGCCTTGGTCATCATGGCTCACGTCAGCTGAGCCTCATGAGGTAGCTGCATAAAACTCTCCGCCCCTCAGGAGCCCTCCTGTGGAGGCCACTTCCTTCGGGGGTCTTGCCGTCGTCCACCTCGCGAGGCTTGGCCCCTCGCGAGGGTCTTGCTGCGTTGGTGTTGAAGCTGGGCCGTACCAGACCGTCGAAGAAGCCACGGGGTGGTCCGCAGGCAGGCAGGACTGGCCCCCAAGTCCAGGACGCCGACCGAGTCCTTTCCGTAATCGAGCATAGAACATTTTATGTGCTATCGGTGCAAATTTAGACGTGTGATGTGGATCCATGATCTAGCACCTAGCACCAAAGACTTTGAAGTAACTGACGTTTGGATTCTTACCAGTCAAAAGTTCATAAGATGTTTTCTTGACGAACTTATGAAGATATACTCTGTTGATGATGTGGCATACAGTATCAATGGCATCGGGCCAAAATTTTCATGGAGTCTTGTATTCATCTAGCATTCAATGATAATTTTGTTCTTGCGCTCCATGATTCCATTCTGCTGAGGTGTGTAAGGAGCAGAGAACACATGTGTGATGCCCAAAGTATCAAGATAAGTGTCGAGGCCAACGTTCTTGAACTCAGTGTCATTGTCACTCCGGATGTGCTTGATCTTGATGCCTTAATTCGTCATGGCCTGATTTGTGAAGCGTCTGAAGACATCCTGCACTTCAGTCTTATAGAGAATTATGTGTACCCAGGTGTATCTCGAGTAATAATCAACAATAACGAAGCCATAGAGATGTGTAGTACTAATAAGGGTAGAGTAGTGAGTAGGGCCAAATAGGTCCATGTGAAGCAGCATGAAGGGACGTGAGGTAGTCATGATTGTCTTCGAGGGATGCTTGGCTCTAGTCATCTTTCCAGCTTCATAGGCACCACATAGATGTTCCTTCTTGAACTTGACGACCTTGATGCCAATGATGTGCTTCTTCTTTGCAAGAGTGTATAGGTTCCTCATGTCTGCATTTCCTAGTCGTCGATGCCATAGCCAACATTCTGAAGCCTTTTCTAGAAGACATACGACAAGTTGTGGTCCTGGTGAGAAATCTACCATATAGAGATCACCTCTTCGATAGCCTTCAAAGACTAGAGATTTGTCAGATTCCATTAGAACAAGACAATGATATTTCCCAAATATCACAATCATGTTTAGATCACTGAGCATTGACACAGACATTAAGTTGTATCCAAGGGATTCAACAAGCATCACTTTGTCCATGTGCTGATCCTTTGAGATAGCAACTCTACCAAGACCCAATACCTTGCTTTTACCAGTGTCACCGAATGTGATGTGACTCTTAGTAGATGCACTTAGGGTTGAATCCACAAGAAGACTTCGATCACCAGTCATATGGTTGGTACAGCCGCTTTCCATGATCCATTCAGTGGCTTTTGGAGTTCTACCCTATAGTGCAGTTAGAGGGATAGGCTTCACCAAGAGTATTGTGAAGCAGAAACATATAGCGAACAAGCATATTATAAAAGTTTAGATTCTGGTTAGGCATGATAGGATGCTCGTCAAGGAACCCTATCACGAAATACATGATAAGACCATTGGGGCATTTTATCTTGCGTCCCACAAGATGTTTTAGGTCTCCAGCATTGGCATCAGAAGATTTTGCTTTTCGGCTAGAGACCATTCCCTGCCAGAGAAGTTAATTCTTCTTAACCACCCACATCTTCAGGGGTGGCTTAGAAGCAATGAGCCTAAGTGTAGCATCTGAGAACTTTGGCTTGGGAGCCCTAGCAAATAGCTTCGCAGGAGGAGAATAGTACTCATATGAATATGCAGAAAGTTATTAGTTTTGTGAACATAGCGGTTAGAGGAAACATGCTCATATTCATGAGTCTCATAACAGTTCTCCTACAAAACATTGGCGTTTGGGTGACCATGAGTGGTCCTCTGTCTGTATGAGCCTTTGGGCAATATGAAGCCTTTGGTTAGGGGTTTGTCTTCTTCCCAGGTGGTGTCATGATGACATTCATGGGAAGCTTCTCAAGACAGCTTTTGGGCACCCAGATCTTCTTCTGTGGTGACCGTTCCTGCTGTTAGTACCAATGTAACTGGCAAACAATTCACCATTCTGATTCTTAAACAATTTATAATTGGCATCAAAGGATTCAGCAATGAAAATTGGGTTAGCATAAGTGAAGCCAGATAAAGTGGATGGGTCTACTGAAGGATCCTTAGCAGCAACCCAGGTGGTTTTGGGGTACTGCTCAGGCATCCAATATGAACCATCAACGTTAATTTTCCTCGCGAACTCAACACTCACTTTCCTAGGCTTTCGGTTCAGAATCTGTTTCTTGAGAACATCGCACAAGGTCTGATGCCCTTTGAGGCTTTTGTACATGCTAGTCTCAAGCAATGTCTTCAACCTAGCATTCTCATCGGCAATAGTAGTGGCATCCTCAGTAGTGGGGTTAGTTACCACATCAGCAGTTGAAGATACTGCAACATCAGAAGTAGTAGAACATCCAGCAACAGAGACAACATTATCTCGCTCAAGACACTTTAAGCATGATGGAACAAATTCTACCTGAGCGGAACTGATTTGTTGGGCGAGTAGTGAATCGTTCTCTTTTTGAAGATCTTCATGAGACACTCTCAGTTTCTCTAGGTCCTGTTTCCTTTGAAGATAATCGTAGGAAAGCTTCTCATTATAGGCTGAGAGAGTTTCATGATGACTTTCAAGTTCTTCATACTTAA
The DNA here is from genome assembly GCA_963921465.1 of Triticum timopheevii. NCBI lineage: Eukaryota > Viridiplantae > Streptophyta > Magnoliopsida > Poales > Poaceae > Triticum > Triticum timopheevii. Next base: position 236,424,550 of record OY997264.1, on the reverse strand, counting down.
CGCGAAGACTTTTAATATCTTCAATTAAGGACTGAGTTCGATTCATTTCCGCGTCCAACAGGTCATCGAATTTGTCTAGCAGCTTTTGAATATGTTCCATAGTAGTTTGTTGCTCAGTTGCAATTTTAGCAAGTGTCTTATAGCTAGATATGGATTCGCGTGACGTTACCTTGGCACCACGTGCCATGAAGCAATAGGTTGGATCAGATGGCTCGGGTTCGAAAGTCATCGTTTTAAGAGACTCCTTGAATTCGCAGAACCCGGGTCTTGACGGGTTTGATGACCCTCATAGACATCAGAAATCCGGTCCCAAATAAGCTTCGCATTGCAGAGATGCATGATGCGCCTGAACTCGTCATTGGACATACAGGAGCATATGATATCCTTAGCTGTGATATCTAGTTGAGTGTACTTTTGAATGTCGTCAGCATGCAGCATCTTGCATAGATCAGTGAGACCAATCTCCATGATGGTCCACAACTCACTGTTCATTGCAAGGAGGCGCTTCCCCATCATTGCCTTCCATTTGGGATAATCATGACCATCAAAAATAGGAAACACAGCGGAGACCTTGATTATGTCTGTAGTCGACATAGCTAAAACTCTAGGTGGTTAAACCGAATCACATAGAACAAGGGAGTACCTTGCTCTAATACTAATTGAAAGTGCTAGTTATCGACTAGAGGGGGGTAAATAGGCGATCTTTATGAAAGTCTTCAAAACACAGTTGCTTTGAAGACAAACAAATAAACTAAACCTATATAGTAAGCAGCGCAATGAAGACTACACTAGGCAAGCATTAGTCAAGCATACAATACAGTGAAAGCATGAAGACTAATTGTAACTTGGTAGACAGCATCAGAACGGAAGAACGAACCAAATAGATATAAGTCTTCACTCAATGAAGTCAAATGAATCAGGCGGGAAAGCAATGACTTCATGAAAATAAACTGAAAAGTAAGGAGAGTTGGGATAGAACCAGTTGCTTGGTGAAGATAAGGCTTTGGTAGACTAGTTCCAGTTGATGTGACAACTGTAGGTCTGGTTAGGGAGGCTGAGATTGAACTCAGAAGACCATCTCTTCACCTTATTCCCCTTGAGCTAAGGACACCCAGTCCTCGCCCAATCACACTGGTAAGTCTTCAAGGTAGACTTCCAAACCTTCACAGACTTCGTTCACCGACAATCCACAATGACTCTTGGATGCTCAGAATGCGACGCCTAATCGGCTAGAGGATTCACAGTCCTCAAGTGTAACAAGTCTTCAGATCATGTAGACAGAAAGACTTCAGTGATGCCTAACATTCTTTGGCTCTAGATGTTTTGGGCTTAGTCCTCGCAAGGATCTCTCTCTCAAATGCTTCGGAGGTGGGTTGCTCTCAAATGACAAAAGCCATGTACTAACTCTGAGCAGCCACCAACTTATGGTGTAGGGCGTGGGCTATTTATAGCCAGGAGGCAACCCGACCTGATATGTCCGAAATGACCCTGTGTCACTAAGGAATCGACACGTGTCCAGCGGTGGGATTTCAAACACACGCGACAGCTTGGCTTGGGTTACAAGCAAAGCTGACTCATCCAGCTCGGGATAAGGTTTGCTCACATTGTCTTCGCTCGAAGACATAGGATTTGGTTGAGCATCACTTCGGTCACTCTGACTTTGTTCACTTGGACCCCACTTAACAGTACGGTGGTTCCTATGACTCAATAAAGAAGAATGGAAACTACAAAACAGTTATGTCTTCGCACTCCATAGTCTTCAAGTGAATATATTCACACGTCATAATCTTCGTCGTGAATGTCTTCACGAACCACCATTGTCTTCAATGTATTCACACATTTTTATGGGTCATCTCTGGTAGGTAAACCGAATCAATGAGGGACTACTACCTGTGTTATCCTGCAATTCTCACAAACACATTAGTCCCTCAACTAAGTTTGTCGTCAATACTCCAAAACCAACTAGGGGTGGCACTAGATGCACTTATAGCTGGGGCATCAGCGGCGCGGGGGACGAGGCCCGGGCGTCCTGCCGCGGGACGTGGGAGTGGGGTGCTTGCGAGCTTGGTCAGAGATCGTGTAGCGTGGGACAGCGTGGGGGCATGGCGAACGGAGGGGAGTAGCGGGTAGCGGAGGAGGGGCTCACTATGGAGCGGTTGGTGTGCTCGGAGAGGCCGAAAGCACACCGAAAGGGAAAATCGACGGCTAGGTGGTGGCAGCCGAGCATGGAGAAGAGGGCGAAGATGTCGGCCACGTGGCTCCCCAGACTAATATGGCGCCCGGGGCGGATGACGTCGAGGGTGGTGGACCTCCAGGATGTGCTCCCACACGCCAGAGGGGCCGGTGGACACGTCAACGACGGAGAGGCAGTGGTCACCGTGGCCCTTATGAGCTCGAATCCGAGCATGTCAGATTCAGGGCTCCGCAGACCCAAGAAAAGGTTTGAACTCTGGGGTGTGTGCGAAGAACTCAACCCCTTCAGCAACCAATTCATCGCCCCCACGGCCTATCTCGGTGAACAAGGAAGAAGATGGACAGAGCAGTTTACCTAGGTTCGGGCCACCTTGCGGTGTAAAACCCTACTCCTGCTTTCTGGTGGATTTTCTTCACGAGGGGCTGAGGATGAACTAGTACAAGGGAAGAACAACCTCGCGAGGTCTGCTCTAGTGTGTGTGTGAGTTGAAGGGATCCGACCTCCTCTATGGTGGTGCTAGCCTGTACTTATAGTGGCATTGGTCCTCTTCCCCCAAAACATAGGAGGGAAGGGATCCCACAGTGGCCAATTCGAATGGGGACAAGTAGTACATCTTATCCTAGCAAAAGGTCATCATTTCTTGCAAATCTCCTTGTCGTGACGCTGTGGATGGCTCGGCGATGACATTTGTCCTGCCGTCCTGGCGGTCTTGGCCTGGTTGCATGGGAATGGAAACCGTTGGTTGTTTCCTCGGGACTCCGCGCCTACGCTTTCCTCCTTAGCACCAAAGAGGAAACCTGCTCCTCTGCGCCTGCTGGTGCCCGCCTGGCCTTGGTCGTCATGGCTTGCGTCACTGCAGCCTCATGAGGTTGAGCACCTCCATAGGAATCACCGCTCCTCAGGAGGCAGGACGGGGAGGCTGCTCCCTCCGGAGGTCTTACCGTTGTCCGCCTTACGAGGCTTGGCCCCTTGCAAGCGTCTTGACTTCTTGGTGTAGTAGATGGGTCGTACCAGGCTGTCAATGAAGCCACGCCGTTGGTTCCAGGCAAGAAAGTCTGGGTACCCTGGTTCCCAGAACGCTGATAGTAGCCCCCGAGCCCAAGGCGCCCTCGGGCTTGGCTTCGAGGTGAAGCCAAAGGACAAGGGCAAAGCGCCGCGGGCCAGGCTGACGCGTGGCACTCGATGGGACGTGGGCGTGCCCACTTCCCCACGCCACCACGACAACTGCCTGACTTGATAACTGCCTCGCATATGCGGCCCAACCATCATTGCCCGCTGGGCTCGCCTTCCGCTCCCCTGCTTTCCCGCGAGCTTGCGCCTCCTTCACCAGATTCCTGGCCAGCTTCCATGCACTCTGCCGCCATGGCTCCCAGGTCAAAGAAGGAGAAAGGCTGTGTGGTCGTGGAGCCCTCGCCGGGGCCGAAACCAGTGCTGGACCAGTCCATGATGATCAACCAGGAGGGGTTGAGCAAGGTCTGGCCAGCCCTTGCCGCCGATTCCAATGAGTGGAAGGCGACGTCGGTCTGGCCCGTCCCGGGGGCCTTAATTGATATGGTGGCCACCGAAATCCCCCTTCATCGCCATGCTCTCTTCGCCGGCATGCTGCCCCTCTTCTCAGACTTCTTCAACACCGTGTTATCGCACTATCAGATCCACGCACTGCATCTGGACCCCGGAATCATCGTTCTCCTATCTGCTTTCACCTTCTTGTGCGAGGCCTCCGTGGGCATCACCCCGTCCGTGGCCTTGCTCCACCATTTCTTCTCGCTCCACTTGGTAGAAGGCGGACACCGCTCGGGGTGTGTGTTGCTCCAGGCGGTGACGGCGACAGCTAGCTCCGGCATCAAATTCATGCTCTGCCCCGATGCGAGGGGGTTCCGGAAGCAGTGGGTGTATGTGGACGCCACCGTGCGCAGCCCCCTACTACTCCTCCCATCAGCGCCGGCGGAGCCAAGCTCCGACTGGGGACACGTAGAGCTCGTAGACCGACGGCTTGCGCGTATCTTATCCAGGCTGGCCAAGCTAAAGGGGGCATGGGTGAGGACGACAGTGGTGGTGAGGGCATTTTCCCGGAGGCGCATCGCTCCGCTCTAGTGCCATACCCGCCCAATGTGGGCCTTTACCGGCCCTGATGACCCCATGAGGCTCCAGGTGCCTTTGCTCCCCTCCAAAATGCTGCGTGTAGTGCTCGAACTCCTGACGGACGACCCCATGCCAGCCGCCCTTCCTACTGAGTGATGCCCTTTGTACAACTGCTCGAACGGGAGGGCTTTTGCCAAGAAGATGTCGTGCTTCGACGAGTGGTGGTTGCTCCCCGAGGGCCACGAGGGGCCTCGTGACCACCCCCTCTTGGTGATCCCTGCACTTGGAGGCCCTGCGACACGCGCTCTTGAGGTGGCCGCATGGGAGCGGGCTCCGTCAAGCGCTCCTGAGGTGGCCGCATGGTAGCGGGCTCCGTCAAGCGCTCCTGAGGTGGCGGCGGGGGAGCGGACTCCGTCAAGCGCTCCTGAGGTAGCCACTGGGAAACAGGCAGCTCCATGTGCTCCTGAGGTGGCCATCGGGGAGCAGCCACCATGCACTCCCGAGGTGGTTGCCGTCAGCTCCATAGGTGGCGGGGAAGGGGCCCCACCTCAGGACGCATCCGCCGCCACCGTCATGGAGGGCTGCGCCCCGGTTCACGGCGCATCCCTTCCCGATCTTGGGGTACCCCGCAAATGGAAGGGGCTTGGGAACCGCTGCGACCTCATTCCACGGGCCTTGAAAAAGAGGAAATGAATAGCCGTGGATGAGTAAGTACCTTGAATTTTGCATATTGCATCCTCTTCTGACTTTTGCTCCTCAGGATCCCTTCTGCTGCGGCGGTAAGCCCGTCTAGAGAGCGACCTCCAGAGGCTTCTAGTCCGGTTGCAACCCTGTCCCCCCCTGAGCCGGGTGGCTTCACGTGAGGTGGTGTCCGTTCAAGAGCCGAGGTCGCCGCTGGATGGTCGGGGGCCTGTGATAATCCCCAAGTGAAGGGAATCATCGTAGCAATTTCCAAAGGTGGAAGTGATAACTATGGAGTGTCGATCCCACAAGGAGGTAAAGGTAAGATCAATATTCTCTCAAGTCCCATCTGCCACTGATACGACTCTAAGTACACCGAACGTTTGCTTCCAACTAGAAATCGGAAATAAAACTATGTTGTGGGTATGAAGAGGATAACTTTGCATGATATCGGAGAGCTAAAAAATAAAAGTAGGTGCTGTTATCATAAAGTTAGAATACATTACTTAAGTATTCTAAATAGTGAGTGTGGAATAATGATGGGTCGGTGTGCGGAATTGTCCTAGGCAGTTATTAACCAGATCGGTGGTCATCATTGCAATTTCATATGAGGGAGAGGAATAAGCTAACATACTTTCTCTTCTTGGATCATATGCACTTATGATTGGAACTCTAGCAAGAATCCGCAACTACTAAAGATGATTAAGGTAAAACCCAACCATAGAATTAACATATCAAGTCATCTTTATCCCATACGCAACAACCCCCTTACTCGGGTTTAAGCTTCTGTCACTCTAGCAACCCACTATAAGCGAATCATGAACGTATTGCAACACCTTACAACGAGAATCCCTCACGTGTGTACGGCACGGAAGGCACAATAGGACAGAACCAAAATAAAACATACAACTCATACCAATCTAGATCATCAATCAACCCAAAGACCAAGGATATCTACTCAAAACATCACAGGATGGCAACACATCATTGGATCATAATATGTGGCATAAAGCACCATGTTCAAGTAGGGATTACAGCGGGGTGCGGGAGAGTGGACCACATAAAAGAGATGAGGATGGTGATGTTGATGAAGACGATCACCACGGTGATGATTCCCCTCCCAATGGCACTGTGGCGCCACCGAGAGAGAGGAGGAGAGGTCCTCCCCCTTGTGCTTCTTCCTCCATCGCCTCCCCCCTGGTTGGGGAGATATCCCCCCTCTGGTTCTTGGCCTTCATGGCGATGATGGCACCTCGAGATCCTTCTCCATGGCCTCCGGTGATGATGGCCCCCTCTAATAGGGTGCCGGACAGGGCCTAGATTGATTTCTCATGCCTGCAGAGGCTTGCGGCGGCGGAACTTATGATCTCCCTTTCTAGGTTTTCTGGATTTATAGGAGGGGTTAGTGTTGGTTTCACGTGTAGGGGCCCACGAGGAGTCCACGAGGCAGGGGGCGCCCTCCACCCTCGTGGTGGCCTCGGGACTCCCCTCCTGTATCTTTTCATTCTAGTATTTTTTTTATATTTTCCAAAAATATTCGCCGTTGATTTTCAGCGCATTACGAGAACTTTTATTTCCGAATACTTCATAAATTATAGATGCATTGGAGACGTATCAGCATCCCCAAGCTTAATTTCAGCTCGTCCTCGAGTAGGTAAATGATAAAATAAATAATTTATGAAGTGTGAATGCTAGCAAGTGCACAAGTTTGATCAATGATAATTTCAATCACCTTTACTAGCATCATTATTGTCATAGCAATAACGCAATTCATAGAACTTCTCATGATGAAGTAACAAGCTATTCACATGATAAAGTATAGATCATAAACTTTCTTGAAAACTAACAAACCATGCTCTTAGTCATCAAACAATTGCAATTCATCTTATTTTCAGGAAGGGTCTATGGAAGAGCTTTGATTTAGCAAACTCCACATACTCAACTATCATTTAATCTTTCACAATTGCTGACACTCACGTGATATTTATGGATTCAAAGTTTTAATCGGACACAGAGAAAGATAGGGGCTTATAGTTTCGCCTCCCAGCCTTTTACCTCAAGGGTAATGTCAGCAATAATAATTTATGAAAAACTACATCCAAGTGGATATATATATATATATATATATATATATATATATATATATATATATATATATATATATATATCCGGATCGCTCCAACACAAAGTGCTTGCCAAAGGAAAAAGTGTAAAAAGGAGAGGTGATGATCACCAAGACTCTTGTATAAGGGTAGAAGATAAAAGTAAAAGATAGGCCCTTCGCAGAGGGAAGCAGAGGTTGTCATGCGCTTTTATGGTTGAATGCACAAAATATTAATGCAAAAGAATGTCATTTTATATTGCCGCTTGTGATAAAGACTTTTATTATGCAGTCCGTCCCTTTTATTTCTTCCCTATCACAAGTTCGTATAAAGCTTATTTTCTTCACACTAATAGATCATACATATTTAGAGAGCAATTTTTATTGCTTGCACCGATGACAACTTACTTGAAGGATCTTACTCAATCCATAGGTAGGTATGGTGGACTCTCATGGCAAAACTGGTTTAAGGGATGTTTGAAAGCACAAGTAGTATTTCTACTTGGTGCAAAGAATTTGGCTAACATGAGAGGGAAAGGCAAGCTCAACATGTTGGATGATCCAAGACAATTAATCTCTATTCGGATATAGAAAAACATAACCCATTAAGTTGTCTTCCTTGTCCAACATCAACTTTTTAGCATGTCATATTTTAATGAGTGTTCAAAATTACAAAAGATGTCCAAGATAGTATATTTATATGTGAAATCTCTCTTCCTTCAATATTATTTCATGAATTGTTCAAGTGACCAATATTGCGTTTGTTAACTTTCAACAAATTTACCACCTATAGTTATTATATGTGAAGTCATTACTCCCCATGGTCTAAGCATATGAAACATATACAAATTCAGATTTATGATATTCAATTCATTCAACCATTTACTCATAGGATATACGTGAAGCATGTGAGTAAATGTCAAACTACACCAAAAAGATATAAGTGAATGATAATGAGTAGTCAAATAATTAACTAGCCATGTGAGGAGACTCTTTCATTCAAGATTTCAGATCCAATGATTTTATTCAAAATGCAAGTAAAATTGAAACTATGCTCCAAGCAAAACACATATCATGTGACAAATAAAAATATAGCTCCGAGTAAGGTATACCGATAGTTTTGAAGACGAAAAAGGAGATGCCTTCCGAGGCATCCCCAAGCTTAGGTGCTTGAGTATTCCTTTAAAATTACCTTGGGGTGCCTTGGGCATCCCCAAGCTTAGGGTCTTTCCTCTCCTTATTCTCCTCATATCGATATCTCACCCAAAACTTGAAAACTTCAATCATGCAAAACTTAACGGAACTTCGTGAGATGGGTTAGTATGATAAAGAGTAAATCATCCACTTTGGTACTGTCAAAGACAAGATTAATAGTTGTTCTCACACAATGCCTACAACACCATATCATTTCTACAATTTATATTGAGAAATATAAGCCAAAGAAACTAGAAAACTAGCAAACTATACTAAAAACAGAATCTGCCAGAAACAAAACAGTTTGTAATGATCTGAACATCAACCATACTTCTGCTACTCCAAAAATCCAGCAACATTACAAAAACCTGAGAAATTTGTGTACCAATACATTCCAAAAAGTATCAGATCAAAATAACGTTTTTGTGAATTAACAAAACTAATTTACCTGGCGCGAAAGTTTCTGATTTTCAGCAGGATCAACACAACTATGTAAGCTATCCCAAAGGTCTTACTTGGCACTTTATTGAAACAAAAGCTATAAAACATGATTACTACAGTAGCTTAATCATGTGAACACACAAAAACACTAAGGGTAAATATTGGGCTGTCTTGCAACAAACGCTTTTCTTTAATGCCTTTTAGCTAGGCATGATGATTTCAATGATGATCACATAAAAGATAAGAATTGAAACATAAAGAGAGCTGTTGGAAATATGCCCTAGAGGCAATAATAAAAGTATTATTATATTTCCTTGTTCATGATAATTGTCTTTTATTCATGCTATAACTGTATTATTCGGAAATCGTAATACACGTGTGAATACATAGACCACAATATGTCCCTAGTGAGCCTCTAGTTGACTAGCTCGTTATGATCAACAGATAGTCATGGTTTCCTGGCTATGGACATTGGATGTCGTTGATAACAGGATCACATCATTAGGAGAATGATGTGATGGACAAGACCCAATCCTAAGCATAGCACAAAGATCGTGTAGTTCGTTTGCTAGAGCTTTTCCAATGTAAAGTATCTCTTCCTTAGACCATGAGATCGTGTAACTCCCGGATACCGTAGGAGTGCTTTGGGTGTATCAAACGTCACAACGTAACTGGGTGACTATAAAGGTGCACTACAGGTATCTCCGAAAGTGTCTGTTGGGTTGACACGGATCGAGACTGGGATTTGTCACTCTGTATGACGGAGAGGTATCTCTAGGCCCACTCGATAATGCATCATCATATTGATCTCAAAGTGACCAAGTGGTTGGTCACGGGATCATGCATTACGGTACGACTAAAGTGACTTGCCGGTAACAAGACTGAGCAAGGTATTGGGATACCGACGATCGAGTCTCGGGCAAGTAACGTACCGATTGACAAAGGGAATTGTATACGGGGTTGTTTAATCCTCGACATCGTGGTTCATCCGATGAACTCATCGAGGAGCATGTGGGATCCAACATGGGTATCCAGATCCCGCTGTTGGTTATTGCCCGAGAGTCGTCTCGGTCATGTCTACGTGTCTCGCTAACCCGTAGGGTCTACACACTTAAGGTTCGGTGACGCTAGGGTTATTAGGAAGACTTGTATGTGATTACCGAATGTTGTTTGGAGTCCCGGATGAGATCCCGGACGTCACGAGGAGTTCCGGAATGGTCCAGAGGTGAAGTTTTATATATGGGAAGTTGTCGTATGGACACCGGAAAGTTTCAGGGGCTTATCGGTATTGTACCGGGGCCACCGGAGAGGTTCCGGGGGTCCACCGGGAGGGGCCACCTCTCCCGGAGGGCCACATGGGCCGCAAAGGGGAGGGAGCCAGCCCCTGGAGGGCTGGGCGCGCCCCCCACCTTGGGCCCATGCGCCTAGGGTTGGGGGGAAACCCTAAGGGGGGCGCCCCCCTTGCTTGGGGGGCAAGTCCCCCCTCCCTGGCCGCCGCCCCCCATCTAGATCCCATCTAGAGGCGTCGGCCCCCCTCGCCCCTTCCCCTATAAATAGAGGGGTGAGGGGAGGGCTGCTGTACACACACATCCAAGGCGCAGCCCCTCCCCTCCCCAACACCTCTCCTCCTCCGTTACGTGCTTGCGAAGCCCTGTCGGAGTACTGCTGCACCAACACCACCACGTCGTCGTGCTGCCGTTTGAGCAATCTTCCTCAACCTCTCCTTCCTCCTTGCTGGATCAAGATGGAGGAGACGTCGTCCATTCCGTACGTGTGTTGAACGCGGAGGTGCTGTCCGTTCAGCACTTGGACATCGGTGATCCGAATCACGACGAGTACGACTCCATCATCACCATCCCCTTGAACGCTTCCGCACTCGATCTACAAGTGGTATATAGATGCAATCTCTCTTCCATGACTCGTTGCTTAGATGAACTCATAGATGGATCTTGGTGAAACCGTAGGAAAATTTTTAATTTTCTGCAATGTTCCCCAACAAGAGCATCATGAAGAATATGACTAGAACATTTAATTCTAACCCAGTTCCTATGCCTAGGTATTTTGTGAGCACACAACTTACGGGAACAAGAATCAACTAGCATCGGAAGGCAAAACAAGTATAACTTCAAAACTATAAGCACATAGAGAGGAAACTTGATATTATTGCAACTCCTACAAGCATATATTCCTCCCTCATAATAATTTTCAGTAGCACATGAATGAGTTTAACAATACAACCATCACATAAAGCATTCTTTTCATGATCTACAAGCATACAAATTTTACTACTCTCCACATAAGCAAAATTCTTCTTAGTTGGAATAGTGGGAGCAAACTCAACAAAATAACTGTCACGTGAGGCACAATCCATTGAAAATTAAAATCATGATAACAAGTTTCATGGTTAACATATTCCCTTATAGCATACATGTCATCACAATAATAATCATAGATAGCAACTTTGTTCTCATAATCAATTGGAACTTCTTCCGAAATAGTGGAATCATTACTAAGTATAGTCAAGACCTCTCCGAATCCACTTTCGATGAAAGTATTATTCATACTCCAAAAGATATAAGTGAAGTTCATGGAGCATTATACAATTAATATAGACTAACCAATATCCAAGCTCAAAATATATAAGTGAAGCACACGAAGCATTCTATAAAACAATACTCAAAAGATTTAAGTGAAGCACAAAGAGCATTCTATAAGATCAATGAAGAGATATCTAATACTAGCATGGTTCTTAAAGAAAAATAAAAACACAAAGGACACAAATCATGTGAACAAAACAAAAACCGAGGTATGCCGATAATTGTTGAAGAAGAAAGATGGGATGCCAACCGGGGCATCCCCAAGATTAGATGCTTGAGTCTCCTTGAAATATTTACTTGGGGTGCCTTGGGCATCCCCAAGCTTGAACTCTTGCCTCTCTTTATTCTCCTCACATCAATAACTCCTCGTTCTTTGAACACTTCATCCACACAAAACTTAATAAAAACTTTCAGAGATCTGTTAGTATAATAAAGCAAACCACTACCTTTAGGTACTGTTGTAAACTCATTCCAATTCCATATTAGCATTATATCTAATGTATTCCAACTTCACCATGGTCATACACCCCGATACTACCCATAGATTCAACAAAATAAGCGAACATCACATAGAAAACAGAATCTGTCAAAAACAGGATAGTGTGTAGTAATCTGGAAATTTCCTATACTTCTGTAACTCTTAAAATTCTAAAAAATATACGACATTTAAAAAAAATTGTATAGAAGTACTGTGCGAAACATTTCAGACCCGTTTGACTTTCTAGTAAAAAATGTAAATTCACGCGCTACAGCCAAAGTTTCTGTTTTTGCACTGCACATAGTAAACAAGCACTCTAATCATCCTAAAAACAAAGCTTGGCACACTATTTTTATAATACAATGGATATATACAAGGGATAATTATTTCTGAGAAACTTCCATGAAAAATTCTACATTCTTTCCATGAGCATGAATACAAGTGTTCAAGGTCGACCCTCACTTCTCCAATGCATAAGTTTCCAATCACTTCTCTTTTTGAAAAGAAACTTTTTAAGCATAAGAGGCAAGTAAAAAAATGTATTTTAATTTTTTAATTTTTTTGTATGTTTCACCCACAACTAAGCCAAACAAAAAAGGGAAGACAAAATCTATTTAGTGAAGAAAGCAAACAAGCATCCACGAAAATATCAACCCCACGCTATTGCTCCCCGGCAACGGCGCTAGAAAAGAGCTTCATAATCCCCAAGTGCAGGGAATCATCGTAGCGATTTCCAAATGCGGAACTGATAAGTATGGAGTGTCGAGCCCACAAGGAGCTAAAGGTAAGATCAATATTCTCTCATGTCCTATCTGCCACTGATACGACTCTACGTACACCGAACATTTAACTAGAAACGGGAAATAAAACTATGTTGTGGGTATGAAGAGGATAACTTTGCATGATATAGGAGAGCTAAAATATAAAAGTAGGTGTTCTTATCATAAAGTTAGAATATATTACTTAAGCATTCTAAATAGAGAGTGTAGAATAATGATGGGTCGGTGTGCGGAATTGTCCTAGGCAATTATTAACGAGATCGGTGGTCGTCATTGCAATTCCGTATGAGGGAGAGACATAAGCTAACATAATTTCTCTTCTTGGATCATGTGCACTTAAGATTGGAACTCTAGCAAGCATCCACAACTAATAAAGATCATTAAGGTAAAACCCAACCATAGAATTAACATATCAAGTCCCCTTTATCCCATACACAACAACCCCCGTACTCGGGTTTAAGCTTCTGTCACTCTAGCAAATCACTATAAGTGAATCATGAATGTATTGCAACACCCTACAGTGGGAATCCCTCACGTGTGCGCGGCATGGAAGGCACAATAGGACAACGCCACAAAAACATACAACTCATACCAATCTAGATCATCAATCAACCCAAAGACAAAGGATATCTACTCAAAACATCATAGGATGGCAACACATCATTGGATCATAATATGTGCCATAAAGCACCATGTTCAAGTAGGGATTACAGCGGGGTGCGGGAGAGTGGACCGCGTAAAAGAGATGAGGATGGTGACGATGATGGTGACGTTGATGAAGACGATCACCGCGATGATGATTCCCCTCCCGATGGCACTCCGACGCCACCAAGAGAGAGGAGGAGATGTTCTCCCCCTTGTGCTTCTTCCTCCATGGCCTCCCCCTAGTTGGGGAGATGTTCCCCCTATAGTCCTTGGCCTTCATGGCGATGATGACCCCTCCGAGATCCTCCTCCATGGCCTCCGGTGATGATGGCCCTTTCTGGCAGTGTGCCGGAGACGGCCTAGATTGATTTCTCGTGGCTACATAGGCTTGCGGCGGCGGAACATCCGATCTCCCTTTTGTTCTGGGGTTTTCTGGATTTATAGGAGGGGTTGGCGTTGGTTTTACATCAAGGGGGTCCACAGGGAGTCCACGAGGCAGGGGGCGCGCTGTAGGGGGGCGCCCTCCACCCTCGTGGTGGCCTCGGGACTCCCCTCCGGTATCTTTTCCTTCCAGTATTTTTTATATTTTCCAAAAATATTCTCCGTTGATTTTCAGCGCCTTTTGTGAACTTTTATTTCTGCACAAAAACAACACCATGGTAGTTCTGCTGAAAACATCGTCAGTTCGGGTTAGTTCTAATCAAATCATACCAAAATCATGTAAAAATATTATAAACATGGCATGAATACTTCATAAATTATAGATATTTGATGACATATCAGCCTGCACTCCCGGCGTCCTTCTTCTGGAGCGACCCCTAGAGCACAGGGGCCATGGCAAGGACCCCTCCACTGGTTCTTGCCGGCGGTTGGGAGATCCGTGCGACGGCTCTGTCTTCAAGCAGCAGGGCTGAACCGCGCCGTGCCCTATCCCATGCCCACGGAGCTTCAACCCCCAGCCCCACGCTGGAGACGGGTGAATCATCTCGCGTCCCTCCGGCCGACCGGGGCGCGAAGGAAGGGCCCTGCTGGGCGTTGGAGCTTGCACGCGGGCACAGTGTCGTCCATCATGACCTTCTCCAGGAAGTGACGAGCACACTAGGTTGTCATGGGACGGAGCTCATCGACGTCGACGCGCGCCTCATGGTGGAGGGCCTTCGCCTGGCGCGCGAATAGCACCAGCTGAAAGTCGCCATCAACCTTAGTCGTTTGCATCATGAGCACACCCGCGTGGAGGCAGAGGAGTCTCTTGCGGCTTCGCGGGAGGCTCGTGATCGCACCTTGGAGGAGGCCCGAGCCGCAGACCGCCGGCATGACACGGCAGAGGCGCGTGAGAATGAGCTTCAAGCCTCTAACGCCCTCCTCGAGCAGCGAGTCCAGGCGCGCATGGTGGCGCTTGCAGCTTCGGCAACCGGGCCGCCCAAGAGCGCGACGAGGCCCTCTACGCCCGACGACTCACTAGCGCTGGAGGCAGTGGAGCTAAGCCTGGAGCGCGAGCAACCGGAGGTGATGGAGCGCCAGGTGGTCACAACCAAGGAGGCCCTTGCCTCTCGGGAGGCGAGGATCCAACGGGAGGTCAAGCAGAAGGTGGCGGAGATCCGCGAGGCCCTTGTCGAGGAATATCGCCAAAAGCTAGGGCTCCAGGAAGCTATCTTCAAGCAGCGGCAAGTTGAACTGTAGGGCAAGGCCGATGCCCTCAAGGCAAAGCTGGTTGTGGCAGAGCAGTGTGAGAAGGCCGCCGAGGCGGCCCGGGCCATTGCTGAGGCCGAGCTGTCCTCCCTTCATCAACAGGTTGCAGGTGTTACGTCCCTCGTGGAGAGAGCCTCGGACGAGGCAAGCCGCCGTCAAACGCTGGAGCGCGAGCATTCCTTGATGTTTGACGACCTCATGGTTAGGTCCAACCGGGCCCTAAGAACCATCTGCGACGATAGCATTTCCTGCCCGTACGAAGCTGATGATGTTTGCTACCTCCGCTTGTTCACCCAGGTCGTGACCTGCCCCGAAGGCGGGCCGCGAGGGTGTGCCAGCTTGTCGAAGATAAAATCCATTACCTTCTTGGACGCGTGTTCTCGCGTGTCTTCAGTCACCTTCTTAGCCTCGATCCCCACTTCAACTTCAGCGTCGCGATAGCCCCCGTGCCTGGAGTAATCCAGGGCGACCTGGCGAGCAGGGTGGACGACCATGTGGATGAACTGATCGCAGAATTCATCCTTGCCGATGATGTGGCTGCACTCACAGCCGAAGAGGGTAGAGCTGATGGTGATTACAATGATAGCGACGCTGGTGGTAACACGTCTCTCTAGGCTTGTATTTCCTTGTTTGCCTGCCAAAATTATAGATATAGCCCCATGGGACGTGAAAGCATCTTTTGGAGGGGGCTCCCCTGTAATGCATGAAACAATGATATGCCCTCTAAATTATTTTCGAAAGTATGCCGCCGTGAGCCGAAGGGCCCCTGACTAGAGTAGTTAGCATGGCTTAGATTTTGTGTTCACGGCCTTGGACAGGTTCTTGCTGGGCGTCGAGCTTCGCGGGAGTGTGGGGGGCGCCCGATACTGAGTACCCCTAAGGCCCAAAGCTGGGTGCTCTTGAGGCCACGAGCTGAGTGTCATGCATGGTGCGTGCCTGCTGGCTCTCTTGACAGTGCTGCGCGAGGATCCAGGCGCCAAAGCTTTGGTGCGGTGTGTGAACGGGCGGACCCACGGTGGTTACATTCTTGGCCCCGAGGGGGCCCTGATGCCGCTTGGGCTTGCCCAGACACGCACGCCACACCCAGCCCCTGCTCGCAGGGCACTCGGCGGGAGACAGTAGGCGGGAGTCGTGCCTCCCAAAACACAAATCACAGAAAAAGGAAACACTGCAAATCGAGAAAATTCCCCCCTTTTTATTTTAACAAGTGCATGAAACTTCAAATTTCATTTCAAAAGTAGCAAATCGAATTAGAAAAAGAGAGCAAAAAAGACGGTCGCGTCTGGCATCTACACTAGTCTTCTCACCAGCGCGGAGCTTAGTGCTTCCACTGGGCGTTGCAATAGTCATTGGAGGATGGTGTCGACTACTAGGGTGGAGCATGGTGCTTCCACTTGCACGTGGGTGGGAGCCCCCGTGAGGCTCGGGGGCAGTGCTCAGGAGACTACGGGGCGTGTACAGCCCCACTTATTATTATGTAAGAGTGTCACGAGCGAAGACTTGAGGGGCACTCCTTAATTCTCGGGTGGGGACCCAACCTCACGCATACCCCAACCATCGTTGGGGCGTCCGAAAACTAGGGCAGGACCAAGGGGTAAGGGGCTATGCAGGCGGTGGTCGGGTGGCTGCAGGCCCTCGACCGGAGGAAGGGCTCGCCGGTGCCTTCCCCGGAGGAGGACCCACTTCAGGATGGCACGCGCCACCGTAGTGGTGGCGCCCTGCGCCTTGCAGTGCGGTGGGGGGGAGTTCTAGCGTTGGGCTTCCCCCGCATGACCCCCCAACACACCCTGCCTGCCTGAGGCAGGGCCAACATCTGGAGGTGTGCGACCATGGCATGGTTTACCTCGATCCAAGGTTAACGCGACATGTTCCAAATATATTGGTCGTAGCTGGCGACCGTTTCTGTCGAAGGTCCTGGCGAAGCGCTGGGTTGGCTCGTAGGGGGTCCCGGCTCCATGTTGCCTTGGCGATCCTTATGTCTCGGCCGGCAGGGGGAAGGTGTACAGGCCTTTCCTTTATTCGTACAACGAGCCCACCAATAGCGGCACGGAGGAACTAGTGGCCATCGTCATGAGGCCGCCCCCCGGTCCCTCTGCTCTGCTGTCCACCATCAGTGTTGTCCTACCTTGCTAGCCTGGGGTGGCTCTTCGCCACTGCCTTGGTGGAGCCCGCTTAACCCGGTCACACCCCGGGGGCGCGCCCCTTGGGCCAGGGGGTAGCGCCGCGTGCGGAACCACCCCCACGAGGCCCTTTGGGCTCCCACCAGGTGGACGAGCAGACACAGCAGGGGCGGGCGCGGGTCCCCGCAGGTGTCCACGATGCCGGCAGGATGTGAAAATGCGTCGTGCCCTCTCAGGCAGCATCGAGCAACTCGGCGACGCGGGCGAGTAAGGCATCATGGCTGCCTTCAGCTAACCTGCAACGCAGCAGCTCACGCACCACCTGGAGCGTGGCTCGTGTGTTCGCCTACTCCAGGCGAGCGTGCAGAGACGACATCATGGCATAGCCAGAGGACCATGCGGTGACATGGTTGCGACACTGCACGGGAGGGTGTGGGAGCGGCACGCATCGCCGGTTGTGATCGGCACCAGTATCCGCGCCCGTCACAGGGAGCATAGGGTGATGATGAGCTATGTGGCCGAGGGGCTCCCCCCGAGTTGGGCCAGCAGCCCAACGCACATCACAAGCTCGAGAAGCCTCTGCCATGGGTGCGACGGAACGAGCGCGGGGTGTAGATGAAAGAAGTGTTTCGACACACCCCTACCTAGTGCGCCAAATGTCGGATTCAGGGCTCCGCAGACCCAAGAAAAGGTTCGAACTCTGGGGTGTGTGATAAGTGAAGGAAATATGCCATAGAGGCAATAATAAAGTTGTTATTTATATTTTCTTATATCATGATAAATGATTATTATTCATGCTAGAATTGTATTAACCGGAAACTCAGTACATGTGCGAATACATAGACAAAACATAGTGTCCCTAGTATGCCTCTACTTGACTCGCTCGTTAATCAAAAATGGTTATGTTTCCTAACCATAGACATGTGTTGTCATTTGATGAATGGGATAACATCATTAGGAGAAGGACGTGATGGACAAGACCCATCCGTTAGCTTAGCATTATGATTGTTACAGTTTCATTGCTACTGCTTTCTTCACGACTTATACACGTTCCTCAGACTATGAGATTATGCAACTCCCGAATACCGGAGGAACACCTTGTGTGCTATCAAACGTCACAACATAAATGGGTGATTATAAAGATGCTCTATAGGTGTCTCTGAAGGTGTTTGTTGGGTTGGCATAGATTGAGATTAGGATTTGTCACTCCGTGTTTCGAAGAGGTATCTCTGGGCCCTCTCGGTAATACTCATCATTATAAGCCTTGCAAGCATTGTGACTAATGAGTTAGTTGCGGGATGAAGTATTACGGAACGAGTAAAGAGACTTGCTGGTAATGATATTGAACTAGGTATTTTACTCTGTCCGTTTTAAAAAAACGCAATCGACCTACGGGCCGTGCCCAAGCCGGACTTCCCCGGCCGACCCTTTAAAGGGCGAAGCAGCCAACCCAGCCAGCCCAAGCCACCGCCGCCCAAACCCTAGCGCCGCCCGCCTCGATCCCCGCACCACACCGCCACCACCATCTCGCGCTGCCGCCCGCTGACATCGCTGGAGCCCCGCCGGAGCTAGCCGCCGGTCTTTTCGCTCAGTTAGGTAAAAACCGTTCGGTTTTTCTAAACCCCTAGATTGTTTTTTTATTTTAGATCGGTTTTTCTGCGGTTAGTTTATTTTCCAAACGCTCTTCGTTAGCTTGTTTTAACAAACGAATTCGTTCATTTGTCTCTGTTAGCAGACGTTCGTCCGATAGATTTTTCTTTTTCTGTTTTATTTTTGCCAAGGACCTATCCGTGATTATTTTTATCGCAGGTTAG
The DNA here is from genome assembly GCA_963921465.1 of Triticum timopheevii. Classification (NCBI taxonomy): domain Eukaryota; kingdom Viridiplantae; phylum Streptophyta; class Magnoliopsida; order Poales; family Poaceae; genus Triticum; species Triticum timopheevii. The sequence continues at coordinate 236,405,735 of OY997264.1, read as the reverse complement.
CCCTGATCTTCAAACCCTCGGAACTTTTTAACTGTTAGTCGGAATCTATTGAAACCAACGCCAAAATCTTCGTATCGAGCCCCTCTTTCCATTAATAAACTTGAACAGGATTTTGACAAATTAAAATTTTGTTTCAAGCAGATTTGATTTCGATCTTCTTTTGAGCGTAGTCTGAGTTTTGTAGCTCCGATTAGAGTGATTCTTTTTGCTAATCGAAGCTCTTCAGTTGAACTTTCAGTCTGGATCTTCTTATTTGAGTTTTACCCGTGCATATATGCTTGAGTGCTTATGTATGCTATTGTTTGTTTGCGATAGGATTCCCTGAGTGCGAAGCGTGCTACTACGAGTCTCTAGGGTTTGCAGATCGTCAGCAAGGCAAGTAACACTTTGATCATATCCCTTTACTACCCAGTTTTTATGCATTAGTTCCAATCCTCAAACATTGCATGGTTAGGACCTGAATAACATGTGGGTTTGGGAAGTAGATGATGAGGTAGAACCTATTGCCCTTATATTATCAAACCTTTGGGAGTTACTTCTACCTTATGCTCAGGTTGCTATGCTATGCTCGTAGACGTGGATTGGTTGAGTGTCCATGACAGATGTGAGAGTTGTTAATTAATGGTTAACTTAAGGTGGCTACTTAAATACACATATGGGTGGATTGGTTGCGGGCACCTGGAGAATCCAGTGTTGTCCTAGGATATCCCGGAGTACCTGTGTGATCATCCTGCGGTTCGCCACCCAGGCTCAAAGGGATCATAAGATTATTCATGCTAGAAACTTTCGTGTGCAGCCACAAGATATTATGGGCTCTAGCATAGTTGAGTAGGTTGCATGACCTCTTTCAGTGGTGGGCTAGTAGATGTAGGGGAAAGTAGGTGTAACTGTCCATCCAGAGTAAAGAGTTAATGTTTCTGAAAGACTGTGTCTCGGTCATTCGTTTATCAAACACCATGTAGTGCGAGAAATCTAACGGAGGAGATCGAGTCTTGTGGGGAAAAGTGCGCAAACCTCTGCAGAGTGTACAAACTAATCATAATTAGCCGTGTCCCCGGTTATGGACATCTTGAGTATCTGGTTCTTGGATTATCATGTTGATCTCATTACTCTAAATTAATTTGTTGGGTTAATTGATATATGTTTAATTGCGATTGAGTTGGAGAAACCTTCTCAACGTTTAACAACCACCATGATAGTTAAATAAAACATATTCCTTTGTCGTAGGGAAAAACTGGCTTTATGCCAAAACCTTAACCATAGAGCTCTCCACCAGCCATATATGCATGTAGTGATAGCATTTATTCTGTTCATTGCTCTTTTTGTGTTACATTGACAGCATATTCCATGTGCTGACCCATTTCGGGCTGCAACATATCATGTTGCAAAATTTCAGACAAAGAGTAAGGTGCGCTAGGTCGTTGTCATTCACTCAACTATGCCATTGGAGTTGATGGACTCACTTTATCTTCCAAGCCTTCCGATGTTATCTTTTTAGATGGCCTTAAGCCATATTATTGTAATAAGTTCTCTTTTGAGACATTCGATGTAATAAGTATGTGATTGAAACTCTGTTATAAATCCTCGAGTACTATACGTGTCAGCATTACCGATCCAGGGATGACAGTGATGCACAGAGACTTGACCGTTTGAGGTCTGGTCGCTACAATATTCGATGGCGATTTGTATTATGAGTTATGTGATTTGATGACCGAAGTTTGTTCGGAGTCCCGGATGAGATCACGGACATGACGAGGAGTCTCGAAATGGTCGAGAGGTAAAGATCGGTATATTGGAAGGCTATATTCAGACATCGGAATGGTTCCGAGTGATTCGAGTATTTTTCAGATTACCGGAGAGTTACGGGAATTCGCTGGGGGAAGTTAATGGGCCTTATTGGGCTTTAGTGGAGAGTGGGAAGATGGGCCACGGGATGGTGCGCGCCTCCCCCCTGCCCAAACCGAATTGGACAAGGGGTGGGGGAGCGGCCCCCCCGTTCCTTCTCCTCTCCCTCCTTTCCTTCTTTCCTACTCTGAAAAGGAAAGGGAATCCTACTAGGACTTGGGAGTCCTAGTAGCACTCCCTACACTTGGCGCACCCCTAGGAGGGTCGACCTCTCTCCCTCCCTCCTTTATGTACGTGGGCAGGGGGCACCCGAAAGACACACAAGTTTCTCTTAACCGTATGCGGTGCCCCCTCCATAGTTACACACCTCGATCATACCATCGTAGTGCTTAGGCGAAGCCCTGCACCGGTAGCATCATCATCACCGTCGCCACGCCATCGTGCTGACGGAACTCACCCCCGTCTTCAACTGGATGAAGAGCGCGTGGGACGTCATCGAGCTGAATGTGTGCTGAACATGGAGGTGTCGTATGTTCGGTACTTGATCGGTTGGATCGCGAAGAAGTTCGACTACATCAACCGCATTATTGAAATGCTTCCGCTTTCAGTCTACGTGGGTACATGGACACACTCTCCCCTCTCGTTGCTATGCATCACCTAGATAGATCTTGCGCGATCGTAGGATTTTTGTTTGAAATTACTGCGTTCCCCAACAGTGGTATCCGAGCCAGGTCTATGCGTAGATGTTATATGCACGAGTAGAACACAAAGAGTTCCGGGCGATAATAGTCATACTGCTTACCAACAATGTCTTACTTTGATTCGGCGATATTGTTGGATGAAGCGGCCCGGAGCGATATTACATGACCGTATTCACGAGACTGGTTCTACCGACATGCTTTTGCAAATAGGTGGTTGCCGGGTATCTGTTTCTCCAACTTTAGTTGAATCGAGTTTGACTACGGCCGGTCCTTGTTGAAGGTTAAAACAGCACACTTGACAAAACGTCGTTGTGGTTTTGATGCTTAGATAAGAACAGTTCTTACTAGAAGCCCGTAGCAGCCATGTAAAACTTGCAACAACAAAGTAGAGGACGTCTAACTTGTTTTTGCATGACTTGATGTCTTGTGATATGGTCAAGGCATGATGTGATATAAATTGTTGTATGAGATTATCATGTTTTGTAACAAAGTTATCGGCAACTAGCAGGAGCCATATGGTTGTCGCTTAATTGTATGCAATGCAATCGCCATGTAATTGTTTTACTTTATCACTAAGCGGTAGTGATAGTCGTAATAACAATAGTTGGCAAGATGACAACGATGCTACGATGGAGATCATGGTGTCGCGCCAGTGACGATGGAAATCATGATGATGCTTCGGTGATGGAGATCATGAGCACAAGATGATGATGGCCATATCATGTCACATATTTTGATTGCATGTGATGTTTATCTTTTATGCATCTTATTTTTCTTAGTACGGCGGTAGCATTATAAGATGATCCCTTACTAAAATTTCAAGGTATAAGTGTTCTCCCAGAGTATGTACCATTGCGACAGTTCTTCGTGCTGAGACACGACGTGATGATCGGGTGTGATAAGCTCTACGTTCACATACAACGGGTGCAAGCCAGTTTTGCACACGCAGAATATTCTGGTTAAACTTGACGAGCCTAGCATATGCAGATATGGCCTCGGAACACATGAGACCGGAAGGTCGAGCGTGAATCATATAGTAGATATGATCAACATAGTGATGTTCACCATTGAAAACTACTCCATCTCACGTGATGATCGGACATGGTTTAGTTAATTTGCATCACGTGATCATTTAGATAACTACAGGATGTCTATCTAAGTGGGAGTTCTTAAGTAATATGATTAATTGAACTTTAATTTATCATGAACTTAGTCCTGATAGTATTTTGCAAATTATGTTGTAGATCAATAGCTCGCGTTGTAGCTTCCCTATGTTTTTTTTATACGTTCCTAGAGAAAACTAAGTTGAAAGATGATAGTAGCAATGATGCGGATTGGGTCCGTGATCTGAGGTTTATCCTCATTGCTGCACAGCAGAATTTTGTCCTTCATGCACCGCTAGGTGACAAACCTATTGTAGGAGCAGATGCAGACGTTATGAACATTTGGCTAGCTTAATATGATGACTACTTGATAGTTTTTTGCACCATGCTGTACGGCTTAGAACCGGGACTTCAAAAACGTTTTTCAACACCACAGAGCATATGAGATGTTCCAAGAGCTGAAATTGGTATTTCAGACTCATGCCCATGTCAAGAGGTATGAGACCTCTGACAAGTACTTCGCCTAAAAAGATGGAGCTAGTGAGCATGTGCTCAGAATTTCTGGGTACTACAATCGCTTGAATCAAGTGGGAGTTAATCTTCCAGATAAGATAGTGATTGATAGAGTTCTCTAGTCACCATCACCAAGTTACTGGAACTTCATGATGAACTATAGTATGCAAGGGATGACAAAACGATTCCCGAGCTCTTCGTGATGCTGAAATCGACGAAGGTAGAAATCAAGAAAGTGCATCACGTGTTGATGATTGACAGGATCACTAGTTTCAAGAAAAGGGCAAAGGGAAAGAAAGGAAACTTCTAGTAGAATGGCAAGCAAGTTGTCACTCCCGTGAAGAAGCCCAAAGCTAGACCTAAGCCTGAAACTGAGTGCTTCTACTGCAAAGGAAATGGTCACTAGAAGCGGAACTACCCAAAATACTTGGTGGATAAGAAGGATGGCAAAGTGAACAAAGGTATATTTGATATACATGTTACTGATGTGTTCCTTACTAGTGTTCATAGTAGCCCTTGGGTATTCGATACTTGTTCGGTTGCTAAGATTAGTAAGTCGAAACAGGAGTTACAGAATAAACAGAGACTAGTTGAGGGTGAAGTGACGATGTGTGTTGGAAGTGGTTCCAAGATTGATATGATCATCATCGCACACTCCCTATACTTTCGAGATTAGTGTTGAACCTAAATAAATGTTATTTGGTGTTTGCGTTGAGCATAAATATGGTTAGATCATGTTTATTGTGATATAATTATTCATCTAAGACAGAGATTAATTGTTATTCTGTTTACATGAATAAAACCTTCTATGGTCATACACCCAATGTTGATGGTTTACTGAATCTTGATCGTAGTAATACACATATTCATAATATTGATGCCAAAAGATGCAAAGTTGATAATGATAGTGCAACATATTTGTGGCATTGCCGTTTAGGTCATATTGGTGTAAAGCGCATGAAGAAACTCCATGATGATGGGCTCACTTGATTATGAATCATTTGATACTTGCGAACCGTGCCTTATGGGCAAGATGACTAAAACTCTGTTCCCTGAAACAATGGAATAAGCTAATGAGTTATTGGAAATAATACATACCGATGTATGTGGTCCAATGAGTGTTGAGGCTCGTGGCAGGTATCGTTATTTTCTGACCTTCACAGATGATTTGAGAAGATATGGGTATATCTACTTAATGAAACACAGGTCTAAAACATTTGAAAAGTTCAAAGAATTTCATAGTGAAGTAGAGAATCATTGTAACAAGAAAATAAAGTTTCTACGATCTGATCATGGAGGTGAATATTTGAGTTATGAATTCGGCTTCATTTAAAACAATGTGGAATAGTTTCACAGCTCACGCCACCTGGAACACCACAGCGTAATGGTGTGTTCGAACGTTGTAGCCGCACTTTATTAGATATGGTGTGATCTATGATGTCTCTTACCGATTTACCACTATCGTTTTGGGATTATGCATTAGAGAGAACTGCATTCACATTAAACAGGGCACCATCAAAATCCATTGAGACGATGCCTTATGAACTATGGTTTGGCAAGAAAACAAAGTTGTCATTTCTTAAAGTTTGGCGCCGCGATGCTTATGTGAAAAAGTTTCAACCTGATAAGCTCGAACCCAAATCGGAGAAGTGTGTCTTCATAAGATGCCTAAAGGAAACTATTGGGTACACCTTCTATCACAGATCCGAAGGCAAGATATTCGTTGCTAAGAATGGATCCTTTCTAGAGAAGGAGTTTCTCTCGAAAGAAGTGAGTGGGAGGAAAGTAGAACTTGATGAGGTAATTGTACCTTCTCCCGAATTGGAAAGTAGTTCATCATAGAAATCAGTTCCAGTGATTCACTATAAAAAAATTCACTTCCGTGATGATATGTGTTTGTCATAGTAGGTCGCGTTTTTTGTCATGCATGTACATCCATGACGATTTTATGACAGAATCAAGATAGTCATACCTGTGCTGTCGTAGAAGTGTTCCATGACATTACCAAAATTATCATCACGGGAGTGTCCACTTCCATGACGATAAATCGCGTGTCACAGAAGTGCTTTCGTCAAGGGTGACCGACACGTGGCATCCATCGTAACGGAACGCCGTTAAGCTATCGGGTCGGGTTTTGGCTCCGATAACGCGTTAACAGCCCCGACCAATGGGGATTTCCCACGTGTAAAATCATCATTGGCTAGAGGAAACACGTGTCGGCTCACCGTTGGGACAAATGTCATCCATTCATTGGACCGAAGTCGCCTATGATACGGCGACACGTGGCACGACCCAACATAGGCCCATTCCTATGAAAAGTCCGGCCCGTTTGACTTGGTCAAAAGGTGGAGGCCCGGCCCACAGAAAGCCTGTTAATGGCCTATTCGCATATAGCCCATTTACAGCCCGCTAACCCAGGTCCCGTTACGCCCTATCCGAATTAGGCCCAGTAGAGTCAACTGGGCCGTCCAATATGATTCAGCCCGTTTTAACTTCCGGCCCATGTGTGGCCCATGACTTCTTTCGACCCATATGAGGACCTTTGTAACTCTTAGCCCATTAACGGCCCGTGGTGAAACTGGCCCGTAGTGAACAGTGTATCACTTTATACCCATTAACGGCCCGTTAATCCATTGGGCCGTTTCCATCCCAAGTTATCTTTCGGCCTTCTCAGGGCCCATTGATTCTTGGGCTCATTTGTAGCATTCGGTTACATACGGCCCATTACTGTCATTTTCTGCTTGTGGGCCAAATTCAGCCCGTCGTTACAGTCGGCCCGTTTGCGGACCGTTAATACGTTGGGCCGTTTTCATGTCAAAAAAACCCATTGGGTTGTTTACATAGAGTTATCAAGTACGGCCTATTAACAGCCCGTTATGGTCCACGAATAGTACGGCCCATGACTGGCGAATTGATGATATGCCCCGTAGAAGGGCTATGGATCCTACGGCCCGTATGAGGCCCATGGATAGTACGGCCCATAGAAGGCCCATGGATCGTACGACCCATAGAAGACCCATGGACCCTATGGCCCGTAGAAGGCCCATGGACCCTAAGGCCCATATAGAAGGCCGATGGATCCTACGGCCCGTATAGAAGGCCAATGGATCCTACGGCCGGACGAAGGCCCATGGATCATACGGCCTGCAGGAGGCCCATGGTTACAACAGTCCGTGTGTTGTCATGATTATTTTGGCCTAGCTACCAAAAATAGGCTATTGTGGCCACTAGAAAAACACAGAAAAAGAACTGCAGTGACTACAAGAAAACAACTAAACAAGACAATAAGGAAATAAATAAGCAAGTAATTAAGGCTATCCTATTACCGCTATTAGACATATTACATCCACTGGGCATCAAAGTTTGCCACCAGTGCAAATATAGGGAACAAAGCGGCATATTACATACACTGGCCATCAAAATTGGCCACCAGTGCAACTAAACGCGGCAGCAAAACAACAGCATAACTGACACAACTTCAGAAGAGCTCAAGAAACGTTATCCTGGGTATCCACCATGCTGGCAATAAGCCTAGCAAGCTGATTAGCTTTGTCCTGTTTGGCGCTAAAATCCTCCAATGCTTGCCTTTGCACCAGAAAGTATGCGTCTGAATGCTCCAGGGACTTCCGCAGTCCTTCCGCTTCTTGTCGTAGCATAGCAGATCGATGTCTTTCAGCTTGTAGTTGAGACTCGAGAAACGGAACTGATTTAGACAGTGAGTTTGAATAGCTTGTGCATGCGGTAGTGGCCAGTAACTCGAACACTAAACCAAGACAGGACTTTGGGGTTGTCTCGTTGTCTTCAAGATAGTCTTCCTTAGCTGTTTTATCAGCTTTGTTGGAGACCAACAAGGATGTGTCACTATAATGAACCTTACCTGCATTACTTCCTTTACCATTGCTTAATAAGGCACTCTTCCCCAATATTCCGTCAGCATTCTAAAAGAAGAAACAAGCAGACACATAACAAGTTTAGCATGTACTAGTATATGAAACTCATTTCGGTTAACCAGTTTATTAGTAAGGTGGAGAGGATTAAACTACCAAGTCTTCTATTGCCAAGTACTAGTACATAATAAAAGCATCAAATAAACATATATCTATGTCCTATGGTCACTTCATTGTCTTGCCAAATCAAAATAGAGACACGGTTCAAATCATATCAGTTCAAGACAAAGCAGCAGTGAAAGAATACAAAGTGTGGGAAACTACACGGCACAACAAGATTTCAGATGGGTACCACGGGTCTACATGTACAACAACACTATTGGCTCTGTTGTGATGCTAGTAATGTGCATGATATGAAAGTCAACTGTATACACAATTGAAATTGAAATCAGCAGAGCTATTGATAAGAGCAAACCAGATAAAGAAACATGTGTGAACATACCTACTGTGCCATTGGAGTTTCGATTGGATCCTTCAATTTAAAAATAAGTTTGTATGAGTAAATACAGTGATACAAGAGCAAAGCAATCATAGTTAAAAAAAGGCGCGCCTAAGCAAGCGCTTAAGCGCGCCTAGGCTCTAAGCAGTGGCAAAATGCATTGCGCATAACTACGCATAATCTGTGCATAACTTTGCATAACCATGCGCTTTGGTCAGTAAAGAGCAAGGCGGTGGCAAAACGCACAATTAACGCCTAGTGCTTTTTTGAACTATGATAGCAATGGAATCTTAAATTAGAACAGTTGTTCTTCAGGTTTAGGCACTTGTTCTACATGAACAGAGTACAGTAAGACGCAAGAATAAAATACTTAAAAATAGAAAATGAGCTCATAGACCTTACCATTTCTTGGTTCGGGACCAGTACAGAACAAGGCGTTCCCAGTCATCGTCCAGTAAATGTGTCTCAGGAGAACGTAAGGGAATTTGATGAGTTTCTTTGCCGGTGAAGTACGTTTTCTTCAGGTAATTCTGATACTGCCACCAAGCATTCTTGAAGATAGCAGAGGTATTAGCACAGGTTACCTCATCCTGAGTTTCCCAATCAGTCCTTCTCTATAGAGAAAAATGGGAAATTTTGCTGCATTATAACCATCATGGAGGTAGGATGTATGGGACGAAGCAAAGTAATTGCCATGAATAACATTACTTACACATAACTCCTAGACAAACACCTGCAATTAGCATTTTCCTTCATCTTCTGTCTAATATTTCCAAGATGGGAAGATACGCACATACGATTTAACAGCATCAAATGCGATAGATGCTAAACTACGACTGGCTGGTTGTGCTTCCTCCACAGGAATAGACGTACGAACTGGTGGATTTGGGGTTCGCTGTGATAGTACTAGCCCTTTGGGAACTGGAGTTGCCTTACTAACTGCTCTTGTTTGGGAGCTCTGTGGTGGAGAGGTGATGTGTCAACAGGAACTGTGTTACTATCGGCTGGGGTTGGGGTTAGATTGGGTGAAGCTGGTTCTCTGTCCATCACAGTAGGGGTACAATCTGCGAGAGTTTGGGTTATGTGTGGTAGGGCTGGTTCTTGTGCATGTACAACCGGGGTGCTATCTCCACCAAGAGGTAGCATTGTTTTATTTGAAGACTGCGTTTTTATTCCGCTAGATATTGGCATCACCTGCTCCAATTCAAATGGCTGATAAACAGGAAACATAGTTGAATGTACATACATTGTATGAGAGACAGATGCAATAGATAGTGTGGAAAAAAGAGGGCATGAAATAGTTGACATGTATATTGTTTAACTAAAATGGATAGCATGACATAATTTCACATATATGATGTCTATCTAAACTGGATAGCATAGCCTAACATAATTCAAAGATATGATGAATAACTAAACAGGATCGCATGACATAATTCACCTACATGTTATCTAAGTAATCAGGATTGCATCATTTAATTTACATATGTGATTTATATGCTAAACAGAGGGCATTCGATATGATGTCTGAACTAAGAACATGGTGTTGAATATTGTGTATATGATGTCTAAACTATGCAATGCAAGACACCGTATGCATGATATGAGCAGTATAACCGTGCCAAGTTAGATCATACACCTCAGTGGGGGAATAGGACTGGTCATCTATCTCTGAATCCATCTCTGAGGAGCTATCGGGACCCAACAAGAGAGATGCTTCGACAGGTAGCACTGTCTGCTCTGAAGGCCTTGTTTTCACTCTAGATTTTTCCATCTCCCACCCAAATGGCTGATTCACAGGAAGAGTAGTTTAATGTACAAACATTGTCGACAAATGGAAATGTAATGAAGAAAAGGATGGGCAAGATGTCATTCAAATATATGATGCCTGGTTAAACAGGATGGCATTGCACAATCACATATATTATGGCTGGCTAAAAGACATGAGACTGCATAATTCCCATATATGATATAGAAACTAAACAAGTGGCGTTACAAAACATGTCTAAACTAAGAAGATGACATATATGATGTCAAAAGTAGGCATTGCAAGGCAACATATGCATGATATGACTAACATCATCATGCCAAGGTAGAGCAAACAACTTGGGGGGTAAATCGGAGTGGTCAGCGGCGTCTGAATACACCTCAGAACAGATATCTTCCTCTGGATTACAATCTGGAGAGGGGTGGGGAGGGTTTGCCATTGAACCCACCATGGAGCGATGTCTGCATGACATTGTATTGCCGCACAAAACTCTTCTCTTTTTCTCTACATGTTCAGCATGACTGTGTACAATATCTGACATGCATACGAAAAAAATATGGTGAGATTATGTAAGGAGAGCATGCAGAAATTTAGAGTGATGGTAACAACCAGTGGATCGACATTTTTCCGTTGAACAAAAATAGCCCTAATGGATCGACATGAATGTATAGTAATAAGTGATGCAATAAGTGTACAACCTCTTTGCCATAGTCGTGTCGACCTCAACATCATTGGGTTGGTCGCTGAAGCAGTTGAGGCAGAGGTGGCTGTCGGAGGTGTGTAGGAAGATCTGAGGAATCTGTAGACGGCATCCAGGGCACTGATCTGTTGTGATGGATCGGTATGTCGTTGGAGCAGCTCCGGTGAGCCGTAAGACGTCAAGGCTGAAGCAGCACAAGACAGATATCGTCAATCTCAAGTGGGATTCTAATAGCATCTCCAATAGATGATGTAAAATGGATGTAAAATTAAAATCACCAAAAACCACCTGACTACAATAGATGAGGTAAAAACTGTTGACTCTGAACTTAACTATCGAAACTGAAATTTACTGTGGAATCTGAATGCTACTGTCGAAATTGAACGCAATGGTAGCAAAGAGGCACTTGACATGTAGTTTAGGGAGGGCCTGTAGTTCATCTTCAACCTGCACCTCCTGAGCCGCCAGCCACCACCGGCCGAACCGCCGGCCCCAGCGCCGCCTCGCCGCCCCGAAACAACTCGCCACCGCCGCCCCGGCCAGCCCTCTAGGCGCCCCGCCTCTCCACCTTGAACCCTAAGATAGATAGTGGGGTACCTCTCCGACGAGCCCGTCCCCGCTACGGGTGGTTCTTCCTTAACTCCGGCGAGCCCCCCCCCCCCCAACCCCTGAAAAGAGACTGACTCAAAAGTCGATTCAGTCGACTGAAGTGTGGCTTAATCGGAGCAAAGCAGCAGCACGAGCGAGGGGGAGAGCAGCAGCAGCAGCTGGGCGAGCGAGCGATCGAGCGAGAGCTGGAGCAGCAGCAGCAGCGCGAGCGAGCGAGCGAGAGCCGGAGCAGCAGCAGCAGATCCGGCTGGTATGGACGCCGCCGCCGAAGGGGCCTTGCACTAGGGGAGAGCCGCCATGGAGATGTTGCCCACAGCGCCAGCTTCAAGGTAGCCGCTACATGGGGGTGTGGGATGGAGCACCGTCGGCGCCGGGAGGTCTAGTTAAGGAGAAGGTGCGATGCGATGAGTGTACAACCTCTTTGGTGGTGCCGAGTAGGCCTCGGCTTCGTCCGAGGAGTCGGTGAGGATGCTGCAGTTCCGGTGGAGCAGGTTAAGGCGGCGCTGTGGGGATGGAGCAGCCGCGATAGACGAGGCGATCGTCGGAGCAGCTCCTTGGAGGTGGAGGACGGGGCGGCTGAACCGGCGGGACGGCGAGATGGACGACGGATCCTCATCCGGGGAGGTGGACGAGCGACGTCGAGCTGTTGCGGTGGACGATGTCGTCGGGGAAGAGGCTCCGGCTAGGCAGCGGTGACGTGGCAGACAGAGGAGGGTGGGGTTTCGCGGCTGGAGCGGAGAGGTTATGGCGGCCTGGGATTTCATATGGCGAAAAGGGGGCGATGGGAGGGGGTGAAGCATGACATAGGGACGCGCTTGTCCAAAATGTAGGGTGTGTTACAAAAGTACCCCCCACCGATTTTAACTAGCGACCCTTTCGGCTCAGGGTTAGAAGGGGGATTTCGCGTGTCGGGATTTGGCAGCTCGAGGGAGTTTTCGCGCGCGTTGTAATTTCGGGATAGCAAGGCGCGGGTTTTGAAGGCGCCAGTTTTGGGAGCATGATATCTGAATTTTCGGGATATAACAAGATGCGGGTTGAATTTGAGGGACAACCCTAACGTGTAGTAATATTGTACTTGTACGTACCAAATCAATTCACACTTCCCTCAACCAAAAAGAAAAGGAAAAAAATAAAACTATTCACACCACACAAAGAGAGAGTCTTGCCCCATTTTACTATACAAATGCTATTCAAAGCTACTCCCTCCTTCCATCTATATAGGGCCTAATGTGTTTTTCGATGCTAACTTTGACCAAATATTAGAGCAATGATATATGACATGCAACTTACATAAAGCACACCGTTAACTTCGTCTATGAAAGGTTCTTTCAATGATATAATTTTCACATTGTGCATGTCATGTACTATTAATCTTGTCAATAGCCAAAGGCAGTCTTAAAAATCTTATTACGCCCTATATAGATGGAAGGAGGGAGTATGAATCCATGTTATGGCCGATTAATTTTTTTCGCTTGCTGTATAATGCATGTAACCTACTCATACCAACATTTTAGTGCATTCCAAATGTCTATACTATGGCTGCAATTCGAACTAAATTTGAATTTGTTTCTCTATTTCATTAAGAATCTACAATCATGATTGTTGCCAACTTCAACCATCATAGTTACCTTGCTATCCGCCAGATATAAATCGGACGACCTATAATGCAGGATGGCAAGCACACCATCATCAACAACTCCATTTTTCTACAAGAGTAGAGATAAAATATATTAAATGTAGTATAACATGTCCATAAACACACCATGTGTATCACCGTTATATATATTCACACATGCGTCAGTTTAAAACACTGATAAATTCTTCAAATATCCGAATTCGCTTTTTATAATGAAGTATATATGATCTCTATTCGTCTTTTACACCCACACAACCCTCTTATCTTTGTAGCTAGCGCTAACTTTCTCTTGTGCATGCACACGCCCGCGTCCCTCTCACCCTCCCTCAGCATTCTCTAGCTCCATCATGCAAATTCGTCTTTTCACTTTAGGTCATTCACCCATGGTGTTTGTAGGCCCCCCAGCTCCTTCTTTACGACACACATCGATCGATATGCCTCTCTAGCTAGGTGTGCCTAGCACAAACACAAGCTTCCCCTCTTCTCTTGTCACCGTCCATGCCTCACTCCCACCACTCGTTTCATCGTTCTCGTACTCGCACACTCCTCCCCGCTCGATATAGTATGCCTCTCATACCACCTCCTACATGCATCGCTCTATCTCTATTCTTCTCCTCGTGCCTCATTTGCTTCTAACACACACATGCATGTATACTGATCGATCTCCCAACATATACCTGGATCGACTTTAACTACCCCCCCATCGATCGACGTACCTCACAAGTTATGTCTCTCCTTTCTCTAACAAAGGGCGATTGATCTTCCTATGCAGTTATGTCTGCTTACCACAGCCACATCGTCCCCCTCATCATTCGTGCATGCCTCCTGACCCGTCTCTCACACGCACGTGCACAGACAACAAGCAGCCATCTCCTCTCTTATTGATATTGCGGGCGTGCCCTCCGTTTGTCTAGCAAGCCTATCCCACCATTTGTTAGAAGCAACTCCACTACCACCCCCTCCAACACTCTAGCTCTGTGTCTCTCCCAACCTTATTCCTCTCCTGCACATATGCATGGATGCCGATCGATCTCCCTTAATACATGAGGCAGATCGATCTCCTTAATACATGAGGTAGGCCTCTCTCCTCCTCCACACATATACCAGCCATTGTACCTCTATAGTTAATTGGGCCTCCCTCTTCCCCAACCAAGAACCGATAGTCGAGCCCTGCAGGTAGGTATCCATGCCATAGAGACAAACTGCACATGTCCCCTCTCACGTTCCAGTAGGCCAGCCACTCTATATCTTTGACGTGGGCACACACAAATTCGATGGCACTCTTTATCGATCGCGCGCGCACACATGCACACATCATCCCTCTTTTCGATTCTATGGACACCTCAAGCCGGTGATACCTCCACTGTCTTCTCGTCGATCGCCCCCTCTATATATATGTTATATCCAGGACTCTATTTCACACACATTGCATATGTTACATTTTTTGATTGAACCCCCCCCCCCCCAAAAAAAACTCTTAAGGACCCACACACTATATCTCTCTAGGTTTGTATCTCTCTCACACAACCCCACGTAGGTGGTGTACGTATACAAGAAGCGAATAGGTGCACCGTGCATGTACTCACGCTTCGTGCCCAGCCACACCTGAGCGGGTACACGGTGGAGCTCGTTTCTTTGAGAAATGGCAGCCCACATGCTAATTTGAACGCCTGTAGCGGTTGTTTACCTAGGGAGGTCGTGTACCACGCCTGCACGAAACAAAGTTCGACTTGACGCGTTGCCGCATTATTTTTAAATAAAGTTATAGTGCTCAATGGCACGTACACAGAATATAAAACGATTTTTATGGAGAAAAAGGTAGTCCGCTCACTATATACAATGGAGCCTTGCGTGCCTGGTTTGTCGCTCTTCAGAATATCTCACTCAAGGCTGCGGTGGCCTCTCTCTCTCTCACCGTTGGTCACTGATCCGGCCGCATCCCGTCCGCCGGGGTGAGGGAGTGCGGTGGCCTCTCTCTCTCACCGTTGGTCACTGATCCGGCCGCGTCCCGTCCACCGGGGGAAAGGGAGGAAGTGCATCGTTTCTCCATTCGACAGCGTCGAGGCAGCATGTCCCGATCTATGGTACACGCCATTCTCTCTGACCAAGCTCCAGCGCGGCAGGGCGTACGCCACCTGCTCGCAGATTCCACCCTCCACCGCTCACCTAGTTACATCCCGACGACCTCCAGGTATCCCCTCTGGCCTTGCTCCACTGCCCGTCTTCCCACGTCGCTGCATGTGGATCTTCCATAGTTCTTTGCCCAAAACGTAGCTCATCCAGCGTACTTTCCATATTGCATTCTCGTCCTCACACCGTTTTCGACAAACACAACCGTGTTGTTATCTTCCCTTAGGGCAAGTAATATGCTTCTTTTTTGTCGTCGCATGTGTCATCAACTGTTATTGGCCAATAATTGTTTCCTTTCTACCTCTTTTTTGCAAACAGGGCTATCCATTTCACCTTGTTGCTATTGCGACCTTTTGGTGAACTGCACAAATCACTTTTTTCTTAAGAGTGTTTTGTGCAGTTGTACTAAAATGTCACATGGGCAACGTGTCTACATTTCAGTGCGACTGCACAAAGGGAGATTGGTTTTGCTCTATCCTCCTCATCCAACTCCGAGCCTAATCTTCTCCAACTAGTTAGTCTTAAGAGAGACTGCAAAGGTGACCGGCTTCTATTTATGTGTTTATTGGTTCATCAGCAGTCCTCTATTATCGTAATCACACTTAATATCTTTGGAACAGGGACGCTCAGCTCTATTTTAGTGGAACTGCACAAAATGATCGGAATGTTGCATGCTCCAGACAGCTACCTTTTTTCCCAACATGCCTTGTTGATTTAGACAGAGCTGGGGGAACATTGCTGCCAATGAAAGCATGGATCAATTTAATTTAACACCTTCTCACAACTCTGTCTTCAGTTGTGATGAAATTATTAGCTCTGATCTGCTAATAATTGACATGCATTAGCAAGGAAGTTGGTTTTTTATTGTTTCCGAAAGAGCATCGATGGCAAGACACGCGAAACAGAAGCTGAAAGCTCACACCATTTTACAATTTCATGTCTCGCTGGAAAATTATTTGTATAGTACGTCAATTATGTAAACAAATGATGGAAGCTTGATAGCACTGCCAGAAGCCTCTTCATCATCCGGGTCCATGTGCCATGCACAAAATTATACTCCTTCTATCCTAAATATTTGTCTTTTTACAAATTTCAAACAGGCAACATTTTGCTTCGTATGTGTACTCCCTCCGTTCCTAAATATTCTATTCGTCTTTCTAGAGATTTCAACAAGTGACTACATACGGAGCAAAATGAGAGAATCTACACTCTAAAATATGTATATACATCCGTATGTGCCATTCCATTTGAATTCTCTAAAAAGACAAATATTTGAGTAGTCACTCGTTGAAATCTCTAGAAAGACAAATATACTCCGGAGTATATTTAAGAACCGAGGGGGTAGTGCACAAACGCATGGGAGACTCGGCCCGGTCGTTGCGCCGCATTAATAGTGAGTAATGAGCAGCCAAATCGTAAGCCCCCCTTTCGCACTGTAAGTTGCTTTGAAGAAGCAACCATCAATACGCTCTTCTTTGAATCCGCTCATACTACTCCATCCGTCATTGTTTATACAGCGTGCTTCAGAAAAAAGAAAAAAGATCTATGGGACCAAGGCAACTAGCGATCGGCCTGAAAAACAGCATTGGTAGTTATAGCACGGCGTCTATTACTAGAGGGAATAATGCGTACACACATGCGTGCAGTGCTTCCACCCCGGGTACACACATGCATGCACTTACTCCACTCCGTAGTACTCCCTCCGTCCCTAAATGTAGGGTGTATAGTTTTTGGCACGAAAATTAAAGAATGCACGTGAAGGCAAAATTTCACAAGTTTTGGGCAAGTTTACACCTGACTAATTGACATGAGAAAATAGAGGAGCTTGCATGATATAAGGAAATTTAATCGAATCCTAAAAAAATTATCCAAACGAGTGTTGCAACGCAATACACCTTTTATTTTGTATTTTTTTTTCAAAAATCTATACACCTTATATCAAGGAATGAAGGGAGTAGTACAGAGTATATGGAGAGAAAATTGTGGACTTGATTGCGGTTACCACGCCTAATTAATTGAGCATTAAACCAAACGCGTCTAAAGTCTCTCTGGTGGTGGAAATGCATTGAGAGAAATGCATCATAATGAAGCGCCCCTTGTAAACTGCGATAAAGGGAGGAGTAGTATGAAGGTTCAAAACCAAGAACGCGTATGGCCAGTCGGTCAACGCACCTCCTTTTGGCATATCACTGACATGTGGGACAGGAGTGTGAGCAAAACCATCTCAAATGACGGCAAAGAGCCAACCCGCCGTTCCTTGAGAGAGACGAGGAGCCAGAACACGCAGACGGGTTCGCATGGAGGCCAAGATGTATTCGAGCATGGTTGGTTGATCGATATCATTCATTACATGTTGGGCTTCCGTTTTCCGCCCTTCTCTGGAATAAACGTGTACTTTATCAGAGATAAAAAATAAGAGTACAGATGCTCCACCATGCGGTTCTAGTAGTAGTACTACTCGTACTACTGCGCTTGGCTCTTCGCCTCTTCGTGAAGTCGAACAATGATGGTACTCCGCATGTTGGGTACTACAGTGTATGCCTCTGACAATCTGACACCGAATGGACTGATGCATGTCCACCGAGGGTAGGTTGCATTAGTCAAAAGGCGTAAGCGAGCTTCCCCTTGTCCTGCAAGCTTCTCCTCGTTCTGCGAGTTGATGGGACACACCAAAAAGTAGTGCTAGTCCAGACTCCCTCCTTTCCGGTTAATATGGCTTAATCTTTTTTGCGGGTAAATGAGAGAGCTTTATTCATATATAAGCATTCTTAGGACGATCAGCCAAGACAGTGGTCACTAGGAAGAGAGGTACCCCGCAAAAAAAGAAGTAGGAAGCGAGGTGTTTCATCAAGCCAGCTCTCGGCCACATTCAAAGTGTAGCAAGCACGGTTTGCACGGAGATGCGCCGCAAGGTTTGCTGACCCGTTTACATGCTGAATAATGAAAAAAGAGGAAATATTACCGAGCGCTACTATTTGTAACCGGATATGAGCCAGAATTAAGCGAGAATTGTGGCGAGTGTTCCATGCAATCAACTTCCATTATCACGTGCGAGAACCCTCGAAGAGAACCAAATATGTTGAAGATTGCTTTATCACATTTTAAAATTATAATAAGAGTGCAGATGCTCCTCCATCCGGTTCCTAGTACTAGTATAGTACGTACCTTTATAGACTATATTAGTAGTACTAGTACTAGTAAACTTTGCGCTTGGCTGTTCGCCTATTCGGGAAGTCGAACAATAGTAGCACTAGTAGTATAGTGTATGCTTCTGGCAATATGACACCGAATTAACTATTGCACATCGATCGCCTGAGCAAGGGAGAGCTTGCATTAGTCAAAAGTTTCTCCTTGTCCTGCGAGCCACCGCGCGCAAGTAATGCTAGTCCATACTGCCTCCTCTACGATTAATATTGATTAATTTCAAACGAGATAAATACACAGTCTATCACTGTATATTTGTAAAAATACGGTCAGTGGACTTCATAATACACTCATTGCGCTCAATATATATATTTTCCGGTGTTTATACGGTCACTAGCTCACCCTGACTTAGTATGTGTGTGCATGCACGTGTAGGTTGAGCACTTAGCGTGACCGTGTGTGTTTCGTCGTGTGCTCGGACATGCATGCATTAGGGCGTCGCGCGCATTTTTTGCATCCATGTGTACGTGTGACTGTTGCATACACGTATATGGAGTACGTGTAGGGGCCACTAAGGAACAGTCAAATCACACAGTAAGTTAGTCGGAAGAAGCAACCATCATTTCACTCTTGAATGACACGTACGCAATATAAAATGGTTGATATGGAGAGAAAAAGAAAACCACTATATATACACTAGCAGGAGCCTAAGCTACAAGCCTGCTTGCTAAGGTTGCTCTCTTCACAAGCATAGAACGATGGGCCTGATCACGCAGCTGGGGGAAGGGAACAATGTTCTGCGTAGACGCGGTCGACATCGGCGAGGGAGAAAACCCATAGTCGGTGCGTCCCAATCGGGGGTCACCGCGGTATGGGCCGATGTCGTGTCCCAACCGCCATTCTAGGTACAACCCGACGTCCCAGGTAGTCCATCTTCCTTTTGGACCCGGCTTGCTCCACTTTCGTAGCTCCATCTCCATGTCGATCTTCCTCTACTTCTGCCGGCTTCTACTTGTGATGAGTTTATGTCTCATGAACTAGTGCCAATACTATTATTCTAATCACACTTCTTCAATATCTTTGCCATCAGGGATGCTCAGGTCGATTTTAGTGGAACTGCACAAAAGCATCGTATGATCCGAGGGTGCCAGCCATCTTTCCTTTGACAGGTTCTACCTGGCCAGGGAATTAAATCATGTTTAGGGATTAGGGTTTAAGTCGTAGTGACCCCATCAGTAGTTTTTCTTTTGTACACGCTCTCACAACTTTTTTCTTTAGTTGTGTACTAAATATTGGCTATGATCTATGAATCATTGAGATGCATCAGCATGCGTGTTAGTTTTCCTTTGTATTTGATGGAATGTTGTAATAGGGAAACCTTGGAATAGGAATGAAAATGGAGTGGAAAGTTTCCGTTTTTTCAGAGAAAAAATGGAAACGGAGAGAAACCAAGGTTTCGTTTTGTTGGATCGCGCCATCGAGCAAAACCAACATTTAAATCACGTCTGTCGTGTTCGTGTCTCACCCTCCTACACGGCTTGACCCCACATGGTCGCTCGGCATGCCACTCACCGCAAACCGAGTATACAATAACTTTCCCGCCTGCTTGTCGATGGATCGCGCCATGGAGTATAACTAGCACTACTGGAAGAGATTACGAGTTGGGGGAGGACAGCTAGCTGTAGCACGGACTCCCAAGAACTTTTTACGTGCATGTTGTAGCTGGCTATTGCGACCTTTGAACGCGAAGTAGCCGCGTGCACACGGAAGCGGCGCGGGGGACGCTCTCTCGGCCAGCGCGCCGCTTCAATGCCGGTGCCAGTGAGAGGTCGCGTCCACTCTGGCCGGGCATGAATGCGGCACTGACCGTTTCGGGCGGGAAGCACGCGCGGGTGATGAAGAGGGTTCGGGTTGGTCAGGACCGGCCGTGGTAGCGGTCCGGACGTGCGCAAACGAGAGATGTTGTACGTTAATATTGTTACGTATATAATTAACAACGTAAATAATGTGCCAGTTGGACAAATATGATTGGAGATGGAGATGGAAATGGAATTTTACGTAAACATGGATATGCATGTCTATGTCTATGTGTGTGTGCGCGACGACTCTCGCGAACTGGAAGCGGGGGCGTGTTTTTGATCGAGTTTTCTTTCTTGGTATGTTAGAAAATCAGTTTGTCTAATTCACATCTAGATGTTATTTAAGGATATCACATCTAAGCTCCCACAAGTATATAATGTAGCAACAAGAAACAAAAAAACTAGGACAAAAAAAATAGACCACAAACAGAGTGGACATCAACTTAGACATCTAGATGTGTCCTAGACAGACCCTTAAAAAATTGTCCGCCAGTTTTCGTTTCTTTTTTGGGGAACGCGCGTATTCTATTTAAAACCACTGCTGTGGAGAGATTTTTTACTCCATTATAGCCTCTTGTTTGATAGAGTTTCTCGCATCTCGCTCTCTCACCCTCTGCATATCAAAACAAGATGACAGTTTCCACTCTATCTCTCTCCTCACCGGTGGTCACAGATCTGGTCGAATCCCGTCCGCTGCGGGAGGTGAGGAGGTGCAGCGTTGACGTTGTCGCCGTCGGCGACGGAGGGAGCCAATGCGTGCTACGTCTTGAGCTTGCGTTGGTTTTCCTCGAAGAGGAGAGGGTGATGCAGAAAAGTGTAGCATAAGTATTTCCCTCAGATTTGAGAACCAAGGTATCAATCCAGTAGGAGGCTCCTCAAAAGTCCCATGCACCTAAACAAACAAACTGAGAACTCGTAACCAACGCAATAAAGGGTTGTCAATCCCTTCATGGCCACTTGCGAAAGTGAGATCTAATAAAGATAGTATGATAAGATAAATATATTTTTGGTATTTTATAAGATAGATGCAAAAAGTAAAGATGCAAATAAAGGTAGATTGAAAGCAAATATGATAGGAGATAAACCCGGGGGCGATAGGTTTCACTAGTGGCTTCTCTCAAGATAGCATAACTATTATGGTGGGTGAACAAATTACTGTTGAGCAATTGATAGAAAAGCAAATAATTATGAGATTATCTAGGCATGATCATGTATATAGGCATCACGTCCATAACAAGTAGACCGACTCCTGCCTGCATCTACTACTATTACTCCACACATCGACCGACTCCTGCCTGCATCTAGAGTATTAAGTTCATAAGAACAGAGTAACGCATTAAGCAAGATGACATGATGTAGAGGGATAAACACATGCAATATGATATAAACCCCATCTTGTTATCCTCGATGGCAACAATACAATACGTGTCTTGCAACCCTTTCTGTCACTGGGTAAGAACACCGCAAGATTGAACCCAAAGCTAAGCACTTCTCCCATGGCAAGAAAGACCAATCTAGTAGGCCAAACCAAACTGATAATTCAAAGAGACTTGCAAAGATAACTCAATCATACATAAAAGAATTCAGAGAAGATTCAAATATTATTCATAGATAAACTTGATCATAAACCCACAATTCATCGGATCTCGACAAACACACCGCAAAAAGAGTTTACATCGAATAGATCTCCACAAGAGAGGGGGAGAACATTGTATTGAGATCCAAAAAGAGAGAAGACGCCATCTAGCTAATAACTATGGACCCGTAGGTCTGTGGTAAACTACTCACAACTCATCGGAGGGGCAAGGATGTTGATGTAGAGGCCCTCCGTGGTTGATTCCCCCTCCGGCAGGGTGCCGGCGAAGGCTCCAAGATGGGATCTCGCGGATACAGAAGGTTACAGCTGTGGAAATTGTGTTTCGTGGTGCTCCTGGATGTTTTCGAGGTACGTAGATATATATAGGAGCAAGAAGTACGTCGGTGGCCGCCCGAGGGGCCCATGAGAAAGGGGGGCGCGCCCTACAGGGGGGCGCGCCCCTATATCGTGGGGCCCTCAGAAGCTTCTTGACTTGCACTCCGAGCTCTCCGGATCATGTTCGTTCCAAAAATCACGCTCCCGAAGGTTTCATTCCGTTTGGACTCCGTTTGATATTCCTTTTCTTCGAAATACTGAAATAGACAAAAAACAGCAATATGGGCGGGGCCTCCGATTAGTAGGTTAGTCCCAAAAATGATATAAATGTGTAAAATAAAGCCCATAAACATCCAAAAGGGGTAATATAATAGCATGGAACAATCAAAAATTATAGATACATTGGAGACATATCAAGCATCCCCAAGCTTAATTCCTGCTCGTCCTCGAGTAGGTAAATGATAAAAAGAGAATTTTTGATGTGGAATGCTACCTAGCATAATTCATAATGTAATTTTCTTTATTGTGGCATGAATGTTCAGATCCAAATGAATACAAAATAAAAGTTCATATTCACATAAGAAATAGTAATACTTCAAGCATATAGTCTGGCTATGCTCAAAATAACATGGCTAAAGAAAGTTATCCCTACAAAATCATATAGTCTGGCTATGCTCTATCTTCATCACACAAAGTATTTAATCATCCACAACCCCGATGACAAGCCAAGCAATTGTTTCATACTTTAATAATCTCAAACTTTTTCAACTTTCACGCAATACATGAGCGTGAGCCATGGACATAGCACTATATGTGGAATAGAATGGTGGTTGTGGAGAAGACAAAAAGGATAAGATAGTCTCACATCAACTAGGCGTATCAACGGGCTATGGAGATGACCATAAATTGATATCAATGTGAGTGAGTAGGGATTGCCATGCAACGGATGCACTAGAGCTATAAATATATGAAAGCTCAACAAAAGAAACTAAGTGGGGTGCATCCAACTTGCTTGCTCACAAAGACCTATGGCACTTTGAGGAAGCCCATCATTGGAATATACAAGCCAAGTTCTATAATGAAAAATTCCCACTAGAATATGAAAGTGACAACATATGAGACTCTCTATCATGAAGATCATGGTGCTATTTTGAAGCACAATTGTGGAAAAAGAGATAGTAGCATTGTCCCTTCTCTCTTTTTCTCTCATTTTATTTTTTTTCTTTTTTTCTTTTTCTTCTTCCTTTTTTTCTTTCTTTGGCCTTCTTTTTTTTACTTTTTGGCCTTTCACTTTTTTTTCTTTTTGTAAAGTCCGAAGTCTCATCCCGACTTGTGGGGGAATCATAGTCTTCATCATCCTTTCCTCACTAGGACAATGCTCTAATAATGAAGATCATCACACTTTTATGGATTTACAACTCAAAGCTAGAACAAGATATGACTCTATATGAATGCCTCCGGCGGTGTACCGGGATATGCAATGAATCAAGAGCGACATGTATGAAAATTATGAAGGTGGCCTTGCCACAAATACAATGTCAACTACATGATCATGCAAAAATAAATATGACAAAAGTAATGCGTGTCAGATGAACGGAATAGTGGAAAGTTGCATGGAAATATATCTCGGAATGGCTATGGAAATGCCATAATAGGTAGGTATGGTGGCTGTTTTGAGGAAGGTAGATGGTGGGTGTATGGTACCGGCGAAAGTTGCACGGTACAAGAGAGGCTAGCAATGGTGGAAGGGTGAAAGAGTGTGTATAATCCATGGGCTCAACATTAATCAAAAGAACTCATATACTTTTTGCAAAAATTTAGAAGTCGTCAAAAACCAAAGTACTACACGCATGCTCCTAGGAGGATAGATTGGTAGGAAAATACCATCGCTCGTCCCTGACCGCCACTCATAAGGAAGACAATCAATAAACAAAATTGTGCTCCAACTTCATCACAAAGCGGTTCACCATAGGTGCATGTTACGGGAATCACAAACTTCAACACAAGCATTCTTTAAATTCATAATCACCCAACTAGCATGACTCTAATATCACTACCTCCATATCTCAAAACAATTATCAAGCATCAAATTGATCCTAGCATCCAATTCACTTCCTATGATAGTTTTTATTATACCCAACTTGGACGCTCATCATTCTAGGACCAACTTTATGATCATAGCAAATACCATTATGTTCTAAAAGACTCTCAAAATAATATAAGTGAAGCATGAGAGACTAGCAATTTCTTCAAAATTAAAACACCACCGTGCTCTAAAAGATATAAGTGAAGCACTAGAGCACATACTATCAAGCTCAAAAGATATAAGTGAAGCACATAGAGTATTCTAGCAAATTCTAATCAAATAGGCTTCTCCAAAAAGGTGTGTACAGCAAGGACGATTGTGGTAAACTAAAAATCAAAGACTAATATAATACACGACGCTCCAAGTAAAACACATATCATGCGGCGAATAAAAATATAGCTCCAAGTAAAGTTACCAATGAACGAAGACGAAAGAGGGGATGCCTTCCCGGGGCATCCCCAAGATTAGGCTTTTGCCTATCCTTGAATATCTTGGGGTGCCATGGGCATCCCCAAGCTTAGGCTCTTGCCACTCCTTATTCCATACTCCATAAAAGCTTTACCCAAAACTTGAAAACTTCACAACACAAAACTCAACAGGAAATCTTAAAAAGCTCCGTTAGTGAAAGAAAACAAAACCACCACATAAGGTACTGCAATGAAATCATTCTTTATTTATTTTTGTGTTAAACCTACTGTATTCCAACTTCTTTATGGTTCATAGACTGAATTACTACCATAGATGCATTGAAATAAGCAAACAACACACGAAAAACAGAATCTGTCAAAAACAGAATAGTCTGTAGTAATCTGTAACTAACGCAAACCTCTGGAACTCTAAAAATCCTACAAAAATAGGAAGTCCTGTACAATTTGTCTATTGAACAGAATCAGAAAGAATCAACTTAAAAGCACGTTCCTGTGATTTAACAAAATTATATTTGTGCGTGCAAAGTTTCTGTTTTTCAGCAGAATCAAATCAACTATCATCGTAGGTTATCCTATAGGTTCTACTTGGCACAAACACTAATTAAAAGATAAAAACTCATCTAAACAGAATGTATATGCAAGATTTATTACTAAACAGGAGCAAAAACAAAAAACATAAAGAAAATTGGGTTGCCTCCCAACTAGCGCTATTGTTTAACGCCCCTAGCTAGGCATAAAAGCAAGGATAGATCTAACAAGTGCCATCTTTGGCACTAAATTCATAAGTAGCACGCATGATAGATTCATATGGTAATTTGACTTTCTTTCTTCGAAAGTGCTCCATGCCCTTTTTGAGGGTAAATCGGAATCTAATGTTCCCTTCTTCATATCAATAATCGCACCAATCGTTCTAAGGAAAGGTCTACCAAGAATAATAGGGCAAGAAAGATTGCAATCTATATCAAGAACGATAAAATCTACGGGCACCAAATTTCTATTTGCAACAATAAGAACATCATTGATCCTTCCCATAGGCTTTTTAATGGTGGAATCCGCAAGGTGCAAATTTAAATAGCAATCATCAAGATCATGGAAACCTAGAATATCGCATAAAGTTTCCGGAATTGTGGAAACACTAGCACCCAAATCACACAAAGAAAAACACTCATAATCTTTAATTCTAATCTTTATAGTAGGTTCCCACTCATCATTAAGTTTTCTAGGTATAGAAACTTCCAAATTAAGTTTTTCATCATAAGATTGCATCAAGGCATCAACAATATGTTTGGTAATAGCTTCATTTTGACTATAAGCATGAGGAGAATTAACAACGGATTGCAACAATGAAATACAACCTTTTAAAGAGCAATTATCATAATCAAATTCCTTGAAATCCGAGATAGTAGGTTCAATATTAGAAGTTGAGGATTCTCCAATCTCACTTTTACCAAATTTAACATCAAGAACTAAAGATTCCGAATTTTTGGGACGCCTTCTAGGCAAAGTTGATTCATCATCACTCCCATAATAATCAAAATTCATATTGCAAAACATAGATCTAATCGGAGACGCATCAATAACTTTAAGATCCTCATCATTATTTTCATGAAGACTGGAAGAACACGCTTTCATAAAGCTTTCTTTTTTAGCATGCAATCTAGCGGTTCTTTCCTTGCACTCGTTAATGGAAATTCTCATTACTTTGAGAGACTCATTGATATCATGCTTAGGAGAAGAAGATCCAAGTTTAAGAGAATTAACATCAAGCAAAAGTCTATCAACGTTCCTATCCAAATCATCAACATTGAGCAATTTTTCATCAAGCAAAGCATTAAAATTCTTTTGAGAAATCATAAATTATTTCACACTATTCTCAAAATCAGAGGGCATCTTATTAAAATTACCATAAGAATTATTGTAGGAATTTCCATAACTATTAGAGGGATTACTAGGGAACGGTCTAGCATTAAAATTTCCTCTATAAGCATTGTTTCCAAAACTATTCCTACCAACAAAATTCACATCCATAGATTCATTATTATTCTCAATCAAGGAAGACAAAGGCATATCATTGGGATCAAGAGGAGTACTTTTAGTAGAAAACATCTTCATAAGTTCATCCATCTTTCCACTCAAAACATTGATTTCTTTTATAGCATGCAGTTTTTTACTAGAAGTTCTTTCGGTGTGCCATTGAGAATAATTAGCCATAATATTATCAAGCAATTTTGTAGCATCTCCTAACGTGATTTCCATAAAGGTGCCTCCCGCAGCCGAATCTAAGAGATTTCTAGAAGCAACGTTCAAACCGACATAAAAATTTTGTATGGTCATCCATAAATTCAAACCATGAGTAGGGCAATTGCTAAGCATCAATTTCATTCTTTCCCAAGATTGGGCAACATGCTCATGATCAAGTTGTTTAAAATTCATAATATCGTTCCTAAGAGTGATGATCTTAGCGGGAGGAAAATACTTAGAGATAAAAGCATCTTTGCACTTGTTCGAAGAATCAATACTATAGGCAAAGATGAAAACCAAACTTTAGCACGATCTCTAAGTGAAAACGGAAATGACTTCAATTTGAAAATATTGTTATCCGTATCTTTCTTCTTTTGCATATCACACAAATCAACAAAATTGTTTAGATGAGTAGCGGCATCCTCACTAGGAAGGCCGACAAATTGATCTTTCATAACAATCTTCAGCGAAGCGGTATTGATTTCACAAGACTCAACATCATTAAGAGGAGCAGTCGGAGTACTAAGGAAATCATTATTATTGGTGTTCGAGAAGTCACACAACTTGGTATTATCTTGCGCCATGGCAACAAGTAATCCAACACACAAGCAAACAGAAAAACGAAAAGCAAAAAAGAGAGGAGGAGATTGGGAAAGAGAGGGCGAATAAAACGGCAAGGGTGAAGTGGGGGGGAGAGGAAACGAGAGGCAAATGGCAAATAATGTAAATGCGAGGGAGGTGGGTTTGTGATGGGTATTTGGTATGTCTTGACTTGAGCGAAGACCTCCCCGGCAACTGGAAAATGGGCTTAACAGGAAAATGGGCTTTAAAAATAATAATTGGGACGTAATTATAAAAACTGGGCAGTAACTATAAAAAAAATGCACCAAACACAAAATTAGTTTATAAAATATTATTTATGGATTTTGAAAATCTTAAATTTTCATTGTTGCGCGCGCAATGTTTTGTTGGATTTTTACGTAATACAAATTTATATTTAACCTGACTAGAAATTTCGGGATAAAAATATTTCGGATCCCATCAAAATGTGGGAAATTTTATTGAATTCTGTCTTCAACGGTTGGTTGAAATTATTAATCGTTGTCCTAGCTAGAAAATGGGCTGTACTTTTAACAAACTGTAAATGGTTTGTTGTAAATTCCATTAGAATTCAAAAATGGGCTGTACATTCTTACAAAACGCAAATGGGCTATAAGTTCTCTGCCACACACTTGTGGGCCTACTAAGTGACGCGTCCCCTAAAAAAAAAGTTGACGCATATGCAAGGCTTTGTCAACTTATTATAGTCAACACACGGTTCTAGCAGCAGTGGCCGTTGGATGTCTATCCAACGGATGTCGTGCTTCTTCTTCAATCTCGGATATTCTTAGCTTCGGCCGCCCAAAAAATGATTCCTCCCCCTGACATCTGGGGCGCACCATTTCGGAGGCTGACCTGTGGGCCTACTAAGTTGGAGCGTACCAAGGGCTTTGTCAACTTAGTCAATATAAATGATTCTAGCTTCAGTGACCGTACGATGTCCATCCAACAGCCGTAGTGCTTCTTCAACATCTGGTCTTCTTGGTCCAGCCGCCCAAAGCAGCGCCGGTCGTGCCGCCTGCTCCTACCTCCTGTGGCCGGCTGTGCTGTCGCGGAGGCCTCACCGCCCCCATACTACTCCCACCGCTGGCTAGGCCATGCCTCCACTCACCCACACCCCCTGTTATTCTTCGGCGATGGCAGCCTCACACCGCAGCCGAACCAGTGAACCCTCGTACTCCTCTCCGCGTGGGCTTCCACTGCTGCGTCTTCCCCGGCTCCGCGTCGTCCCCTTCCTAGGCGTCGCCGTCGTCCACCGCCCTGGTGCTCTCAGCATGGTGTGGTCAACGTGGTCAACGACCGACTTCCATCGGAAGAGTACTGTACGTGGAGAGACTTCCACGGCGGCCTCAAGGAAGTGCCTCCTTATTACGCGCAAAATAATTATTCCTCCACCTTATTTCGCGAAAAAAACGTTTCCCCCCTGACTGCTAGGACCCACCGGACGGGACACCGTATTTCGCAAAAAAAATGTTCCCCCCGCTGTTAGCTCGGACCCACCGGAAGTGCCTCTTTATTACGCACAAAAAAATGAATACTCCCCCTGCTAGCTGGGACTCACCTTGGTGGGAAGCTGACTTGTGGGCCTACTAAGTTGACGGGGATGGAGGGCTTTGTCAACTTAGTCAATATGAACGATTCTAGCTCCAGTGACCGTACGATGTCCATCCAACGGCCGTAGTGCTTCTTCAACCCCTTGTCTTCTTGCTCCAGCCGCCCAAAGCAGCGCCGGTCGTGCCGCCTGCTCCCGCCTCCCGTGGTTGGCTATGCTGCCGCGGAGGCCTCACCGCCCCCTACTATTCCCACCTTAGGCCAGGCCCTGCAGCGACGCAGCCTCACACCGCATCCGAACGACTGAATACTCATACTCCACTCCGCGTGGGCATCCACTGCCGCGTCTTCACCGGCTCCGCATCGTCCCCTTCCTAGGCCTTGCCGTCGTCCACCGCCCAGGTGCTCTCAGCGCGGCGTGGTCAACGTGGTCAAGGAACGACTTCCATCGGACGTGGACTGTACGTCGAGAGGCTGACAGCTGGGTCCACGGCCGCAGCAAGGTAGTGCCTCCTTATTACGCGGAAAATAATGATTCCTCCACCTGACAGCAGGGACCCAACGGATGGGCCATCGTATTTCGCGAAAAAACGTTTCCCTCCTGACTGCTGGGACCCACCAGCTACACCTTCGCACACAAGGAAGTGCGTTCGGGCAAAAAAAACAAAACGATTCGCCCCCTGACTGCTGGGACCCACCATCTACATCTTCGCAGGCAAGGAAGTGCCTGACAGTTGGGACCCACCTGGTCGAAGCGTACGTAGCATTGTCATTCTGGTCGCGAAAGTGTACGTACATACCGGTTGATGTAGAGGCACGCACGTGTCGTAGTAGAGGCACACACGTGTCGTAGTAGAGGCGCGCACATAGCATGTACACGTACGTATAGCGGCGAGGGTGCAAGAAAGAAAATACGGCCACGTACATACATACGGGCAGGGTCTCGAACGCCTACTCGCGCATACGTACATGGCTGGGTCGGAACGGAGAAACAGCATCGTTGTCGTGTTCATGGGGAGCCAACCGGCTGGGTCAGAATGGAATGCGTGGTCGTGTTCATCGGGAGGGCTTGTACGGAACAGGCGATGGAAACGAGGCCTGGCGTACCGCACAATGGAGGAAACGGACCTCCTACGTTTGGAACGGGGTCCTGTTGATCGGGAGGGGTGTGGCGTACCGTAAAATGGAGGAAACGGACCTCGTACGGTCGAAACGGGGGTCCTGTTGATCGGGAGGGGTGTGGCGTAGCGCAAAACGGACGAAACGGACCTCCTACGGTCGAAACGGGGGTCCTGTTGATCGGGAGGGGTGTGGCGTACTGCAAAACGGACGAAACGGACCTCCTACAGTCGAAACTGTGGTCCTGTTGATCGGGAGAGGTGTCGCGTACCGCAAAACGGACGAAACGGACTTGTGTTGGAGTGCTACGGTCGAAACGGGGGTCCTGTTCATCGGGAGGGGTGTGGCGTACCGCAAAACGGGACTCCACGGGATACTGTTCATCTCCACCGTCGACCTCCTCCAGCCTCCACGGGCTACCGTTGATACGTCTCCAACGTATCTATAATTTTTGATTGCTCCATGCTTCTTTATCTACTGTTTTAGGCAATATAGTGCTTTATTATCTACTTCTATATTATTTTTGGGACTAACCTATTAACCGGAGGCCCAGCCCAGATTTGTTGTTTTATGCCTATTTCAGTGTTTCGAGGAAAAGGAATATCAGACGGAGTCAAAACGGAACGAAATCAGCTGGAGAAGTTAATTTTGGAAGGAAACCCACCTTATGGACTTGGACCCCACGTCAGAAGATACGGGAGGTGCTCACGAGCGTGGGGGGCGCGCCCGCCCGCCCCCCCCCCCCCCCCCGGGCGTGCCCCCCTGCCTCATGGGGCCCCCGTAGCTCCACCAACGTACCCCTTTCACCCATATATACCTACGTACCCTAAAACTTCCAGAACAGAAGATAGATCGGGAGTTCCGCCGCCGCAAGCCTCTGTAGCCAACAAAAACCTCTCGGGAGCCCGTTCCGGCACCCTGCCGGAAGGGGGATCCCATAACCGGTGGCCATCTTCATCATCCCGGTGCTATCCATGACGAGGAGGGAGTAGTTCACCCTTGGGGCCGAGGGTATGTACCAGTAGCTATGTGTTTGATCTCTCTCTCTCGTGTCCTCTCTCGTGTTCCATCTATGACACGATCTTGATGTATCCCGAGCTTTGCTATTGTATTTGGATCTTATGATGTTTCTCCCCCTGTACTCTCTTCTGATGAATTGAGTTTCCCCTTTGAAGTTATCTTATCGGATTGAGTCTTTTATGAGAACACTTGATGTATGTCTTGCCGTGATTATCTGTGGTGACAATGGGATATCATGTGCCACTTGATGTATGTTTTGGTGATCAACTTGCGGGTTTCGTGACATTGGGAACCTATGCATAGGGGTTGGCACACGTTCTTGACTCTCCGATAGAAACTTTGGGGCACTCTTTGAAGTACTTTGTGTTGGTTGGATGAATCTGAGATTGTGTGATGCATATCGTATAATCATGCCCACGGATACTTGAGGTGACAATGGAGTATCTAGGTGACATTAGGGTTTTGGTTGATTTGTGTCTTAAGGTGTTATTCTAGTACAAACTCTTTTATAGATCGATCCGAAAGAATAACTTTGAGGTGGTTTCGTACCCTACCATAATCTCTACGTTTGTTCTCCGCTATTAGTGGCTTTGGAGTGACTCTTTGTTGCATGTTGATGGCTTGTTATATGATCTATCTATGTTATTATTGTTGAGAGAACTTGCAGTAGTGAATGTATGAACCCTAGGCCTTGTTTCCTATCATTGCAATACCGTTTATGCTCACTTTTACCACTTGTTACCTTGCTTTTTTTATATTTTCAGTTTACAAAAACCTATATCTACTATCCATATTGCACTTGTATCACCATCTCTTCGCCGAACTAGTGCACCTATACAATTTACCATTGTATTGGGTGTGTTGGGGACACAAGAGACTCTTTGTTATTTGGTTGCAGGGTTGCTTGAGAGAGACCATCTTCATCCTACACCTCCCACGGATTTATAAACCTTAGGTCATCCACTTGAGGTAAATTTCCTACTGTCCTACAAACCCGTGCACTTGCAGGCCCAACAACGTCTACAAGAAGAAGGTTGTGTAGTGGACAACAAGCTCTTTTCTGGCGCCATTGCTGGGGAGGCTAGGTAAGTGAAGGTATATCTTTAGATCTTGCAATCGAATGTTTTTGTTTCTTGTTTTAGCACTAGTTAGTTTATAAAAGAAAATTACAAAAAAATGGAGTTAAGTTTGTCTCATACGCTTCGTCTTTTTAATATCTTTCGTGAGTATGATGGAAAAGAAAATTGTGCTCAAGTGCTAGAAGAAGAATTACATAGAATGCTTGGCATGAAATATGCGAATGATGAGCATGATTGCAATGTTGTTAGTATGAATTCCTTGAATATCCATGATGCTAATGATATGCAAAGCCACAAGCTTGGGGAAGCTATGTTTGATGAAGATGATATTTTTTGTCCCCCAAGATTTGATGAGCAAATTTACTATGATGAAAGCATGCCTCCTATCTATGATGATTATTGTGATGACACGTATGCTTTAAAGAATAATGATAACCATGAAACTTGTCATCTTGATCTTAACTTTCAATCATATGATAGTTATTTTGTTGAGTTTGCTCCCACTACTATGGATGAGAAGAATTTTGCTTATGTGGAGAGTAATAAAATTTCTATGCTTGTAGATCATGAAAAGAATGCTTTAGGTGCTGGTTATATTGTTGAATTCATTCATGATGCTACTGAAAATTATTATGAGGGAGGAGCATATGCTTGTAGGAATTGCAATAATGTCAAGTTTCCTCTCTATGTGCTTCAAGTTTTGAACTTATGCTTGTTTTGCCTCCCTATGCTAGTTGATTATTGTTCCCATAAGTTGTTTGCTCACAAAATCCCTATGCATAGGAAGTGGGTTAGACTTAAAAGTGCTAGTCATATGCTTCATGATGCTCCCGTTATGTTTCAATTCTTATCTTTTATGTGAGCATCATTGTCATCATCATGCCTAGCTAGAAAGGCATTAAAGAAAAGCGCTTGTTGGGAGACAACCCAATACTTATCCTTACTGTTTTTGTGTGTTCACATGATTATTCTACTGTAGTAATCATGTTTTATAGATTTTGTTTCAATAAAGTGCCAAGTAAGACCTTTAGGATGGCTTACGGTGATAGTTGTGTTGATCCTGCTGAAAATCAGAAATTTGGGCACCCAGTAAATTAGTTTTGTTAATTCACATGACCGTGATTCTGATCTGATTATTTTTGCTCTGGATTTGAACACTAATTGCTTAGGACTTCCTAATTTGGTAGGAGTTTTGGAGTTCCGGAAGTATACGTTTGATACAGATTACTACAGACTGTTCTGTTTTGACATATTCTGTTTTCTATGTGTTGTTTGCTTATTTTGATGAATCTATGAGTAGTATCGGAGGATATGAACCATATATAAGTTGGAGTACATTAGATATTACACCAATATGAATTTAGAATGAGTTAATTACAGTACCAATGTGGTGGTTTTGTTTTCTTTCACTAACGGAGCTTACGAGTTTTCTGTTGAGTTTTATGTTGTGGAGTTTTCAAGTTTTGGGTAAAGATTCGATGGACTATGGAATAAGGAGTGGAAAGAGCCTAAGCTTGGGGATGCCCAAGGCACCCCAAGGTAATATTCAAGGACAACCAAGAGCCTAAGCTTGGGGATGCCCCGGATGGCATCCCCTCTTTCGTGTTCGTTCATTGGTAACTTTACTTGGAGCTATATTTTTATTCACCACATGATATGTGTTTTGCTTGGAGAGTCATTTTATTTTCTTTAGTTTTGCTTGCTGTTAGTTAGAATAATGTTTTGCATCTTTAGTTTCAATAAAGAAGTCAAGGATAGCCTTTGCCATGCTTATTTTGCTAGTATACATGTTGCTGTTTGAAAAACAGAAAGTTTACCGCTGTTATAAAAATTCCCTAGGAAAGTCAGAGAGTGGTATAATGTTGAATCTTTTTGCATACTGAGCTCTGATAAATTTATTACAGTGAGAATTTTAGTTCATAACTTTTGGAGTCAGGGAAGTATTGATACTCTTGCATTCTTTACAGACTGTACTGTTTTGGCAGATTGCTGTTATGGTTGCATTGTTTGCATATGTTTGCTTAATTAATGATTCTATTTGAGGATAGGAGAATTAAATATGCAGAGTCATTTAGTATGCAATGTTGAATAATTATTTAAGTGATTTGTTACAGTGGAAAATGATAAGGTTTTGCATTGGTTTATACTAACCTATCTCACGAGTCCTTGTTGAGTTTGTTCTGAATGAAGCTTTTGATAAAAAGAGAAACCATGATATGAGAGGAATTAAGGAGACACAAAAGCTCAAGCTTGGGGATTCCCAAGGCACCCCAAGAAAATATTTCAAGAAGTCTCAAGCATCTAAGCTTGGGGATGCCCCAGTAGGCATCCCACCTTTTTCTTCAACAACTATCGGTTAGTATCGGTTGAGCCTAAGTTTTTGCTTCTTCACATGAGTTGTGCTATCCTTGAAATGTAGTTTTCTTTAGCTTTGCTTTCTGTTTGAATAAATTATCAAGATCTGAAATTATTAAATGGGAGAGTCTTCACATAGTTGCATAATTATTTAGCTACTCATTGACCTTCACTTATATCTTTCGGAGTAGTTTGTCATTTGCTCTAGTGCATCACTTATATCTTTTAGAGCATGGTGGTAGTTTTATTTTGAATAAATAGATGAACTCTCATACTTCACTTATATTATTTTGAGAGTCTTAAATAGCATGGTAATTTGCTTAATGTTAATATACTTGGTATTCAAGATATGTGAAACTTTCTTTTGAGTGAATTGAATACTAAGATAAGTTTGATGCTTGATAATTGTTTTGAGACATAGAGGTGATACTATCAAAGTCGTGCTAGTTGAGTAATTGTGAATTTGAGAAATGCTTGTGTTGAAGTTTGCAAGTCTCGTAGCATGCACCTATGGTTAAAGTTGTGTAACAAATTTGAAACATGAAGTGTACCTGGCTTGTGCATCCTTATGAGTGGCGGTCGGGGACGAGCGATGGTCTTTTCCTACCAATCTACCTGTCGTGGGAACGAACACCTATGGGACCGGAGCCCCTTTCGGTTCGGCGGGGGGCGGAGATCGCACGAAGAGCGGATCGAGGCGAAGCACGCGAGCGATTTACCCAGCTTCGGAGCTCTCCGGGGAGATAATACTCCTACTGCTGCTTTGTGGTTGTATTATATTCTTGCTCGAGAGCGTGGGAGTGTTCTGGTTTCGAATGAGTCCCACCTCCCGTACGTTGCGCATGGGCCTCCTTTTATATTCTCAAGGGGTCACCGACAGGTGGCAACGCATGCAGGGGTAAAAGTGTAAAAAGAGCTGCGGTTGGTACAGCTACCTCTACACTGCATCCTACCTAACTCTGACGGCAGGGGACAAGGGCATTAAATGCCCATCCGCGTCGCCCAAACAGTGTAGAAAAGCGACCGTTAGGGGCGCCACCACTCGCCACGATGGCCATCTTGTCACCTCCGCTCGCCACCTCGCACCGCTTGGCTGCACAGCTTCTCGCCACGTGCGCCTGGAATGGTCTTGTGACGACACGTCGACGGATGTGCTAGAGCGTGGGCGCAGAGTGGCGGCCTGCCGAGGCAAGCGCCTTGCCGCGGCCGTTATCTTGTCGCGCCCGGAAGCTTGTCGCTCGTCGGGTCTTGTCGGGACGTGCGGTGCGTCGCGACAAGTTCCTTGAAATGCCTTGGTTGGCCTTCCCGGCAAGCTCCTCTTGCCGGGGCCTTGTCCTTCCCGGCAAGCTCCTCTTGCCGGGGCCTTGTCTTTCCCGGCAAGCTCAGCTTGCCGGGGCCTTGTCTTCTTGGCTTGGACACTTTGTTCTTGAATGGCTCTAAAGGAAACACGGAGGACCTTGGCGGGCACCCAGCAAGCCTTGCTGCGGGGCGCTGCGACTGCCCGTGCACAAGTTCGGGATACTAGTGTACCCCTACTCTAGTACACCGACAGGAGCCCCCGGGCCTGGGCCACACGCGGTGCTGAGCGCTGTTGAGCCAGGCCCAAAACAGGGCCCGGGCACGCGCGACCTGGGTCCACGCCGTATCCGACTCCGCATCCATCGCGCTCTCCCTTAACGGCACGCGTCGAATGCGGCGTCATGGGAGAGATCGTGGGTAATTCTTTATTCGGAGAAAGCGTAACGTTCGCCTCCTCCTCCTTATAAGCATGGGGGAACAGGGGCAGTTCCCCCACCTTCGCCACTTGCGGTTCCAATCTCGGAAATCTCCGCCGCTCCCCTCCGCTTCCAAAGCCGAAAGAGAGCAGCGCTCCGCCCCCCCCCCCCATCGCCGCCGTCGCCGCCAACGCCCTCGATCTCCACCACCACCTCCGCCATGGCTCCGAAGACCGGGAAGGGCGTGAAGTCGGTTGAGGCGCTGCGGCTCGAGGCGCTGCGAAAGGAGCGGGAAACTTTTCCCCCCGAGCTCGCCGCGAAGGAGCTGCGGGAGTGGTTCTACCTCTTCTGGTTGACGGAGACGCGAGCGCATCCGCGCACGAAGGTGCTCTCCGGCGCCGCTTCGGAACAGGCCCCAAATGGGTATCCCTTCTTCGCGCTATTCTTCTATTGCGGGCTCTGCCCGCCTTTCTCCGAATTCTTTTGTGATGTCATGAACACCTACGGGTTCCATCTCCTTGACTTCACCCCCAATGCTGTCCTGACCATGGCGGTTTTCGCACATCTATGTGAGAAATTTGTCAGAATCCACCCAAACGTAGCCCTTTTCCGCCACTACTTCATGCCCCGGGTCAAGAGAGGAGAGCCCTTAGCTGGCGGGATCGCCTGGATCTCGAGAGCCGGCAAGAAGGAGACGTATCTGGAGGGGGAGCTCCGCAGCAAATGGGATGAGTGGAGAGCAGAATGGTGCTGGATCATTGAGGAGAACCCGCAGCCATTCACCACCCTTCGCCAAGCCCCAGTAGTGCGCGGCGGTGATTGGAGCGCCCTGGCCGCGGACGACGACAAGCTAAAGATCGCCACCACCCGGATCTTGCATCTCAGGCTTGCCGGGCTCACTGTAGGCGCTGTTGGCGCGGATTTCCTTCGTCCCCGCATCGCTCCCCTGCAAGAGAGGGGGAGACCCGCTTGGGAATTCGGGGGTCCGGCGGATATCATGAGGCTGCGCCCGGGCCTCAACTTCAATTTCACCGTCATGGAGCTGGATGCGATGCTCAAGGAGCTGTTCAAGCACGATACTCAGCATCCAGAGTGGTTCAGGCTGCCGCAGGGCGTCGTCCCGTTGTGCAACAATTCTTCGCTCGATCGCATCCGCGCAATGATGCCGGAGTGCGACTCGCATGGAATTATTCCAACTTGGCAGGAGCCCGCCGACGACGTCGTGCAGCAGTTCTTCGACGGCCTGGTGGAGGTAGCAGTCCACGCCGACGAACAGAAGCTTGTCATCCACGACACCACCGATGATGAGATGCGGCGCATCGCCACTAGGGCGGAAGAGGCGGCGGCGGCCGCTGCCGCGGGTGAATTCGGATTCACCGTGGAGGAGGCAGAGGAGGCAGAGGCGGCAGAGGCGGCGAGCCTTGCCGATCGAGACGAGCTTGCCGGAGAGCTTGCCGGCGAGGGGGAGGTTGCTGACCCTGAAGCTGAATCGAGCGAGCCCGCCGAGGGTGTGAGCGGCCGGCCATCTTCAAGCGTCTTGCCGCAGGCAAAGCTCCCAGCGCAGCCCTCGGCACAGCCTCCAGCGCAGCCAAGAAGGCGTCTCCGCAGGACCGGGGACGTAGCAGGGTGGCAGACGGGTCAACAGCCGTCGCGCCGTGGGACACGCTCCACCGCGACAAGCACTGCTGCCGCGGGAGCGCCTCACGCTTCTGCGGCAACTGGAGCGGGGTCCTCTTGGACCGCCGCTTCTGGTCCTGCCGCTGCCCCCGCCAAGCGGTCGAGGGAGCCTACACCTCCGCCTCGTCGCGCCGAAAGAGGGCCGGACTTCGACCTCTCCGCGCTCAGCTCCAGCGAGGAGGAAGAAGAGTAAGACTCTTTGTTGTGCTTGTAGTTCTTCAATCCTTGTTGTTTTATCTTGTATCTGATTTGCTTGACTCTGAACCTTGTTCCTTTTCAAGACTCTGGCTGAGAGAGCGGCGAAGAGGGCCAAGGCTCTGGTGATTGTCATCGAGGACGAGCCCTCCGTGACGGCGGGAGGCGCACCCGAGACCACCTTACGGACCCGGCAACCACTCCTCAAAGCAGCCCCCAGCGTAGGTATTTGTTCACTTCCTGTTGTCGGGCGCGCATGGGTTCTCTTTCCTTTGCTGACATCTGACTGTTGGTTTGTTTGTGTAGGAGCAGAACAGGCTCACCAGGAGCAATCGGAAGCCGCCCCTGAGGTGCTATCTGCTTCGACCACGCCGCCAAGGGAGGATTCTCCGGCAAGGGAGCGCTCTCCGGCAAGGGAGAGGTCCCCGGCAAGGGGCAGTTCTCCGGCAAGGGACGGGACCAGCGATCCCCCGGTGGTGGAGCCCATGACTACAGAGCCCAGCACGGGTAATCCTTCTTGTCAGAAAACTTCCCTTGGGTTCTTCTTCTTCTGATCTTTCTTCTTGGATATTTGCTTGACTCTTCTCCCTCTCCCGGCATTCAGATCCACCTTCCATGGAGCCAATGGAGAATGAAGCCACCGGCGAGGAGAACGCGCGCGGCAACACTGAGGACGCCATCGCCACCGAGGAGGAGGCCGGCGCTGATGATCCTGCCAGCGAAGAGGCCGCCAAAGCTGCTGGCGCAGGAGCTGGCGAGGGATCCGGCGATCGCACTGACGACCCAGGGGCCGCAGGAGCGCAAGGCGCTACACAGACCTCTGATCCCTCCGCCGCTAATGCAGCGCCAGGCTCCGAAGAGCCCCAGCCCGGCGCCTACTTGAAGGCCGGCGATGGTGTCTTCATCAAGCTTCCCTGGGCGTCAAGTTCCAGGGCGCCGGTCGAAGGAGAAGTCTTTGACGGAGAAGTGCTTGCCTCCGCGGGGTTGACACTGGTCGACGTGCCAAGCAGTAGCAGCGGTGAGCCTAAGGAGGAATAGCTGCTGCGAAGGTTGTTGTCGCTCTACCGCGCCCGACAAGCTAAACTGGAATCCCGGGAAGCGCTTGTCGTGCAAGCGGGAGTGGATATTGAGAAGCATGCGGAGGAGCTCCGGAGTCGCAACCAGGAGGCCCTTTGGTCCATTGCGGAGGAGCGCACATAGCTTGTCGAGGCGCCGAAGGCCTTCCTCCTCGAGAAGGCTGAAGCCGAAGAGCAACAGCGGCTTGCAGCCGAGGAGCTGTCCGTGCGGGAAGGCGAGTTGACACAGCGGAAGGTCAATCTGGACAGCTATGAGGAGGAGCTGGCTGCGCGCGAGCAAGCACTTGGCGGGGCTCTCAAGGAGGCAAAGGATGTTGCCGTAGCTGCTGAGGCCGCCAAGAAGGAACTGGAAGTGAAAGTGGCGCAGCTAGAGGCCGATCTGAAGGTGAGGAATGAAGAGCTTGCTGTGCTTCAACGCGAGCGCGAGAAGGACGCCCTCGCCCACGGCGAACTGCAGGGTCGTCTCCTCGAGAGGGGCAAAGAGCTGAGCACCGCCAAGGACTCCAATGCCGATCTCGAGTTGAAGCTGGCTACGCTGACTGAGACGCTGGACAGCGCCAAGAAGCGGGAGGAGGCCTTGAAGGAGGAGATCAAGGACAACGAGGCGCTGCTGACGAGGGCCGCCGAAAC
The DNA here is from genome assembly GCA_963921465.1 of Triticum timopheevii. Classification (NCBI taxonomy): domain Eukaryota; kingdom Viridiplantae; phylum Streptophyta; class Magnoliopsida; order Poales; family Poaceae; genus Triticum; species Triticum timopheevii. Next base: position 236,365,657 of record OY997264.1, on the reverse strand, counting down.
CCAGAACACCTTCAGGGATACTGTGGAGCTCTGGACGGAGGGCCTCGTGAACATCGCCGCGGTCATCGACGAGGAGCTGGCGCAGCTGGAAATGGAGGGTTTCGGGTACTCCTCCGACGAGAACCTCCAGCCCAGCGCCAAGCTCACTCTGTTCTTCAAGGGCGTGGTGACGGCCCTCCAGCAACTCCGGGAAAGGATCCCAAAGCAGCTGGCCGATGAGTCGCGCACGATCTGTGCCAGAGTTCTGGAGAAGGGGTTGGTGAAGGTGGCCTTCCGCAACCCAGGCCTCAACCTCACCAACGTCCTCAAGAAGCTGCCGGCGGGTGCTGATCTTGAAGAGCTCAAAGCCCTTGTCACCCCCCTTGTGTACAAGGTGAATGAAGTCGGGAGGGTTGATGGCGGCCGCGTAGATTAGACCGCCCGTTTCTTCCTTTTCTTGCCGCTGCTAGTCATGTTACGAGAACAATCCATTAGAGCGCGACAAGTTATCTTGTAATATAACTTTTACTTTGGGCAGTATTTGCTATGTTATTTCCTTTACTTGATTACTCCTTTGTATGTTTTTGCCCTACGCTTTTAGGAAACTTGCCGGTGCAGGCACCCTTGCCGCGAGCGCTGAGTGCAGAACATCAGCAGCCTGCTGGTGGTGCTGCTACCGACAAGAAACCTTGTCGCAACTAGTCGCAGCACACTTAAGTTGTTGAGCGGACTCGAAGCAAGGTAAGGGCGCAACTAGCTACGAGTTGGTTCCTCCGTGCACAGGTTTCCCATACAAAGCACGGTCGTTCGAGGAAGATAACTTAAAATTTTAAAACTAATTGCTCAAACTTTGGCAACTTAGCTTTTCTGTCGTTTGTGCCCCGGCAAGTGAAAATTTTCTTGAACGACGCCTGGTCCACACCATTATCTCCTCCTCCCCCCCCCGGCAAACTTGTGGGCGGGAGAACCTTCCTTTTGAGAAAAAAGAAAGAAGAGAAAATAAAGATATGGAGCCTTAAGGCTCGTTATTGCTTACCGGGGGCCGGTGCTGCACAAAGCGTCAGATAATACATGCAAAAATTGAAAAAGCATGAAATTTGACAAGATGCATGAAGCACATGAGCTTTATTTATGCACGGGATCTGCGCCCGGCTTTGTACAAAGGGTTACATCCAACAACGGCAAGGCTTGCACAAAAGGTGGTTGCCGAAACGGGTTCCGGCAACCGCGCCTCACAGGTAAAACTTACGAAGATGCTCAATGTTCCAGGAGTTGCTCACCGGAAAGCCATCTTCGGTCTCAAGGCGGACAGCGCCAGGCCTAGTGACTCGTTTCACCTGGTAAGGGCCTTCCCACTTCGGCGTCAACTTGTTGGAATTCTTGGCGGAATGAACGCGCCGAAGAACAAGGTCGCCCTCCTCGAGACTTCTGGCATTAACTTTGCGGCTATGGTAGCGGCGCAAAGCTTGCTGGTATCGAGCAGCTCGTACAATAGCCTGTAGACGATCTTCCTCAAGGAGCAGCACGTCATCTTGTCGCAGCTGCTCTTGCTCAAACTCATCATAAGCGAGCACTCGAGGCGATCCGTATATGAGTTCCGTGGGGAGAACTGCGTCTGCTCCATAGACTAGAGCGAAAGGTGTCTGGCCAGTGGCTCGATTTGGCGTCGTCCTGATCGACCAAAGAACCACCGGCAGCTCCTCAATCCAATTCTTTCCGCACTTGTGCAGCCTGTCGAAAGTCCTGGTCTTGAGCCCGCGCAGCACTTCAGCATTTGCCCTCTCCGCTCGACCATTGCTTCTCGGGTGAGCAACAGAAGCGAAGCAGACCTTGGCGCCAAGATCTTGGACGTACTGCATGAAGGTGCGGCTCGTGAATTGCGTTCCGTTGTTGGTGATGATCCTGTTAGGGACTCCGAAACGGCAAACAATCAACCTGAAGAACTTAACTGCTGACTGTGCTCTCACCTTCCTCACTACTTCCACTTCCGGCCACTTTGTGAACTTGTCGATTGCAACGTACAAGTACTCAAAGCCCCCGACAGCTCGGGGAAAGGGGCCGAGGATGTCGAGCCCCCAGACCGAAAGTGGCCAGGATAAAGGGATCGTCTGGAGAGCTTGAGCTGGCTGGTGTATCTGCTTGGAATGGAACTGGCACGCTTCACACTTGGTTACTTGTGCAGTTGCATCCTGGAGGGCTGTCGGCCAAAAGAAACCTTGCCGGAATGCTTTGCCGGCAAGTGCTCTTGCGCCAATGTGATGACCACATATTCCTCCATGTATCTCCGCCAACAGCTTCTGTCCATCTTCCCGGGGAATACACTTCAATTTCACATCGTTGAATCTTCTTCTGTACAGCGTGTCATCGACAAACTGGTACATACTTGATTGCCGGGCTACTCTCTCCGCTTCTTCTTGCTCTTCGGGGAGTTCTCCTGTCTGAAGGAAATGGACGATCTGCTGTGCCCATGCTTGAGCTTGTGGCTCGATAACAAGGACCAAAGGCACATATGCTGCTGCGGGAACATCCGCTTCTACGGCAAGAACATGCGGCTCAGCCGGAGCTTGATGTTCCCCGGCAAGCTTGCCGGAGCAAAACTTGTCGGGAGCGTCTGCTTCAACGGAACAAACCCCAGGGCTTGTCGGAGCAGACTGCTCCTCAGCACTCTTGGTGTTGATCTTGGGGACCTTCTTTGCGGCGGCTTCGGGGAGCTCTGCCGGAAAGTAGTCACCAGAAACCAACTTCCTCTTCTTGCTCTGTCCAGTTGATGGTGTTACAGATGGTTGAGTCAGCTTAAGCACAAAGATCCCTGGTTCCACAGGTAACTTAAGTGCGGCGCACTTTGACAGGCCATCTGCGATGTCGTTCTGAGCTCTCGGAACATGTTCCATCTGTAGGCCGTCAAAGTGCTCTTCCAACTTTCTCACTTCATCAATGTATGCTTCCATCAACGGACTCTGATAATCTTTGTTTACTTGGCGGACGACAAGCTGCGAGTCACCCCTAATAATAAGCTTCTTGATCCCAAGGTCTGCCGCAATCCTGAGACCGGCAAGCAAGCCTTCATACTCTGCAGTATTGTTTGTCGCTTGCTCCTTGGGAAAGTGCATCTGGACCACGTACTTGAGGTGCTCTCCGGTGGGTGCGACAAGTAACTTGCCCGCACCGGCGCCTTGTAGCGAGAAGGCACCATCAAAGTACATGATCCATTCTTTGTTTGCTTCCTTGACGGGGATGCTCATTTCCGGAATTTCTTCATCAGGTGTTGGCGTCCATTCCGCTATGAATTCTGCCAATGCTCGGCTCTGGATAGTTGAAGTACTCTCAAACTTGAGGCCAAAGCTTGACAGTTCCAGTGCCCACTCGACAATCCTGCCTATTGCTTCTGGATTCTGCAGTATCCTCTTCAACGGAAAGCGAGTGACAACTGTGATCTCATGTGCTTGGAAGTAATGGCGCAACTTCCTCGAGGCCATGAGAAGGCCGAAAAGAAATTTCTGCACACCAGAGCACCTTGACCTAGCCCCCTGCAGAAGGGACCTGACAAAGTAAACTGGGCGCTGCACCATCTTCTTCTGCTTCTCTTCTTGTGGCTTCACGGATCCATCCTTGTCGGGACCAGAGCTTGTCGGGGAAGCCCCCTGCTTGTCGCTGGACACGCTTGCTGTGGTCGCTGGCTCATCATCCGCCTCCCTTTCCGCTACTAACGCAGCACTAACCACTTGATTGGTTGCCGCTAGATATAGCAGCAACTTCTCTTGCGGCTTAGGTGCGACAAGTATTGGAGTGGAGGACAGGTATCTCTTCAAGTCCTGCAGCGCAGCCTCCGCTTCCGGAGTCCATTTCATTGGACCTGCCCTTTTTCAAAATTTTGAAAAATGGCAGGGCGCGCTCAGCAGACTTAGAGATAAACCTACTGAGAGCAGCCACGCAACCGGCAAGCCTTCGTACATCCTTGACGCGCTTCGGCGCTTCAATCTGCTCAATGGCCTTGATCTTGTGGGGGTTGGCTTCAATTCCCCGCTGAGACACAAAGAACCCGAGAAGCTTGCCGGAGGGGACTCCAAACACACACTTCTCGGGGTTGAGCTTAAGATTGATCTTACGCAGATTTGCAAAAGTTTCATCCAAATCCTGAACCAGGGTTGCTTTGTCCTTGCTCTTGACCACTATGTCATCCATGTAGGCTTCCACATTTCTGTGCAATTGTGGCTCAAAAGCGTCATGGACTACTCTTGCAAATGTTGAACCAGCATTCTTTAGTCCGAAAGGCATCCGTACAAAACAGTATGTGCCACATGGAGTGATGAATGCGGTTTTCTCCTCATCCTCTTCTGCCATGAAGATCTGATGGTATCCTGAGTATGCATCAAGAAATGAAAGCAAATCACATCCGGCCGTGGAGTCAACAATCTGGTCAATGCGCGGCAAGGGAAATGGGTCTTTGGGAAAAGCTTTATTAACATCAGTGAAGTCGATACAAAGCCTCCATTTCCCGTTAGCCTTGCGCACGACTACAGGATTGGCCAACCACGTAGGATGGAGCACTCCTCTGACAAGGCTTGCTGCTTCCAACTTCTTGATCTCTTCTGCAATGAATTCTTGGCGCTCCACTGCTTGTTTCCTGACTTTCTGCTTGACGGGCCGCGCGTGAGGACAGACGGCAAGGTGGTGCTCAATTACTTTCCTGGGAACACCGGGGATGTCAGACGGTTGCCATGCAAACACGTCGACATTCGCCCGCAGGAAAGCAACGAGCGCGCTTTCCTATTTAGGGTCAAGCGTGGCACTGATGGTGAAGGTACCACCAGTGCCGTCCTCCTTGGCGGCCACTTTCTTGGTCTCTGGTGAAGCTGTCTTTGTCTTCTTACACTTGCCGGTGGAGCTTGATGGTGCGTCCTCGACGGTAGCGCAGCACTCCGAAGAGGTGTGCTTGCCGGAGTGGGCATCAGAGCTCTTGCCGGACTTGGTCTTCTTCTTCCCCCCGGGAGCTTCAGCGGCAAGTGTCTTGCGATCTGTTGTGGCTGCTGCTTCCCAGTAGATCTTGTCGGTGCAAATAAGGGCATCTTTCTTGTCGCCGGGGACAGAGATGACACTTATCGGGCCTGGCATCTTGAGCACGTTGTAGGCATAGTGAGAGGCTGCCATGAACTTGGCGAGCACTGGACGGCTGAGTATTCCATTGTAAGGTAATGGAAAATCAGCAACGTCAAAAGTGACCCTCTCAGTCCTGAAGTTCAGCTTGCTGCCAAATGTCCGGCAACGTGATCTTCCCTTTCAGCTTGCTCCTTCCCGGATTGATTCCTTGGAATGTACCGGTCTCTTCAAGCTCACTGTCAGGGATCTGGAGTTTCTGGAGTACCGCTGAGGAGATCAGGTTCAAGCCGGCCCTGCCGTCAACTAGCATCTTTGTGACCTTGAGGTTGCGGATAGTTGGTGAAACCAACATCGGCAAGCACCCGACCGCAGTTATGCGATCAGAGTGGTCCTCAATGTCAAAGATGATAGGCATGCTGGACCACTTCAGGGGCTTGCGCGACTCAACTGGTGGTTCTGTTGCATTAACTTCCCGCACCCACTGTTTGAGCTAGCGGTGTGAAGTATGCAGAGAAGCACCACCGTCAACGCACAGAACCTCTGTGGCTTTCTGAAACTCCTGCTCGTTGGCCTCGTCATCATCCATATCCTCATCTTCGTCTTCATCTTCATCTTTGTCGCGGACGCGGGGAGGCCTGTCTCCTTGCCGCTGCTTGGCCTTGCCGCGACGTCCTCCCCGGCCGGGACGCTTCTTGCCGGACCCACGAGTACCTTCCTGGGCCTTCTCCTTGTCGCGCCTCTCGTACTCAGCTTTCTGCTGCTCAACAAGCTGCTCGACCTTCTTGCAGCTCTGGAGATCGTGACCCTTGGTGCGGTGGATCTTGCAATACTGCTTGCCGGAGCCGTCCTGCTTGTCGGCGGCCGCCACAGCCTCGCCGGAGCTACCAGCTTTGGCTTTGTCGGTGCCACCTCTGTTGCCGGACTGCTCAACAGCTAGCACATCTTTGCCTTTCCGTTTTTTGTTATTCCGCCGTCGGTTTTTCCTTGCCGGGGCGGCATCCTCACTGTCAGACCCCCTGCTCCCGTGTTCTCTCCGGGGAGTTTCCTCCCTTCCTCAGCACGTGCACACCTATCGGCCAGGGCGTAGAGCTCACTAATGTCTCTTATCTTGCACATCACCATCTCCTCCCACATCTTGCGGTTATGCACGTTCTGATGGAACGCGCTGATGACCGCGGTAGGGTGGACATCCGGGATGTTGCACTCCACTTGGCTGAATGTCTGAATATACTTGCGCAGGGGCTCTCCTTCCTTCTGGGCGAGCAGATGAAGATCGCTCTCTTGGCCATGAGGCTTGTGGCTGCCTGTAAAGGCGCCGACAAACTGATGGCACAGATCCGCCCATGAGGATATGGAGTTGTCCGGCAAGTGCATGAGCCAGGATCTGACATTGGGTTTGAGCACCAGCGGGAAGTAGTTGGCAAGGATCTTGTCGTCGCGCCCCCCGGCAGCTTGCACTGCGATGGTGTAGATGCTGAGGAACTCCGACGGATGCAACCTGCCGTCGTACTTCTCTGGTACGTCAGGCTTGAAGTTCTTTGTACTGGGCCACTGGACTTGCCGCAGCTCACGAATGAACGCAGGGCAACCTACCGCGTATGGCAAGTCGCCTAGTTCCCCTGGCGCATGCATGTCGACAGTGGGCCCAGCGCGCCGGTCTGATTGACGCCACGCTTCTCTCCGACTCTCGATGCGTGTGCGAGCGTCTTCTTGCTGTCGTTCTTGAAGGACTTGGCGCTGATTGCGACGAGCTCGTGGATCTGATGATGCTGTGGAGTCGGTGTCGAGGTTGACCCGGCGAGTCGGCGATCTTGGCCTTCGGGGCGGGGAGTGCAGGGTGGTTGCACCTCCACCGGTCTTGTCGCCATCAGCTCGTGTCCGGCAATCTTGCCGCGGCTGCGACGCATTCGGCTGCCGTGGAGTGTCGCCGTTGGCGAAGCCGATGAGAGTCTGAATGGTGGCCCTACAATTGTCGATCTTGTCCGCCGTTGGAGGGTAATCCAGGAGCAGTTGGGCTCGAGCCAACGCTTCTTCTGGAGTCTTTGGTGGCGGTGGTGAACGGTGCGAGGAGCGGGATATGCTCGGACTTCTAACTATGTTAGAAGGAGAAGGATCCCGTCTAGGCGACCGTGTCTTGCTCGTGCCAGCAGGCTGGCGTGCGTGCTGGTCTTGAGCATCCCGAGATCCACCAGCTCGACCTTGGTCCAACGAGCGTATGGTACTGCGCCCGAGTACCATGACGCTGTCGGTCTCGCGCCTCCTGAGATGGGCGCGGTGCGTGTACGGATGCCGAGGTTTGCGCGGCCTTGTCCTTGATCCCGGCGGCAGTGTGAGCTCCCTCGTCAACGCCCGTTCCTCCGCCAGTGTCTACCCCACCACCCGTTTGCACCGGTGGCGGTGGGATCGACGTGGACGGAGCAGCCCCCTCCGAAGCCTTCTTCTTCGGTGGCATGTCGATGAAGGTGATGGAGAAGATGAAGATCTAGCTCGCGCGAACGCCGGATCGGGTTCACACAACCTCGACGCCCCCTACCTGGCGCGCCAAAGATGTTGTGGGAACGAACACCTAAGGGACCGGAGCCCCTTTCGGTTCGGCAGGGGGCGGAGATCGCACGAAGAGAGGATCGAGGCGAAGCACGCGAGCGATTTACCCAGCTTCAGAGCTCTCCGGAGAGATAATACTCCTACTGCTGCTTTGTGGTTGTATTATGTTCTTGCTCGAGAGCGTGGGAGTGTTCTGGTTTTGAATGAGTCCCACCTCCCCTACGTTGTGCATGGGCCTCCTTTTATATGCTCAAGGGGTCACCGACAGGTGGCAACACATGCAGGGGTAAAAGTGTAAAAAGGGCTGCGGTTGGTACAGCTACCTCTACAGTGCATCCTACCTAACTCTGACGGCAGGGGACAAGGGCATTAAATGCCCGTCCGCGTTGCCCAAACAGTGCAGAAAAGCGACCGTTAGGGGCGCCACCGCTCGCCACGATGGCCATCTTGTCACCTCGCTCGCCACCTCGCACCGCTTGGCTGCACAGCTTCTCGGCACGTGCGCCTGGAACGGTCCTGTGGCGACACGTCGACGGATGTGCTGGAGCGTGGGCGCAGAGTGGCGGCCTGCCGCGGCAAGCGCCTTGCCGCGGTCGTTGTCTTGTCGCGCCCGGAAGCTTGTCGCTCGTCGGGTCTTGTCGGGACGTGCGCTGCGTCGCGGCAAGTTCCTTGAAATGCCTTGGTTGGCCTTCCCGGAAAGCTCCTCTTGTCGGGGCCTTGTCCTTCCCGGCAAGCTCCTCTTGCCGGGGCCTTGTCTTCTTGGCTTGGACACTTTGTTCTTGAATGGCTCTAAAGGAAACACGGAGGACCATGGCGGGCACCCGGCAAGCCTTGCCGCGGGGCGCTGCGACTACCCGTGCACAAGTTCGGGATACTAGTGTACCCCTACTCTAGTACACCGACACTACCCCCCTAGGAGCATGCACGTAGTACTTGATTTTTGATAACTTCTAAATTTTTGCAATAAGTATATGAGTTCTTTTGACTAATGTTGAGTCCATGGATTATACGCACTCTCATCTTTCCGCCTTTACTAGCCTCTTCGGTACCGTGCATTGCCCTTTCTCACCTTGAGAGTTGGTGCAAACTTTGCTGGTGCATCCAAACCCCGTGATACGATACGCTCTATCACACATAAACCTCCTTATATCTTCCTCAAAACAGCCACCATACCTACCTATCATGGCATTTCCATAGCCATTCCAAGATATATTGCCATGCAACTTCCATCATCATCATCATGACATACATTACTTTTGTCATATTGCCATTGCATGCTCATGTAGTTGACATCGTATTTGTGGCAAAGCCACCATGCATTATTTTTCATACATGTCACTCTTGATTCATTGCACCATCCCGGTACCCCGCCGGAGGCATTCATATAGAGTCATATCTTGTTCTAAGTTTCGAGTTGTAATCCTTATGTTGTAATCAATAGAAGTGTGATGATCATCATTATTAGAGCATTGCCCAAAAAAGAGAAAGGCCAAAAAAAAGGGGGGAAGGCCCGAAAGGAAAAAAATAAATAAATAAAAAGGGCAATGCTACTATCTCTTTTTCCACACTTGTGCTTCAAAGTAGCACCTTGTTCCTCATGTAGTGAGTCTCATAAGTTGTCTTTTTATACTAGTGGGAATTTTTCGTTATAGAACTTGTCTTGTATATTCCTACGATAGGCTTCCTCAAATGCCCTAGGTCTTCATGAGCAAGCGAGTTGGATGCACACCCACTAATTTTCTTTTGTTGAGCATTCATAGCTCTAGTGCATTCGTTGCATGGCAATCCCTACTCCTCATGTTGACATCAATTGATGGGCATCTCCATAGCCCATTGATTATCCTCGTCAATGTGAGACTTTCTCCTTTTTGTCTTCTCCACACAATCCACATCATCATATTTTATTCCACCCATAGTGCTATATCCATGGCTCACGCTCATGTATTGCGTGAAGGTTGAAAAAGTTTGAGATTATTTCAGTATGAAACAATTGATTGGCTTGTCATCGGGGGTATAGAAGTTGGGAACATCTTTGTGTGACGAAAATGAAGCATAGCCTAACTATATGATTTTGTAGGGATGAAATTTCTTTTGCCATGTTATTTTGAGAAGACATAATTGCTTTGTTAGTATGCTTGAAGTATTATTATTTTTATGTCAATATGAACTTTTGTCTTGAGTCTTTCGGATATGAATATTCATGCCACAATTAAGAATATTTACATTGAAATTATGCCAAATTATCACTCCGCATCAAAAATTCTTTTTTATCATTTACCTACTCGAGGACGAGCAGGAATTAAGCTTGGGGATGCTTGATACGTCTCCAATGTATCTATAATTTTTGATTGCTCCATGCTTCTTTATCTACTGTTTTAGGCAATATTGGGCTTTATTATCTACTTTTATATTATTTTTGGGACTAACCTTTTAACCGGAGGCCCAGCCCAGATTTGCTGTTTTATGCCTATTTCAGTGTTTCGAGGAAAAGGAATATCAGACGGAGTCAAAACGGAACGAAATCAACTTGAGAAGTTAATTTTGGAAGGAAACCCACCTGATGGACTTGGACCCCACATCAGAAGATACGGGAGGTGCTCACGAGGGTGGGGGCGCACCCACCCACCCCCCCGGGCGCACCCCCTGCCTCGTGGGGCCCCCGTAGCTCCACCGACGTAACCCTTTCACCCATATATACCTACGTGCCCTAAAACTTCCAGAACAGAAGACAGATCGGGAGTTCCGCCACCGCAAGCCTCTGTAGCCACCAAAAACCTCTCAGGAGCCCGTCCCGGCACCCTGCCGGAGGGGAGTCCCATCACCGGTGGCCATCTTCATCATCCCGGCGCTATCCATGACGAGGAGGGAGTAGTTCACCCTCGGGGCTGAGGGTATGTACCAGTAGCTATGTGTTTGATCTCTCTCTCTCTCTTGTGTTTTCTCTCGTGTTCCATCTATGGCACGATCTTGATGTATCCCGAGCTTTGCTATTGTAGTTGGATCTTATGATGTTTCTCCCCCTCTACTCTCTTGTGATGAATTGAGTTTCCCCTTTGAAGTTATCTTATCGGATTGAGTCTTTTATGAGAACACTTGATGTATGTCTTGCCGTGATTATCTGTGGTGACAATGGGATATCATGTGCCACTTGATGTATGTTTTGGTGATCAACTTGTGGGTTTCGTGACATTGGGAACCTATGCATAGGGGTTGGCACACGTTCTTGACTCTTCGATAGAAACTTTGGGGCACTCTTTGAAGTACTTTGTGTTGGTTGGATGAATCTGAGATGGTGTGATGCATATCGTATAATCATGCCCACAGATACTTGAGGTGACAATGGAGTATCTAGGTGACATTAGGGTTTTAGTTGATTTGTGTCTTAAGGTGTTATTCTAGTACGAACTCTTTTATAGATCGATCCGAAAGAATAACTTTGAGGTGGTTTCATACCCTACCATAATCTCTACGTTTGTTTGCCGCTATTAGTGGCTTTGGAGTGACTCTTTGTTGCATGTTGAGGGCTTGTTATATGATCTATCTATGTTATTATTGTTGAGAGAACTTGCACTAGTGAAAGTATGAACCCTAGGCCTGGTTTCCTATCATTGCAATACCGTTTACGCTCACATTTACCACTTGTTACCTTGCTGTTTTTATATTTTCAGTTTAGAAAAACCTATATCTACTATCCATATTGCACTTGTATCACCATCTCTTCGCCGAACAAGTGCACCTATACTATTTACCATTGTGTTGGGTGTGTTGGGGACACAAGAGACTCTTTGTTATTTGGTTGCAGGGTTGCTTGAGAGAGACCATCTTCATCCTGCGCCTCCCACAGATTGATAAACCTTAGGTCATCCACTTGAGGGAAATTTGCTACTGTCCTACAAACCTATGCTCTTGCAGGCACAACAACGTCTACAAGAAGAAGGTTGTGTAGTAGACATCAACCGTCGACCTCCTCCAGCCTCCACGGGCTCCTTTTCATCCAGCCTCCACCGCGCGCTACTCCACCTGCTACTATTCAACCACCCCTCCACGGGCACCCCTCCACCGTCTACTGTTCATCTAGCTTTCCACACCACGGGGTCCTGTTCAACCACCCCTCCACGGCCACCCCTACACCGTCTACTATTCATCCAGCCCTCCACACCACGGGGTCCTGTTCATCCAGAGGCAACGCCACCGCTCACTGTTCATCCAACCCCCCCGGCAACACTCACTGTTCATCCAATCGATCGGCTTTACTTAGCAGCAGTAGCGAAGGAATCTCTCCATCGGGTTCAGTTAATAGCCATCGATCAATTGCTGGGGTTCAGTAACGTGTAGCCTGTAGTGCAATCGCTCAAGTTCAGTTAGAGCCCAACGCCTCGCTCGGGTTTAGTTAGAGCCAACGCCTCATACACACGTGCGTAAGTGTACGAGAGAAACGCGCATCTCTCGGCCCCCTACCTCCCACTGTAACCGGCAACTCCCCGAAATTTTCCTCCCCCTCGCTTCTACCATGGTTTTTTCCATCATGGGCGGCCCAAAGAATGTCATGCAGCCGCGTCTCCGGCCCGCCCAGGACAAAAAGCCCATTTTCTGTCATGATTTTTTGTCATAGAAGTAGGAGCCCACCACATCTATGATGATACCGGGTTTTGTCACAATTATCGTCATAGAAGTGTCATATGTATGACAGAAAAAAAATTCGTTTGGCCAAAAATGTCACGGATGTGTCTTTTTTTGTAGTTATTCCTACACCAATTAGTGAGGAAGCTAATTTTGATGATCATGAAACTTCAGATCAAGTTACTAATGAACCTCGTAGGTCAACTAGAGTACGATCCGCACTAGAGTGGTACGGTAATCCTATTCTGGAAGTCATGTTACTAGACCATGATGAACCTACGAACTATGAGGAAGCGATGATGAGCCCAGATTCCACGAAATAACTTGAGGCCATGAAATCTGAGATAGGATCCATGTATGAGAACAAAGTGTGGACTCTGGTGGACTTGCCCGATGATCGGCAAGCCATAGAAAATAAATGGATCTTCAAGAGGAAGACGACGTTGATAGTAGTGTTACTATCTACAAAGCACGACTTGTCGAAATAAGGTTTTCAACAAAGTTGAAGGCGTTGACTAGAATGAGATTTTATCAACTATAGCGATGCTTAAAACCGTCTTAATCAAGTTAGCAGTTGCAATATTTTATGAAATCTCGCAAATGGATGTCAAAACTGCATTCCTTAAATGGATATTTTTTTAAAGAATAGTTGTATATGATGCAAACAGAAGGTTTTTTCAATCCTAAAGGTACTAACAAGGTGTGCAAGCTCCAGCTATCCATCTATGGACTGGTGCAAGCATCTCGGAGTTGGAATATATGCTTTGATGAGTTGATCAAAGCATATAGTTTTATACAGACTTTGTGGTGAAGCCTGTATTTACAAGAAAGTGAGTGGGAGCACTACAGCCTTTCTCATAAGTATATGTGAATGATATTGTTGATCGGAAATGATGTAGAAGTTTCTGGAAAGCATAAAGGAGATTTTCAAAGAAAGACCTCGGTGAAGCTGCTTACTTATTGGGCATCAAGATCTATAGAGATAGATCAAGATGCTTGATAAAGATTTTTCAATGAGTACATACCTTGACAAGTTTTTTGAAAGAGTTCAAACTAGATCAGTCAAAGAAGGAGTTCTTGCCTGTATTACAAGGTGTAAAGTTGAGTAAGACTCAAAGCCCGACCATGGCAGAAGATAGAAAGAGAATGGAAGTCATTCCCTATGCCACAGTCATAGGTTCTACAAAGTATGTTGTGCTATGTACCAGACCTATTGTGCACCTTGCCATGAGTTTGGCAAGGGAGTACAATAGTGATCTAAGAGTAGATCACTGGACAATGGTCAAAATTATCCTTAGTGAGGACTAAGGAAATATTTCACGGTTATGGAGGTGATAAAGAGCCCATTGTAAAGAGTTACATCGATGCAAGCTTTTAGACCAATCCAGATGACTCTAAGTCTCAAGCTGGATACATATTGAAAGTGGGAGCAAGTAGCTAGAGTAGCTCCATGTAGAGAATTGTAGACATATAATATTTGAAAATACATACGGCTCTAAATGTGACAGACCCGTTGACTAAACTTCTCTCATAAGCAAAACATGATCACAACTTAGTACTCTTTGGTTATTAATCACATAGCAATGTGAACTAGATTATTGACTCTAGTAAACCCTTTGGTTGTTGGTCACATGGCGATGTGAACTATGGGTGTTAATCAAATACAGATGTGAACTATTGATGTTAAATCACATGGCGATGTGAACTAGATTATTGACTCTAGTGCAAGTGGGAGACTGAAGGAAATATGCCCTAGAGGCAATAATAAAACTGCTATTTATATTTCCTTATATCATAATAAATGTTTATTATTCATGCTAGAAATGTATTAACCGGAAACTTGATACATGTGTGAATACATAGACAAAATAGCTTGTCCCCAGTATGCATCTACTTGACTAGCTTGTTGATTTAAGATGGTTAAGTGTCCTAGCCATAGACATGTGTTGTCATTTGATGAATGGGATCACATCATTAGGAGAATGATGTGATGGACAAGACCCATCCGTTAACTTAGCATAATGATCGTTCAGTTTTATTGCTATTGCTTTCTTCATGTCAGATACATATTCCTCTGACTATGAGATTATGAAACTCCCGGACACCGGAGGAATGCCTTATGTGCTATCAAACGTCACAACGTAATTGGGTGATTATAAAGATGCTCTACAGGTATCTCCAAAGGTTTTTGTGGGGTTGGCATAGATCGACATTAGGATTTGTCACTCTAAGTGTCGGAGAGGTATCTCTGGGCCCTCTCGGTAATGCACATCATATGAAGCCTAGCAAGCAATGTGACTAATGAGTTATTTGCGGGATGATGCATTACGGAACGAGTAAAGAGACTTGCCGGTAACGAGATTGAACTAGGTATGAAGATACCGACGATCGAATGTCGGGCAAGTAACATACCGATGACAAAGGGAATAACGTAGTTGTCATAGCGGTTCGACCGATAAAGATCTTCGTAGAATACTGATGACCCACAAGTATATGGGGACAATTGTTGCCTTTTTGATAAGTAAGAGTGTCGAACCCAACGAGGAGCAGAAGGAAATGACAATTGGTTTTCAGCAAGGTAATGTCTGCAAGTGCTAAAATTGTAAGTAGCGGAGTAGTTTCATAGCAAGATAATTTTAATGAGCAAGTAATGGTAGTAGCAACAAAAGTGCAGCAAGGTAGCCCAATCCTTTTGAGGCAAAGGACAGGCCAAAACGGTCTCTCATGATAAGCAAAGTGTTCTTGAGGGTACATGTGAATTTCATCTACTCACTTTCATCATGTTGGCTTAATTTGTATTCACTACTTTGATAATTTGATATGTGGGTGGACCAGTGCTTAGGTGTTGTTCTTACTTGAACAAACCTCCTACTTATGATTAACCCTCTCGCAAGCATCCGCAACTACGAGAAAAGTATTAAGAATAAATTCTAACCATAGCATTAAACTTTTGGATCCAATCGGTCCCTTAAAAAATAGCGCATAAACTGGAGTTTAAGCTTCTGTCACTCTCGCAACCCATCATCTAATAACTACTCCAGAATGCATTCCCTCAGACCCAAATATGGTGAAGTGTCATGTAGTCGACGTTCACATGACACCACTATGGGAATCACAACATACATATCATCAAAATATCGAACACATATCAATTTCACATGACTAATTGCAACATGATTTTTCCCGTGACCTCAAGAACAAAAGTAACTACTCACAAATGATAATCATGCTCAAGATCAGAGGGGTGTGAAATAGCATAATGGATCTGAACATATAATCTTCCACCAAATAAATCATATAGTAATTAACTACAAGATGTAATCAATACTACTAGTCACCCACAAGCACCAATCTATAGTTTCGGTACAAAGATTTAACACAAGAGATGAACTAGGGTCTGAGAGGAGTTGGTGCTGTTGAAGATGTTGATGAACATAGCCCTCCCTAAGATGGGAGAGTTGTTGGTGATGATGATGATGACTTCCTCTCCGGGAGGGATGTTCCCCCGGCGGAATCGCTCCGCAGGAGGGAAAAAGTGCTCCTGCCCAGGTTCCGCCTCAAGATTGCGGCGCTTCGTCCTGAATGTCCTCTCTCAAATTATTTTAGGTCAAAATGACTTATATACCAGAAGATAGGCACTAGAGGTGGGCCGAGGGGGCAGCACCGACCAAGGCGCGCCTGGGCCTCCTGGTGCACCCAGGTGGGTTGTGCCCACCTGGTGGCCCCCCTCTGGTACTTATTTGCTCCAATATTTATTAAAAATTCCAAAAAAATCCTCATCAAGTTTCAGCTCATTTGGAGTTGTGCAGAATAGGTTGCTTGACATAGCTTTTTCAGGTCCAGATTTCCAGCTGCCAGAATTCTCCCCCTTTGTGTATACCTTGCATATTATGAGAGAAAAGGCATTAGAATTACTCCAAAAACATTATTATACAATAAAACAACATAAATAATAGTAGGAAAACATGATGCAAAATGGACGTATCAACTCCCCCAAGCTTATACTTCACTTGTCCTCAAGCGAAAACTACAATCGAAAAACATGTCCACATGCTTAGAGAGAGAGGTGTCGATAAAAACAAAAATAAGGACATAGCAGCATCATGTAACTTATTATAACATCAACAAACTTTAACATAAAACTTTTATCATAGACTTCTCATGAACAAGTGGCAATTCATCACAACATCGAAGTATAAAGCATAAACTTTATTGGAAACCAACAAACTATGTTCTCAGTCAATTTTGCAACTACAATCCATCTTCTTTTCAGGAAGGGTCACATATCGGAGCCTTTAGGAAAGTCCACATACTCAACCATCATTTAGTCTCCTATGATTGCTAACACTCACCGCGTACACATGAGCAAAACATTTCAACCGGACACATAGAAAGATAGGGGCTTATAGCTTCGCCTCCCAACACATTCACCTCAAGGGTGATGTCAACAATAATAACTCATGCTACCCATATTCAACTAGATATATGTGCCTAGATCTTTCTTCACCACATGATGCTTACCAAAGGAGAAAAATAAAAGGAATAGAGAGAAAAACTTTGAATCTTGCATGAAATTAAATACATGAAACTAGAAGATAGGCCCTTTGTAGAGGGAAGCAGAGGTTGCCATGTGCTTTTTGTTTGTATGCTCAACCCCTTAGTGCAAGAGAACGTCACGTTATATTGCCTCTTGTGATGGCAACCTTTATTATGCAGTTTGTCGCTTTTATTCTTCACCATCACAAGTTCGTACAACGCTCAGTTTTCCCTTACACTAAATGATCTCACACTTTTAGAAGCAATTTTCATTGCTCTTTTTGCACCGATGACAAATTACTTGAAGGATCTTACTCAATCCATAGGTAGGTATGGTGGATCTGAAACAAGATTTGGGTTTAAGGGTTTTGGATGCACAAGTAGTATCTCTACTTAGTGCGGATATTTCGCTAGCAAAGATAAGAGCAAGCACGACATGTTGAAGGATCTATGACAATATAAGTTCTATGTGAATATGAACAAACATAAATCATTAGGTTGTCTTCCTTGTCCAACGTCAACAATTTTGGCATATAATATTTTGATGGGTGATCACAATCACAAAAGATTTCTAGGATAGTGTATTTATATGTGAATCTTCTCTTCCCTTATTAATTCTTTCATGAGTTGCATCATTGACCAATGCTATGTTTGTCAATCTACAATAAAATTTACTACCTACACTTTTCCTTGTGTAATGTCATCACTTACCATAAGGTTAACATATGATCTTTTTAATTTATTTCCTTTCCTTTTATTGAAACAAGAGAGTAAAGAAGGGAAAACTCAAACTAAACTTTATTATATATTTCGCACACGATTACAAAGATTGATCACTTAGCAAACTCTTGAAAAGAAAGGATCGAACCAAACTCTTATTCATCTAATAGAAAAAGATAACCATGGATCGAACTAAGAAAGTAAAGGCAAAAGATAGTGGAGATGATACGATGCCGGGGCACCTCCCCCAAGCTTGGCGAAATCCAAGGGGAGTGCCCATACCCGATATTCGGTTTTCTTTTGGTGGTGAAGAAGAAGGTGGTGGTGATGAAGTAGAAACGATCCGGTCCTTAAGGACCAAGAGACTCTTCAATCTTTGGATGACATTCCAAAGGGAAGCAATGTGCTCCAAGTGCAGAATATTTTCATGAGTGAGATACTTATTTTGTATACAAACTGTTTCAATGATCCTGAAGGGTGCAATCTCAGTGGGGGTAAGATGAGCATAGTAGGGTTTAAGGATATCTTCCTCTTCCTCATCGGCAGGCAAGACTTGCTCAACCATCGGCACTTGATCTCTGGTAGCCTCCTTGATCTTGTCCTCCTTAGTTGCTCCAATGGGCTCTTCCCTCTTTAGCTCGATCTTCATCAACCAAGTATCCTCTTCCATATGGTTAGAAGAAGAAGACATGATGCCTGGCTCAGCAGATCTGATAGAAAAACAGCAAGAAAACAAAACAGGAGATTTCTCTATGATACGAAGGTCAACAGGTTCGGGAGGTATATAGAGATTTTTTTTATCTTCGGGAACAAGCAGAACGGAAGAAAAACGGAGTCTGGAAAGTACCCAAGGTGGGAACAACCCACCGGGGCACTCCTGGACTGCCATGCGCGCCCTAGTGTATTGTGCCCACCAGGGTCACTTTCCTGGAAGTTTCTTATTTTCCTAATTTTTTAAATATTCCAAAACTGACAAAAAATATTTATGTGGATTTGTTGGAGTCCGTTTACTTACCGTATCATGTACCTCCCTTTTTTTCATGATTCTGGAGTGTTCCGGTTTCCTTTATGTGTTCTTCCAGTGTCAAAGTTTGGATGATATTGCTTCAACATTAATGGGCGCACCTGAGATATAGTGTTTTATTCGTTACCCATTGACAACCTTCGGGTTAGTACCTTGGGCATTCTTTATTTTGATAGCCCTGGATCAATGGACCTCCTCGATGACATAGGGTCCTTCCCATTTGGAGAGGAGTTTTCCTGCAAAGAATCTGAAACAAGAGTTGTACAAAAGAACATATTCTCCAACTTCAAACTCACGCTTTTGGATTCTTTTATCATGCCACCTTTTAATTTTTTCTTTGAATAACTTTGCATTTTCGTAAGCCCGGGTTCTCCATTCATTTAATGGGATAATATCAAATAACCTCTATTCACCAGCAAGTTTGAAATCATAGTCGAGTTCTTTAATTGCCCAATATGCTATATGTTCTAACTCAAGAGGCAAATGACAAGCTTTTCCACAAACCATCTTATATGGAGACATACCCATAGGATTTTTATAAGATGTAATCTTCCACCAATTAAACCATATAGTAATCGACTACAAGATGTAATCAACACTACTAGTCACCCACAAGCACCAATCTATAGTTTCGGAACAAAGATTGAACACAAGAGATGAACTAGGGACTGAGAGGAGTTGGTGTTGTTGAAGATATTGATGAAGATAGCCCTCCCTAAGATGGTAGAGTTGTTGGTAATGATGATGACGATGATTTCCCCCTCCGAAAGGGAAGTTCCCCTGGCGGAATCGCTCCGCCGAAGGGAAAAAGTGCTCCTGCCCAGGTTCCACCTCGAGACGGCGGCGCTTCATCTCGAAAGTCCTCTCTCCAATTATTTTAGGTCAAAATGACTTATATACCAGAAGACGGGCACTGGAGGTGGGCCGAGGGGGCAGCACCCACCAGGGCGCGCCTGGGCCTCCTGGCGCGCCCAGGTGGGTTGTACCCACACGGGGGGCATCTGGTACTTATTTGCTCCAATATTTATTAAATATTCCAAAATAATCCTCGTGAAGGTTAGCTCATTTGGAGTTTTGCAGAATAGGTAGCTTGACGTAGCTTTTTCTGGTCCAGATTTCCAGCTGCCAAAATTCTCCCCCTTTGTGTATACCTTGCATATTGTGAGAGAAAAGGCATTAGAATTGCTCCAAAAAGCATTATTATACAATAAAACAACATAAATAACAGTAGGAAAACATGATGCAGAATGGACGTATCAAATATGTGGGAACCAATATGAGAATCCAGGTTCCGCTATTGGTAATTGACATGA
Source organism: Triticum timopheevii (assembly GCA_963921465.1). Classification (NCBI taxonomy): domain Eukaryota; kingdom Viridiplantae; phylum Streptophyta; class Magnoliopsida; order Poales; family Poaceae; genus Triticum; species Triticum timopheevii. The sequence goes on along the minus strand of OY997264.1, from coordinate 236,345,824 downwards.
GAGGTGTCTCGGTCTTGTCTACATAGTTCTCGAACCCATAGGGTCCACACGCTTAATGTTCGATGACAATTTGTATTATATGAGTTATGTGTTTTCGTGACAGAATGTTGTTCGGAGTCTTGGATGAGATCATGAACATGACGAGGAGTGTCGAAATGGTCGAGAGGTAAAGATTGATACATTGGAATGTAGTATTCAGACACCGGAAGTGTTCCGGAATGAATTGGGTACATATCGGAGTACCGTGGGGTTACCGGAACCACCCGGGGGAAGATATGGGCCATAGGAGGGAGTTACACCAGCCCACAAAAGGATGGCACGCCCCCACAGGGAAGGAGGCCGAATAGGACTAGGAGAGGGGGCGGCGCCCCCCTTTCCTTCTCCCCCTCTCTCTCCTTCCCCCTTTCCCTCTCCGGTAAAAGGAAAGGGGTGGCGAATCCTACTAGGAGCCCAAGTAGGATTCCTCCTACTTGGGGCGCGCCTAGGGCTGGCCTTCTCCCCCTCCCTCCCTTTATATACTGGGGGGCGCCTACAACACACATCAATTGTTCCAAGCCATGTGCATCACCCCCCTCCATAGTTTACGGCTCCGGTCATATTCCTGCGGTTCTTAGGCGAAGCAATGCGCGGATCACATCACCATCACCGCCACCACGCCGTCGTGCTGACCGAACTCATCTACTTCCTCGACCCTCTTCTGGATCAAGAGCTTGAGGGACGTCATCGCGCTAAACGTGTACAGAACTCGGAAGTGTCATACGTTCGGTACTTGATCGATCGGAACGAGAAGACGTTCGACAACATCAACCACGTTAAGCAAATGCTTCTGCTTTCATTCTAAAAGGGTACGTGGACACACTCTCCCCCTCTCGTTGCTATGTGTCTCCTAGATAGATCTTGCGTGAACATAGGAAATTTTTTGAAATTGCATGCTACGTTTCCCAACAATGGCATCCGAGCCAGGTCTATGCATAGATGATATGCACGAGTAGAAAACAAATAGTTATGGGTAGTGATCATCATACTTCTTACCACCAGTGTCTTATTTTGATTCAGCAATATTGTTGGATGAAGCGGCCCGGACCAACCTTACAGTACTGCGTTCATTAGACCGGTTCCACCGACAGACAAGCAACTAGTTTTGCATAAAGGTGGCTGGCGGGTGTCTATTTCTCCTACTTTAGCTGAATCGAATTTGACTATGGACGGTCCTTGTTGAAGGTTAAAACAGCAAACTTGATAAATCACCGTTGTGGTTTTGTGCCGTAGGTAAGAACGGTTCTTTCTAGAAGCCCGTAGTAGCCATGTAAAACTTGCAACAACAAAGTAGAGGATGTCTAACTTGTTTTTGCAGGGTATGTTGTGATGTGATATGGTCAAGACATGATGTGATATACGTTGTTGTATGAGATGATCATGATTTGTAGAACTTATCGGCAGCTGGCAGGACCCTTATGGTTGTCGCTTTATTGTATGAAATACAAACGCCATGTAATTTCTCTACTTAATCACTAAGCGGTAGCGATAGTCATAGAAGCAATAGTTGGCGAGACGACCACGATGCTACGATGAAGATCAAGGTGTCAAGCCGGTGACGATGGAGATCATGACGTTGCTTTGGTGACGGAGATCAAAAGCACAAGATGATGGTGGCCATATCATGTCACATATTTTGATTGCATGTGATGTTTATCTTTATGCATCTTATTTTGCTTAGAACGGAGGTAGCATTATAAGATGATCCCCCAAATAAATTTCAAGGTATAAGTGTTCCCCCCGAGTATGCACCGTTACAAAAGTTCTTCGTGCTGAGACACCACGTGATGATCGGGTGTGACAGGCTTTATGTTCAAATACAGCGGGTGCAAGCCAGTTTTGCACATGCAGAATACTCAGGTTAAACTTGACGAGCCTAGCATGTACAGACATGGCCTCGGAACACTGGAGACCGAAAGGTCGAACGTGAATCATATAGTAGATATGATCAACATAGAGATGTTCACCATTGATGACTACTCCATCTCACGTGATGATCGGACATGGTTTGGTTGATTTGGATCATGTATCATTTAGTTGACTTGAGGGATGTCTATCTAAGTGTGAGTTCTTAAGTAATATGATTAATTGAACTTAATTTATCATCAACTTAGTCCTGATAGTTTTTGCATATCTATGTTGTAGATCAATGGCCCGTGCTAACGTTCCCTTGAATTTTAATGTGTTCCTAGAGAAAGGTAAGTTTAAAGATGATGGTAGCAATTACACGGACTGGGTACGTAACTTGAGGATTATCCTCATTGCTGCATAGAAGAATTATGTCCTTGATGCACCGCTAGGTGAAAGTCCTACTGCAGGAGCAGAAGCTCATGTTAGGAATGTTTGGCAAGATGGATCTGATGGCTACTCGTTAGTTCAGTGTGCCATGCTTTACGGCTTAGAATCGGGTCTTCAAAGACGTTTTGAATGTCATGGGCCATATGATATGTTCTAGGAGTTGAAGTTAATATTTCAAGCAAATGACCGAGTTGAGAGATTTGAAGTCTCCAAGAAGTTCTATAGCTGCAAGATTGAGGAGAATAGTTCTGTCAATGAACACATACTCAGAATGTTTGGATATCATAATTACTTGACTCAACTGGGAGTTAATTTTCCAGATGATTGTGTCGTTGACAGAGTTCTTCAATAGAAGCTACAAAGGCTTCGTGATGAACTACAATATATAAGGATGGAAAAGACTATTCGTAAGCTCTTCACAATGCTCAAGGCTACGAAGGTAGAAATCAAGAAGGAGCATCAAGTGTTGATGGTTAAGAAGACAACTGGTTTCAAGAAAAAGGGCAAAGGAAAGAAGGGGAACTTCAAGAAGAATGGCAAGCAAGTTGTCACTCCCGGGAAGAAACCCAAAGCTGGACCCGAGCTTGAAATGAGTGCCTCTACTGCAAAGGGACTGGTCACTAGAAGCGGAACTGCCCCAAGTATTTGGCGGATAAGAAGGATGGCAAAGTAAACAAATGTATATTTTATATACATGTTATTGATGCGTACCTTACTAATTCTCGTAGTAGTGCCTGGGTATTTGATACTGGTTCGGTTACTAATATTTGTAACTCGAAACAGGTACTACGGATTAAACAAAGATTGGCTAAGGATGAGGTCACAATGCGTGTCGGGAATGGTTCCAAGGTCGATGTGATCGCTGTCGGCACGCTACCTCTAGATCTACCTTCAGGATTAGTTCTAGACCTAAATAATTGTTATTTGGTGCCAGCATTGAGCATGAACATTATATCTAGATCTTGTTTAGTGCGAGACGGTTATTCATTTAAATCAGACAATAATGGTTTTTCTATTTATATGAGTAATATATTTTATGGTCGTGCACCTTGAAGAGTGGTATATTTCTGTTGAATCTCGATCGTGGTGATACACATATTCATAATATTGATGCCAAAAGATGCAAAGTTGATAATGATAGTGCAACCTATTTGTGGCACTGTCGTTTAGGTCATATCGGTGTAAAGCGCATGAAGAAACCCATGCAGATGGACATTTGGAATCACTTGATTATGAATCATTTGGTACTTGTGAACCATGCCTTATGGGCAAGATGACTATAATTCTGTTCTCCGGAACAATGGAACGGGCCAATGACTTATTGGAAATAATACATACCGATGTATGCGGTCTGATGAGTGTTGAGGCTCATGGTGGGTATCGTTATTTTCTGACCTTCACAGACAATTTGAGCAGATATGGGTATATCTACTTAATGAAACACATGTCTGAAACATTTGAAAAGTTCAAAGAATTTTAGAGTGAAGTGGAGAATCATCGTAACAAGAAAATAAAGTTTCTACTATCTGATCATCGAGGTGAATATTTGAGTTACAAGTTTGGCCTTCATTTAAAACAATGTGGAATAGTTTCACAACACACGCCACCTGGAACACCATAGCGCAATGGTGTGTCCGAACGTCGTAACCGTACTTTATTGGATATGGTGCGATCTATGATGTCTCTTACCGATTTACCACTATAATTTTGGGGTTATGCATTAGAGACATGTGCATTCATATTAAATAGGGCACCGTCAAAATCCATTGAGACGACATCGTATGAACTGTGGTTTGGCAATAAACCTAGGCTGTCATTTCTGAAACTTTGGGGATGTGATGCTTATGTCAAAAGGTTTCAGCCTGATAAGCTTGAACCCAAATCAGAGAAGTGTGTCTTCATAGGATACCCTAAGGAAACAATTAGGTACACCTTATACCACAGATCCGAAGGAAAGATCTTTGTTTCCAAGAATGGAACCTTTCTAGAGAAGGAGTTTCTCTCGAAAGAAGTGAGTGGGAGGAAAGTAGAACTTGATGAGGTAATTTACCTAATCTCAATTTGGAAAGTAACACATCCGAGAAATCCGTTCCCGTGATGCTTACACCAACTGGAGAGGAAGCTAATGATAATGATCATGAAACTTCAGATCAAGTTACTACAGAACCTCGTAGGTCAACCAGAGCATGATCTGCACCAGAGTGGTATGGTAATCCTGTTCTAGAAGTCATGTTACTTGAACATGACGAACCTACGAACTATGAAGAAGCTATGATGAGCCCAGACTCGGATAAATGGCTTGAGGCCATGAAATCTGAGATAGGATCCATGTATGAGAACAAAATATGGACTTTGTTGGATTAGCCCGATGATCGGCGACCTATAGAGAATAAATGGATCTTCAAGAAGAAGACTGACACTTATGGTGATGTTACTATCTATAAAGCTTGACTCGTTTCAAAAGGTTTTCGACAGGTTCGAGGAGTTGACTATGATGACACTGTCACACCTGTAGCGATGCTTAAGTCTATCCAAATCATGTTAGCAATTGCTGCATTTTATGATTATGAAATCTAGCAAATGGACGTCAAAACTGCATTCCTTAATGATTTCTTAAAGAAGAGTTGTATTATGCAACCAGAAGGTTTTGTCGATCCTAAAGGTGCTAACAAAGTGTGCAAGCTCCAGCAATCCATCTATGGACTGGTGCAAGCATCTCGGAGTTGGAATATACACTTTGATGAGCTGAACAAAGCATATGGTTCTATACAGACTTTTGGAGAAGCCTGTATTTACAAGAAAGTGAGTGGGAGCTCTATAGCATTTTAATATTATGTGTGGATGACATATTGTTAATTGGAAATGATGTAGAATTTCTGGATAGCATAAAAGGATACTTGAATAGAAGTTTTTCAATGAAAGACCTCGGTGAAGCTGCTTATATATTGGGCATCAAGATCTATAGAGATAGATCAAGACGCTTGATAGGACTTTCACAAAGCAAATAGCTTGATAAAGTTTTGAAAAAGTTCAAAATGGATCAGTCAAAGAAAGGGTTCTTGCATGTGTTACAAGGTGTGAAGTTGAGTCAGACTCAATGCCCGACCAGTGCAGAAGATAGAGAGAAAATGAAAGTCATCCCCTATTGTCGGTGTCAAAACCGGCAGATCTCAGGTAGGGGGTCCCAAACTGTGCGTCTAAGGATCGAAGGTAATAGGAGGTAGGGGAAACGATGTTTACCCAGGTTCGGGCCCTCTTAATGGAGGTAATACCCTACTTCCTGCTTGATTGACTTTGATGAGTATAGGGGTTACAAGAGTTGATCTACCTCGAGATCATAATGGCTAAACCCTAGATGTCTAGCATGTATGATTTTTCCCCTTCTACAGACTAAACCCTCCTATTTATATAGACACCGGAGGGATCTAGGGTTGTACAGAGTCGGTTTACAGAGAAAGGAAGATCCATGATCCGAACGCCAAGCTTTCCGTCCACGCAAAGGAGAGTCCCATCTGGACATGGGGGGAAGGTCTTTGATTTCGTATGTTTATGTCCATTAGTCTGGCCCATATCACATAGCCCGGACGCCCGAGGACCCCTTAGTCCAGGACTCCCTCAGTAGCCCCTGAACTGGGCTTCAATGACGATGTACTCGCCGCGCAGATTGTCTTCGGCATTGCAAGGCGGGTTCCTCCTCCGAATACTCCAAAGCAGTCTTCTACACATAAGAGTTGTATACGTCCCTACTTAACATGTACAACCCTAAGCTGTAAAAGGAAAAATTACTTAAAATAAGTCACGTCCACGGGCAACTTTTTTGGTGAGACGTTTTGTTCTGGCCTTGTTATTATTCTGAACCGTTTTACAGCCCCCGCTTCGTCTTTTGAGGCACGGCCATCGACACGTCTTGTCAAAGCAGAGATTGTGTCCCCTTATCACGGGATCTTCTTCAATGCGGGCTTGGGTAATCCAACCATGTCATTCACACATCTCCTTGGGAATAGGCGATGTTTAAGGCTTATGAGGCAGCTCTTGATATTCATTACCTCTATAAGAGGACAAGGACCCATCTGTTCACCTCACGCCTTCTTCTTCCTCTACCCTTCCATCCCTGAGCTCCAGCGCCCAAGTTCTAAACTTCCCCTTTGCTGCAACATCTCCAGCAATGGCCGGATCTGGTTTCCATGGCAACTGGATGGCCTCCTCCGTAATGGAGAAGAACATCCAGGATCTGCGTGAGGCGAGGTTCTTGACGGCGGAGATCATACACAGGATTCCTACATCGGGGTAGGTTATCCCTACCCCAAAGCCCGGCGAGAGGGTGGTGTTCATCCCCCACTTCTTTCGAGGACTTGGGTTTGCCCTTCATCCCTTCATCCGAGGCCACATGTTTTACCACGGGATGGATTTCCATGATCTGGCCTCAAATTCCTTCCTCCATATCTTGGCGTTTATCGTCATGTGTGAGGCATTTCTCCACGTCCCCCCACACTTCAACCTATGGCTCATGGTCTTCAATGTGAAGCCGAAGGTGGTTGAGGGCCAACACGCAGAGTACGGCGGCACCATGGTGAGCAAGCTTCCCGTGTCACCTAGACCAAGGGGACATTCGTGGACACTATCAAGGTATGGCAGCAGGAGTGGTTCTACATCACCGAACCCCACGGCTCCAAGTGGGCGGCCGCTCCTCCTTTCAGATCCGGGCCTCTATTGCGGCTCGCATCCTGGACCAACAAGGATCTAGATTGGGGATCCCCTAACAAAGTGTCGACCTGCAAAAGTGTATCAAGAGCATGATAAAAAAGGACATCACCCTTGCTGATGTGATCATGGTGATGCTTACCTGTTGAATTCTTCCCTACCAATGGCGGCCCCTCAAAATGTGGGAGTTTAAGCCGGAGGGGCCACAGACCCTGCAGTGATTCTTTGGCACGACGCACAAAGGGATCTGGAAGCTTCTCTTCAAGAAGCAGAAGATGTGGCCAAGGACGTCTGATGACACTGGCCTCGACTGCAACAATCTAGCATCCCCAGTAAGTATCATATTTCCAAACATTACTTAGATCGTCAATCTTATGGAGGGGTACTAAAAATTTCATCTCTTGAATAGGACTTGCTAAAGAAGGCGGAGCGGATTAAGTGTCTGGCGCCACTCCCCAAAAAACCCAAACGAGCCTTTGTCGATGAGGATCCTGGTCCCGGCGCCCTATCAGGCGCCGGCGAAGAAGAAGAAGAAGAACAGGGAGACCAAAGGTGGCCTTCATCACGAAGATACTTCGGGCGCTATGTCCGGAAAAACTGAGGCTCCTTTCTCTCATGAGGGAGACGAAGACGAGGACGAGGAGAGGAGGAGGAGGGAGAGAACCCTCCTCTCAAAGGGAAAAAGAGGGCGGGCTCCGTAGATCCGGAGGAGGGGGTGTCCAAGAGGGGAAAGATGTCCCTCTCAGATGATTCGGATCAGGGCACCGAAGCTGTCCCCAAGCACCGCCCCAGAGCCAAGCCCCTTGCCGAATCGAAAGTATCTTAGGATGCCTTATATACATCCGATCTTTTTATAAATTATAATAATAATATCAAATTTTGTGTTTTAGTCCAGCCCGTGACATCCCTCAAGAATCATCGTCATCGGGGGATCTTTCGCTGGAGAAGATGGAGAGCGAGATGCCTCCATAAGCTTCCCCGCCTCCTAGGGCAGATGACATCGAGGTGTCGTCCAAAAGGATTTCTCCGGGCTCTAGAAAAGTGCGGGAGGGGACCAAGACGGCGCCAGAGGATGACGCATTGGTTGCCGAGAACATGAGGGGAGCAACCCTCATGGAGACCGGCAACGGGGATCCTGGCTTATCCGACCCCCGGCCGAACACTGTTCCAAAGACACAGACGGTTCCGGAATCGAATCAGCAGCCCCCTCCGCGGGAGGAGGAGATGGCTATTTCGGCGGCGACCTCTACTAATGCAGAGGCGCCGAACATGCTGATGGATGCTCTGCAAAGTGTGTTTGTCTTGGAGAAGCACCGTAGCTTGATGGGTACGGTGGTTGAGAAGGTTCACTCCGCTAAGAGCGGGCTGGATGAAGCCTTCATGAGCCTACTAACAGGCTTCGAGGTATGAAATGTAATGTCTTTAGCCGCTTCCCATATGACAAATCTGCCAGTATATAGATAGTAGCCCCTGAGACTCTGTTTGGCCCATGAAGGAGGGTGAACAGAAGATCTATAGATATCTGCAGGAAATAACATACTTATCTTTTTGACAAAAAACAGGCTTATCTGTTTGCGTCGACCGCTCAGGCCGCCAGAGTTTCCGAACTGAAGCGGAAACTACAGCAAGTCGACAAGGACAATATCCGTATTAATAAGCGGCTCTAAGAGGCGCAGGGTATGTTTCAGGTACTCCATATATAATTGAATTAGTTTGCACATGCTAAGTTGAAGCTTACGCGCTACTGTATACATGATTGAAGATGGCACTGCTAAGGTCGTGACCCTCAGGAGTGACCTTGCCCACGCGAAGGAATAGTCAAGGGTGAGCGATGCGGCCGCTGAGAAAATGGCTGCTGATTTGAAGGCCAAACAGGCCACCCGGCGCTAGTTCGAGGAGCGGGTATCCAAAGTTGAGCAAGAGCTCTAGGACGCCACTCGCAAGTGCGAGATCCTCAAGGAGGAGAATAGCTAAGGCGACCGAACTCTCCAAGGCCCTTCAGGAAGCCCAAGAGGCGAGGTCCGAATCCCGAGCGGCTCGCAAGGAGATCCGGCAGGCCGGACAGATAGCGGCTGGTAAGACCCTTCTTTTATAGTCTAAGTTTGGCAATCAGAGGTATGCCTTGCTTAATCTACTATGGAGTTCTCCAGATGCCTTTGCGGATCTGCCGAAGAGCGCCGCCGATGCTTCGCAATTCTACCGAGCCCAGGAGGGGCATGCGACGGAGAAGTTGTTTTGCTCGCAGTTCGCGATGCAGGAGCGCTCGGCGCTGCTGAACGACCAAATGGCGCAGTGGCCCGAGCTGCATAAAATTGCTGGAGCGGCCATGAAGGAGGTCATAGTCTGGCTATGGCCAGCCGAACCCATTCCAAGAAGCTATTTTGGCCTAGTGCGGTGACTCATCGATGTCGTGCCCCGAATTGATGCAATCAAGCGGTCAATGTGCATCAAAGGTGCACGGATGGCCTTTGCCCGCATCAAAGTGCACTAGGCGAAGATGAAGGTTGCCGTTATCATGGTTGCGGGTCCTTCCTAAGGCAAGGACCACCGCACGCCGGAGCGCTATCTGGACGACTTCCTAGAAGGTGCTCGTTTGATAGAGGGTCAATGCTCAAAAGACATTATATTCAAATGAATGTATCTGAACGACCCAGAAGTGTGTATTATATATATTAAGGCTTTGTTATACATTTGTGCCATTGTCTGAAAGTTCTTTCCTCCTGTGCAGCCGTTTTTTATATTCCTGAGAGTTTTCCAGTCGTCGGCTTCGACCCCCCACGTAGATGCTATGGGGGTGTCCAGAATGGCACATGAGCACTCTTGTCCCAATGACTTGGTCCGTAACGGAGGTGTCAGTGCGGCAAACCAAGCAATCGGACTATATGGATTTACCACTCTCCCTTAGCCATAGGAGTTTGATGATGGGGCTATAAAATAGCCCCTGGTACATATGCGGCTATCCAAATGCGAATGCGTTACGTACATGACCGGAAAACAGTCCTTCATTTAATACGGAAAAAGTCGTTAAAGATTTAGTAAGTCGTCGAATGGCTGACCAGCTCTCACTGCATCATGACAGTCAGTTTTTGGCTTTCTCTACTGAGGTGCTTAACCGGACGAACGAGAAACACAATTGCAGTAGTTCTCCCTTTACTACCCTAGCCGAACAAACGGAACGTAAGGTAGCAAACACAGGAGCCGGGCAACACAACTATTGACCAAAGACATGAATCGGAGCCGATGCATATAATGCCAAGTTTGGGACGCTGAGGTGTGCTACAAAGCTATTCGGGCTTTTGTTTGGTGACACATATGTGTCCGTATAGAGCCCCTGGCAATGGTTGTGAGTGAGACAACTGGGTAGACGGAGTACAGTTTTATGAATAAAGTTGATACCAAAAAATTGCCCTCACTAGCGTCTGATTGATATGTCAAAATGTGATCTTACGAAGGGTACCATAAGCACCAAAGCCATTTTACATGCCGGAGGTCTAATAATAAGGAGAAAAGCTCAATACAGGTCCTTTGAATAAGGTTTTTGTCTGAAGAGTCCTTTGGATATCCTGCCGCACGTCTGTGCCGCTTTCGCCTTGTAGAGAGGGGTTCCTCTAGTACGATGAAGTCTTCATTGCCGAGGATCTCATCCTCTTCGGAGATCGGTAGGTACTTACTAGAGCGGCTAGATAGGGGCTTCTTGGTCTTTGGCGTTATCCAGAGTATGATTTTCTCTCGTACCAGTATTGCTATCTTTTTTGCGACGCGATTTCGAGCGGCGTCGCTAACGTCGACGGGACCCTTCCCACCATCGTCGTCATCCACTTTGGGTGTGTCCACCATGTACACATCATATCTGGAAGTGGTATCCGTGTACAAAAGTAGGGGCTCTCCTTTTGACCCCTTTACTTGTGCACGGGCAGTCAGAACCACCCGCCACGGCCATGCATGACAGGGCAGGAAAGGGAAGCCAGATAGAAGCCGAAGACACAAGACAAACAGAGCAACGACAAGGATCAAGTCCACAAAGATCAGATGGACGAGGCAGGTTTCCCCAGCAAGGACCCTTGCCGGGGCAGCCTCAGCGGCCCCGGCAAGACCCTTGCCGGGGCAGCTCGCCCCCACCAGCCGAGCGAGCCACCTTAGATCCCACCAACGCTAAACAAACGCATTGGGACAGGGCTCGGGAGGCACCTCCGTGGTGGCATGCAGATCTTTGTGAAGACAAAGAATAGTCAAGATCAAATGAGGATAGGAAGGCAACGATCCTCACCGAAGAAACCCATAAGACCCCCGGCAAGATCCTTGCCGGGGACGCCAGTGCGCCACGGCAAGACCCTTGCCGGGCCACCCAACAAGACCCTCGCCAAGCGCGCCAGCAGGGCCACCGCCAGGCCCCCGCCAGCCAAGTCTCCGTCGCCGTTCGCATGCAGCTGCCAACCCAACCAGCTGGGCAGGCACCTACGTGGCAACATGCAGCCCTTCCTGGAGGCTCCACCATCACGCCACCTCAGCTGCCTGCCTGCCTACATGGAACCGCATGCACCGCTGGCCAGGGCGCGTGTCGAAACAAGGATGAGCGGCGACGGACGGGACGGGCCTCGCTCCCGTCCCCGATAAATTGAAGGGACACCTAAGCCTCACATTAAATCCGCTTTGTCCTGTAATACTAGCGATAAGCTCATAGCACTGTAGCACTTTCCACCTCCTGTGTGACACTGTGGCAGCCCCTTTCGCCTATAAAAGGAAGCCCATGGAGCACTGGAGAAGGATTCGGCTCTTTCGAACCTAGCAACAGCCAGAGCTAGTTCAAGAGCTCAAGAACTCTAAATACATCCACCAAAGCAGGATCGTAAGGTTTTACACATCTTTGTGGCTCGAACCTGGGTAAATCCCCTTTGTGTTGTCTACTAGTCCCGCTCTTCTCATGATCCCCGCACCCCGCAACTGTAGTAGGGATTCCAGTGATCCCATAGGTGTCATTTCCCACTGACATCTTTGGCGCGCCAGGTATGGGGTGCAATTGTGAGAATCTGGTCTAGCAGTTGACCTAGCTGTTCTCCATTACCATGGATCCTAAGAAGAAGGCGACCACGGCAATCAGTTCGTCCAGGACCAGGTTGCCAGCACTGGTGCGGACCAATAACGGGCCAGTCGCGGAGAGAACCCGTGGCGCGGCCCACGAACATCCACATCACTCTGGCGGTTCAGGCCTGGTGAGGGGCGTCGTTTGCGCACCAGGCGACGAGCCACCAGTCGTGGGCTCCAGAGACAGAGTCGGGCCCCCCGCAGGCGGCGCGGAGCCCTCCAGGGGCGCCGCCATCCCGCCAAACGGCTGTACGGCGGCCTCTAAGACGCCAACACTGGCGCCCATGGCGTGCTCTTCCCAGATTGTGTGTGATGAGCAGCGTCGCCCCGCCGGTGACCCTGCGCGCCGCCCTGGGAAGAGTCCCGCACGCCCATCACATGATGAGGAGGGCCAACATGCGCGCCGAGGTGCTGACGGAGGTGGCGAACGGCTGCGCGGCCGTGACGCAGCTCCTTCTAATGTTCTTAGAAGTCGAGGTGCAATGCGGTCCACCCAGCTCTCGCCGCCACCCACGCCAGCGGAAGCCCTAGCGCGTGCAGCTGCTCCTCGATTTTCCTCCCACCGCGGAGAAGCTCGACGAATGGAGGGCCACCGTCCGAAGCCTCCTCGGCATCACCAACAACGATGAGTTGCGGCCGGCGGGACCCATAGGCCGTTGCTCCACCGGCCCACCGCATGTCAGCGGAGACCATGCTGGAGGCGATGCAGCCATGGTGCATTTCCCTCCTCCATCCCGGCCACCCTGGGCGTCGGTTCGTCGTGACAACGCCCGAGACGATATCTCCATTGCGTCGTCCGACCCGCAAACCAACCGCAATCAGCGTCAAGTCCTTTGAGAGCGGGTTCATGAGGACGCTCGAACTACCATCGAGCGCCGACGTGACGCGCTCCACCAGTCGGACAGGCGGGCAGGGCCTGCTACGGACCACCCCGCGTCGGGAGGCTACGGTGGCCTACCTTACGAGTTGGGTTGTCCGGCCTTCACCCATGAGCTGAGGCAGTTCCAATGGCCCTCCCACCGTACGTTCAAGACTGACGTTGGCGAGAAGTACAATGGCAAGACTCACCCGTCAGAGTTCCTCAGCATCTACACCATCGCGATGCAAGCTGCTGGGGCCTGTGATGATAAGGTGCTTGCCAATTACTTCCCGTTGGCACTCAAGCCTAATGTTATGTCATGGTTGATGCACTTGCCGGTGGATTCCATCTCTTCTTGGGCAGATCTGTGCCATGAGTTTGTTGCACCTTTACCAGAGGTCACCAGGCTCATGGCCAGGCGAGTGATTTACACATCATCTCCCAGAAAGAAGGGGAGAACTTGCGCAAGTACATCCAAAGGTTCAGCCGAGTGCAGTACAACATCCCCGACGTTCATCCTGCCGCCGTGATCAGTGCATTCCATCAAAATGTGCGCAATCGTAAGATGCGTGAAGAGCTGGCGATGAACAAGGTCAGAGATGTAGACAAACTTTATGTTCTGGCCGATCGGTGCACCCGAGCTGAAGAGGGAAGGAAGTACCCCCGGCGAAGACGACGGTGTGGAAACCGACTCCACGAATGATACTTCCACCCCGGCGAAGAAGGGCCGGCGCCGTAACAGGAAGCGCAGGAGCAAGACCGTGCTTGCCGTCGAGGGATTCGACGATACCGGTGGCACCAAGAAACCCAAGGCAAGTGACCCCGGCAAGGAGGTTGCCAGGTGTGCCGCTTGCCGGGCCTTGGCGGCTACCGATAAGCCAGGGGGCTCTGACAAGCAGTATTGCAAGATCCACCGCACCAAGGGCCATGATCTCAAAAACTGCCGGCAGGTAGAGCTGCTCGCCGAGAAGCAGAAAGCTAAGTATGAGCGGCGGGACAAGGAGAAAGGCCCAGATGGTGCCGAGGGATCCGGCAAGAAACGTGGCGGCCTAGGAGGCCGCCGCGGCAAGGATAATCAGCAGGAAAGGCCCGCTCGAGGCCGGGATAAGAAGCAGGAAGATGATGATCATGACGAGGACGATGAGTCCGGCGACCACGAGTTTCAGAAAGCCACAAAGGCCATGTGCGTCGATGGTGGCGCCTCACTGCATACGTCTCACTGCCAACTCAAGCAGTATGCGCATGAGATCACGACGGTGGAGCCATCGTTCGACGCACGGAAGCCACTGAAATGGTCCAGCACGCCCATCATCTTCGACACCGAGGACCACGCTGACCGCACTACTGCGGTCGGGTGCTTGCCGTTGTTGGTTTCGCCAACAATCCGCAACCTCAAGGTGACAAAGATGTTGGTTGATGGCAAGGCTGGCCTGAACTTGATCTCACCTGTTGTGGTCAAAAGGCTGCAGATCCCTGATGGAGACCTTGAGGAGACGGGCACGTTCCAAGGGGTTAATCCGGGAAGGAGCCAGCCAAAGGGAAAGGTCACACTGCCCGTGACATTCAGAGGCGAACTGAACCACAGGACGGAAAGGATTGTTTTCGATGTAGCCGAGATCCCCTTGCCTTACAACGGGATCCTGGCCGCCCGGCACTAGCCAAGTTCATGGTGGCTTCACACTACGCCTACAACCTGCTGAAGATGCCCGGGCCGATGAACATCATCACCGTCCCCTCCGACAAGAAAGATGCGCTGATCTGCACCGACCTACTCTACCGGGAAGAAGTTGCAGCAGCTGCCGCTAAGGCACCTGCTCCTGCCGACGGAGCCCCAGGGCGGAAGAAGACCGGCGAGACCCCTTGCACCCACTCCGGCAAGCGCACCTCTTCAGGGTGTTGCGTTTCCATTGAGAACGTGCCAGAGAGCTCCGCCGGCAAGAGCAAGAAGTCCAGAGCCACACCACCAGAGACCAAGAAGGTGCCCGTCAAGGAGGACGGCACGGGTGGAGCTTTTACCATAAGCACCACCCTCGATGGAAAATAGGAAAGCGAGCTCGTAACCTTCCTGCGGGCGAATGTCAATGTGTTCGCATGGCAAGCCTCTGACATCCCCAGCGTTCCCAGGGAGGTGATTGAGCACCACCTTGCTGTCTATCCTCATGCGCGGCCCATCAAGCAGAAGGTCAGGAAGCAAGCTCTAGAGAGGATCCCTTCCTGTTACCGCGCATTTACCAGATTGTTGACTCCACGGCTGGGTGTGACCTTTTATCATTCCTCGATGCCTACTCGGGATACCACCAGATCTTCATGACAAAAGAGGACGAGGAGAAGACAACATTCATCACCCCATGTGGTACGTATTGCTTTTTACGGATGCCTTTCGGGTTGAAGAATGCTGGGTCAACCTTTGCAAGAGCAGTCCAAATTGGTTTTGAGTCCCAGCTACATAGAAATATGGAAGCTTATATGGATGACATAGTGGTCAAAACCAAGGACGAAGCAACCCTTGTGCAAGATCTGGAGGAAACATTCGCAAACCTGCGCAAGATCAACCTCAAATTGAACCCTGAGAAGTGTGCCTTCGGCATCCCGTCTGGCAAGCTTCTCGGGTTCTTTGTGTCCCAGTGCGGGATTGAAGCAAACCCAGATTAGATCAAGGCCATTGAGCAGATTGAGGCACCCAAGTGAATCAAGGACGTGCGTCGGCTTACTGGCTGCGTTGCCGCCATGAGCCGGTTCATCTCCAAGTCCGTGGAGCGTGCCCTTCCTTTTTTCAAGATTTGAAGAAATGCCTCTCTTCTACCCCAGTGCTGGTTGCGCCCAAACCACAAGAACCGCTGCTGCTTTGTCTAGCGGCAACAAATCAGGTGGTTAGCGCTACTCTAGTGGTGTAGAGAGAGGTTGACAAGGAGGCAACAGCAGCGGCAGAGTCAACGGTTGGCAGGCCAGAACCTGCCCGGCAGGGCTCGGTCTCGGCAAGACTGAGTCCCCGGCAAGGCTCGGTCCCAGCAAGACTGGCACCAGTACGACAGGACCTGCACGACTAGGCGAAGAGGCGCAGAAGAAGAAAATGGTATAAAACCCAGTTTGCTTCGTCAGCTCCCTCTTGAAGGGGGCTAGGTCGAGGTACTCAGGTGTGCAAAAGCTGCTCTTCGGCCTCCTTATGGCTTCGAGGAAGCTGCGCCATTACTTCCAAGCGCATGAGATCACGGTGGTCACCGGCCTCCCATTGCAACGTATACTGCATAACCCAGATGCAACGGGGAGGATCGTGGAATGGGCCCTGGAGCTGTCAAGTTTCGGTCTGAAGTTCAAAAGTACCTCAACGATTCAGAGCAGAGTCTTGGTGGATTTTGTTGCAGAATGGACCTCGACACCCGACGAAGAGGTACAGGAGACCGCTCTCCCCGGCAAGGAAACGAGCCGTGACTGGATCATGTACTTTGATGGTGCCTTCTCGCTGCAAGGCGCCGGTGCTGGTGTGCTGCTTGTCGCACCCACCGGAGAGCACCTCAAGTATGTCATCCAGATGCACTTCCCCCGGGAGATGTCAGCCAACAACACCGCCGAGTACGAGGGTTTGCTTGCCGATCTCAGGATCGCGGCGGACATCGGGGTTAAAAAGCTCATCGTCAGGGGCAACTCACAACTCATCGTCAGGCAGATCAACAGAGATTATCAAAGCCCGTTGATGGAAACTTACGTAGATGAGGTGAGGAAACTGGAGGAGCGCTTTGACTGTATACAAGCGGAGCATGTCCCTCGGGTGGAGAACGACATTTCAGACTACCTGTCAAAGCGCGCTGGCCCTCAAGCTACCTGTGGAACCATGTACTTTTGTGCTTCAGTTAACTCGACCATCCGTTGAGCCGTCGACCAGGCAGAACAAGTGGAGGAAGCTAGGCCCCAGCAAGTACTTCCCCACCAAGCTCCCCGGGGCCGCCGGTGAAGACGTTGTCGTGGATGCCGATCCTGCCGCGGGGCAACCGACTCCGGCAGGACCTCAGGTCATGGCCGTGGAGGCGGCCGCTCCCGTGGCAGAAGAGACGCCTTTGGTCCTTGTCGTCGAGCCACAGGCTCCGGCATGGGCGCAGCACACCATCCGATTCCTCCAAAAAGGAGAGCTTCCTGAGGAGCGGGAAGAGGCATAAAGAGTAGCCCGCTGGTCTGCTCTGTACCAATTCGTTGATAACGTATTGTACAGAAGAAGACTGAATGGGGTGAAATTGAAGTGCATCTCCCGGGAGGAAGGACTAAAGTTGTTGGGAGAGATAAATGGAGGCATATGTGGCACCCACTGTCGGTGTCAAAACCGGCGGATCTCAGGTAGGGGGTCCCGAACTGTGCGTCTAGGCGGATGGTAACAGGAGACGAGGGACACGATGTTTTACCCAGGTTCGGGCCCTCTTGCTGGAGGTAAAACCCTACATCTTGCTTGATTAATATTGATGATATGGGTAGTACAAGAGTGCATCTACCACGAGATCAAGGAGGCTAAACCCTAGAAGCTAGCCTATGGTATGATTGTAATGGAGGTCATATCCTACGGACGAAAGCCCTCCGGTTTATATAGACACCGGAGAGGGCTAGGGTTACACAGAGTCGGCGGTAGGAGATCTACATATCTGTATCGCCAAGCTTGCCTTCCACACCAAGGAAAGTCCCATCCGGACAAGGGACGGAGTCTTCAATCTTGTATCTTCGTAGTCTTGGAGTCCGGCGGACGATGATAGTCCGGCTGTCCGGACACCCCCTAGTCCAGGACTCCCTCAGTAGTCCCTGAACCTGGCTTCAATGACGATGAGTCCGGCGCGCATAATGTTCGGCATTGCAAGGCGGGTTCCTCCCTTAAATAATCCAAAGAAGATCATGAACACCAGGATAGTGTCCGGCTCTGCAAAATAAATTCCACATTCCACCGTAGAGAGAATAAAATGTACACAAGCTCAATCTGCTGACGTATTTTGAGGCATGACGTCACACCACTACCAAGTTTTTAGTTGAATCGTTTTTTATTATACCGCCTCAGCGTGTTTAGCGAAGCGGTTTCCTTGGCACATCTTGTCGAAGTAGAGATCGTGTTCCCCTTATTTCGGGATTCTCATCAATACGGGCGTGGGTAACCCAACCGCGCCCGTCGCCACGCCTCCTCTTGGTATTCCGTCTCTTTATAATAGGACCAAGGCTCGTTTCTTCTCTTCAATCTTCCATCGAATCCTCTCCTCGCTCCAAGTTCCAAACACTCAGAGCCCCAGATTTGAGCGTTTCGGACCTTTAACAATGTGCGGCTCCGACCTTCAGGGCCGGTGGGTGCCCTCCTTCGTCACGAAGGAGGACGTGCTAAAGCTGCGTGAGGCCAAGTACCTGTCTTACGAGGTTTCGCACAGGCTGCCTGCCGAAGGGCAGGCCATTCCCACCCTCGAGCCCGACGAGTATGTTGTCTTTGTATCCCACCTCCGTCGGGGTTTAGGCTTCCCAACGGATCCTTTTGTGAGAGGGCTCATGTTCTATTATGGGTTGGAATTCCATGACATGGCTCCGGAGTCCATCCTCCATATCACTGCATTCATCATTGTCTGCGAAGCCTTTCTTCGCGTCACCCCCACTTCGGCCTGTGGCTGAAGACCTTCAATGTGGAGCCGAAGATGATCGGGGGGCGTCAAGCTGAATGAGGCAGGGCGGCCGTAAGCAGGAGGGCCGATGCCCCGTGGCCTGAGGGCTCCTTCCAAGAGGAGCTCGGCTTATGGCAGCAGGAGTGGTTCTATATCACCGCTCCGAGGGGCAGCAGGCAGAAGCCTCCGTTCCGCTCGGGACCTCCACGACGGTTGATGTCGTGGGTCAACCAAGGGCTCAATTGGGGGCCGTCAAAAGACGTGCCCCTGTTGCAGGGCCGGATTCGAGACCTCCAAGAGAGGGAGATCGATCTGGTCGTGGTGATGCAGGCCATGCTAATCAGGCATCTTCTGCCCTGCAAACGCCGTCCTCTCCGGTTATGGGAGTTCAATCCGGAGGGACCACGGATTCTCCAATACTTCATGGGTACAACACCCATGGAGATGTACAAGTTAGTCTTCGGACCGCAGGTGGCATGTCCGGAATTGACCGAGGATTCAGGCCTAAGCTGCAATTGCCCGGATACTCAGGTAAGCATCTCAGAATCCGGACATACCGTTTGTTTGCTTTTCTATAATTCGCCTCTTAACCCGTTATCCTTCATCAGGAGTGGGTGGCGCAAGCAAAGCTGATAAGGTGTCTGGCTCCCATCCCAGAGACCGCACCGGAGCCCGTGCTGGTCAGAATGTTGGAGATCGCGCCTTCAAAAGAAGGCGAAGGGGAGAATAGAGGAGCTATCACCTCGCCCAAGGGGGTGCCTGAAGAAGGGGGGATCGAGAATCCCTCCCTCCAGGGGGAGAAGAGGACCGCCTTCGAAGACCCGGAGGCCCAAGTCCCTAAGCGGGGGAAGAAATCTTCACCGAAGGGTCCTGCGTCCGGGGAGACCCCAGCCACGCAGTCTTCTCTAAAGAATCAGCCCTCTAGCGAGCCGTGAGTAGGAAAAGGGGAATTCATTAATGAAAAACATCCCTATTTGTGCTTCTGAGGATGACCGAAATTTTTACCTTGTAGTTCGGATCTGCAACCTTCTCAGATGAGCTCGTCTTCGGGGGATCTTCGTCCGGAGATGATGGAGAGCGAGACGCCTCCGTCTGCCGCGCCGTCGGATAGGGCAGATGAGCCTGAAGTGTCGTCATGGAGGGTATCCCCGAGCCTGGCAGAGCCGAAGAGTTCGGCGCCGACTAGTGTTCGGCTGGGGGAGCTGAAGGATCTGCTTGAGAGGGCGTCCGTCTCAGAAGATCACCGTGCGTTGATGAGCATGGTGATCGGAAGGATTTCGTCCACCGAAAGCGGATTGCACAATGCCGTCAGGAGTTTGCTGGCGGGGTTTGAGGTACGTAAGAATGACGCGCCTTTTTGACAGTTTTGCACATGAAAGTGCGCCCTGTATAGATAGTAGCCCCTGAGACTCGGTAGGTTGTCAAAGGCGACAGCGTGCCGAGGATCAAAATCGTAGGTATTGAGTGTCGCCTTTCCTATGCAGGTGGCGGATAGTCCGGGGGCTAGCCGGACTGATAGAGTTGTTGAATTAATGCGGCAGCTCGATGTGGCGGATGCGGACATCACGCTAGTCAACAAGCGACTTGACGAGTCGCAAGGTAAGTTGTCTCTCCACAGTCACCTGTTTAAGCGGGTCGAAGCCCACCTCTTACAATATTTATGCTTGACGCAGATGGTGCTGCTGCTGTGGAGAGCCTTCGGGCAGAACTTGCTCAAGCCAAGGAGCGAGCTAGAAGGAGTGATGCGGCTTCCTCGAGGGCGGCCGAAGAGTTAGAAGCCGAAAGGGCTGCACACTGCCGAAGCAGGGAAGAGATGGCCGAATTGGCCGTAAAATTGAAGGATGCTACCGACCGCAATGAGGCTCTTGAAAAGGAGCGCCTATCAGAGCGGGAAGACCTGAGGAAGGCCACCGCCGAGGCCAAGGATGCCCGTTCTGCAATGCGGGCTATGAAGGAGGAGCTGCGTCGGGCCGGAGACATTGTGGTTGGCAAGCCCTTTCTGCTGCATCGCCGGTTTACGGATCCCAATTATGCCCAGCTTGGCCAGCTGTGGGGTCCAGAGGATACATATATGGACTTAGCGGCAAGTGCGGCAGATGTCGTTGTGCACTTCTGGAGTCAGAAGGATCACGAGACGGAAGAGCTATTTTGGTCTCAATTCCATAGTCCGGATCATTCACTTCAGCTGACCGATCGGTTGGCCGAATGGGCTGAGCTGAACAGGTTGTCCGGACTTGCCATGACGGATGTCGTGACTCATGTCTGGCCAGAGAGGCCCAAGGCGACGAGCTATTTTGGCTTATTGCAGCAATTTCTTGGGGCGGTGCCGCATATCAAGGAGATGAAGCGGTCGGCCTGCATAGAGGGTGCGCGGATGGCCCTTGCCCGTGTGAAGACACATTGGACGGAGATGGATGCCACCGCTGTTGCAACCCAGGGTTCGGACGAAAGTCGGTTGCCCGCCGAGCACTATTTTGGTGAAGTTATGCGTGGTGCTCGTGTAATAGAGTCGCAGTGCTCGAAAAATGTCACATTCAAATGAACGTTGTATTTTGTAAAACAATAGATTATGATGTAATCGCTTTTTATACTTGTGCGTTCCAAGTATTGAAATATCTCCTATGCGGCCGTTTATGTATACGTGTGTATAACCTGAAAGATGGCAGTCTTTGGCTTCAGCCCCCATGCACAAGGTGCGGGGGTGTTCGCAAAAATAGCGCATTGTCACACTTAATCTGACATCTCGGTCCTGTTGAGGAGGTGGTAGCGTAGCAAACGAGGCAATCCGGACTATGATGCTTTATCACTTTCACTTAGCCATTGGAGTTCGAGGGTGGGGCTACGATATAGCCCTTGCGGGCACCGTGCTTCTCCGAATTCGGGGCGCGTATGTGCCTGACCGGGAAACGGTCCTTCATCAAAGCGGGGAATTATAAACATTCCAGTGGTCGATCGAGTGGTTGACTAGTCTCTCGCTGTATCATGACAGTCAGTTTTCGGCTTTCTCTACTGAGGTGCTTCGCCCAGCCGAACTGGGGCACAATCGCAGTAGTTCTCCTGGTGCCGCATTAGCCGATGATACGGAACATAAGGCAGCAAAACACAGGAGCCGGGCAAACCCAACATTTGACCAAAGACATGATTCGGAGCTGATGCATATAAGGCCTAACTCGAGACGCCGAACACTCCCTAAGGTGTTCGGTCTTTATAATGATGGGAGAACAATACCCTAAGCCCCTAGTGTCCAGGTACGGGCAAGGTCTTCTGACGCGGCCGATGCCAAAACGTCAGGCTCCGCTCTGGTTATAATGAGAAACCAGGGGATTATAACAACAAGAGACAGTAAAAAAGGTTTACGCAGGGTCTTAATCTGAAAAGAATCCTTGCGATGGGTCCCTACTGCACGTCTGCGCCTGTGTCTCCGTTGTGCCGTTATCCTGGACGGGTGTGCACGTTGTTCGTCTGTAAAAAAGAGAGGAACTTAGTTTGAAAGGAAGTCGTGCGAAAAAAAAGTATATGAAAAATAAGTAGAGCGGAGTCTATATGAGCTCGTTGTTGCTTATATGCACAGCCCCTTGCGAAGGGGTGTGCGGCTAGGGAGCCCCCAGCTTATTTATGCCGGACATGTCTAGCCGTGTCCGGGGTCTTTAAATGACCCTTGCAATGAAATGATGCCACGTGGACCGGGCATTTTAAGTGTAAGAGACGCGTAATGTGGTATGGCATTGAAGCGGACAAAAGCTTCATGTCCCAATAGTGCTTGATAGCTACTTTTGAATGGGGCGACATGAAAGATTAATTTTTTGGGCCAGAAGTTGTTTGGTGACCCGAACACAACTTCTAGTAATAAGGAGCCTGCGCATTTAGCGTAAGGGCCTGGCGCCCAACTTGCGGATTGTGTTTGGATATAGCAGGTTTAGATCACTGCCTCCATCCATCAGGAGATGTGTAAATTGTAGTCCGTCGATTAAAGGATCCAATATCAGAGCAGTCCATCCTGCATTCCGGACACTTCTAGAATAGTCCATGTGGTCAAAAGTTATTGGTTTTAACATCCAATCTTGACGTTCCGCTGGGGTGGACCGTGCGGTACCCGTCTTAGCAGGTGCCGCATTTTTCCGTATTATCACATAAAGTGAGTTTACTGCTTTGACTTCTTGTGGGAAAGTCTTTTGTTTTCTGGTGCTCTGCTGGTGGGGTTTATCATTATCCTCGCCTGATGCGTCGAGCCCCTTGTGTTCGGCGTTTAATCGGCCGGACTGTTTGAAAACCCAACAATCTCGGTTGGTGTGGTTTGCAGTCCTTCTGGGGGTACTGTGGATTTGACATATCCAACCCAAAATTTTGTTTAAGTTGGATAGCTCATCACTGTTATCCTCAAGAGGCAGTGTTTTGTTGTTTGGCCGCGAGCTTTTGAATCCGGCGTTGACCGCCGTGTTCTTTGGGCTTTTCTCTTTATTTCGGAGCTGATCTTTTCTGCGCCGTGATTTTCTGTTTCCATCTCTGATCTCGAATGTACATGGGTCGCTGGTGCTGCATCTTGCCAGCCAGCTATCTTCCCCCACGCAAAAGCGGGTCATGAGGCTTGTTAGCGCGGACATTGTCCTCGGCTTCTCTTGGCCGAGGTTCCTGGCAAGCCATTCATCTCGGACGTTGTGTTTAAAAGCTGCTAAGGCTTCGGTGTCCGGACAGTCGACTATTTGGTTCTTTTTAGTAAGGAACCTGTTCCAGAATTTGCGCGCTGACTCTCCGGGATGTTGAGTTATATGACTTAGATCGTCTACATCCGGAGGGCGGACATAAGTCCCTTGAAAATTTGCTCTAAACGCATCCTCAAGCTCTTCCCAACTTCCAACAGTGTTTTCTGCGAGGCTTTTGAGCCAATGACGGGCTGGCCCTTTGAGCTTGAGGGGTAAATATTTTATGGCGTGGAGATCGTCTCCTCTAGCCATGTGTATGTGCAGTATATAATCCTCTATCTAGACTCCAGGGTCTGTTGTTCCATCGTAAGCCTCTATGTTCATGGATTTAAACCCTGCTGGGAATTCATGATCCAGCACCTCATTGGTGAAACATAGTGTGTGTGCAGCGCCCCTGTATTTGGGTGCACCACTGTCTTCGGACACTTGACGTGTTGTGTTGCTTCCTGGGGCCCTCTTCTTTGGCCCGTAAATGGACCTGGCTGGGCCATCTGTTTTTCCAGGGTCATGAATCGGCTTGTGTGCGGAGCCGCTTTTAGATTTTGGCCTATCATCTGGTCGTCTATCCGCCCAGACGGCCTCTTTGTTTTTTGACTGTGGGGGCTCTATGGCCTCCTCGTCAAATTCTGGCAGCAGCTTGCGCTTCGGGTAGCTCTTTGATTGATGGCCATTGCCGTATTTCTCTGCGGTTTTGAGCACTTTTCTCCACCTCATTCTGAGTATATCTTCCGCTGTTTTGAGCTTCCTTTTCTTCTTCAAACTTCTTGCTGTGGCGACGAGTTTTTTCCGAAGGTTTTTATTCTCCGGCGGTGTATCCGGTGTGAGGTCGTCTGGACTGTTGTTTTCGCCGGGCATGGATTGATTATCCGATTCGTCCTGTTCGGACGGTTGCTTGTCTGCATGTTCGTCGTCCACTATTTTGCCCTGCTCTATTGCTTGGTCATGAGGAGCACTGTTGTTATCGAGGTGGGACTTAGGGCGGCGTCTACGTCGCCGTTTTGGTAGTTTATCCGCGGGATTATCCTTTGCCGCGTCCCGTTGGTCCTCGTTATCGCTTCCTTTTGGGGTATCCACCATGTATACGTCATGTGTTGGGGTGTTCATCCAGTGCCCTGTAGGCGCTGGTTCTTGATCGTCTCCGGTCTCGTCATCCATACCGTCGATGTCTTCGGAGTCATAGTCTAGCATGTCTGTTAGATCGTCGACAGTGGCTACCAAGTGGGTGGTGGGTGGGCTTTGAATTTCTTCGTCGTCCGCAACCCAACCATCCTGGCCATGATCCGGCCAGGTCTCTTCGGATAGCGAGAGATGTTTTAGCGAATTTAGGATGTCGCCAAAGGACGAGTGCTGAAAGATGTCCGCCGCGGTGAACTCCATGATCGGCGCCCAATCAGATTCGATTGGCAGGGGCGCAGGAGGTTCGGAGTCCAGCAGGGAGTCCGGCACCTCGGAGTCACGAGCTTCATAGGGGACAAGGTCAGAGTTCGGCTCCATCGCCGTGGAAGTTGCAGCCCCCGAGGCGGTGTCCAGCCACCGGTCCTCGATCTGGGCGATCGGCTCCGGACTGAGGGCCGGAGCGGATTCGTGTGCAGCCACCAAGGCACTGTCCGGCGGCAGAGCTAAATCATGCCCATCGTGATAGTGCGGCATGCTCGGCTGTGGCTCGGGTCCGTCGAAGATCAAGTCCCCGCGGATGTCGGCCGTGAAGTTTAGGCTTCCAAACCTGACCTGACGGCCAGGGACGTAGCTTTCGATCTGCTCCAGATGGCCAAGTGAATTAGCCCGCAGCGCGAAGCCACCGAATACGAAGATCTTTCTGGGGAGAGAAGTCTCCCCTTGGACAGCGTTGTTGTTGATTTAAGAAGCCATCGAGCCTATCGGGACGACACAGAGGAACTCTCAATGAAAGCACCAATGTCGGTGTCAAAACCGGCAGATCTCGGGTAGGGGGTCCCGAACCGTGCGTCTAGGCGGATGGTAACAGGAGACGAGGGACATGATGTTTTACCCAGGTTCGGGCCCTCTTGATGGAGGTAAAACCCTATGTCCTGCTTGATTAATATTGATGATATGGGTAGTACAAGAGTGGATCTACCACGAGATCAAGGAGGCTAAACCCTAGAAGCTAGCCTATGGTATGATTGTAATGGAGGTTATATCCTACGGACTAAAGCCGGTTTATATAGACACCGGAGAGGGCTAGGGTTACACAGAGTCGGTTACAATGGTAGGAGATCTACATATCCGTATCGCCTAGCTTGCCTTCCACGCCAAGGAAAGTCCCATCCGGACACGGGATGGAGTCTTCAATCTTGTATCTTCGTAGTCTTGGAGTCCGGCGGACGATGATAGTCCGGCTGTCCGGACACCCCCTAGTCCAGGACTCCCTCACCCACATAGTGTCGAGGGCCCTTGCCGGCAAGGCTTTCCGGCAAGGTTTCTTCTGGCCGACCGCCCTCCAGGATGCGACAGCACTAGTAACCAAGTGTGAAGCGTGCCAGTTCCATTCGAAGAAGCTCCATCAACCAGCTGAAGCCCTTCAAACTATCCCTCTCTCCTGGCCCTTCTCGGTCTGGGGGCTCGACATATTGGGCCCTTTCCCCCGTGCTGTCGGGGGCTTTGAGTACTTGTACGATGCAATAGACAAGTTCACAAAGTGGCCAGAGGTGGAAGCAGTGAGGAAGGTGACAGCGTAGTCAGCCATTAGGTTCTTCAAAGGACTAGTGTGCCGTTTTCGGGTGCCCAACAGGATCATCACTGACAACGGCACATAGTTCACAAGCCATGCCTTCATGCAATATATTGAGGATCTCGGCAGCAGGGTCTGTTTTGCTTCCGTGGCACATCCACGGAGTAACGGCCAAGTGGAGAGAGCAAATGTTGAAGTCTTGCGAGGCTTATGAATGAAGACTTTTGACAGACTGCACAAGAGTGGAAGGCGCTAGATTGATGAGTTGTCGATGGTTCTTTGGTCGATCAGAACGACGCCAAATCGAGCCACGGGCCAGACACCCTTTGCCCTGGTTTACGGGGCAGAAGCAGTTCTCCCCACAGAACTCATATACGGGTCACCTCGAGTGCTCGCTTATGATGAGCTTGAGCAAGAGCGATTGCGGCAAGATGATGCGACGCTCCTTGAGAAAGATCGTCTCCGGGCGGCTGTAAGAGCAGCACGCTACCATCAAGCCTTGCGCCGCTATCATAGCCGCAAGGTTCATGCCCGGAGCTTTCAGGAAGGCGACCTTGTTCTTCGGCACATTCAGTCGGCCAAGAATTCCAACAAGTTGATGCCAAAGTGGGAAGGCCCTTATCGGGTAACACGAGTCACCAGGCCCAGCGCAGTCCAGCTGGAGACCGAAGATGCCATTCCAGTGAGCAACTCCTGGAACATCAAGCATCTCCGCAAGTTTTACCCGTAAGGCGCGGCTGTCGGGCCTCCCAGCAAGCCACCCTTTTGTACAAGCCTTGCCGGCAAGGTATGTAACCCTTTGAACAAAGCCAAGCGCAGACCCTGAGCATAAATAAACGAAGCGCTGGCGCCCTAAGTTATAGCATGCATGCTAGGTTGTCTCTTCCTTCGTTAGGGTTCATAGTGCTTAGCGGCGGCTAACCTGTAGCTTAGAGGTCGAGTGTGCGTCTCTCTGTTCTTCTCTGTCTTCTTTGGTTCGTAGGGCACATAAATATCCTTGCCGAGCTATTTTAGAAGAAAGGGGACGGACCGGCGTCCGAGCCCCGGCAAACCAAAGTTGCCAGGGGCTGCAAGGACAAGGATTCATCCACGGCAAGACTACGTTGCCGGGGGCTGCAGATCCAGATAAGTTCTCTATCCCCTATCATACATTTCGTTATGGACTGGGATACATGAAACCCCATTCTATCGCTGAGCTACCGTGCTCCCATTTTCTGGCACCCAAGGATTATCCCCTGGGTCTGAATCTGGTTGTAGCTGCGGTAGCAAAGAAGAGGAACGAGGAGCCTAAGCCCACCTCATCACTACCTCTGCGAAGGGCATGAGAAAGGTCGAGCGAAGTGGGGAGACTGCAAGGCCTGTTGCCGGGCGAAAAGCATTTATCATAAAAAATAACAAGGTTTCACTCCTTGTCATGGGTTTCACCCACGAACGAAAATCCCGGCAAACATCCCTTTTTCATTAAAAAAACATCCCGTACAGGTACAGTTCATATGAAATGAAAAACATGAACAAGGGATTACAAGTTCTAAAGTTAACGAAGGCATGAATGCTTACAAGACTAAAAAGAAATAAGGTGCCCGTAATCCCTTTCTTGTCCCTCTCCTCAGGAAATGAAGCAAGAAAACAGAAGGGCAAAAGGGGCGCCTAGGTAAGCTACGGGTGGCAGAAGACACCAAAAGAACACGCCGGCGGTCACCTAGGAGAGGGTTGGCTGAGGCGGCCCTGGAAAAGAGCTGGAAGATGAGGCAGCGATCCGTCAATAAAGGCGTCGGTGCCTGCGTACTCCGACTTGATGGCCCGCCCACTGCCTTCTTCGCCTTCCCGGGCTTCCCTACGCCAGCCTCCCAAGGAGGCGGCCCCGAGAAGTCCAAGGAGCTGGGCCCTCCCGTGGCGGGTCCCGCTGGAGGAACGGCTAGGTGCAGATGCTGCTGCCGCATCCGCCCAGGCATGGGGCGTCCGACGCCTAGTCGGACTCGTCCTCGTATTCTGCCCCGCTGTCCTCCTCGTCACTCCCGCTGGAGGAAGTGTTCCCGTCATCAGAGGAGCTCTCCACGCAGCACTTCAGGCGAGTTCCAAGATCTCCAAAGACCTTGATGGAGAGCAGGTTGTTCTCCATTAATTTGAAGAAGAGAACGAGCCCCACCGTCAAGTTGTGGACACGGGCGAAGGTCTTCCACCCTCGGCAGAGATACATGACGCGAGGGGCAGGGAACTCGATGTCGGCCCATCTGCCGGTGTTCCCGCAACCCCTCATATGCAGCCGCAATGCCTGCAGCGGATCCAGCTCCATCTCCCACGCAAATGGAGTCGGGAGGCGAAGGCGACGGCACGGTGGCTGGTGCAGCCTGACGAAGAATTCGCAGGGGTTATCCCCGGCATGGCCCTCCATCGGAGGAGGGGCTGCTGGCGGAGGCGAGGCTGATCTGCTGCCCCGTCCTCCTCTCCCTCGAGCACCACGATGGCCTCGACCTCGCCCCACCCCCTTCCTCAAGAGGCCGGCTCCGCCACTATGAGCTCTTGGGGAGGAGCGATGCGCTGTCTGGCCAAAACCCTCACCGCCACCGATGAAGCATCGCCACGCCCCCTCGCAATGGTAGAAGAAAAGAGGAAGCAGGAATGGGGAGAGGCAGATGGCAAAGGGTTGAGAGGCACCGTTCCTCCCGCTCCCCTCTTTATAAAGGGGCGGGGGAGAGGCTCGGCCGCCCCCTCTCGGCCAATCCGACCCGTTGAAGTGACAGCAAGCGGGGTCGTCGACCGCCCTCCCCGCTCCATTGAAGGAGCGTGGGAATCGAACCACGCACGCGCGCGACTTCCCACATCCCGTGCTCCTGTCATTCGCTCTTCATTATGCATGCAGCGAATGTAACGCAAGGGGCGGGCGCAGTGGGACACGTGGAGCGACGGCTCCCAAGCGAGGGCAGTAAATGTGAGGCGGCCCTGCGGTCTCAAAGAGACATGCAAGCCGCCTCTTTACTGTCCACCACAAGGTGACGCCAGCATGCTTCCGTCATGCGCGCACGCATGATCCCCAAGTCGCGCGTTCAAAGCGGAACATGGAGAAGCGCAGCAGACGGAACAGTGGCCACGGTAAAATCCGCCCTAACTGCCCGCGCACCATTCTGGGCCTGGCCCAACAACGTGATGCACTTATGTGTGGCCCAGGCCTGGGGCTCCTGTCAGTGTACAAAAGTAGGGGCTCTCCTTTTGACCCCTTTACTTGTGCACGGGCAGTCAGAACCACCCGCCACGGCCACGCATAACAGGGCAGGACAGGGAAGCCAGAGAGAAGCCGAAGACACAAGACAAACAGAGCAACGACAAGGATCAAGGCCACAAAGATCAGATGGACGAGGCAGGTTTCCCCGGCAAGGACCCTTGCCAGGGCAGCTCGCCCCCACCAGCCGAGCGAGCCACCTTAGCCAACCAATGCTAACCAAACGCGTTGGGACAGGGCTCGGGAGGCACCTCTGTGGTGGCATGTGCTACGTCTTGAGCTTGCGCTGGTTTTCCTTGAAGAGAAAATGGTGATGCAACAATAGTAGCGTCAGTATTTCCCTCAGTTTTTGAGAACCAAGGTATCAATCCAGTAGGAGGCTCCACAAAAGTCCCACGCACGTACACGAACAAACAAAGAACTCGCAACCAACGCAATAAAGGGGTTGTAAATCCCTTCACGGCCACTTGTGAAAGTGAGATCTAATAGAGATAGTATGATAAGATAAATATATTTTTGGTATTTTATAATATAGATGCAAAAAGTAAAGATGCAAATAAAAGTAGATTGGAAGCAAAAATGATAAGAGATAGACCCGGGGGCCATAGGTTTCACTAGAGGCTTCTCTCAAGATAGCACAGTATTACGGTGGGTGAACAAATTACTGTCGAGCAATTGATAGAAAAGCGAATCATTATGAGATTATCTAGGCATGATCATGTATATAGGCATCACGTCCGCAACAAGTAGACCGACACCTGCCTGCATCTACTACTATTACTCCACACATCGACCGACTCCTGCCTGCATCTAGAGTATTATGTTCGTAAGAACAGAGTAACGCCTTAAGCAAGATGACATGATGTAGAGGGATAAACTCAAGCAATATGATATAAACCCCATCATTTTATCCTCGATGGCAAATACGTGCCTTGCTGCCCCTGCTGTCACTGGGAAAGGACACCGCAAGATTGAACCCAAAGCTAAGCACTTCTCCCATCTCAAGAAAGATCAATCTAGTAGGCCAAACCAAACTGATAATTCGAAGAGACTTGCAAAGATAACTCAATATTACATAAAACAATTCAGAGAAGATTCAAATATTATTCATAGATAAACTTGATCATAAACCCACAATTCTTCGGATCTCGACAAACACACCGCAAAAAGAGTTTACATCGAATAGGTATCCACAAGAGAGGGGCGGAACATTGTATTGAGATCCAAAAAGAGAGAAGAAGCCATCTAGCTAATAACTATGGCCCATAGGTCCGTATTAAACTACTCACAACTCATCGGAGGGGCTATGGTGTTGATGTAGAAGCCCTCCATGGTTGATTCCCCCTCCGGCAGAGCGCCGGTGAAGGCTCCAAGATGGGATCTCACGGATACAGAAGGTTACAGCGGTGAAATTGTGTTTCGTTGGCTCCCTGGATGTTTTCGGGGTACATAGGCTTATATAGGAGGAAGAAGTACGTCGGTGGCCGCCCGAGGGGCTCACGAGATAGGGGGCGCCCTATAGGGGGGGCGCACCATCCTATCTCATGGAGGCCTCGGCTGTTTCTTGACTTGCACTCCAAGTCCTCTGGATCACGTTCGTTCTAAAAATCACGCTCCCGAAGGTTTCATTCCGTTTGGACTCCATTTGATATTCCTTTTCTTCGAAATACTGAAATAGTCAAAAAAACAGCAATATCGGGCTGGGCCTCCGGTTAGTAGGTTAGTCCCAAAAATGATATAAATGTGTAAAATAAAGCCCATAAACATCCAAAAGGGGTAATATAATAGCATGGAACAATCAAAAATTATAGATATGTTGGAGACGTATCAAGCATCCCCAAGCTTAATTCCTGCTCGTCCTCGAGTAAGGTAAATGATAAAAAGAGAATTTTTGATGTGGAATGCTACCTAGCATAATTCTTAATGTAATTTTCTTTATTGTGGCATGAATGTTCAGATCCAAATGATTCAAAATAAAAGTTCATATTGATAAAAGAAGTAGTAACACTTCAAGCATACTAATCAAAGTAATCATATCTTCTCAAAATAACATGGCAAAAGAAAGTTCATCCCTACAAAATCATATAGTTAGGCTATGCTTCATTTTCGACACAAAGATGCTCCCAACTTCTATACCCCCGATGACAAGCCAAGCAATTGTTTCATACTTAAATAATCTCAAACTTTTTCAACCTTCACGCAATACATGAGCGTGAACCATTGATATAGCACAATGGGTGGAATAGAATATGATGATGGGGATTGTGTGGAGAAGACAAAAAAGGAAAAAGTCTCACATTGACGAGGATAATCAACGGGCTATGGAGATGCCCATCAATTGATGTCAACATGAAGAGTAGGGATTGCCATGCAACGGATGCACTAGAGCTATAAATGAATGCTCAACAAAAGAAAACTAGTGCGTGTGCATCCAACTTGCTTGCTCATGAAGACCTAGGGCATTTGAGGAAGCCCATCGTAGGAATATACAAGCCAAGTTCTATAATGAAAAATTCCCACTAGTATGAAAAAGACAACTTATGAGAATCACTATATGAAAAACATGGTGCTACTTTGAAGCACAATATATGGGACTCACTACATGAAAAACAAGGTGCTACTTTGAAGCACAAGTGTGGAAAAAGAGATAGTAACATTGCCTTTTTTTCTTTTTTTTCTTTTTTTTTTGGCCTTTATTTTTTTTCTTTGGGCCTTTCTTTTTTTTTCTTTGGGTAATGCTCTAATAATGATGATCATCACACTTCTATTGATTACAACATATGAATTACAACTCGAAACTAGAACAAGATACGACTCTACATGAATGCCTCCGAAGGTGTACCGGGATGGTGCAATGAATCAAGAGTGACATGTATGAAAAATAATGCATGGTGGCTTTGCCACAAATACGATGTCAACTACATGATCATGCAATGGCAATATGACAAAAGTAATGTATGTTATGATGATGAACGGAACGGTGGAAAGTTAAATGGCAATATATCTCGGAATGGCTATGGAAATGCCATAATAGGTAGGTATGGTGGTTGTTTTGAGGAAGATAGAAGGAGGTTTATGTGTGATAGAGCGTATCGTATCACGGGGTTTGGATGCACCGGCAAAGTTTGCACCAACTCTCAAGGTGAGAAAGGGCAATGCACGGTACCGAAGAGGCTAGCAATGGTGGAAAGGTAAAAGTGCGTATAATCCATGGACTCAACATTAGTCAAAAGAACTCATATACTTATTGCAAAAATTTAGAAGTCATAAAAAAATCAAGTACTACGTGCATGCTCCTAGGGGGTAGATTGGTAGGAAAAGACCATCGCTCGTCCCCGACCGCCACTCATAAGGATGCACAAGCCAGGTACACTTCATGTTTCAAATTTATTACCCAACTTTAACCATACGTGCATGCTACGGGACTTGCTAGCTTCAACACAAGCATTCTTTAAATTCATAATCACCCAACTAGCATGACTTTAATATCACTACCTCCATATCTCAAAAGAATTATCAAGTATCAAATTGATCATAGCATCCAATTCACTTCCTATGATAGTTTTTATTATACCCAACTTGGATGCCTACCATTCTAGGACCAATTTTATAACCATAGCAAATACCATGCTGTTCTAAAAGACTCTCAAAAAGATATAAGTGAAGCATGAGAGACTGGCAATTTCTACAAAAATTAAGTCACCACCGTGCTCTAAAAGATATAAGTGAAGCACTAGAGCAAAAACTATCAAGCTCAAAAGATATAAGTGAAGCACAAAGAGTATTCTAGCAAATTCTAATCAAGTAGGCTTCTCCCAAAAGGTGTGTACAGCAAGGATGATTGTGGTAAACTAAAAAGCAAAGACTAATATAATACACGACGCTCCAAGCAAAACACATATCATGTGGCGAATAAAAATATAGCTCCAAGTAAAGTTACCAATGAACGAAGATGAAAGAGGGGATGCCTTCCCGGGCATCCCCAAGCTTAGGCTTTTGGCTATCCTTGAATATCTTGGGGTGCCTTGGGCATACCTAAGCTTAGGCTCTTGCCACACCTTATTCCATAGTCCAAAAAATCTTTACCCAAAACTTGAAAACTTCACAACACAAAACTCAACAGGAAATCTTATAAGCTCCGTTAGTGAAAGAAAACAAAACCACCACATAATGTACTGTAATGAAATCACTCTTTATTTATTTTGGCGTTAAACCTACTGTAATCGAACTTCTCTATGGTTTATAAACTAATTTACTAGCCATAGATGCATCAAAATAAGCAAACAACACACAAAAAACAGAATCTGTCAAAAACAAAACAGTCTGTAGCAATCTGTAACTAACGCAAACTTCTGGGACTCTAAACATCCTATAAAAATAGGAAGTGCTGGACAGTTTGTCTATTTATCATCAGTAAAAAGAATCAACGCAAAAGCATGTTTATTTGATTTAACAAAACTAAATTAGTGCGCGCAAAGTTTCTGTTTTTCAGCAAAATCAGATCAACTATCATCATAGGTTATCTTGTAGGTTCTACTTGGCACAAACACTAATTAAAAGATAAAAACACATCTAAACAGAGAGTAGATGCAAGATTTATTAATAAACAAGAACAAAAACAAAAAACACAAAGAAAATTGGGTTGCCTCCTGTCGTGGGAAACGAACACCTATGGGGCAGGGCCCCTTTCGGTCCGGCAAGGGAGCGAAGAGCGTGCGAAGAGCAGATCGAGGCGAAGCACGCGAGGGATTTTACCCAGCTTCAGAGCTCTCCGGAGAGATAAAACTCCTACTGCTGCTTTGTGTTTATATTCTGTTCTTGCTCGAGAGCGTGGGTGTGTTGTAGTTTCGAATGAGTCGAACCCCTTCTACGTGTGCATGGGCCTCCTTTTTATAGGCTAAAGGGGTCACCGACAGGTGGCAACACAGAGAGAGGGGTAAAAAAGTAAAAAGATGGGTTGGTACAACCGCCATCTACAGTCCCCCCTACCTAACTCTGACGGGAGGGGACAAGGGCATTTAATGCTCGTCCGGTCGCCCAAACAGTGCAAGAAACGACCGTTAGGGGCGTCACCGATCGCCACGATGGCCTTCTCGTCATCTCCACTTGCCTCCTCGCACCGCTAGGCTGCACAGCTACTCGCCACATGCACCAGGAATGATCCTGTGGCAACACGTCGTCGGACGCGCTGGAGCGTGGGCGCAGAGTGGTGGCTTCGCCGCGGCAAGCGCCTTGCCGCGGTCGCTGTCTTGTCGCACCCGCAAGCTTGCCGCTCGCCGGGTCTTGCCGGGACGCGCGGTGCGTCGCGGCAAGTCTCTTGAAATGC
Source organism: Triticum timopheevii (assembly GCA_963921465.1). Lineage (NCBI taxonomy): Eukaryota > Viridiplantae > Streptophyta > Magnoliopsida > Poales > Poaceae > Triticum > Triticum timopheevii. The sequence continues at coordinate 236,311,304 of OY997264.1, read as the reverse complement.
CTTGGTTGGTCTTCCCAACAAGCTCCTCTTGCCGGGGTATTGTCCTTCCCGGCAAGCTCCTCTTGCCGGGGCTCTGTCTTCTCAGTTAAACACTTTGTTCTTGAAAGGCACCAACAAGTTCGGGATACTTAGGTACCCCTACTTTAGTACACCGCTAGGAGCCCCCGGGCCTGGGTCGTACACGGTGCCGAGCGTTGTTGGGCCAGGCCCAAAACAGGGCACGGGCACTCGCGGCCTGGGTCCATACCAAATCTGACTCTGTATCCACCGCGCCCTCCTGTAACGGCACGCATTAAACGCGGCGTCGTGGGAGAGATCGTGGGCAATTCTTTAATCAGGAAAGGCGTAATGTTCGCCTCTCCCCTTTATAAGCAGAGGAAACAGGGGCCGTCCCCCCACCTTCGCCACTTGCGGTTTCTTCCTCAGAAAACTCCGCCGCTCCCCTCCGCTTCCCAAGCCGAAAGAGAGCAGCGCTCCGCCGCCCGTTGCCGCTGTCGCCGCCAACCTTCTCCACCGCTTCCGCCATGGCTCCGAAGACCGGGAAGAGCGTGAAGTCGGCCGAGGCGCTGCGGCTTGAGGCGCTGTGCAAGGAACGAGCGCTTTTCTCCCCCGAGCTCACCCCGAAGGCGCTGCAGGAGGATTTTTATCTCTTCTGGTCGACGGAGACGCGGGCGCATCCTCGCACGCAGGTACTCTCCGCCGAAGCTTCTACTTCCAAAAAGTGTCCCAGAGGATACTATTTCTTCCCTCTGTTCTTCTATTGGGGCTTTGCCCACCCTTTTCCAATTTCTTCTACGATATCATAAACACATACGGGCTCCACCTCCTTGACTTCACCCCCAACGCCGTTCTGACAATGGCGGTTTTCGCGCATCTTTGCGAGAACTTCGTCGGAATCCATCCCAACGTTGCTCTTCTCCGCCACTATTTCATTCCCCGGGTTGAGAAAGGAGAACCCTTGTCTGGCGGGGTCTCCTATATCTCAAGGGTCGACAAGAAGGAGGAGTATCTGGAGGGAGAGCTCCGCAGCAAATGGGACGAGTGGAGGGCGGAGTGGTGCGGGATTGTTGACGCCAATCCGCAGCCATTCACCAACTTGCGCCAGACCCGGGTAGTGCGCGGCAGCGACTGGAGCGCTCTGTCGCCAGACGATGCCAAGCTGAAGATCGCCACCACCCGAATCATGCGGCTCAGGCTTGCCGGGCCCACAGTAGGGGCTGTTGGTGCGGATTTCCTTCGCCGTCGCATCGCCCCTCTGCAAGAGAGGAGGAGGCCCGCCTGGCTGTTTGGCGGCCCGGCGGATATCATGAGGCTGCGTCCAGGCCTCAACTTCAACTTCATAGTTCTGGAGCTTGACGGGATGCTCAAGGAGCTATTCAGGAACGACGCCAACCATCCGGAGTTGTTCAGGCTGCCGCAGGGCGTCATCCCACTGTGCAACAACTCCCTGCGTGATCGCATCCATGCAATGACGCCGGAGTGCGACTCGCACGGGATTATCCCAACTTGGATAGAGCCCGCCGACGATGTCGTGCGGCAATTCTTTGACGGCTTGGCGGAGGTAGCGGATCCGCGCCGACGAGCAGAGGCTCCTCACCCGCGACACCACCGATGATGAAATGTTGTACATCGCCACCAGGGTGGAAGAGGCGGCGGCAGCCGCCGCCGCGGGCGAGTTTGGCTTCACGTTGGAGGACGCAGAGGCGGCCGAGGCGGCAAGCCTTGCCGACCGAGAGGACCTTCGCGGGGAGGTCGCTGGCGAGGAGGAGCTCAAAGCCGAGGCAAGCGAGCCTGCCGGGGGCGCAAGTGGCCAACAATCTTCAAGCAGCTTGCCACAGACGGAGCCCTCAGCGTAGCCCCCAGCTTAGCCGAGGAGGCCCCTCCGCAAGACTGGAGACACAGCAGGACGGCGGGCAGGCCAACAGGCGCAGCGCCGCGGGACATGCTCTACCGCGACAAGCACCGTTGCCGCGGGAATGTCTCATGTCGCGCCGGCAACTGGAGCGGGATCTTCTCGAGCCGCTACTCCTGATCCTTCCGCAGCTCCCGCCAAGCGTCCAAGGGAGCCTACTCCTCCGCCTCGTCGCGATGAGAGGGTGCCGGATTTCGACCTCTCCGCACTGAACTCCGATGAGGAGGAAGAAGAGGAGGAGGAGTAAGACTTTCTTCTTGTTGCACTTATGTTTCTTCGATTCTTACAGTTTCTTATCTTGCATCTTATCTGCTTCCCTCCGAATCCTTGTTCCATTTCAGGACTCTGGCCGAGAGAGCGGCAAAGAGGGCTAAGATCCCCGTGGTTGTCATCGAGGACGATCCTACTGTGATGGCAGAGGACACGTCCGAGACTACCTTGACGGACCCGATACCATCTCCTCGAAGCAGCCCCCGGCACATCCCCCAGCATAAGTGTTTGGTTCACTTCCTGTTGTGGGGCGCGCATGGGTGCTTTTTCTTCTGCTGATATCTTGATTGTTGACTTGCTTGTGTAGGAGCAGAGCAGGCCCATCAGGAGCAACCAGAAGCCGCTCCAGAGGTGTTGTCTGCTTCAACTACGCCGCCAAGGGGCGGTTCTCCGACAAGGGAGCTCTCTCCGGCAAGGGAGCGGTCCCCGGCAAGGGGCAGTTCCCCGGCGAGGGACAGGACCAGCGATCCTCCGGTGGTGGAGCCCATGGTCACGGAGCCCAGCACAGGTAACCCTCCTTGTCGGAAATTTTCCCTTGGGTTTTTCTTCTGATCTTCTTTTTGGATCTTTGCTTGACTTTTTCTTCCTCTTCCCATCTTCAGATCCCCCTCCCACCGACCCGATGGAGATTGAGGCCACCGGTGAGGAGGACGCACGCGGCAACACTGAAGGTGCCGCCGCCGCCGAGGAAGAGGCCGATGCTGACGATCCCGCCAGCGAAGAGGCCGCCAAGGCTGCTGGTGCAGGAGCGGGCGAGGGGCCCGGCGATCGTACTGACGACCCGGAGGGCGCAGGAGCGCAAGGCGCTACACCGACCGCCGACCCCTCTGCCGCTGACGCAGCACCGGGCTCCGAGGAGCCCCAGCCTGGCGCCTACTTGAAGGCCGGCGAGGGTGTTTTCATCCATCTTCCCTGGGCGTCGAGCTCCAGGGCGCCGATCGAGCCCAGTGGTTGACGCACCAAGAAGCAGCAGCAGCGAGTCCGAGGAGGAGCAACTGCTCCGGAAGCTGGTGTCACTTTACCGTGCCCGGCAAGCGAAGTTGGAGTCTCGGGAAGCGCTTGTCGTGCAGGCGGGAATTGACATAGAGAAGCATGCGGAGGAGCTCCAGAACCGCAACCAAGAGGCTCTCCGGTCCATTGCTGAGGAGAGGGTGCAGCTCGTCGAGGCGAAGAAGGCGTTCATTCTTGAAAAGGCTGAAGCCGAAGAGCAGCAGAGGCTCGCCGCCGAGGAGCTGTCCAGGCGGGAAGGTGAGCTGACGCAGAAAAAGGTAAACTTGGACAGCCACGAGGAGGAGGTCGCCGCCCGGGAACAATCACTCGGCGGGGCACTCAAGGAAGCGAAGAATGCTGCCGTAGCTGCCGAGGCCGCCAAGAAGGAATTGGAAGCGAAGGTGACGCAGCTGGAGGCTGACATGAAAGGGAAGAATGAGGAGCTTGCCGCACTCCAGCACGGACGTGAGAAGGATGCCCTTGCCCATGGCGATCTGCAAGTTCAACTTGCCGATAAGATCAAGGAACTGAACGCCGCCAAGGACTCGAGCACTGATCTGGAGCTGAAGCTGGCCAGACTGACAGAGACGCTGGATGGCGCCAAGAAGCGCGAGGATGACTTGAAGAAAGAGATCAAGGGCAACGAGGAGCTGCCGACGAGGGCCGCCGAGACTCAGAACACCTTCAAGGCTACGGTGGAGCTCTGGACGGAGGGCCTCGTCAACATCACTGCAACCATCGACGAGGAGCTGGCGGAACAGGACTTGGTGGGCTTCGGGTACTCCACTGACGAAAACCTCCAGCTCAGCGCCAAGCTTACTCTTTTCTTCAAGGGTGTGGCGACGGCCCTCCAGCAACTCCGGGAAAGGATCCCAAAGAAGCTGACAGACAAGTCGCGTGCAATATGTGCCAAGGTCTTGGAGAAGGTGTTGGTGAAGATACTCATCCACAATCCGGGCCTCGACCTCACCCGCGTCCTCAAGAAGCTGCCGGCGGGCGCTGATCTCGAAGAGCTCAAAGCCATTGTCGCACCCATTGTGGACAAGGTGAATGAAGTCAGGAGGATCGACGGCGAGCGCGTGGATTAGGCCACCCTTCTTCTCCCTTCCTTGTCGCTGTTATTTAATTTACGAGAACAATTTAGTCAGTGCTGTCACAAGTTACTTTTGTAATATAACTTTATTCTGGGCAATGCTTTCCATGCTATCTCCTTTACTTGATTCCTTTCTTTGTATGTTTTTACCCTACACTTTTAGGGAACTTGCTGGCGTGGGCACGCTTGCCGCAAGTGCTGAGTGCGGAACATCAGCAGCCTGCTGGCGGTGTCGGCTCTGGCAAGAAACCTTGCCGTAGCTAGTTGCAGCACACTTAAGTTATTGAGCGGGCTCGAAACAAAGTAAGGGCGCAACTAGCTACAAGGAGGTTCCTCCGCGCACAGGTTTTCCATACAAAACACGGTCGTTCAAGGAAGATAACTTAAAATTTTAAAAACTAATCATGCTCAAACTTTGGCAACTTATCTTTTCTGTCGTCTGTGTCCCGGCAAGGCTATACTTCTTTGAACGACGCCCGGTCCACACCTTTATCCTCTCCTTCCCCCCCCCCCCCCCCCCCCCGTGAACTTGTGGGCGAAGGAACCTTTCTTTTGAGAACAAAGAAAGAAGAGAAAATAATGATTTGGAGCCTTAAGACTCGTTATTTCTTACCGGGGAGAGTGCTGCACAAAGTGTCAGATAAAGTATGCAGAAAAAAGAAAGAATGCATGAAATTTGACAAGATGTGCGAAGCACATGAACTTTATTTATGCACGGGATCTGCGCCCGGCTTTGTACAAATTGTTACATGCAACAGCGGCAAGGCTTGTACAAAAGGTGGTTGCCGGAACGGGTTCCGGCAACCGCGCCTTATGGGTAAAACTTATGAAGATGCTCTATGTTCCAGGAATTGCTCACCGGAAAGCCATCTTCGGTCTCAAGGCGGACAGCGCCGGGCCTAGTGACTCGCTTTACCCGATAAGGGCCTTCCCACTTTGGCGTCAACTTGTTGAAATTCTTGGCGGATTGAACACGCCGAAGAACAAGGTCGCCTTCCTCGAAGCTTCTAGCATTAACTTTGCGACTATGGTAGCGACGCAAAGCTTGCTGGTAGCGAGCAGATCGTACAGTAGCCTGAAGACGATCTTCCTCGAGGAGCAGCGCGTCATCTTGCCGCAGCTGCTCTTGCTCAAGCTCATCATAAGCGAGCACCCGAGGCGATCCGTATACGAGTTTCGTGGGGAGAACTACTTCTGCTCCGTAGACTAAAGCAAAAGGTGTCTGGCCAGTGGCTCGATTTGGCGTCGTCCTGATCGACCAAAGAACCACCGGCAGCTCCTCGATCCAGTTTCTTCCGCACTTGCGCAGCCTGTCGAAAGTTCTGGTCTTGAGCCCGTGCAGCACTTCAGCGTTTGCCCTCTCCGCTTGACCGTTACTTCTCGGGTGAGCAACAGAAGCGAAGCAGATCTTGGCGCCAAGATCTTGGACGTACTGCATGAAGGTGCGGCTCGTGAATTGTGTGCCATTGTCGGTGATGATCCTGTTAGGGACTCCGAAACGGCAAACAATTGACCTGAAGAACTTGACTGCTAACTGTGCTGTCACCTTCCTCACTGCTTCCACTTCAGGCCACTTTGTGAACTTGTCGATTGCAACGTACAAGTACTCAAAGCCCCCGACAGCTCGGGGAAAGGGGCCGAGGATGTCGAGCCCCCAGACCGAAAATGGCCAGGATAAAGGGATTGTTTGGAGAGCTTGAGCTGGTTGATGTATCTGCTTGGAGTGGAACTGGCACGCTTCACACTTGGTTACTTGTGCAGTTGCATCCTGGAGGGTTGTCGGCCCGAAGAAACCTTGCCGGAAGGCTTTGCCGGCAAGTGCTCTTGCGCCAATGTGGTGACCACATATGCCTCCATGTATCTCCGCCAACAGCTCTTGTCCATCTTCCCGGGAAATGCACTTCAATTTCACTCCGTTGAATCTTCTTCTGTATAGTATGTCATCGACAAACTGGTACATACTTGATTGTCGGGCTACTCTCTCCGCTTCCTCTTGCTCTTCGGGAAGTTCTCCTGTTTGAAGGAAATGGACGATCTGCTGTGCCCATGCCGGAGCTTGTGGCTCAACGACAAGGACTAAAGGCGCAAATGCTGCTGCGGGAACATCTGCTTCCACGGCAAGAATCTGTGATTCAGCCAGAGCGTGATGCTCCCCGGCAAGCATGTCGGGACACAGCTTGTCGGGAGCGTCTGCTTCAACGAAACAAACCCTAGGGCTTGTCGGAGCAGACTGCTCCTCAGCACTCTTTGTGTTGATCTTGGGGACCTTCTTGACGGCGGCTCCGGGGAGCTCTGCCGGAAAGTAGTCGCCAGTAACCAACTTCCTCTTCTTGCTCTGTCCAGTTGATGGTGTTACAGATGGTTGAGTCAGCTTGAGCACAAAAATTCTTGGTTCCACAGGTAACTTGAGTGCGGCGCACTTTGACGGGCCGTCTGCAATGTCGTTCTGAGCTCTCGGAACGTGTTCCATCTGCAGGCCGTCAAAATGTTCTTCTAGCTTCCTCACTTCATCAATGTAGGCTTCCATCAACGGACTCTGATAATCTTTGTTTACTTGACGGACGACAAGCTGCGAGTCACCCCTGACAATGAGCTTCTTGATCCCAAGGTCCGCGGCGATTCTGAGTCCGGCAAGCAAGCCTTCATACTCTGCAGTATTGTTTGTTGCTTGCTCCTTGGGAAAGTGCATCTGGATCACGTACTTGAGGTGCTCTCTGGTGGGTGCGACAAGTAGTACGCCCGCACCGGCGCCTTGCAGCGAGAAGGCACCATCAAAGTACATGATCCATTCTTTGCTCGCTTCCTTGACGGGGATGCTCGTCTCCGGAGTTTCTTCATCAGGTGTTGGTGTCGGCTCTGGATAGTTGAGGTACTCTCAAATTTGAGGCCAAAGCTTGACAATTCCAGTGCCCACTCGACAATCCTGCCTGTTGCTTCTGGATTTTGCAGTATCCTCTTCAACGGAAAGCGAGTGACAACTGTGATCTCATGTGCTTGAAAGTAATGGCGCAGCTTCCTCGAGGCCATGAGAAGGCCGAAAAGCAACTTCTGCACTCCAGAGTACCTTGATCTAGCCCCCTGCAGGAGGGAACTAACAAAATACACTGGGCGCTGCACCATCTTCTTTTGTTTCTCTTCCTGTGGCTGCACAGATTCATCCTTGTCGGGACCAGAGCTTGTCGGGGAAGCCCGCTGCTTGTCGCTGGACTCGCTTGCCATGGTCGCTGGCTCATCATCCGCCTCTCTCTCCGCTACTAACGCAGCACTAACCACTTGATTGGTTGCCGCTAGGTATAGCAGCAACTTCTCTTGTGGCTTAGGTGCGACAAGTATTGGAGTGGAGGAAAAATATTTCTTCAAGTCTTGCAGCGCAGCCTCCGCTTCTGGAGTCCATTTTATTGGACCTGCCTTTTTCAAAATTTTGAAAAACGGCAGGGCGCGTTCAGCAGACTTGGAAATGAACCTGCTGAGAGCAGCAACGCAGCCGGCAAGCCTTCGCACATCCTTGACGCGCTTCGGTGCTTCGATCTGCTCAATGGCCTTGATCTTGTCGGGATTGGCTTCAATCCCCCTCTGGGACACAAAGAACCCGAGAAGCTTTCCGGAAGGAACTCCAAACATGCACTTCTCGGGGTTCAACTTAAGATTGATCTTGCGCAGATTTGCAAAAGTCTCGTCCAAATCTTGGATCAGAGTTTCTTTGTCCTTGCTCTTGACCACTATGTCATCCATGTAAGCTTCTACATTTCTGTGCAGCTGTGGCTCAAAAGCATGACTGACTACTCTTGCAAATGTTGAACCAGCATTCTTTAGTCCGAAAGGCATCCGTACAAAGCAGTACGTGCCACATGGAGTAATGAATGCGGTTTTCTCTTCATCCTCTTCTGCCATGAAGATCTGATGATATCTGAGTATGCATCAAGAAATGAAAGCAGATCACATCCTGCCGTGGAGTCGACAATCTGGTCAATGCGCGGCAAGGGAAATGGATCCTTGGGACAAGCTTTATTAACATTAGTGAAGTCAATGCAAAGCCTCCACTTCCCGTTCGCTTTGCGCACGACTACTGGATTGGCTAACCAAATTGGATGGAGTACTCCTCGGACCAGGCCTGCTGCTTCAATTTCTTGATCTCTTCTGCAATGAACTCTTGACGCTCTACCGCTTGCTTCCTGACTCTCTGCTTGACGGGCCGCGCGTGAGGGCAGACGGCAAGGTGGTGCTCAATTACTTTCCTGGGAACACCGGGGATGTCAGATGGTTGCCATGCAAACACATCGACATTCGCCCGCAGGAAAGCAACGAGCGCGCTTTCCTATTTAGGGTCAAGCGTGGCACTGATGGTGAAGGTACCACCAGTGCCGTCCTCCTTGGCGGCCACTTTCTTGGTCTCTGGTGGAGCTGTCTTTGCCTTCTTGCACTTGCCAGTGGAGCTCGATGGTGCGTCCTCGACGGTAGCGCAGCACTCCGAAGAGGTGCGCTTGCCGGAGTGGGCATCAGAGCTACTCTTGCCGGACTTGGTCTTCTTCTTCCCCCCGGGAGCTTCAGCGGCAAGTGGTTTGCGTTCTGCTGCGGCTGCTGCTTCTCGGTAGATCTTGTCGGTACAGATAAGTGCATCTTTCTTGTCGCCATGGACAGAAATGACACTTATCGGACCGGGCATCTTGAGCACGTTGTAGGCGTAGTGAGAGGCTGCCATGAACTTGGCGAGCGCTGGACGGCCAAGTATCCCATTGTATGGCAATGGGAAATCAGCGACGTCAAAGGTGACCTTCTCTGTCCTGAAGTTCAGCTTGCTGCCAAATGTTACTGGCAGAGTGATCTTCCCCTTCGGCTTGCTCCTTCCCGGATTTATTCCTTGAAAGGTACCAGTCTCTTCGAGCTCGCTGTCGGGGATCTGGAGCCTCTTGAGCACCGCGGAAGAGATCAGATTCAGGCCGGCCCCGCCGTCAACCAGCATCTTCGTGACCTTGAGGTTGCAGATTGTTGGTGAAACCAACATCGGCAAGCACCCGACCGCAGTTATGCGATCAGGGTGATCCTCGACATCAAAGATGATGGGCGTGCTGGACCACTTCACGGGCTTGCGCGACTCAACGGACGGTTCTGCTGCATTCACTTCCCGCACCCACTGTTTGAGTTGGCGGTGTGAGGTATGCAGAGAAGCACCACCGTCGATGCACAAAACCTCTGTTGCCTTCTGAAACTCCTGCTCATCGGCCTCATCCTCATCCATCTCATCGTCTTCGTCTTCGTCTTCATCCTTGTCGCGGCCGCGGGGGGGCCTGTCTCCTTGCCGCTACTTGGCCTTGCCGCGGCGTCCTCCCCGGCCGGGACGCTTCTTGCCGGATTCTCCGCCACCTTCCTGGGCCTTCTCCTTGTCGTGGCGCTCGTATTCAGCTTTCTGTAGTTCTACAAGCTGCTCAACCTTCTTGCAGGCCTGGAGGTCATGGCCCTTGGTGCGGTGGATTTTGCAGTACTGCTTGCCGGAGCCGTCCTGCTTGTCGGCGGCTACCACAGCCCCGCCAGAGTCACCAGCCTTGGCCTTCTCGGCGCCACCTCCGCTGCCGGACTGCTCGACAACTAGCACATCCTTGGCTTTCCTCTTTCTGTTATTCCGCCTCCGGTTCTTCTTTGCCGGGGCGGCATCCTCACTGTCAAACCCTTCTGCTCCTGCATTCTCTTCGGGGAGTTTCCTCCCCTCCTCAGCACGTGCACATTTGTCGACCAGAGCATACAGCTCGCTGACATCTCTGATTTTGCACATCGCCATCTCCTCCCTCATCCTGCGGTTACGCATGTTCTGATGGAACGCGCTGATTACCGCGGCAGGGTGGACATCTGGGATGTTGCGCTGCACTTGGCTGAATCTTTGAATGTACTTGCGCAGGGGTTCTCCTTCTTTCTGGGCGAGCAGTGAAGATCTCTCTCCTGGCCATGGGGTTTGTGGCCGCCTGTGAAGGCGCCGACAAACTGATGACACAGGTCCGCCCACGAAGAGATGGAGTTGTCCGGCAAGTGCATGAGCCAAGATCTGACGTTGGGCTTGAGCACCAGCGGGAAGTAGTTGGCGAGGATCTTCTCCTCGCGCCCCCCGGCAGCCTGCACCACGATGGTGTAGACGCTGAGGAACTCCGACGGATGTATCCTGCCATCGTACTTCTCGGGTACGTCTGGCTTGAAGTTCTTGGTACTGGGCCACTGGACCTGCCGTAGCTCACGAGTGAACGCAGGGCAACCTACCGCGTACGGCAATTCGCCTGGTTACCCTGGCGCATGCATATCAACAGTGGGCCCAGCGCGCTGGTCCGACTGACGCCGCGCTTCTCTTTGACGCTCGATGCGAGTACGAGCGTCTTCTTGTCGTCGTTCTTGGAGAACTTGGCGCTGATCGCGACGAGCTCGCGGGTCCGACGACGCGGTGGAGTCGGTGTCGAGGTTAGCCTGGTGAGTTGGCAATCTTGGCCTTCGGGGCGGGGAGTGCACGGTGGTGGCACCCCCAGTGGTCTTGTCGGCGTCGGCTTGCGCCTGGGCGTCTTGCCGGGGCTTCGATGTGCTCGGCTGCTGGGGCTTGTCGCCGTTGGCGAAGCCGATGAGGCTCTGAATGGTGGCCCTCCAGTCGTCGATCTTGTCTGGCGCTGGAGGGTAGTCTAGAAGCAGCTGGGCTCGGGCCAGCGCTTCCTCTGGAGTCTTGGGCGGTGGCGGCGAACGACGCGAGGAGCGAGATATGCTCAGACTTCTAACAGTGTTAGAAGGAGCAACATCTCGTCCAGGCGACCGTCCCGCGCTCGTGCCAACATGTTGGCGCGCATGTTGGCCTTGAGAGTCCCGCAATCCACCAGCTCGGCCTTGCTCCAACGCGAGAACGGTGCTAGGAGCACCATGGCGTTGTCGATCCTGCACCTCCTGTGAGGGGTGCGGTGTATGTACAGACGCCGAGGCTTGCGGGGCCTTGTCCTTGGATCTAGTGACAATGTGAGCTCCCACATCGGCGCCTGTTCTTTCGCCAGCGTCTGTCCCACCGCCCGTTTGCTCCAGTGACGGTAGGATCGACGTGGACGGAGCGGCCACCTCCGAAGCCTTCTTCTTCGGTGGCATGTCGATGAAGATGTTGATGTAGCGCGCACGAAAGCCGGATCAGGTTCGCACAACCTCGATGCCCCCCTACCTGGCGCGCCAAAGATGTCGTGGGAAACGAACACCTATGGGGCAGGGCCCCTTTCGGTCCGGCAAGGGAGCGGAGAGCGCGCGAAGAGCAGATCGAGGCGAAGCACGCGAGGGATTTTGCCCAGCTTCGGAGCTCTCCGGAGAGATAAAACTCCTACTGCTGCTTTGTGTTTATATTCTGTTCTTGCTCGAGAGCGTGGGTGTGTTGTAGTTTCGAATGAGTCGAACCCCTTCTACGTGCGCATGGGCCTCCTTTTTATAGGCTAAAGGGGTCACCGACAGGTGGCAACGCAGAGAGAGGGGTAAAAAAGTAAAAAGAGGGGTTGGTACAACCGCCATCTACAGTCCCCCCTACCTAACTCTGACGGCAGGGGACAAGGGCATTTAATGCCCGTCCGGTCGCCCAAGCAGAGCAAGAAACGACCGTTAGGGGCATCACCAATCGCCACGATGGCCTTCTCGTGATCTCCACTTGCCACCTCGCACCGCTTGGCTGCACAGCTACTCGCCACGTGCACCAGGAATGATCCTGTGGCGACACGTCATCGGACGCGCCGGAGCGTGGGCGCAGAGTGGTGGCTTCGCCGCGGCAAGCGCCTTGCCGTGGTCGCTGTCTTGTCACACCCGCAAGCTTGCCGCTCGCCGGGTCTTGCCGGGACGCGCAGTGCGTTGCGGCAAGTCTCTTGAAATGCCTTGGTTGGTCTTCCCGGCAAGCTCCTCTTGCCGGGGTCTTGTCCTTCCCGGCAAGCTCCTCTTGCCGGGGCTCTGTCTTCTCAGTTAAACACTTTGTTCTTGAATGGCACCAACAGGGTCTATGGAGGATCTTGACGGACGTCCGGCAAGCCTTGCCGCTGGGTGCTGCAACTGCCCGTGCACAAGTTCGGGATACTAAGGTACCCCTACTTTAGTACACCGACACCTCCCAACTAGCGCTATCGTTTAACGCCCCTAGCTAGGCATAAAACCGAAGATAGATATAAGTAGTGCCATCTTTGGCACTAAATTCATCAATAGAGCACTTGTGATCTCTAGGGGTTTCTCCCTTTTTAGCAGTGGCTAAACCTTTAGGCAAAAATTCAAGAAGTTCGTTGTTAGAAAAAGGTTCCTTAACGATAGAGAGACAATTGGGATGAACACTTATGGATTTGAGATCCGCGTCTCCCTTACTAGAAGATTCACCCTTATTTTTAGGAACATCAATAAACTTGGCAGTTTTAGTAGGGCGTTTTGGAGTGTTTTTCATGGAGGAAAACGCGGAACCTAAGTTTGTAATGATATCCTCAAGTTAACCGATTCTAGCAGTCTAGATCTATTTTTTCATTGACTATAGGTTCTTTTCCTTTAAGATTTTTCAAAGTCACTCCAACCCTAGATCCATATTGGGTGATGTGATTATGAATCTTTTTATCCAAATTTTCAATCAACTCAAAAGTGGCAATTTTATTTTCAATAATCTCAAGCCGTTGCATAACGTGTTCTAAAGTTAAAATAGTTCCATTGACCAAAAGAGGTGGTGGGCGAAACAAATCTAACATAGCATTATAAGCATCAAACGTATGGCTACTCATGAAATCACCTCCGGTAGCAATATCAAGAACACATCTATTCCAAGAAGTGATGCCTACATAAAAATTGCGGAGAAGAACGGAAGTAGAAAGCTTCCTATTAGATTTATATTGGGCATTGCAAATTCTATGCCAAGCATCTTTTAAATTTTCTCCCTCCCTTTGCTTAAAATTGAGAATTTCATGTTCGGGAGTGATAATAAGGATAGGAGGACAAACTAACACACGGGCATACGGAAAAAGGCAAGCAAAAGAGAGTGGTGGAGATTGGGAAAGAGAGGGCGAATAAAACAGCAAGGGTGAAGTGGGGGAGAGGAAAACGAGAGGCAAATGGCAAATAATGTAAATGTGAGGGAGATGAGTTTGTGATGGGTACTTGGTATGTCTTGACTTGAGCGAAGACCTCCCCGGCAACGGTGCCAGAAATCATTCTTGCTATGTCTTGAGCTTGCTTTGGTTTTCCTTGAAGAGGAAAGGGTGATGCAACAATAGTAAGGTAAGTATTTCCCTCAGTTTTTGAGAACCAAGGTATCAATCCAGTAGGAGGCTCCTCAAAAGTCCCACGCACCTACACAAACAAACAAAGAACTCGCAACCAATGCAATAAAGGGGTTGTCAATCCCTTCACGGCCTCTTGCGAAAGTGAGCTCTAATAGAGATAGTATGATAAGATAAATATATTTTTGGTATTTTATAATATAGATGTAAAAAGTAAAGATGCAAATAAAAGTAGATTGGAAGCAAATATGATAAGAGATAGACTCGGGGGCTATAGGTTTCACTAGAGGCTTCTCTCAAGATAGCATAAGTATTACGGTGGGTGAACAAATTACTATCGAGCAATTGATAGAAAAGCGAATAATTATGAGATTATCTAGGCATGATCATGTATATAGGCATCATGTCCGCAACAAGTAGACCGACTCCTGCCTGCATCTACTACTATTACTCCACACATCGACCGACTCCTGCCTGCATCTAGAGTATTAAGTTCATAAGAACAGAGTAACGCCTTAAGCAAGATGACATGATGTAGAGGGCTGAACTCAAGCAATATGATATAAACCCCATCTTTTTATCCTTGATGGCAACAATACAATACGTGCCTTGCCGCCCCTGCTGTCACTGGGAAAGGACACCGCAAGATTGAACCCAAAGCTAAGCACTTCTCCCATGGAAAGAAAGATCAATCTAGTAGGCCAAACCAAACTGATAATTCAAAGAGACTTGCAAAGATAACTCAATCATACATAAAATAATTCAGAGAAGATTCAAATATTATTCATAGATAAACTTGATCATAAACCCACAATTCATCGGATCTCGACAAACACACCGCAAAAAGAGTTTACATCGAATAGAGAGAAGAAGCCATCTAGCTAATAACTATGGACCCGTAGGTCTGTGGTAAACTACTCACAACTCATCGGAGGGGCTATGGTGTTGATGTAGAAGCCCTCCATGGTCGATTCCCCCTCCGGCAGAGCGCCGGCGAAGGCTCCAAGACGGGATCTCGCGGATACAGAAGGTTACAGCGGTGTAAATTGTGTATCGTTGGCTCGCTGGATGTTTTCGGGGTACGTAGGCGTATATAGGAGGAAGAAGTACGTCGGTGGCCGCTCGAGGGGCCCACGAGACAGGGGGCGCGCCCTATAGGAGGGGGCGTGCCCTCCTATCTCATGGAGGCCTCGGCTATTTCTTGACTTGCACTCCAAGTCCTCTGGATCACGTTCGTTCCAAAAATCACGCTCCCGAAGGTTTCATTCCGTTTGGACTCCGTTTGATATTACTTTTCTTCGAAATACTGAAATAGGCAAAAAAAACAGCAATACGGGTTGGGCCTCCGGTTAGTAGGTTAGTCCCAAAAATGATATAAATGTGTAAAATAAAGCCCATAAACATCCAAAACGGGTAATATAATAGCATGGAACAATCAAAAATTGTAGATACGTTGGAGACGTATCAACATGTAGATCTTTGTGAAGACAAAGAATAGTCAAGATCATATGAGGATAGGAAGGCAACCATCCTCACCGAAGAAACCCACAAGACCCCTGGCAAGATCTTTGCCAGGGACGCCAGCCGCCACGGCAAGACCCTTGCCGGGCCACCCGACAAGATCCTCGCCAAGCCTCGCATTAAAAGAAATTTGTCCTGTAATACTAGCGATAAGCTCATAGCGCTGTAGCACTTTCCACCTCCTGTGTGCCACTGTGGTAGCCCCTTTCGACTATAAAAGGAGGCCCATGGCGCACTGGAGAAGGATTCGGCTCTTTCGAACCTAGTAGCACCGAGAGCTAGTTCAAGAGCTCAAGAACACTAAATACATCCACCAAAGAAGGATCGTAGGGTTTTATGCATCTTTGCGGCCCGAACCTGGGTAAATCCCCTTTGTGTTGTCTACTAGTCCCGCTCTTCTCACGAACCCCGCGCCCCGCAACCGTAGTAGGGATTCCAGTGATCCCATAGGTGTCGTTTCCCACAAACAAGTGGTCGTCCAACGTCCGGTGAATGACGGGTTCTGGCTTTGCTCCTCTTCGGCATCGTCATCCATGCCATCGATATCTTCGGAGGCGTAGTCAAGCATGTTGGTGAGTCCTCGACAGTGGCTATGAAGTGGGTGGTGGGTGGGACGTAAAATTCCCCGCTCTCAGCCCCTAGTGTGGGATGGGCATAGTTTGGCAGTGATTCTTCTACAATGGCGAGAGATCGCATTAGGTCCAGGGCCTCGTTTAAGAGTGAGGTTTGGACAGGCAAGCGAGAGTCCATGGAGCAGGGCGGGACAGAAGTTCACTGGCCAAGCTCATATGATGTGGATCTCGAGAGTTCGGAGTTAGTGTCCGGAGGCAAGTCCGGCTCAATGAGCACAGAGGGAGCCTCGCGTGACTCCAAGCCTGCCGGTGACGCGATCCCCTCTGGGTCTCCAGTATCAGACTCTATAGCTACAGAGAGTCCAGCGGGTTTTAAACTCTCGTCTTCGGACCTGGTGGTGCGCTCTGGATCTAAGGCTAGAGCGGTGATTGGGGCCACGAACCCTTGGAAGATCAAGTCTCCTTGAATGTCTGTGACATAGTTCAGATCTCCAAAACTGATCTGATGACCAGGGGCGTAGCTGTCGATCTGCTCCAGATGGCCAATCGAGTTGGCGCGCAGTGCGAAGTCACCAAATACGAAAATTGGCTAGGGACAAAATTCTCCCTCAGGTCGGTATTGTTGTAGATGATCGATGGAGCCATCGAGCCTTCTAGTGACGGCAAAGTGGAACTCTCAATGAAAGCACCAATGTTGGAGTCAAACAGGCAGATCTCGGGTAGGGGTCCCAAACTATGCATCTAAGGATCAAGGGTAACAGGAGGCAGGGGACACGATTGATGGAGTCCTGGACTAGGGGGTGTCCGGATGGCCGAACTATCTTCATCGGCCAGACTCCAAGAATATGAAGATACAAGATTGAAGACTTCGTCCCGTGTCCGGATGGGACTTTCCTTGGCGTGGAAGGCAAGCTTGGCAATACAGATATGTAGATCTCCTACCATTGTAACCGACTCTGTGTAACCCTAGCCCTCTTCGGTGTCTATATAAACCGGAGGGTTTTAGTCCATAGGATGAAGAATAATCATACCATAGGCTAGCTTCTAGGGTTTAGCCTCCTTGATCTCGTGGTAGATCCACTCTTGTACTACCCATATCATCAATATCAATCAAGTAGGAGTAGGGTTTTACCTCCATCGAGAGGGCCCGAACCTGGGTAAAAACATTGTGTCCCTTGTCTCCTGTTAGAATCCGCCTAGACGCACAGTTCGGGACCCCCTACCCGAGATTCGCCGGTTTTGACACCGACATTGGTGCTTTCATTGAGAGTTCCTCTGTGTCGTCACCGATAGGATTGATGGCTCCATCGATCATCATCAACAACGCAGTCCAGGGTGAGACTTTTCTCCCCGGACAGATCTTCGTTTTCGGCGGCTTTGCACTGCGGGCCAATTCGCTTGGCCATCTGGAGCAGATCAAAAGCTACGCCCCTGGCCATCAGGTCAGATTTGGAAGTCTAAACTTCACGGCTGACATCCGCGGAGACTTGATTTTCGATGGATTCGAGCCACAGCCGAGCACGCCGCACTGTCTCGATGTGCAGGATTTAGCTCTGCTGCCGGACAGTACCCTGGAGGCCGTACATAAGTCCGCTCCGACCCTTAATTCGGAGCTGACCGCGCAGATCGAGGATGGGTGGCTAGACACCGCCTCGGGGACTGCAACCTCTACGGCGATGGAGCCGAATACCGACTTTGTCCCTTGCGACGCTCGTCACTCCGAGGTGTCGGACTCCTCGCCGGACTCCAAACCTCCTGCACCCCCTCCAATCGAATCTGATTGGGCGCCGATCATGGAGTTCACCGCCACGGACATCTTTCAACACTCACCTTTTGGCGACATCGAGAATTCGCTAAAGTATCTCTCGCTATCAGGAGAGCCCTGGCCGAATTGCGGTCAGGATGGTTGGGATGCGGACGACGAAGAAATTCAAAGCCCACCCACCACCCACTTTGTAGCCACTGTCGACGATCTAACCGACATGCAAGACTATGACTCCGAAGACATCGATGGTATGGACGACGATGCCGGAGACGACCAAGAACCAACGCCTACGGGGCACTGGAAGACCACCTCATCATATGACATATATATGGTGGACATCCCAAAGGATGGGAATGGCGAGGAAAAAGCGGAGGAAGACTCCTCCAAGAAACAGCCCAAGCGCCGGCGTCAGCGGCGCCGCTCCAAATCCCACCACAGCAAGAATAGAGATTCCGGCACCGGAGATAACAACACCCCAGAGAGTGCCTAAGAGAACCCTCTCCAGCAAGATTCAACATAGGAGGACAGAGAAGCCAGCCCTCATGAGAGAGCGGCAGACGAAGTGGTAGAGGATGATAATTACATGCCTCCCTCCGGAGACGAGGCAAGCCTCAACGACGACGAATTCGTCGTGCCCGAGGATCCCGTCGAACAAGAGCGTTTCAAACGCAGGCTAATGGCCACGGTGAATAGCCTAAAGAAAAAGCAGCAACAGCTTAGAGCTGATCAAGACCTGCTAGCCGACAGATGGACTGAAGTCCTTGCGGCCGAAGAGTATGAACTCGAATGCTCCTCCAAAAGCTACCCCAAACGCAAGTTGCTCCCCCGATTAGAGGAGGAGGCATATAAACCTGCATCACTAGAGCGCAATACGGCTGACCGACCACCTCGTGGCCGCGACAGAGAGGCCTTTAGGCCCTCCATTAGAACCGTACCCTGGCACCGCTGGATCAGTACGAAGCCACGGGGGAATGCGCCGGACTTGCGAGACATATTGGAGGATAAGGCAAGACAATCAAGATCGATCTACGGATCGCGTCGGCGCCCCATGATGCGCAACGACGACCGTCGCGCCGGATACGGCAACTCCGGCCGGGCTGAACACAGTAGACAAAGCTCGTTGGAGCTACGTCGTGATATAGCCCAATATAGAGGCGCCACACACCCACTATTCTTCACAGATGAAGTAATGGATCATCAAATCCACGAAGGGTTTAAACCCGTGAACATTGAATCCTACGATGGCACAACAGACCCCGCGGTTTGGATCGAAGACTATCTCCTTCATATCCAGATGGCCCGCGGTGACGATCTTCACGCCATCAAATATCTCCCACTCAAGCTTAAAGGACCAGCTCGGCATTGGCTTAACAGCTTGCCAGCAGAATCAATTGGGTGTTGGGAAGACCTGGAAGCCGCATTCCTTGACAACTTCCAGGGCACATATGTGCGACCACCAGACGCCGATGACCTAAGAAACATAATTCAGCATCCAGACGAATCGGTTAGACAGTTCTGGACACGGTTCTAAACAAAGAAAAATCAAATCATCAACTATCCGGATGCAGAGGCCCTCGCAGCCTTCAAAAATAACATCCGCGACGAGTGGCTTGCCCGGCACCTAGGACAGGAAAAGCCGAAATCCATGGCAGCCCTCACATCACTTATGACCCGCTTCTGCGCGGGAGAGGACAGCTGGCTAGCCCGCAGTAACAACCTAAGCAAAAATTCTGGCAGTCCGGATACCAAGGACCGCAATGGCAGGTCGCGTCGCAACAAAAACAAACACCGCGTTTACGGTGATAACACTGAGGATACGGCAGTCAACGCCGGATTCAGAGGCTCTAAACCCGGTCAGCGGAAAAACCCATTCAAAAGAACTACTCCGGGTCCGTCCAATTTGGACCGAATACTCGACCGCTCTTGCCAGATACATGGCACCCCCGAAAAACCAGCTAATCACACCAATAGGGATTGTTGGGTATTCAAGCAGGCAGGCAAGTTAATTGCCGAAAACAATGACAAGGGGCTGCAAAGCGATGACGAGGAAGAGACCCGGCCGCCGAAAAATAGAGGACAGAAGGGTTTCCCCCCACAAGTGCGGACGGTGAACATGATATACGCTACTCACATACCCAAGAGGGAGCGGAAGCGTGCACTCAGGGACGTATACGCGATGGAGCCAGTCGCCCCGAAGTTCAACCCATGGTCCTCCTACCCGATCACTTTTGATCGAAGGGACCACCCCACTAGTATCCGCCACGGTGGATTCGCCGCATTGGTTTCAGACCCAATCGTCGATGGATTTCACCTCACTAGAGTCCTGATGGACGGCGGCAGCAGCCTGAACCTGCTTTATCAGGATACAGTGCGCAAGATGGGCATAGACCCCTCAAGGATTAAACCCACAAAGACGACCTTCAAAGGCGTCATACCAAGTGTAGAGGCCAATTGTACAGGCTCAGTTACACTGGAAGTGGTCTTCGGATCCCCGGATAACTTCCAAAGCGAGGAGTTAATCTTCGATATAGTCCCGTTCCGCACCGGCTATCATGCTCTGCTCGGATGAACCGTGTTCGCAAAGTTCAACGCGGTGCCGCACTACGCATACCTCAAGCTCAAGATGCCAGGCCCTCGAGGAGTCATTACGGTCAACGGAAACACTGAACGCTTCCTACGAACGGAGGAACACACAGCGGCTCTCGCGGCAGAAGTACAGAGCAGCCTCTTAAGGCAATTTTCGAGTCCGGCTGTTAAGCGACCGGACACGACCAAACGCGCCCGGAGTAACTTACAACAAGACCACCTTGCACGTTCCGAGCACGCGTAGCAATGCGGCCCCAACCCCAGCCCTCACAAAATTGCAAGACTGGTCCTTCGCGTACATCATTACGCTCTGGAGATACCATGGGCATAGGGGGAGGGGCACGACCACAACAGGCCCAGAGTGTGGCTCAACCACACCAGGGGCTCCCAAGTGTGTCATCCTTTTTCTTTTTCTTTTTTTTTCTTCTTATCCACAGGACTCCACTTACTAGAGGGCCTGTCCGGCAGTAGACCTGCCGAACTCATGATGCAACAGCCAGGGAAGGAGAAAGGCTACGACGAACACTCAGGTGGTCTCCATTACGAGCATTAAATCTGTTTTATACACCATTCCGCAGCCTACCCCTGGAGGGGGACATGTTTAATAGTCCCATCCCTTGCTTACCGCACTATTTGTATCGTTCTGCATTCATGGCAGTATTTCTGGAATAAACAATGCATCGCTTTTTCCTTATAATTGCATTTCTTTTTTACACATATGTTCATTTATGACATGTTGCATCCGTACACTCTGGTACGGCTAAATACACCAGGGGCTTAAGTTCCCCACATTATGGTGTGATAAGTCCGAACACTTTCACAAGTGCGGCACCCCGAACTTATAGCATTATATGCATTGGCTCCGAATCATCTCTTGGGTCAATACTTGGGTTGCCCGGCTCCCATGTTTTGGTACCTTACGTTCCGTGGTATCGGCTAAGGTAGCACTGGGAGAACCACTGCGATTGCGCCCTGGTTGAGCTGGGCGAGCGCATCAGTGGAGAAAGCTAAAACTGACCGTCATGATACGGCAAGAGCTGGTCGCTGTTCGAGAGGTTTTTTCGAGTCCCTAAAGACTTATGCCGCTTAGAGCGAGGAACCGGCTTTGTCCGGCCCAGGCGTGGATAGCGCCCCAAACTCGGTCTTCCGAACACTAGGGGCTTCGCCGAAATTTAAAATTATAGAATTCTATGGCTAAGTGAGAGTTTTCAAGCATTATAAGTCCGGTTGCCTCGTTCGTTGTGTTGCGCGCCTCCCTAGATGGACCCAAACATGGGAACAAGAGCGTTCAAGTTTATCCCGAACACCCCAGCACTAGTGGCATGGGGGCTGAAGCCGACAACTTGCCATCTCTCAGATTTGATAAACGGCCGCACAGAAGGTAATATTTTAAATTAACAAGCGTTGCTTAGCGCATATGAACAAAGTTTTCAGCGCACAGGATAACAAAATGCGAGTCTACTCAAATATTATATCTTTGGAGCACTCACCCGCAATCATGCGGGCACCCTTCAAGACACTCTTATAATACATTTTGGGCGTGCGATACTCCTTGCCCGCCGGTGGCGCGTCTGTCACAAGCTTCTTAGCGTCCATCCTGCCCCAGTGCACCTTTGCACGGGCAAGGGCCCGACGGGCACCTTCAATGCAGGCAGATTGCTTGACGACTTCAACCCAGGGACACGCATCCACCAGCCGCCGCACCAGGCCAAAGTAGCTCCCAGGCATGGCCTCCTTGGGCCACAGCCGAACTATGAGGCCCTTCATGGCCTGTTCGGTCACCTTGTGGAGCTCGACCAGCTGCTTCAGCTAGTCGCTAAGGGGCACCGGATGTCCGGCCTCAGCATACTGAGACCAGAAGACCTTCTCCATCGAGCTCCCCTCCTCGGCCTGGTAGAAAGCGGCAGCATCGGACACACTGCGTGGCAGATCTGCGAACGCTCCTGGAGAGCTCCGAATTCAGGTAAGTAATAAGTAATTCACATTCACATGCTTGCTTTGCATGAAAAATGTCTTACCCGACGCTATTTTCTTCAAATCCTCGATTTCCCGGAGGGCCTTGTGGGCTTCGGCCTTGGCGGCTTTGGCACTCTCAAGAGCCGACGCAAGCTCGGACTCTCGAGTCTTTGAGTCGGGCTCCAAACTCTCGTGCTTTTCCACGAGGGCCTGGACCTCTTGCTGTACTGCCGCCACCTGCGCCTCCTGCTTCTCTCGCTCGGCTCGTTCCGTGGCCGCATTGCGTTCGGCCGCGGACACCGCCTCCTTCAGGGTCGCCACCTCGTTTGTGGCCCCTGTAGTACCCACATTATCCTTGTTATTTCTCTTGCAACCAAATTCTTTTCTATAAGGTACAAACTTAATACGGTGTTACTCACCTTCCTTGTCCTCGAGCTGCTTCTTGGCATGGCCGAGCTCGCTCTCGGATCGCTCAAGGCTCTGCTTCAAAGCATCGACCTCCGCAGTCAGTGTAGCAGTGGTCAGCAGCACAGCCTGCATTCCCATATTGACATATGTTTTACAACTCATGCGTATATCTTTTTAGATCCTCAGTCCGGCTTTTCTTTCCGAACACCGAACCGAGCATCAGGGGCTATTGTCTATGCGGTATTACATTACATATCTTAAAATTCTTACCTCAAAGCCTGTTAGAAGGCTGCTGCAGGCTTCGGTCAGCCCGCTCTTGGCGAGCTGAACCTTCTGAATCACTGAACTCATGACAGTGCGGTGTTCTTCTTTGATGGAAGCACCGTTGAGCGCCTCCAGCAAGTTATCCGGCGCCTCCGGTTGGAAAGAGGCCGCCGGTGTCACAGTCTTGCCCTTCTTACGAAGGGGCCGCTCACCGAACTCCGGAACCACTGCAGGTTCCGGTGCGGAGTCCGGTACAGAGTCCAGGAGGTTGCCTTGCGGCACCTCCGGGGCCTCCTCCTCCTGGCAGGTCCCTTCCCGGGATCCCACCTCGGCGTCGTCACCGTCGTGAGGTGTGGAGGCGGTCGGAAGAGAATTCATATCCGACGTGTCCAAGGACCCGCTCGACGAAGCGGGAAGATCGTCCTTGGACGGACTACAGGTTGTATGCGGCATTAGAAAGACACCGTGTGGCAAAAAGAAAAATTATAAATTATCTAGGAGTCCGGATACTTACGATCTTGCCAGGGGCTTGGCCCTTGAGGGCCACTCCTCATTGTTGTCGCCAATGTTGGCGGAGCAGTCCGGGGGAAGGGTCCTTCCCTTCTTGGACCCTTCGGCCTCCCTCGTTGGGGAGGCCTTCCTCTTCTTCTCTCCCCCCGCTGGGGGAGAGGCCTTTTTCTTCTCCTCCTCGTCTTCGGGGGAGGAGTCCGCCTCGGAGTCATTGGACGATGAGTCCGATGTCACCTGACGCCGGGAATTCCTTCGGGTTCCCGTGGCCTTCTTCTTGGCCTTCTTCTCCGGCACCACGTAAAGTGCCGGGACCAGCAGCCCCGTCAAACGGGTGTCCGCTGGGTCTTCTGGAAGGGGAGACGGACAGTTAACCTGTCCGGACGTCTTCTGCCAGGCCTATTAAAGGTATCGGGAGTTTAGATCCCGCATAGAGTCAAACTATGAAAAAAAATGAGTGTCCCATAAAGGATGACACAGCTTACCTCGACAGCCGGGCGCTGCGTGCTGAATCCGCGATCTTCGGTCGCGGATGCGGGAGCTTCGGCGCCCTTGAACAGCACCCTCCAGGAAGCTTCGTACACCATGTCGAAGAGCCCGCTCAAGGTCCGGTGCTGTGCCGGATCAAACTCCCACAAATTGAAGGCCCGTTGCTGGCAGGGGAGAATCCGGCGGACGAGCATGACCTGGATCACATTGACAAGCTTAAGCTTCTTGTTCACCAGGGTCTGAAGACAGGACTGGAGTCCGGTCAGCTCCTCCGAACTACCCCATAGCAAGCCCTTCTCTTTCCAGGAGGTGAGCTGCATGGGGATGCCAGATCTGAACTCGGGGGCCGCTGCCCATTTAGGGTCACGCGGCTCGGTGATGTAGAACCACCCCGATTGCCACCCTTTGATGGATTCCACGAAGGCACCCTCAAGCGAAGTAACGTTGGGCATTTGCCCACCATGGCGCCTCCGCACTCGGCTTGGCTGCCCTTCACAACCTTCGGCGTGACATTGAAGGTCTTTAGCCACAAGCCGAAGTGGGGCTGGATGCAGAGGAAGGCCTCGCACACAACGATAAACGCCAAGATGTTGAGGATGAAGTTTGGGGCCAGATCATGGAAGTCCAGACCGTAGTAGTACATGAGACCCCGGACAAAGGGGTGAAGTGGGAAGCCTAGTCCGCGGAGGAAGTGGGGAAGAAATACAACCCTCTCGTGGGGCCTGGGGTGGGGATGAGCTGCCCATCGTTAGGCAGCCGGTGCGCGATGTCGCTGGACAGATATCCGGGGCTGCGCAGCTTCTCAATGTGCCCCTCCATAACGGAGGAGGCCATCCACTTGCCTCCCGCTCCGGACATGGCTGGAAAGGGTCGAGGTGAGATGTGCGGACTTGGGCGCTGGAGCTCGAGTGCACGGAGATGGATAAGCAAAGGAGGAAGAAGGCGTAGGTAGAGGAGGTGGATCCTTATCCCCTTATATATGGGCGGATGAAACTATGCGTCCCTACTATCCTGGTAAAACTCCCTTATCTCCCAAGCGCCGCAATCAATGGCGCGGTTGGGTTACCCACGTCCGTATGGATGGGAATCCCGGAATAAGGGGAACACGATCTCTGCTTCGACAAGACGTGCCAAGGAAACCGCTTCGCTAAACGCGCTGAGGTGGTATAATAAAAACGATTCAAGTAAAGGCTTGGTAGTGGTGTGACGTCGCGCCACAAAGTACGTTAGCAGATTGAACTTGTGTAAATATTATTCTCTCTACGGTGGTACGTGGAATTTATTTTGCAGAGCCGAACACAATCCTGGCGTTCACAATCTTCTATGAATTATTCGGAGGAGGAACCCGCCTTGCAATGCCGAAGACAATATGCGCGCCGGACTCGTCGTCATTGAAGCCTGGTTCATGGGCTACTGAGGGAGTCCTGGACTAGGGGGTGTCCGGATAACCGAACTATCATCATCGGCCGGACTCCAAGACTATGAAGATACAATATTGAAGACTTCGTCCCGTGTCCGGATGGGACTTTCCTTGGCGTGGAAGGCAAGCTTAGCAATACGGATATGTAGATCTCCTACCATTGTAACCGACTCTGTGTAACCCTAGCCCTCTCCGGTGTCTATATAAACCGGAGAGTTTTAGTCCATAGGACGAAGAACAATCATACCATAGGCTAGCTTCTAGGGTTTAGCCTCCTTGATCTCGTGGTAGATCCACTCTTGTACTACCCATATCATTAATATCAATCAAGCAGGAGTAGGGTTTTACCTCCATTGAGAGGGCCCGAACCTGGGTAAAAACATCGTGTCCCTTGTCTCCTGTTACCATCCGCCTAGACGCACAGTTCGGGACCCCCTACCCGAGATCCGCCGGTTTTGACACCGACAATGATGTTTACCCAAGTTCGGGCCCTCTTAATGGAGGTAATAACCTACTTCCTGCTTGATTGACTTTGAGGAGTATAGGGGTTACAAGAGTTGATCTACCTCGAGATTGTAATGGCTAAACCCTAGATGTCTAGCATGTATGATTGTTCCCCGTCTACGGACTAAACCCTCTGGTTTATATAGACACCGGAGGGATCTAGGGTTGTATAGAGTCGGTTTACAGAGAAAAGAAGATGCATGATCCGAACACCAAGCTTGCCATCCACGCAAAGGAGAGTCCCATCCGGACATGGGTGAGGGAGTCTTGGATTAAGGGGTCCTCGGACGGCCAGACTACGTAGCATTGGCCGGACTGTTGGGCTATGGAGGTACAAGATAGAAGACTTCGTCCCGGGTCCGGATGGGACTCTCCTTGGCGTGGAAGGCAAGCTTCGTGATTCGGATATGTAGATTCATTTCTCTGTAACTGACTTTGTACAGCCCTAGCCCCTCCCGGTGTCTATATAAACCACAGGGTTTAGACTTCTAGTGTTAGAGTCGCAACAATCATAACCTCATAGGCTAGACTTCTAGGGTTCTAGTCAATCTCGTGCTAGACTTCTAGGGTTCTAGTCAATCTCGTGGTAGATCAATCAAGCAGGAAGTAGGGTATTACCTCCATAGAGAGGGCCCGAACCTGGGTAAACATCGTGTCTCCCGTCTCCTGTTACCATCAGCCTTAGATGCATAGTTCGGGACCCCCTAACTGAGATCTGCCGGTTTTGACACCGACATTGGTGCTTTAATTGAGAGTTTCGTTGCGTCGTCACCAAAAGGTTTGATGGTTCCATCAATCATCTACAACAATGTAGTCCAGGGGAGATTTTCCTCCCCAGACAGATCTTCGTATTCGGTGGCTTCGCACTACGAGCCAACTCGCTTGGCCATCTAGAGCAGATCGACAGCTACGCCCCTGGCCACCAGGTCAGGTTTAGAAAGCTTGAATTATGTGGCCGATATACGCGGAGACTTGATCTTCGACGGATTCGAGCCCATGACGGCCGCTCCCTGCCACCACGATGAACATGACCTAAATCTGTCATCGGACCGTGCTCAGGAGATAGCGTCTGTAACTGCTCTGGCCCTAGATCCAGAGCAAACTGCGCCGTCCAAGGACGGGAAGCTCAACCCCGTCGCGGAAGCCGCAGACTCAGCGGCGCTAGAGCGCACATAGATTCAACCCCGAGCAGGGCCTGTGTCAATGGAACCTCGGATTCGTCTCCGGCCATAGGTTCTGAACCGCGTGCATCCACGCCCATCGAACCTGATCAGGCGCCGATCGTTGAGTTCAACTCCGCGGACATCTTCTAGCACTCACCTTTAGGCGATGTGCTAAAGTCATTAAAGGCCCTCTCCTTGTCAAGGGCCTCTCAGTCGAACTATATCCGGCTTGAATTGGAAGATGATGACGGAGAATTGCTCTTCCCACCCACCACCCACTTCATAGCCACTGTCAAAGACTTAACCGACATGCTCGATTACGACTCCGAAGACATCGACGGTACGGACGATGATGCCGGAGAGGAGCAGGCACAAAAACCACCACCTGCGGGGCGTTGGACTGCCACCTCCTCGTATAAAGTATATATGGTGGATACAGCCAAAGAGAACAATGGCGACAATGAGAAGGATCCAGTCAAGGAAAAACCTCCTGAGATACAGCTGAAGCGCCGACGACAGCGGCGCCGCCCTAAACCACGCCATGGAAAAAATAGCAATACTGGCACAGAAGAAAATAATACTCTGGAATATGCCGAAGACAATGAAGACCCCGTTGAGCCAACCTCCGAACAGGACGAATGGGAAGATGGGCGAGCTAGCCTGATGAACAAGCCCTTAACAAAGACTCGGAGGACAGTAATTACCTTCCACTCTCCAAGGATGAGGCGGCAACGAAGATTTTATTTTGCCTGAGGAGCCCATCGATTAGGAGCGCTTTAAGAGACGGCTAATAGCCACTGCAAGGAGCCTGAAAAAGAAGCAGCAGCAGCTTCAAGCTGATCAAGATCTACTCAATGATAGATGGACTAATGTCCTAGCAGCAGAGGAATACGGCCTTGAGCGCCCAACCAAAAGCTACCCGAAGCACAAATTGTTACCCCAATTTGACGACGAGGCGTTGGAGCCCGTCCTACCAGCGAATAATGCGGCTGACCAACCACCACGTGGCCGTGACAAAGTGGCAACTTGAGCCGAACACCAGCCCGCACTACCTCGCAGCAAAAACAAAAACACAACAGCTCAGGGATACACATATGACTAGCGGCATGACCTGGAAAACAGAGTAGGACAGACCAGATCGATCTATGGATCACGGGGGCGTGCCCCGAGGCGCGACGATGGCCCTCCGGCCGGACGTGACAAACATAAGCACGCCCAAACCAAAGACCGCAAACGAACTCCATCCGAGCTACGTCGCGACTTGGCCCGATACAAAGGCGCCGCACACCCCCTTTGCTTCACTGATGAAGTAATGGAACATGAATTCCCGAAAGGGTTTAAACCCGTGAACATCGAGTCATATGATTCGACAATAGACCCCGCGGTATGGATTGAGGATTTTCTTCTCCATATTCACATGTCCCGCGGTGATGATCTCCACGCCATCAAATACCTCCCGCTAAAACTCAAGGGACCAGCTCGGCACTGGTTGAATAGCTTGCCTGAAAACTCCATTGGCAGCTAGGAGGACTTGGAAGATGCCTTCCTTGACAACTTCCACGGTACATATGTCCGACCACTGGACACAGACGACTTAAGTCACATAGTTCAACAGCCCGGAGAGTCAGCCAGGAAATTCTGGACTAGGTTCTTAACTAAAAAGAACCAGATCATCGACTGTCCGGATGTCGAAGCCCTAGCAGCCTTTAAACATAGCATCCGTGATGAATGACTAGCCCAACACCTCAGCCAAGAAAAGCCGAAGTCCATGGCAGCCCTCACGACACTTATGACCCACTTCTGCGCAGGCGAGGATAGCTGGCTAGCCCGTAGCAATAACAATACAAGCAAACCTGGCACTTCTGAAGCTAGAAATAGCAACGGCAAGCCCCGACGCAACTGACACAAGCGTCGAAACAATGGTGACAACATTGAAGACACGACGGTCAACACCGGATTTAGTGGCTCTAAGTCCGATCAGCGGAAGAAGGTATATAAAAGAAACAATCCAGGTCCGTCCAGCTTGGACCGCATACTCGATCGTCCATGCCAGATCCACGGCACTCCGGATAAACCAGCCCATCACACCAACAGAGAATGTTGGTTTTTTAAATAGGCCGGCAAGTTAAATACCAAGAACAAGGAGAAGGGGTCGCAAAGCAAGGACGATGGGGAGGAACCCCGGCCACCGAACACAGGGGGACAGAAGAAGTTAGCCCCCCCCCCCCAAGTTAAAATGGTGAACATGATATACCCTACCCATATCCCCAAGAGGGAGCGCAAGCGCGCGCTCAGGGACGTCTACGCGATGGAGCTAGTCGCCCCAAAGTTCAATCCATGGTCGTCCTGCCCGATCACATTTGATCGTAGGGACCATCCGACCAGTATCCGCCATGGTGGTTCAGCCGCACTGGTCCTCGACCCAATCATTGATGGATTCCACCTTACACGAGTCCTCATGGATGGTGGCAGCAGCCTGAACCTGCTCTATCAGGATACAGTGCGCAAAATGGGTAATGATCCCTCAAGGATCAAGCCCACAAAACCACTTTTAAAGGTGTTGTACTAGGTGTAGAGGCACGTTGTATGCGCTCAATCACACTGGAAGTGTTCTTAGGATCCCCGGACAATTTCTGAAGCGATAAGTTCATCTTCGATATCGTCCCCTTCCGCAGCGGCTATCACGCACTGCTCGGACGAACCGCATGTGCTCTATTCAGTGTGGTACCACACTATGCTTATCTCAAGCGCAAGATGCCCGAAACACATGATGTCATAGCAGTCAATGGAAACACGGAACGCTCCCTCTGTACCGAGTAGCACACCACTACCCGTGTAGCAGAAGTACAGAGCAGCCTTTTTTGGTACAATCTTAATTCAGCGGCCAAGCTCCCGGAGACTATCAAGCGAGTCCGGACTACTCTACAGCAGAACAGTCCAGCTCTTCAAGAGCCAGACTAGCAATTCGGCCTCTGTTCAAGTCCCGACCAAATGGTGGCATTCGTACCGCGCGTACATAACTACACACTCAAAATACCATGGGCATAGACGGAGGCACAGCTAGATCATGGTCCATAATACGTCTTAACCACTCCTGGACCCACATACTTTTACTTTTTCTCCTTTTTTTCAGGTTTCTTTTTCCAAGCCTTTCCCGGTGGCCTGATTGTCGGACCTATCAAGGGTCGGATACACCAAGATGGCAAGAAGCGTTGACGTATAAGGGAATTTCCATATGGTCTCTTTAAACGATCATTATGCCTGTTTCAAGGACCCGCACGCAGCTCTCCCTTGGTCGTGGCATGTTAAATAGCCCTCGTTTGCTTATTGCACTACTTGTACAAATACGCTTTGACGTATTAATCAAACTACAATGGAAAATAGTTTGCGGCCCAATTTCTGCGGCATTAGCCTATTTCTTCATTTTTTCTTTTTTTGATATTTTTATTAATTGCATCTGTACACTCTGGTATGCCTTAATTTGCCAGGGGCTTCATTACGCTCCATAATGCAGCAACGAAGTCCAAACACTTTTACAGTATAGTTCGGCAACCCAAACTTTAGCATTATATGCATCGGCTCTGAATCATGCCTCTGGTCAATAATTGGGTTGCCCGGCTGCTGTGCTTACTACCTTACGTTCTGCTACATCGTCTAGGGTAGTAAAGGGAGAACTACTGCGTTTGTGTCCTGGTTCATCCGGATGAGCACCTCAGTAGAGAGAGCGGAAAACTGACTGTCATGATGCTGCGTGAGCCGGTCAGCTGTTCGAGAGGTTACAAATCTTTAGCGATTTTTTCTGCATTATGCGAGGAATCGGTTTTTTATCCGATCAGGTGTTTAAAGTACCCCAAGTTCGGACTTACGAATACTAGGGGCTGCGCCTAAATTTCTATTGTCAAACTCCTACGGCTACGTGAGGGTGATAAAGCCACATAGTCTAATTGCCTGGTTCGTTGCGCTAAACACCTCCTTTAAGGACCAAAACTTTGGAACAAAGAGTGTTTAGATTCATCCCGAACACCCCCGTACTACCTACGTGGGGGCTGAAGCCTACGACTGACCAACACTCAGATTTAATAAAACGGCCGCACAGGAGGTAAATTTTTTAAATAAACAAGCATTATATTACATAACGGCACTGTTTCATAATATAGGATGGGATAAACATGAATGTATTCATTGAAATATAATATCCTTGGCATATTGCTTGCCACCATGTGGGATCCCTCCAAGACCTTGTCGAAGTACAACTCGGGGTTGCGGTGCTCCTTGCCCGCGGGTTGTCCCTCGGTCACAAGCTTCGCGGCGTCCATCTTCACCCAATGCATCTTGACTCGGGCGAAGGCCATTCGCGCGCCTTCGATACAGACTGACCGCTTGATAGCATCAAGCCGAGGGCAGGCATTGACCAGCCACTTCACGAGCCCGAAGTAGCTGTTGGGTATGGCTTCGGCAGGCCATAGCCAGATTATTAAATCGTTCATGGCTAGTTCGGCCGCCCTATGCAGTTCGACCAGCTGTTTTAGCTGATCGCTAAAGAGCACCGGATGTTCTGGCGCAAGGTATTGCGACCAAAACAGCTTCTCTGTAGAGCTCCCCTCTTCGGCTCGGAAGAACTCCGTAGTGTCTGAAACGCTGCACGGCAGATCCGCAAGCGCCCCTGGAGAACTCCAAATCCGGGTTAGTAAGAGGAACCTTTTCTTCACATATTTGCTATACATAATAAAGGCCTTACCTGCCGCAATTTTTCTGGCCTCCTGAATTTCCTGGAGGGCGCCCTGTGCTTCAACCCGGGCATCGTGTGCGCTTTGGTGGGCCTTGGCAAGTTTGGACTCTTGATCCGTAATGTTGCGCTCCAAGGAATCGCATTTCTTGATGCGTCCTGGAGCTCATGTTGGACCTCACTGACCCCCGCCTCGTGCTTTTCACGGGGGGCTTGTTCCTTCGCTGCTCTCTCCTTAGCCTCGGCCAGCGACCTCTTGAGGGCCGCTCCTACAAATATCATGACACTTTAGTCAGCATAAATCATTCATCCTTACTGAACATACAGAAGGACATTGCATACCCTGTTTATCCTCCAGCTGCTTTTTCACGCGGCCGAGCTCTTCCTCGGCCCGCTCCAGACTCTGCTTTAGTCCGGAAACTTCCGCAGTATGAGAAGTCGCAGCCAGTAACGACGCCTTCTTGTTCACATTGACTCATCTGGTTAGTCTCCTGCGGAACTTGTTTGATCCTCTGTCCGACCTTTCTTTTCGAACACCGGACAGTGTCTCAGGGGCTACTGTCTATACTGTGACATTCTTTTTACATAATTGCGTTGCTTACCTCGAAGCATTTTAGAAGGCTGGTGCAGGCTTCGGCCAGTCCGCTCTTCACGGACTGAATCTTCTCAACCACCGTACCCATAAGGGTGGAGTTATTCAACAATGGAAGCACCTCGCAGCGCTTCCATCAGAGTGTCCGGTGCCTCTGGATGGACAGAGGTCCCCGATGGAATAGGCGCACCTTCTTCTTTCGAAATAGGCTGCTTGCCTAATTCCGGGGTAGTAGAGGTCTCCGGAATTGTATTCCGCTGGGGGCCGAACTGGATATGGCCCCCATCGCCGGTCTCCACAGGGATCCGCTCCCCCAGGTGCCCGGTGGCTGAGGTTTCACCCTCTGGCCCTGACGGCCTCCTGAGTCTCTCCCTGGCCTGGGATCCTTCAGGACAACACCTTGGTGTCCTCCATGGCCTTGGCAGAGGAGGCCGCCGGAAGGGTCCCGCTGTCCATCGCCTCAGGGTCCAGCGAATCTCCTGCAGATGAGGACCGCCCGAGGTTGGACCGAGCCGGACTGCAAATACACAATTCAACACATTAATACTATGAAGTAGTGAGGCCGGACATATGAATGTGTTCGGGTTTTTCAATACTCACGATTTGGCCAGGGGCTTGTCCCTAGGGC
Organism: Triticum timopheevii; assembly: GCA_963921465.1. Classification (NCBI taxonomy): domain Eukaryota; kingdom Viridiplantae; phylum Streptophyta; class Magnoliopsida; order Poales; family Poaceae; genus Triticum; species Triticum timopheevii. The sequence continues at coordinate 236,278,708 of OY997264.1, read as the reverse complement.
ACCATTATGAGCTGCTGTCGATGGCCGCTGTGGAGCTGTCCGGGAGGAAAGTTTTCCCTTTCTTGGACGCCTCGTCCTCCAGACGCGTGGAGGCCGTCCTTTTCTTTCTTCCCCCCTCAGGGGATGAATGGCTCTCTTCTTCTTCTTCCTCTTCTTCCTCGTCGTCCTCGGCGGTGGAGGAATGAGTCTCACCGTCTTTGGACGTCACGTCGAAGTGCCCTTGCGATGGAGACCACCTCTGGTCCCCTTGTCCTTCTTCTCCTGCGCTTGATAGGGCGCCGGAACGAACATCTTCGTCAAAAGTGAGATATCTGGGTCTTCGGGCAGTGGAGCCGGACACTGAATCTGCTCCGCCTTCTTTGTCCAGGCCTGAGAGAATTAGTAGGGAGGCTTGGGCATCTTCCTCCGGTAAGCAAGTAAAGGACACACTTTGAAAACATGAAAAAACTTACCGGGCTAGCTGGATGGGCCAAGTCGTGCCCGCGGTCCTCGGTCATAGCCGTCCGCGTCTCGTTGGCCTTGAAGAGAACCTTCCAGATGTCTTCGTGCGCAGTGCCGAAGAACTCCAGCAAGGTCTGGTGCTTGGCCGGATCATACTCCCACAAGTGGCAAATCCGGCATTGGCACGGAAGGATCCGGCGAATAAGCATCACCTGGACCACATTGATGAGCTTGATATTCTTGTTTATCATGTTCTATATACGCGTCTGAAGTGCTGTCAGCTCGTCCGATGAAAACCAATCCAGGCCTTTCTCTGGCTAGGAGGTGAGTCGCATTGGGGCTCCCAATCGGAATTTGGGAGCTACATCCTAGTTGGTGCCGCGCGGCTCTGTGATATAGAACCACGATTTATGCCACCCTTTGATGGACCCCACAAAGGAGCCTTCGGGCCATGTGACATTGGGCATCTTGCTCACTATGGCGCCTCCGCACTCTGCGGTTGGCCACTCACCACCTTCGGCTTCACATTGAAGATCTTTAGCCATAATCCGAACTGGGGTGGGATGCGGAGGAAGTCCTCACACACGACAATGAATGCCGAGATGTTGAGGATGGAGTTTGGGGCCAAATCATGGAAATCCAGCCCATAGTAAAACATGAGTCTGCAGATGAATGGGTGGAGAGAAAATCCCATCCCGCGGATGAAGTGGGAATGAACACCAGCCTCTCATGGGGCTTTGGGGTAGGGACGATCTATCCCTTGGTAGGAAGCCGGTGGGCGATTTCCCTGGCCAGATACCCAGCCTCCCGGAGCTTGGTGATGTCCTTCTCCTTCACGGTGGAGGCCATCCACTTGCTGTGCGCTCCAGATCCGGACATGGTGGGAGTGCTTTTTTGGGGCGGAAAAGATGAGAGCTTGGGCGCTGGAGCTCAAGAATGGGGGACGTAGAGAGAGAGAAGGCATGGGTGAAAAGGGGGTGAGTCCTTATCCCCACTCGCCTTAAAACTCGCCTATTCCCCAAGGGTCGTGCAGGCGGCACGGTTGGGTTACCCACGCCCGTATTGATCAGAATCCCGCAATAAGGGGACACGGTCTTTGCTTTGACAAGACATGCCAATGAAATCGCATCTCAAAATATGGAGCGGCAGGCTAAAAAACAGTTTGAATAATGGCCGGGGGGTGACGTGATGTCACGCTACCAAAAAGTTGTCAGCGGATTGGACTCGTGAAATAGTATACTCTCTACGGTTGTGTGTGGAATTTGTTTTGCAGAGCCAAACACATTTCTTGTGTTCGAAGACTATTTTGGAGTATTCGTAGGAGGAACCAGCCTTGCAATGCCGAAGACAATCTGCGCGCCGGACACCTCGTCATTGAAGCCTGGTTCAGGGGCTACTGAGGGAGTCGTGGATTAAGGGTCCTCGGACGGCCGGACTACATAGCATGGGCCGGACTGTTGGGCTATGAAGATACCAGACAGAAGACTTCTTCCCGTGTCTGGATGGGACTCTCCTTGGCGTGGAAGGCAAGCATCACACTCGGATATGTAGATTCCTTTCTCTGTAACCGACTCTGTATAACCCTAGTCCCCTCTAATGTCTATATAAACCGGAGGGTTTAGTCTGTAGAGACAATCATAATCATATAGGATAGATGTCGGTGTCAAAACCGGTGGATCTCGGGTAGGGGGTCCCGAACTGGGCGTCTAGGCGGATGGTAACAAGAGACAGGGGACACGATGTTTTTACCCAGGTTCGGGCCCTCTTGATGGAGGTAAAACCCTACTCCTACTTGATTGATATTGATGATATGGGTAGTACAAGAGTAGATCTACCACGAGATCAGAGAGGCTAAACCCTAGAAGCTAGCCTATGGTATGATTGTTGTTGGTCCTACGGACTAAAACCCTCCGGTTTATACAGACACCGAAGAGGGTTAGGGTTACACAGAGTCGGTTACAATGGTAGGAGATCTACTTATCCGTATCGCCAAGCTTGCCTTCCACGCCAAGGAAAGTCCCATCCGGACACGGGACGGGGTCTTCAATCTTGTATCTTCATAGTCCAGGAGTCCGGCCGAAGATGATAGTTCAGCTATCCGGACACCCCCTAGTCCAGGACTCCCTCAGTAGCCCCTGAACCAGGCTTCAATGACGACGAGTCTGGCGCGCATATTGTCTTCGGCATTGCAAGGCGGGTTCCTCCTCCGAATACTTCATAGAAGATTTTGAACACAAGGATAGTGTCCGGCTCTGCAAAATAAATTCCACATACCACCATAGAGAGGATAATATTTAAACAAATTCAATCTGCTGACGTATTCCGTGGCGTGACATCATGCCACGACCAAGCCTTTATTCGAGTCGTTTTTACTGTTCCACCTCAGCACGTTTAGAGAGGCGGTTTCCTTGGCACGTCTTGTCAAAGCAGAGATCGTGTCCCCTTATTCCGTGATGCCCATCAATACGGGTGTGGGTAACCCAACCGTGCCCGTTGGCACGTCTCCTCTGTCGAAGGCGAGTCCGAACGATCACGGAGGAGGCTCTTGGTATTCAACCTCTTTATAAAGAGACCAAGGCTCCACTCCCTTCTTTCAATCTCAATCGAATCCGCCCCTCTCCTCGAGTTCCAACACCCAAAGCTCCAGATTCAGGCGCTTCGGACCTTCGATGATGTCCGGCTCCGACCTGCAAGGCCGGTGGATGCCTTCCTCCATTACAGAAGAAGATGTGTTAAAGCTGAGAGAGGCCAGGTATCTAACCTGCGAAATTTCGCATAGGCTGCCTGCCCAAGGGCAGGTTATTCCCACCCCCAAGCCTGGCGAAAGTGTGGTGTTCGCATCTCACTTCCATCGGGGGCTAAGCTTCCTGACGGTCCCCTTTGTGAGGGGGCTCATGTTTTACTATGGGTTGGAATTTCACGACTTGGATCCGGAGTCCAACCTCCACATCTCGTCGTTCATCATCGTGTGCCAAGCCTTCCTCCGCATTACCCCTCACTTCGGATTGTGGCTCAAGACCTTCAAAGTGGAGCCGAAGATGATCAAGGGGCAATAGGCAGAATGCAGAGGGGCTGTTATAAGCAAGAATGCTGATGCTCCGTGGCCCGGGGGCTCTTTTCAAGAGGAGCTCAGTTTATGGCAACAAGAGTGGTTTTATATCACAGCTCCCATGGGCACCAAATGGGTGGCGCCACCTGCCTTTCGCTCGGGTCCTCCACCGCGGCTGGCGTCATGGGTCAATAAAGGGCTTCACTGGGGGCCGTCCAAGGACGTGCCCTTGCTGCAGGGCCGCATTCAAGATCTCCTAGAGAGAGAGAGATCACTCTGGTCGTAGTAGCGCAGGTCATGCTGATTCATCGCATCCTGCCCTGCAGACATCGCCCCCTCCACCTGTGGGAATTTAACCCGGAGGGACCATGAGCTCTCCAACATTTTATGGGCGCGACGCCCGTGGAGATGTACAAGCTTTTCTTCGGATCACAAGCGAGGTGTCCGGACTTGACCGAGGACGCAGGTCTGAGCTGCAATCGCCCGGACACTTAAGTAAGTAGCCCTATACCTACACACGCTATCCCATATTTATCATGAATTTCCCCTCAAAAGAGTTGTCCCTTGAACAGGAGTGGATAGCGAAAGCAAAGCTAATCAGATGTCCAGCCCCCCTCCCCGAGACCATGCCGGATCCCGTGTTAACCAGGATGCTGGAGGTTGCGCCTTCGGAAGAAAGCGAAGGGGGGAACAAGGAAGCTACCACCTCCGCGAAGGAGGCTGTCAGGAAAGGAGGGATCGAGAATCCCTCGATCCAGGGGAAGAAGAGGACCGCCTCTGAAGACCCGAAGACCATGGTCTCAAAGCGGGGGAAGAAATCTTCGTCAGACGGTCCTGCGCGGAGGGATGCCTCGGCCGCATTGCGCCCCCAAGGGGATCAGCCCTCCACCGAGCCGTAAGTAAAAAGGGGAGTTTTTATTAAAGTAAAGGATATCCCTGCCCTATTTCCGATGAAGATAACTGAAGTTCTACCTTGTAGTTGGGATCTCAGCCCTTCTCAGCAGAGCTCATCTTCGGGGGATCTTCGTTCGGAGATGATAGAGAGCGAAACGCCTCCCCTTTCCGTACCGTCGTGTGAGGCAGGCGACCCTGAGGTGTCGTCGCAGAGGGTTTCTCTGAGTCCAGCGGGGGAGCTGAAGGATCTGCTCGGGCGAGCATCTATCTCAGAAGATCACCGTGCGTTAATGGGTACGGTGATTGAAAGGATTTCATCCGCTGAGAGCGGATTACATGAAGGCGTCAGAAGTTTACTGACAGGTTTTGGGGTACGCAAAATGATGTACCTTTCGACAGTTCCGCATATAAAATGCGCCCTGTGTAGATAGTAGCCCCTGAGACACGGTGTATTGTCAAAAATGACAGCGCGCCGAGGATCATAATCACAGGTATAATGTGTCACCTTTCCTATGTAGGTGGTGAAGTGTCCGGTGGCTAGCCGGACTTACGGATTTGCCAAACTAAAGCGGCAACTTGACATGGCGGATGCTGACATCGTGCTTGTCAATAAGCGACTTGACGAGTCACAAGGTATGCAATTTCCCCGCGGACACCTGGTAAGGGAGCTTGATGCCCGTGCCTTACAACAAGTATGCTTGGACGCAGATGGTGCCGCTGCCGTGGCGAACCTACGGGCGGAGCTCGCCCAAGCCAAGGAGCAGGCCAGAAAGAGTGACGCGGCTGCCTTAAAGGCGGCCAAAGAGCTAAAAGCCGAACAGGTTGCTCACTGCCGAAGCAAGAAGGAGATGGCCGAGATGGCCGTGGAGTTGAAAAATGCTGCCGACCGCTGCCAGCTTCTTGAATAAGAAGATCGGGCGGTACGAGATGACCTGAAGAAGGCCAATGCCGAGGCCAAGGATGCTCGCTCTGCGATGAGATCTATGAAGGAGGAGCTGAGTCAGGCCGGAGATATCGCGGCTGGAAAGCCCTTTCTGCTGCGGAGGAAATTCTTGGACCCTAATTATGCTCAGTTGGACTGGCTGTGGAGTGCGGAAGATGCTTATCTGGACTTGGCGGCAAGTGCGGTGGACGTGGCCGAACACTTCCGAGATCGAGAGGATCACGAAATGGGAAAGTTTTTTTGGTCGCAGTTCCATAATCCAGAGCGCCCACTTCCATTGACCAATCGCTTGGCCGAATGGGCGGAGCTGAATAGGTTATCCGGACTTGACATGAAGGATGTCGTGAGTCTTTTGTGGCCGAAGAGGCCCGAGCCGAAGAGTTATTTTGGCTTGATGCAGCAGTTCCTTGGTGCGGTGCCGCATATCAATGCAATGAGGAGGTCGGCATGCATAGAGGGTGCGCGGATGGCTCTTGTCCGTGTCAAGACATACTGGGCAGAGATGAAGGCCGCCGATGTTGCAACCCAAGATTCGGATGGAAGCCGAGTACCTGTCGAGCACTATTTTCAAGAAGTTTTGCAGGGCCCTCGTTTAATAGAGACACAATGCTCGAAGGATATTATGTTCGAATAACTTGTATTATTGTGAAATAATGTTTTGATGAAATATAAAAGCTTTTTATACTTGTGCCTTCAAGAATTAAAATACCTCCTGTGCGGCCGTTTATGTATATGTGTATATAACCTGAAAGATGGCAGTCTTCGGCATCAGCCCCCACGCATATAATGCGGGGGTGTTTGCAAAAGGCGCATTTTCACACTTGATCCAACGTCTTGGTCCTGTAAAGGAGGTGGTAGCATAGCAAACTAGGCAACCAGACTATAATGCTTTATCACTTTCACTTAGCCATAAGAGTTTGACAGTGGGACTACTATATAGCCCCTAGGGGCACCGCGCTCGCCCGAATTCGGGGTGCGTATGTGCCTGACCGGGAAACGGCCCTTCGTCAATGTGGAGGAATCCTATAGATTCTAGCGGGTCATCGAGTGGCTGACCAGTCTCACGCTATATCATGACAGTCGGTTTTCGGCTTTCTCTACTGAGGTGCTCGCCTGGACGAACTGGGGCACAATCGCAGTAGTTATCCTGGTGCCGTGTTAGCCGATAGAGCGGAACGTAAGGCAGCAAAACACAGGAGCCGAGCAAACCCAACATTTGACCAAAGACATGATTCGAAGTTGATGCATATAAGGCCTAACTCGAGACGCCGAACACTCCCTAAGGTATTCGGTCTTTGTGAAAATGGGCCGAACAACACCCTTGGTAATAAGCCCCTGGTGTCCAGGTACGCGCAAAATTCTGACGTGGCCTATGCCAAAATGCCAGCCTCCTCCTCGGTTATAGTAAGAAACCAGGGGATTTGTATCAACAAGAGACAGTAAAAAAAGGTTTACGCAGGGTCTTAATCTGAAAAGAATCCTTGCAACGGGTCCCTGTTGCACGTCTGCGCCTGTGTCTCCGTTGTGCCGTATCTTGGACGGGTGTCGCACGGTGTTCATCTGTAAAAGAGAGGATCTTAGTTGAAAAAGATCGTGCGAAAATGTATGTTATATTAAATAAACAAAGTACGTTTCAAAAAATGAATAAAAGTGAACTTTATTGTCTCTCGTTGTACATGCACGGAGCCCCTTGTGCGGGGTTGTGCGGCTGGTGAGCCCTTGTATGTTTACGGCGAACTCGTCTAACCATGTCCGGGGTCTGAACGACCTGTTTAGGTGCTTGGATTTAGTGAAGCCGATTTAGTGTGTGGCTGTTGAGGCAGTCATACAATCTTCTGCGCTCGAGGAAAACTCGATATTTCCCTTTGAGGAGATGATGCCTCGTGGACCGGGCATTTTAAGTGTGAGGGATGCATAATTCGGTATTGCGTAAAAGCGGGCGAAAGCATCGCGCCCTAGTAGTGCTTGATAGCTACTTGTAAATGGGGCGAGGTGGAAGGTTAACTTTTCGCGGCGGAAGTTGTCGGGTGAGCCGAACACAACTTCTAGCAATAGAGAGCCCGTACAATGGGCATATCGGCCTGGCATTACCCATTTAAAGGAAGTGTTGCTATGGCGAATTTTGGTTGGGTCTATCCCCATTTTGCGGGTTGTGTCCTGATATAGTAGGTTTAGATCACTGCCGCCGTCCATTAGGACTTGTGAAAATTTGACTCCGTCGATTATCGGATCTAATATCAAGGCAGTCCATCCTGCATTCCAGATACTTCTAGAGTAATCCTGATGGTCGAAGGTGATTGGTTTTGACAACCAGTGGTGGGACTCCTCTGGGATAGGCCGTATGGCGCGTATCTCTATGGGCGTCGTCCTGGTTTTCCCTTTTGTCACGTAAAGTGAGTTTACCGTTTTGACTTCATGTGGGAAATTCTTTTGTTTTCCGGTGCTCTACTTGTGGGGTTCGTAGTTGTCTTCGCTTTGTGTGTCGAGCCCCTTGTGTTCGGCGTTGAGTTTGCTGGACTGCTTGAAGACCAACAATCTCTGTGGGTATGATTTGCAGGCTTCCCGGGGGTGCTGTGGATTTGGCATACCTTGTCCAAGATTTTTTTTAAGTTAGATAGCTCGTCCCTGTTATCCTTAGGGGGCAGTTTCTTATGATTCTGCTATGAGCTTTTGAATCCGGTGTTGACTGCCGTGCTCTTCGGGTTGTTGCCCTTGGTCCGGCGCTGTTCTTTGCTGCGTCGCGGTTTCCCGTTTCCATCCCTGACTTTGGATGTACTTGGGTCGCTGGTACTGCATCTTGCCAGCCAGCTGTCCTCTCCTGCGCAAAGGTGGGTCATGAGGCTTGTTAATGCGGCCATTGTTCTTGGCTTTTCTTGGCCGAGGTGTCTGGCGAGCCATTCGTCTTGGACGTTGTGATTGAAAGCTGCTAAGGCTTCGGCGTCCGGACAGTCGACTATTTGGTTATTTTTAGTGAGGAATCTGTTCCAGAATTTTTGGGCTGACTCTCCGGGTTGTTGAGTTATGTGACTTAAATCGTCTGCATCCGGAGGTCGGACATAGGTCCCTTGAAAATTTTCCCGAAAAGCATCCTCAACCTCTTCCCAACTTCCGATGGTGTTTTCGGGGAGGCTTTTGGGCCAATGTCTGGCTGGCCCTTTGAGCTTGAGGGGTAAGTATTTTATGGCGTGGAGGTCATCTCCTCTAGCCATGTGTATGTGGAGGATGTAATCCTCGATCCAGACTCCAGGGTCTGTTGTTCCGTCGTATGCCTCTATGTTTACGGGCTTGAATCCCGCTGGAAATTCATAATCCAAAACCTCATCGGTGAAACATAGGGGATGTGATGCACCCCTATATTTAGGTGTACCATAATATTCAGATACTTGACTTGTTGCATTGCTTACTAGAGCTTGCTTTCTTGGCCCGTAGATAGATCTAACTGGGCCATCTTTTTGATGCGAATCCGTGTGCGGATCGCGGGCCGGCTTGTGTGTAGCGTCGTTTGCTGCTCTATGTTTGCCATGGGGTCGTCTATTCGACCGAGTGGTCTCCTTGTTCTTTGATTGTGGGGCCTCTACGGCCTCCTCATCGAATTCGGACAGTAGTTTTCACTTCGGGTAGCTCATTGTTCGGTGACTATCGCCGTATTTGTCTATGGTGTTGAGTACTTTGCTCCATCTAATTCGGAGTGCATCTTCCGTTGTTTTGAGCTTCCGCTTCTGTTTTTTCAGGCTACGTGTTTTGGAGTTTCTTCTGCTCCGGCAAGTTGTCCGGCGTTAGATCGTCCGGACTGTTATCTTTGCCGGGGATGGGTTGTTTGTCCATATTATCCTGTTCGGATGGTTGCTCGATAGCATATTCATCGTCCACCGGTTCGCCCTGCTCTATGGTTGGGTCTGTATGGCTGTTGTCTTTGTCGAGGCGGGACTTTAAGCGGCGCTTACGTCACCATTTTGACTGCCTTTCGAGGGGATGATCCCTCGTGGCGTCCCGTTGTTCCTCGTCGTCGCTTCATTTAGGTGTGCCCACCATGTATATATCATGAGATGAGGTGGTTCTCCAGTGCCTTCTAGGTGCTGGTTCATGTTTGTCCTCTACATCGTCGTCCATACCGTCGATGTCTTCGGAATCGAAGTCGAGCACGTCGTTTAAACTTTCGACAGTGGCTACGAAGTGGGTAGTGGGTGGGCGTCGAATTTCTTAGTTGTCCGCATCCCAACCTTTCTGACCATAGTCCGGCCAGGACTCTCCTGATAGAGAGAGAGACTTTAGTGAATTTAGGATGTCGCCAAAGGGCGAGTGCTGAAAGATTTCCGCAGCAGTGAACTCCATGACCGGCGCCCAATCATATTCGATTGGCGGGGGCACGGCAAGTTCGGAGTCCGGAGAGGAGTCCGGCACCTTAGAGTCACAAGCTTCGCAAAGGACAGGGTTAGTGTTTGGCTCAATTGCCGCAGAGATTGCAGCCCCCGAGGTGGTGTCTAGCCACCCGTCCTCGGTCAGCGCAGTCGGCTCCGAGCTAAAGGTTGGAGCAGACGCCGGTGCGGCCTCCAGTGCATTATCCAGCGGCAAAGCTAGATCATGTCGTTCGTGACAGTGCGGCGCACTTGGCTGCGGCTCGAACCCGTCAAAGATCAAGTCTCCGCGGGTGTTAGCCATGTAGTTCAAACTTCCAAATCTGACCTAATGGCCAGGGGCGTAGCTTTCGATCGGCTCCAGATGGCCAAGCGAATTGGCCCGCGATGCAAAGCCGCCGAATACGAAGATCTGTCCGGGGAGAAAAGTCTCACCCAGGACCGCATCGTTGTTGATGATCGGGGGAGCCATCGGGCCTAAAGATGACGACACAGAGGAACTCTCAATGAAAGCACCAATGTCGGTATCAAAACCGGCAGATCTTGGGTAGGGGGTCCCGAACTATGCGTCTAGGCGGATGGTAACAGGAGACAGGGGACACGATGTTTTTACATAGGTTCGGGCCCTCTCGATGGAGGTAAAACCCTACTCCTGCTTGATTGATATTGATGATATGGGTAGTACAAGAGTAGATCTACCACGAGATTAGAGAGGCTAAACCCTAGAAGCTAGCCTATGGTATGATTGTTGTTGGTCCTACGGACTAAAACCCTCCGGTTTATATAGACAACGAAGAGGGTTAGGGTTACACAGAGTCGGTTACAATGGTAGGAGATCTATGTTTCCGTATCGCCAAGCTTGCCTTCCACACCAACGAAAGTCCCATCCGGACACGGGACGGAGTCTTCAATCTTGTATCTTCATAGTCCAGGAGTCCGGCCCAAGATGATAGTTTGGCTATTCGGACACCCCCTAGTCCGGGACTCCCTCAATAGACTTCTAGGGTTCTAGCCATTATGATCTCGTGGTAGATCAACTCTTCTAATACTCAAATTCATCAAGATCAATCAAGCAGGAAGTAGGGTATTACCTCCATAGAGAGGGCCCAAACCTGGGTAAACATCGTGTCCCCCATCTCCTGTTACCATCAACCTTAGACGCACAGTTCGGGACCGCCTAACTGAGATCCTCCGGTTTTGACACCAACAACGGGGAAGGTCTTTGATTTCATATCTTTACGTCCCATTAGTCTAGCCCATATCACTTAGCCCGGATGCCCGAGGACCCCTTAGTCCAGGACTCCCTCACTTATGCCTCAGCCATAGGTTCTATCATGTATGCTATGTTGTTACCAGACCTGATGTGTGCCTTGCTATAAGTTTAGCAGGGAGGTACCAAAGTAATCCAGGAGTGGATCACTAGACAGTGGTCAAGAACATCCTGAAGTACCTGAAAAGGACTAGGGATATGTTTCTCGTTTATGGAGGTGACAAAGAGCTCGTCGTAAATGGTTATGTCGACGCTAGCTTTGACACTGATCCAGATAACTCTAAGTCACAAACTGTATACGTATTTATATTGAATGGTGGAGTTGTCAGTTGGTTCAGTTTCAAGCAGAGCGTCATGGCAGGATCTACATGTGAAGCGGAGTACATAGCTGCTTCGGAAGTAGCAAATGAAGGAGTCTGGACGAAGGAGTTCATATCCAATCTAGGTGTAATACCTAGTGCATCAGGTCCAATGAAAATCTTTTGTGACAATACTAGAGCAATTGCCTTGGCGAAGGAATCTAGATTTCACAAAAGGACCAAATACATCAAGAGACGCTTCAACTCCATTCGAGATTTGGTCAAGGAGGGAGACATAGATATTTGCAAAATACATACGGATCTGAATGCCGCAGACCCGTTGACTAAGCCTCTTCCACGAGCAAAACATGATCAGCACCAAGACTCCATGGGTGTTAGAATCATTACAATGTAATCTAGATAATTGACTCTAGTGCAAGTGGGAGACTGAAGGAAATATGCCCTAGAGGCAATAATAAAGTTGTTATTTTATATTTCCTTATTCATGATAAATTTTTATTATTCATGCTAGAATTTTATTAACTGGAAACTTGATACATGTGTGTATAGATAGACAATACACCATTTCCCTAATATGCCTCTACTTGACTAGCTCGTTGATCAAAGATGTTTAAGTTTCCTAGCCATAGACATGTGTTGTCCTTTGATGAGCGGTATCACATAATTAGGAGAATGATGTGATGAAGAAGACCCATCCGTTAGCTTAGCATAATGATCATTCAGTTTTATTGCTATTGCTTTCTTCATGTCAAATACATATTCCTCCGACTATGAGATTACGAAACTCCCGGACACCGAAGGAATGCATTGTGTGCTATCAAACATCACAACGTAACTAGGTGATTATAAAGATGCTCTACAGGTATCTCCGAAGGTGTTTGTTGGGTTGGCAAAGATTGAGATTAGGATTTGTCACTCCGAGTATCGGAGAGGTATCTCCGGGCTCCAAGCAATGTAACTAATGAGTTAGTTGCGGGATGATGCATTATGGAACGAGTAAAGAGACTTGCCGGTAACGAGATTTAACTAGGTATGAAGATACCAATGATCGAATCTCGGGTAACATACCGATGACAAAGGGAATGAGGTATGTTGTCATAACAGTTCGACTGATAAAGATCTTTGTAGAATATGTGGTAACCAATATGATAATCCAGGTTCCTCTATTGGTTATTGACAGGAGAGGTGTCTCAATCATGTCTACATAGTTATCGAACCCATAGGGTCCGCACGCTTAACGTTCAATGACGATTTGTATTATATGAGTTATGTGTTTTGGTTACGAATGTTGTTCGGAATCCCGGATGAGATCACGGACATGATGAAGAGTATTGAAATGGTCGAGAGGTAAAGATTGATATATTGGAAGGTAGTATTCGGACACCGGAAGTGTTCCGGAATGTATCAGGTACATATCGAAGTACCAAGCGGGTTACCGGACCCCCCCCCCTGGGGGGGGAGGGGAAGATATGGGCCATATGGGCCATAGAAGGGAGGCACACCAACCCACAAAAGGGTGGCGCATCCCCCGCAGGGAAGGAGGCCGAATAGGACTAGGAGAGGGGGCGGCGCCCCCCTTTCCTTCTCCCCTTCTCTCTCCTTCCCCCTTTTCCTCTCCGGTAAAAGGAAAGGGGGGGGCAAATCCTACTAGGAGCCCAAGTAGGATTCCTCCTACTTGGGGCGCGCGTAGGGCCGGCCTTCTACCCCTCCCTCCTTTATATACGTCGGGGGTGCCTACAACACACATCAATTGTTCCATGTCGTGTGTGGCGCCCCCTCCACAGTTTACGCCTCCGGTCATATTCTCGTGGTGCTTAGGCGAAGCCCTGCGCAGATCACATCACCATCACCGTCACCATGTAGTTGTGATGATGGCACTCATCTACTTCGTCGACCTCTGCCGGAACAAGAACTTGAGGGACGTCATCGTGCTGAACGTGTGCAGAACTCGGAGGTGGCGTACGTTCGGTACTTGATCGGTCGGAACGAGAAGATGTTCGAATACATCAACCGCGTTAAGCAAACGCTTCCACTTTTGGTCTACGAGGGAACATGGACACACTCTCCCCCTCTTGCTTCTATGCATCTCCTAGCTAGATCTTGGTGAACGTAGGTAAATTTTTGATATTGCATATGCTACATTTCCCAACAGCATAAGTATTTAGAAACTAAATGGTTCCAAGAGAAACTAATTTATCTCGCCATCCTTGTGAACTTTGCAATGAACATGGTCATTTAAATATTCAATGCAAATAGTTTCATGATCGAATCATGTCCAAAAATTGTGATGACTTGATTTCCCGTGCGCATCATAATGAACTTAGTTTGCTTCTGGGGTATCAAGAAATGAAACGTGTTACTAAGGATATTCTAGAATATAACCCTAAGAGATTTGTTGATTTTGATCTAGAGGAAATTTATATGTATTGTGCGGTAAATTGTATTGAGAATCCTTATATTGCTGATTACTTAATGACAAGAAAACAAATAGAAGATGAAGAGAATACTAATGAAAGGGGAGAGGTTTCCCAATATCCTCCTATTTTTTCTTATGATGAATTAGCTAACGAGGAGGAGCTTTTTATTCGACCAATCTCATTAATAAGGAGCTCCAAAAAGGTGATTAAACCCACACATGATGTGAAGAAGAAAAATAAAAGAAGGAGAAGCAAAGGTAAAAAGGTATCCTTCCCAAATGATGTTGCTCCTATTATTGTTTTGCCTATTACTCATTGTGATGATTATGATTGGGAAAGTAATGATACTTGATATAATACTGAGAATCTTTTTGGCACCAACTTAGAAAATTGTAATCATAAAAATTGATATACTATTGGTACTATTCATACAATTAATGATGAGAGTGATTATGCTTATGATATGCAAAGGACCAAGCTTGGGGATAATATGTTTGATGAGAATAACATGTTTGAGAATTTGTTTGCTGCAATTAATGTTTGTCCCAAGCTTGGGGATGCTATGTTTAATGAGGATGATATTTTAGTCCCCCAAGTTACGATGTGCAAATTTATTATGATGATAGCATGCCTCCTACTTATGATGATTGCAATATTTATGAAAGTGGGTTTGGAAGAGTTTCAACTTTAGATAATAATTATCCCACTATTTTGGAAGGTGTTGAATCTTATTATAATGAAAAAAGTGGATTTGGAGAGGTCATGACTTTATTTAGTAATGATTCCACTATCTTGGAAGAGGTTTCAATTGATTATGATGACAACAAAGTTGCTACTTATGATGATTATTGTGATGACACTTATGCTATAAAAAGTAGTGATGATTATATTTATAAAGCTTGTCATAATTATGATTACCCTTTTTCTGAACATTACTCTTTTAATGTGGAAACAATTTATAGTATTCGAGTTTCTTATGATACTCCCACTATTCCGAATGAGAAGAATTTTGCTTATGTGGAGAGTAGTAAATTTTCTATGTTTGGGGATCATGAAAATAATTCTTTATCTGATGGTTATATTGTTGAATTCATTCATGATGCTACTGAAAATTATTATGAGGGAGGAATATGTATGCTTGTAGGAATTGCAATAATATCAAGTTCCTCTCTATGTGTTGAAAATCTTGAAGTTATGCTTATTTTGCCTTCCTATGCTAGTTGATTCTTGCTCCCATAAATTGTTTGCTAATAAAATCCCTATGCATAGGAAGTGGGTTATACTTAAATGTGCTAGTCATATGCTTCATGATGCTCCCGTTATGTTTCAATTCTTACCTTTCATGTTAGCATCATTGAAATTAGCCTGCCTAGCTAAAAAAGCATTAAAGAAAAGCGCTTGTTGGGAGACATCCCAATATTTATACCTATTTTTCTGTGTGTTCACATGATTATGCTACTGTAGTAGTCATGTTTTATAGCTTTTGTTTCAATAAAGTGCCAAGTAAAGCCTTTGGGATAGTGTGGATGCTAGTTGACTTGATTCTGTGCAAAAACAGAAAATTTTGCGCCCAGTCCAGGAATTTTGAAAATTCACTGGTACGTGATTTTGATCTGAATTTTTTACACAAGATTGATATACAATTGTATACATTTTTAAGTTTTTCAGAATTTTTGGAGTTACAGAAGTATGTAAAGTTTCCATATTACTACAGACTGTTCTGTTTTGACAGATTCTTTTTTCTATGTGTTGTTTGCTTATTTTGATGAATCTATGAGTAGCATCGGAGGCTATGAACCATGGAGAAGTTGGAATACATTAGATAAAACACCAATATAAATTTAGAATGAGTTCACAACAGTACCTAAGTGGTGATTTCCTTTCTTATACTAACGGAGCTTACGAGTTTTCTGTTGAGTTTTGTGTTGTGAAGTTTTCAAGTTTTGCGTAAAGTTTCGATGGACTATGGAATAAGGAGTTGCTAGAGCCTAAGATTGGGAATGCCCAAGGCTCCCCAAGGTAATATTCAAGGACAACCAAGCAACTAAGCTTGGGGATGCCCCGGATGGCATCCCCTCTTTCATCTTTGTTCATCGGTAACTTTACTTAGAGCTATATTTTTATTCATCACATGATATGTGTTTTGCTTGGAGCATCATTTTATTTTATTAGGTTTTGCTTGTTGTTTGAATAAAATATTAAGACCTGAAATACTTAAATAAGAGAGAGTCCTCGCATAGCTAAATAAATATTTGACTACTCATTGATCTTCACTTATATCTTTTTGGAGTAGTTTGTCCTTTACTCTCGTGCTTCACTTATATCCCATGAGCAAATGATTGAATGAATTGAATATCATAAATGCAAATTTATATATGTTTCATATACTTATACCATGGGGAGTAATGACTTCACATATAAGAAGTAGAGGTGGTAAATTTATTGAAAGTTAGCAAAAATAGTATTGATCACTTAAACAATTCATGAAAGAATATTGAAGGAAGAGAGATTTCACATACACTACAGGAATAAGGCACTTTGCCGTCAGCCATGGCTGATGGCAGGGGCATGGATGGCTGACGGCGAAGACCTTTGTCGTCAGCCAGCAGACGGCAACAGGTCCGGCCGAATAGGCTACGGCAAAGGCCTCTTTGTCGTCTGTTGGCGGACGGCAAAGATGAAAAGGGCTTTGTCGTCTGCTGACAAACGGCGAAGAGCCTGGACAGCACACAGTAGTTCAGGTCCGTTAAGTGGTTAACGACGTGCTTTGCCGTCAGCCAGCGGACGGCAAAGATGCAAGGTTGTCTGCTAGCTGATGGCAAATCTGCAAAATAGGCCAACCCCCCAAACCCCAGGTTGAATAGATAGCTGCCACGTGGCAGCTTTGCCGTCTGCTGGCGGACGGCAAAGGCCTTTGCCGTCTGCCACCAGATGACAAAGTGGCTATATAGCCCCTATTTTTCCTGTTTTTTCCTAAATCCATTCAATTTAACAGAATTTCACACACATATATATACACATTTCAAAATAACTTCAACAATCATACCAACAATAAGTTTCCAACAACATATACACATTTCCAACAACAAGAACATATACAAGTTTCCAACAACATTTCCATATATACAAGTTCGCAAAAAGATATCCAACAAATTTCCTAGAACATATCCAACAAGTTTCCATAAATAAAAAGGAACCACAAGCACAAGTAAAAGTTTGCAACAACAAGAAGAAGAAGGTAGGTAAAAGTGCTAAGTGTGTAGGTCATTTTAGAGCTAAGCTAGGTAAATAGGTCATTTTGGGGATAACCTACGTAGTTATGCCATTTTTGAGCTAACTAAGCATATTTATTCATTTTGTAGGACAAAATGGTAAGTGTAGGTCATTGTAGAGCTATCCTAGTTAAAATCGGCCATTTTGGAGCTAGGTAAGGTTATTTTGTCATTTTGGAGGAAAATAAACTAATTATATGATAGTTTGGAGCTAAACCAAGGTTATTATGCCATTTTTACCTAAGTGCACTAATTATGTCATAAATGAAGTAGCTAGGATAATTATAGATCATTATTGAGCTATCCTAGGTTGTTATGCCATTTTGTACCTAAGTGAGCTAATTATGTCATAAATGAAGTAGTTAAGCTAATTATAGATCATTATTGAGCTATCCTAGGTTGTTATGCCATTTTGTACCTAAGTGAGCTAATTATGTCATAAATGAAGTAGCTAAGCTAACTATAGATCATTATTGAGCTATCCTAGGTTGTTATGCCGTTTTGTACCTAAGTGAGATAATTAAGTCATAAATGAACTAGCTAAGGTATTTATAGATCATTATTGAGCTATCCTAGGTTGTTATGCCATTTCTAGCTAACAAAGCATTTGTTAAGCAAAACTCTTGGGAAAACTTACCATAATCCGGGAGGTGAAGGACCGGTCGGGGTTGCGCCACCGCGAGACGGAGAAGGATCGGTCGATCCTTTATGGGAGGCTGCTGCATGAAAGATCATTTGCAATGTTTAGTAAGCATGATGCAACTGAAATGTGAATACTAGTAACTAATGACCATTCAGATGAAACTCACTGTGTCCGCTATAGCAATCTGGGGCATCGGCGGAGGGGTCTGGCCGGTTTTCTCACACACAGACTGCACATTTTGTTTTCATGAGTTAGTCATATTAGATAGTAATGAAACGAACATTGCATGCATGATTTGGCTAGTATTTGGGAGAAACTTACCACGAGGATCTCATATAGGATCTCATATAGGCCTCATCTCGAGAAGAGACTTCGTCTGCCGCTTCTTGATCTCCAGGAGACTTCTAGGACAATGTATGAGTCCATCCCCAATGGCTACGTGGCCATGTTTCCTCCCATCACTAGATAGCATCACGAGCTCAGGATCAAAAGGACTCTGGCTCGGGTTGAAGTCATCACCTTTCATCTGCTTCCCCTAGTCTCTGTACCTCACAAGCTTGTCGTTCTAAGGATGTTGGTGAAGCTCTCTGGATGATTCCGGTGATCCTCTAAGAATGCCTTGGCCTTCTTGTACGGGGAACTATGGGCCATGGCATAGAGGTCATACAGCGGCGGCACCTTCTTCTTGTTGTGTCTCGCCTGAAAGAGAGGATCAGGGTAAATTAGTAACTAAAGCTAGAATGAAGAATGAAATTGCATGAATCGAACCACATAACCAGTGATCCCCGTACTCAAACAGGTTGAAGCTCCCTTGATGGTGCGGCACACCTTGCATCTGGTCACGCTTTTCCCTGGCCTTGTTGTGGACGGCTAGCCATTGGGGAGAGCACCACTCATCCACCAACCTCTCCTAAAAGTCCATCTTATCCGCACACCATATCGGGGACACGTAAGTTAGACAAAGAGAAATTTCAGCGCTATGCCTACGAATCAAATCAAGGAAACTAGTACAAGGCCTTAAGAATAGGTAATTACCTTCATGTACTTGTCCTTACTCAGATACTTGACGCGGCACTTCTTCTTCTGCCTCCTGATGTTAGTCGAGGCATAGTAGTCTCGGACAGCCTGCACCCGAGCCTCGTACCGTGTGTTCTGAACTAGGCGCTTGCACTCGGCTTCGAGAACCATAGCCACGTCCGCCTCGTGTTCCTCAAGACACATGTAGAAGGTCTGCAATCAAACAAGACAACACTGATCATTAGTACAATCACTAGGTACTGTTGATTTTTAACTATGTAAAGGAGAAATTACCCAAAACCGTCGTCTCACAATGTCAGCCACCGTCTCACACACGACACCGTCGACCATCTCCCCCGGCGGGGCCGAGGCAACCTGGTACAGCTCCCAGGTGAGTGCTAGCTGTGGAATCTCACCCCCACTGGGCAATGTGACCCACCCCGAGAAGTGGTGCCGGACTAGAGTACCAAGGACCTGGTTGGGCCTGCGGACACCATCTGCGTGTATCCAACCCCTGCAGTATGACAAGGCCAACACATTAGATATTAATTTGAACAAACATGAAGGCAAAAGGTTAAAAAAGAGTAAATGCACTTACTTCTCCCTTTTAGGTTGAATCAACCTCCTTTGGTCGCGGGTCGCCGGCACGGACGGTAGCTTAGTACCATCACGCTGCTAGACCTTCTTGCGCCCCTCAACCTGCTCGCTCTCGCCGTAGCTATCCTCAAATAAGGTCTACTCGACACCATCATCATGGTCGCTAGTCTCCGGAGTCACGTGTGACGAAGACTCTGGGACCGGAGTCTCCTGGAGGAAGACTGTCGGACCCGAGTCTCCTAGGAGGAAGACACTGGGAACCGAGGATCGGCAATTAGAGGCTCGTCGACCCGAGGCTCGGCGACTAGAGGCTCGTGGACCGGAGTCCGACACGGGTCCAGGTCAAACGGGTACACCTGAGACAGAGCACTCCGGTGGTCCAGAGACTCAGCGGGTGGTGGCGGCAAGAAGGCAGAACAACCTTCCTACCTCTCCCAGCGCCCCATCCACCTCTACCTGCACCTCTCTTCTTCCACCGACCTCCTCTCCCGGCCGAATAAGAACCAAGGTCACGGGGGTGTCTGCATGCTGTCTACCAGCGCTCTCTGAAAGTTCTGGGGTGCAATAACAACACCCCTCCCGCGTCGACCCAAGCCCACCATCTGTCAACACCTGCAATGACAAAGAGTAAATGAAATTAGTACAACATAAACATAATAAAAAAATTAGTGCGTATCACCATCATGAACATAATAAAAAATCGAATACCCAATAACAGAAACTAATTAATATCGGGGTATCGGTGTCAGGGTGTCGTGTCGGGATCCCGAGGTGTCGTGTCGTGGGTCGGGGTGTTGGTGGTGTCGTGTCGGGGTGCGGTGTCGGGGTCGGGGTGCCCCTTGGCAACCCTCGACCATCGGCAACCCTCGGGGTCGGTGTCGTGCCGGGGGTCGGGGTGTCGGTGGTGTCGGTGGTGTGGTGTCGAGGGTTGAGGGTCGAGGGGTCGGGGTGTCGGGGTGTCGTGTCGGGGGTGGAGGGGTGGGGCTGTCGGGGTGTCGGGGTGTCAGGGTCAAGGGGTCGGGGTGTCATGGTCGGGATGGCAAATCCTCGACCCCTTGACCCTCGACACGACACCCTGACACCCCGACCCCTCGACCCTCGACACAACACCCTGACACCTCTTCTTCTTCCTCCTCCTCTTCTTTTACTTCTTTTTTTTCATCTTTCTTGTTTATTATTAAAAAACAGAAGAAAAAAACTACCTAAACTAAATAACCTAAACTAATTAAACCTAAACTAACTAAAATAAAGAACCTAAACTAATTGAACTAAATAACTTAGACCAATTAAACCTAAACTAAACTAGAAAACCTAAACCAATTAAACCTAAACTAACTAAACTAAACAACCTAAACTAACTAAACCTAAACTAATTAAACTAAATAACCTAAACTAATTAAACTAAAAAACCTAAACTAACTAAACAAAAAACCTAAACTAATTAAGCTAAATAGCCTAAACAAATTAAACCTAAACCTAAACTAAAAAACCTTAACCAATTGAACCTAAACTAACTAAACTAAAAAACAAAAGAAAAAATAGAAAAAAACAGGAGATGGGGTGGCAGGGGCTCACCATGGGGGCGGCGACGGGTCGGGAAGGGGGCGGCGACAGGGCACGGTGGCGACGAGGCGGAAGGGGGTGGCGACTGGTAGCGCTCCTCGGGGGTGGTCCACCGGCGGCTGCGACGGGAAGGTGGCGGTGGGGAGGCTCAGGAGGGTGTAGGGATGCAGGAAGGGGGCGGCGACCGGGCGGGGGGGCGACGGGGCGGCAATGGAGAGGTGGTGAGCCAGTGGGGCGACGGGGCGGTTGCGGTGCTTGTCAGGCAGAGAGGAGAGGAGAGGAGAAAGAGAGAGGGCGACAGCGGGGCCGCGAGCCGTTAACTTATTTTGGAGCTTTGTCGTTCATGTCGCCTTTGCCGTCTGCAAGCTAAGGGCAATGGATGCTTTGCCGTCTATTGGCGGACGGCAAAGTGGGGGCCCGTTAGGAGCAGCCAGTGGGCCAAACACCCTCTTTGCCGTCAGCTAGGGGATGACAAAGAAGGTTTATCGTAAGCTAGCAGACGGTAAAATGTTGGCTGATGGCAAAGCCTTCCTTTGTCGTCTGCTTTCTAGTGGCTGATGGCAAAGCCATTCTTTGTCGTCTGCTAGCAGACGGCAAAGAGGGGGCTGACAGCAAATCTTCTAATTCCAGTAGTGATATAAATATGATATCTTGGACATCTTCTATGATTGTGAGCCCCATTAATTATTTTCAAACTTGAACAAATTAGTTGAAGTTGGACAAGTAAGACAACTTAATGAGTTACGTTTGGGTATATTTGTATAGAAGTTATATTGTTATGCATCCTCCAACATGTGGTGCTTGCTTTTTTAGAATCTTTTGCTAGCCAAAATTTCTGTACTAAGTAGAGATACTACTTGTGCATCCAAAAACCCTTGAACCAAGTTTCTTCCATGACTGTCCGCCATATCTACCAATATGCGGTATTTACCTCTCGTTCCAAGTAAACTTGCATGTGCCAAACTCTAAACCTTCAAATAATAATTTGTTCTGTACGCCCGAATAGCTCATGTATCGACTAGGGGCTGTTGGTATCTTCCATGCTAGGTGGTTATTCTCACGACGAGTGGACTCCGCTCATCATTCACGAGAAAATGGCTGGTAA
Source organism: Triticum timopheevii (assembly GCA_963921465.1). Taxonomy (NCBI): domain Eukaryota; kingdom Viridiplantae; phylum Streptophyta; class Magnoliopsida; order Poales; family Poaceae; genus Triticum; species Triticum timopheevii. The sequence goes on along the minus strand of OY997264.1, from coordinate 236,256,822 downwards.
CTAGGATGCCCAGTTCCATGCTCAAATAAAATCAAATATAACTGCAAACAAAACTCCTCAGGATTGTTGATAGTTGGACGGTACCCGTTGTTTCGGACCAGCCATGGAATGTGCTTGTTGGTGGTTGGGGAATAAAAAACTTTACCATTCTGTTTGGGAACCGCCTATAATGTGTCTAGCATGGAAGATACTGAGAACTCTTGGTTGTTACATTGACAATCAAATCATACCTCTCAAAATTATTTTCATCTCTATTTTAAAAGCTCTGAGCTCTGGCACCTCTACAAATCCCTACTTCCCTCTGCAAATGGCCTATCTTTTACTTTTAGGCAAGTGTCAGTAGTATTCCTTCTAATTCCAACCTACTCTTTAGTTGGCAAGCATCATGTGGTTGTCGGTGTTCTGGGAACGGGGGTCCCCAGACTTGCCTGCCTGCAGCCTGCGGCGTGGCTCAAAGGGGGCCCAGCGCGGCCCATCTTCATCAACACAAGCTCAAGACCCTCGCGAGGGGCCAAGCCTCGCGGGGCGGACGACAAGGGGCTTCCTCAGGCACGGCCTCATCAGGCTGGCTCACGAGGAGGCGGAGAGTTCAAGGCGGGGTACCTCGCGAGGTGCCCATGACGCAAGCCATGATGACCAAGCGCGCCAGTCGGGCGCCAGCCCGCGCAGTGTCCTCCTTTCCTCTTTGGTGCAAAGGGAGCAAGCGCAGGCGAGAGCATCAAGCAAAGGCATCCATTTCGGTGCAACAAGACAAAGACCAGCCCAACGGCAGGGAGGAAGTCGTTGTGGAGCCCAAGCAGGCGTCACCACCAGAGCCTTTGACAGGCGAGGACCAACTTTAGTCAGGATAAGTGTACCCGCTGTTCCCCTTCAAAATGGCCAATTGTTGGCGCCCTTCCCGCTCAATATTTGGGAAGAGGCCCGGGGCCTTTGCCTATAAATAGGACTAGCCACCCCCAGTGTAGAGGCAGCTAGTATCTGGCATACATCTAGAATCGAGAGAGAGAGAGAGCGCGACTGAACTCCTCCTAGCAGTTCATCGCACCAGCCAAGAACAAACCCTCGCGAGGTTGTTCTTCCTTGTATTGTTCATCGTCAGCCCAAGAGGCAATCCACCACACCACACACTGGAGTAGGGTATTACACCACAATGGTGGCCTGAACCAGTATAAACCCTGTGTCTCTTGTGTTGTTTCTTTCGTAGTTTAGATCCTAGCGATTCGGCGAGGAGCATGTAGGTAGAGGGCGAAATCTCCGCGCGCACCCCAGTGTTCGAACCTCAAGGGTCTCCCGGAACCCGAAATCCGACATTTGGCGCGCCAGGTAGGGGTGCGCCGGAATTCGCCTTCCGTCGTCTTGTTCTTCCCCGACCATCGCATCCATGTCTGACGCTCGTCGGGCTCGCGCCGAGCGCCGAGCCGGCCTCGCTTCCCGCGTCGCCCAGACGGCTCCCGTCGGCGGGCGCCCTCGTCGTTCCCCGTCGCCTGTCGTCAACGCTGCCACCGGCCCATCGGGGAACGCGCAGCAAGCATCATCCCAGCATCCATCCACGAGGCGAGACGGCCGCACTACTACACCCTCGCTCACCCCTGCTGGTTCTTCGTCCCGCGCACCCCGCGCGGCCATGGAGGCTCGAGCTACGCTCATCGCGGCAAACGAGCTCCTGCGCTATCGCCCAATCGACGACGTCTACGAAGAGTGGCTTGACCGAGTCGCCGAGCTCGTCCGCACCGCTGGGGGCTCCCCCGCGCCGTCCTTCTCGCTGCACCGCGCCCCACCTTGCGCGGGCAATGAAGCTCCTGGGGCGCCTCAGCCGCCCCCCCTCAAGAAGGCACCCTGGCCCCAAGGTGCGCAGTCCCTGGGCGGAACCCGCTTCGTCAGGCGCTAGCGCGGCAAGAGAAGAGCTGCGAAGAAGTCCCTCGCCCTCGAGAAGCTGCCCGAGCGCTCCCTGCTCCAGCACATCAAGACCCCGCGCTGCTCCCAGCTGCAGCGCATGGGGACCCGCAGGACCAAGCTCTTTGTCGCCCAAGGCCTCCCGTTGCGACAGCAGGCTGCCACGCTTTCACCACCGAGCTGCGCAGCGTCGCGTGGCCCGGCAAGTTCAAGCCAGACCTGCCTCCTCGCTATGACGACACGGCTGACCCTGCAGAGTTCCTCCAGCTCTACGAGCTGGGCATCGAGGCTGCCAACGGAGACGAGAAGGTCATGGCGAACTGGTTTCCCATGGCGCTCAAGGACGGGCCCGCACCTGGCTCCTGAACCTGGCCCCAGGCACAATATCCTCCTGGGACGAGATGCGCACCCGCTTCATCGCCAACTTCCAGGGTACTCGCGACCGGCCACCCGCCGTGAGTGACATGCGCTGTATCAAGCAGCAACCAGGGGAAACCCTGCAGAAGTACATCCAGCGCTTCAACAACGCGTGCCTCAAGATCCCCAAGGTGACGGAGGAGGCCATCATCTCAGCCTTCTCCGACGGCGTGCGCGACGTCAAGATGAAGGATGAGCTGGCGATGCATGAAGACCTGTGCACCTCCTTGGAGCTGTTCAGCTTGGCGACCAAGTGCGCCAGGGCTGAGGAAGGGCGCCTCTCCCTCCTCGAGATGCCTGCCGCAGACCCAGAAGAGAAGAAGCCCAAGGCCAAGGACGTGAAACGCAAGGGGGTTGCCATGCTCGCGGCAGAGCCAGACACCAAGCAGGGCAGAGATCAGCCCGAATCCTCCAAGGGCAGTCGGTACTGCCTGTACCATGACCTCCACACCCACAACACCAATGAATGCCAAGAGCTCCGGGTCGTGCATGAAGGAAGGGTCGGCTGACGTCCCGACCGCATCGACCGGGGCTACTGCCAAGGAGGAGGAAGGAACACAGGATGCTGGGAAGACCGCGGCCCACGCCAAGGGTGGCGCGACCAACCTCGCGAGGATCGCTGGCAGGACCTGCCTCGCGAGGGAGGCTGGAGGGATCAGCCTCGCGAGGATTGCCCGCAAGGTAACGCAGGCCTCCCTCCACTGCCGTCGCAGCCAAGGAGAAATGAGGACTGTCATCAGGACGAGGGGGCTGGGGGCTTCCAGGAACCACGTGCGATCGCCTGCATCTTGGGCGGAGCTCAAGCTCCATCCTCTCAGCGCATCTTCCAGCAGTTTGCCCGTGAAGTGAATGCAGTCCTCCCCAAGCTCGAGACCACGCGCCCTCTCAAGTGGTCGGCATGTGCCATCACGTTCAGCTCAGCGGATCAGCTCAAGTGCGCGGCCCCAGCCAGAGTCCTCCCGATGCTTTGTTCCCCAATCATCAGCAACGTGCTAGTCACTAGGACCCTCATCGATGGCGGGGCAGGGCTCAACGTCCTGTCCGTGGAAACGTTCAACAATCTCCAAGTACCCTACAATCAGCTTCAGCCAACCAAGCCTTTCTCCGGAGTCACCGACAGCTCCACGGTCCCGATTGGGCAGGTCCGCCTCCCTGTCACCTTCGGGGCATGCGACAACTACCGCACTGAGCTCATCGACTTCGACGTCGCCCACATTCGCCTGCCGTACAATGCCATCCTCGGGTACCCAGCGCTGGCCAAGTTCATGGCCATAACCCACCATGGCTACAACGTCCTCAAGATGCCAGGAAGTGGCGGAGTCATCACGGTGCCCTGCGAAGAGAGAGACACAGTGTGCTCCCTGGAGCGAGTCTTTCAGGCCGCATCACTGGAAGACCCGGATCGCAGAAGCAGGAGGCTTCCTGAGTGTCGGTGTACTAAAGTAGGGGTACCTTAGTACCCCAAACTTGTGCACGGCCAGTCGCGGCGGCCCGCGGCAGGGCTTGCCGGGCGTCCGCCAAGATCACCAACGGCTACTTTGCCGCCGTTCAAGAACAAAGTACTCAAGCTAAAGGCCCCGGCAAGAGGAGCTTGCCGGGAAGGCCAACCAAGGCCCCGGCAAGAGGAGCTTGCCAGGAACGGCAACCAAGGCCCCGGCAAGAGGAGCTTGCCGGGAAGGCCAACCAAGGCCCCGGCAAGAGGAGCTTGCCGGGAAGAAGACAAGACCCCGGCAAGAGAATCTTGTCGGGAAGGCCACCCAAGGCATTCCAAGTAAACTTGCCGTGACGCCCCGCGCGTCCAGGCAAGGCCCGGCGAGCGGCAAGCTTGCTGGTGCAACAAGATGAGGGCCGCGGCAAGGAGCTTGCCGCGGCAAGGATGCCACCATGCACCCGAGGTCCAGCGCACCCAACGACATGTCACCCCAGGACTATCCCAGAAGCACGTGGCAAGGCGCTGTGCAGCCATGCGGTGCGAGGTGGCGAGCGAAGCTGACAAGGAGGCCATCGTGGCGATCGGTGGCGCCTCTAGCGGTCGTTTCCTTACACTGTTGGGCGATCGGACGGGCATTAAATGCCCCTGTCCCCTGCCGTCAGAGTTAGGTAGGGGACACTGTTGGTAGCAGTTGTACCAACCCGCGTTTTTACCTTTCTACCCCTCCTCCTACGCTGCCACCTGTCGGTGACCCCTTTAGCCTATAAAAAGGAGGCCCATGCGCACGTAGGAGGGGTTCGGAAGTTCGGAGTTTTTCGGCAGCTACGCCACACCCGCTCTCTCGAGCAAGAACAGAATACAAACACACAAAGCAGCAGTAGGAGTCTTATCTCTCCGGAGAGCTCCGAAGCTGGGTAAAAATCCCCCGCGCGCTCTCTCGCCTTGATCCGCTCTGCGTGCGCCCTCCGCTCCCTTGCCGAACGAGAAAGGGGCCCTCCTGCCCCATAGGTGCTCGTGATCCCAGCCACCACGACATCTCTGGCGTGCCAGGTAGGGGGGCGTCGAGGTCGTGCGTATCTGATCCGGCGTCTACGCGCGCTACATCCACATCTTCCTCGACATGCCACCGAAGAAGAAGACTTCGGAGGTGGCCGCTCCGTCTGCGACTTCCCTACCACCACCGGAGCAAACGGGCGGTGGGGCGGACGCCGGCGGAGGAGCGGGCGCCGGCGGGGGGACGCGCATCGTCACCCGGTCCAAAG